>CM039734.1:64325708-65668264 GCA_022539455.1 Dendrobium nobile
TATGGTAAATTTGTGGGTGAATGAAATCATTGAATATAAGTACAACAAGATTTGATTAGTGAGTAGTCCAAATTTCTCGTGCGTAATACGGGGTAGTCGTGTGATGCCCCAATATCACTTAGTGAAAGGATTCGTCTATATTTCTTTTTTTTCTTTTTCAATATCTTTTACTTTCATTTTCTCGATCGTTATCCATACAGTCATCCAGGATAGTACTGCATTACAGGGAAAGAATTACAGCAACATACAGTAATCACTATCAACTATTTAAACACTCAGCGCCCCAGAAGAAGCGTCACAAAAGGTCTATAACAACTAGCCAAAAGGCTACAAAACAGCAAGTTACAGGCTATATAAACAATAGCCTAAGACACCTGAAAAAACATCACGCGGGAGGCTTGCACTGAAAATATTAACCAATTATAATGAGCTTACAAGCCAGCAGGTCACCAAGTCCTAAAACATGAAATCAATGCACGACCTGAAAACATATATACAGGTAATCAAAATAAAATTAATCAATAAGGCTATGATCATGAATCTAATGCAGAGTACGGCTAATCAAATAGATCCAACAATTAGTCAATAATTCAATTCAGGGGGTAAAATTATCTGATAAAATCAATACTTCCCAGCAATCAAATCAGTAGTTGCTTCAGTCAATATCTATCATCGTTGTCAGTGCTTATAATCATTTACTATCATGTTCAATCGGGTGTGTCGTAGCTAGCAATAGTGTCGTTTAGTCAATGTCGTTGTATCTATATCTTCTTGCAAAATCCGTCTATCCAATTATTCACTACAATTCACTGTATATCACTATACAGTATGTTACATCGGCAAGCGTGAGGCGCGGTTGTCAATAATGAGACGTACGAGCTACATAGAAAATCATTCTAATCAATAGAGCAACTTTCCAATCAACTTATATCTATCAGCAACAGGTAAAGTCCAAGATCAATCAATCAAATCATAAATCAACCTAGCAATTGAATAACACAATCCATATAGAAATCATAGTGTCAATTGGATATCAATTACAATCAGCTCATAAAGAAAATCTTTCTACGATAAAACAACATACGGCAACATCCATTCAATCATTCATAATCGGTACGACGAGTCAATGTATCTGATGTTCATCAATAGCATATTAGGATGTCGTATCATGGATTATCCATATGTCATATATAATCCATATAATGTCAATGTCGGTATCTATTCAATCGATAATCTATGTCAATGTCGATGTCAATATCATATGAATCAATACACAGAATCCATATCAATGTCGCGTGTCGCGGGGTATCTCTGATCTCAATACATTCCATATCCATAATCCATAATCCATATCCAGTCGTTAAAATCAATCAGCAAAGCATTACGATTAATATCCAAATTGTAGCAAGTCATACAAGCAAAATTAATGTATCAATGAATCAATAATCAATCAATTAAATCAATAAATCCGTTACGATACAGTAAATCCATTAAAACCTTCAATAAATATGTTCCAATAAATCAATTCAATAATCAAATCAAAATATAATACATCAATCAGAAATCATAAAATCAATGCATATGCAATATCGTTATTACGCAATATCCCATACAATGGTCTTACTCAGACAGCACAAACTCTAGCTATGGATCAATAGTGCTGTTGATAGAAATCCATAGTGCTATTGTAGAATCAATTTGTTCTGTTGTAGATTATCCGTTTACGTTGGTTCAAATCAATAAAGTGTCACCTCTTTTTGCCGTCGGAGCCGCCCGTTCGCATAATAAAAACTCCTTATGACTCCCATTCTATAGTTGCAGTTGTAGAAATCTCTTAATCGATGTTTAAATGGAAGCCTCGGGGTCTGATGCCTCAGCCATATGCGGTAGTGGTCACATTATCTTCCCAACCAAGTTCAAACGGTTTACTTGTAATCTTCAACAACTAATCCACAACTACCATAACCACAAACTCACAACAACAACCCCAACCTCTCAACCAAATCCCCCCAATCACCCCCTTAAAATATTACAATCCCTGATACACCCCATCCAGACCTCTAGCCCCCCCCCCCACCCCACCACAACCATCTAGCTTATCGATCAATACCCTACCTCACCCCACTCTCCAAAAATTCGGATCTAGTAGAACGGGCATGTAACGGCAGTCTAGTCATATTTACACAAAAAATCTGCAAAAAAAGCACAAATTCCAAAAAAATAAAATTCTCCTCAAATTACTAAGAAGATACCACAACATCATACAAGATATTATTCTTAAAATCAACTCAAATAAAGTCCTGATATTTTTCTACGATTAAAATCGCGTAGGAATCATTCCGACCCCCCCCCCCCCCCCCCCCCCCCCCCCCCCCCCCCCCCCCCCCCCAGTTAAAATCGTCGTAGAAAATACTCAAAAGACGTTGTCTTATAGTCATTTCTATAAACTACCAAAGTTGTGCGGTGAAAGTTGTTGTTTCAAAATCAAATCAGTCCAAATTTCGACTACGAAAACACAAAAAAGTTCACAACTCGATCAAAACTCAATATCTTTTGAAAAACTAGAAATAGGATTCGGCTCTCTTACACCGAGATCTTACTTTTACCCAACAGAGACGTTTCGGACGAAAAGCGTCCGCGACCTCCAAAACCCAGCTTTTCCTCTTTTCCCCTTTCTTTTCTCTTCTCCTCAAATCAGATATTTTATTTTAAATGCTTTTCTTCTCTTCCTCAAAACGTGATGATTTTCTTATATCATTAAAGCAGATCGGCCGGCCGATCGCCAGATCGTCCTGCGGCACGATCAGACCAAATTATCGGACCAGGACGGTTCCAGAACTAACTTCAGGACGATTTTTCTACAGTGACGATCGGCTGGACGATTCTCACTATCGTCCTGGACGATCCTGAGATGAAAATCCAAATCATCGAGAGGGAACAGTATGGGGAACATGAGTCTCACATCTCCCACCTTAGAAAAATGTCGTCCCGACATTTCTAAAGGTGTCGGAATCAAACGGAACAAAACAAATCAATCGATCGCGAATGAAATCGCACAAATCACATCAGAAATTACAATAACTAAACTCGTACAGTACACAGCATGCACTGAAGGAACATCTTCATCATGGCTTGTTTACATTTCGGTCTTAACAGTCGGAACAGGTCCTTGTAGTTCAGATACTCGGGCAATCAGTCATTCTAGTTCATTTCCACCCACATCGGAAGCATTGCCCTTTTCTCGATAAACACTATCCCAAATGTCTCTTTCATCAACATGTACAAACGAACATTATTTGCAATTGCTACCTTCCCCCTTTTCTTGCTACGCCCAGAGCGTTTCGCTAATTTATCACTTACACTCATGCGGACCATCTCAGAACTTATTCATATTTTCAAGATGTGAGCGGTATAGCGTTAGCAGCAGGCTCAGTCTCAATCTTTTATGCCTTTCGGATCCTTTGTCTGATCAATTCAAATATCATTTCAAATCAAATGAAATCGCGGAAATCAAAACAGTTAAAACAAAACGAATCAATAATGCAATTTTCAACTCTGGATATAAGCAAATCCTTTCACTACACTCGCTCTGGATTACCAACTGTGATGCCCCACGTTATCAAATAGGAGAAGGATTCTTCTAATCATTCTTTTCATTCATCTTTACTGTTTCTTTTCTCGATCGTATCCTACAGTCATCAGAGATAATTGCATTACATGAAAGAAATATAGACAACATAGTAATTCACATATCAACATATAACAAATCAGCAGAAGGTCCAAAGGTCATTACAATAGCAACTGCTACAAACAGAAGTTACACGGCATAAAACAAGCTACAGCAACGAAAACATCACGCGGGGGGAGGATCTATGCACCTTGAAAATATTAATCACATAAATGAGGCTTAACAGCCCAGCAGGGTCACCAAAGCCTTAAATGAAATCAAGCACGTCACTAAAAACAATTTGGCAGTAATCAAATCAATCAAACATCAATAGAGCTATGAATCATTGATCTATGAGATAGAAAATTCAAATCAGATCCAACAATAGTACATTAATCAATAATGGTAGTAAAAACATCGATAACTCCAATACTTTACCATGCTATCAAATTCAGTAAGATGCTTCCAATCAATATCTATCCATCGTAGAGGTTATCAATCAATATATCAGTTCATCAATCGTGGTCGTCTGGTCTGTGTCGTGTCAATCTGTTGTTTCTATATCCCTCCCTATTCTTGCCAATCAGTCCATCCAATTATTCAATACAATTCTCGATCATCACTATACAGTATGATACTCGGCAGCGAGGACGGTAAAGTTAATTGACGACGTACGATGCATACAATAGGAAAATCATCTCAATCAATAGAGCTATTTCCATTCAATTATATCTATCAGCAGGGGAAATCCATAGTATCAATCAAATCTAATCAATAAATCAACCTAGCATTGATAACAAATCCATTACAATGTAAAATCAATAAGTTGTCAATTGATTATCAATTACAATCAGTCCATAAAGAAATCTATATCTACGATAAAATCAATTCATACGGCAAACAATCATTCAATTAATCAATCGTTAATCGTCGACGAATCAATTGTATCAGTGTTCAATAGATTTAGGATCTGGTTAGTATCAATGGAGTATCCATATTGTCATATAAATCTTATCAATGTCGATGTCGGTATCTGTCAATCGATAATCTATGTCAATAGTCGATGTCAATATCTATGAATCATTACACAGAATCCATATCAAATGTCGGTGCCGGTATTATGATCAATACAATCCATATCATAATCATAATCCATATCCAGTCGATTAAATACAATCAGAAAGCAATACGATAACTCAATTGTAGCAAGTCAATACAACGCAAAATTCAATAGTATAATGGATCAATAATCAATCAATAAATCATAAATCCGTAACGAACAGTTAAACCATAACATCCATCAATAAACTTGGTTTTTGTTCCAATAAAATCAATTCAAATAAATCAAGCATAAATCATAAATTCAATCAGGAATATCATTAATCAAATGCATGCAAATCGTATACATGCAATGCCATACACATGGTCTTACTAGAAAAGCAACAAAACACTAGCTATGATCAATAGTGTGTTGTAGAATCCATGTCTCATTAGACTTAATATATGCATGTTGTAGATATCGTACGTTGGTTTCATATCAATAAGAGTCGTTCATCTTTTTGCCGTTTGGCGCGCTCGGCTTAAAACTCCTTATGACTCCTCTATTAGTGCTTTTGTAGATAGAATTGTACATAATCGATGTTTAAGGAAAGCCGTTGGCACCATCCTGCTAAGGTCATAATCTATTCCAACAACGTTCAACCAGGTTCCCACTATCTGGTCTTTTCGTTAAAATCAATTCATCAATAGTCAATGCAATAGAAATATTAATGGCAACTCTAGAACAATCAGATTCAATAGTCATACGCTATCAATACAATCTATCAAAAAATTCATAAAAATTCGGAAATTATCGAAATCTGGGCAGCAGGTAACGGCAGTCAGTCAAATTTACACAAAAATCCTGCAAAAAAAGCACAAATTCAATATTTCTCCAATTACAGGTAGAAGATATCCACAACATCAATACAATACTATTTATTCTATAAATCCAAATCAAATCAAGTCCTGTATTTTTCTATTCGAGTAAAATCGCGTAGAATCATTCTGACCGGTAAAAACGTCGTCTGAAAATACTCATAATCGTGATACATTAAGTCATATCTATACATACCAAACGTTGTGCGTGATGAAAGTTGTGTTCAAATCACAAATCTGCCAAAATTCGACTTTGAAAACCAGAAACAGATCACAAACTCGGTCAAACTCAATATCTTTGAAAACGAATAGGATTCGGAGTCCTTTCCACGAGAGATCTTCACTTTCCCAACAGCGACGTTGGACGTAAAAGCGCTCCGCGGCCTCCAAACCCATCTTTTCACTCTTTTCCCTCTATCTCTTTCTCTTCTCAAATAGATATTTTATTTTAAATGATTTTCTCTAACTTCCTCCAAAACGAAGCTGATTTTCTTATATCAATTAGCAGATCGGCCCGGCCGCATCGCCAGACACCTGGGACGATCAGACCGAAATTATCGGCCTGGTCGGTCTCCAGAACTAATCTCAGGCGACGATATTTTTACAGTGCAGATCGGCCTGGCGATCTACATATCTCTGCTTGACGATCAGAGAGGAAAATCCAAATAGAGAGGAACAGTAAGGGACGTGAAGGTCTCACAAGTCAGAGGCAGACGAGTCGTCTGAAGCGGGCATGAGGCGAAGGTCATGGAGATGTGCCGTCAAGAAAGCCTTTAAAGCATATAGCGTTGAAAAACCTTTTCACTGGGAACGCCATAGCGGGGTAATGTGTCCGCAGCGAGGGAGTTGGGAACAAATTTCCTTGATATTATTCATCAAGACTTGAGTGAGTAGAGGTTAGGATAAAAATAATGTGATCAAACGACTAATAGAGAGATTGAATCAACCATGGAGAGGGAAAGGTGATAATGAGCACTGCCATAGTGACAAGCGAAAGTCGAAGAACATAAAGAAGGAGAAGACGAGGAAAAAAAAATACTTCTGACAGAATCTCTCTTTGATACCATGTTAACCTGCAAAGCTTTGAAGCGATAGGGAAACATTGAAGTAACAGAAAGATTAACAATGAAAAAGAAAAAATTAATTATTGTATTCATTGATTTGTCGAAGAGGGTATACACGAGTATTTATAAGTTTACAGAATACGTCCGTACATATCTTTAACAGAAAAGACAGAATTGTTACAAGATACATACTAAATATGTATTTCTTATGCTTATCCCTTAATAATTACAATGCGCTACAACTGATTTATTCTCGACGGTTTTATGACGTTGGGTAAATAATGCGAAGTGCATGCTATTCTTTCTATTTTGATATCAGAAATGTAAGCTCCTAAATACACAAATACATAACATCTTTAAAGTTTTGTGAACTTATTGGGGGACTGCATGATATATTGGACTCTACACAGAGGAGCTCTTAATTTGCGATATGCATATACTCATCATATAAATGTATGAACACTAACTACTTACTAATTGATATAAGAATTTGATTGTGAAGTAATGACATATTAATAATATGATTAGATATTACTATGAAGAGAATCCATTTCTTTTGATTATATTGTGCTAAAAAATAGTTTGCTTAGACTTTTAGCGGCCTTGACGTGAATGAATCTTGAAAATTTCATTTTTATTCTCTTGGTAGTGGAATATATTGAGGACAGAAAAGGTTAAACTTTCATAAGATGCTTCTCCCTTACCTTAATTTTAACATAAAAGAGCTTCTATTTCTTATAAGAATAATATTACCCTCTTCAATAAAAATTTACACTTTAATCAAAATGCACCTTCATGTTTCTCTAGCAAAAGGGTCAATACAACGTTGCTTTTATTGGTCTAAATTATACATAACAACTTGAGTGGTAATATAGATCATATTGAGCGTGAGCTTTATTTTTTTCCTGAACTTAGGAATAAGTCAAATCACCTATCGTTGGGTTAATTAGGTTTTCTTTATCATGTTTTGTTTTTGATAATCAAATTAATGGTGGAACCAAGATTGTGGATGCCTGGCCCTGGTCTGGATGTGGCTGTAAATCAGGGAATGCCATTTCGGTTGCCAATATTTTATTGAAGGGGTACCTGTTAGTTGGTTAGACTTCGCGAAATTTAGGCACTACCTTAGGCGTTCGTTCTGGTCATGATTATTATGTAATCAATGAATTGGGTTAATTCTTCAGATAGTGATCTTGAATCAGAATTTTCTGACGGTTGGTGGATTGGCCTCTCAGATTTCTGTGGGGTTCTGAGCCCATGGGAATGACTTTACTCATGTTAATGTTAGAACACACTTTCAAATGTTGGCTCTCGGAGGAAGATTTAGTGGCCGGCGTGAGAAGGGACGCGCGTAGGAGAGTGTAGTTTCTTATTTTTGATTTGCCCTTGTTTTTTTATTCGATTTTTCTGTCTGATTGCTGAAAGAGATTTGCGGTGGTCGGGGGTGATGGCAATGATGGAGTTGATGGCGCTCGGTCATTGAGCTTCGCTGGTAGGGGCTAACATTGGTTTGTGCTCTCTCGAGTGGTTCGAAATTTCGTTGCTTTATCCCTACTTTCATGACGGACTCTGGTGTGGTTTCAGTGCGATGGGAAGCTTTAAACCTACTAACTGAGCTCACGTTTTATTGTATTTTCTTCTTATCTTTTCCCTGTTTTCTCATATGTCTGTAACGCTTATTTTTGTTTTAATAGAATCATGTGTTTTCGGAAAAAAACAAAAAGATTTTGGGTCAATAGGAGAGATTAGCTTTTCTCATAAATATTTTTTAATGTTTAAATAATAAAATTCTTCATTTTCAAAATTATGATAAAAAAAATTTGTCCTATTGACACGTTGAAGCTTTTTTTTATTTTATAACTTAGGATGAAGCCAAATCACCATTTAGTTTGGGGTTTTTAGGCGCCTATTTGGGCTTCTTATTAATGATTTGCTTTTGATCTAATTGAGCAGGTGACCAGTGAAGCTTTATGTTTTCCTTATACCTTAGAAATGAAGTCAAATCACCTATCGTTTGGGCAATTTGGTTCTACTTATCAATGATTTGTTTTTGATAGTCATATGGAATCGTGGAAGTAAGTAAATTTGTCTAGGAATCCAAATAGGCGATGTTTTTAGGCTTTTTATGATTCTTTCTTCTTTTTTAATGATAAAATTCTTCCATTTTTCCAAATTTATAAATAATAAAATATTTGTCTTTTCATCAAATAGATTCTTTTATTTTTTTCCTATAACTTAGGAATGAGCCCAAATCACATATCGTTTGGGCATTTGCTCCATTATTAGTTATTTTGCTTTTGAACTATTGGCACTGAAGCTTTATTTTTTCCAATAAATATTACTAAAATCCAAAATACCATAACTTAATTTTCAAAAATATCTCACAAATCAATTAAAATCAAAGAATATTCTAATGATTACAAACCATTTCTTACTCACATTAATATCTTTTACCAACTTCTAAAAATCTAACTCCAATAAAATACATCAACAAAAAAAACAAACAACAAATACAAATAAAACACAAAAAAAAAATACATAAAACTCCAATCAACAACTCATAACAAAAACATCCCAATAACACTAATCACTTACCCCCAACCAATCCAAAACAACCAACAAACAAAACCAATACAAAACCATAACCATATTCTATAACAACTCCCAATCACAATCCCAAAATCCTCCATCCCCCAACATCAATAAACCAATAATAAAAACCAAAACAAAAACACCCCCCCACCAATCTACTCTAATCAACAATATTCACACAACATCTGACACTCACCCTCTACATATACAGATGATATATATAGATATATATAGACTAACATGTATGTAATATGCCCACACACCATCCCCACACTATAACAAACCCTAATGCAGACTCTCGCCCCACATACAGACAACCACTAACGCATACTCATCACCATACTCATCAGACCCTATACACAACTAACATGTTAACCAACAAGAAATCCAAATGCTCTTATCTCTATCAATGCACACCTCAGAACCAACACTCATCCATATACCACCTCTCCCAAACAACCACAAAAAATCACACCATCCAATTGTGAGACTTCTCATCAATGTCACTAACGAAAATAGATCATCCTCACCAACCGAGAAGAGATCAATCCTCGTGTCAATCAAATTCAGAAAGAGATAGTAGACAATTGTTTATCAAAATAACTTCTACTATCACCCCCCCCCCCCCCCCCCCCCCAAAAAAAAACACCCCTTCACAACCTACCTCACACCACACACTACCTCCTCTCTTCAGCCACCTACCGTGAAGACCCACAAATAATAATATCTTCAGTCTCTGTAGTAATAACTTTAATCCTAATGTTGTGTGTGTGTGTCTCACACACTCAATTATGTTTACTTACTACTAAGTGTAACCCACACCTTAGAGTGATAGTACTCACTGTAAAATTGTCAAAACAGTCTAGTGAACTGATGCACGATGGAGCTATGCTAGTGAACACTATTTTATTGTGATTGTACTGCTGAGAAATGCGATAGAGCTGATTGTCGTCAAGTGAAGTACGAATTACGCCCCGCTCGCACTCGCTCTCTTTTATGAGCACTCGTAGTGATTGTATCTTCTAAACATCACCTTTATATATCCACATATAATTAATATAAGTATAAAACAGCCTAATATTCAAGTATATTTGATCATTGAGTTTGTCTCAACGTTCGCGCTGTATTATATCATTATGTAATAATATAGATAAAAGTCTCTAACTTGCTTACAAAGATACAAATAAAAAACATCATAAAATAACCCACAACACAGAAAATTACTCTCGCACTCGCACCTGTCCCCTCCCACGTAATATCACCAATCAACCCCCATGACCCACTCTCTTCCTCTAAGATGAGTATGAGATGATTGAGAGAGTGACAAACATCGGTTAAGTGGGTAATATGCATACTATAATACACCTCTGTTATTGTAGTTCGCTGGTAGTTTAGAGTTGTGTTGACAAACTTATTTTGTGTGAAATATATAGATATAGAGATAGAAATGTAATGACGCCAGAACTCGACTCTATATATAATGTCTCGCGAGACCGCGTACTCGACTGCTCGCGACGTCACTATGCGCGCTCCCATTAGATATACTTGGGTAAGTCAAAAGAAATCAGGTTAGTAATACTGTGAGTACGATCATTGTGTTACAAAGAGTGTGTTTGTGTACCAAGCCTTGCAACTGGAATCGATAGTGATAGATGTAGCCAACGGCTACTAGAGACGATGTGAAGATATTGTAGTGAGTCATGTTGACTGAATCAGACAAATGGAAGAACATAACTAAGATCATAATACTGAGATAGTTTGATCCTAATTTACTTAATGTAATTAATTATTTATTAGAGGTTATCAATTTTTTTAATGTGTCTCGTTATGTGCTGTGAACAATAAACGAGTAATTTAGTTGTGGGAGCATAAGATAAAAGGAAACGCAATAAATGTAGACGCTGAGGGAAGCTATCTCGATGAATACTATCGAATCAGGAAGCCATTACAATATAAAGGTGTGTCTTCAGTATTCTCTCGATATGAGCGTCGTTTGTTGTTTTTTTTGTATGTGTGCTTGTCGAAGGAGTATGTTATGAAAGCTACAGACGAAGACATAATAGACGCTAGTGAATGATAGATAATGAGTGTGTGCAGTCTTGTGAGAGTATGCAGACAAGTGTAGATATGTAGATTTGTCTCTGTTGTAGAAGATGTGTGAAGATAAAAATTGATTGCTAGATCGTGAAGAGTATAGATCATTGTTAGTGATAATTATCAGTGAAAGTGAGCTAACAGATAATTGGATGAGCACTAACGATATAAAGCATTAGTGAGGATTAAATGTTTGGAGAGTTGTTTGCAAAGTAGCGTCATGATGAGAAAGATATGTGATTTAGAAATAATATATTGGGTGGGAAACTTATTTGTTAGTTTAAGGTTTGAATGATTTCTGAGTTTAGCAGAGAGTATCTAAGATGATTCATAATTGGATCTCTCAAGAAGGAACTTTTATTTGATCCGGTGAAAGGACGTAGAGCTACGTTCGGCCGGCACTAAATCGCGCCACGTAGCAGGCACAAAATCACGTATTGTCGATTTTGCTGGCATGAATGAGAGATATCCATTATGTGAAGACAAACACCGAGCAAATACTGAGCAATACCAGTGAATAAATACTGAGCATTACCGAGTTTTTTCATTAAGAAAACTCGGTATATTTGTCTTCACTAGCGGTTTTCTCGTTATTGCCAGGCAATACCGAGCAATACCGGTGTAACTCGTGGTGACGCACGTTAGAGCATCGTCTGTCACATGGGACCTAATAATTGTTCTCATCCTAAGAGATCCTAGTTCTACGTAATTGCTATAAGTCTGCGATAATCTAGGAGAGATCGCGCGATCGTCAATTCCGACAACTAAGTACACTTTTAATTCCTTTTTCTCTTATTACTAAGGTGTTTACGTTCCCCCATATCCAATATTCAATTATTATCTTATTATTATTTGTGAACACAATGGTAACGAATATTGCATTATATCTTTAAAATGATTTGTATTTATCACCTACTATTAGGTGAGCGACCAATGTCCAACCACTTAATTATTATCCTTCATAGGTATATTAAAAATTTAATGTTTAAGGTCCATTAGTACCATATTCATTGCCTCTTATTGTCAATCTCTGTACTCCTTTAGATCTTGAGAATATTTTCTAGTCAACCTTTTGTTAGAACCCTATTTTCCAACATTTCTCATTCCTGATGATTTTACTCATTTCTATGCATTTCTCTTATTTGATTTCAATGAGATGAACCAATTGTATTTCTTAAATTACCTAAATTCTTATACTTTTCTTCAATGTATTATTCATACATTGCATACAGTAATGCTTGCAAACACTAATGCTTGTTATTCACTAATGTTGTTTTTCTCGCCATCTAGCATATCTTCTATAGAGAATGGGTCAAATACATATGCCCAACCATTTCTAATTTTGTTTACTTCCTTCATTTATAATATGCTTTAATCTAATATATTTTTTGTTATCAGATAATACTACAGCATTTATATAAAAATCAAGGAAGTTTTATCATCCTCCTTACCTGAATTTGTTTTACCTTATCAACTCTGTTAATGTCTACCAATGGTCACAAACATTGTCAACACTTCATTAGCCCAACATAGGATGTATGTCTCTGAAGATATCTCGGTCTTCATCTTTATTTAGCATTAATGATCCAAACAATTATTTAGTAGTCAAAGAAATTGACTCCCCTTATATTCATCAACCAAACACTAATTCTGCTTGTGAATTCGATACTCCCCTCTGACAATCACTAACTACTCAAAACATATTGATGCTCCCTTAAACTATGTTACTCCATGCCCACTCCTATCATTAAAATGATCAAGCTAATCGTCTACTTCTTGTAGACCTCTGATATTATCCCATTTTGCTTTTGCTATGCAACCTACTAATGGCCTCGACATAGTTTTCATGAATCATTGGTATCTAAACATTTGCTTTCTCTTTTATAAGTCCAACCTCCCTTGCTACTAAGAGATAATCAAGCTAATACCTAGATAAAGTTATCGGCAAACAAAAACACAAAAATGTTGCATCAACCCGGATAGTACAAGATTTTAATTTTTTTTAAAAAAACTACTTTAATATGTCATAGAAAGTCGCCCCAAAAGACTTAATATGCCGCTACATCATTACTTTTATTTTTTAAGATAATTTAGGGGATGTTTTGGGGATAATTTAAATTATTTTATTTTTTATTTTTCTTTTTGTTATTTATATTATATAACATTATATTTGATATCTAGTAAATCCTTAATATTTCATTGGGATTATTAGATGGTGATCATAGCCTAAACCTGAAGTCAATCCTTCAATAATCAAAATATGACCTAATCTAAACCCATTTGTTTTTTGTTATGTAGTAGATAGGACCTGATCTTTCATGACTTTAGTACTTTTTAACATCTTTAAGCTTGAAGACTTTCTTATCACTACTTAAAATGGATTTTTGTTACATCACTATTTTTAAACTAAAAATATTCTGTATAAATAAAAAAAAAAATAAATAATCTTTATGAATTTCAGGAACATAGTAGAAAAACTGTACCAAACATAATTTTAAGTGAAATTAGAAATCACTGAATCAATTAAACTTGTTTTAAACTATATATATATATATATATATATTATGACAATTACAGTTAAAATAATCACTTTTAAAGCAATTATTAGTAATCAAAACATATTATACATGGAAGATTAAATTACCATTTATAAATATATGTATTACGTGATTAATTAAATGATTTAAATTCATTGAAAAAACAAATGTAAACATGTAAGTGCCATTTTGAATGTTTGATTTTTTATTTTTTTGTAAATTGTATTTTATTTTTGGTTACTTGTGTTATTATGTAAAATAAAAATCATCCATATTTTTTTTTTCAGAAAGTTTAAAAAATAATTGACTATGTAAATCAAGGGGCATTTAATTACATACGAAAAATTCTTAAAAAAATTTATATATCCAATCATCCTAAATTTATTACATTTATTTATCAAAAAATCTAATTCATATCAAATATGTGAGTTAATTAGAAATGCATTTCACTTTTGATTAGAGAATGGTAGTGTATGTTAATTAGATTTAAATTTTGAGGAGTTATTATATAAATATAAAATTTAGATGGTGGTAATAAATATTATTAAAAAAAAAAATAGCAATAAGGGTAAATCTCTCTCTAAAATTCAATGCACTCGATTAAATATAAATAAAGCTGGTTTGGTCGGCTTTTTTTTACTTCTGAAAATAGTTTTTTAGTATAAATTAATCTTTGTTTGGACACTTATGGTCATTATTTTATGTTTGTTTTTATTTAATTTTGTGCTAGAAAGCTGCTTTTGAAAGCATTAAGAAAGTCATCCCAAATGAAGCCCAAACTAAGCCTAAGGCTTCTTTGGGATCGTACTTTCTTTTGCATCTTTTCAAATAAGATAGGCTTTATTGTAATAAATATTTTAATTTTTAAACTAAAAACTATTTTAAAAATACAATAAAAAAAATGTCTCAAACGAAACCTAATTTTTACACAAAAGGCAATGCAGTAAAAAACCCCATCAAAAGAAGCTTTAGAAGTTATGGTAGAGAAAGAATACTCATATTTGCAGCTATATATTGGCAGCTTTATTTCAATTTCGTTTCTTTGCTAAGTTTCTTGATTTTTATAGCTTCAAGACTTTCGATAAATACTTGTAATGGGAAAAAAATTCATTAAATACTTTGATACGTCTTTTGCTGTTGGCGGACGATATTAATTTTAGTATGTGCTATATCTATTTTACACATCATACATTATTTCTTAATTCATTATATTGGTTAGATAATAAAATTAAATTAAAATAAATATAAATATTTTTTTGTCGTAAATTAATTTAGGTAATATTGTCTTTTAAAAATAATTATTAATGGACCCCCAAGTTTAATAAAAATTTCGTATTTAATTTATTGAGGCAACATGTTTATTAAAGTTTTATATTTTAATTTATAAGTGTTATTTTGTTTGAGATTATCAATTAAACTATATATTTTTTTAACAATAAGCGATAATTAATAAAATAAAGTTATTGTAAAATTAACTTTTTCTCAAATAATTGGGCAAGAAACATTTAAGGTTGTGAAAATCGGATCGGACAATGATTCGAAGAAGGAAATGTTCTTGATTCGACCGTAGAATTGGGGGTCGAACCGGGTTTGATGTAATTAAATAATATTTATTAAAAAGTAATAAATTTTAACAGTAATAATAATGGACATTTTATCTTAAAATTTATAATTTAAGGAATTTTGACGACTAAAATATTAAATAAAATTCATACATATGTTAATATATTACATAATTTTTAAACAAAAATAACATATTGATTTTATAATGTTATTACTTATATTTTAAATATAAATTTAAATAATTTTGAATTTATTTTGTGTTGTTTATATACATTTCCTCTGTACACCATGAGTATATAAGCTTACAAGATACATATGACCTCATATGAACAAGATATTTAAATAATTTAATTTCATATTATAATACAATTAAAATTTTTAAATTATATTATTAAATAAAATATATGATATTTAAATTAATCTTAATATTTAAGTAAACATTTTATATTAAATTAAAAATATTTAAATCTAGTATTAGTTGAAAACTAATCGTGTTTTTAAGAAACGGGGCCGGGTTCAAAAGGTCGGCCGGTTGAAGCGGTGGTTCAAAACAAACAGGTTTTTGGCGGTTCATTGCTAGACCGGTTCTTACAAGATGGACCGAAACCGACCATAAGATGGTTACGATTGAACTGGTTGAAACGGAGGTCCCGGTCCGGTTTTCCAAAACAATGATCATTTCACAAAATACATTTTAAAATTTAAAAAATATTTAATTATGTGTTTAGAATTTTTGGAAAAAAACTAAAGTAATTTAATATTTTTTTAAAATTTCTAATTCAAAATAAAAAATTTTAATTAGATGGCCCACAGTGTAATTAGTGCGAGCCTTTAATTTACCTGAGAAGACGTGAGCGAATCCCCCGCCCACCAAATCACATAAAAGATACAGTTAATTGTTGTTTAGGGTTTTGTTTTAAGTTCGTCGTATGTTGAATATTTTGCTCTAGAAAATCAATTTTTGTAAATGTAATTAAAAATATAAATAAACCCGCAGATGATATCTTGGCTGTAGAGACGAGTCCGGTTGCGAAACCCCCAACCCGTGCTGGATTCCCTCTCAAGCGTGGCAGCCCTTTAATCTGGAGTGGCCCAATCAAGTGCTGGCAAGTGTTCATCAAGTGCGGGATATGAGGTTTTTTAGGGTATGTTGCCCTCTGCTAGGTCAGCCGAGAAAAGAATTTGTCAAACCGCCCTCTTTCGGGCCCGGTGGGAGGTGGCAGTAGATGAATCCCCTGTTCCATAATAATATAATATTATTATTTTATTAGAAATATATTTTTTTTTTATTTAAATATAAATAATTCTTATTAATTATTCATAAAAGTTAAAAATAAATTTAAGCTATTTTAAATATATTTATTAAAATTAATTTCCATATTATAAATGCATTTTCAATTGTCAATTTAATGTAATTATTAAAATATCATATATATTATTATCAGGATTTGAATTTATCGAATTTGTCATAATCGGTATTTAATATTTCAAAAAATAAAAATAAAATTGCAAAAAAAAAGATTTTGATTTCTCCCAGGAAATCCCACACAAAATTTATTCATGGATAAACCCTCTTACCTCCACGCGGCCGAGGACTGGCCTTCTCCTGATGCTTTTAACGCCCCTTCCCTCTCGAGGATCTCCGAAACCTCGAGCCATGGCTTCCATTCTCCGTCCCGACCGACAATCATCGCTTCAGGAAAACCCTCTCAGTTCCATGGCTTTCGTTTTTTCCTGTCCACTTCCCAACTCCTTAACCACCTCACCACCAACTTGAAGAGCACATCGCAAGTGAAGTGCAACTGCTTTATTGGCGGAAATCCCAGAGATTTCTTTCAAAACGCTCTCAATGTGACGATTCAATCCCTTGTTTCCTTTTCTCTAGTTTGAGTTCTCTCCCAGTTCGTGCAAGTACTTCCGGGTTGCCGGAAAACGGGCGGTGGGCCTCCTTAGGCCACCGGACTTGGTTGGGATTTACTTGAACGTGAGGCCGGGGAATCCGGGAAAGTACTTAATGGGCGCTATTGACGCTTACATTCTGGGCCCTTGCAGTTGTTTTCGGACAGTTTGATAGGTAGGAGGAACTTCCTGATGATGTGTGATTTTGTTGTGGGGGAGAGATTATGGGGGAAGGATCGTTTGGGCATAGTCTATTCCGGCGCCATTGTGCCCAGAATTTTTTCTGTGGATGAAAGGGTGGGGAAGGCTAAGAAAACGAATTGGAGAATTGATGACTGGTTTCAAGATTAGAGTTATCTTGAAGAAGGCAAGCTCACAATTAAGCTTTTCTATTTTGCTTTTATATTTTGCGCCATTTCAACAGCTCTTCGTGCGATCTTTTAGTTACTCGATGATCGTTAATTTGTGGTTTTCTTTCTGAAATTTATTGTTTATTTTTTTAACTTTTCTGATTATCAATTTTTTGCACTTTATGGCTCTCATTTCCGTAATTGCAGCTTTTGGAATACCAAAAGATTGTTTCGCTGAAATGATTAGTTTACTTGTGCAGTTAGGGTAGGTGGAATGCTTGTGGTCAAAAACTTCAAACTTGTGGTTTGTTCTTACAGGTGAGGGGGAAACTAAAGGAGCAGAAGAATTTGGTGACTATGAGGAGTGTTTAACTACAGGGAAAGTCTCTAGAGCAGCCCCCAATCTGTGCTGAAGTTCCTTGGATGTTTTGTTGATGAACAGAAACTCTGTCTAGAGTTTACAAAAGGTGGGCGGCAATTGGCTTGTATGATATTTGAGGTATGAAGGAGGTTATAATTAATTACACACCATGTAAATTTCAAGAATAAGACACCATGTCATGTATACTATTTTTTCTTGTGGCCTCAAAGTATTTTCCTTTCGGTGTTCGCTAGCTTGACTCATGTAATTATGGTTGGTAAACATCTAAGCTGTATTACTGTATGTTCAAGCATTTTTTTTAGTTAGTTATTTTGGCAGCTTGGTTAAGTTTGAAGATGACAGAGTTTTCGAAACAAGTCAATAAAGTTTTAGGTGAGCCTAACTCATAAATATGTTAGTTTCTAATAATTTAACCATATAAATCACATTCTCATCACAAAAATGCAGGCTATCACTCCATTCATGAAAGATTAATGCGATTATTTGTGTAAGTTAATTTATATTTTGAAATTCATTGCACTAATGACAAACTAAAATTAGCTAAATTTCATTTACCTTTTGCTCAACAACAAGACTTCTCATCCATATTTATACATATAATAGTTAAGATGCATAAGAATGAATATAAATAGCTTGAATACCAAAATATGAATCATGAACCCCTTTTTATGAAATGTTTGGGACTAAAACCTTTTTTGTTAAATTAGTAGTTTAAAAAAAAAAATTATTGTTAAGAGTTTTGATTACAGGATAGAATAGTACACAACATAGACAACAAAAGAAAGAAGTTTACACAGAGATTTGAAAAAAACTCCTTAGGATTTTCCGTACAAAGTCTAAATATTCTTTATTGTCTTTAATGATTTCAGACTTTCCCCCTGAAAAATATTAATCAGAAGTAGGCCAATGGAGATGTATGTTTTACATCCAAAATAACTTTTTCCTCATTTTGTTCCGGAGAGACCTGCCCATGCCCATACTTGCCGAATTGTTAGAGGGCAGAAGGTAAAAAGTATCTCAAGTTAGATATAAAGGCTGTAAGAATATGAATACTCTCGGATAAGTGAAGATGGAAGTAGGATGAATCGCATCAACAACAATTTTGATGCTACAAGACTTATAATAGTGTTGTCTTGAGATTAGCATTGCAATTTGAGATGTGAGATGTTATTTCAGGATGTGAATGGCAAATATTGGCAGATCAAAGAAGGTGTGTTATTCAACTTAAATATGTTCAGAGTTGCTTGAATTTGTTTTGAGAAAAACAAGCCAGAGCCAAAGTTTCGCGAAAACCTTATATGGAGAAATTAACTTCTAAGCCATGCATTGCTTGTAGTGATAATTTACATTAATAACAAGGGAATAGTTATGAAGAAGGGTAACCAAATGAAGTTGAGATATAAATCTTCAAATCATTCTGCAATGAAATACAAATAATGTTGGTGTTCATGATTACCTAGCCATTTTTTAGCGAGCCAATTGGGATTTTGATTGAATTCAAATTTTCCTCTATCCATTATGTGATCTTTTAAAACAAATAATAATAGAATGTCTTGAAGCCATTTATCTTTCCAATGTCTAGAGCATCGTTATTAACATTTAGGAATGTTAAACTAGGAAAGGTGGAATGATTCTCCTAAACTCTTTGTTGTTGCTTGCACACTCCCAATCGTCATTGTCCCAAAGATTGAGTGATTATTTATCTTGAAATATTTCGACTTGATAACTTTACAAGCAAAAAGAAGAGTTTTCATATGGATAGATTTGCGAAACCCAATTTGACGATAAAGAAAGATAATAAATTAAGCGCACGGCGCTCCAAGATCCCTTCAGATATCTTTAGTATACAAATGTTGCTACAACTTGGGAGATGTTAACCCTATCAACTTCTAAAAGAAATTGCTTTTGATTGAGTATTTTTACAACCCCAGTTTGAAATCCAAATTTACGAGTGGTAAAGAGGAAAAAGCACCAGATATATCGAATGATAAGTTTCAACCTTAAACCTCCTCAAAAAAGAAAAATAGAATTAAGCCTATTGTAAATGTTTTTGAGGAATATTTTGAGAGTGAACCATTTAATAATGTACTCAATAGCTTTGCTTGTTCAAACTCTTATCAAGCTACTTGTTTAACAAATAAAAGATTTATGGCCATAAATATTAATAAAAATCAGTGGGGTAATTTTCATGCTTTGTCCATCGTATATGTAGAGCTTAATTAATCATGTTTAAATTTGTTCTAATTAATCCAAGGTATATAAACATAAGGCAAGTCTTAATATATATGAGTATGTTCATGTGTATCAGCGTATTAGGTTTGATTATTACACGGTTTATGTTACTTTTTATTTTTTATATACACAAATTACACTTTAAGAATTGTTTATTGATGATTCTTTGTATTGTCATGATATTCGTCAGTCTGTTACGCTGGTGATACCTAACTCAACCTCAACTTTTCTTTCTTGAACATTGGGGTCCTATCAACAACAGTGTTAAGAGAAGAAGCATATATTAAGTTAAGTGTGCAGGGATGGGATGCCAAGGTGGATGAGTGGCTTTACTTTTGAAAAATATATGAAATGAGCATATTCTGAAAAGGTTGGAGTAGTAGCTCCAGTGAAGATAAGATTAGAGAGAGTCGTCTTAATGGTTTGGTTCTATAAACGGCACCTCGATGACCCGTTAGGTAGAGTTAGATGTATTAGAATTTGAGTATTATGTTAAGAAGTTAGGTACTAAAAGATTTGGTTAGGAAAATATTAGAAATGACCTTTTTATATTAGATTTTTTAAATGGAATTTGACTCTTTAACTGTACTCCAACTACCAGCGCCGCAGCTTACACAGCGCCTCGACCCTAGATCAGAAATTGCAATGTCGGAGCCTTAGAAAAAAAATAACAATTAATTCAGCGCCCTGACTGAGCCAAGTTCAGCTTTGTAGCGCTTCATAACGCTGCAGAGCTAGAAATCATAACCACAATATCCTAGTCTCAGGAATTTGAGTGCTGAAGCGACGAGCATTACAACACCACAGTGCCAAATTGCACATTCAAGAGCCATAACGTTGAACTTTTGCAGTGCCACGGTGAAGCAGATGACGAAAAATGCGACCGTGATGTATTAGTCAAGCGATGCACCAGTTAAACCAATCGACCCACCAAATCAGCTCAACGCTGTACGGAGCAAGCCCAGTAGCCCCACGCTACACCTAGGCACTATAAATGTGATCAATTATATATATATATATATATATTTCACTATGAGGTCTCATGTGTTGCATTGAATAGATGAATATTTAATGAGGCATAAAAGGTCTTTTTTTTTTAACCAAATTTCATTCATTGTAAGGAAACTACAACACAACTAGGGTTCTTTCTATGTGAATGAGAAATGAATTAGAGACTTTTTGCAATAGCAAACCTTCATAATTCTTGTTTGACAAGTATTTGATCCATTGTGTGATAATCCAAATTTTAATTGGATTATATTTTCATGAGCACATGATTTTAATTTTTTTACCACTTATTTAAATAATATTGATAAATCATTTAGGGCTATTAAAATAAAGGTCATAGAAGAAGATTTGGTATTTCATCAGAAAAATCCACTTGCTCAAGTATAGATCTCATTGTAATATTTCAATTCAAATTTTTTGAAATTAGATTCAAGATCATCAAAACACTGATGATAATAAAATTATAGTCAAATTAAATGTATTGATCAGACAAGGCTAAACACACCAAAATGAATCCTTTCCAACACAAATGAATCAAGCATTTAAAACCTAGTAAAAAATTTATGATTTAATTGAAGAACTAAATAATATCTAAATCTTTCATACTTATATTCAAAAGTGAGTCAACTAGAGAAATCCAACAAGCTCAAAATCACTCAAATATGAGGTTAATTAATAAGACTCTTAAATGCTAAAATACTAGCTAGCATATGATTAGAGAAATAAGCACTAGACATCCAATGAAATGTTTTTAAATTTTTGCTAAAATTATCAAAGTGCCACTCCAAAAAATAATAAATATAGTGTCATTCTCGACAAAAGGGGCCTAAATTTAGTATAATGTTGGAGCCCAATAAAGCTTAATCTAAGATTTATGAAGACAATTAGGGAAAAAATATCCATTTATAAACTACCTATATAAAATAAAATTTGTATAGTATTGATAGCAAATATTCTAATTCTAGTTTATATGATTAGGAAATCTTGATATGGATATAATATTCCTTCAAAGTAAGAATTATCAAAAGTAATTTATGTATTAAGATAGAAAATTTGTGATGATATTCTTATGATAGTATCAATAATTGCATTTTCATGATTCTTTTGATCTTCTTTATTTTGAGGCTGGCAATCTAAAAATTACTCTTGTAAATAATAGCTCAAGTATCCTTGGCAAATAAAAAAATTCGATCACTCCATTCAACTAAAAATATTTTTTCAAAGTAAATGCCCTCGATCTTGAACATTAAAATAAAATGATTGAAACTATTATGAAATTAATGTTTACTTTTTAGATATTTGTGCCACTTTAGGTGCTCAAAATTATATCTCCATCAAAATATTTTTCTTATATTATTTAATGGGGTATAATTAGATGACTCATATTGAATTTGGTGAGAAGGGCATCTTTGTTCTCTTAATTGGTTTTACCATTTTTTCATTGGGAAAGCTTATAAATTTCTCATTGTGAATTCTTACATCTATTTGAGAACTTTTCACATTGCTACCAATGGGTGCCGATGAATTTGTCAGCAATTATTTATACTTTTACTCGATTAGTAAAAAAAAAAAAATTCAAAATACTGACCTCCAAGAAAAAAAGCATGTAATAACTTTGAATCAACTCTTGAAATTTGGCGTACTTCTGAAGAAAATATTTGAAAGTATGCTTTAAGCATATCTACCTCATTTTATCAAATCTTAGATATATGAGAGGAGACCTTGATAATTCTCTTATTGGCAATGACTCGTCTACAGAAAACCTAATTAGGTCAGCAAAAATATGAATAGTCTACTATAGATATTGTAGAATTAAGTGTGAGCTTATCCCTTAAAGGTTTTAGGGAGGACCTGATAGAGAAGCGTATCAAAAAAAACTTGTTGAATATTCATGATAGTTTTATAATGGTTGAAATGCTATAAGTATCTGAGGTCTTATCATAAAGATCAATTGCAAGTAAATTTAACACTATTTGAATAATATGTTGGAGAATTACATCTATCAGAGGTGAAGACTTGTGAAAGTTCTGATTAGGAGTAAGTTAATTTCTCTCTTAAAGGAAATTCCTCCACAATAATACGTTAAAATTTATCTCTTATGACATGATGTGAGACATCAATAAGATGAGATTTATTCAAGTCTACCAAAGCTCATAGAAGATAATCTGTTAGCTGAGTAGCACTGGATGGATGGGTTGAACTAACCATATTTAAGATACCAAGAAAAAATTGTAGTGAAAGAATCGTAGCTTAATAATGACAAGGCATCACATGGGTATCATTAAAACAATAATCCTTAGCATGATATTAATTTTTATGGTGGGAGAAATCTATTGCGTTGTTATTGGTGCTCTTATTGTTCAACCTCCTCTAAAAGTTAAATGACTTGAGCTTGAAGCTCCTCTAGCTTGTGCATACCATCCTCCAAGATCAAAATTGGGTGAGATTTCACCAACTGAATTGTGTGGTCCTTGAGCATATTAGAAAATGAAGGAGGGATGATAACATCGATCAAATGATGCTAATCGAGCATTATTAATTGGATAATGATAGTTAAATGAACGTGGTCGATAAATGGTCAAACAATTGTACTTGGATGATGATAGTCGAATGATGACAATCAAATAATAGTAAATGGACTATGACAATCAAGTGACGGTGGTCACAGAATGACGATAGGGCAATGGCGGTTGAATGACAATGATGGTTGATAATGATTGTCAGCGTCGAATGCTAGGTAAAGCTTTAAAGTTCTTCAAACTCAAGCTAAGATCCCCCACATGTGGAAAATGAGATATATTTATAAAATTTTAGAGTGACATTTTATTAAATATAACCAAATTTTCATAACACTCCTTAATACTACTCATATTGAATAATTTAATCATAAACAATTCATTCAATTTTTATGTCCCTTAAAAACCTCATAATCAAGTGACCTTGGGCTCTTCACATTTGTCTTGTTGAGATGCATGATTTGAATTAAGCATGCAAGATTTGAAGACTATTTGATCTTCCAATTAATGACGTGTTATTTTTAATCAAATTTTATATAATAATCTTTGATGTTGTTGAATTTATCTTGTTGAGGTGCTCAGTTCAATTATAAGATTGCTTAAATCGGAGCTCACATGATCTTAACTTTATTTCTAAAAGTTCCAACATAGCTAAAGTATTAATATTCGTATTGATCAATGAATTTTGTAGAGATATATAAACACTAATTAAAAAGAACCGCCATACAAAAAAATTAAATCACTGAAAAATTTACTTAACTGGTTTAATAAAAATGGAAAACAGTACAATATATTTTAATTTAAATAATTATAATTGTGACATCCAAAATAAACATCTTTTTTTGTAATTTTTTAAATAGTAAAGTTACTCTTGAAATAAGGTTTTGTTTAAAACAAATTTTTTACTGTTTTTCTTAAAATATATTTTTAAGTACAAATATTTCATGAAAGAAGCAATAAAATAATGTTCAAAATCTGTCACAAATGAAATCTAAATTCAATCGTAAAAAAATAAACATCATATGAGCCTCATATAGGGGTGGATTGATCTCTTTTTTTTAGGTATTACGACAAAATAGGACATATTTTTTGTAAAATTATTAAATGAATTTAAACTTGGATTTTTATTTTATAAATATTAAGGTGTTATTTGAATGATTATTCTCTTCTATTATATAAATATATTATGATTTTTCCATATCTTCTTATATGTTCACTATTACAAGACCGCTAAGTATTTCAAGAGATATATGATAAAGCATGAGAAGCAATGAGGATATATGATAAAGCATGAGAAGCAATGTGAGCTTTGTATACGTGTTGGGTAGAGTAAGAAATTATAATTTTATTTTATATGACTTATGTAGAGTAAGAAATTATAATTTTATTTTGTATCAAATCTAAAACATATGGTTAGCAATTAACAAAAACACCCATTTTTGTGGTAAAATAGATACTTCAATCACTTCGGAGTGAAAGAAACCCATCCAAAATTCCAAAACTTAAGGGGGGGTAATTGCCCCCCTTTCTCCTCCACGTGGTTCCGCCAGTGACCACATATATAATGAACAATTATTAGGTCCTCCAACCGGACGTAGAGGAACGTCCGGTCGGCACTAAAATCCCCCCAAAAAATTCAGTATTTGCTCGGTATTGCTAGGTATTATTTGGTAATAACGAGGAATACCGCTCTGTGAAGATCAATACCAAGTTATACCGAGCTATATCGAGCAATACTGAGTTATACAAAAAAATACCGAGTTTTTTCTAGGAAAAACTCGGTATTGCTCGGTATAGCTCGATATAACTCGGTATTGAGTCTTCACATGATGGTATTCCTCGTTATTGTTTGGTATTGCTCGGTATTTTTCGTTTTTTGGCGCGATTTTAGCTCCGACCGTCGGAGGACCTAATAATTGTTCCATATATAATAAGCATGTGATACATATCTCCTACTTTGCCCTCCACTCTTTTTTCCTCCTAAAGTATCTAAATAAAATATTTCCCTTTTTTTGGCATGATTTTTTCCTTTAGAACTAAAATCAAAATAATATCAATATCATCGTATTTATTTTTCTGATAATTTGGGTGTCGAGATATATTTCATTGGCCCACCTGAACTTGTGGCTGTGAATGAGATTCAGAAAATTAACCAATGCCCATTGCAGAGACGTTCTACGATTGTTCTTGACCGTTGGCTCTAAGTGAACGTGATGTCATGCCTATTGTACTGGCTCACATTCGTGTATCTGCCCGATTAACAAGACCTAGCTAGCTTATTAAAAAGTGGGACCTACCAAAATAATTTTCAGCACCGTGCCAAATTTTCACAAGAGGTTCGGCACGCTCAGTGAAAAATGAGTTGATAATTGCAACAAAAAATGGGGTCGGAAATTGTACAAAATTATTTTGTGCGGATATCGGATCATTCGGAGATGAGAGCGTACCATATGAGTTGTTATGCAGCGGTTACACATCCGTGGTACACAAAAAAAGGGTGTCATGGCCCGTTCTGAATCACCTCCGATCAGCATTCGTATCTGCATAGAATAATTTCACAGGAACTTGTGGCAAAAACAAACTATCTTATTAGAGAAATAGACTGAAGTTTCTTTGCGTATCAATCAACTCATTGCAGAGGATGAAAAATATACTACGGTTAAGTGATGGAGGATGTCTCTGCTTGAAGTAAAATGAAAATTCACCTAGTGACCTTTTTTATGATGAAAAATGGCCTTTTTAAGTATTAAAGATGTTGATGAGAGTTTCATTTCAACAATTCAAAGAATAATAATAATAATTGTTGCGGGTTAGAATATACGTGGTGAGAGAGTTATAATTTTATGTCTTAGCATTGCACAGATATACAGTTCACATACAGAGAACAGAGGATTTTTTACATGGAAAATCCTGGAAAGGCGAAAAACCACGAGGCCTAGCACAGTTAAAAAGATTTCACTAGAATTTGAGTTGAATATAGTGGGCTGACTCGTCCTTGAGGACGATCACATTACAAATATTAACCGTAAGGTTGAAGTCTAGTGTCAAATCTGGCATCACTTAAAAGTCCGTACCTCAGGTGGTGATCAGACAGAAGTCTAGAAAAGGTGAGGGCCTCAGGTGATGGTTCGGAGAAGGCCAGGGCCTTAAGTGGTGGTCCGGCGAACCTGAGGGCCTCAAGTGGTGGTATGGCGAAGGCTAGAGCCTCATGTGGTGGTCCGGCGAAGGTGAGGGCCTCAAGTGGTACTCCGGCAAAGGCGAGAGCCTCAAGTGGTGGTCCGGCAAAGGTGAGGGCCTCAAGTGATGGTTTGGCGATGGTGAAGACGTCAAGCGGTGGTCCGACGAAACTCCAGTGGTGGTCGAGGAGGAGCTTCTTCGTTCTCTTCCTTCTCTTCTTGCTTCTTGCTTGGATTCCTTTTCAAGGAAAATGAGGGGTTTATTTATAGATTTCTGGAGTGGCATCACCCGTAAATATGTGAGAGATCAAGGGTAAATGGAGAGCGGTTGGATGGACGGTTGATGTTGAATCCCTTGATCATGAACCATTTGATGGATATTTGAATGTCTTAGTGATGTCGAAATTTGGTAATCTTGGGCTCGTTCGATTCATCTCACCAAGCCGCTCAATTCAACTATAAGCATGTTATATTTGGAAACCATTTGGTAATCCAAATTGTGGTTTGAACCTTCCAACAGGCCTGTTTGGGCTCGAATCGGGTTAGATTTTGTGTCGTTGGGTTCGTAGTCCCGAGACGTTTAGTTCGACTATAAATTTGTTAAAATCGGAGTTCCGATGGTTCCAATTTTAATTTCGGAAGTTTCCAACTTGATTTTGCATCGAGATTTGTGCCCGATCAAAATAATTTTTTGAAAACATTTCAATAATAATAATAATGGGTAGCCTTCCATCACTTATTAAAATACTTTGTATGGGATAATCATTTAAGACTAAATGCAATATAATCACAAGCAACAGCTTTAATTTCTTCCGCATGTGTCAAATATTAGGAGTACCTACTATGGTCATAATTGTTCTTAAGCATAATAGTGGTACCGTGAGGAATAATTAGAAGGTGATGAACTCCCCTCTCAATGGTGGGATGTGTGAAACTCTTTAAGAAAATAAAATTAAACTCCTAAATATTGAGGTTTCTTTTGTTGTAATGATTAAAATTTTATTAGAAACTCTTAAATTAAACGTGCTTATACATAAGCACTCCTAAGATGGGTGACGTTATACCAACATGACAAAATCATAAAGTCATTAGCCCAAAGTGAATAATAGCTCAATGGTTTAGAGTTTGAGCTGTCAAAGCAATACACCAGTTGGAAGTTAGGAACTAAATGCTCTTATTTGCTTGGCGGATGGTCCTGAATGAAGGAAATTGAAAAGGATGTCAGTTATTTGAGTAGGGGATATTATGAAACTCCTTAAGAAAATTAAGATAAATTCTCAAACATTTAGTTACATTTTAGTGTACTAATTGAAATTTCATTAGAAACATCAAAGTTGAGTATGTTCATACGAGAGCACTGCTAGGATGAGTCATCTTATGTAAAGTTACACGAGCAAGATAAAATCGTGAGATTATTAGATCAAAGCGAACAATATATCGATGGTTGAAAGTTTCAGCTATAATGAGAATTTGTAATTAAATATTGTATGACTATGAATGGATTGAGTTATGTCAATACTAAAATAAAAATGTATTAATGCTTCTCTTAGATTAGAATTTAAATTAATGTATCAATGTTTCTTTTATATTAGAATTGAAATGAATAAGTTGGAATGGCATAAAGTGTTTACACAACATATTTTATTACAAGAAATCGTGAAGGGGGCATTTATATATGTATTTACATTACAAATATTTAAAGTGAGAGGGGCTAAATGAATTTATTCCAAATTGAAGGGGGTGGAACTTACTATGATTTTTTATAAGTGCAAAAGAATTTATAAGTAAAAATTGAATATTTACAAAAATTTATCCTAAATTATGGGGCAAAGGCCACTCACAACCCCTCACTACAAGTTGGCACTATAATTTGATCTCCTAAATAATTTTTTTCTTATTATGAGGTCTCTTATGTTACATTGAATAGGTTAACATTTAAGGAGGCATAAATGGTCATAGTGAGCCTCCAACAGCACAATTAAGGGTCCTTTCTATGCAAATTAGAAAAGAGTTGGAGACTTTTGCACTTGCAAACCTACATAATTCTTGTTTAATAAATGCTTAATCCATTATATTATAATCTAAATTCTAATTAAATTTTATTTTCATGTGTACATGCTTTCAAATTGTTACTCCTTATTTAACTAAATATTAATAAATCATTTAATGATACTAAAATAAAGATTAAAAATGAATGTTTGATATATCATTAGAAAATTCATTTGATTAAGTATATATATATATATATATATATATATATTATATATATATATGTGTGTGTGTGTGTGTGTGTGTGTGTGTGTGTGTGTGTGTGTGTGTACTATTTGAATTCAAAAATTTTAAAATTAAATTCAAGATCATTTAAACTTTGATGACAATAAAATTATCGTCAAATTAAATGTATTGATGAGACAAAGCCAATAACTTCAAAAATAATATTATCCAACCCAAATGAGCTTAAATCAAACACTTAAAACTTATTTAAAATTTTTATTATGTTAATTGAGGAACTAAACAATATCTGAATCTTTTATTCTTATATTCAAAAGTGAGTTAATTAAAATATGGTCAGGCAATAGCAGCCAGATTATGATAGTCGAATGACAATAACTAAACAATAATGAATGAACTATGACAATCAAGTGGTGGAGGTTGAAGAACAATAAGACAATGGCAGTTGAAGAGACGGTGATGATTAATAGTGATAGTCGAATGCCATATAAAGATTCTAATTTCTTCAATCTCCTAGCTCTCCCTAAATTCAAGCCGCCTCATATGGAGGAGAATATATTTATAATTTTTTTAGAATTGCATTTTGTTAAATCTAATCAAAATATTATAAAACTCTATTAGACTGCCTATATTGAATCTTTTAATTATAGAGAGTTAATTCGATATTTATGACCCTTAAATACCTAATTATCAATTGACATTTGAATTGTCTTATCGAAATGTTAGATTTGAGTATAGGTATATGCTAGATTTGGAGATTGTTTGGCCTTTCATTTAATGTCATGAAATTTTCAACCAATTTTGATTGAATCACCTTTAGTACTAATGAGTTTATCTTATTGAGGCGTTTTGTTCAATTATAAGATTGCCTTGAATGACCATAAATTTATTTCTAAAAGCTCCAATATAGCTATTGCCTTAAGATTCATATCAATTGAGTGAATTTTATAAGGATACATCAACTCTAAAAAGAATCATTACAAAAAAAATTAAATTATTGATAATTTTACTCAATTGATTTAATCAAAATGGAAAACATAACTTTTTTTTAACAATTATAATTGTGACATCTATGCAAAATAAATATTTTTTTTGTTATATTTTAAATAGTAAAGCTACAATATTTTTGAATTAAGTTCAATGGCTATAAATACTCATCATATGAGCCACATATATAATAAACACGTGCTACATAGGTCCTTATTTTCACACCATTTTTTTTTTGTCCTCTCCAACTTTTTAGTATTTTAATAAATTGATTACCAATTTTTTGGCATGATTTGTCCCTTAAAACTTAAATCAAAGTAATATCATATCGTCATATTGTTTCCTGATAATTTGTTTGGCCTATATGAGAGACCTATTTCATGGCTTCTATCATTGAGAAATTATTCCGTGCAGAGTTCAGACGGTAAAGAACCGTCTGGATGTGAGTGTACACTGAGTGTAATTTTGTTTATAGTTTGATTTTTTATACACAGTGTGTACAAACACGAACTTTTATTACGTCCTCTGACCGGACGTAGATCTACGTTCGGTCAAAGGATTGTTACTAGATTTTTGCTCGGTATTTGGTCGGTATTGCCAGGTATTGTTTGATAATAACGAGGAATATCACTCTGGGAAGATCAATACCGAGTAATACCGAGCAATACCGAGTATTATAAAAAAATACCGAGTTTTTCTAAATAAAACTAGCTATTTTTTTGTATTACTTGGTATTGCATTGCTCGGTATTACTCGGTATTTTGTCTTCACATAATGATATTTCTCGTTATTATTGGTATTGCACGGTATTTGCTCGGTATTTCTCGTTGTGCCTGAGATCTTAGTGCCGGCCGAACGTAGCTCTACGTGCGTTCACCGGACCAAATAAAAGTTCGTACAAACACTGTGTACACTCACATTCGGACGGTTTTTTACTATCCGGATTCCGCACGGAATAATTTTGCACTATCATTGGCCCACCTGAACTTGTGGTTGCGAATGCGCTTCATAACATCTAAGTATATGAAAGTAACTACTGATGGAGTTTTGGCCCATCTTAAAAAATTATATATATATATATATATATATATATATATATATATATATATATATATATATATATATATATATATATATATATATGAAAAAAATAAAAAAAATCAACAAAATTATAAGAAAATTATAAGAGACCGAGTTATTTTATGATTTTATGAACACGTGATAAAATTAATTTCTTCTTGATATTCTAACATTTTTTTCCTTTTAATCGATTCATGGGATGGGATATAAGCAAAATAATATAAAAACACTTAATTACTTATTACATTCTCACTAGCTATTTATTAAATAACAAATAATTTTGCTTAATAAGCGAGTTAATATTTAAACTCATTTATTTATATGTCCAATTTTTAAAATTGAATTTAAATTTATTCAATTGCTTAAATAAATAGATATAAATAATAAGTATCAAAATGTCCCTTCATTAGATGTTAAATCAATTATGATCCGCAAGCTAATGTTAACGTAATTGGGGGAAAAAAAAAATCAGCGAGGAATCTTCTTCACATGATAATAACGTGAATGTAACGTCAAATCATTCATTATTCATGATAAGGATTTCATGGCACGATTCTCCTTATTCTTCCAAAATATTATCTTGTTGTTTTGTTATTCTCTAGAATCATCGAGAGTCTTCCTTGTAAAATTTCTTACTATGAAATTAGGGGTAATAATAAATGTTGCGTCCTTGGATATTCCTGGCCGTAGAAAAGTATATAATTTAATGTAAGATCCAACGCATAAGCAGATAAAAGAGACAAGGTGCAATATTTATAAGAGACGCTAGAGTTTTTTACGTGAAAACTCCTGAAAACGGGGGAAAACTACGGGGCTCACCCAGTTTTAATGAATCCACTAGTATTTGCAGTCGATTACAAATGAGGCTCATCTTTGGGAGAAGGCAGTAACGAAGGGAGAGGGGGCCAAGGGGGGCACTTGCCCCCCCTAAAAAAAAAGTTTTCAATTGTGTCTTCAGCCAATCACCACCTAAAGCAGAACAAGGAAGAGCAAAGCTTGTACATTTTATTTCCCAAAAAAAAAAAAAAAAGCTTGTACATTTTTATATGTGAGAAATTGATTATTTTCTCTTATATATATACTCGATTTAAGAGAAAGAAGTAATTGGATTAATTTATTTTTCTTAATCAAGACTAAGATATTGATATATTATCAAAAAATTATGTCGATCGAGCACGAATCTCGAGAAAAAATCAGTCAGACGCTTCAAAAATTAAATCGGAGACCATTTGAATCCGATTTCAGCAAACTTATAGTCGAACTGAACGTCTCAAAAATACGAACCCAACAACACCAAATTCGACTCAATCTGAGCCCAAATGAGTCCAAATCAAGGACCCGAAGCACATTTGGAATGTTCAAAACATAATTGGGATGATCAAACAATTTCCAAACTTTATTTGTTTATAGTCGAATTGAGCGGCTGGACTAGACGAATACAACAAGCTAAAGATCATTGATTTCTGATATCATTAAGCTATATTTTTATTCAAATTTATGCTATGCAATCAATACATTTCCTTTTTTCTATATTTTATATATATATATTATATATATATATATATATATATTATATATATATATATATATATATATATATATATATATATATATATAAGTTTTAGTGAAAATCTTCGACTTTTATTTGAAACTTTATTTTAAAGAATCTCAGATAAATTTTAGCTGAAATTGAAACTCACTTAAATTAGCTGAAATAAAAATATTTTAAAGAATGTTGAGTAAAACTCATTTAAATATCTTTCACTCCTCTCTTGGCTCCAAAAGGAGACCCCCCGTAATGAGGCCTTGGCTTGATGTCACAAATGTACATCATATAGAATGTATTATATGGTGGGAGTTACAATAGTCAACATAGACATATTTATTTGGTTGGCAGGACCATAATTGATAGGACAGAGGTCGGAATGACCGTAGTAAGTGATGAAAGTTGGAAGGATCGTAGTCGGCAGGATACTGGGGTCAGAAAGACCGTTGTCTGGTGAGGGAGGTCGGAAGGACCGTAGTAGGCGACGGAGGTCGGAAGGGCCGTAGTTAGAAGGATACTGGTGTCAGAGAAACCGTAGTAGTAGGGCGATACTCCGATAGAACTCCGGGCGTCAGCTGGTGGTCCGGGAGAAGTCCGAACCTCATGTGGTGATCTGGCAGCACTCCAATGTCAGGAGGTGGTTCGGCAGTACGTGGCACTTCAACGTCAGGGGGCACTCCAGCTTCGATTGGCACTTTGACGTTCTTGGATGGTATTGTGGTGGTTCAATAAAACCTGAGGTTGGTGCGGCAAAACTCCAGCGGTGGTCGAGGAGTTAGACAGCTGGAGCTCTCTTCTTTCTCTTCCTTCTTCTCTTTTGGCTCTTTTTTTTCAAGAAGAAATGAGATTCTATTTATAGAATACTTGAGTGACATGGCTTGTAAATATATGGAAAATCAAGGATAAATTGGGAGTGGTTCGGATGGACTGTCGATTTCGATTTCTACGATCATGCTCCGTTTAATGGACCTTTGACTATCTTAATGATATCATAATTTGATGATCTTAGGCTTGTTGGATTCTTCTCGTCAAGCCGCTCGATTCGACTATAAGCATGTAACGATTGGAGACTGTTTGGTAATCCAAATTGTGATTTGATCCTTCCAAAAGTTCATCGAGTCTTCGATTTGGACTCATTTGGGCTCGGATATTTAAGTTGAGTTTTTTCAACCCTTTTATTAAATTGATCGACTTCGGGTCGAATATCCTCAACCGCCACTCATTTATTACTACCTTATGCAGTATGTGATGAACAAAAATGACACTTATTTAAAATATCTAATATATTTTTATTTCATACTAAATAAATAAAATAAAACAAAATATGAAATATTAAAAATAAAAAATCATCCCAAATAACCCCCAAATAATTACAACCAAACAGCTATTCGTAATGGACCTGATTGTCCACATAAAATAAAAAAATATTTACTACATTTTCTGACACAACTAAAATAATTACATCCAAGACAGTATTTGCTAATAGCTGTTTGAAAATCACTGTAAATTACAATAATTTTAACCGTTGTTAATTTATTGCGGTTTAAATAACTATCATTTGCATCAATTAAAAGTGTTGCATTAAATTTTAAAGAAAAATAACTATTATTTTTAACAACAAAGTTCTTCTTGATGAGGTAGGGATAATTTTTTGAATCTCTGAATTATTAAAATTTTCCTTCTTGGATTATCTGAATAAAAACTTTATAGTCGATCGTCTTCTACAATTAATTTTTTATGTACGTATTAAATTTTTTTCAAATGCTAAAATATTAAAGATATATTGTACTGATATAAATTTTCTAGCATGCATATAAGAATATTAAACATTGTTTGTATATATAAATTAAATTTTATTTTTTATAATTAAATATTTCTATATTAATATTTGCAGTAATTATAATGCTGCCTGCAACTTGGTTTAGATGTACAGCTTTGGATTATTGGTGTCACAGGCTTCAATCCCTGAAGGCCTTCTCTAATGATACAGTAAGCCCAACAACACCCGTTTTCATATTTTAAAAAAAAAGTACCATTCAATTGGATTAGAAGGCTAATTTTAATATGAATATTAATAAGTTCTGGTAACTAAACTTGAGAGATTTAGTCAATTTAGTGAAGATATTTTAGAAAAAAAAAAATTGATCTCAATTTGATACTCACATTTAGTGGTGTAAATAAGTCGAGTAGAGTCGAGTTTTGATACCATCTAGCTCAGCTCGCTTATAATTGAAGCTCGTCCTACTATAAACAAGCTCGAGCTGGTTTGCGACCTTCTGCGGAAACTTTCGCTGGTTCGTTTTCCAAAAAGAAAAAAAGATTAAATGCATTAAATGTTGCAGCTGAAAATGTAGGATACATGTTTTCTAAATCCAATTTACCGCCCAAATCACTTCTAAATCCAGTTTTAAAATTATTTTTAATGGTTTTTTATAAAAGCTGCGGCTAATTTTTTAAATATTACTCTATTTAATTATTAATTTTTTTATATTAATAACAAGTTTGTGGCTTGATAAGTTTGACTCGAGAGCCGACTAGGCTCACTTACACCAAACTGACATTTCATAATAAATATTACAATTTCTTTTATGTTTCATTTATGTTCTTCAGTAATTTTGCATGAAACATAATCCAATAACTATTATGATATTTTTATCGTAGAGTTCAACGATTTTCTGCTTTCTTATAATCATCTTCTTTTAATTGTTTTGGACAGAGTCCATTTTTTCTTTGTTTTTATTTTTTCAGTTTTTCATTTGAAAACTGTTAAGTTTCATATATTTTTGTTATAGTTTTATTTTTCTTAAGTGACTCGGGCTTTGTTTGAGACAGATTTTTTTTTTTTTACTTTCTAAAATAATATTTTACTAAAAAGAAAAATTTAATCAGAATTTTTATTAAAAACTTAATTTAGAAAACCGTAAAATGTTGCACCGAAGATTTCATTTAAGACAATTTTTTACTGGAGTTTAAAACTGCTTTTTTTTTTAAGAAAGTTTTAAATTAAAGATTTTTTAACTAAAAACAGTTTTTTAAAGCAATTAAAAAAACAGTATCAAACAAAATCTTTTAAATTTTTTTGGTGACCAAATCATTTTATAAATAAATAAAATTCTTTTATATTGAATGAAATTGGCTGGACATGATCATTATTTCCCCTAAAATTTCTAATCAGAATATAAAAAAGTGCTTATTAAATCAATTTTATTTCGACAGAATATGAACAAGAAAATGATCATTTTCAAGACATAAAAGTTTCCTCTGGGACAACTTTTTTATTGTTTTTTAAAATAATTTTTTAGTAAGCCATCCCAAAGAAGCCATAATTTGACCTTCAATTTTTGAATGATCACCCTCGCTATTCTGTTACTAAAAGAATAAAAGAACTTTGACTGAATCACAAATTTATTACCATGGAAAATAAAGTCTGATAAATATCTTGGAGCCCATTGTTGGATTCTTGCGAGGAATTTGAGCTTCTTGGAAGAGAGAGAGAGAGAGAGAGAGGGAGAGAAGAGTGCAAAACAGAAGAAAAGGAAATTTTATTCGCTTGACTTGTTTTCACTAAAGCCAGTTACAATCTCTCTTCATATTCAGTTTTATTAGGATAAAATGAACACAGGAAACAACTATCTGAAAACTGGATCAATTCCTAATAAACTTCACCTTTGTCTAGATTTTACAATACATTTGAATCAATCCATCGATCTTCTTACCCTATCGCTTACGGCAGCAAGATCTTCCCTGGAAATTGCCTCAGAAGTTATTTGATGAACAAGAAGAGTCTTCATTTTGATTCTCCATAAGCTGAAATCATTTTCACCGATAAATCTGTCGAATTCGAATCTTTGCATCGACATGATCATGAACTGTAGCTGCTTATACTCCACCTCAAAGAACTAAACATATATTTTATCAAGAATAGATAGAAAACCAGCATTCAACTGATCCGTGCCCAATCTTAATGCTCGATCCGTGCTTGCACGTCAATTTAGTTGATGATTTTCCTTCAGTTAATGAAAGTAGGACAATGAATCCATTGTGATGTCTTCCCAGACTATAATTATAATCAGTAAGGGCTACAAGAACTCCAATGGGGCTAGAGGATTGTTTGTACTTGCTTTCTTGGCAAATAGGATTCGTTCAGACAAACTGCAAGCCCCAAAGGTCTTGTTTTAATTATGGCCAAAAGAAGAGTGATCAATTACAATGCTAGATTTATCGAAAGCCCTCATGGCCACCTACGATGGTACCTCTGTAGGATTGATGCTTAATATTTGGAGTTAAACAACTTTTTAGAGTGACTATGGAGTACTGACTGCAATTGAATGTGTAAAGCTTCAGTAATGCCTGTTTTTTTTTTTTTTGGTTTATTGGTGAACTTCATGGAGTAAGGTGGAGATTAATTTCATGGATCATGTGAATTTGTTATCGGCTGGGAATAGTGGATTGATCAAGGTATGGAAATCGACAAAAAATTACAAAATTCCATCCATCTTCTTTATAAATTAAATAGGGGTGAAGAAGCGGCACTTGTGCTTGGGCAAATCAATCTAAACTTAAGTATCTCGCAGATGAAGCATTCAATGGCTGACTTTTAGAAATTAGAATTGTTGCGTTCTGGAATACTTGAAGCGGTAGAGAAATATGAAGTTTAACGTCTTAGCATTGTACGAAGATCCATCACACAAGCAAATAAGAGAGAGTGTAGCGTTCATAAGAAACACCAGAGTTTTTACATGAAAACCCCGGAAAAAGGGGGAAAAACCACGGGGCCTGACTCAATTTGAATGAATACACTAGTATTTGCAGTCGATTACAAATGAGGCACTTCCTTGGGAGAAGGCCTTGGCTTGATGTCACAAATGTACATCATATAGAGCCTATTACATGGTGGGAGTTACAATAATCAACATAGACATGCTTGTTTGGTCGGCAGGATCATAGTCGATATCATAGAGGTTAGAAAGATCTTAGTAGGCGAGGGAGGTCGGAAAGACCGTAGTTAGTAGGAGACAGGGGTTAGAAAGACCGTATTCTGGCGAGGGAGGTCGGAATGACCGTAGTCGGCAGAAGACCGGAGTTAGAAAGACTGTTGTCTGGCAATGAAGGTCGGAAGGACCGTAGTAGGAGACGGAGGTCGGAAGGACCGTAGTAGGAGACGGAGGTCGGAAGGACCGTAGTAGGAGACGGAGGTCGGAAGGAACATAGTATGCATGAGACAGGGGTCAGAAAGATCATAATAGTAAGGTGGTACTCCGGTAGAACTCAGGGTGTTAGGTGGTGGCTCGGTAGAAGTCCTAGCCTCATGTGGTGGTCCGACAGAAGTCCGGGCCTCAGGTGCCTAATGCATGTAGAGCAAGTCTAGAGAATTCTGATTTGATTAATCTCATACATCTGATCATCTATCCTGATCTGAAAACACTTAAACAACATATAATAAGCTAAAAAGCCCAGCAGATCATTCAATCTTACAACTAACTCAATACACGGTAAAGAAGCAATATGCACATTCTCAATCAATTTGTAGCAATAGCAGTCATATAATCATGAATTGATGCAGAAATAGTAAAACACGCATATAGTAGCAGTAAAGTCTATAATTAATAAAATAGCATAATACCGAAGCCAGTAAAGCAACACAGTGGGAAACCAGTAAATTGTTATTGATGTCGAACGATAAAACAATCATCGTATCAGTAATAACAATCAATAAGGAAATTATATAAAGAGGTAAAATTCAAACATCTGTAAAGACTTTCGGAATCTTATATGTGTTGTAAAACCCTAGAATGATTTACACATGTTATCCAGTTAAGTTATATCATTATCAAATCAGTATCTCAATCGCATGCTCAGTATCAATAATCAATACAGTGAATCAATAGTAGTATCAAACAATATCGATGTCCAAATCAATAGCACTATCAGTACTGTGCCGCAAGTAATATCAACAAAGCATTGCAGTAATAGTAAATCCATGCAGAGACAATAAATCAGTAAAAAGTAACAGTAAAGCAGCAAAAGCGTACAATAACGATAATAATGAATCAATAACATGTATTTCAATAGTCACACTAATCAAATAAGAAGTTTTGATTTAAAGGGCATTTTTTTAGTAAACAATAATTCATATCAATGTCTTGTTAGCTCAGTAAACAGAGTCATTACTCTTCCCATCAGCATAATAATAACTCTAATACTCTCAATTAATATCACATGAATCAGTAAAAAGATAACACTAAATCACAATATTTAAAGGAAAGCTTGTCGATAGACTCATCATCTTGTACAAGTCAGCCAGACTCCAGCCAACATCAATATAATCAGCTTTAATTGTCCTCACATATATTATTATCATAATATTATGATAATAATAACGATCAACTATTACATCAACCATATATTCACATTCATTTCTACTGCTTGAATTAACAATATGCTTACCAAAAAAATCAGTTACTTAATCAGTAGAAACAGAACAAAATACAATAACTTCCATTTTACTCAGTGAAATTCAATAACTATTATAGTCAAAATGTTCAGAATAATCAATACGATAAAATACAAAAAACTGTGTAATAAAAGTTCAATAAATCTAGGGAAGATGCAATAAAATCAATTGTAAAGATAATCAATTAAATAGTTAGAATAAAAAACTTTGAAAGCAGAGATAGGATTGAAATCATTTATAGTAATCTGAACAATTTCTACAAAAGCAACAAAGCGATCCAACCGCTAAAGATTGATTTTCTCCTTTTTCTCTAGGCTGCGTTGGCTGCAATTCAAATTTGTTTCATTTTCAATTATTTTTATAAATTCGGATTGTTACAGTATCTGGCTTTTGCTACTAGTTGAGGTGATCACTTGGATTCATATATTTCAACAATCTTCTTATTCCTATTGGTTTAAAAAGATCAGATTATTTCTCATTAAAATATTTCAAAACGTTTGATGATAAAGAAGTATGTTTTATTAGTGAGCTTCGCTAATGTTAATGTATATTTTTATGAATTCACTTCTTGGATTATAGCTCAAAATTTTGTTGATTTTGATATTTTATGTTACTTTATTGCAATTACGTACAATGATAAAACTGAGGCTTCCAACATCTAGGTATTATAATATTAGGGCTGTCAATTCGGGTCAACCCGTCGGGTTCGGGTCGAACCTGACCCGACCCAAATTTAAACGGGTCAATCCGAACCCGACCCGTTATTACAAACGGGTCAGACCTTCCAACCCTGACCCGACCCGAGCGGGTTACGGGTTGACCCGACACGACCCGCTGACCCGAATAATTACCAGTTTTTCTGTCTTTCGCGGGTTGCCGGGTCAACCCGACCCGAGTAAACCCGACCCGGCAACCCGATAATTAGTTTTTATATATTTTTTTTGCTGTTAAGAAGGAAAAATAAAAAATGCAATAATGCATACATAATTTTACTTAAAGTCTTAAATACTTACAATAAAAATATAAAATACAAGATTACAAGTTACAGATTGAGTGATTGACAAATTTAACTAAAAGTCTTAAATACATAAATTGTTACAATAAAATTCAAGATTACAACTTTACAAGTCTCAAGGCTCAAGATGGTGGCTGGACCAGGCTGGTGGCTGCCGCATGACGCATGGCGATTGGCGAGTGACGAGCTTCTTTTTGTCTTTCACCCTTTAACCTGCTAGGCTGCAAAAAAATAAACAAATAAAAGCAACAATTTGTTGACTACTAGCACCCTAGAACGTCCCTAGAACTCTAGAAGGCTAGCGATGAAAGGTGAAAGGCGAAAGCCGTAGGCTCAGGATTAACCTAGCAAAGAAACATCATCTGCAACAAGAACAAAAATATGCCATCCAAAGTTACAAATTGGTAATATTCTATTCAATTAAATAGTATCTGCTCAAACAAAAGTCAAAACCAATTTATAACTCGATTGCAACTTATTGTTTGTCACATCTAATGCATAACTTCACCAAGTTCTTCATCATCGCCTTATAATTTTAAAATATAAACATCACCCATTCAGCACTTTAGCAGTTCAGCAGCTGCAAGCTGCAGCTTAGTTCTCAGACCTCAATTTCCAAGCAAATATTCAACCGTCGACCTCCAACACAGCTCAGTACTCAGATTTTACGAGCTGCAGCTCAGAATCTCACACAGCTGACAGCCCAAAACATTCAAATAACATCAACAATATGCATATACTCCAACAGTACAAGGTTAACAATTAAATTCCAACTGTCCAGATCTGAAAACAATGTCAATAACAGCAAAACAGTCGGTTTAACCCAGCTCAGTACTCAGATTTTACGAGCTGCAGCTCAGAATCTCACACAGCTGATAGCCCAAAACATTCAAATAACATCAACAATATGCATATACTCCAACAGTACAAGGTTAACAACTAAATTCCAACTGTCCAGATCTGAAAACAATGTCAATAATAGCAAAACAGTCGGTTTAACCCAGCTCAGTACTCAGATATTACGAGCTGCAGCTCAGAATCTCACACAGCTGACAGCCCAAAACATTCAAATAACATCAACAATATGCATATACTCCAACAATAGAACTCCAACAATTAAATTCCAACTGTCCAACACAGCAAAACGCATTACTATACCGGCTCAAGTTATAGCTATACACTTATACCATCAGTTAAACCGGCATTCAACAACATCAATTATAGTGTTATACAGCATCACAGGCTTACAGTAATTCATCAAAACAGCAACCCGACAACTCCAAGAGGCCCAGCGACAACTACCAAGCCGTAATCTCAACAGCAAAGCAAGCCGTAAAGATTACAGAAAGAAAATTGGAAAACTGTAATAGTAATTAGTAAATCACTAAACGACACTCTAACTAACAATATAACAGATGGAAGAGGAAATTTTTAGCAAGAAATTGTGCAGCACAGCAGCACTCATAGGAACTAAAGGCCATCACAGATTCACAGGAACTAAAGGAAGAAGAAAATAAACAAAAACATAAAACCCATCAAGGCCATCACAGATTCACAGTTTCTCTTTCGCACAACTAAGGATTTACGCCGACCATCAAATTAGGTCAAATAGAAATCGAAACAACCGACCACCATCAAAGTATCAAACCAACACTTCAAATATTAAAGATTTAAGAGTTATTCAAGATATTACCAACCGTTGCAAGTCGCAACTGAGAAATGGAGAAAGGAAGAGGATTCAAGGAAGAATCCCGAAGGACCGAAGCCAGATGTTTCAGAACTCAGAAGATCAGAAGAAGATATCAAAAAACCTCTATTAGCTCCTCCACGATTCGTCGATTCCACGGCTCCACCCCAAAGCCAGAGCGTGAGAGCGACTGAGCGAGGAGAACCGAGAAATGAAACCCTAGAACCCTCTCGACTCTCGTCTCGCGCGGAATGACGGAATGACGAATGAGGAATCGCGGCTTTTTAGGTTTTATTAAAACGAGTCGCATATTATCGGGTTAATCGTGTCAACCCGCGGGTTGACGGGTTGACCCGAACCCGACACGAATAAATAAACGGGTCAAATCCTTCAACCCGGACCCGACCCGTTTTTCACGGGTTGACCCGAACCCGGATTTTCCGTGTCGGGTTCGGGTCGGGTTAGCGGGTCGTGTCAGGAATTGACAGCCCTATATAATATATTTCTCACGTTAAAAAAAAAACTCATGTTTTTCATTTTACACCAAATGAATGCTAGAATTTAATTGTAAATTTCAAAAAAATTTAAGGACAAAATTGTGTTAAGATATCATCATACAATATGTAGATTTACTTGAAAATTTAATATAATTTATCAGAAAATTATTGGAATGATTTGAGATTGAATTGCAGCCAGGAGATGACAGTCAAGCGATGATAGTTAGGAGATATTTCATTGTATAAGTAATTAATCAAAATTTATTTCTCCGTTATCTAAAAAAAAAACTAATAAATTTGAGATTCATTTTGGTTGAAATTTTTTAATGAAAATACTCTTTTTTTTCTATAAATATTTCAAAATTGACAACGTGAATTAATTTTTAGATTAGGGTTGGCAAGAGAAACAAAGGCTACGTTTGGGATAGTTTCTAGCCACAGCTTTTTAGTTCATTTAAAAAAAATTATACTAAAATTTATTTTTTTTATGAAGCACTAAGCAAGCTGTCTCAAATAAAGCCAAAGAATGATTTGGCTTATCCCAAAATAAAACATAAAACTAATAAATAAATGTCTATCAATGGGCCAATCTAATTAAAGCCAAACAAAAGCTCAAGCCCGAGTTTTGTTTAATAAACTTGAACAATGGTTTGTTTAATTAATTATTGATACGTTAATTTATGAACTAATTTTATAATTATGTTGAAAAAAACTCTAAAATGGACTTTAGCCCATGTACACCCATGACTATTTGTGCTGGTAACCATTCGCAGGTGTCTTGCAAGTTGCGTTCCAGTCGAGTGGAAGAAGGATTCATATCTCTCTCGAAGTCGTTCAAGGGACTTGCTCAAGAGCTATAAAGGAGCTTAACACTCAAGCAGGGCAGACAAGCACCAGCCATCCCCCCAGACGAGGGCGACCTCACAAGCTCCTCTCACAGTCAAACATATCTTTATTTATCTCTGTTAGAATCAAAACTCTCTCACAAGATACATCAAACAGCTAACGACACATACCGCCTCTATAGATATCTCTCACAGTTGGGTTGATCTGAAGGCCCCATCAAGATATTACTCGCCCCTTCCCACCATAATAAAGGGACCCCAAATCGGTTTTTCGCACTATGTCAGCTCATTCTCTTGACCATACTCCGACGATACTCTCCCCTTCTCATGCCAACGGGAAGATTCCAAACCAGCTTCCAACCAGCGTCAACAGGTTTCCATAAGTTCACTCGACTCGCCCTCCTCAATCGTTATTCCACTACGCATTGATGATCAAACTACAATAAAGACTGATGGAACAACCACCATACCTGGGAAGTACTCCCTATGTCATTTTGAACCCTATAAAAAGGGAGAGAAGAAGCGAACATGAAAGGGAGGAAGAGAGGGGGCTAGCACACAAGGGACTGCATAACCAATCCCATGATAAAACCCACAAGAAATGAGAGGCATTGTGTCCACAAGAAAAAAGAGATACTGTCATTTTTCTTTTTCTTAGCTTAAGCTCTACGGTCCAGAGCTCTTGCTTTCATTACTTGTATACATTTGGCTCAAATGTTAAAGATTTTGTCAAGATCCACACTGTCTCTCATCTTCTCTCTTTTTCTTTTATTCAAACTTCATTTCCTTCTGCCCATAGGCTTTCAGTCCATAGATAGCATGAAGAACGTCCTAGCGTCATCCAACGGACAAAATGGGATTCAACAACCCAATTGTTATCTTGCACATTTTTAACCCAACAAAGACCAAAATCAATATCAAATAAGCACATAATGCATCTAAGATTTGATTCAAGAAAGATTAATTCATCTCTTGTGAAAAAAACAACGTTCAGTATATTTAATTGATCAGAATTATAAAATCAATCAATCAATTTTGCAAATTGACCATGATTTTTAATAAGATATGTTTGAAATTTCATGAAATTTTATATCTTTATAAAGAAAGAATATTTTTGAATGTTGCAAATAAGAACAAACTCATACATATATCACATAGACAAATTTCTTACACATATCACATAGACAAATTTCTTGATTGATAGTCAAGCTCCCAATAATAGATAAAAATGAGCTCTGTAATAAGAATGATCTTAAATAAAACAATATTATTATAAATTTATTATGAAATCTACCATTTTATGTATCAAATTTCATATTAAAAAAATTATATTTGATACGTCATCACAAAATTAGCTTGATTGGGCACGAATCTCGAAGCAAAAGCTAGTTGGAAACTTCAAAAATTAAATCCGGGAGTATATGAACTCCGATTTCAGCGAGCTTACAGTCAAACTGAGCGTCTCGGAAATACGAACCCAACGACACCAAGATCGACCCAATACGAGCCCAAATGAGTCTGAATCAAGGACTCAAAGTGCTGTTGGAAGGTTCAAACAGCAATTTGAGTTACCAAACGGACTCCGATTTTGACGAGCTTATACTCGAATCGAAGGGCTCGACGAGACGAATCCAACGAGCCCAAGATCACAGAATTTCGACATCACTAAGACCTCCAAATGGCTAACGAACGGTGCACGGTCATAGGATTCAATATCGGCCGTCCATTTGACCACTCCCTATTCGCCCCTGATCTCACGCCTATTTACGGGCCATGCCACTCCAGAAAATCTATAAATAGAGCCCTCATTCTTCACAAGAAAGGATCCAAGCAAGAGAGAGAAGAAGAGAAGAGAAGGAAGGAGTTCCTCCTCGACAGCCGCCGGACCACCGCCGGACCACCGCAGAACCTCGCCGGACCACCGCAGGAATCTCGTCGGACCACCGCAGGAATCTCGTCGGACCACCACAAAACCTCGCCGGACCACCGCCTTAAGACCCGACGTTCATCCCCGACGTCCTGCCAAAGACCCGACGTCTTGTTCAAGGCCCGACACTCAGTCCCTACATCCTGCCAAAGACCCGACGTCTTGTTCAAGGCCTGACACTCAGTCCCTACTTCCTGCCAAAGACCCGACGTCTTGTTCAAGGCCCGACGTTAAGTCCCGACGTCCTGCTGAAGACCCGACGTCCTGTTTAAGACCTGACGTCCTGCTTAAGACCCGACGTCCTACTCAAGGCTAGACCATCAACATCCGATCTTCCAAGTGACACTGGGACTAACACCTGACTCCTTATCTCCTACCGCCTACGGTCCTTCAGGCCTTCATCGCCTACTACGGTCCGTCCGACCTCCATCGCCAGACAACGGTCTTTCAGACCCCAGTCTCCTACTGCCTACGGTCCTTCAGGCCTTCATCGCCTACTACGGTCCGTCCGACCTCCATCACCAGACAACGGTCTTTCAGACCCCAGTCTCCTACTGCCTACGGTCCTTCAGGCCTTCATCGCCTACTACGGTCCGTCCGACCTCCATCACCAGACAACGGTCTTTCAGACCCCAGTCTCCTACTGCCTACGGTCCTTCAGGCCTTCGTCGCCTACTATGGTCCTTCCGACCTCCATCAACAGACAACGGTCTTTCTGACCCCGGTCTCCTGCCGACCACGGTCTCCTGCCGACCACGGTCTCCTGCCGACTACGGTCCTTCAGGCCAAACAAACCTGTATATGTAACTCCTACCATGTAATGCAATCTATATGATGTACATTTGCTACATCAATCCAAGGCCTTCTCCTAAGGAAGGGCCTCATTTGTAATCGACTACAAATACTAGTGGATTCATTCAAACTGGGCCAGGCCCCGTGGTTTTTCCCCCTTTTCAGGGGTTTTCCACGTAAAAACTCTGGTGTCTCTTATGAATGCTACACCCTCTCACTTATCTGCTTGTGTGCTGGATCTTCGTACAATGCTAAGACGTTAAACTAAATATTTCTCTACCGCCGCGAATATTCCAGGACGCAACAATATTATTTTTTGAATTAAAAAAACTCTGATATAAATAATAATTAATTGTAGTTATTTACAAAATTGATCATTTATTATTGTTATATAACATGTCAAAACTATCCTTCTTTTTTTTATTAAATTCTAATCAAAATTTAATTAAAATCATTCTCAATTTTATTATACCTAAAAAATAATTAAAATTTAAATTATATTTATTTAAAATAAATTCAATTACTTTGAATTTTTTTCTCTATAATATTCGGACAATTTTGAGGCTCAAGTGGTGGAACAATTATTACGTTCTTTGACCGAAGGTAGAGCTACGTTCGGCCGCCAATAACCTGTCGCCACGTGCTCTTACTCTTTACCGTGCGGCCCGACGACTTGATCCGTACCGGAACCCAGGAATGCTATGTTCGCGTATTACGATGTATTACTCGGTATTTCCTCGGTATTGCTCGCTATTGCTTGACAATAACGAGAAATACTGCTCTGTGAAGACCAATACCGAGCAATACCGAGTTGTACCGAGTTTTTCTAGAAAACTCGGTATAACTCGGTATTGCTTTGCTCGTTATTGGTTATTGCCGAGCAAAATCGATCAATACCTAGCAAATTTTAGAAATACTGAGCCATCTTTGGTCCGTTCCGGGTCGGGTTGTCGGGCGCGCGGTAAATAGTGAGAATGCGTGGCACGATTCTATTGACGGCCGAACATAGAACTATGTCCTGTAACCAGACCAAATAAAAGTTCCAAATGGTGAAGCATTCCCTTTGCGGAAATCCCAATCACCATCACGATCAGTCAACCAGTGTGCATAGCGCAACCTCCACGGCGCCACTGAAGATCCAACGGCTATAATACTCTGTCCAGTTTTCGCCTCAGAGAGACAGCTTCCCATAGCTTTCCTCTCTCTCTACTCGGCGTCCTTTTTTGAATACTGCCCCTCCTGTGAACTCTTCTTGACGCGTAGTATCCCACCCAACTCGACGTAATAGAAACGAGGCGCTTTTCAGCATCGGGAGCTCCGATAAATTTCTAGCTTTCTGCCCCGTTGTTCAACGCTATTTTCTCTGCTTCTGAATGGATTTCTAGCTCTCAGGAGTAGAGATAGTCGGGAGATTGCTCAAGGTGCAAACTTGTAGATCGAGGTACTGAAAAGCTACCTCCTTTTTTGATTTATTTTGGTTTTTTTTTATGTTTTTTTGGGTGGTTTTCGTGTTTGTTCTATATCTGTTTTTTCTTATGAAGCTTTCAAAATCCAGGGTCTACTGAAATCCAAAGAAGGATGCTTCCATCTGCTTCCAATCCGAAGAGTACTTCGGTCAAAATGTCCATAGGGTCTTTTGTTTCACCAGAATTCCAGGATTCGGTACTTTCGAAGGTTGCTGAGTGGAAGCCCTTTTCGAAATTCCAATCGTTTCAAGAGGTACTAATGAGAAATCATAACTCTCTTCCTTTTCATTTGATAATTTGATTCCAATTGTTTCTATGATTTAGAGAGTGATGATTTTGATTTCACTTATTTGGTGTGTGAAATGTGAAATTATGATATTTGGTTGAGATTTGAGGAGTTTTGGGGAGTTTGAAATCAATTTTGATTTCTAACTACATCCAAGCAAATGATGAATTTACGATATTTCGTTATTTTTTATGAGGTGTTTTCTAATTTCAATCAACCAAATGTGCTACATGACGCAGAAACAAAGATCAATAGAAGTTTCTGAAACACAGCTAGATTTGGGCGAGCTCCATGAGGAGCTCAGGAGGGCAAATGAGGAGAGATCCCGTGCTTTTGAAGAGTTTGTTAAATTGAAACGGATGAATGGAAAATCCATGCAGGACATAGATAAGATTAGGCTTATAGAATTACAAGCTGAAAAAGCAATGGAATCAGAAAGAAAAATGCTTGAGTCCATGATTCATCAGACCAAACAGCTTGAGCAAACAAAAATTTCACTTGAAGAGGCAAAATTAGAGGTGAGGAATCTTCAAGAGAACATAAGAATGATGCAGGATTCAACGGGTATAAACCGTCGAAGTTTAGATGACAAGGAATCATTAGAACCGGTTGTTACCCAAGAGGAGATGAGGCAGCTTAGAAACGATCTTAGGTTGGCACTGGATGCAGAAGAGAAAAGCAAGAAAGCCATGGATGATTTTGCAATTGCACTCAAGGAATTAAGTACTGAAGCAAACCAAGCAAATTCTGAGCTTACCATCATACAATCCGAGTTAGAGAAAACAAGAGAAGAAGCTAAATGTGATAATTCTTTGCTAAAAAACACTGAGCAGAAGCTAGTTGAGGCTTTGGATGTGTACAATAGAATGAAATTGGAATATGAGAAATCTGTTGTTGCTTGGATGGATAAAGAGGAAAATATGGTGAACAGAATAAGGATTTCTGAAGAACAGCTCACCAAGGAGAAGCAAGAGAACAGTCGGATGACTAATGCTTGGAAGAATGCAAGAGAAGAGAATACTAAGCTGCGAGAAATAATCAAGCAAGCAGTGAATGAGGCTACCATGGTAAAGGAAGCCCTGGAGAATGCCCGAAATGAGAATTCTCAGCTCAAGAACCAGCTCTTTGAGAAGGAAAATGCATTGCAGCAAATAAGGCATGATTACGATAGCCTAAAAGTCAGTGAAGTTGCTGCTCTTGATTGTGTGAGGGAGCTGAAAAGCTTACTTGCATCATCTTCGACTACAGGTTCAAACAAGACCTCAAAATCCTCAGAGATTGGATCATTTCGACTTTCAAAAACAACAATTCATGGTGCAAAGATGAATAAGTGTTTGAAAATTTTCCCTTCTGAGAAGTGGAAACCTGATTACTATCCTGTTAGCAATATCCGCAGGCGATCCATGGCAGAGTCAGCGACCTTCAAGGGTTCTATTTTGGATAAGGACCAACCACATGAAACAAAGAAAATGATGCGTACTTCAAGTAGCGAATTCTCCGATATTCGAACTCCATTGTTCGAAGTTGAGAGGGGAAACATAAGCTTAGACAAGCCTGATGATTTAGAAGGGCTACAATCCTCTGACACAGGCAAAGAGAGCCAGAAAAAGAAGAAGACAGTTTTGCGAAGGCTTGGAGATACATTGAGGAGGAGAAGCATTGGGTACTAGTCATACACTCAAATTAACAAATTTGGTTGAAATTCATGTTTAACTTTTCTTGTGTTGATCATCTTTTATACTTTGTGTTATTATGAATTTACAATGTAAAACAAAGACATGTTGTATGCTTTGCAAGTTGAGAGATGTGTTCATAAATTATATGAGCTCCTTTTATGTTGGAGTTACAGAACCATTTCCATGGCCAACCCAATTCATGATACCCTCAACACCAAAGCCGACCTATTGGTTGTTTAATGTACTGTTTTATTCATATATATACCTGTAAGTTTCTAAGTAGCTGTAATTTGCCTATTTTTTAATTACATTACCAGTTATTCATGACATCCTTTTGGAAAATAATTTTGTCATTCCTGAAACAGACTCCTTCCACGCTAGGATCTTTGTGCTACCTTGATTTAGAGCTCATGGTCGCTTGCAGGAACTCAGCATGTTAGAGGTAACCACTTGCAATGGCTTGCAACTGTTTGGAGACTGCAAGTGAGCCTTTAGACATATATTAACGATCAAACCATGGACTTGTTCTCTTGAAAAGAAATGGGTAATATACTAATATTGTTGTTGTCAGTTAATAAAAAAGCAATTTTCGTAGTTGATTAAGGTTTTGTTTGGGACAGTTTTTTACTGCTACTTAAAATAGCTTTCTCATAAAAAATTAAAATTTTGTACTAAAAAATTGTTTTAAGAGGCAGTAAGAAAGCCATCCCAAACGAAGTCATTTTAAAAAGCAGGAAAAATGATACATGTGTGGACGTTAATTCCTTCAATAGAGAGATTACCTGTGCGGATGTTGAACGAAGCTCTACATCCGGATACAAGCAAGAATGAGTCACGGCAGCCATATCAAGCTGCGGTACCGAGCAGTACCTACGCTCAATACAGTGCCACAGGCTTAGGCATCTGGACGGAGTTCCGCTTCCGCACAGAATAGTTTTTCTTCAGTTAGAAATTTAAACACCACATGATAAGTAGATACTGTAGCTCGAATAGTATTTAGTTGGGGCTAGTAGAATATGATTTTATAAGTCAGGGGCATCGATGATAACAAAATTAGCCATAACCGTGTATTAGTAGAGCGATCACCCCTTCCATCTATCATAATTTTCTTGAAAACCTATATAGAAAGTTGATGGATATTGAAATGCATCAATTTTTTCTCTTTGAATTATTGGCTTTAATTGTATGAAAATTTATTTATTATTTTTTATAAAATTTATATTATATACTGTTCAAAATTTGAGATTATGTTCAATGATTTTTAAGAGTAAGATATACGAGAAAACATGGATTATGTATGCTCGTTTTGTATTATTACGTTAGGAGAGTAGATGTATTAGATTTGTCTTATATTAAGAAATATATAAGTAGATTTAAAAAAATTTGTTTGGAAGTATTATAAATTATTATTATTTATTAAATTCAAATGAGAATTTGACTCTTAATAAAACACAATGGAGAAAAAAGATTCATATAGCTGATCCCACGTAGTGAGATAAAAACTTGATATTGCTATTGTTGCTGCTGTTTTGTATTACTATCTATATTTATAAATACTAGTTTGATAATTATTAATAATTTTGATTTTTGACAAGCAAGTGGAAGTAGCACAAACTAGATTTAGGCTTCGTTTGGGACTGCTTTTTTATTATTTCTTAAAGTATTTTTTTAGTACAAAAAATTTAATTTTTTTATTAAAAAACAGTAAGAAAATAGTCTCAAACGAAGCCTTAGTTTGATTATATTTATTTATTAAAAAGATGGATGATTATAATAAATATAAACAACTTAAAGATGATAAAAATCTAAATGTGGTGGTACTGTGCTATTTGTAATTGTGGATACATTTATAAAAAATATTGAAGCCGTTCTACTGAAAGGAAAGTGCACTCCTAATTTGCTTAGAATTAATAGTATTATCATTTGCAATTAAAAAGAATAATTTTGAATTAAATTTATGCATTTTAATTTTTATAAAAAAATTTCCGAAAATTGCAAACGAAAGTCTAAATAGAAGATCAAAAAAATGGTAGATATACTCACCAAGCAATCTGAGAAGATGTTCAGAAGCTTAGGAGAAGCAACTTCATTAAAGAAGTATATTACCTTAACTATGGCTTCGTTTGGGACAGCTTTTTTGCTGCTTCCTAAAGCGATTTTTTAGTACAAAAAGAAAAAAATTTATACTAAAAAGTCGCGTTGAGAAGTAATAAGAAAGTCGTCCCAAACCAAGCCTATATCTCCAACATTATAATGGTGAAGAAAGCCATTAGAAAGTGGAGAATGTGTGTGAACTTCACTAACCTAAACACACTGTGTCAAAAAGATAGCTACGCAATGTCGGGGATTGATGCCCTGCTTGACTTTGTAGTGGATAATCAGTCATGAACTTTATATTCACCTCAAATTTGGCTAAATAACAAATGAGTCAAATACAAATAAAATTTTCTCAGCACATTAATAACTAGGTCATACATGTCCATATCCAACTATATAGGATTCATCAGCTACAACTATATTTTTTTATAAAAATAATGTTGTAGAGGAAATAAATTGATTAAAAATTATTAGTAAAGCAACCTTTTAGTATAAATTTTTTCTTAAAATAATAAAAAATTAAAAATCAGATAAAAATTATAATTACGATCTAAAAAAAATCATAAAAAATTATCACAAATGAAATACTAATCAACTCAATAACCACCAGGCAAATTCTAACAAGATCCCAGCTCATTCAACATTACAAATGGGATCCATAATTATATATCCTTCTATCTAAAATGGAATCCATAATTTATCGTTTTTTCATCCTTTTGAAAACTTCGAAGACTCTTTGTTTTCTCCATAACTTTTATTTCCCTTATGATTTATAATTCGACATTTACAATGACTAATGTATATATTGCTTACACAAGACTTGTCTTTTTGGTTGAATATCAATGAAAGAGATTAGGCGTAATCCTCACTCCATGTATTACGTTTACACAAGGCCTTCTTGAATTTTTTTTTTTTTTGGTGACCTTAATATTTTTTACATAAACACAAACTGTAATAATCAATGAAAATAACTAGGCATGGCCCTCAACACTTGATCCAAGAGGCTTTTTCCAAGAAATTATTTTTGTGCGGAGGCTGAGCGCAACTCTACATTCAAAGACGAATAAAGTGCAGTCACGTCAGCAGTACCGTGCTGCGGTACAGAGTGGTACCAAGCAATATCGAGCCGCAGTACCGAGAGAAGGGATGACGTGACACATTCTAATTGGTCTCCGGATGACGTTCAACATCTGCAGAGAATAATTAATTTTTCATAGCACAGAGAAATGATGGGTGCAGAAGAAACAGGCCAAACGCAAACTTTTATAAAAGAAGGATCGATAACTCAACATCAATAAGAAAATGCTTGACATCGAGTTCTAACAATTACACAAAAGAAGATTCGAATGCTTGAAATGCAGCAATCACATATTTGCCATGTTGATGGTTTGTCATCAATGGGATACACAAAAATTTTCTAAGGAAAAGCGATGCCCTTTTTCACTTTAAGCCTGAGGAAAAATCTATTAATGGGTGTTACATAAAATCATCACTTTGTTAAAAGAGAAAAATAAAAAGAAGAATAAAAAATCTGTGAAGGAATTAATAAGGATTGAGAGAAAAGAACTTGAAACTTTCTAATACTTCTTTTTTTTTTTACTTCTCTGATTACATAATATTGAGGAATTTTACAACACTCAGCAAATCAATAATGGCACAAAGAAATTACCAAATTCCTATCTTAACACCTGCAAGATAATTACACAACAACAATGCTACATTTGAGGGCGGAAAAAAAAATTGCATCAGAATACTCTTATATAAATTGTATCAGGATGAGCTTAAAAACTGTCAAATTTATTTTGATATTGATGATTTTTAAGTTCATCCTAACATAATTTATTTCAGGTAATCTGGCACAATTTTTGGTGTGTAAAGACCTCCATATCTGAAACAAGCTTCTTTAGGAAGGGGCCATGTTGAGCGATGTAGAAGAATTATCCATTCTGGTAGCCGGCTTCATGACATGACAGCAGTTGGTTTCTTTCATCTCAACCAGCAGCAGCACATGTGAATCATAAATAATGAACAAATAGCTAAGACTTCGTTTGGGACGGCTTTCTTATTGCTTTTTAAAGCACTTTTATTTTACTAAAAAACTGATTTAAGAAGCAATAAGAAGGCCGTCCCAAACGAAGCCCAAGTCCGTGATCTCCCATGATGCTATCTATCAACAGGTGGGGAGTATCTTTAATACTAATCATCATCTGTGAGCTGAGTCGTTGAGGGCCTCTGAAAATTCAAAATGGCTGACAACCCCAAGAGTCTCCACTAGCTTCAAAATATGCGATTGAATTGATGGCGAATTGGGAGAGACGGGCTCCGGGAGGCTCGGCAGGCAAGCAGGTAAACGCTCATTGTCCTTCCTAAGTGTGCAGAGGAGAGCAAGAGCAGCCCGGCAGAATATAAACCTAATCAGAAGCAAACATTAGATATGAAAGCGCACATAGTAAGATCTATTTTTTTTTTATTGGGTTTAAGCTATGATACTTTTAAATGAATCCAGTATAAATGAACTCGGTTTATTCTCAATATAGGGCATGGCATTCATATGCAACTCGCAAAGACTGACAAAATCAAGTAGGACATTTTGTTGCAACTTCACATTTCACATTAAGGCTTTTCGTTTGGGATGGTTTTTTTGTTACTTCTTAAAACCGTTTTTAGTACAAAACATTTAATTTTTTAACTAAAAAGCTATTTTACGAAGCAATAAAAAAGTCGTCCTAAATGAAGCCTAAATATGATAATTTATGGCTTATATGATTTATTCTAAATAGAAAATGATGATTTCATTTCACTCATTTTTTTTTTAAATGTGAAAACGAAATCATAATTTTTGAAAGAGTTTTAAAAAATTTTATGGAATTGGAAATCAATATTAAAACTACATCAAACCAAATTTCACATTTTCATAATTTTAACAAACATTCAACAATAAAAATGAAAGGTATAGGCTATTGTCATTTAACCACATACAGATATTATTCATTTTCATATTACTAAGATAGAATGGTAGACCTAAAAAGACTTGGTTAGAAAATATTAGAAACGAACTTTCTTTATAAAATTTAAATGAGAATTTGACTTTTACCATGACACAATGGAGAAAAACGATTTATGCAGCCGACCCTCCGTAGTGGGACAAAAGATTGATGTTATTGTTGTTGTTGTATATTACTAAGATGAATGTTATTTCTCTCGACAGGGTTTTCTCGCTGGAGCTCTTTTGCTCTGTTACTTCCTTGACAGTTGTTTACCGTAGCAACTATGACGCACCGACATGGACACGGCGACACGGGACACGACACGACACGGACACGGGACACGACACGACACGGCACGGGACACAGCAATTTTTAAAAATATAAGACACGGGTGCGGCGTGGACACGGCATAATAATTTTTTAATATAATATATAAAAATTAAGGTTACATTATAGTAAAAATGACAAGCAATCAACTGCGACGTAGTAATCTTAGGACACATTTTTATTCAATGGCCAGAAATTTTAAGTATATGTGCCTTCACCCTAGAATAAGATCCTTTGTAGGTGTCACCACAATAATTGCATTTGAATGACACATTCCCTCCTCCTTCAAATGTTTTTCTTAACTTTGTAAAATGAATTCATAACAGCTTATCAGTTTCTACAGATAGCTCTTTTGAACCTTCACCTAATCCACTCCCGCCAGCAGTAGAGCTCATTTTGCTAACAAACCAATCATACAAATGAATACATCAAATTAAATTGATATGAAGTGAAATCAAAATATCTCAATAATAAGATAATATAAATACAACAATATACCGGTCTGACGGGGGTCCAAGGGGGCGCTGCCCCCTGCGAAATTCGACCTGTAGTTCTTATTGTTTTTAAAGTTCTGTAACAAAATTTTATTTTAAGAGTAATTTTTAAGTTCTGCTTGTTTTTAAACTTCGTAAGTTATTTGTATGGGAAGATACCGAGTGGTATCGAGCATGTAACTAGCAGTACCAAGCATGTACCTAGCAGTATTGAGCGGTGCCTAGAAGTACCGAGCATGTACCTAGCAGTACCGAGCATATATTGAGCAGTACCGAGCATGTACTGAGCGGTATCGAGCATGTACCTAGCGATACCGAGCATATACCTAGCAATACCGAGATACCTAGCGATACCTCATTTAATAACCGGACACGCGTATTCGATTTTAATTTTAATTTTTTAAATTGCGACACTCCAATGCCGTGTCGGACACGGACACGTGTCTATGCCGTGTCCGACGCGTGTCCGTGTCCGACACTGCATACCCTCTTTAATTGGAGTGTCGGTGCATCATAGAGTAGCAGTTAATTGGGGATAATTTCAGAGGTTCCTTCCTATGCAACTCTTCCTTAGCATTACATCGAAGTTGGGTTTCCTCTCTTTACGACTGTTTCTCGGTATTCTAGCAGAATGGGCCCTGTGGCTGAATTGGAGGGCAGCACTAAGGCTTTTCCTTTTACTAGCTGCTGCTTTCGTTTTTCAATGATTTTATTTGGTATTTGCAAATAGGTACCTAAAGCATGTAAAAATATGTATTAATTACACTTACCTCTATAGTAGATAGTTAACAATGCACATACCTCGCATTAGCTAAATTTGACTTCCAATTTGTTAAATATTATATTACATATTAACTCAACCCATTTTAAAAAATTACAATTGTTTCCCTCGTTAGATATTGAATTATTAATCAAGAACTTTAGGAATGGGAGGACAGCATAACTTCAAAACAAATATAGAAAGAGTATATGTAATATTGTCATAGGAAGCACTTGTAGATCTCACGTAATTCATATCAATATTTAAAAAACAGCGAGAATTCTCCACAAAAATCCACACAAAACTAGAAAAACAGTAGATAATGTGTATTATTTGATGAAATGGAAACGGAAAATACCAAGATACAATTGATCCTCTATTCAAGAGGAGGATCTATCTCTCCCAATTCTCTAGGTGCCGCTAGAGCCCAAAACCTAAGAGAGATCTCAAATTTCAGCCGAATTCAAGATGCTCTAATCCTAGGAAAACAAACTATTTAATACATGCAATCCAAAAGAAAATCTCTAAATAGTCCCTACTTTCAAATTTCCCTCCTAAACTTCTCCTAAAACCTTCCTAATATACTCTTTTGGACTATGCGGTTTGATCGACATATGCAGGAGGCGGAACTTCTCCGCCTCTATTGCCAACAAGCCAGTCCCATATGGACTGGCTAGACCAGTCTAATATATTGATTGTGTATAAGGGTGGTAAATATAATTAATCTCAAAAAATAGCCTAAGCTGAATAAAATTTTACTTTTGATGTGCAATCCTCATCTTTTCATTATTAAATTTTTTAATCAGTGTAAGACATGGAATTTAAAAACAAATCATCTCCTTGTACTAACATGAGACTTGTTTTTCGATTAACTTCCTCCCCTTCAATTTCATTTTACCCTTCCTAATATGTTTTCTTTATAAGTTGAAAGCATAATTGAATTTCATCAAATTTGTTATAATATGATTTTTTTTAAAATGAGATTATAATCATTTGTGCACCCTTTGAAGTCCCTAACTATCTTGTAGTTAACTACTAGTAGGTATGGGTAATTGATTCACACACCCACTATGAATGAATCAAGTTCACACACATTTCATTAAAAGAGATGAAAATCATCCTAGCATGGTCAACTCGGTTCCGTTGGACAGGCTTGTAGGGTCATTCACTTAGGATCCAACTAGCAGCATATACCACTATATATTTAGCTGATGAGTAACCAAATACAACAACAACATCAAGTCTTTGTCCCACTACGTGGGGTCGGCTACATGAATCATTTTTCTCCATTGTGTCTTGTTAAAAGTCAAATTCTCATTTAAATTTAATAAAAAAATATCATTTCTAATATTTTCTAACTAAGTCTTTTTAGGTCTACCTCAACCTTTCTTAACATAAGTCATATCTAATACCTCTACTTTCCTAACCGGGTCATCGGAAGGCCGGTGTTTTATGAGACCAAACCAGCTAAGGCGACTCTCTCTAATCTTATCTTCCACTAGAGCTACTCCAACCTTTTCATGTATTTGCTCATTTCGTATCATATCTCTAAGGGTAAAGCCACTCATCCACCTGAGCATCCTCATTTTTGCAACACTTAACTTAGTATTATGCTTCTCTTTTAATGGCCAACATTCGGCACCATAAAGCATTGCGGGTCTCACCACCATCTTATAGAATTTTCCTTTAACTTTGAGAAGGACTTTTCTATCACACAACAAGCCCAATGCAATCCTCCATTTCAACCATCCAACTTGAACTCTATTGATAATATCCCCGTCTATTTCACCATCACTCTGAACAATAGATCCAAGATATCTAAAACATGTACTCTTATTAATGTCTTGATCGCCCAAAGTTACAATCCCCTCACTAGGTCTATTTCTACTAAAATTACAATCCATATATTCAGTTTTGGATCTACTCAAGCGAAAACCTTTAAGGTTGACCACCATAATTCAAGTTTACCTTCAACTCCCTCTATAGTCTTATCAACAAGAAGAATATCATTAGCAAAAAACATACACCAAGGTACATCCTCTTGCAAATGTCTAGTGAGAACATCCATGACTAAAGCAAAAAAGATATGGGCTTAAGGTTGATCCTTGATGTAATCCAACTGAAATAGGAAAATACTTGGTCAAACCACCTTATGTTTGAACACAAGTAATAACTCATGCATACATATCTTAAATGATTTGAATATAAGCATGATTAACTCCTTTCTAACCAAATAACTCAAATAAATCAACAATTAGCTTAATGATGATTGAATCAACTAGAACTAGCTTTGAGATGGATCAACATGATTATGTCAAACATGCAACCATTAAGCCTTCTTGCTCGGCTCTGCCAAATAACACGGCACACCACTAAACAAGTGCAGATCCATACACCAAACTCCAAACATATACACTTCCACCCTAAAAGTTGCTTGGAACAATCCCTTCCTCATACCTCTCAATTTCTAAGGAAATGCATTCCTTGTTGTGGGCTCCGAAAAATTCCATTTTTAGGATGTGTGATCCCGGGGGAATTTTCAGAAGGCAGATTGGGTTTGTAGATAAGACACTACCCAGAGATTTCGCCCTCATTTGGTGAGGACTTTTTGATCTGAGTTCTGGTTTCCTATAGGCGCAATCCCCTATAGTTAATTACCCCTCCCGATAACGAGAGAGAACTTTCGATTAAGGCTAGTCGTTAAGGATGTCACATAGGTCATGAACCTATCGTATAATAGCAATAATTTTAGGGTTTAAATCTTAGATTTGAATTTTGAAATTTAGATTTTAGAATTTATCACCATAAACTTAAAACTGGTGGTGGGGGGAATGAAGACGAGCCCGATCAAGATCCCATGGTTCCGTCGTCCCGGGCTGTCATGATCCCTGGTCTACTTAGTCAGAGGAGGTAGTCGACCCAACCTGACAGAAGGCACCTTGTTGGCAGCCATGGGTTGTTTCGTCCAAGAATACCTTATAGACCTGGGTTGATGTTTTTCTAAAGGGATATATATGAATTCACCTTAGCTGACAGAGGGCTTTGTGCCTATCGAATATACCCTATGATCCATCGCTCAAGGGTTTGACGCCTTTAGGGAACATACGGGCTTTGACCGTGATCGTAATATAATGGTGCCATTTTGCGGCAAAACCACCCGATCAGAGGGCACGTGCCACGTCCCTGTTGGCAAGAGACTATTTGAGGATGAATCGTAGTGATACACCCGACACACATTCGCTCTTTGTGAGCTGAGGTTAATTTCAAATTTATCACCCCCGACAAACGATTGCGGGAAGTGAAGGATTTTTAGTTTTAAGTTTTCAGTTGATAGATATTTTATTTCAGAAATTTGATCTTTTATTTGATTTTAGATTTGACCCCTCCGGTTGAGATTTTCAGTCAACACGGCCATCATCGGGGTGACATTAAGGTCACATGTATTTTTGTAGGATTTTGGGAGACATTTTATTATTCAAGTCATGTCGACTCCAATCCTCTCAAGGAGGAGGATGAAACTTGAATATTTAACCGGCGCAGCATTCTCAGATCGTTGGATTTGAGATTTATATGCGACGATCGGAGCACATGCGGGTTGTAGTATTTGACCCTGCGCAGCATTCTCGATCATTAGTATTTATACTTTTAACATGTTGACCGGAGCACATGCAGGGATATTTAGTTTAAGGGATCATATTTAATATATAAGGGACATTTTAAAATATTTAAATATGACCCATTTTATGCAAATAATTTCATTAGAAAAATGGCCTGAGATTTTATTTAAGGGGCCTACGAACGCCTTCTGTCCGCTTGCACAATGTTGCAGATCCGGTGGCGTTATTGTTTTTCTAGATTTCAATTATTGCATTTAGTTTATTTTGACTCCTATAACTGTCTTAGCACAGCTCGTAGAGGGTATTAGCTCAATCGCCACAACTAGATCGTGCTCGTGTATATAGGAGAATTATCTTACTTGTTATGAATTCCCATATTCTTTCTTGTAGAAGATCATGTCTTTGCTTGTAGACTAGTTGTTGTGGGCACTACGAATTCTCTATTCATGCTCATAGGTAAATTGCAGTATTCATTAGAGACTGAAACGCTCTTCTTGATGGCCATTGTTGTATCAACATGATTACTAATAGTTTAATCAATTTCGACATCTTCGCTTATTTCATTCTTCTTAAAGTGCTCATTTTTATCCAGGATGCAGCCATCATCATCAATATGATTTAGAAGTCCTCTCCCTATTAATTTGACAAGTGCAAGATTTCATGAGAATCATCATGTTCTTCATGTGTACATTCTTTCTCACAATTATTCAATTACTTAGAATCGCCAAGTACACGATTTTGAAGAATCACCTTGAACTCATTTTCATTCTCATCGCAACATGAGTTATAGCTTGATCGAATAATTTGATTTTAAACATATTGCAATATGATGTCGTTTTATCAATTGATTATTCAAGAGCTTTTAAACCAATGTTAATTTAAAATTTTGAATATTTGATAAGATAATCAAATATCAATATAGTCTATTTGAACCTCAATAGAAATCAATATCATTTATGATTTAGTAAGGGCTCAAATAATTTTGTCATTTCTTCGAATGCAAGATATTAAAGAAAATCTATATTTGAATGTATCAAATGTCAAGTCAATTGCAAATCGAATTAGATTTGAGTCCAGTTCGAGTGTAGGTCAAATATTATTTGTTCAAATATGATTTTAAATTGATTTTATGTTCGAGTTTCGTTTAAATCAATTTCCAATTTTCTGTCCAAGTCCTTTGTTGTTCACTGAAAATTTCGGCAGCCTCCCGGCGTCTCCTCCCCACCGAGGGAGAAATCGGGACGGCACTGCCGTAATTTCTTCCTACCCGGACCTAAGGTCAACGGCGTAGGGGCTTCGATTGCAAACCATCTCACCAGGATCTAAGATCGACTGCGTGAGGTCTTCAATTTGGAACCATCCCGGCCGGATCTAAGATGCGACGGCCCGGGGTCTTCAAATTTTAAAACCATCCCGGTCAGACCTAAGGTACGACGCCGGGGTCTTCGACACCTGTTGAAAATTATTTCTCTCCACTTTTCTCGCTCTCTTTTTTTTTTATATATTATAATATATTATATAATATACATATAATATATAATATAATATTATATATATACATATATCATATGCTATATATTATAATATAATATATGATATATATATATTATTATATATATTATATTATATAATATATCTTATATAATATATTAGAAAAAGAGAGGGGGCAAGAATCGAGAAGGAGGCAGAGATGGACAAAGCCAGGCGTCGGGCTAGGGCGCAGGGTCGAAGCCGGTTATCGGCAGAGGCAGCGTCGGCTTGGACGGAGGCGGCAGGCGGCTAGGTCGGCCGGAGGCAGGAGGTCGACAGCGAGGTCGGCTTGGTCGTGCGAAGATCGAGCAAGGCTAGGGCTTCGTTCATTTCTCTGGTAAGTTTCCCAAAATTCCTTCTCTCTCATCTGTATGCCTGTGTCTGCCTGAATGAACGAATGAGAGAGGATTTTATGTCGTGAGTATGTCGGTTTGCAATTTTTTGAACGAACGGTTGTGTCGTTTGGGTATGTCGGTGGGGAGCGGCTGTTATAGTCAACACTTGTTCATTGATTATTCATTCATGATTATTCATTCACATTCTCAACTTCTTATTTATTCCCTAAATCTTAATTCTTACCTAAAACCTAAGCTCCACATAATATGAACATTCTTAATTGCCGCACCATGCATCTCCCATCTCTAATCAACCAAACACCCCTTAACTAACCCAATCCAAAACAAAAATCAACTCTGACCACCCAGCTCTACTTAAAATAAACCCAACCCAACTCATCTTCCTAACCAAGCCTAAACCATTTGGCCATCGATTTTTCCCATCCCAGTTTTCTATCCACACGGCCTATACTCTACTTCTCCTTAATACTACTCCATAAATACAATGATGCCTATGGCAATATGTTCCTCCTCATCATTCAACAAAATATGATGCATTTCGTGACTACATTGTTCTACCTATATGGTCTAGGTAATCTAGAATCAATGATTATGATCCACATTCATCTAGACAAGTTCATTCTTTTGAACTTCCGACATTATCTCACCTTTTTTTTGCTAAGTCTGGAGCCAAGGAGTTTGAAATTTTTCTGAAATCACTTTCACGACAAGCTACTTCTTGATGAGGAAGATGTTCTCTCTACTTTTCGTGCTTGTTATTGTTAATGAATCTGAGCTAGAGGATGATTGACACAGAGCTCTTTCACAAGATCCACAAGTTCTAGAAGAACTTAATAGATTGAAACAAATCTTGCATATGTAGAAGAAAAAAATGCACAAGTTGTGCATTTGCATGCTGAGGTTTCCCGAAAAGATGATCAACATGAGTTTGTGATTCTGTAATTGTGGAAAAGCAAGCTTTCAACCTTCTTGTGTTAACTCTGCTCTCATATGGAGCTCCTGATTGTTCTTCTTCCTAGCTGAAACTTCGCACTCATGTAGGAAAAAGGTTGATGCTATTTTGAAGATTTTTGTTAATCGAATGTGATATGCCTTGGAAGTAAAAACGGCGAAATAAACAATAGAAAACTGCATGAATACTAGAATATAAAAAAAAAATGGCTGATTTTGTATTATCACTTCAATACGAAACAAGATAGAGGTGATCTACAATTAGAGAGGTAGATCAGCTCTCACAAACAGCCTAGATGTTGCTAGGAAGCCCTCAAAGAAATGAACTACATAAAATATCAAAATACAAGTTAGCCCTAAATAGGCTCCCCCTAATTCCCTCTAAAATTAGCCTCTTTCCTTACTTGATTCCCTCCCCAATTTGAATTCAATTTGGATCTCTTTTTCTAATTAATTTCTCCAAAATTTTAATTAAAACTTTCCTGATTATATCTCTCTCTATTTTTCCTCCTTACATATGGAAATAAATCTTTTATGGGCACCACAAGGTGGGCCGAACCCCACCTCCTGGTTTCCTGCTAGGTTTGGATCCTCTGAATCGGGCAGAACCGGGCAGAAGGCTTCCACCCCTCCGTTGTTTTGCAGTTTTGCCTGTGAACTGGTCCCGCCTGGACTGGCTGGACCGGTCCAGTGGACCGGTCTAACAATACTCCCCTCCCGAAAATCCACCTTGTCCTCAAGGTGGAGATATGCTCGTGTTCCGGTGGAGGTGGCCATCCTTGAGGGGACTGAAAATCCTTACTGTATTGTTGAACCAAGAGTTGCATGGAAAGAGAAAAATCCCCTCCCTCCTCCATCCTGATCACATTCAGCTTGTGTAGTCCCACCAGATAGTCTTCCCCCACCTCTTGTATATCCCTGACCATGGTTTTAAGTGATGTCATGCCTTTGGATAGCCCTGCATCTCCCCTTATACCCACCTTTCTCCCATCCACCATGAATTCCATATTGAGTGCTCCCCAATTGTCCTTGGTTTCCCCCAAGGTTTGCAACCACTTCATCCCCAAGATGACATCAGTATTTCCTAACTAGTGGGAGAAAGTCCTCCATTATTTGAATCCCCTGGATGGTCAACACCACTCCTTTACAGATTTCCTGGCCTTTCTCCACCTTCCCTGTACCCATCATCACCCCATAACAACCGGTGTCCACCAATTTTACTCCCAGTTGGTTGACGACATGAGTGAAAATTAAATTGTGAGTAGCCCCACTATCAATTAGCACCACCACCTCACGGTCAACTATCTCTCCTTTCACTTTCATAGTGTGACTCGGAGTGAATCCCACTACAGAGTTCAGAGAGACTTCTGCCACATCCAGGTGCAACTTTTCCTCCTCTTCAGATCTGCTCCCACCTCCCTCCTCGTCTTCCTCGTCTTCACAGACAAGGAGAACCTGAAGAGTTCGGTCCTTGCACGTATGCCCCGGTAGGTGCTTCTCATCACATCTGAAGCACAACCCCTCTGCCCTCTTCTCCTACATCTCCTTCTCTGTCAGCCTCTTGAAATTTCCCCACTCCCTTCTACTGGCTTCTCCCGGGTGGTCTCATTAATGTTGCTTAATGCAGGCCCCTTAGGTGCTAGAAGAGTGGTCATCGTCCTGTAAGAGCCTCCTGAGCAGTTTCCTCGAGCCCCTCTTTCAGACTTCTTCTGGTATTCCACCAACTGAGCCAACTCCATGGCCTTGCTTAGATTCCTTGGCTCCAACACTCTGACTGCTGTTCTTACCTCCGGTTTCAGCCCCTTCATGAAATTCCCTTCCAGAGCTGACTCCGAGATATGATCCAGACTACTAGCCAGATACTCAAACCTATCCTGGTAATCTGCCACCGTGCCTTCCTGGGTAAGGGCAAAGAATTGTGATGTGAAACGTACATGCGATGATGGAGTTACTTTAAGAAATTAACGAGAACAATTTAAACAAATAATCCCAAAGTAAAATTATCACTTATAGCAAAAGATTGATCCTTGGAATTCGTGTTCTTTAACTTGGTTAGGCAAGGTAGAGCAAGATCAATCAACCAAGCAATTCAAGAAACACAAAGAATAATTGTAAAGCTACGATGGTAACAAGAGTCCACAATTTAATAATGAAAACTTTCACCTTTGGAGCCCATACGCTCAACTAGTCTAGGCTTTAGCGGAAGAAGAGTCTCCACCTTAGAATCGAGGTCGCTCCGAGGAAGAAGGAACCTTGGATCGTCGTTCTTGGATAGGTGGCCGGAGTATGGAATTCTTACCAGCAATTTCTTGAAGGTGTATTCGGCGGCCTGGAATGTCCGGACAGTGTTTGGAGACCTTCTAGCAGGCTGGACAGCAAGAAAACATGTTCCAAATCTCCTAAACAGCAGGTTTCAGATGCTTCGGCCAAGGAGGGAAGAAAAGAACTGCTGCAGGAATTTTCTCCAGGAATTACAGTTTTTGGAAGGTTTAATAGGGTGGATTTAATTTGAAAATCAAATTAAATCAAGGAGGGAGAAGGGGCGGTTAAGAGAGGGAATTTGGGACTAATTTTGTGGAGTTAATAGGGTGATTAGGAGAGAGAGAGGGCTCAATGAAAGGGCCGGCCAAGAGAGAGAAGAAAGAGTGGAGAGGGGATTAATTGAGTGGGCCCCACAGATTTAAGTAACAGGTTTTATTTAAAACCTGTAGGAAATTCAGCCTTTAATAAAAGGAAAATTTCCTTTCATATGCATACGTATCCCGCTGCTTTTGAATTTCAAATTATCATCAAATGCTAGTGATTAATTGCCTTAATATGGCTGATTGAATAAGCAATTAAACCAGCATTAACTGCTTGAATTCCACGGGTTGGGCATCACAGGAGGAAACAACAGTAAGGGGCTGCAGGGAAAAATTATCGGTGAGCTGGGGGAAGGGTTCACGGCTTGGACCCTCGCTATTGCTGGGAGTTGATGAACGGTGGAGGGGAGGGGAGATGGTTGCACGGGAGGGCCTGGTTCCGTGACCAAAGGCCTGGAGGGAGGCTGGCCGGCGGGAGGAGGCAGCCAAAGTGGCCGACAGTTCTGAGTAGGTCAATGCTAGGCGACGACAAATGCAAAGGGAGGGGAGAAAACAAATTCCAGGGATTCGAGCCACCACGGAAGTACTAACCTTAAATATCTTCACTCGAAATTTCCACAAGAGTGACGTGTACGAGAACTAGAACTCACAAAGAGATCGAGTCCTCTCCGGCGAACTCACAAAGAGATCTTGGCGGGGTGAAGAACTCACCAAGAGATCTTCTTGAACTCACAAAGAGAACACATAGTAGTAAAATTTTATTTCATCAAAACCAAAATTACAATGCATGAGGCCTCATATAAATAGGCCAAAATGAAAAAAATAAGAAATGACACAAATGCCCTTCCGGGCTACATAAGCGACTAAATGCCCATAAGGGCAAAAGCGGAAAAACATCAAAAAAAATACGCTACTACATAAAATGACAAAATACAAGTCATGCTCGTGGTCGTCGATCTCCGGCGTCGAAAATGCTGACGATGTCCTCATCAAATTGCTCATAGAAGTCTCCTCCATCATCTGCTCGGAAACGCTCTAATAAGCATTCTTTGAACTCCCGCCAGCTCCGGATAGGCTCCCGTCTGTCACGCCACTGATAACAGGCTAAGGCTTTTCCCTCCAAGCACATTCCCGCCGCTGTCAATTTCTCCTCCTCCGTCAGCCCATTGACAGCAAAATATCGCTCCACCTTATAAATCCAGCCATGGCCATCTTCACCCTCAAAGACGGGCATCTTCAGCTTCCTCACTCGTGGGTCTCCCCAGTTTCCCCTGACTCCTCCATAACCTCCCATTCCTCGAAGAGGAAGAGTCCCCCAAGTGTCCCGATCATCCCTCCGACGATTATATTCGAATCGCTCTTCATACTCACCTCATCTTCCTTCGAAATCATCACTTCGACGCTGAATTCCTTCAAATTCAGCACCTCGACGATGACGTTCCTCCCTTCTTCCTTCAAAAACAGCCCCTCGACGATGAATTTCTTCCCTTCCCCCTTCAAATTCAGCACCTCGACGCTGGATTCTTTCAAATTCAGCACCTCGGTGATTAAATTCTTCCCTCCTTCCGACCAAATCAGCCTCCCGTTGGTCGTATCCCCTACTCATCTCCTCTCTAGAAAGCGGTTCTAGAGGGGAAATGTCGTTTTCCTCCTCCAGGATCTCCACCTCTGAATTTCTCCTCCCCCTTAAGGGGTTCGGATTTCCTCCCATGCCATGGCCGTCGGTTGTCTCCCTTACTTCTGATGTCGCCGGATTGGTCTTCATTTCAAGTAGTTTCTTCATCATTTCCTCCATCTCGGTGAACTTCCCCTCCAACCTTTCATTGTTGGAGGTGATTTGATTTTGAAAGTTGCAGAATCTTTCCTCCAAATCGGCTTTCAATTGGCCGACTTCGCCTTCCAAGACGTCAACCTTCTTTCCGGCCATCTTTCTTCCCAACGGATCTCAAAAATATCACTTCTGGAAGCCAAAAGCTCGCTGAAAAATCAGGATTTCAGCTGCCTAAGGTCCCAAAAACGACGCTCTGATACCAATTTGATAGGAAATCTTGAGTTCGCAAGTAATTCCTAGCCAAATCGTAAGCGAGACAGCAGAAAATCTGCTGTTTATAGAGTTGGACAGTAGGTTATTACAGAAAAACTGCAGAAATTATAGAGAAAACGGAGAGAAAACTAAAAGAAAAGCTTGTATTTCACTAGTAGATGAATAAAACAGCAAAGATACAATTGATCCTCAATTCGAGAGGAGGATCGATCTCTCCCAAATCTCTAGACGCCGCTAGAGCCCAAAGAAACCTAAATCTACGAGATCTCAAATTTCAGCCAAATTCAATATGCCCAAACCCTAGGAAAAACAACTATTTAATGCATACAAATCAAAAGGAAATCCCTAAATAGTCCCTACATTCAAATTCCCTCCTAATCTTCCTCAAAAATCCTTCCTAAAACGGTCCTATGGAATCGTGGCTCGCGCGGTATCCCGCGCAGGCGGAGTTCTTTCTCCGTTGTTTTGTGGTTTTGCCCGTGAACCGGTCCGACCTGGACCGGCTAGACCGGTCCAGTGGACCGGTCTAACACGCACCTGATCCTGAAGGTGGAAAGATGGGAACTATTTCCTGATCGTCTCGTATGGCTCTCATGTAGCATCGTGCTCCGACAAATCCTTCCACTTGATTAACACTTCATGTGCCCCCGTTTCTTCTCGCATACACCTACTCCTAGGTGTTCTAAACGACCTCCATATCTTTTGTCAAAGTCGGGGTAGTGAAGATGGTGTGTGATCTCCTATCACCTTCCTCAGCTGTGAGACATGAAAGGGGTGCAATGCTGCTGAAGGTGGTAACCTCAATCGATAGACCATTGCTTTAATACATTCCAATATCTCATAAGGCCCAAAGTATTGTGGAGACAATTTATCATTCTTCCTTGCATCTATCTCCACCACAACTGGCCAGCTGAAGTCAAGAGGTGCTAACATTAGTACGCTGATCATGGCTTTTTTTCGACTACTCGAAAGTCTGTGTCATTGTCTCCCCCCAAATGAAGTTATCCTTCTTCAACTGCTCAGTTAATGGCCATGCTATCATGTCATACCCTCACACAAACTTCTGGTAGTACCCGGTGAAACCTAAGAACCCTCTCAGCTCCCTCAGGTTCTTGCTAAAGATCACTCCAGCATAGCATCAAACTTGTATTGGTCTACTGCTACCCCTGCTTTGCTCACCACATTTCCCAGGTACTCTACTTGTGGCTACACAAACGAACATTTCTTCAAGTTGGCATACAGCTGGTGCTTTCTCAACATCCCAAGTACAGTTCTCAGGTGACCTACATGCTCTGCCTCTATAAGACTGTATATTAGGATGGTCAAAGAATACCACGATGAACTTTCGTGGTAGGGTTGAAAAACCTAATTCATGAGGGACTGAAAGATGGTTGGGGCGTTGATAAGGCCAAAATGCATCACAAAAAACTCATAGTCAACCTCATGAGTCCTGAAGGCTATCTTGTGCACATCCTCCAGCTTCATTCTGATTTGAAGTATCCTGATTTCAGGTCAATCTTTAAGAAGATGAACATCCCTAAAAGCTCATCCAACAGTCTATTAATCATGGGGATAGAAAACTTATCCAGCATAGTTTTCTTGTTTAGAGCTCTGTAATCTACACAAAATCTCTAACTATCGTCCTTTTTCACGAGTAGAACTGAGCTGAACAAAGGGCTCACACTAGGTCTGATAATCCCTGCCTCTAGGTGATGGCGTGCTCATGCTCTCGACGTGATGGTAATCCGCTCGGCTATTGAAAAACCACAGGAAACTGCTGCACAAGCTTGACACCCAGGAACCTTGCCCCGCTCAAAATCTTGAATCCCCTCTAGGCTCTACAGCTCCACCAAATAGCTCAATCATGCTCCCTGTATCGCCTTGAGCATGGTTTTGAGTGAAACCATGGTTCTACACAGGCCGACATCTCCTCCTAGCACCACCTTCTTCCCATCTACCTAAATTTCCATAGTCAAGGACTTCCAGTTCACATTTGTCTCCCTGATCTTCTTTAACCACTTCATCCCTAGGATCATGTCAGTGCTTCCCAAATCCAGGGTAGAAAATTCTATATTATATGTATGCCCTGGAGCACTAGTATCAACCTCCTGCAAATTTCCCTACTCTTCTCCATCTTTATTATCCACATCATGAGTCCAAAGCTCCCTGTATCCATCAACTTCAATCCCAACAGGTACACAACTGATTGGAGATGAAGTTATGGGTAGCCCCGCTATCCACCAAGACAACCACTGGCTGTTACCTGATTTGCCCTCACCTTTATGGTGTGAATTGTAGTGAATCCCACCGCAAAATTTAGAAACACCTATGTCATGTCCAGATATAAATGTGTTGTTTCCTTTACGATCTCCTCTAGCTCGTCCCTGCTCTCCTCTCCCTCGCAGACCATCAAAATCTGAAGGGCTCAATTCTTTCACCAGTCCCGATGTAAATCTCTCATCACACCTGAAGCATAACCCTTTTACCTGTCTATCTTGCACCTCCGCTTTACAAATTGACTCCAGGACAAACTCCATTGTTCTTCTCCTTCGGCGCTTCCCTCTGAATGATATCGTCCAAGTCCTCGATGTCAATGTAATAGAGGTATTCATGTAAGCCCCTCCCATGGCCTAGCTCCAGCTGGCCTTCTCTCTCCGATATTTTTCTTCCACCCTCTGAACAAGCTCAATTGGTCCTCGATATCAATGTCATTGAGGTATTCATGTAAGCCCCTCCCATGGCGTAGCTCCAGCTGGCCTTCTTCCTCTGATATTTTTCTTCCACCCTCTGAGCAAGCTCAATTGTTTCCCTCGGCTCTCTAGGTTTCAACACCCTAAGCTCTACTCGTATGTCTTTCCTAAGCCCCTTCATGGAATTCACTTCCAACCCTTCCTCGGAAATTCCTTTCAGTCTTCCCGACAACAACTCAAACTTCTCCAAATAAACTATGACTGACCCCTCTTGAGTTAAAGCATAAAATTGCTCGTAGAGATCTCAGGTGTATCGGTGCAACATAGGTTGTACAATAATAGGGACTTTATATATCAAGAAATGGGTGAATTGTTAACCTAATCGAGCTAAGATTTTGATGCATTATTGCATTCTATTATGATTATATATAAGCTTTTATGTTACATAAACGAAGAAAGAAGTGTGGAATTTGAAGTTAGAGGCATAAGCTTCAAATATTTACAATTTATGTTTAAGGTACTTTGTGAGTGGTATGCTTTTAAAAATAAAGGAGCTTCCAAGCTAGTTTCTATAACGTTGTTAATGAGTTAGGGGAGTCCATTCTTTGATGACCTGTGTGTTATAACTTTTTCCATTCCTCATCTAAGCATTTTTATTAATTTACCCTTTATCATGTTTAGTGTTAAAAGTTTTGCAACAGTGAAAACACACTTGAACCTTTTGGTGACCAAACTCTTGAAAATTGAAGTGAATTCCATTTGAACAATGTCATGACATAGCAAGCAACTCACACTATAGATTCAAGCATAGTTCTCTCAGCAACCAAAAATATCAAAGGGCCTAAAGCAGAAACAATTGATGATTACGTCCATACTAACGTCAAGTAGACATGGTATGGGAATTTATTTGGTTGGCTGTAACTAAATTAGTGATTCAAATGCTAAATGTCATAGGTTGAATCCACTATTCACACCCTTCTTCCATAAGTATCTCTCTCCCTACGCCTACTCTCTCTAACACACATGTTGTGCTCGACACATGCTTGCAAAAGAAGAAAGCAAAATTCTCCACGTTTTGCTGACAGCCTCACCTTTACTCTGTGACCTCCAATTCATCATAACCTCCTGGAATTTCCTTTTTGGTTCAGCCCTAGGAACTGTCAGCATACTTGACAACGGCGAATGGTGCAGCACTGCACAAAGTTTTAGTGGAGCCATGTCGCATAGCGCAAGGCACGGCACGCGCCATTTTGAATATGGTGCAAAACAAAAAAGAATTACAATAATCTTTATATGGATCCTATTTTAGAGTATCAATCAAGTTGGGTAAGGCTTTGTTGAATATATTTGCGATCCAAAGTCCAAACCATTAAAGTGAGCTTCAAGTTTGTCCAAAATTTCGACTAAAATAAAGTCTAAATAAAGCCTAATAAAACCTAGCTAAACTATTCTAATCATATCAGATAATTTTAAAATTAATTATTGCATTATTTTAAAATTTAAAATATATAAATATTAAAAATTATTTATAATTATATTTAAAAAAATCCCTAAAATTCAAATTGCATACACCAACTTGAACATGTGCGCCGCACCATGCAACTGGCGTCGTAGGTGCATCACGCCGCGCCATGTGCCACGACGCGCACCATTTTGTGTCATTGACAAGTATGACTATCGGTGAGGCTTTTTACTACATTTTGATCATCATCGAGATGATGTCTTCCAAGTTTTCAAACTGGCTCTCTATGGATGAGAGTCTTCCTTCCACACTGGAATATGTTTCCTTCATTCCGGTCATAAGTTGTTCCATCTCGCCTTCCAACGCATCCATCTTCTTTGCTATCATTTACCTTGATTTGATAACAATTCGATATGCCTTGGAAGTAAAACAGCGAAAGTAATAGTAGAAAACTGCAGGAATATCAAAAATAATGGTTGATTTTATATTATCACTCAAACACGAAACAAGATACAGGTGATCTATAATAAGAGAGATAGCTCGGCTCTCCCAAATAATCTAGACACCGCTAGGAACCCTCAAAGAAAAGAACTACAGCAAACACAAATCACACATACCCTTGAAAATACAACAAGGTTAGCCCTAAATAGGTAAATCAACCCCTTTCCTTACTTGATTCCCTCCCCAATTTGTATTTAATTTGGATCCCTTTCCCTGATTAATTTCCCCCCAACTTTAATTAAAATCTTCCTAATAATCTCTCCCTCTATTTCTCCTCCTTATATATGAATTAAATCTTTTCTAGGCCCCAGAAGGGGGGCGGAACCCCCTTCCTTATTTCCTACCGGGTTCGACTGCTCTGAACCGGGCGGAAGGCTTCCGCCCCTTCTGATGGGCGTAACATAATGTCACCCCCACCATCTTCAGGGCATCCACCACATCTCAAGAGAAAGTTTGTTTCGGTCTAAAAGAATTGATGTGAAATAAAAAGCCCAATGATATGATAAATATGCTTATGTTTTTTTATAACTTATATGTCCTTTATTTAATTTATTTTACCATGTATTTTGTTTCATTGTTGTCTGATATTTCTAGGTTTTGTAAATGTCTTTGAGTTGTGATAAGTACATAAAGAGAATTTAAATCATAGTTTGCATTTTTATCTACTAATAGTAGGTCTATATATGTGATTCCAAATATATAATATAATGGGCCTGTCTTTATTAAGTGAACTCTAGCTCTCTTCTATAAATAAATGGTTAAAAAAATGAGTTTTTCCTTTCCAAATTCAAGCAACCTTCCGAAAATGGGTTCCAAGCTGTGGTATGTGTTATTTTTTATGCTAAGTTCTTCAATCTCCATTGATGTGTTAGAACCATTGTTTAAAATTGCGCAATATGAGGCCCGCCTCAGTGCAATTTCATTGAAAAAAATGCCTCGAGGATTATGCCTCGAGCTTTTATTATGAGGCTTACGCCTCATCTTGGCTGAGGCGCGCCTCACCTAGCTGGCATGAGGCATAACCTCGCTCTATTTATGTATGTTTTTATTTAAAACTTAGCTAAATCCTATACAAAAGCCCCCAAAAAATTATTCCCTCTTGCACTCCAAAACCGCATTAACTTCCTCTCAACTGCCTCGACCTCCAACACACTGCCTTCGTCGTAGCCACCACCGTTATAGTCGCCATCGGGAATCACTTGAAATCCGCATACCTCCACCATCTCCTATAAAAATTTAAGTATTACTCTTATTTTATGTTGATGAAAAACATTTATTAAAAAGGAAGATGGTTGAAATAAATAAAGAAGTAGATTGGAAGGTATTGGACCCTACAGGATGAGGCAAAGGAGAGGCCAATTTGTTATGACGACTCAAATAAAAATCCCCTTACTAATGATAGTACAGATGATTTATGATTTGTTGTCAGTTATTTTAACTTCATTAGTAATTAAATATAGATGAGTAGAGAACTGAGAAAGAAGAAATTTAGAGCTAAACTTGATGTTATATGATACGTTTATGTAATTCATATATTTTGTGTTGTTTTTCTCATGTGATATTTGGATTTCAATTCTCTTTCATATAATTTATTACTTGTCACTTTACATTTAGTGTACTTTTTTGTTTCATATGTCTATAAATTTGTTACTTTATAGTTCAATAGAAATTTAATATACCATCCTTTAAAATATTATTTGGGTATTATATAAAAAATCACTTTTAACTTTTATTTTTTTACTTTACGCAATTTTTAGATTTTGAGGCTTACGCCTCAAAATGCCTTGAGGCTTACGCCTCCCCTCATGAACAAAAAATGCCTCAATACCCAATTATGCAATTTTAAACCTTGGTTAGAACCCTAGCTAAATGCATGTTACCCAGGTTCTTTTTCTATTTCCCCCATCTTCCACAACTCATCCTTGCTTTGATTTTGTTTTGCTTCCGCTACACATCATTCTCCATCATTTTTAGCTCTTTCTATAGAACTTAGCCAAGTCATATAACAATCCACTATTCATGGGCAAAAACTTGAAGTCCTAGGCTAAGATCTGGTGTGATCTCTGTTAAGAATGAAAATCTTCTCAAACAAAGCACTGGCCTTCATAAACTTAAAAAGATTATTGCTTTTAAATTTTGAGTTAAAGGTTATTAGGTCTCCATGATGGGTTTTACTATGTGTTTCATGTACAAAGATTTCATGATATTTTACTAGGCTTGTATTGTAAGTGTCTTATTTTCTATATTTTTCAATAAACCATTTGACTATTTATCTATAAGAATCACAGTTTGAAATTGATTTCATTTCACTCAGTTTATAAGCGGAAATTAAATAGTTGACAATTGAGACATTGGTGGAGTCAAAGCACTTCTTACTTTGAATTATAAAACCAGATGATGGAATCTATACAAAACCAAATGATGGAATCTAGCAACTTCCAATCATTTCTTAAAATATATTTTCTATCTATGAAGAAGTTGTCAAATGAAACCTAACTACAACCCAAAAGTGCTCACACATTATCATTAAATGTTATTCTTCCTAAAGCCAAATGGAACCTAAACAGTATTGCTATCAATATTCAAAAGAGATTGCATTTCTCACAATTAGTACATCAACCTTGTCTGTAGATCGAGTTTTCTTTTGCATAACGTATTTCATTTGATTTGCTTCTAATTCGTACAAAGCTTGTGTTACAAACTATAGACTAAAGCATTACAGTTGATTGATTTTGGGACTATGAAGCATGGACACGAGAACAAGAACACGAGCATAGGGACAAGAACATGGTACGATAAAGACACGGTGAAATGACATAACTGTAAAAAGTAGGACATATCTCACCATAAACATGATGTCATACTTTATAAATTATTAAAATTAAAAAGAAAATTAATAGCCAAAAAAATTATTCAACATACTTAAAAAAAAATCAACTTCTCATAACACAGACAAAGAGAAAATCAACTATAATTAAACTTTAAATTTAGTCAATGTATGCCCCAACAAAATATTGTAATAAAAATGTAAAAATATAAGAACTAATGCTAAGAGAAGAACTCAAAAGATTTGGATTTAAAGTCAAAGTTGAAGCAATCAAGTCTCTCTTGTTCGAAATCGTGCATGCACAAGTCGAACCCCCTTGAAGTCGAAGCCAAGCCTCACTCGAAATCCGTCAAAGTCGTTGTAAAACCCCTCCAAAGCTGATTTTTTTTAGTGCAGTTAGTCCGTACGAACTGGCTTTGGTACGGGACAAACTGAAGAAAATTGTGAAGAAATCTGTCATTTTCGTCTCTACGAACCTATAAGGGTCGGGACGAACCGAACAGAGAGCATCGTCCAGGGACGAAATAAATTGGAATTAATTTCGTCTGTACGATCCATGTCCAGAGGAGTTCGTCCCGAGACGAATTTGGATCGTCCGGGACGATCAGTGTTGATAAATATCCGATAGAGATATTTTGGATTCATTCGAAGAGAGAGAAAGAGAAGGCAGGAGAGAGAAAGAGAAGGGAAAGCTTGGTTTTGGAGCCCGCAGAGCGATTTTCGTCCGACGACGCAGTTGAAAGATTTGTCTGTCTCACAGTAAGGAATCCGAATCCTATTTCTGATTTCGAAGATTTCGAGTTTTGATAATTCTGTGCTCAGTTTTGTGTTTCCGTTACCGAATAACGCGCATAATTTTGTATTGACGAAAGTTTTACCGCACAACTTTTGATATGTTTTTGATATGATATTTTTACACGATTTGAGTATTTTCTGTAAAGTTTCTACCGGTTATTTTGAGTTCTGAGCGATTTTTATCGAATAGAAAATTATCAGGATGTTGGAAATTATTGCTTCAGTACAAGTAAAGCTTTGAAACGTTGTTTTCTTCGATTTCTAGTAATTCGGTAATTTTTGGCAACTGTGCATTTTTGCAACGACGTCTGTCTACTATACGATATTTTAAGGGATTTTTCTGCATTGAGCTAAATTGTATTTATTGATTGCAATACCTTATTGATATGCATACGAATGTGAATATATGATTGAATTATTGTTATTGTTACTGAAAGACAAGTGAAGACTGGTTGAACCGTTAGTTGGAGATTGACTTGACCTGTACAGGATGGTGGGCCGACGGGCTTTCCTTTAAAAAGGGTTTGGCGATATCCTCTATTGATCATTGATACAACGATTGGGAGTACTATTATGCCGACGGGCACAGAGTGACGACTCTTATTGAGCCAACGGATATATTTATGGATTTCTACAACAGCACTATGGATTTCTACAACAGCACTATGGATTATCGACTCGAAAAACGCCTTAATAGCCAGTGATTGTACTTGTTCAGTAAGACTATTATATTGAATTGCATGTGTACGGTATTGTCCTTATGATCTCATTATGGATTTTATTGACATTGACTTGTATGGATTTCCTGATATGAATTAATCTATTGATTACTAATTGATTTATTGATTACCCTACGCATGATTGATATCGATGGATTTTATCAACAGATTTATTGTTAGCGAATGGATTTATTGATATTGACGGATTTATTGTATTGAATTGATTTATTACTGAATGGATTTACTGACGGGTTTACTGTTACTGTACGATTTTATTGATATTGCATGTTATTCATGTCACTGGATACCGACACCGATATGGATATGGATATTGTATTGATTCATGGATACCTACACCGATATGGATATGGATATTGTATTGATTCATGGATACCGACACCGATATGAATATGGATATTGATTCATGGATACAGATACCGATATTATTGATTCATTGATATTATGGATTCATTGATTCATGGATACTATTGATACTACAGATACTGATACCGATACTACTGATCCACTAATACATTGATTCATTGTATTGATTCTCATAGCACGTGATTATTGATTTATTGATTTGATTGATTTGCTTGATTGTTGATTTATTGATTTGATTGATTTATATGATTTTATTGATTTGATTTCAACTATTCTTATGATGTATAGATTTGATCATTTTATGTGATTCCATACCGATTGATATTATTGACCGGAATTAATTGATTTACTGATCTGATTGATTCGATTTCACTGTTATAGCATAATCGTTCATGTCGTCACTAGATTGTTATTGATATTGATACATACGCTATTGTTACTGATTGAGATATTGATCAAGTGATATGTGATTTACTGAACATGTGATATCGATTACTGGATTGCATATGATTTAATGAGAAAGTTATATTGAATAACTGATCGATTTGCAAGTGTATGTTTTGATACGATTCTACTACATTGATTGACTGATGATATAGACTGATGTGATAGATAAGACGACTATTAAAGAGATTTGATGCACGAACTGATTTCTGATTTATTGAGCTTTATGGATTTTCTACTGTTCACTGATTTATCATTGATGATTTTGGAATTCTATTGTTCATGCATTGATTTCTGTTTTTGTACTGATTTTCATATCTGCTGTATAGATTCACTGATCATATGCAATTGACTGTTATGGATTTGATTGACTGACATGCATATTGTTTCAGTACCGTGCTTTGATTTCAGTTGTAGGCTTAGGTGACCTGCTGGGCTTTTTGAAGCTTATTATATGTAGTTAACAATTTCAGGTCAGAGCAAGGGAGCAAGAAGTGATGGTTGATCAAGACTGTCGACGAATCCTTTCACTATGGATGCCTGGGGCGTCACAGTCGTAGTCTTGTGCTGATTGATTTGAACACCGGTTTTGATTTGATTTGGAGATTGAATTGCTTTGGATGTTGATTTAAGGTTTGAGTTTAGTTTTGGATTGATGATTTGTGAAGATGAAATGAAATAGCCTAAAATAAAAATATGAACAAGTGTAGGGACTCGCATCTAAAATTTACAAAACTAGAAAAGGGATGGATGACAATAGTAGGATGGTGTCTAAGAGGCATTATCCAATACTAGCCAATCTAGTTTTAAGGACATGATGCCTAAGTGTGGGGACTCACACCTACCCTTGAATAGCCAAAGGTTTCATTCTAGTCTTACGGAAAGGCTACCACTTGGGAAGCCAAAGTCTGTGTTTCAGCCCACTCGAAGCTCATCAAAAGCATCGAAGTCCCACATCGAGCAAATTCTTGGCCTAGAGCACATGATGGCTCTCATTATCTCCATGTTACAGGAAAAAAGGCATGCTCTATAAAATTTTTTAACTAGCAATGTACTTGTTGATGGCATCTCCAACGTGTCTACCTGGTGTCTAAAATGAATTCTATTCTTAATTGGACCCAACACTATTTGGATGTGTCGAAAATGTTGGAGTGCCAAAGTTGTGTCATTTTCTAACATGTGTCCGACATGAACATGGAGAGTATTTAGAAGTGAATGTTATTCATATTTCTGGGATACAGCATGGTACCATTATCATAGATATGCATTTTTAATCTTAAGTCTAAAAAGCCAAGATATGCTCTATTATTTCAAAGATTTTTCCAAACTACATATCCAATGAAAAAAGAGAAAAAATAAGAAATGATTTTGCTTATCTTGGTCTATGATTCATTGCATGCCCATCACCACATTCATATTAGGAGTTGAAGCATAGAGGCTCAGGGTTAGGGTTCTAAATACAACTAATATAATGTATAATATACTTTCATGTAAAGAAAAACTGAGAAATCACATATTACCAATCACAAATCAAGCCAACTCTTCACTTTATGTTAATGTAAACAAAATATTATAATATTTTAAACCCAATTGATAAATGAAAAGGTTGCAAAAACTCAATAATTTAAACTATAATATGGAGACAACGAAAATCAGCAAGCAAAATAATTTTTTCCGCATCAAATTTCTAACAAATCAATTTTTTATGAATATCAAGAACATTAATTTAACGAATAATAAATTATGCAGAAGGAAATAAAACAAACAAATTTTCCATTTAATAAGGTAGTCACACCTGTACTATTCGAAGGAATCACATATCAAACTTGTATTCACATTTCACATTATTCAAAACTTTAAGAGAATTTTATTCTAAAATTTGTGAATTACATGCTTCATACCACTATTTATAGACTTCTCATAAAATAATCTAGCAAAAAAGATCTCAATCAAAATTTTAGAATGATCACATTTTTAATTTAAAATTTCCCAAAACACTTCGAATTGCAGCCACAGCTTCATGTTCAGCAAGAAATCCACACAAGCCGAGCCAACAGTAACAACGCCCCCAAAATCCAGCACCAGGATAAAAGGCAGGAATCCCATTCAAAAACACGCTACATTAATATCCAAGGAACCATCACAATATCGCCACAGCAAATTGCTACAGTTGCACGCTACAGTACCTTCCATCCTCACCCAAAAAAGCAACAGCCCACAAACACCGCTTTAACCATCAGCCACCACCCCCAAGCACAGCATCAAAAGTTTCTTTACTTCAAGGGAGTTAACAAAACTAATTCACTTCTTATTTTATCTTCAGGCAGTTACAAAGAAGATGGTGAAAAGAAAATTTAGAATTCCACAAAATTATCTTCTACGGGTTTCATCATTACTTACAATTATAGCTTTCAATCTATTTATATGAACTTTTTCGTTATATTACAATCAAGGTTTAAATAATTTAAACTTTAATTATTATGTAACTAGAGAAAAAGAACATCGATTTGTTGAAACATTATGCATTTATGTACCTAAGGATCAGCCGCCTAAGAAAAGGATCTGGCAGAACTTGAGCCCAAACCTGATCCAGACTTTCTGACGTGCAGAGAATTACTTCCCACTCAGCTATGGCGGAGGAAAGTATGGACTCTGCACTGCTACATACATCCTGAACAATCCTATATACATATCAAATGAGGCATTTTAAACCTTCAAAATGGAAAGCAAAGCTGCCAATCAACTTACAACATCAATGTCTGACTTAAGCCCCACTAATTGGATAAAAGCCAGCAGTGGAGCAGTTAAAAAGTATGTAAACTGACTTCCAGCAGCTTCAACATCAACATTAGATACTGACGAAGGTCTCCTTGGTGAAAGAAGTAAGGCAGCTGCTTCCCCCCTTTCAGAACCATGAATTTTCTGAAAAAGCAATAGACCAAAAATATTAAGGACAAAATTGAAAGGTGGTCTGGAAATAAAGAAATGCTACATGATAAGAAAGAAATGGATATACATAACCGCAAATGTACAAGAAATAAAATAAATATCTCAGTGGATGCTCAACAAGTTACTCTCTTGGTATATTACCCAATTAAGAAATGTATATATTACTGTCGAAATATTTGCTTAGCACAAGATCATGCTTTGAGAGTAAACAAAGGACTTGCACAGTAAATAAAGGATTTTGCATAGAATCATTAGCAGGGAATTCACAAAAAAACTACTAAACTTTGTGATGATGAGTAAGGAGTAGAAGGAAGATCATATTGGACTTTTGATAACTTAATTTTTTAGAAGGGAAGCATTCAATATAAAAGAAGAATCATATAAGAGAAAGAAATTATTGAGAAAAATAGTTGAAAGTCACGAACGGAGGGAGGCAAGGGTAGAGAGATAGAAGACTCTTCTGGCTAAGAGAAAGAGGAAGTGATTAATCTCCAGAGGATACCAAAAAAGGTCCTATTTTTATTCTATCATCAGCGATCATAATTACAAGCCTTAGTTTACTGTATATATTAGGATTCATAATCTCATGTAAACTCTAATCTAATAACAAATAAGAAAATGTCAATTAAAGATCATGGCATATACAAAACATTAAATAATAATAAATAAAAATAAAAAATAAAAATGAAATACAAAGTACTAAAGTAGATACCAAGCAGTGCATCACTATGGAAAAGCAATTACGCTTTACAAAACAATAGCTTGACCTTGAAGAGTACGAGTAAAAAATCAAATTAAAGTGTATTTCCTAAATTCGTTAACTCTTTTTAGCAGTTGGAAGCAGGGACACATTGCATTCAACCTAACAAAAAGTTTTCATATATAGGAACCAAACAATAATGATTCTTAAACACTACTTTGTCGTTGCGTTTTCAATAACAACTATGTTAACAAATGCAGTAATTGTTAATGTGTTGGTTTATTAGATAGGTCAACTAATAATGAAATGAGATTATATTAGAGAGATCCTCATAACTAAGGAATAATTCTCAATTATTTGTTTATTTATTTCGTTTTCCCATAACCCTATTTATAAACCCTTTTACAAGTCTATATAACACCAAAATTTATTTCCTGTCAACATGATATTTGGCCAAAAGAACCATAGCCGCCATCCTGTTAATCTTGTCAACAGCAAAAGCCCTAATCTCCTACCTCCCAATCCTTTTGCATGTTATAACTCTGCCCACCACGTCACATACGTAAACACCTATGTGCACCTCTAAACTTCGTTGATTGTTCATGCCTATCCACTCACTATCGCACATGTTCACTTGTTTGCAACCTTCTGCAAATAAGACAGTCTCACCTCTGCCCAAGTACTCCATGTCGCATCCCATCATACCCTTATTGTACATCGTGTGTTGTAGCCCTGCCCTTTTCCTGTATTTAGTCACTTACTATTATCACTCCTCCACATCAGCATGTCGATGTGGCATTTTCTGTTATGTTTCTTGAATACAGGCTAGCTATTTATACTACTCTACAACAACAACATCAAGCCTTTATCCCACTATGTGGGGTCGGCTACATGAATCCTTTTTTCTGCATTGTGTCCTATTAAATGTCAAATTCTCATTTAAATCTAATAAAGAAAGATCATTTCTAATATTTTCTAACCAAGTCTTTTTAGGTATGTCTCTACCTTTCTTAACATAAGTCAAATCTAATACCTCTACTTTCCTAACCGGGTCATCGAAAGGCTGTCGTTTTATGTGATCAAACCATCTAATGCGACTCTCTCTAATCTTATCTTCTGCTGGAGCTACTCCAACCTTTTCACATATATGCTTATTTCATATCCTATCTCTAAGGGTAAAGCCACTCATCCACCTGAGCATCCTCATCTCTGCCAGACTTAACTTAGTATTATGCTTCTCTTTTAATGGCCAACATTCGGCACCATAAAGCATTGCAGGCCTATTTATACTACTCTGTACAAACATTTTAGAATCAATAATATTTCTTCTTCTTCATATCTGTATTAGTTCTTGCCTCTCTTCTTCATCATGTTGGTTTAGCCAGCAGGTCTTTCATGATATCAGAGTTGCGCATGGCGGATCAAGACTCGGCGGCCTCCCTCCCACTCGCCTCCAACCTCTCTGATTCCCTTTCAAACTTCATCATCCCAGCTACCCTCAAATTCCTGATCTCAAATCTCAAGAAGCTGGTTCCCACCCAACTCTCCTCCGAAACCTATGCCATATGGCATCTTCAGCTTCTACAACACTTCTCTACCAATGGCTTTGCTGGTCACCTCACCCGAGCCACCCCCTGTCCGTCAGATTCATCTAACACTGATTACAATCTTTGGCACCTCATTGACCGTAACTTGATCTCTGTCTTACTCTCCATGATTTCTCCCTCGATCCTCCCTTATGTTCTCTCTTCCTCCACCGCTCAAGAAGTATGGATGATTCTTGAACGGCGGTTACAACCTTCCAATTGCTCTCATGTGATTCAGCTCAAAAATGAGCTCCATCACATTCTAATGTGTAATTCTTCAATGCAACAATACATTGCTCAAATTAAAACTCTTGTTGACAATATCGTTGCGTCCGGATCCAAGATTGACTCCGAAGACATCATTCTTTATATATTGAATAGCCTTCCTTCCACCTACAACTCTTTCAAAGCAGCCAATCGCCAATCTCGCAGTCCCATAGATCTTGATACTCTTTACTCCTCATTATGCAATGAAGAAGTTAACCTTCAAACTGAACAGCAAAAAGATTCTTCTCTGAATCAAAAAGCCACTACCCTCTACACTAATCGGACAACCACTGCTCACATACGGAATTTCTCGCGTTCTGCCAGAGGCCGAAATCAGCCTGCTCGTGTGCCCTCCAACCCTGCTTTGTCTTTTCAACCAGTGAACATCACGTCTGACCGCCCAACATGTCAGATCTGCGGGAAAATCGGTCACTCCGCGTTAAACTGTTGGCACATATGCAACTTCAAATACGCGCCCACTACTTCCTGGCCCCGCACGCCATGCTTTCCTAGAAATCTCCCGCCTCTACCTCTGACTGGGTGCTTGACTCTGGTGCATCATCACATCTAACACCTGCTTTATAGTTTGAGCTTGTTTGATTTCTTGTACATTGATAACATGTTAACAAAAAGGATGACTTCATTTTCAGATGATTTTTGTGTGAAATAAAATCATTGCATTGAGTTCTGAAACTAGTGTTTGTAGAAATGAAAATCTATATTTATTTTTACTTACATCACTGTAATGATGGAATCAAGTAATTTATTGTTTTTTAAAGCATGTTTGCTAGTTTCAAGCAATCAAAAGAGATCTTAGTGTAAAGCTACCCACAAAGAAATGACTATGTTGGACAAAAATGGGAAAAAATCAACAATCTTATCATGAAACAAATGTCCTGGACAATAATTGCATAAAGTTTTGACAAACCTGCCTTGAATGAATGGCTATTTTCACTATCAATAATAATGAAAAGGGGCTTCCGCGTAAAAGGTATCAAATCTTCTGGGAATAGGTTGTTTACCCCTGAAAATAGAAATAAATAGTATTGTTCAATAGCCTCAATTGAACATAGAATTCATAACGCATTTTGTCTTATAGTAGTTAAAAACACCAAAAGGAAATGCATCAATTGTTAAGGGAATGAGAGCTTCCTAAGGTATAATCTATTTTATGCAGCGAACTACAGGCTTATACCTCCACTTCCTCTTGAACCGAGACATAAAGAACTTCCAGGGTAATCACTTGAATTTAACCAGGAATGACCGGGAGCTTGACGGAAAGAACTACCATTCTTGTAGGAATCTTGAGAAATGGGCTTTAATTGCGAGGAATCCTTTTCTGAAGGAATGCTCTGATCTACCTTTCCTGAAATAGTATAAAGAGTTGTAAATCAAGGATCACATAAGAATAGTGATTAGAAGAGAAATATATAAGCAATAAGAGGTGTATGATGAACAACCTGATGCAGAGACATATATTAACAAAATGCTGTCGGAAGAGAGTTGTTCGCAGATTGTTGAAACTACCTGGAAAAATCACTCCATTGTTTAATTTATCCAACTCGGAGAAGATATAATCAAGAAAAAGGTATCATGCTTGTTTTTTTTTTTCAGATTTTCGATTAGAAACAATGAAGACCCAAGTAAACAAGCACTAATTCCCAAGCACCGACATACATCATAATGTATTCCACAGAAAACGTTGGTGCCATATAGATGATTAAATCAACACCACAAAGCAACCATTTTCTTATCCAGAAAGTTCAATGGTGAGCAGCTTGAAACCACACTCACCGTCATCAAATGAGAGACTGAAGGATGATAAATAACAGCTTTGCGAGGATTCGGGGGTAAAGATGGATCCGTCATATCTGCAAACAGGTTGATATCAATCAACCCAGATGCACCACTTTGATCACTAAAAGCCCCATTATCGCTTGATTCTGTAGTAGCCACTTGGTAGAATGAACCGCTGGGCTCCCACTCCAAACACTGGATCATTCTGTAAGCGTCAAGAGTAAGCTCTGTGATTTTGATCTGCAAGATTTCATCATTTTGCCAACTTAAAAGCAGAATAAATCTTCAGTGACAAATTGTTTTCTGTATCATCATTACATCTCTTTTTATTTCATATATTCTGAATGATAAAAACAATGTCCACCATCTCAGAATGCTTTGGAACTTGCAATACTTAAAACTGGATACTTAAATGGCAAGTCTTTCCTTCAACTAAATACAGGGAAAATTTTCAAACCTCAGTTCTCCGATAGCTTGTTAGTAAAGCATCTTGAAGCTTTAACACTCTTCGTTTGTGTAAGCGTGCAATATATGGAAGCGAAGAAGGATGGGCATCAAACAATAAACTGTATCTCAGAGGCCTGGTATTTGTAAACGATGTATCAGCTTTCAAAAACCTGAAAATTTCTTGCAGCACTTGCTTCCATTCTTTAAAACTAGTCTCCTGTGCACCAAAACATAATTTTGAGAAGTACATTTGAGCATAAATAATTTTAAGAGAGACTATTTCACCATACACTAGGTGAGAAAATATTTGAACCATTATTTGGACCAACGAAATGCTTTTTGAGACAGAGAACAATAAGTATAGAGAGGAATTTCATGGTTTCCTGCTTCGAAGTTACATAAGCTTCACTTACAAATTATTCAAATTATGCTCATTATCAGTTCGATTTTTTACAATTGCATGGCTAATAAATGTATCTATTAACACTCTGATAAGGTAAAAGAAAAGAAAAATAATACAACATAAGAGTGTAATATTCTTGCAATAGTTAGCTATTAGTTAAATTATCAATCTTGTTTCCTTTTAAGTTGGGGTGGGTGTGGGTGACGGGGTTTGAGATGAAGTCTAACTAAGAATAGGATGAATTTTAGTAGGGATGCACTTTGTTGTGATAGCATAATCTAATGACAATATAAAAGAGAAAGTACAAAAATGCATCTAGACGCCAAGTGCAACAAGCCAACAAGAATTAAAAAAGGTTCACCATGAACAATACATTAAAAGCATCGGTGAGTACAATACTAATTAAAGAGAGTTGATGGGAAGGAGGAAGGAGCTACTAAAAATTATCAAGGAAAAAAATGCATCTCTTAAAGTGTAGCAAAACATAGACCCTAGTGATTTGATTAATATATTTTTTCAATAGAATTTGAAAACTAAGAGTGATACAGAACTCCCCCATACACAATCCTTCTGATGTAGAACTACGTATGAATGCGATTATTTTGTAAGATCTTGCACAACTTTTGATTAAAGAATAATGAAGAAAACAACAAGCATTTAAAAACGGCGAAATAAAACGAGAGAGGGGTCACACCCGCTTCGGCTAAGTCACATAACCAGAGATTTGAAACTTTTAAAATAAATTAAAAAACAACATCATGCCGGAATAGTAGTTTCAATAAAAATCCCTAATCTAACAATAAGAATTAGTAAACAAAGAAGTACACTCAAATCCCTACGTTTACAAAGCTTTAGCAAAAGCAGATGGAGGCATCCTTCGTGACTACAATCAACTCACAAGAAAGATTAGGCTAATGAAAGACACGAAGAGGAAGAGTAGGAAAAACCTTCGTCAAGGATCGGTGGCGATCCTCCACTCAACGATCTCTAACTGTTCTTCAATAGCTTCCACCAACGTATCCAAGATTCATTCGATGTAATCCTCCACGGAGTGATCGATCCTCGGGTTGACGTCGAAGAAGGTTGAATGTAAGATACACACAAACCCGTGTTCGTCGTAGGTTAGGCCGTATTCAGTTTCTGGATCGGCCATGCATGGATGCTTGATGACGAAAGTCCTCCCAATGATTGCTAGCACTCTTGACTATTGTTGAAAAGAATGAAGTTTCTCGTCAACGGGACGTAGAGAAGAGGTCGGCCAAGGAAGGAGAGCTCAAAGGGTTTTGCTTTGATCTTGAGAGAGACAAGAAATAAAATCTAAAAATAATTAAGGGGATTATAATTTGAAATAAATTCAAAAGGGAATGGGAGAGGGAAGGGGCGGCGGCAAGGAGGGAGGCTAGGGATTTATTTCCAAAATCAATGTTAGATTTTGGAAAGAAATAAGGAGGTATGAGGGCTTTGAAAATTTCGGCCAAAGAGGATTTGGGAATTTGAAATTATTTCCTAAGTGAGGAATTGGGTTTAGGAAATAATTAAAAGAGAATTAATGGGATAGGGAGAGAGGGGGGCCAGCTGCATCATGATGAGGGAGGAGATTGGGGAGATGATTTGGGTTACTTAATTAAGGCTTTAAGGAATTAGGAAAGTGATTAGATAAATCCAATTTGAATTTGAAATTCAAAGGGATTTAATTTAAGAACTTTCCTAAAATAGATTTGATAAATTAAGAAAGATTTTGAATTTCAAATCAATTGAATTTGAATTTCAAATCTATCTAAATTCAACTCAATCTAAATTAGGAAACGAGGCTTGAAGGGGAGGAGGGGGGCACGGGTTAGGTAGGAAGCCGGAGGGTGGAGGGGGGGTTCGGGTAAGGTGGCCGGCGGCTAGTGGGAGAAAATTTGTGGAGCTCGGTTGGGAAGAGACGATGGCTTGGAGATGGAGATGGTTTAGATGTAATGATATCCGGTAGTGGTGGTGGAAAGGAAAAGGATAAAGATAAAGAAGAAAATCACGAAGCCGGCTGTCTTCAAGGTTGGTGGGTGATCCAATCTCCATCTCCTAGGGATTTCTCTCCAATCAAACTCTCAAGCTCTCACAAGAACTCATGCAAGGAAGAAATTTTAATCAATCATTCATTACTTGAAAAATAAAACAAGGGGCTATAAATAGCCTAGTACATGAGACTCAAGAAATAAAAGACGAAAATGCCCTCGGGGCTTACATACGACATCCATTTACTAGAAGGGTACAACGGAAAATAAAATAACATTAAAATTAAAACAAATACAACGACACATAAATAAAACAATACATAACATAAATCAAAAGTACAATGACTCGATCGTGACTGTAGATCGGCGGCCATGCCTCTGATAAACCTTCCACGATTTGTCCCCATCACCTTCTATAATTCATGTTGTCACTTTGTGCAATATGTCCAATCTATAGTCATTGCTCTTGTGCATAACTTTCTGATGCGCCTTGGTATTAGAAATAGAAACAAACACCAAAAGATTCAACACAAAAAACATATTTTTATTGATAGAAAATCAAATACGAACAAAGCAAGATACAATGGTCCTCTTTCGAGAGGAGGACCTTCTCTCCCAAACCCTAGATGCCACCAGGATCCCCAACAAAAAGAATACTACAACACTCTCATATCAAATTCTACATACAAGCATAACATAAATCCTACTACTTAAAACAAATAATAAAACAACAAATTCTAAAACAACCCTCTCTCAATTCCCTCTCAAATCAGTCATCTTCAATTAAGAAATATCTCATAATTAATCTCCTCCAATTCAACCCCCAAATATGCCCTCTTTAATTAAGAAATATCTCCTAATTAATCTCCTCCAAGTCAACCCCCAAATCTTTACTTTTTAATCAGGAAACATCTCCTAATTAATCCCCTTCAAATCAGCCTTCTTTCCTTATTAATTTCCTTCTCGTATTTGAATTCAAATAGGAGATCTTTCCCTCCTTAATTATGCCCTTAGTTACTCTCCTAACATAATGATTTATTGCTTTGTTGGGCCCCACAGGAGAGACCGAAATCTCTCTGGATTTGGTTTTAGGATCCGCCCCCTCCACCGCCTGCTGGACCGACTGGTCTAGCCTCCCTCGGCCTGCAGCCATAACACTTTCATGCATATTCAACCACTCTCAACAGTCATTAATTGTGATGAAGTCCATGAGAATACCCAAATAAAGTCGATGAAGCACTATTCAAATTTGTGAATATTGATCACTATAATTGAGATATATATATTAGATTTGACTAATTAAAGAAATTTCTACTTTCTCTCAATATTGATCACTATAATTGAGATATATATATATTAGATTTGACTAATTAAAGAAATTTCTACTTTCTCTCTCAAATATATGTTTGTTGGATAGTTGGATGTAAGTTCTTCAAGTGTGATGCAAGTTTGATTGATAATTTTTAGGATAAGTCTTCTATCAGTACTAGTGTAAGGCTTGGATCTCTTATTTGATGAATTATATACTTGTTCCTTTTCGTCAATATATTTTGAAATTAGTTTATGAGTATGATTGATTTTGGTCCAATTTATAACAATCTAATTTTTTTTAATAGCAGTGTAAGTTGTCTTGTTGACATTTGGCTTTCATTGATCCAAAATTTATATTATGGTGATCATTATATTATCATTTGATATAAACTATGCATTTTCTCATTTTCATCAAAAGGGATAAAAGCTTTTATGGGAAAAACCTTAGTCCCTAAGAAACCGCATCAAAGAGGATCCCAAATAATTAGAGAACAAGTACTTTGATACCAAAAAAAAAGTGATGTTCAAGATTATGGTAAGTATATAAGAGTCCAAATTATGAGTCATACCATGAATTTATGTGAGCGATTAGTATAACATGGGCTTAAGAAAAGTATATCATCTTTAAAGAATCAATTTGGTTTCATGCGAAGAAGATCCACTAAGAAAGTGATTTTTGTGTTGAGCTGATTATTGCAAAAGTTAAGAGAGAAGAGAAAGGACCTTCATATAGATTTAATTAATCTTGAAAGAACATATGATCAAAGTCTTGTGAGAATTTATTGATGCTTAGTCACAAAGAAAGGAATTAAAGATATGTAGAAGTTAAGACATGTGATAGAGCTCTATGTGTTTATGCTCAGCAAAAACACAAATCAAAATTGATCTAAGCAAATTTATTTAGTGACTTTTTTTTTTTACTGTCATTTCAATTTTAGGTATCATGTTCTTAGAAGAACATAATGTGTCCTTTTTTATAAAATTATCTAAGTTGACTTATAGTTTGGATGGCTCAAATTAGAAGTTGTGCACTTGTGCTTGCCATAAAACTCAAATAGTCATTGGTGCAATCGATCTTCTATCAAATAAGAAAATACTTATTTTGGATCCCTCGTATTTAAGAGTTGTTGATGGGAAATCCTATGTGAATTCGTGGATCAAGTAATGCTTTGTTGATGCATAAAATACGGTTCTTCAATGTAATATTTGGCTATTTCGGTTTGAACTTTAACATTATAATTTCTGCTTGGGCAGTGGTTTCAGATGGCTTATGTGTATGTTTGTTTTTTGGATTTTAATTTTAAGTTTTTAACATAAGAGTAATAAATTCTTGGACATATTAGTGAGTTTTAGCTTTAGTGCAATTACAGCAATTTTATTCAAGACCATACCTTGCAATTGGTCGGGGGAATTGGTACGGCATGGATGCTTATGGATTACCATTTTTGTGACTCCCTTAAAAGATGTTTTAATTTTTTTTGTTGCCCAAGCTTGTTTTATACGCCTTAGTTGGATATCCATTAATTTACTTTTTCAGAAATTCTGTAAACTCAATATTCCTAAGTTTTTAGCACAGGTTTGACATTGAATTTGAAGTTTTCATTAGCTTCGAAGTTCCATCAGGATATGGATTTAATATGAGCAACCCTATGGCCATATGAATAATCTATAAACTGATATTGCGAAGCATGTAATGAAAAGATTTTGATTCAAGAAAATTTACAATCATTTTTTAAATTGTGTATACAAGTTGGAAATGTGATTCTTGAAAGATTGCAGCGAAAGGCAGCTGCAGGCTTGGAGAAGGCGAAGAAGACACGGAACAGATAAAGGAATTGTATGCGTTGTATTGTATTGTAAACAAAATACAAGATGTTATAAATAGATGTACAAATGGCAAAGCAGTAAATAGAGCGACACGTCATATGAGACGTATAACGTTCGCTAACAGTCTCCCTCAAATTAATCATTCGATGGTCGAATGGTTAATTTGCGACGAAGGTCATTAAAGCGAACGGGAGAGAAAGCTTTAGTTAAAATGTCTGCGATCTGATCCTTTGAGGAGATGTGAGTGAGTATGATGTCGCTGGAGCTGAGATGTTGACGGATGAAGTGGTAGTCAATCTCGATGTGTTTAGTTCTTGCATGAAAGACAGGGTTCTTAGCAAGTGTGATGGTTGAGATGTTGTCACAGTGTATAATTGTTGGAGATGTTTGTGGTATATGAAGTTCGGCCACTAGTCGGCAAAGCCAGATGACATCTGAGGTGGCGGCGGAGAGCGATCTGTATTTAGCTTCTATAGATGATTTTGCAACTGTTACTTGCTTCTTGACTAACCAAGAAATGATGTTTAGACCCAAGAATGTGCAAAAATCAGATATGGACTTCCAGTCAATTGAGTTTGATGCCCAGTCGGTGTAGGTACGGAGTTGTAGGTCCCCGACGGTTATAAGTAGACCAAAAGACAAGGTGCCTTTGATGTAGCGTAGGAGATGCTTGAGAGATTGAAAGTCTTGCATGGTATGTTGTTTCATGTGCTGACAGATTAGGTTGGTAGCAAAGGCAATGTCCGGTCGAGCAATTGAGAGATATTGAAGTAACCCAGCAAGTTTTTGATCAAGTGTAGGATCTTGGAATAATTGGTTGTTGGCGAGTTTGAGGTTTGATTTTGGAGTGATTGGTGTGGGTGTCGAGTTGCAGTCCTTGAATCCAGCATACTAAAGTAGTTTGGTCGCATAATGTTGTTGAGATAGGAAGAAGCCTGAGGGGGTTTGGAGAACTTGTATCCCGAGGAAGAGTGATATCTGGTCGAGCTGCTTGAGTGCAAATTGAGAGTGAAGTTGCTTGAGAAATGACTGGATTGCAGTGTAGTCATTCCCTGTGACAAGAATGTCATCAACATAAATTAGGAAATAAATATGAATATGATTGCGATAAAATATAAGAAGTGAGGGGTCGGAGCCCGTATAGGGATTTCTGTAATTTGCAGGATTATAAAAAACTGGTTAGCTTCTGGAACCATCGGCGAGGTGTATGTTTTAGCCCGTATAGGGATTTCTGTAATTTGCAGACTGGATTTGGAAGATTAGGATCTACAAATCCTGGAGGTTAGCGCATATATATGTCATCCAGAAAATCACCGTGGAGAAAGGTGTTGGAGACGTCTAGTTGAAGCATAGGCCATTTTCGATGAATAGCAAGAGTGAGAAGGATGCGGATAATGGCCATTTTTGCAATCGGGGTGAAAGTTTCATGTTAGACCGGTTCAAAGTGAATCGTTCCAGCCTGCCCGGGGGGGGGCCGGCTCCTATGGTTTACAGGAGGCAAAATTCATCCGCCTCCTCTCTGATTTCCACAAAAAGGGGCGGGCCCCACTATTCCAAACAAGGAGAAATTTGAAAGGAGGGGCGGCTAGGGCTTGGGAGGGAAAACATATTAGGAAAACTTTTGTATTAAGAAGGGGGAGAGGTATTAGGGATGATTATGTTTTTGATTGATTGAAAATTAGGGTTTCTTGGTGTTTGGGCTCTAGACTCTCTTGTCTAGAGATTTGGGAGAGACTATCCTCCTCTCAAATTGAGGATCACTTGTATCTTGCTTTTGTGTTGATTTTGTTTTGTTTCTCTTATTGCAATCTATCATTTTGGGGCTGATTTCGCCCAGATTTTGCATAATTCTCACTGTTTTTCTCCAATTATTGATAGGTTTGTTTGCGAACTCAAGTATTCCCTTAGGGTTACTTGCGAACTCAAGTATTTCCTATCATTTCAGTGTAATTTACACCGAATTTTTTATTGTAGCCTTGAGCAATGAGGCTAGCTTTGCAGCGTTCCACTTGACCGTTAGGAAGAACTTTGGTTTTAAAAGTTCATTTACAGCCTAGGATCGGTTTGTTTGGTGGAGCAGGCACAAGCGACCAAGTCCCTTGTTTTTGAAGAGCACGAAATTCTTCTGACATGGCGGCACGCCAGTGTTCGAATTTTGCCGCTTGGGAGTATATGGTCGGTGTGGATGGGGAGGGAGTAGAGCTGACAAGAGTGAAGATCAGTTTGGGATTGGAAATACCGGATTTCAATCTTGTTTGCTTAGGATGATTTGAACGAAGAGGTAGAAGCTGCGGAGAAGTGTGTGAAGTTGTAGAAGGGGTGGGATTATTGCTGGACGTGTGTGCGGGAGAACTGGTAGAGTTGCTAGACGAAGGAGCCGGGTTAGGAAGGGTGAGCTTAGATGAGGATAGATTCAATTTAGTGGGACTTGGAGCAAGTGAAGTTGGAATTAGCAAGAGAGGGGAGGTGGGATTGTAGTTTGACGGTGGAGGAGGTGTAGGTGTAGAGATAGAATTTTTATAAGGAAAGATATGCTCGTGAAAGACAACATGTTTGGATGTATGTATTGTATTGCATTGTATTGTAATTTGTAAACAGAATACAAGAGGTTATAAATAGTTGTATAGATGGCAAAGCAGTAAATAGAGTGACACGCCATATGAGACGTATAACGTTCGCTAACAATTCTTTCGAGTACGATACAAGTATAACTACCTAATTCCAAGAGAAATATTCTATTAGCATCAGTGTGATGCCTCTCTTCTCTTCGATGAACTCTACAGCAAACCGTTTCTTCTCTAATATTAAGTAGTATAAAGATTTTGAAGTTCTTTAATGCCTAAAATAGCGTCAATCTGTTTTTTTTTTTTTTTTTTTAATAGCGTCAAGCTACTTTTTTTTTCCCGGACATAGAAGGCTTTAGGGTTTTACAATACAAACTAGTGACGAGAAGTTGCAAGCGGAACTTTGGGGTGTGCGGATAGAGAAGTTGGGGAAATTTAAGCTATGAATTATTTCGGCATAACACCAGTCCCCATGTATTCAGCAAATTGTTCGAAAATTCGAACCCTCAAAAACAAACTCTTTCAGAAACCTGCTGAAGTTAATTAATCCGATTACTATAAAAAGTACAAAGAAGTTAGACTACGAAAGCAGAATCCCTTTGCATACATGGATGTTCAGTAAAGAGAGGCAATTAGGGGGCGGAGGATGGCAATTCCCTATTCCTACTAGAACCGAAATGCGGAGCTATTAACATCAATAAATAATCAGAAGCTCCCATTATTTCGCGACAATTTTGGCATCCAGTCATAATCATACAACTATTTTCATGTCAGCCAACTAATACACCAGGCTCGAAGGTCGAAAATGGCAACAACTACAGCATAAATATTAAGTCACTACTCAATAAGATTAAAGCTCGCGAAGATTCTTCCAACACGCCTAAACAGCGAAATCCAATCGCAAAACGCGATGGGCTTACCCCGAACCAAAACCAGAATAAATGAAAGCAATAGAAACAACAGTAAAATCACAAAGTAGCAGGTACTAAATCCAAATTACCCGGAAAACTGATTTGCTGTTCTCAACCAAAGCCCTAAACCTCTCAGCCAAATTCATAACCACATCCTTCCTATTAAGCAGCATCGCCACAAGTAGGAACCTCGCGTGGAACCTCAGCTCCTTGAACCTCAGCCCTAGATCCGCCCCCGTGGCCAACGGTGGCTCGAAGTACCTGCGACTGAGTATAGCCTCGTAGAAGATGTAAGACTCGAGGAGGAACCTCGCCTCACTGGTTCGCTGGTACTGACCATAGTAGAGCTGGCCGATTCGCGAGGCGATCTCGCCAATCTCCCACCGCCTAAGGCCGGCGGCGACGAGCTCCCGGCGATGCTCCTGCTGGAACCTCCAGAGACGAGTGTAGGTCTTGAAGACTTTGCGGTAGTAGACGATGTAGAGGGGGCCGCGACCGTACGGAGGCAGGTCGCGGACTCGTGCGAACTTCCGGTCGGCGCTCTCGATAAGGGAACGAAAGGTCCGGAAGGCTTCGCCGTCGACGTCGTCGGACATTGCCGGTAAAGGAAAACAGATGCTGTAGTGCGGTTCCCGTTAGTGACCGGGATCTTGTCCTATAGGAAGGTAGCGGCCATTTTGCACTGGAACGCCTCAATATCTATAGTAACAAAACACCAAGCTTTTTGGTTGTTTCGAGTCTGTCGTTAACCATATATACGTTAAATTTATCTTTATTTAGACTGAGACTCATTTAGGTCAACTTTATTTCAATAGCAAGTGTTTGGAAATAATTAAATCAAAATTTTACATGTATTTAATAAAAATGAGCTTAAATTCTAAATTTGTCCTCCCGATTAAAAATAGGTCAAATTATAAAAAGAGCATCTTTTTAACCTAATTAAGCAGTAGGAGCACCGTGAGGGTAAATTTTAATAGCAACAAATACGGAGAATGGACAATAGAGTTCAACATAATGCGGAGGAGAAATTTTCGCCGCAAATAAAAAAATTGTCATAATTATAACCATTTGTAAAATGCACAAGGCGCGTCCTTTTAGACCGCACGACAGTGCGGGCCTGCCTCTGGTAGGTGGCGAGGCCGATTCGGCCTCCAATTTGCATCCGGGCCTGATTTTTGGTCTGAACAGCCTGATTTTAATGTTTTTGGGATCCATGGTACAATTCTTTTACGTTTCAAACTTAATTTTGACTCATTCAGAGCTCAATGGAGCTTCTATAACCAATATCAATTTTTTGGGGGCACAATTTTTTGACATTTTTTGTCTAATCAACTAGTCATCCTCACAACAGTCCAAAATAACAATTAAGGGTACTTCACTTGGTTCACGGCCCCAAGAGGAAGTCCATATTAACGTCCAGTGAGAGGTCGTGCCTTGAAATTATTTGGAAATTATAATATTTGTATTGAAACTATTAGAAAAACTTCAAACACATATTTTCAGACTTTGCAAGTTTCGATGTTCAAAAATAGGCGCAACTGATATATCATCAAATAAATTTTTATGATCGGGCATGAATTTCCAGATAAATCTGAATTGGAATCTTCTGAAATTAAATATGGGACCATTCAAACTCTAATTTCAGCAAACTTATAGTTGAGCTAAACGTTTCAAAATGATGAACCCAACAACACCAAATTTGATCGAATCTGAGCTCAAATAGGCCCAAATAGAGGACTCGGAGCATATATGGAAGGTTCGAACCATAAATTGGATAACTAAATGACATCCAACTATGACATGCTTATAGTCGAATCAAGCAGTTCAATGAGACAAATCAAACAAGCTCAAGCTTACCAAATTCTGACATTATTAAAGCACTCAAATACTCAATAAATGTTTCATAATCAAGAGAGTTGATATCAGTCATTCCTTACAAACAATCCTAACTTGCCCTTAATTTTCTCTCTGTTTACCGGCCATGGCAATTCAAAAAAAAAAAAACTTAGAATAACCCCTCATTCTTCACTTTAAGGGGGACCAAACAAGGAAGAGAGGGAAGAGAAATCAGAGTTGTCTTACCACCAGACTCCTCGTTGACCATAGTCCCTCTGACCACCATCGCTCGCCAATTACAGACCCTCTAATCTCCATCGCCATACAATGGTCTTTCTGACCACCGTCGTCCGCCGATTACAAACTTTTTAACCTCCATTGTCATACAACGGTCTTTCCGACCTCAGTCGTCGGCCCACTACAAACCTTTTGACCACAGTCACTCAACTAAAATCTCTTCGATCAGCATCGCCAACTACGGTCCTTTCAACCGTCATTGTCTGTCAACTACAATCCTTCTGACATCCGTCGCTAGACAATGGTCTTTCTAACCATAGTCGGCCTCCGACTATGGTCCTTCTAAACTCAATCATCTGACAACAGTCTTTCTAACCACTAACACCCTTCGACTATGGTCATTTTTAACCTCTGTCGCTACTCAACAGCCTTTCTGACAATCGTCGCCAACCTATGGTCCTTTTGACCTCCATCACCAGACAACGATATTTTCAACCTCCGTCGCCCTGCCGACTACGATCTCTTCGACCTTTGTCGTACAACTACGGTCCTTTCAACCACGTTCGCTCGACTACAGTATTTCCGTCCTCCGTCGCCGGCCGACTACAGTCTCTCCAACGACCATCTCCATATTACAGTCTCCCCAACCGTTGTCACCCGACTTTGGTCTTTCTGGTCTTCTTCGCCTGCCAACTACAGTCTTTTCGGCCTCCATTGACTGACTACGGCCCTTCTGACCACCGTCGTCCAACTATGGTCCTTTTGACCTACAACGCTTGCCAACTATGGTCTTGCCGAGCAAACAAATATATCAACATTGATTATTCTAACTCCCACCATATAATGCATTATATATTATTTTTATTTGTTACATCAAACCAATGTCTTCCCTCAATGAAGGGCCTCTTTTGTAATCAAACGCAAACACTAGTGGATCATTAAAATTGGGTCAGGCTTCATAGGTTTTTTTTTTCTTTTTTAGTGGTTTTCACATAAAAACTCTAGTCTCTTATAAATGTAACACCCTTTTCCTTCATATGATTGTCTATTGGATCTTCGTATATTTTATATTTTTCTATCGTCGTGAATATTCTAGCCCGTAATAATAATAATAATAAAATTATGATAAAAAATGAAAACATTAATTCATGTATATATAATTAATAGGATAAATATTTTATATAATATATGATAAAATTGGGATATGATATATATTTGTTGACTTAACTTTTTTCTTTTATTTCCTACACCGCTTTGTGGCTTCAACTACAGCTTCAAACTTCAGAAACTCAATAACTGAAGAGCGAAGTCAGAGCCTGATTTGACTTTCTCGACATGCTATAAATTACTCGAGAAGAGCATTTCTCAGGCGCTTATGAATTTTGACTCCGGTCCGGATCGGATTGTCGGGAAAATAATTGAATTTGCATCAAGTCGGGTCGTCGGATCGTCGAGTCTCAATGTGACATCTTCCTATTAGAGTCCAGATATAGAGATGCGTCCAGTGTCAGGACCCATTAATTTCCCCAAAATTTGGCCCTTCTTTTCGTTAAATAGCGCCCCATCGTGATCAGCTTAGGAGACCCAATTCTTTTATTTGATTAACTATAATACATCTCACATTTTTTTTTTGGAAAATTTGGGGCCTAAGCCCATCTATTACTATAAAAAGATGATATTACAAGTGAAAAATACAATTAAAGAAAACAGCCTATAAAAGCAAGACCAAAAACTTAAGCAGGCAAAAAGAAAGAAATCACTGCTATACCCCTTCTATACCATCCAAAAAAAAAAAAAACAAAATAAAGTGAAATAACCAAAACGGGGTAGGAGCAACAGCACTAGTACATCTAGCTGCATAATTGATGAACAAAGAAAATACAAGCTGCAAAAAACTTCCCATACGATCATAGTCCAGCTGCAGTAATTGAAACTAGAGAGCACTTTGAGTAATCTTGTCGATCTTCCCGCAGCAATTCCCAAAACAGAGGAAACCAAAAAAAATGAAAGGCTTGCTCCCAGTAGCAATACGAACTGGAGGTAAGCATCCAAAGACCTGCAGCAAAACAAAGCCAGCAACGAGAATTTCCACTTGGCTTAGAGAAGCAGCTCACTCCAGCAATCCAAATAATTTTCCAGAAAATGCTCCCAGGCTTATTGTCTGTCCAGCAATACATCTCACTTCTAGTGTTTGTTTTGAATTTTTTCAATAACTGTCCAGTAATCTTACGGTTGTAATTCCACAAATTATATAAAAAAAAAGGTTAAATATTTGGGTCTACTTTTTTATTAAAATGAATTTTGATTTGCTTATTTTTTTTAAAGAATGTAATATAAAAAAATAATTTTATGCATTTTATTTTTCATAGAAATAAAATCATTAACTCTAAAATATATTCTGTTTATACTTTGAACAGAATATTCAAATCTAAATTTTTTTCAACATCTTTGACGGAAAAAAAAAAAGACAAATTGACTAGAAATTATCACAGATCTGGCCAAAAGCTACATTAATGCCTACTCTTAAATTTAAACTATTATAATTTAAAATAAAAAAATTAAATAAAATACAACAGAGCATTGCTTATATGATATTCAAAATTTTATCTATTTATAAACCTAAAGTTCATATAATTTTTTCCAATTATTAAATTCTTGTATCTACACATGCCACGACCAAGCTGTTGGAATATATATTTGACGAAAACCTACATACGGAGACAACACTTTAATTTTAAAAGTGAGTTACAAGTTTTTAGCGAGTCAATAACCCTCTAAAAATACTACATTTAAAGCAAAACCTACAAACCTTTGATTCAGGCTTCGTTTGGGACGGCTCTTTTACTGCTTTCTAAAATAGAGTTTTAGTACAAATTTTTTTTATTTTTGTACTAAAACTCGGTTTTAGAAAGCAATAAAAAAGCCGTCTCAAACGAAGCCTCAATCTATTACAAAACAAAATTACAAAAAAAAAAGAGAAAGAATAGCAAAAAAGTCAAGGAGGGCCACAACCAAATAAAACAAAACAAAACAAAGCAAAAATAAAGATTTCAATTGTCCACTTGTGGATGTTATACTTGTGTAATCTTATAAAAGAGAAATCAGACACTTATATTCTCAAATAGTTATATTTGAAAATAAATAAATAAAAAATTCTCAAATAGTCATCTTGTTTTTCAAATGCAAGGAATGAATGATTCTTATATATTCTAATATATAGCGAATTTTTTATCTGGGTCAAGTCAAGTGATTTTTCCCTTTTTCCAAATTTTCTTATAAATAATTCTTATATTACTACTTTTATTTGAATGTGATAAATTTTTTTAGAACACTAAGATATAAAATAACACTCTGCATGCTCAAATTTAATTCCTAGCACATAAAAGTTATGAATTTCAATGTTTAGATAAATGTTTTAAAAAGAAAAAAAAAAACTACTTAAGAATCAAAGCCCTACATGGGGAAAAATTATTGCGTCCTCCCACCTGACGTAGAGATACGTCCTCCCACCGCTAAAATCGCGCTAAAAAATGAGAAATACCGAGCAAATACCGAGCAAATACCGAGCAATACCAAACAATAACGAGGAATATCATCATGTGAAGACCAATACCGAGTTATACCGAGCTATACCGAGCAATACCGAGCAATACAAAAAAATACCTAGTTTTTCCTAGAAAAAACTCGGTATTGCTCGGTATAGCTCGGTATTGCTCGGTATAGCTCGGTATAACTTGGTATTGGTCTTCATATGATGATATTCTTCGTTATTACCAAATAATAGCTAGCAATACCGAGCAAAAACTGAGTTTTTTAGCGGTGGGAGGACGTATCTCTACGTCAGGTGGGAGGACGCAATAATTTTTCCTACATGGGGTCCTAGTCCACCCATGCTTTACTCGGACGGGCTTCGCCCATCCACACCCACCCATGGTGACTTTTGGGATGTCGTACCCACCCATTCCCACCCACTTTCCATACTTTTTGAACTCATTCTGCCACGGATTAATGGCCTTGAGACTTGTAGCCCCTTTGCTCTGATTGCTTACTTTCAAGCCGCATATTAGAATTTATCTTAGTCGCAGCGTGGTTAAGTGTTGCACACTACGTAGTGACAATATCAGTAATATAAGATATATGGTGATTAACAATGTACATCAATTTATCCCCCGATGTTGAGTACCCACCTATACTCACCCACAAGACCATGGGCGTACCCATACCCACCCATACCTATTGGGTATGGGTGAGTACATGAGTGGGTGTGGGTGTGGTTATGGGTACCCAATGCAGGGCTCTATTAAGAATATTCGACAGCTCTTGCATCAGATTGAGCTTTCACTGTCTTAAATTTTTGATAAATGTTACAAATGATATCTAAATGATGCACTAATTTTAATGCAAATCTAAAGATTTTAAGATCCATCCTAACAATTTAAACCAATGATTAACAAGTCATCTATCATAGAAATATATTTGAACTATTATCAACTGTATTTTCTTTCCTTCTTTAAAAAAAAAATGCAAATTGCATTATGAAAGAAGAAGATATGTACATATAAATTCAAGGACAACAAGTCTATCACACTCCTCCGTAATCATCTTGGTAAAAGATGGTGAAGATTACAAAAGGAATCACCAAACCAATGGAAATTACCAAAGGTATCTAAGGAGTCACAATAATCTGCCACCTTATTACAACGAGAAAGAACACAGAAATATGACGTTATGAAAATCAATGAGAAAAGACAAATCCACCTTTATACAATGCAATTCCATCTTCTTATCTCCCTTCATGGATTTCTGACAAAAAATTCATCACATTCCAATTATTACCCTCAATGATGATACCTTGCATATCATACATCCAATCTTGAACCATATATGAAATTGCACAAATAGAAATTAATTCCACTTGAGCACTATCCCAATGATATAACTTCCTTCCAAAAGCCCAGGGGTGGAACCAGACATAATTTTCAGGTGGGGAAAACGTATAAGTAATTGTTCGCATATATGTCGGGGGTCCAAGGGGGCAACGCCCCCTGGGGGGGTTTCCGGGGTGCCCCCGAACAAATTTTGATTTACTATTTCTGTTTGTATTTGGTTCAACATTCCCTAACAATAATACATATACACAATGTATTTAATTATATTGGGGGCAATTGTCTAAAGACTATAGTATTTTAACATTTTTAGGGGGGGGGGCATTGCTATTGAGGGAATGCCCCCAGCCGTAAAGGGGTTCCACCCCTGCAAAAGCCCATAAGAATCTTCCTTTATAATCTCTTGCAATACCTCCATTGCCCGCCAAATTCGACAAAATTAGAGCAGCATCCACATTGATCTTAATCCAATAAGGAAGAGGGGGTTGCCAAAAATTAACATTTAGCTGCGACAGCTAGTTGGCATCCCAGTAAACCTTAATTGAATTAAAATGAAACTTCAAAGTATAATTCAACACTTGCACAACTGCTAACGAAGGCGTGAAACTTGAAGAACCATGAGTAAACGCAGTAAGAGCTTTCCAAGACTGATAAACTGAACTACAATACATTATGACCAACTAAGTATTAGAAGAGATATTCCTTTCCAGTTCCAAGATACAATCATCCCAAGATACAAACCTGGGTATAAGAAAACCCCATTGATTCAACTTGGAAATAACATCATGCAGACATGCCAACATATATCATATATTATACGATGTGCGAGCCAAACAAACTATTTCAAAGTGTGTAAAACCCTAACAAATATAAAATTATTTCAATTCAACCTCCTATAATTATGTTGGCATCTTTATTAAATTTAAAATAGAGAATCCATTCTCAAATCCCTGTTAAGATTACGAGAAATTATTGCGAGCGGTCACTGGACGTCATCCGGAGACGAATCAAGATGTGCCACATCACCATTTTATTATGTGTCTGTGCTATGTACCGGGTGATGTGACCCATCTTGATTCGCCTCCTGACTGCCCGATAATTGTACATAATATAATTCCTCTAAGAGTAGAGGACCAAAATATTAAAAAAGGTTTGTCTAAGTTCTAGTTGCTTGCTCCACACAGTTGGAACCACAATTTTATAAGTATCTAGTAATTTCTCGTATATTTAGAGCGGAATGTCACCAACTGGCTAATTCATGGCTGAAAAACTTAATATATTTAGAGAGAATTTTGTTTTCTAAATTAATATTTATATTTATTTGTATAATATCTACTCTGTAATTTTTATTGATTTATAATATTGTATATTGTTCCAATTAAATATATTAATTTGAAGAAAGTATTCTCTTAAATATCGTAGAAATTATTTATATTTATTTATAAAATTGCTATACATGTCTTCTCATTTATTTTCTTTGAAGATTTATTTTTGGAAAATAATAAAAAACATTTTATTAATTATGTCAGAATTTTCTCAGAAAATATACACCATATAAAAATAATATTATCACAAAGATAAATATCTATTATTGATTAAAGGAATTTAAAATAACAATGATTAATCATAATAATATAACATAAGAATCAATATAATATTTTTCTCTAGAAATATGAAGAGATGGGACCTAGGATGATAAGAGATCAGGCTCTTTCATTGGAATAAGAGTTAAAATGAGGGTGAAGTTGGTGACATTCCGCTCTCAAATGCCCAACCATTTTACACATATCGCAAAAGGAAGGAAAATGTTCCATTTCAACATATTGAATGTAACCAAAATTATCTGGCCCAACCCAAATACAATCGGGGTAATGCTGGAGATATCGAGTTTGAACAGCACGCGGGCAACAGAAGGTGTTGATCCAACGGATGTGACATTATCAATCTTTAAAGGTTTACCGAATAATGATCTCAAACCATGAAGAATACGAGGTAAAAACAAGTGAGGATGAAGATTAGGAAAGGATACCCATATTGGAATAACAGGGGAATCCACATTGAAGTCGAAATAGGGTGACCATTTGGTAAGTTTTATATAGTAATTGTTATGTATTGATTTAGTTTTAGGTTATCTTGTTCGTGCATGCTACCACACCCATGTACATCTTTATACATAGAGGCCTTGTATGATGTATTGGTTGGGAAAAATTAATGAAGCTTTAGGTATTTTCCTCCCCAATTGCTGTCTATCTCTCTCCCTCCCTCTCCCTCTCTATCTCTTGCTAGAAAGATCTCAAGAATCTTCCTCCTTAGTTCTAACAAATTGGTATCAGAGCCTCGTTGAGGCGATCGGGCAAAAAAAGAAGGTTCTTGTAGAAGCCGGAGGCAAACTGCTAGCCCTTGTGGAAGAAGCCGGCGACTGGTCCATGCGAAGAAGATGATGCCATTGTGACATCAGAAGTCAAAGCAGAGTAGCGGGGTTCAGGCGACGATCGCGCATAGAAATAATAGGCGGATCGCTGAAGCTTTGCGGGACACGTGGGCGTCGAAACCTCGCAGGCAGACCGTGTGGAGTGCAATCGCGGGATCAGCTGAAGACAGACGCGTGGGCTCAAGCGGAGGGGACTAGCTCGTGTGATCCTGGCAGAACGGGAGCGGGACTTTCTGCAGTTCTTGCCGATCGAGGAAGAAGGAAAATGCGAGGACAAGAGCAAGGCCGGTTGGCCGCAGATGGATGCGCTTCCGGTGCAATCGGGACCAGCATGACGCAAGTGAGATGGTGTAGCAAATTTGATTGTTGCCGAAATCAAGAAGTACATTCTTGATCAATAAATCGGGCACCATATCAGTTTAAGATCTTTGGCGGTGAATCTTATAAAGTCTGGTTGAAAGCTTAGCAGAGGCTGAAGGGGCTATTCAATCGGGCTGGTCGGGCTCAGATGAGAGAGAAGATAGAGATTCATATTCAGGTGGAGTTTCGATCAAGGTGGAGAATTATAGGAGTATGTTGAAGCATCAAGAACCTCGTGGAGGCAAGATGGTCGTGAACTTGGGATTGTGACGAGCGGAGCGCAGGTGAATGCGCAGGGCTTGGTGCACGAGTGGATCGTGCGAAGTCGCAGGTAGGAGCTCGCGCGCACACAGGTGTCCAAGGCAATCGGTTGGATTACAATAAGTTCGGTTTCTTGTGACGAGTGGTTCTTTGTTTTTTTTTAAACTAAATCAAGTGGAGATTATTATGTATTGATTTGGTTTTAGGTTATCATGTTCATGCATACTACCACACCCATGTACATCTCTATATATAGAGGCCTTGTATGATGTATTGGTTGGGGAAAATTAATGAAGCTTTAGGTATTTTCCTCTTCAATTGTTGTCTATCTCTCTCCCTCCCTCTCCCTCTCTATCTCTTGCTAGAAAGATCTCAAGAATCTTCCTCCTTAGTTCTAACAGTAATTATGCACAAAATATGATCGATGTGAGAAAACACGGCTATAATCCATATCATTCTCAAGTTTAATCAATGCATGCTTGAGATTTATAAGGGTAACAGAGAAAACCTCATTAAGCTTAAGATTGAAAAAGAAATTCTTAATCGAATCAAGTGAAGGCCTACGATTAGAGAATTTACAACCTAAAGCAAATTCAAAACAAGCCACTAATGCTAAATTTTCCTCTTTGGAAATCCAAGAAGAAGGAAGCCCACAACATTTTGAGTTCTTAAGAGCAGAAAACCATTCGAAGAAGAAGTTCCTGACAAAACCTCCAAAAACAAGCGAGAATGCAGCTTCTCATTTAGGAAACCCACATCTTGCAACTGTGAAACCGCCATTCGGTCAACGAGGCAACCGAGGTGGAAACCACGGTGAGAGGCCAAGAACCAAAGGAGAAGAACAAGAGCAAGAAGAAAGGAAGAGATCACCTGAGAAAACCGAATAGATGAACCCATTCCTTCACCGTCAAACGGACAGGAGGTTGCTAGTGCGAAGCCCTAGCAGAGCCCCAAAAACATTGGGGAGGAGAAAGTGTCGTGCATACTGATATACAATAAGATAACCAAAACAAAAAGAGCATGACAAATGAGATTTTTTACATGAAAATTTTTGGAAAGAAAAATTAGATGTTCTAGTTTGAATGAAAAAACTTCTAATAATAATATTTTTGAATTACTAAGGATCATCATTTTCCAAAATTAAATAAATGTCAGCACAGAAAAAACAAAAATACATATATAATTGTTAATGTCATATACAACAGTGATATTGTTCATTATTAGGATAATTCTTTGCTATGAGGCAACCTTGTCATGACTTTAGGGCAACACGATGAGACAATTCAAGAAGCTCGTGGAAGACACTATAGATAATCGATTATGTTTTTTTTTTTTTTTCCAGAGATAATGACAATGTGGGTTAAAGATGTTGGACAAGAGACTGATGAAAATTTATGAAGACTATTAAAAATGGTTGAAATAATATTACTCGTAGATGTGAAGGTAGTGCATCCTTGGGGTATAAGACAAAATGGAGCAAAAAGATTGATGCTACCACTAATGATGGTCGGAAACAATGTCTCCTAGTGATATGGCAACGCAAAAAAAAATTATGCAATAAAAGAGGCTATGTAGTAAGGTTGGGTTGCTATATTAGCAATTAAAAATATTTTTTTTAAAATTAATAATCTTAATTAATATTTGCTCGAACATAAGCCTAAAATAGATCTGTTGTGTCCTGGAGTATTCGTGGTGGTAGAGAAATATAAAATTTAATGTCTTAGCGTTGTACGAAGATCCAACATACACACAGATAAAGAGAGAGGTTATATCAATTATGAGACACCAATATTTTTACGTGGAAAATCACTGAAAAAGACGAAAAAACCACGGGGTCTAGCCCAATTTGAATGAATCCACTAGTATTTGCAGTTTATTATAAATGAGGCCCTTTCTTGGGGGAAGGCCTTAGCTTGATGTACATCTTATAGTGTGAGACCTCGTTCCCTTACTGTTCCTCTCTGATTTGGATTTTTCCTCTCAGAATCGTCCGGGACGATAGTGGGATCGTCCAGGCCGATCTGCACTGTAGAAAATATCGGCCTGAAAATAGTCCTGGGAACCGTCCAGGACGATTTTTTTGGTCTGATCGTCCCGGGACGATTTGGCGATCGGCCGGGCCGATCAGCTTAATGATATGAGTAAATCAGCTCGTTTTTAGGAGAGAGAAAATCATTTTAAACTCAAAATATCTGTTTTGAGGAGAGAGAAAGAGAAAAGGAAAAGAGGAAAACTTGGTTTTGGAGGCCGCGGAGCGCTTTTCGTCCGACGTCGCTGTTGGGAAAAGTGAAGATCTCGTGGTAAGGACTCCGAACCCTATTTCTGTTTTCAAAGATATTGAGTTTTGACTGAGTTATGATCCGTTTTGTGTTTTCGTAGTCGACTTTTCGACGTGATTTTGATTTGACACAACTTTCACCGCACAACTTTTGATATGTTATAGATATGATTATGACACACGATTTGAGTATTTTCTGCGACGATTTTACCGGTCGGAATTGATTCTACGCGATTTTAATCGAATAGAAAATAATCAGGACTTGATTTGATTTGATTTCTATAGAATAATAGTCTTGCATTGATGTCGTGAATATTCTGTTGTAATTTGGTAGAATTTGGAAATCGTGTCTTTTTGCAGGATTTTTGTGTAAATTTGACCGACTGCCGTTACGCTGCCCGATTTTCGTATGATTTCCGAATTTTCAGGAATTGATAGATTGAATTGATATGTGTATGACTATTGATATGATTGTACTTGATTGATTTAATATTGATTATTGCATCGATTATGGATTTATTTTTGAACTGATTATTGATTGACTATTGATACTGGAACCTGGTTGAACGTTGGTGAAGATTGATATTGACCTGTACAGGATGGTGGGCCGACGGGCTTTCCTTTAAACCATTGATCATTGATATAACGATTGGGAGTTATAAGGAGTTTATATGCCGACGGGCGGCCGACGGGCAAAAAGAGTGACGACTCTTATTGATAGACCAACGTACTACAACAGCAACGGATTCTACAACAGCAACATGACCAGTTGATTTTACTTGTCCAGTATATAGTATTGAATTGCATGTTTACTGTATTGATTTATGGATTCATTGTTTCATTGATTTCTGCTTTATCGATTTTGATTGGATTTATTAGATCGTACGATTTTATTGATTTCACTGATTGATTGCTGTGCATCGACATTGAGCATTGATATAGAAATGGATTGATATAGATATTGCATTGATAGCATGGACATGAATAGTATAGAATCATTGACATTGTTGCTTATAGATTCATTGATTTCTGCTTATAGGTTCATTGTTACTACTACCTGTGGATTTATTGATCTCGCTTATAGATATTACTGATTAGACCGTATTGATTTTGATTTGATAGCGATTGATTTATCGGATTGATTGATTCGACGATTTGATTGATTTGACGGATTGACTGATTTTCTTCAGTGTACGGATTTCTTCGAGATTGACGTGAATTGATCGAGCTAGATTTATTGAATTGCCTGCTGCTGCATTGACTGGTTTTATATTGACTATGGATTTCCGTATTGCACCGATTCATTGACCATTGACTGAAATAGATTTGATTGACTGTGATTGACTGACATGCATATTGATAGCATAGCCGTGCTTTGATTTCAGTTATAGGTATTAGGTGACCTGCTGGGCTTTGTAAAGCTCATTATATGTGGTTGAATTTTCAGGTCAGGGCAAGGGAGCAGAAGATAGGAATTGATCCAGATCTTCAGGTTTTTGTCTTTTGATTGATTTTGATTCTTTTGTACTCAGGATAGATTTCAGAACTGGTGATTGTAGTGTAGTTCCTGAGCATTGTTTATGATCTTTTGAGTTTGAATCGACTTGTATATTGATGTTTTAAATTTCATAGATGTTTGATAGACTGTTAATTGAAGGTTTTAGATAACTCTGGTAAATTGTTTGAGTAATTGATTGACATTCTTTCCAAGTTAGATCTTGGGGCATCACAAGTTTGGTATCAGAGCAGTGTTATTGGAAGAATGGATTGTTACCAGAGTTGTAAGATTGGATTGATAAGTGGGTAGATTGGGTAGCTTTAAGAGCTTCATTGGCATACATCATTGCATGTGTGTATCATGTATTCTGAATTGTGCAGGTGAAAAGCTATGGATCATCCGGCAGAATCCAGTGTACCGAATGAGCAACATAGTGCAGCCCCAGTACCTTCTGAGAGTATGATGCAGTTGGCTACTGCGATTGCACATGTAATGGGGGATGCTCAGAGCAAAATGAGTGGGAGCAAAGAGGAAGAGGTAGACAGACACTTGCAGATGTTTCATAAGCTGAAGCCTCCGTTGTTTAAGGGAGGTGTGGGACCCCAGGCTGCTGAGGATTGGATCCTGAGGGTGGAAAAGATTTTTGATAGTATGCAGTGTCCGGGAAATAGAAAAGTACCATTAGCTGTGTTCCTGTTTGAGGGTGAAGCGGAGAGATGGTGGATTGGACAGCAAAGAGAGAAATTCCAGGGGAAGACCAATGCTGAGATCACCTGGGATGAGTTCACTGCAGTATTCAGGATGTGGTTTGTACCGCCGTCAGCTCAGCGACAGATGCAGGAAGCTTTCATGAGATTGGAGCAAGGCCGCAAGTCAGTGATGCAGTACGAGGCCGAGTTTACTGCACTTTCGAGGTACGCTGCTCATCTGATTCCTACTCCCGAGGAAAAGTGCTATAGATTTCTACATGGATTGAACAGAGAGCTGAGGCATCCACTAGTACCCTTCCGGATACATGAGTTTTCTGAACTGGTGGAGCGGGCCCGATTGATAGAGATTGACTTGGCGACACCGGTATCGAGGTACGAGGATACCAGGAGGAGGAGAGATGAAGTACGAAGGGATGATTCTGATAGAGATAGAGAGAAGAAAAGCAGATATGATAGTTTGAGAGGATCTGCATCGGGATCTGTACCGCGATCTGCATCGGTAGTATCGTCTGGTAGTTCTGGAGCATGTATCCACTGTGGTAAACGACATGCAGGTCGATGCTACCTGTTGACGGGGCAGTGCTTTCACTGTGGACAGCAAGGGCACAGAGCAGCAGATTGTCCTCAGAAAGGACTGGGTGGACGGACTGATTCTGGCACGGGTACAGGACAGCAGAGGACTGTTGGCTCGAGAACTTACAGTGAGAGATCAGGGAACCGGATAGATGATAGAGCTGTCAGAGATCAGAGAGAGACAGTTGCGCCACGACCTCCTACACTTCCTCCAGTGGTGCCACGTGTTTACAGTCTACAGCATCATGCAGATCAACAACGTACAGAAAGTTCTACTGGTAAGATTGATTTGACTAACCAATTGATATTGACATTTGATCTTGCATATTGACATGTGATTGATTGCATTGTGTGTTTGTATGGATTTCGACGAGTTTTGATTTGGATTAGATCGATTTGTTTTGCGTTGTTTTTGTCTCGTACCTGTAGGGAAATGTCGGGACGACATTTTTCTAAGGTGGGGAGATTGTGAGACCTCGTTCCCTTACTGTTCCTCTCTGATTTGGATTTTTCCTCTCAGAATCGTCCGGGACGATAGTGGGATCGTCCAGGCCGATCTGCACTGTAGAAAATATCGGCCTGAAAATAGTCCTGGGAACCGTCCAGGACGATTTTTTTGGTCTGATCGTCCCGGGACGATTTGGCGATCGGCCGGGCCGATCAGCTTAATGATATGAGTAAATCAGCTCGTTTTTAGGAGAGAGAAAATCATTTTAAACTCAAAATATCTGTTTTGAGGAGAGAGAAAGAGAAAAGGAAAAGAGGAAAACTTGGTTTTGGAGGCCGCGGAGCGCTTTTCGTCCGACGTCGCTGTTGGGAAAAGTGAAGATCTCGTGGTAAGGACTCCGAACCCTATTTCTGCTTTCAAAGATATTGAGTTTTGACTGAGTTATGATCCGTTTTGTGTTTTCGTAGTCGACTTTTCGACGTGATTTTGATTTGACACAACTTTCACCGCACAACTTTTGATATGTTATAGATATGATTATGACACACGATTTGAGTATTTTCTGCGACGATTTTACCGATCGGAATTGATTCTACGCGATTTTAATCGAATAGAAAATAATCAGGACTTGATTTGATTTGATTTCTATAGAATAATAGTCTTGCATTGATGTCGTGAATATTCTGTTGTAATTTGGTAGAATTTGGAAATCGTGTCTTTTTGCAGGATTTTTGTGTAAATTTGACCGACTGCCGTTACGCTGCCCGATTTTCGTATGATTTCCGAATTTTCAGGAATTGATAGATTGAATTGATATGTGCATGACTATTGATATGATTGTACTTGATTGATTTAATATTGATTATTGCATCGATTATGGATTTATTTTTGAACTGATTATTGATTGACTATTGATACTGGAACCCAAGTGGAACCTGGTTGAACGTTGGTGAAGATTGATATTGACCTGTACAGGATGGTGGGCCGACGGGCTTTCCTTTAAACCATTGATCATTGATATAACGATTGGGAGTTATAAGGAGTTTATATGCCGACGGGCGGCCGACGGGCAAAAAGAGTGACGACTCTTATTGATAGACCAACGTACTACAACAGCAACGGATTCTACAACAGCAACATGACCAGTTGATTTTACTTGTCCAGTATATAGTATTGAATTGCATGTTTACTGTATTGATTTATGGATTCATTGTTTCATTGATTTCTGCTTTATCGATTTTGATTGGATTTATTAAATCGTACGATTTTATTGATTTCACTGATTGATTGCTGTGCATCGACATTGAGCATTGATATAGAAATGGATTGATATAGATATTGCATTGATAGCATGGATATGAATAGTATAGAATCATTGACATTGTTGCTTATAGATTCATTGATTTCTGCTTATAGGTTCATTGTTACTACTACCTGTGGATTTATTGATCTCGCTTATAGATATTACTGATTAGACCGTATTGATTTTAATTTGATAGCGATTGATTTATCGGATTGATTGATTCGACGATTTGATTGATTTGACGGATTGACTGATTTTCTTCAGTGTACGGATTTCTTCGAGATTGACGTGAATTGATCGAGCTAGATTTATTGAATTGCCTGCTGCTGCATTGACTGGTTTTATATTGACTATGGATTTCCGTATTGCACCGATTCATTGACCATTGACTGAAATAGATTTGATTGACTGTGATTGACTGACATGCATATTGATAGCATAGCCGTGCTTTGATTTCAGTTATAGGTATTAGGTGACCTGCTGGGCTTTGTAAAGCTCATTATATGTGGTTGAATTTTCAGGTCAGGGCAAGGGAGCAGAAGATAGGAATTGATCCAGATCTTCAGGTTTTTGTCTTTTGATTGATTTTGATTCTTTTGTACTCAGGATAGATTTCAGAACTGGTGATTGTAGTGTAGTTCCTGAGTATTGTTTATGATCTTTTGAGTTTGAATCGACTTGTATATTGATGTTTTAAATTTCATAGATGTTTGATAGACTGTTAATTGAAGGTTTTAGATAACTCTGGTAAATTGTTTGAGTAATTGATTGACATTCTTTCCAAGTTAGATCTTGGGGCATCACATATAGAGTACATTACATGATGAGAATACAAAGAATCATTTTTAACATGTTCGTTTGGTCAGAAGGCCCAAAGTCTGGTGACAGAGGTTAGAAGAATCGTAGTCGACGGGCGGTAGAGGTCATAACGACCGTTGTCTGGCAACGGAGATCGGAAAGACTGTAGTTGGCGAGCGACGTAAGTAAGGAGGACCGTAGTCGGCTAGCGACGGTGGTCGGAAGGATTATAGTCGGTGAACGACATAAGTCAGAAGGACTGTAGTCGGCGGGCGACGGAGGTCGAAAGGACTGTAGTCGGTGGGCGACGTAAGTCAGAAGGACCATAGTCGGCTGGCGATGGAGGTCGGAAGGATTGTAGTCAGTGGGCAACGTAAGTTAGAAGGACAATAGTCGGCGGGCGACGGAGGTCGAAAGGACTGTTGTTTGACAACAAATGTCAGAAGGACGACGTCATGTAGAAGTCCAATAATTGAAAGAAATCCAACATCGGGTAGATGTCCAGCGAAAGTCAGACAACCGATAGAAGTCCGGTGTTGGGTAGAAACTTGGCGACGAGCGGAGGTCCAGCGTCAGGTAGAAGTCTAACGTCAGTTGGCGACCGAGGAAAACTCCGGCGTCACTTGGAGTTCGGCTAAAACTCCGACGTCACTTGGAGGTCGGGTAGAATTCCGGCGTCGCTTGGAGGTTGGGCGAAATTCTGGCGTCCTGTGGAAGTCGGGCATAATCCCGACGATGGTCGAGGTGGAGTTTCTTCCCTCCTACTCTTCTCTTCTTCTTCTTCTTGCTTGGGTCTTGGGTTCGTATTTTCAAGATGCTCAATTTGACTATAAGTTCGCTGAAATTGGAGTTCAGATGATCACATATTTAATTTTTGAAGTTTCCAACTTGATTTTTGCATCAAGATTCGTGTTCAATCAACATAATTTTTTGATGATGTATTAAGATCCATTTTAATTTTACTCAAATTTCACTTAAATAAAAATTGGAGCACTTAATTTTTGAGTTTAGTTCAACTTATTTTAGCAAGAAAAAAAATATAAATAATAAATGTAATGTAGATGATGCTTATATTTAAAATAAAAAATAATTTCTTAAGATATTATTAACTAATTAGATGGCACACATACTTATAACTTATTATCACATCTCCGCCTAAAGAACTTGCAGCTGCATTTCTCCAAATCGAATGGACTAACTGAATCAATTGTTCGAGCAAAATACCGGAACCCAAGCCATGTCTAATTCAGGATACCAATAATACCAATATTTTAGTATAATTAGGGGGTGTCAATAATGGACCCGATCTGAAAATCTGGATCGAATCAGACCCAAAAATTTTGGATTTGGGTTGACCTGAACCCGAACCCGAAGCGGGTCTAATTCGGGTTTTCCCCGTTTGCAAAATCGGGTCGGGTTCGGGTTTACCTGGCAACCCAGGAATGACTCTAAAATCGGTCATGCCAGCTCTGCCCGCCTGCCCGGCGGCCCCGCCTACCCCGACTGGCCGGTTGCTCCACTTGCCCCGGCTGCCCCACCTGCCCCGCGACCCCACCAACCCGAGCTACTCGCCTGCACCACAACCCGCCATCGAGTCGCGTTGGATGACATCTCGTGTCGGTGCGTCACATCAATCCCTCGAGTAGCTGCTTGCATCGGGCCCGCTGCCTCGTCGGCACTGTCGTCGCTGCACCGCCGCTGCTGTCACGTCGCGTGAGCCGTGTGGGAACTCAGAAAAAATTGAACTGAAGCGGGTCGAGTCAGGATGATCTGAACCCAAAGAGGGTCGGGATGACCTAAACCCAAAGTGGTTCGGGTTCGGGTCCGAAAAATCGACCCATTTGTAAAAACAGGTCATGTTGACCCGAACTCGAATAGTGCCTGGTCAATTCCAGGTTTAACCCGAACCCGACTCGTGACGCGAAATTGAAAACCCTAAGTATAATATAGGAGAAAACTGTATTAGAATATCTTAATAAAAATTATCATAATATATTTAAAGATTATTGAATTTATATTAAAAATAATGACATATGTAAAAAAATTATTTTACATTAATTTAAATTAAATTTAGTAACTTTTAAATCTATTTGTAATATACTATATATTATACTAATTTATATCACAATTATTGCTATATGAAGTTGACCAAATGGTCTCCTCTGATTGATGTTGGTGTTGAGTCATCTGTTATCCATATCTGGGTCTCCTTCCCCAATCTCCGACCTCATTTATTTTCCCCCCATATACTCTTTGGTTTGGGTTCAATTTTTTGTCGGCCTCTGAAGGTTGATATAGCTACTTCTGTGGGTTCTAGACCGTCTGTAGCTTGCGTGCTTGTTGAGTTTGACATCACGAAATCATATCCCGATAAAGTCTGGTTAGGTCCTGAGAATCTAGGCTATATTCAACATGTGTTGATGGAAGCTTTCCCAGCCTTTTGTGCTTTGTGTAAATGTTTAGGGCATTTGAGTGATGATTGGCGGCCTCTTCAGGTTGCCCCGCAAAATGTTGTTCATGTAGTATCTAAACCGTTGAATGTGAATGTTAGCTGTGAGGGTGATAGGGTGGAAAGTTCTTTTTCTTGTGTTGCCATTAATGGAGCTCTAGTTTTGTGTCCTACTATTGGTAATGATGGGAATGTTGCGGGCAATGACAATATTGTTACTAATTCTGTCGATGAAGTAATTAATATTGTTTCTGATTTGTCTAATGATCTGAAATTGAATTTTGCTGTTGGTGAGGCTAATCAGCCTGATGCTGAGTTAGGTTGGTGGTGGCGCCTGAATTAGATGATGTAACTATGGCTAATGCTGATGCTCTGGATGGTCTGGATAACCCGTTACCTGTTCTGGATGGGGTTATGGTTCCTGTGGGCTGCTCTTACTTGAATGTTTCCATTTTGATTGGGGAAAATGTGGAGCCCGCTGCACTTGTTTGTGAGTCATTAAACATTATTAACTATTGCATGAACCTGATATTTAGTCCTACTAGTGAGAAGGATGAGGAGGTGTTAGGTGATGATTCTATTTCCTTAAGTTTTGAGGAGACTAGGGTTTCGGAGGGGCTTCCTGTGCCGTCTGAGCTCCACAATTCTCCCCTTGCTATCTTGGAGCCTTTAGTTGCTGTTCCCATTTCTGTCACTTCAAATGTTGGTATGTTAGCACACCTAGCGAAGAATAATAGTTGGAGCCAATACGATTAGTTAGAAGAGGACATTTTTTTAGCTGATGGGGAAGATATTCAGGTGTTAGAATTGGTTGATCAGGACAATTTTGACTTAGATCGTCTTCAAGTTGCAGATTGTGGTTTCTCAAAAAACAATGTTAAGTGTAGTAAAAGCAAACCCAAAAAGAAATGATTTTTCTTTTTGGAGTCTTTCTGTTTTGGTTTGCTGTTTTATCTTGATTTTGGTTCTTTGGCGGCATCGTTTTTGGATTAGGACAATGATGAAGCAGGTTTCCTGCAAGCCCCTTGGATGATTATGGCTTTATTGGCAATCTAGGTGGTTCAGTGATCTTTTGCCTGCTTTCTTTTTCCCTCTTTGGATGGTTCCAAGCTTGGCAACCAAGGGCGGTCTGAGTCCTATTGGTTGGGGGATTTCTAGTTTTTGATTTCTTTTAGACTGCTTGGCCCAATCAATTATTGTACCTTTTTTGCTGTAATTTTCATCTAGATCGATGGTCATTATTTGGTCTTGCGGTGTATTGTTCTTATTCATTAATGTATCCTTTTTTCTTGAAAAAAAATATCACAATTTTCTTGACATAATTTTTATTCATATAACGGTTATTTATATTCCAACTTAAAAACTCAGTGTACAATCGAAAATAATTTTTTAAATGACAATTTTTAGTGTAATATAAATATGACTCATATTATATTCTTATATTTAAGAAAAATAGTAATGTATGTAATACATTTCTCCTTTTGGCATTCCGAAAATAACTATGACTGTCAAAAAATTAATTATTTTAATTAATTAAATAGTTCATATTATTTATTTTAAGGGATATCGATTCGCATGCATAGGACTCAAAATTATTTAATTTTGATATTTCACTCCTAAATTTCACTATTTATGAAATCTGGTTGCTCCTTAACAACGTTAGCCTTGTAGGTGAGAACATCAGCAGAAAATAGAAGAGCTCACAGGCAAGCTGGACAGATCTCACAAGTGGGCTGCGACAGAGCTTGCAAGCGAGCGCATCAATGTCTATGGCGATGTGGGTGACCGGACCGACACTTCGCTGACGGGGTAAAGGCTTTTAATGGGGGTGTGTTATCTGTGAGTTTATTTTTGCTATAAATACGCAAATAATAAAAGTTAAATGTGAAATACATAAATTAATTATTCTAAATGCTATATATGTAAATCCTTTTTTTTTTCAAATATTTTAAAAAAATAACACACATATTTATATATCAATGCTCGTTTAATCCTTCATAATGTTCTCGCTGTGCTCAATAAAATGAGACCAAAAAAAAAAACTGAATATTAATATGATTGTTCCATGTCGGAACATTCATGTTAATAGAGAGATATGGAGAGTTTAATATTATATATTCGTATAAAGATTCAGTACACACATATAAAAGAGAGGGTGAAATAGTCATACGAGACAATTTTCCATGAGAAATCTAGAAATGAAAAAAATCACAAGATCTCGCCTACTTGAAATGATTCCTCTAGTATTGTTGTTGATTACAAATGATGTCCTTCATTGGAGGAAGGCGTTCGCATAATGAAACAAACATATATCATATCAAACACACTAAATTATTATAGTACATTAATCCATTGGCATGAGAGTTTTTTTCAGGAGGTTTTTAGCATGTTTATTCAATCAACAAGATTGTAGTTCGGGGATGATGGTTAGAGGACTGTAGTAGGGCGATGGAGGTCTAAGGGATAATGTATAGTTGGGGTGATAGACGTTGGATGGACTATAGTCAGGTGATGATGATGGCCAAGTGATGAAAAGTTTGATGGTGGTTGTCAAGTTGAAGGCATACCACAACGACTAGGTATAAACCTAGAGGCAATATACCGATCGATGAAATTTCAGCGGTAGGGCTCGGACGGTAAGGTTTCGTTGGTGGTTATGCTTAGGTGAAGCTTCGAGATTCGTTAAACCTTAGAGCTCTCTTGATTTGTAGCCAAAGGTTCAATCCCCTCCAAAAAATTTTATATTAAAAAAATGCTTTAAGAAATAGTAATTAAGGAAGCATTCCCAAATAAATCCTTAAATTTCATTTGAGGTAATTTTCTTAGTTATTTTTAAAATAATTTTCTAATTTTTTTTGCTAAAAAATTAATTTAAAAAGCAGTATAAAAACTTAAAATCAAAACCTAAAAAATAGATTTTTTTTTACCAACTCTTCAACTATTGGACGCTAGATTCTTTCGCACAATGCAACAGTCCTTATTTGCCAAGATTTAATTTTCTTTTATGAAGTGGCTAGGCTGCGACAAGACGAGTCAAAGCCGCTCTCTTAACTTTAGCTTAACACGTTTGATTAAACGCGAGCTAGAGCTTTGATCGCGTTAGCTCGTTGTCTTTCAATAATTGAGAACATGAAAGCAAATTAATACAGCTCAAGTGGCCATTATGAAAATAATTATCAAATTGAAAGGAAAGGAAAGCTATGATTATGTCAGTGCGTATTTTCTTCCTATTTTAATTTTATTGTATTTTTATTTATATTTAAAGCCAAAATTCATTTGAATATTCTCTCTCTCTTTTTTAATTTTCTCTTATTAATTATTACTTGTCTTTAAAAAACAGAAAGTAGGAAATTAAAAAACTTTTGAATCGTGTGGTTTCAGTCGGTAACCGGGCAGAAGTCCATCGTCAATCAGTGACCGGGCGGAAGTCCCGCGTCAGTTGGTGATCGGCAGAAGTCTCACGTTAGTCGGTGAACAGGCAGAATCTGGCTTTAGTTGGTGGCCGGGGGGAAGTCCGACGTCCGTTGGTGACCGGGCAGAAGTCTGGCAACGGTCGATGGCTGGTTAGAAGTCCGGCAGTGGTCGATTGAGGAGTCTGGTGGCAAGAGAATTCTAGTTTCTCTCTCTTCCTTTCTTTCATTGCTTGGATCTCATTCCCATGATAAATGAAGGGTTTATTTATAATTTTCTGAAAGTGATATGATCATTAAATAGGAGAGAGATCATGAGTAAGTTGGGAGTGGTTTGAATGAACGGTCGATGTTGATCCCCTTGATGGTGGATTGTTTACTAGACATTTGAATGTCTTACTAATATCAAAATTTGACTATAGTGGGCTTGTTGGATTCGTCTCGTCGAGCCGCTCAATTCTACTATAAGCATGTCACTTTTAAAAATCATTTGCTCATCCAATTTATGGTTTGAACATTCAAAATGTGCTTTGAGTTTTTGATTTGGACATATTTCTTTGTATTCATTTCATACAAGTCTTTAATGACTCCAAAGATCGCTAAAATACATCATTTGAATCAATACCTAAGAGCTTCAGACTCAATCTAATTACAAAACATACCAAAATAAGAAAATAAATGATAAAAAAAGCAAAAAATTCCAATAAGTAGAGGTCCCAGAAAAGTCACCAGCTGTCATGAAGTCAACCGTCTACTACTTGCAAACCTAATAGAGAAACAAAGAAAATAAAAACGGGTCAAAGCAGCACCACACCCAACAACCATTTGTGATTGCCTATCTGAAACAACCAAGAAGCCAACATACATAAGACCCAAAACATGGAAGCTGCAAGCCAACAAAGAAAGCCATGGACAAACCCAACCAACCAGTGAAGCAAAACACCAAATGAAACAAACAGAAGAAGGATTACTTCTTCTCAAATTTCCAGCCACGACATTTGCTTCCACTATGAGAAAGTTCTCTTTGAATGTAACTACCCACATTTAAGCCATAAAACTCATGAATGTCATTCCATGACTAATCAAATCCATTTCTAGCTTTCTCGCAAGGCGAAGTACCATCCCCATCCAACCAATCCGATTGCTCAACACATGTTTCAAACAAATTTGAAGACACGATATCATTAGATAGAGTACTTCAAGCTTTAGCTATATTTACAAGACATGTCATTTTAAAAAAATTATATAAATAGGCTTCTACTCTACATGAAGGTAGGCTTGAACCATGTTTTTTTTTTTTTTAAAAGAAAAATTTATTAGATCAAACACAAAGTCATATCCAAGCAATAAAATTTTCTCCCTTCTTTTCTCCTTACATCTTTCTTAATACAATTTTCTATGATTTTTTTGGTTCATAAATTGCATTATATCTAATCATTTATAAAATTGTATGGCTCCACAAGTCAACTTACTTAGGTTATTGATCCGCTTCGGTGACTGACAAATTATTATGTTCGGTGTCCGGATTTGTCCGGACACCCATTCAAATCCGGACACCAATTCAGACGCACCACGTCATCAAAATACACCGAGACCCAGTATATTCGGGTGATGTGACGCTTTTGGATTGGGTGTCCGGACATCCATAATTCGCCCTGGTGACTAGAGCTCAAGTCTAAATGACTTAAATTACAACCACAAGTGGGGCCCTATAAAATTGGTGGCTCCTGTTCGTCAACCTGTCTTTTGTCTATTTCGCTGTCGTTTACCCTTTGAATTTGGTCGATGATATATGCAGTTTCGGGAATGGTCCCGAAATGCGTAAATTATTAGGTTATGAAAGCGAAATTGGTTAGGTAATGAAAACGAAATGTTTGGATTTTCGGTAGTATTAAATTTAGACGAGCATGGACGATATCGCACTTCCCTTCCTTTTGTGCTTTTGCGTTTGGCGCGAAGCTTTTGTTTAGGCTGTCTTTAATGTATTTTTTTTTTTCAGATTTTATTATAGCGCGATTTATCTTTTTTTTGTTTATTGATTTATTTAATGATGAGAGGGATAAATATCAAAATATGTTGTTGGAATATATAGTTTTAGCTTTGAAGATAACACGACCTTCTTTAACAAATGGGTTACATATCCTTTCTTAAATGTTTTCTTTTCTTCACACACTCTTTAATAGAATTTTTTTTTGGAGATTTGATTTGAGTAAATCATTACTCAAATTGGTGTCTTACGAGAATTTTGATTCCCAGCTACTTTTTGGTTGGAGGATAGAGGTTTATGGAATGCTTTCTTAATGCTTCTTAAAACAACTTTTTAGTATAAAAATTTTAATTTTTAAGATAGAAAGTTGTTTTAAGAGCAATAAAAAAGCCGTCCCAAATGAAGCCATGAACTTTGTTTGAGATAACTTTATTACCACATTACTGGTTGGATCATTACCATAATTTCTATTTAACTACTATTTTTCATTGCTTTTAAGAAAATTTTATGCCAGGAAGCTGCTTTTATACCAGCTAGGGGTGTCAGTCGGGTCAACGGGTCAGGTTCGGGTCGAACACGGAATTGACCCGGCACTATTCTGGTCAACCCGAACCCGAACCCGACCCGTTTTTAAAAACAGGTCAGGTTTTCAGACCCGAAACCCGACCTGACACGAATGACCCGGGGTTGACAAAAAATTGCTAGTTTTCGGGTCAAAAAATTGGGTCAATCTTTGATTTTGGGGTCAAAACGGGTCAATCCCGAGTTTCGGGTCAAATACGAGTTTTCGTGTCAATTTAGGGTTGCTGGGTCAACCCAACCCGGTTTTTAATTTTCTTTTATGAAGTGGCTAGGCTGCGACAAGACGAGTCAAAGCCGCTCTCTTAACTTTAGCTTAACACGTTTGATTAAACGCGAGCTAGAGCTTTGATAGCATTAACTCGTCGTTAGTCTTTCAATAATTGAGAACATGAAAGCAAATTAATACAGCTCAAGTGGCAATTATGAAAATAATTATCAAATTGAAAGGAAAGGAAAGCTATGATTATGTCAGTGCGTATTTTATTCCTATTTTAATTTTATTTTATTTTTATTTATATTTAAAGCCAAAATTCATTTGAATATTCTCTCTCTCTTTTTTAACTTTCTCTTATTAGTAATTACTTGTCTTTAAAAAACAGAAAGTAGGAAATTAAAAAACTTTTGAATCGTGTGGTTTCAGTCGGTGACCGGGCGGAAGTCCCGCGTCAGTTGGTGATCGGCAGAAGTCTCGCGTTAGTCGGTGAACAGGCAGAATCTGGCTTTAGTTGGTGGACGGGGGGAAGTCCGACATCTGTTGGTGACCGGGTAGAAGTCTGGCAACGTCGATGGCTGGTTAGAAGTCCGGTAGTGGTCGATTGAGGAGTCTGGTGGCAAGAGAATTATAGTTTCTCTCTCTTCCTTTCTTTCATTGCTTGGATCTCATTCCCATGATAAATGAAGGGTTTATTTATAATTTTTTGAAAGTGATATGATCATTAAATAGGAGAGAGATCAGGAGTAAGTTGGGAGTGATTTGAATGAACGGTCGATGTTGATCCCCTTGATGGTGGATTGTTTACTAGACATTTGAATGTCTTACTAATATCAAAATTTGACTATAGTGGGCTCGTTGGATTCGTCTCGTCGAGCCGCTCAATTCTACTATAAGCATGTCACTTTTAAAAATCATTTGCTCATCCAATTTATGGTTTGAACATTCAAAATGTGCTTTGAGTTTTTGATTTGGACATATTTCTTTGTATTCATTTCATACAAGTCTTTAATGACTCCAAAGATCGCTAAAATACATCATTTGAATCAATACCTAAGAGCTTCAGACTCAATCTAATTACAAAACATACCAAAATAAGAAAATAAATGAAAAAAAACAGCAAAAAATTCCAATAAGTAGAGGTCCCAGAAAAGTCACCAGCTGTCATGAAGTCAACCGTCTACTACTTGCAAACCTAATAGAGAAACAAAGAAAATAAAAACGGGTCAAAGCAGCACCACACCCAACAACCATTTGTGATTGCCTATCCGAAACAACCAAGAAGCCAACATACATAAGACCCAAAACATGGAAGCTGCAAGCCAACAAAGAAAGCCATGGACAAACCCAACCAACCAGTGAAGCAAAACACCAAATGAAACAAACAGAAGAAGGATTACTTCTTCTCAAATTTCCAGCCACGACATTTGCTTCCACTATGAGAAAGTTCTCTTTGAATGTAACTACCCACATTTAAGCCATAAAACTCATGAATGTCATTCCATGACTAATCAAATCCATTTCTAGCTTTCTCGCAAGGCGAAGTACCATCCCCATCCAACCAATCCGATTGCTCAACACATGTTTCAAACAAATTTGAAGACACGATATCATTAGATAGAGTACTTCAAGCTTTAGCTATATTTACAAGACATGTCATTTTAAAAAAATTATATAAATAGGCTTCTACTCTACATGAAGGTAGGCTTGAACCATGTTTTTTTTTTTTTAAAAGAAAAATTTATTAGATCAAACACAAAGTCATATCCAAGCAATAAAATTTTCTCCCTTCTTTTCTCCTTACATCTTTCTTAATACAATTTTCTATGATTTTTTTGGTTCATAAATTGCATTATATCTAATCATTTATAAAATTGTATGGCTCCACAAGTCAACTTACTTAGGTTATTGATCCGCTTCGGTGACTGACAAATTATTATGTTCGGTGTCCGGATTTGTCCGGACACCCATTCAAATCCGGACACCAATTCAGACGCACCACGTCATCAAAATATACCGAGACCCAGTATATTCGGGTGATGTGACGCTTTTGGATTGGGTGTCCGGACGTCCATAATTCGCCCTGGTGACTAGAGCTCAAGTCTAAATGACTTAAATTACAAACACAAGTGGGGCCCAATAAAATTGGTGGCTCCTGTTCGTCAACCTGTCTTTTGTCTATTTCGCTGTCGTTTACCCTTTGAATTTGGTCGATGATATATGCAGTTTCGGGAATGGTCCCGAAATGCGTAAATTATTAGGTTATGAAAGCGAAATTGGTTAGGTAATGAAAACGAAATGTTTGGATTTTCGGTAGTATTAAATTTAGACGAGCATGGACGATATCGCACTTCCCTTCCTTTTGTGCTTTTGCGTTTGGCGCGAAGCTTTTGTTTAGGCTGTCTTTAATGTATTTTTTTTTTTCAGATTTTATTATAGCGCGATTTATCTTTTTTTTGTTTATTGATTTATTTAATGATGAGAGGGATAAATATCAAAATATGTTGTTGGAATATATAGTTTTAGCTTTGAAGATAACACGACCTTCTTTAACAAATGGGTTACATATCCTTTCTTAAATGTTTTCTTTTCTTCACACACTCTTTAATAGAATTTTTTTTTGGAGATTTGATTTGAGTAAATCATTACTCAAATTGGTGTCTTACGAGAATTTTGATTCCCAGCTACTTTTTGGTTGGAGGATAGAGGTTTATGGAATGCTTTCTTAATGCTTCTTAAAACAACTTTTTAGTATAAAAATTTTAATTTTTAAGATAGAAAGTTGTTTTAAGAGCAATAAAAAAGCCGTCCCAAATGAAGCCATGAACTTTGTTTGAGATAACTTTATTACCACATTACTTGTTGGATCATTACCATAATTTCTATTTAACTACTATTTTTCATTGCTTTTAAGAAAATTTTATGCCAGGAAGCTGCTTTTATACCAGCTAGGGGTGTCAGTCGGGTCAACGGGTCAGGTTCGGGTCGAACACGGAATTGACCCGGCACTATTCTGGTCAACCCGAACCCGAACCCGAACCCGACCCGTTTTTAAAAACAGGTCAGGTTTTCAGACCCGAAACCCGACCTGACACGAATGACCCGGGGTTGACAAAAAATTGCTAGTTTTCGGGTCAAAAAATTGGGTCAATCTTCGATTTTGGGGTCAAAACGGGTCAATCCCGAGTTTCGGGTCAAATACGAGTTTTCGTGTCAATTTAGGGTTGCTGGGTCAACCCAACCCGGTTTTTAAAATTTGTTAATTTATTGAACCCGAACCCGACCCATTTCAAGTCCGGGTTGACCCTAACCTAGATTTTTTCAGGTTGGATTTGAGTCGGATTTCGGGTCGTGTAAAAAATTGACACCCCTAACACCAGCTTTAAAAAAAGTTAGGCTTCGTTTGGACAGCTTTTTTACTGTTTCTTAAAACATATTTTTATACAAAAATTTAAATTTTTGTGATAAAAACCTGCTTTAAAAAAGTCATAAAAAATAAAGTCTTATTTTTTTCATGATAGCTCTATAATCATCTTTAAAAAAGCTACAAACCTCCCAAACAAACTCATAATCTCCTTCAATTAATTGAGAAAGAATTTAATTGGATGATTAACTTGAAGATTAATTTCAAAGCATTGAACAAAGAACAAAGCTTAACCTAGAGTCTTTAAAAAAAAAATTTAGCCTAAGTTGAGCTCATTCTAAATTGGATCCCTAAATATATATTTATATTTATGCATGTGAATTTTTATGAATTTACATTTAGTTGTGTTGTTAAAAATATTCCTTTAAAAATTTAGAAAATATAAATTGAACCTCTAGAAAATGCTTGCCTAAAATCAAATTTGAACCAAATTTGTTTGAGCTTATCTACAATTGACTCTAAGGAACACAAGTTTGAATCGCTTAAGACCCTAAATATATTTTTATGCAATTGAATTATTGGGGCTTTGATTTATGCTTTGTTTGGGACAGCTTTTTTACTGCTTCTTAAAACGGCTTTTTAGTACAAAAATTTTAATTTTTGTTTTAAAAAGCAGCTTTAAGAAGCAGTTAAAAAACCGTCCGGAGGCTTAGTTTTGTTTTGCGTGAATCAATTTACCGTTAAATTTTTAATTGCCTGTTTGTTTAGGTATTGCATGAACAATTGTGCTTGAAATGTGAAACAACCAATGGCCAACCGGCTGTAAGCACAGAGATTGAATACAAATGTCCCATATCAGCTCTGTTATGTCGCCTATTAGTCTCTATAAATACATTGTAATAAACTCTGATTGTACATACATTGAAATATTCATTTACTTAATATTCCCTCTACTTTCTCTCTGCTTCTCTGTTTCCCGCGCACGTCTTCTCTTCTCTTACATGGTATCAGGCAGCTAGGATGGGGGATCAAGAAGCGTCTTCCTCCCTCCCCCCCCCCCCCCCCCCCGCATCCACCACGCTCTCCGCGCCCACAACTGAGCTAGTTCTCCCTACAACCCTCAAGTTCATCATCTCTAACATTAAGAATTTGATGTCCTACTCACTGACTTCCGACAACTATGCTCTGTGGAGATCTCAGATTTTTCAACACCTCTCGGCAAATGGCTATGCCGATCATCTTACCAGCAATACGCACCCTCCGCCAGACCGTAGCACCGCCGAGTACGCCCAATGGCGTCTTATTGACAGTAACCTCATATCCGCTTTATTCTCCAGTATTTCTACTACATTTCTCCCCTATGTCATCACCTCCTCCACGGCTCATGAGGTCTGGACCGTTCTTCTCTTCTCTTACACCTGCATGCTTAAAAACATGTTTTAAGTGTGAGATTTGCTTCATCCATCATTTCATTGATTATAATTATAAATCTTTTTTTCGTTATTCTTTAAAAAATATATAATATTTTTTTCTTTCATATATGAAATGAATACAAATAAATTATTTTAATATATGATTAATCAAATGAGCCATAAGCTGCGTACATTTCTACATAATGCTTGAAATAAGCTAAGATTTAATTGTATTATTCTTCCGGAAGCTTCATGTGATCATATTAGAATCTATACGCTATTAATAATTGACTTAAAATGGATATAATATAAATTAGGCTTAATTTGGGAGGGCTTTCTTATATCTTTTTAAAGTAGCTTTTTAGTATAAAAATGTATTACCTCAAGAAAATTTTAGACTAAAAAATTGTTTAAAAAAGTATTAAGACAGTCGCACAAAACCCAGCTTCAATCAAGTAGGAACCTCAATGCATATTTGAATTAAAAACTTTTGGAATTAAGTTCAGCACTATTGAACTTTGATTTTAGCAAATGTATATTCAGACTTCTTGCGGCTTGGTACATTCATGGCAGTAGAGACATAAATAGCTCAGCGTCTTAACTTTGAACGAAGATCCAACATGCATATAAATAAAGCAAGAGAGGTGCAAGTCATAAGTGACACCAAAATTTTTACGTCAAAGACTCTAAAAAGAGCAAAAAATCACGGGACTGGACCAGTTGAAATGAATCGACTAATTTTTTATTAATCACTAATGATGCCCTTCATTAGGGAATGTGTTAGCTCAATATAGAAAATATAGAACGCATTATATAGTTCTGGTATAAAAAATTCAATGATATAAGAGCTATTATCAATAGAATGTTCGTCTGTTTGTTTGGTTGGTAGAATCGTAGTTGGGCAATGGAGGTCAATCAGAGGGACCGTAGTCGTACGAATGATGTCGAAAGGGTCGTAGTTGACGAGCGACAATGGTCGGGGGGACCGTAGTAAGGAATTTCACAAATGACAAAAAATTATGAAAAAAGTGAAACTTAAACACAAAAATATATATGTTATAGCAAGACGGTTTGTGATTTGGACTTATAATGACTCCCGAAATAACTTTTTATTGTTATATGTAAAAATATATATATTTTTTAGTTATAATAACCACCATCACACAACTATAATCCTCTCGCCTCTCGCTAACATCATCCGGCTAAAGTCCAATCATTGCCATCTGATTAGGGTCCATCAACCACCATTACCGAACTTTGGTTCTCAACCATTGTCATCGTCACACTAATATGGTCCTCGACCACCATCACCGTACTTCGATTCCTCCTATGATCTCTCAAACACTGTAGTTTGACTTCAGTTATTTAACCATTGTCGCCTGACTACAACTATTTGTTCTCTGTTGCCTATCTATAATCCTCAAATCATTTTTGCCTGGTTATAATCTCCAGACCATCAACACGTCTTTAGTAATTCAACCACTATTACTCGAGGTACTATGATACCATTGCATAATTATGATCTCCCAACCATTGTTGACTAACTATAATATACTAATCAATGTAACCCCACTATAATCTCTTAATCGTTGTTGTCTGACTAGACTAAAGCTCATTGACTTTGTCGCCCATCATTACCAATAAGATCATTGCACACCATTATAAGGCAAATGCACGCCATAAATACCAACTATGACCCAATTTTAATACTAAGATTTATAATATGCTTCTAGGTCTTTAGTCTCCAATCTCTAGTTTGTGGTTGTTGATCTCCTCTCCTCATAGAAGAACAATCAAATACATAACAAACGATCTTTTCCAAAAGCTCTCATGCCACAAGACTCTTCCAACTTTTGCCATAAAATTAATTCTAACATTCATCTCAATTAAATTGTATCGACATCTTCCCCAAATATGAGAAACAATATCATTTGTAATTGATTATAAATATTGTGAAACTATTTCAACTGATGATAAATGTTGAATCTTCATAAAAAGTTAAAATTTTAAGCTCACTTTGTCTATCTCCACAAATCTTGAGGCACCCAACAATAGAATTATCATGATATTATATTTATGACAAATCAAATTTTAATAAGATGATATAACAATTGGATTCAAATTCAGTCCATAGGTAACACCAAAATCCTAATCATAAGAATGGCTAACAAATAAGATAATAATAAAAGATAGACTACAAGATTTCATTATATTGTCAAAAAATACATGACTAGTGTGTGGTTCAAATATACTCTTCTTGTCCTTTGAGTACAAATTAATAAACAAGGTTGAGGCTAAGTAATACAAATGCTATATTAAGAAAAAAAAAAGAGTAAATTACATGATGAGATCTAATGAAGACTTAAATATAATGGTTATTGTTAATTCTAGCTTTCATACTACACAAAATGCTCATTATTGGTTTCCAAATAAGGATTGACTCAGTCGTAAATTATATATACAAATAAAATAAAAACTAAACATTATCAAATAAAATCTAATCCACCGATGCTTAGCTTGGTTGGTGGGTGAGTACGGTTGGGAACGTCTCAACCCGTGCTCGATTCCTCTCGAGCGGCAGCGCCCCTCAAGTGGGGCCTAATAAAGTGCAGGCAGGAGGTTTCTGGGGTGGATGCCTCTTCTAGGTTAGCCGAGGGTTAATCATGCCTCTAAGCGCCCTTCGGGGGTGGCAACGGGTGGATACCTTAAGGGCCCACACCATATATATCTGTAGCTTTAAACTTCTTTTGAGATAATGGGTCGGATTGAATGATGAAGGTCAGTTTGAGTGCAGAAAGCACTAACAACGGCTCAGTGCTGAGCCAATCTTTCATGAAAAATGAATAAAAGCAACGGAAGAAAGCCGAAGTTTATATGTGCTTGATAAGGAATCTCAACCCCTCCCATGGGCCATGGTTCTTTTGTAAAAGTCAAAAGTTTTAGGTGGTCAAAAGAAGGAAAAAAAAAGAGAGAGAGAGACAGCATAGAGAGCATTGATCGTTTTCGCTGGTACTACTTTAGACTTTAGAACATTGGAGAAGAAGAGGCTGAGAAAAGAAAGGCAAGGACGGCCCCTTGGACGTGAGCAATATGACCAATTGCCGGCTACCTTTGCTACTTCCAACTTTGCTGTGAAATAAGAAATAAAAAAACACATTTATCTGCTTCTTTCAAAGAAATTACTGAGAATATTCTAAGTATAAAAAAAATAATAATGCTTTGGATGGATCTACCTGCTTTTTTTCATCCGAGTTGGTGAAGCACAGCCAGGCCATTTTAACGGTTTTCAGCCCAAGCAAGTTACTGTTGGGCTGGACTACGTTGGCCCGTTTAACAGGAGTTATGTTCGTCAGTTATTTGAGCCCAATGGAGATGCTGTTCACTAAATTCGTAGTACAATTACAATGCAAATATGCAATCAGGCCCATTAGGACGGGCTTAAGAATTGGCCCGACAATTTTTAAAATGAGCTCTGCTTAGGTCCCCCAGTTTTAGGGACAGTGGTAGTATGATATTGGGACAAGTTTTAGTCCCATAACTTGTCATTTAGTAACTCATGACCCTCTAATGGGCTATTTGATTAGATATTTTTAAAAACTATATAATTTAGAAAGAGTTTTTAACATTCATGTATTTTAAATCAATAATTATTTGATTGAATAAAAATCAAATGTATTATTATTATTATTTATTTATTATGACAAAATTTAAATTTATGAAGGCATCGATGGCTTACGGTGGTGAGCAATAGATGACGGTGTGGGCGGTTATTATAGAGGCATATAGTGGAGGATAGCAGTCGACCACGAAGATGGCGGACGACAACAACCGGTGAGATTACTTGAACAAAAAAGCACTGTAAATTTTGCTTATAATGTTCAATCTATCTCATGAAAATCTACCAAGTTTCATCATTCAATACTTAAAAAAGCTTTTAAGATCTCCCAATATATTATATCTTCCTTGCAAACATATGAAGAGCTTCATTGAGAGTGTAATGAAGCATTTTAGGCTACCAACTAAGGCTTCGTTTGGGATAACTTTCTTATTGTTTCTTAAAGTAGCTTTCTAGTTAAAAAATTAAAATTTTTGTGCCAAAAAAATACTTTAAGAAGCGAAAAGAACACCATCCCAAACGAAAACTATGTCTTCATCTACAGCAATACCTTTCCAAAGTATGAATTAATAAGGAATCATCTAGTGAGGAAAAGGTTAAGTGTTCCTTCTAGAATTTCATTGGATCAACATGGCAAGTTTTCATTATTAAGTTTTCAACATTTTGTGTCCACAAAAAGTGATACATTCAAAAGACCAAGTAATTTCCATAAAACATTTCAAATTTGTCAGCACAGGAAAGTAAATCAAACAGAATACAGTTGAAAATTGGATGATTACAGAGGCATGTATAATTATTGAGGTGGAAAAACAAGTTCAGACAGTAGGATAAATTTAATCTTATAGGTTAATATGTATTATCTAAGAAAAGGATATAAGGTAATTCAAAAGAAAAAGGGGAAAAATTAATATCTAGTAACGGTCTAAAGCAATATACCTTCATTGATATCACTTGTAAAGAACTTCATCGTGAATGTCCTGTCCTCATGCAGCAAAAGAAGATCAAGGTGATATTTCAAGCTTAGCAAGCTTTCCTTCTTTCAAGTGGATTGCCTCTACTAGCAACCTTGTTCGGGGCTCCACAGTCATTCCTTTCAAACTCATTTCGCTAAAGTACTGAAGAGCCTGATCTAACTTACCCTTGCTGTATAATCCATGAACCATTATGGTGTAAGACCGTTGATCAGGACCCAAGCCCTTATTTTCCATCTCGGCCCAAATAGAATGGATACCTTCCTGGTAATTCCATTGAACATAAAGGTTTAGTACTAAATTATAGGTGTCTCCATTCATGTTGCAGCCTTTTCTTTCCATTGCATGCAGTAACTCAGTAACCTCTTCTGGTTTCCTTGTTGTTTTCAGAATATAGGAATACGTTCGAGCATTTGGAAGACATTCTCTTCTCTCCATCTCATCCAAAAGCTCAAATACTTTCTCCATCCTTCTAATCTTGCAGAGGTGCTTTATGAGAGAATTATAGGTAGCCACATCAGGAAAGCACCCCGGTTCGTTCATCTCATTAAATATTCCAAGAGCTTCTGGGATCCTCTTTTTGAAACAAAGAGCATCAATGATGCAATTGCAAATTGTCACATCTGGATTGCAACCTTTTTTTCGCATAGCAGCAAAAAGCTTCATCGCTGTGCCTAGCTTTCCAGACTTAGTCAAAGAATTGATGAAGGTGCCATATGTGAACAGATCAGGTTTGCACTTCGAAGATATTATGTCGTTCCAAAACCTTTTAGCTTCACGTGAATTCCCCAAAACACACCAACCATTAAGTATTATGTTCTGGCTTTTTATAACAGGAGGAAACTCATATTGCTTTTTGAGAAAGAGGGCTTCGGCCTCTTCAACATGCTTGTACCTGCAAAGGCACATCAGAAGTGTTTGAAAAGCAATCAAGTGACCTTCAAAGCCATAATCTTTCCTCTTGTAAAACACTTCAATGGCTGATTCTACTTTATGAGCTGCTGCATATCTGTTCATTAGAATTGCAAATGTTCTCTCAGTAATCACTGTAGCTGTTATCTCTTTTGGTACTTCATCAAAAACTTGTTGCATTACTTTTAGCTGTTTCATTCGTCCAAGAATATCAAGCATTACATTATAGGACCTCCATCCATGAAAATAACCTTCTTGTCTAGATGCCCAATTAAAAAAGAATAAGGCAGACTTCCAATCAGAGTTGTGCCTCAGAAGGACCTGTACAACCAAATCCTCAGTTATTGTAAGTTTGCATTTATTGATTGCTAACTCTATATCATGAGGATTTTCAAGTGATTTGAAGATATTCTGAATCATGACTGGCACTTTCACATTTGAATGATCATCGTTATCGAGAATTTCTGAGTGAGGCTGGGAAATGCTCCTATCGTGGGAACCAGAACTAGCATTGTCCCCACAGTACAGACTTGATGAACTAGCACTAGCATCAGTACAAAATTTTTGGCAAATAAATCCTTGGAAATTACAATCCTGCAACCAATGTTGCACCTCCATAAAACTGCTACATAACAATATTAAAAAAAAAAAAGGAGTAAAGACAATCAGGAAAAAAGACATACCTTATTATTATGCTGGCAATACTTACTAATGAGTCGATTATTGCCTGCTTAAAAGCATACAATTGTATATCAATCAAACTTTAAATGTTAGTGTATAGTAGAATAAACGCCATAAAACATGTGTAATAAATCAGGCTTAAGACCGAAAAAACACATTTTTACTCCCAAAATATAGCAATCCGTCAATATGCAGTAATTTGTCTCCAATCGAGCTCCATTTTCTAACATCAAAAAGAAAATATTCCTAGTATATTCTTTCTCATACTTTATTTTATATTTTTTTAATCATATATTTATATTTGATTATGTAAAAATATTTTTGTTTCTAAAAAATAATGTGTTTTTAAATTATTATTTCTTAAATATTAATAACAAAATTCTACACTTAAAATTTTAAAATTAACAACCAATTTTTTGAATAAAAAAATATAACGGGTGAACAGTGCGACTCCAATATTGGAGTCGCAATGTTCACCCACAAGCAAATAGCGGAAGATTTGACGTTCGGCTGGATCGATCGAACGACGCCATACACACGTTTGGTGTTCGACTGGAGAAGGCCATAGGAAACTACATTATAAAAGGAAATGGAGGGATGCTTCAAGCTTCAACACTTCTTGTGTTTGTACAATATATTGTAACATAAGCATGAGTCTAAAACAAAAATGATCTGCAATTATATAATTATTAAGAGTTAAAATCTATTAATTAATGGTATTCACTCAGAATTATTGGTAAAGAAAAAAAAAAACTAATGCCACACACTTGAAAGGGATAAAACTTTGATGAAAAAGCTAAAAAACCAAACATATGACCTTATTTTTACAAAACAAAGTAAAACTGTCTAAATTCCGGTAAATGTGATTTTTGTTTTCCGGTAAATGTGATTTCTTTTTCTGCTTGGATGAGACAGTTACTATTTACTAACAAAGTTAGGGTATATAGATGCAACACAAAAACCTTAAATTTGGGGAAATTTTTCTGAACTTAACAAAAGTTTGAAGTGAAAATAATAAGGGATTAAGTTAAACCTGCATGAAAGAAAAGGCAATGTAACACAATTACGAGAATAAATCGCAAGCAATATCTGAAAATAAAATGGAAAACTAAAAACCCAAAAAGGAGGGGAGCAACATCTCTAATTTAAAATTCAATAGATAGAGAGTTTAACTTACAGAGCCTGGAAACGAGTTTTAATGGCAAACAGGGCTTTGACTTGCAAAAGGTCAGCAAGAATGTTGCAATAAACATCCGGAGAAAATGTATATTTTTCAAGCTTATTTATTCTTCCTTAGTCATTCCTATCTAAATGTCTACTAGAGGGACAATAAACTGGGTCTGGATGATCTTCAGCATATTTGATCACAGTCCCACTTTTTCTCACGTTTCTCATCTCAAGGCGCCGCTTGGATGAAGGATTTAAGCAGGATTTAGCCTAAATCCTGCCAAACAGCAAAAAATGGGAACTTTAAAAATCATACAGAAACTTAAATCCGGTTCCTTCTCCGTTTAGGCTTAAATCTCGGATTTTGTAAGTCCGGCAGGTCGGCGGATTTACGCGATTTAGTCGAAGAAGCGCGCGAAAGGGAGAAAGATCGTTACCTCCCGACGTGACTTCCGATCCGACAGGAATAAAGTCGTCGAAGAAGGCGAAGAAGGTTCTTTAGTGTCACTTTCAAAACTATACTTCACGCAAAGCACGCGAATCCGAAGAAGAAATGGCGACGAGGAAAGCAAACAGTAGACAGGCCTAAGGCTAAGGCTCTAGGAAGAGCATAGACATACCAAAGAGGAGGAATTATAAAAATAGACAGACGATTACAGATTTACAGAGAAGAATACCGTCACTCCGTCCAACTTCCTTTTCGCTCCTAAACCCTTAACATCCTGCTGCAGTGAGCAAGAGGCCAATCCGGACGCCTCCAATTTTCTATGCATTGTAAATCTGAATTTACCAAGGGCTAAGATTTACTTTAAATAGGATTTCATAAAACTAAGGATTTATGATTGGTTTAGGACAATTTTTTATTGTTTTTTTAAAACAGAGATTTAATTTCTACTAAAATTCTGTATTAGTAAGCAATAAAAAATCGTCTCAAATGAAACCTTAAAGTAAACATGAGTGTGCTGCGACTGTTTGGCTCTCAAAATAAACGGAGAGAGATTATTATGTGCGGAGTGGGAAATAGTGAACTATTTCATTTTACAGTAACAGTGCAGTAGTGAACAGTAATTATGTTTTTAATGTTCATAGTCAAAAAACTGAACGGTTCTCTACGTCCAAACTCCACACGTAATAATATCTCCTCAAAAAGGGAGGAAGACCTTCAATTCTCCATCAAGGGAAAGAAAAAAAGAGCTAAATTAATCAGATAGCTTTCTCCTTATGAATTGATCATCTCTTCTCAAACTAATAATGCTAATACATTTATATACAATTTCCCTCATCCTTATAACAAGAGAGATGCTCATGCTTCCATTCCAAATAGTCTTTCCATGGGCTTTATTTTTCCACCTTGTATAGCTAACTCTTTGATTGAACTTGTGTTAGATGAAAAAAACTACTATTGTAGTTCTAAAGAGCATTTTTTAAGGACAAATTACTTGGGCCAATGGCTTCATGTTGGAATTCCTTCTTCATTGTTGGAATATGTGGGGAACTCAATTACTCAAAGCAGCTCACTTATTTTCTTAGGCTTCGTTTGAGATGGCTTTTTTATTGCTTTTTAAAACACCCTTCTTTTTAGAAGCCTTAGTTTACTTCTTTTTCGAAGCTAATTGCTATTGCTTTAAATGACAACCATCATATCTTCCTATATAACACTTTTTATATGATTATTGCAAAAAAATTAGCTAATATGCTTATGGTGGTCATTCATTTAATTATCCCTCAAGCTCAAGTTACTTTTATCAAGGACAATTACATTGCTGATAATATTACTCTTGCATACGATTTTAAACAAAACATTAATTTTTTCTCTATCAGAAAATTATTTTATGCTAAATCAAATATAAAAAAGCTTTTGATTGTGTTAATAAAGCCACCGTTCTTTTAAGGCTTTTGCCAAAAGGCATTCTTAATAAATTTTTGTTAGTAAAATGAAGATCATTTGGAGTCGAAGGGACTTATGGGTCTCTTTGAGATAGGAGTCTTATGAGGGTTTCCCCTCTCTATAGAGAATTATCCCTTAGTACTACAAAGATGAGAATATTATTTTCTTTTAATGTTAGGGATGGAAATAACATTTCCCTTTTCAATGATCTAGTAGCTAGAAATTCTCTTATTGAAATCATGGGTGCACATTATTATGATATTTTTGAATTTGGCTAAAAATTGCTCCCCTTAACTCTATCATGGAGAATGGCTAATGGTTTCTTCCTCCTTAATTGGCCACTTCCTTTCATGATTGTCATATTTCAATTCAAACATTGCTATTAATATAGGCATTGATAAGATTTTATATTGCTTAGATTCTCAATTCTCAACTAATATTGCTATTAAAGTCATATTTCATAATGAGATGAGTGTGGATTAGCATAGGCCTATTTAGTTCAAAAGATTTCTTGGAAATTTTGGCATATAATTAGTTATCTTATTTTGAAGGTTTTAAAATGACAAACAAATTATTAATCAGGAGTTTTCGAAGTTCAAGCTGAATGCAAATTCTATAATTCAGATCATTGAATCTACCACAAAAACCAACAAATAAACAGACAAAAAGGTGAAAATCACAAGCTATGTTGAATAAATGTTGCTGCACTCTCAGAAGTTCAAAGAATAAGCACACACACTGAGGCGCATTCCCTAAGGCCAAAAAGAGAACATAAAATCATTCTATAGCGCACAGCTGACTCCAAATACTAAACAGAAATTACAATATGATTCCAGGTAATGGCATCAAGAGGTTTGCTACTGATTGCTAACGTCTTCCACATCTCTGATCAAATCACTCAATTGGCCATTGAATTCAGATCCATAGACATGCCCCATCTTTATCCGCTTAGTCTCCAAGTACCTTTTGTTCTCTTTTGTAATAAGGGTTGGCAGAGTAACCTTCTCACTAATGCTCAAGCCATAGCCTTTCAAGCCGCTGTACTTGGCAGGGTTATTGGTCATCAACCTCATTGTGCGGACACCAAGATCTTGTAATATCTGCAAACAAAATTATTAAATTGGCAGTTTATTACCAAAAAATCATTAAAATCTACAATCATCGGTGGCAAGAACTAAGAATCTAGGTATTATTGCCAAGTACAAAAATTAAAATTTTTATACTAAAAAGTTATTTTAAGAAGCAACAAGAAAGTAATTCCAAACGAAGTCTAAGAATGACATTCCTGACATTTCAAAACATGTCTCCATGCACCAATGCAAAGAAGCTTCTGGTTATACAGGTTGGCAAGAAAATTTTCCTCGACCCTAACTATGCATAGACACGTAGTAGATAGGAGGTGTAACACTCCTTGTACCGTTAAGGGGTACTATGATCATGATGTAGTAAATCAGATTCATATGATCAAGGAAAAATATGAAGTATGAATAGGAATGAAAATATTAGTAATACTCCTTGTACCGTTAAGGAATACTATAGGGTATGGGGTGTTACAGGAGGTGTTAGTGCTGCTTCCATGGAGGAGAAAATCTACTGAATTATGACCCCACACAACAATTTTCATGTTGACCCAACCAGATTAGTTTTGGCAATTGTTTGGTTTGCTGACATTCATCATGTAATGCTACGTTATTAACCACTCAGTCTAATGACAACTCCATCATTAAATAACAAAAAATTAAATTGTTAGACAGTATCTTAGTACATGCTATCTTAAAGTAAATCAAACACAAGATTTAAGGGCTAATAATAAAAAACAACATTTATAGATAATAATAATATTTAAATAATACTAACTGACCTGTGCACCAATGCCATATTCCCGTGAATCAACTGGCAAACCTAATTCCTCGTTGGCTTCCACTGTATCACGCCCATTATCCTGCAAGTTATAAGCACGGAGCTTATGGCCTAAGCCAATGCCCCTTCCCTCATGCCCACGAAGGTAAACCAGCACACCCCTGCCAGCTTTTTCAATCTGCTTCATGGCCATTTCTAATTGGGAACCACAATCACATCTGGCCGATCCAAATATGTCGCCAGTGAGACACTCAGAATGCACCCTCACCAATATGTCTTGTCCATCACCGATATCACCCTATTGAAAGTTTTTAGATTATAAAGTAAATTTTAAAAACCTTTAAAAAATCAGTTGAAGTATCAGGACACATGATGGATGAATTATTATGTGCGGACACCGAACGTTGTCCAGAGTTCAATGAAAATGAGCCACTTCACCCCTACTCGCTACCGCGACTCGGTACTGGATGACGTGGCTGCACCTGATTCGCCTCTGGACGGTAAGTTGTGTCCGCATAGAATAATCTCTCCACATGATGACTGTGTTCCAAACTATGACAGAAGTTTGATACGGTTAAATGCAATATTGATTGACAATGTATTTCAAAGCCACTCACTTTGACCATGGCAATATGCTCTATCCCATCCACCAAAGACCTATAGCAATAGGCCTGGAATGTACCCCATGATAAAGGTAAGCGGGCAACAGAAGCACGCTCAACCAATTTATCTCTCTTCCTCCTATACCTGTCATATAAGCTTGTGTAAGCACTCAACTTTCTGTTAATGACGTTAAGTCATAGACAAGAAGATTATATAAGAGAAAAACACTTTTCAATCATAATATATTAGTTATAGAACACTGAAGCTCATGGTAAAACTGAAAATATATGATAATTCAGATAAAAGTGCATGCGTATCAGATGCAAATCCGAAAATCATTATTCATTAGGAACACAAGTCATATGAATTGATATTGTTTTAGTTTTTTTATGTTTTAATTTTTTGCTTCCTAGTCCATTTTAGTTTAGAGCATGCACATGATGTTGAATTCTATGAAAGCATGATGTGCTACCTAATGTTTTGATTATCTCATAAGATTTTTTTATTTTGGACATTTAGACCAATTAAGACAAATTCACACACACAACACATAGGCAAGATTCATACCTTAGACCTTTTGATTGATAGCCAACCAACAGATCAAGATAAGCTACATATCTGATAATTTGAGATTTGATTTACTACTACTAGTCATTTCAGTTCATCTTTTAGATTCCATAATTCAGTTGTTTCCGGATTCTTATTCAGGACCTGGCCGATTTACTCTGCTTTTCTGATTCAATTATTTCGCCACAATCTTGATTTTGGAACGATGTTATTAACCATTAGCCGTTGCTAATTTGGTTCATTATTATTGTATCAACATGATAATCATAAAATTAGGCATTTATTACAGAATCAATTATTACCTACCATTTAGAGGTAGAAATAAGTAAACTTAATTATTATAACTGTAAAAATTTAAAGATTAGGAACATAATTATTGTCTTATTGGACCAATCTGATTGGGCAAATCAATCAATTAATATTTTGTATGTTACCTATTATTTTCTATATAACTAGTAGAAACCTCAAGAGAATGGCAAAGAATACGTGCACAACTCTGTTTTTCATACTATTTGTTGGAGACGGTCTTAGTGTGCGCTGTGTTCCTGTTTTAGGCTTTGAAGTGTAGCAAATATCAGGTTACTAAGATGTGCTGGATTTCTTCCTTATATGGGTTTGCCGGTTTGGTCATTATGGAAATTCATTCAGCAAACTACGGTTTGTCCATGGCTTTCCTTCTAAGCTATTGTAGCTCTGTTCAAGTCCTTGGCTTCCTTATGGGCACTGTAGCTATAAACGACTATTTGGTTCCTACCCTTTTGGTCTTGCACTGAAGTTGGAAATCGGAAATTGTTGAAATTGCTTTGAACGAAGTTTTGGAAACAAAAATTTCCTGTTTTGTTGCAGGAAAGAAGTCGAAAACTTTTTGTTTTTATTGATGTTCAAGTCTTCGAATAGAACTAACTAACAGGGCTAGTTTAGGAAAAAAAAGTCTTCGAATAGAACTCATCGCAGCTGGCCAAATCTTGGAAGACTATAGAAGTTACTTATCTAGAACTATTTGGGTTATAAATAGGACCCCGATGCATACTAAAAAAATAATATTAAATGGTAGCATACATTTTTCCATTTTTCCTCATTTTTTGTGTGATAATGAATATGGATTCTTTGACTACTTTGCAAGTTTTGGCAAAAACTTCTAAGGGAATAATTTTCTTTGTACTAGTGTGAGAGCTAGATCTTCCAATTGGCGATTTCCATCATTTTTTTTCTTTCTGAACTATCCCAGTGATTGGTTTTGTGCATGATTGAAATTTTTTCAAATTCGTTACACATTGATTTTCCTTTTATTGTATGAGCATGAATTTTTCAATTTGTGACTTCTAACATTATTCTTTAAACTATCTAGTGATTGATTTATGTGGGTGATTTAGATTTTGTAAACTACATTGCAAGTCCTTTTTTTTTAATGGCATAACTCTTAATCTTTGCAGAGTTTTGTAATAGTTCTTATAGACCCGAAGAAGTCCTATATCACGTAATTGGTTATTTCCATGTATGTATCATCACAAACTGTTGTCTTTTCTAAGATGACAGCCATTTCAAGGTTCAGGTATTCATAAGCTTGACTATAACAGCAAAATATACAAATATATAAAGGTCCTTAGTCTGGTGAAACCTTCATTGAACTACAAATATATAGAAATAAAAACAAGCGACTTCAATTAATGAGGCAAAACGGTAGTGCAATATCTCGCCTTTGACACTGAGTTTTACTATGAGAAGGCCATCAATTTGAAAGTAAAGAAATGGAAAATTTATGAAGATCTTCAAAAAAAAATTCCAGAAATTCTTACTTAACTTCGGTTTTTTGCTTTCTGCGAGGTTTTGATTATCTGTACAATGCTGGAGGATTCTACTTGGTGGTGATGCAAATGTGAATGGCGGGTTGGAAATCAATTTTGAAGGTTACCAATGGAACATGGTTCTGTGGCTTACATTAGAAGTTTCGGGGTTTATCTTGGTATTACCAGGGCTGAGATGAGCTTCAACTTATTGTCATGTAATCATGTTGAGTTATGATATCTTTAATGCCTTGTTGGCATTCTGTTTTTCTAAGTCTTCGTCATTCATTATTTGGGAATGAATGATAGTTTTTTTTTTTGGTTTTATTTTTCAAACTTTTTTTTAGTTTTTTTCCCTATTGGATGTATTTCTTTTTGGTTTTAATAAAAAGGGTTGTGCCCCAAAATTTTCCCAAAAAATATCTAGGCTTTGCATTGTTCTATTTTGCTTCTACCTTTACCCTCAGACAAAAGGCAAATTATTCTGTGCGGACACTGAACGCCGTCGAGAGCCCAATGAAAATGAGCCACGTCACCATCTACTCGGTACCGCGGCTCGATACCGAGCTTGGTACTGGATGATGTGGCTGCACCTAATTCGCCTCTGGACGATAAGTTGTGTCCGGTATCCGCATAGAATAATCTCTCCAGAGTAAAACACCACCAGAAATACACAGAAGTGCACGTGAATCTAATATGCCACCGGTCCAGGAGGGGCCGGCTGGACCGGTCCAGGAGGGGCCGGCTGGACCGGTCCTTGTCTACTACACTCGACGGGCCCCACAGGGGGCGGAAAACAGAGAGAGAAAGGAAGGGGGCGGAAGCTCTAAGTGGGCCATGCTTGGATTAATTCAAACTTAGGAGGGAAAATTTGAATGAAAGGGTTGTTTAGGAAGTTTGTAATTGTCCTTTGATGTTAATTATGAGCTTAGGAGGTAATTGGGGGATCATCTTGAAATTGAATGAAAGTGGGAGATCTCATCGTGTGCTTGGGCTCTAGGGTTTGCTAGAGACTTGTGGAGAGTTGTTCTTCCTCTCGAATTGAAGAACATTGTATCTTTTACCGTTTTCTTGCATCTACTAGTGAAAGCTTTGATTTTTCTCCCAATTTTCCACTGTTTTAACACAAGACCAGCTGCGTTGGTGCTGTTTTTATGCTGCGACATTTTCTCTCTGCTTTGTACAGATTTCGATTAGGTTTGCTTGCGAACTCAAGTATTACCTTAGGGTTACTTGCGAACTCAAGTATTTCCTATCAGAATCCAATTGCAAAAATACATATTTATTAGAAAAAGGCACATAAGTCTTAAGAAGTACGCAAGATTGAAACGTATGATAGGATAGAAGTCGAATATAACAACTATAACTAGAGAAGGGAAATGACTGACTGACAGCAAGATTTTCTTGATGGAAAAGATAAAAATCTAAATTAGCTGTATAAAATACCTAATCAAGTCCGCAATTGAGATGATTTTCAAATTCTCCTTTTGAGCAAATTCGCGCAGCTTTGGTAAGCGTGCCATGGAACCATCATCATCAACAATTTCACACAAAACAGCAGCAGGTGACAATCCAGCCAGTATGGCAAGATCAACAGAGGCTTCCGTGTGCCCAGCTCTTTTAAGCACGCCACCCTCCCTATACTTCAATGGAAAAATATGGCCAGGACGGTTAAAGTCTTCAGACTTGGAGTTAGGAGATGCAAGAGCCAAAATGGTTGTTGCTCTATCTTTGGCAGAAACACCCGTGGTCGTGCCCTCTTTTGCATCCTACAAAAGCAAGGGAAAAACAAGGGTAAAATTACCCTCATGTTGAAATATTTATCACTAAGCGGGTAAAAAGGTGTCTGGGCCTCATAAAAGGCCACCCTCTTCATGGCTATCAATAATTTTAGCTGAGCAAAACGATAGAAACACTGAAATCATTTCAATACTTAGACGGGATAGGTTAGAAGTTGGAATGCACTTGAAAAGAAATTCAAACAGTAGTTATAGAAAAACAGTAATTAGTTTTTCTTTTTGGAAGACGAGAGGTAGGTAGTTTGCAGGCACTTGAAAGGCAGTTCAAACAGTAGAAGTTTTTTTTTTCAAGGATTAAAACGTTAAATTACTACTTTAGAGATCTAAGGCGATACCACTCAGCTAATTAACTAGATAAAAGTCCCGTATATATATAATTAGACAAAGAAAGTGAGAAAAAACGCCAGTCAGATGGCAATTGTATTACTCACTGATTTTTTATCATGAGACTCCAAAATGTTAAGTTAGATAAAAATAAGAACTACTGAAAATAGATAGCAGCTAAACTTGATTAATTTTTGTTATGGTTTGCCCAAACATCAAGCGTATGAAAAGAAGAATGGTGCAGAAATACTAATTGAAACTATTATTTAGGAAATAATTTTAAAACACAAAATCAGTATCTTATTTAACCAAAATTTTCATTATTCACAAAACATTCATTCTTTTTTTACCACTTTTGATAAACAAAAACAGGGAATGTGCTGCAATATTGGACCATTAATTAGTTCAAAATTTGGAGGCGTTTGCTCCACAATTAAAAGATGGTATAATCTAATAAATTTGGGTCCACAACTAGCTACCAGTGTACCAACTCATATATATATATATATATATATATATATATATATATATATATATATATATATATATATATATATATATATATATATATACATATCATTCTAATGCAGAGTAAATATCATTGAACAATTACCATATTTGATAATTTTGTTGTTTGTATGCTATTTATAAATATTATGATAAACTATATATTATTACTTTTGTCATTTTTAATGATCATATTTATGCCCTATGCCTTATTATTTATAGCATGATAGGTCTCACGGTCTCACCTATTGAGTTTGTTACTCGCAAACTCACATTAATCATTTTATGATTTTTCATATTATTAGTTGTATATTATAAAACTAGAGTTTCTAGTTGAACTATATCATTGTGAGGTGATTACAATTATAACTTATTTAGAGGATTCAATAGAAATTAATACTTAAGAGGAGTTCTTAAAATATTTAAATTTTATTTATATTTTGATGGATTAATTAGGTGTTATTGTATTTAGATGCTCCGATAATCTTATTAATGAACAAATATTATTGCAAATATGATGTGAAACGTATTAGCATGGATGATTAAATTAAGGAAGTTTGCACGCTTAAATTTTAGAGCACAATAATTATAAGCTTTCTCTTGATAATAAACGACAAAATAAAAATGATAAGGTGATAAAATAGCTTTGGTCTAAACACATGCGAGAGGTTGAGATCATTAAATAGTCAACTAAGTCTTACTTTGTATACATGAGTGGTTTCAACGAGAAATTCCAATGCTAACAATAAGATTAGTATTATGAAGGGCCTCTCACAACTCATTCAAATACTAGGTTTAGCGGAGGCGATAAAACATGCGCTTTGTGAATCAAATTATAACCACGAGTAGAGTAAACTCAGAAGATAGAGAGTGAGTGAGGAGTTTACCAAAAAAAAAAGGAGTTATGAAGCTATGACAATTGCGGGAATGAAGGGGCAGCAGCCTTCAAACTTCTGGAACCACTCAGCAGCAATGGGTGTCTCTTCGGGCGGCTGGACGACACTAGATCTCCTCATGACAGCAGCTAGGACTGGTTCTGGACGGCTGGACAGCACCCTAGTTTGCTGTGGTCAACAAGATAGCAACCTATTGTGCTCGGGGAAACTTCTAGACAGGAAGAGGGGCTGTCCCTGAGATCTGGACAGCAATTATCGCTCCCGGGATGGCTGGACGTTGGTGGGCTGCTGCAGGAATTTCCAAACAGCAAATTGAGATGTTGGGCAGCAGTTTTCCTGGAGTTTTGGAAGGGATTTGGGAAGGAAAAATCAGCCAACAGCTGTGGGGAATTTCGGCCAGCAAGGAGGGGAAGCGTTTGAATTAATTCCTTACTTAGGAGTAGTGGATTTGGGAGGAATTAAAGGGAGATTAATCAAAAACTGACATTTAATTTCAGTTTTGATTAAATTGGGAGGGAAAGACTTGAATTTTGAATTTCAAGTCATAGGCATTAATGCCTTGAATGGGGGAATTAATGGAGGGGAGCCAAGAGGGGAGGAGGCCGGCGGTTTCAAGAGAGGGGAATGGGAGTTTCATTTCATAATCTGAAATTAATTTCAGATTATGAATGAAATTAAGGGGGTTATTTTGAAATTTGAATTTTGGATCAAGGCATTGATGGCATTAAACTAGCATTAAATGGATTTCCCCCTTGATGAGGCCGGCGGCATGTAGAGAGGAGAGGAGAGAGAATTATGGAGAGGGGGAAGGGGATTTAATGCTTGATTTGATGACGTGGCAAAAATCTTAAAACTCCAAATTAAATTGATTTGAAAAAAAAAAAAATTTCTCATGAAAACTTTCCATATTTGGATTTCCAAATTAGGAAACAATTCAAATTTTGAAATTTCAAATCTCTAATTTGAGGTTGAGGGAAAATATGGGATGATGCGTATGGGAGGAGATTGTCGGCGAGGTGGTTGGCGGCGGGGTGGAGCTTGGCCGGCGGTGGGGAAATCCCTAGGGGCCGGCGGCAAGAGCAAGGGGAAAAGGAAATTGGAAGAATTTTCTAGTGGGAAGAAGATCATGCAAAACAAAGTAAATAAAAAAAAAGATAACTAGAGAACTCACTAAGAGATCTCAAGGGGAAGCACTCACCAAGAGAACTTCATGCACTCACAAAGAGAACAAAGCATGGGAAATATTTTCATTCAATAATCATCATCCCTCAATACAAGAAAGCTAGCCTATAAATAGGCCTCATGAAAAGAAAAATAACAAAGACTAAAATGCCATTCGGGCTACAACACTACATGACCACCCATAAGGGTATAAATGGAAAAATAACAATATAAAATAAACTAGTACAAAAACATATAAATAAATAACTAAAAAAAATCGTAGTCGTTGATCCCCGATATTCTCATCAAAATATATTTATACTTATTAGAATTCATTCTAAATTTATCTACTCGCCGCATCCTGCTAGATTTATGTGATATTCTTCCAAGCTTAGTGGTTGGGTTGTGACATCTACTGTATAGCTGAAGATTAATATAGTATCGATTATAATTTTAAGAGCTTGAAAGCTAAAATACTTTGGAAAAAAAGTTGATAAGAGAATGACTTTCCTACGTACAACTAGAGCCACCATATAGATGCATAAAAATATAAACAAATAGACAAACATATACGCACAAATTGACATAAAGAGATGCCAGTAGAAAGTTAAAAAAAAAAAGAAAAAAAGAGAGAGTTCCAACTCCACTTATATAAAAATGTGATTGTAACTATCTATTAGGTTTTGATCATACATACTTAGTAATAAAAATCAAGAACATTAACTAGTGTTTTCTACTAGACTTTGATGAAAACAAATGATAGAAGTTCTCATTGATCCCAAACAATGTAATTGGTATTTATTTTCTATTTTTGTGTTGAGAGAAGGGGGCCGAGAGGTGTTGAAAGTTAAAGCACCATTAAGATGAATTTCACTTTTAATTTTTAAGCAGATGGGTTGGCCTTCAACTGCAATATCAAGATCATCTATTCTCTTCTACAACATCACCATCCTCTCAAACAACGTCAAAGCTCATTGTATACACACTTTCATAAAGTTTGTCTTTATAGTGGATTCAGAAAAAATGAAATCAAGTTGAATCCCATACGAGACTATGATATATCAGACTTTTTTTATAACTAGATTTGTAAGTTAAAGTTGTTTTATTATTTTATTATTTTATATGGACCTGTGTAAGTTGTCTTGTCATTGCATGCATTTATTTAACCATGTAGAAACCATAAACACTTAAAAAAAGAAATCTAGAGAAACAAAGCATTTTTGTAAAATATAGAAGGCCTGAAACTAAAAAAAAGTGGAAAGCAACTTGAGAAAATGAATTATCTAAATACATATTTGCTGACAGATTTTATATTTGGCCTTGATTGAATTGCGTATGGCGTATGCAGTGCCTCTCTAAAAAGCTTTTGAAAAATTAAAAAATGCATAGAAAGAAGAATCATAAAATGGGCATTGAATTTGGATCAAAGATTACTTGAAAATCGGATTGATTTTTGGCTTTGACCTGGCTCAAATATAAATTAACCATCCTGTCTGGCTTGGATCGAACTTGGATTTAGCTTTATTTGGATTAACTCAAACCAACTTGAAATCACATCAAAATATATATGTGTATATGTCCGAGTTTATGTATACACATATTTATATTTGTGTTAACGCATACAAGCATCTGTGCAGGGATACATATGTGCCTACATTGATATGGTTGATTATTTGTAATTTGGCTAAAAGTTTAGCGTCAAAGAAATAATAATAATTGAAATTATGCCAATTTTTTTACTAGAAAAGAGCTTGAATTAAATTAAAGGACTCAATGAATGAATAAAACATTACTCGAATTTAGATAATATTGAATCAACATAAAGCTAGGTATGGCTCAACTCAAGATCAAATCAAACATTTTTTTGCAAATATTGAGCCAAGTCAGATTAGCTCGAGATAGGATCATTCACAACCCTAATCCTACCAACTAGTAGAGCTCAAGTAATATGGATTAGTTAAAAAAAAAAAAAGTAATATGGATTAGTTTCAAAAGTCATGAATGCATGATTGACCAAAAACTTTGCATGAAATAAAAAACATTTTGAAGGATATTTCACTGAGGTGTACATATCATATCATTGATAACATAGCTTATACAGATTCAAATCAGTAGCGAAAGGATGATGTGCATACCACTGAAACAGTAAAAGCTGTACGAAGTTTCTCCTCATTATCTCTGTTCATGACCATTTGTGGAAGTTGCAGCCTCTCAAGGTCTTCTCCTTTCATGCTAACGCACACAATTCCAGTCCCATGCCTTACAATAAAAGCCATAGCTTCTGGTGTAGCCTTAGAAGCTGCCATTATAAGATCTCCTTCATTTTCTCTATCTTCATCATCAACCACAATTACAAGCTACAAGAAAATATTAAATTAGCATTACAATAAAAACAATAAAGTATACACTAATGACCAATGCACTAAAAACAGACCAACCTTTCCTTGACGGATATCATTAATAGCCTCTGAGACCGGGGAAAACCCTTTAGTAGGACAGTCTAAATCTTGTTCATCTTGGCACTCAAAAAACCCATCAGTTATAGCAGTGCCATTACTGGCTCCTTTTTTTGTTAACACATTATCCTGACCATTAATTGTATCCATGGAATAGGATAAAATGCCATCATTCCTAGCCTTGACACCGTCTCCGAACAATGCTGGAACAGGGCCACTTCTGATGGTGGTCGGTGTAAATTTTGAAGCTTTCCAACAAACAGCCGGTTGGGAGAAGAACCTCAATCCTGTGACTTCTTTCAAGCAGCAATGCCCTCTAAGAAATAACAACATTAGAAATCTGCCGGCCATTAGAAAATAATTCCTTCTAAAATAAATTACTTATCAAGCTATTCTTTTTTAATCATTTCAAGGTAAATTCTAAATATGAACCACAAACACAGAAAGAAGAAAAGCCACCGTGTTCCATAAAATTCTTGATGAAAAAAAGTTGATGAAATAATTGTGGTTAAGTACTCCTTAAACCATGAAATGGATCCCACCACTTATAGCAAAATAAAAAGCCTCAAAAATCTAGTCACAAACGATTGGATGGTGCTGATGATGATGTTGAAACAAAGTAGCCTACAAAGTTTTTAGAAAGAAAACAATTTCATTAAGAAATTTTTAAATGAAAAAATGTATACTGATGGTATGTCATAAACCCACCCTTATCCCAAGTTTGAATGAGAAAAATTGGGTGTTGGTTGTAATTTAATAATTAGCCAATCAGATGAAATCCTAATTAAATTTCCCAAAAAAAAACATAAGATGAAATCCCAATTCAATATTTTCAGTGCTAATGTATTCTATATAAGTTACAGCCTAAAAACTAGCAAAATTGAAATGAGAAAAGAACAAGAGTTACTAGGATATCTCTCGTGAGTGACGCATCATATCTTAATCAATTTGTTATTAGAAGTGCTAGTTTGAATATCACATGAAATGACAACCCATAAAATGTGGTAAAAAATAGGCAATAGTAAACTAATGCTTCGTTTGGGACGACTTTCTTACTGATTCTTAAAGCAACTTTTTAGCACAAAATTTTTAATTTTTATGCTAAGAAGCTGCTTTACGAAGCAATAAGAAACCGTCCCAAACAAAACCTAAGTCTAACATTAGGATTATATTTACTTAATTAATGAACTCCTGAATTTGAATTGGAAGACTAGAATTAGTGAACAACATTGTTAGAAGAAAGAAAAAACTTAGCATTTCTCTAAGGGGAAATCCAAAAATATTGGGAATGTTATAAGCTATGGTATATTGTTCAAGCTAACAATATGAATGGTGTAGGATGATGGTGGAAAAAGAGTCGAGGTCTTAAAATGGACGTGTAGAGTGAAAAAAAGCACATAGTTATTGTTGAAGTTTTACACATACATAGATTCTCACATATCACTTAAGAGAAAATGATTAACTCTTTCTGAGGAACCAAAATGATCTCCAATTATTTTGAGGGAACAATTGGTCCCTCAACTCCTCCAAATGAGATTTTTTTGTCCTACCATCAAATGGTAGGGTTGATGATGTTAAGTATGAGGGTAATTTGATATGTTTTCATTAAAATATTTAATAAATGTTATTTTTATGGATTATAATTTTTGTTAAAAAAATATAATTAAACTTTTCTTTAATAAAAAAATTATAAGTAATTTTAATTTTAATAATTCAAAAAATTTAGTTATTCCTATTATGACATTTACAGAAGCTGTCAAATTATAATTTTATTATATTCATATTTATTAATTTTAATTATTATTACCAAATAATCAATATAAATGATATAATTTAATTTAAATTACATATCAATTAATTTAAATAATTAATTATTTATTAATTATATTATATTTTTAATTAATATAAATTAAATTAATATAATTAAGTTAATTTATTCCTAAGTTATATTTTTGTTTTTCTTTTTCCTTGATGAATCTCTTTTTACTAATTCTCTTACTATTTTATTTCCATATTTTTGTAGATGCCTTGATTTGGCAGATTTGCTCGATTTGATTTTCCCCTTCACCATTGTTCGTTGCTCTTCGACTTTGCTTCATTCGCATGACGGGTAGAATTTTGAACGAGTAACTAAATAACTTATTCGCCTCCTCGATGATGTTCCTTCCTGACGGGAGCTTGCTTGTTGCGAAGGTAGCCATCTTTCTTCAGTTGGCGCACTTCTTCGGCCAAATCAACTGATGTTGGGATTGACGCTATGGGACTACGGGGTCGACGCAATCACTGCTCTGGGGATGGACTACAAGGGTCGACACGATCCATGCTGCGAGACATGATTGACGATGCGGGACTGCAGGATGGACAGCCGGCTTGGTTGCACCTTGAGGAATCGCTAATATGCTACTCTGCTGTGGGACTATGTCTTAAAATATTTTTTGCTTATTCCGATAATAGCCTAGCGCCCATCTCACCTTTTTGTTTAAAATTAACGACATGACCAAAAAAGTCCTATTTAGGGGAGTTCAAAGGACCAAATTGGTCCCTCAAAATAGTTGGGGGCCATTTTGGTCCCTCACAAAAAGTTGAGGGATCATTTTGATCATTTTCTCAATCACTTAATGAATATAAAAAACAAAAGTTACCAAATATTAAATACACACTTCTTACTAATAAGGAGAGAAATGTTGTTTGAAATGGAAAGAAAGCCAAAAAAATAATTCACCAATCATTTGTATGTGCCCAATTTAGTTCTAGATTATCATATTTATCCAATTTAATCTCTCTACTATATAAAATTAACCTCAAATAGTCCTTTAGGGACTAAATTGAAATTAATTTTTATAGTCTAGGGACTAAATGAGGATCAATTTTCTATCCTTTTTTTTATTTACGTAATCATTTGGGATCAATTTTGTATATTCAAGAGCTTAAATTAGAGAAATGCGATACTTTGAGACAAAATTGATCACATACAAATAATTGAGAAGCTAGTTTGAGCTTTTATCATTTGAAAATAATATAAAAAACTTTCGAAAGTAAGTTCAACCTCCATTAGTTAGAGCAATAGTGATGGATGCATATGTTAAAAGTATAACGAAAATAATCAAAAGAAGCAAACAACTTAAATAAGATGATGAAACTTAAAATATGAAAATCTTCCCAATATGGACTATTAAGAGATCAAAGTAGGAATTTAGAATCGAACCACTTTATTGAACTAAATAAAAGTGCCTATAAATAAATCGTACATCATAGCATTGTGATGGAATCAGGAAATACAAAAATTTATTGAGAAGAGGAAATGTGCTTTTAAGAAAAGAAATAATGAAAAAAAATTAATTGGGGCATACATAGTTATAAAGTTAATGTCTCATAAAGAGAGTAGCAAAGAAAGTTAAAGGTACAACTCTTGATGATTTGTATTATAGCCTAGAAGAAGAGAAAAGAGATAATGAAATATATTTAATAGCTAAAGTAAAATAAGTATGTCTAAAAATTTTGATCAAGTAAGAATATTTTGAGTTAACATAACAATATTAAGTTAAAGAATAAGGCATTTACTGAGATGAAAAATGTTATTTTAAGAAATTAGTAAATTAGTTTTTAAGAAATAAATTTATTAAAATAAGATAATAAAAAAATCATGGAATATACTATAAATAACTTCAAAAAGCAACCTTAATTTAGTTTTGGCTTGAAATTCTTGTAGGATGTCATTTGAGAATTTTTTTTTTAATTATGAGCGAGTTGTAGTATTTGGTTTGAAAAATGCTGTAATCCTGCAAATTAACAAGATTCCAAATGATTGGAGACTAAGCATTTAACACTATATTTAAGAACAAAAGATGCTTGAAACTACAAATCTAGGGAAATAAAACTAAAATGGTATTTTCCTATTTTCTAAAAAAAAAAAAAGAAAGGGAAATAAAACTAAAGCAATCCTACAATGAATTCATAAAAGAGCATAGTCTAATATATACTAATCAAATGCATGTCAACGTCAAAAAATAAGTTTGGTTTGTACCTAAAATAACTTATAAAGGATAGTTTTGAGCTAAAGAAAAACTATAGAGAAAACTGAAAGACTGTTATATGATGAGTGTTGATCTTGAAAAAGAGCATGACCAAATACAATGATAATTTATTTGTTGTAGGCACAAGGAGAAATAATGAGACTCAAAGGAATGCTACTTATCAATAATAGGAATGATGTAGTTATGCGGCTAAAGCATTCATGATCATGGGTAGGATTACATCAAAAAATAACATCAAATTCTTATCTTCTTATACTATCATCAGAGATACTTACAAAATCTATTAAAAGCGAAGTGTGCGGATGAAATAATTCTAATAGTTGAAATCCATTTTGAACTAAGTAGAAGTTAGAGCAATGGATAAAATTATGGAATACAAAAGGATTAAATTAGCCAAAAAAAAAAAAATTGAGTGCATGATGCGCAACTTTAGCATATATGAATTTCAAAATTATAAGCCAATATTGTTATGAAATCAAGTTATATTTAGGTGAAAAAGGGTTAGATAACTTTGATGTATTATGCAAAAGAATAAGCACATAGATGACATGAAAACTTCAAGAGTTAAAGTTTGTGGATTAAAATGAATGAATGCTGCAAGTGTGTTATGTGATAAGAGAATTTCATGAAGACTTAAAATTTAAATATAAAACTACAATTAGACAAATTTTGTTTCATGAACTTACATGTAGAAATTAATTAAAATTAATGTAAGTGAACAAAAATGAATGAAACTTGTAAGATTGATCATAAAACTAAAAGGGTAGAGAAAATCCATTGCACTAGAGAAATTGTGAGAGTAGTGGCTACAAAAGATGGTGAATATTAATAAACTTGCAGTGGAAGATATTTAATAATTTATGAATGGAAAATTGAAGATCCAATTGTTGAGCCAATAGAATTAAAAGAAATAAATGGAAAAGAAAATGTTTAGACCAAGGATAATAGGCTAGAAGTTGAGTGATTCAGCACCTCATGCAATACTCAACAATAAATATTCGATAAGAAGGTTCAATAAATCTGCCCCAAATTATTTCGAGAAGGTTAATGATGAAAAAGGAAAGGATGAGGAAGATGTAGTGTCCATAGCCAAGATGAGACAAAAATGATCAAAAGCTAGGAGCATCTTGTACACCTGAAGCTTGCACTATAGCACAAAGATATATTTTAAAGGAAATAAAAAAAATAAAAAATAAAAAATATTTTCAAGGAAAGAGGAAAAACATATTTTCAAAATGTTGAAAGTATTATTTAGAATTCAAAGAGACTGTGAAGAATATATAGAACATTAGTTAACCTATTTACTTTTTTTACAAATACAGTCAGTGGCCTTGTTGAAGATTATAACCTGTCTTGATTCATAGAAACTTTCTTTCAATAAGCGAACATCAAGAAACAGAGATGTGTATTAGCACATAAACAGAAAAATAATCATTTCCAGTGAAAATACACTGGTTCCTTATGACTTCTCACTGCTGCTCGCAATAACCATGAAATGTGGCATATTAGAAAATTTACAGATACAACATCAGAGAAAAAGTGGGAAAGGCTACCTGATGAAAGTTGTACCCTGAATGTAAGAAGAGGTAACATTAGCCATTCGGAATGTCACCTCTTCAATGGCGTTCCTCCCTTTGTCACAAGGCAAGCTGCACAAGTTATCAAGAATTCAGTTTTACAAGATTATGCTTCAAAAAACAACAATTGGATTCAGTATGAAATTTATCCTACGTATCATAAAATTCAATAAAACTGTCAATATTAGAAAAAAGGTGAGGTTTGACAATCAATCCTCAATCAAACCACTGTTCTGAAGTTACTAACAATTAAAATTTCAATTGGCAAACAACGGGATCCACCTTAACCACACCTTCCATGAAAACAAATCCCAAAACGAAGGGGCTGTTTGTATGCAGGATTTAGGCTGGATTTGAAGCGGATTTGAGCTAAATCCAGCCAAACGGCCAAAAATGCAAAACCAAATCTCACGGTAAATCAAAGCCGCGGTTGACGGAAAATTCCATCTTTTCGTGTTAAATCCCGGATTTACGAAATCCTTTGGTTCGGCGGATTTACGGGATTTGGCCGAAGAAGCGCGCGAAAGGGCGAAAGTTAACTTCACAGCAAGCGAGCTCCCGTTGTTGCTTCCGATCAAAAAAATGTCGTAACTTCCAATCCAACAGGAAGGGAACGTCGTCGAAGGAGCAATAAATCTTATGGGACTTGCGAGTTTCAAGAAGCCAGACTCACCAGTCTACCCAAAAATTAAAAAAATAAAATAAAATTTAGGGGGCAAAAAAATTAGCATCTCAAAAAGAATAAGAATTAGATTTGCCGTGTTCGCTTTCTCAGATTTGACGATTTAGAAAATTTCTTGTGTGCCTTAAAGCAATGAAAACTCCAAGAATTGCAGTTTGACATATGTGTTAAGGAAATTTCCTGTGAGCCTCGGCATGAGCAAGATGCGCTTCAGTGCATCAAGAAAAATCATATTTGAGGGATCTAAAGAAGAAGATATAAAAGAACCAAGCTTGTTAACACCCACGAGCCACAGGACCAATGATCAAATCCCTGGGTTTACTAAATCGACCTAATTCTTAAATGCATTGAACCGTAAAACGTACATCCCATCTCCACCAATGCGTCTAAACAAATTAAGAAGCTAGATGCAATAAACTTACCTCCGTCTTTATTTCCGCGAGCAAAAGCTATATTACTTTACACAACCAGTGGACGGCGAAAGTCGGCGAGGTCGACAGTGAAAACTTTAGATCAAGGAGCGAGAGTATGGAGATTGGAGGGGATGGCTTGAGAGGCAAGGAAAAATCAGGAGCCCGGGAGAGGATTAGCCATTTTAAGAAACTGGAAAACTCTTATAAAAGCCCCTCAGTGTTAGCAATTTTGTCCACTAGGTAGCGATGCCGTGTACGTGATCTACATAAAACTCTATAATCTGAGGGTCTGTTATGAGAAAAGCAGTGGACCGGTCAATTCCAGCGGCGCGGAATCACATCTACCAACCGTCAACAAGTGCGCTATCGATCGGCCGCGGAGAAATTTCGTTCGCCTGTCCTCAGTTGTGTGGGGTAAAGAATATGCTTTTCAAATGCCACTTTGCAGCTGAGCGCCGCCAGCCAACCAGGACAAGGCGACAACAGTAGCTCCTTGTGGATCAAAATTTAGGGGCTGTTTGGTCTAGGATTTATGTTCGGATTTACCTCAGATTTATGATAAATCTTGTCAAACTATTTTGAGATCTAAGGAGGAAAAATCTACAAAAATAATGGTGGTAGAAGAGATAGTGCACAAACTGCACAATGAGCAACCAAATAATGAATTGTGGTATTAAATGCTACTCAAGAAGAAGAGGTTGTGTGACTAGCAATCAAATAATAGGAAGCAATGGAGGAGGCAACATGAAAGGATGATACTCAAAAAGTGGGAAAAAATCATATAAGAGGAAGTGGCTGGAAGAGCTATGGAGTTAAAATCAATATAGGATAATGAGGTTATAACCAATATTGTGGTCACACCGTTGAAGCTCTTAGAGACACATTAACAATGGTGGTGATGAAGTTAGGCTAGCCATTAGAGAAGCAAATGATTATAAGGGAAGAGGGTGCTAGGATGTGGTCCCTACACCAAGTTAACTAAATAGTCATGCTCCACTTTTAGTCGAGGAACAAATTGGCACAAGCATTGGTGAATTCTTTGAGAAGTTCCATGCAAATATATAAGGATGTTTGAAGGCCTCTATCATTGGCATAGAGTAATTGTAACAGATGATTGATGAATAATAAAGAGAGATATTTTCCTTGAAAGTAAGGGCAATTGACTATGAGACAATAATAAGAAAGTTGAATACTGATAAGCCGAATTGAAAAGCAATTATAATTGCACTGTCTCGCCGCTGCTTCTGCACTATGTGCCTCCACCTCACCGTTTTGCAGTTGCACTTTTGCAGAGCAAATCACAACCATCGTTGTATAACTAACTCTCATCTCACCGTTAACTAATCTCTGGTTTGGATATATATATATATATAATATATATATATATATATATATATATATATATATATATATATATATATATATATATATATATATATATATATATATATATATATCAAGAAGTCTTAATGAGAAAATCACACTACAGGAAAAATGCCCTAAACCGGCGGTTCTAACTGGATGTTTAAGGACCGCTGGTAGTACCAGCGGCACAACCGGCGGTTTGGCCGTCGGATTTTAACGACGGCTGCACCGGTGATTTTGCTAATATAAGCCGCCGGTAAGGGAGGCGGTCCCTAAACCTACGGTAAACCGCCGGACGTCAACAAGAACCGGCGGTTTGGACCGCCGTTGATAAGTGACTTTTTACCGGCGGTCCAAACCGCCGGTATAAGCCCTAATACACCCAGCCCCGCGTCTGGCATTTCATTTTAACTCTTTCCTTCTCTCTCTCGGTCGCTCGCTCTCCCGTCGCTCGCTCTTTCGTAGGCTCGCCTCCGCTCGTCCGACCGCCGGCAAAGAATCTCCTCCGGCCGTCGCCCACAATCCGACGCCGCCGACGAAGTTTGTCCGCCCCAAATCCGACCGCCGCCCCCAATCCGAATCGCCTCCGCTCGTCCGACCCCAAACCGTCCGATTTCTATTTTAAGGTTATTTTTTATGGTTTTTCTTTGATTATTGTTTCTTACTACACATTTGCAAGTATTAAAAATATTTTGGATGATTTAGATAGTAAGCATTAATGTAATGTTGTAATCGTTGTGTTAGATCTATTTTTTTTTTTATTAAGTGTTATTTTAGTTTAGGTGGAATCTATTTTGTTGATTGTTACTTTTAGTTAGAACAAGATAGGAAGAGAGAGATTGAGGGAGAGAAAAGAGAGGGAGAGGACACCAACATTCAAGAGAGGAGGAAAACTTCAAAATGCCTCAATTTATCTCCAATGGAACTCTATTTCTCTTATTTCCTGCACTAAAAATATCTCGCTTGTTTCGCGCCTTTCCCACGAAGCTAAAAAATAGAGCGATTTTTTGGCGTAGGGGAACAGTCCGATGCAAATATTGGTGTCGGACTGTTCACCCGCATGCCATTGACGTATTTTTTGACGATCAATTGGTGCAAAAAGCCACTCCATACACCCGAATGCAGTTCGACTGGAGAAGCTCTAAGGAAGAAATAGGGAGGATTGCTTTGAGCTTGGAGTCGGCTTATAGAATAATAAGGGGAGTCAAATCCAAGGGTGATCTTTTAGAGTTTTGTGTTATAAGGGTATGTTAACATGTTATGATATAAATCAAAAGTGAAGAGAAGAGGGAGAAATAAGCACACAAAGGGTAACTTAATACTCGCCGAAGTATCAATGGAGGGATCAGCCATTAAACTCCATTACAATTTTTCAAGCAAGTGAAAGACTTTAATTATTTAATATTATTCATTTAAAAGAGTATAGTATAACTTTTATAGATAAAATAAAATAAAATGCATGAATTATTATATGGATGGATGACTATAGATTGTTAGGAAATCGAGTGGTCTGCATCAATTATGATCCCTCCATTGATCTCGTGCTGGTGTTGCATCATAGATAACCGGTCGACTTGGGAGGCACAAGAGAAGCCAAAGAGTTGGTGGGTGACGGGACCTTCAAAGTGGCTAACTTGGTGGAGCAATTGCTACTATTGTGGCCAATGAATCCACAAGGAAAGCAAAAGTTTTATAGACCCTTATATTCCACTTTTTGGAAGAATTGACCATGCAAGCCATTAATCAATACCCCAGTCATTAGTTTTTTTGATATGTCAATCCTTAGATGGAGAGATATAATATAGCAACTTTCTGGGGTTAATGCCCTTTGCCTAAATTCTTTGAGTTATTACATTCAGCTCAAAAGCCAATTTGGGAAGGTTGCAGTACACATTCGGAATTATCCATTGCAGTGAGGATGCTAAGTATTAAAACTGAGTATAATATTCCCCGTGAGTGTTTTAATGACGTTATTGGTCTTATGAAGGAAACTAATCCAGCTGGCAATTTAATTCCCTCAGACTTGTACCGAACAAAGAAATTAGTATCCAAGCTGGGTCTCACTGCTACAAAGATTGATTGTTGTATCAATGGATGTATGTTATACTATAAGGATGATGCAGCAGAAGTTGTTTGTCGCACCTGCAATGCTCCTCGGTTTAAGCAAAACTCGGGAAAACAACGTCGTCCAAAGAAAGATATGCCATATTCCCGTTTGTTTTATTTACCAATCATTCCAAGACTTCAGCGGCTCTATGCATCAATGAGTTCAGCATGCCATATGAGATGGCATAAGGAGAAAATAGCAAAAAGTGATGTTCTTTCTCATCAATCAGATGTTGAAGCGTGGAAACATTTTGATCGAGTGCATCCTTCATTTGCTGTTGAACCCCGCAACATAAGATTGAGATTATGTACTGATGGTTTTACTCCCTATAGTCAAATAGCTACACCGTATTCTTGTTGGCCAGTTATATTAACACCATACAACCTTCCACCAGAGATGTGTATGACTACTCCGTTCATGTTCTTAACTCTGATTATACCTGGACCACATAATCCGAAAGCAAAGATTGATATCTTTTTGCAACCATTAATTGATGACCTCAAATTATTATGGGAAGGAGTGCTCACATATGACATATCAACAAAACAAAATTTTCTCCTTCGAGCTGCTTTACTGTGGACTATCGGTGATTTTCCAGCTTATGGTATGTTGTCTGGTTGGAGCACAGCAGGGAAATTAGCATGTCCTTACTGCATGGAAAACAGTAAAGCTTTCACATTAAAACATGGAGGGAAAAATATTTGGTTTGATTGTCATCGTATGTTTCTAAGTGCTAATCATCAGTTCCGAAGAAATAAGGAAGCATTTGTTAAAAATAGAATTGAGCGATCACCTCCTCCACCCAAATTAAGTGGTGATGATATACTACAGAGACTTTCCGACATTCCAATAATTATTGATTATCCAATGCTATCCGAATCTAAATTTCTGGGTTATGGTGTTCAACATAATTGGATAAAAAAAGTATTTTCTGGATATTACCTTATTGGAGAACTAATTTGATAAGACATAACTTGGATGTTATGCACATTGAGAAAAATTTTCTGGATAATATTTTTAATACAATTATGGACGTTAAAGGCAAGAGTAAAGATAATGTCAAAGCAAGGATGGACATTAAAGAGTTTTGTCGGAGAAAAAATCTGGAGTTAGTAACAACAACTGACGGTAAACTAATGAAGCCAAAAGCTCCTTACTCTTTCACGTTAGAGCAAAAAAGAATGATATGTCAGTGGTTTAAAGGTTTAAAGATGCCTGATGGCTATGGATCAAATATAAGCCGATGTGTTGACTTGAAATCTACAAGATTATTTGGACTCAAAAGTCATGATTGTCACATAATTATGGAGGTTCTTCTTCCGATCATAGTCTGTATGTTATCCGATTACATATCAAATCCGTTGATTGAGCTTAGCATTTTCTTCAAAGATTTATGTTCATCTAAACTAAGTGAAAATGCTTTACGGAGGTACGAGGATAACATACCAATCATCCTATGCAAGTTAGAGAAGATATTTCCCCCGAGTTTTTTTGATTCTATGGAATATCTTCCAGTCCATCTACCTTACGAAGCTAAAGTTGATGGACCTGTACAATATCGTTGGATGTATCCTTTCGAAAGGTAAATGTGTTAAGATTTTTATTAATTCTTCAAGATTTTTATTTTCCAAACAAAAGTGATAACATATTTTTATTAACTTCACGATGATTGTAATTGATTAATAGATATCTGAACAAGTTGAAGAAATATGTTAAGAATAAAGTACGACCAGAAGGATCGATATGTGAAGCATATTTGTCTCAAGAAACAACTCACTTTTGCTCCTACTATTTCGAGCCACATGTAAGGAGTACAAGAACAAAAATTGATCGCAACATGGACTTCGATGTAGAAGAACAATCACATGCTACACTATCAGTATTTAGAAGGCAAGAAAAGCCTAGTGACAAATGTGTTGAAAGATATCTCAACGATTTAGAAATAAATACAGCGAATTTGTATGTACTACTGAACTGTGAAGAAGTTGAGCCAATCTTAGAATAAGTTCTAACATAATTTTAATAATTAATTAGTAATGTTTATTTTTGTCACCAGGTATTTCGTAAGCAATTTGCCTTTGACAGATTCAAGGGATATTGAGAAAGCTGTTGCAAATGAATTTTCAACTTGGTTCAGATCATATGTGAGCACATTTTTTTTATAAATTTAAATATTATTTATTATCAAAAATACTAAAATTTGAAAATGTTTTTAGGTACAAAATCCTGATAACAAATATTTCGATAAAGGTTTGCAAGCATTAGCATGGGGTCCAATGCGAAAAGTTAAAACTTGGCCAATATATATAGTGAATGGGTTCAGATTTCATACCAAATCGTGGAGTGAAGGAAGAAAAACTGAAAATTGTGGAGTATGTGTTAGAGGGAACACTCATGAAGAAGATGAGTGTGATTATTATGGCATTCTGAATGAGATCCTTGACTTGGAGTACCCAGGCGAAGATGAGAACTTTATATGCTTATTTAACTGTCAATGGTATGATACAGTATAGAATAGAGGCACAAGGGTTCATCCTACATATGGTTTAGTAGATGTTAAACATAGTAGAAGATACGAAAAGTTTGATCCATTTGTGTTAGCAAGTCAAGCTATTCAAGTTTATTTCAGCAAATATCTCAGTGGTCGTAGAGACAAACAAGATTGATTAGCTGTCATAAAAACAAAAGCACGGGGAATAATTGATCAACAATACATTGTAGCAACTACACATCAAGAGGATGAGATGTCAAGTTGTATGCCTGTTAAAATTGAGGAGATGACAACTACAACCTCTACTATTGAAATGGAGTTAGAAGATGTGAATAGTTTAACTAGTTCAGGCAAAGAAGAGAACGAGGATGAAAGTGAAGATACCCTTGAGAGTGATGAAAATAGTTTAGATGATTCTGATTAGTTTTTGTAATTTAGAATTGTAGAATTTTAATGTTTTGTAATATTTTAACTGCTTAGAAATGAAATTGTTATTTGCCAGCTTGTATTTTATTAACTGCTTTTTGTAATTCATTAACTGCTTTATTAACTGCTTCTCGTAATTCATTACCTGCTTCATTAACTACTTTATTAACTGCTTTATTAACTACTTTTCAATGGTTTAGTAATTATTATTTTTTAATATTGCAGATGGCTTCAGGCGACGATCCTCCTCGTAAATCATTTACCTCAAAGTTCCGCCGGAAGAAGATTACTGCTAGCAGACCCACACAGGCTGAGGTAGGTGAGGGGCCTTCAGTTCCACCAGATCTACCTACACCATCACCGCCACCACCTGCCAGGAGCCAGCAGCATTCACCAAAGCAGGGTCAGGGACATTTAGATCCACCTCCTGTTGTACCTCCATACTTCCCTGGCCACTTCCCTCCCAGCACGACGAGTCCTCGCTTCCCCTCTCCAGATCAGACACATGCTTCTCCATTCTATCCATATTACCCCCCACCATCATCACAGACAGCTGGTCCATCCAATGGTCCTCACCCTCCTTACCCTTACCCATATATTACTACCCCTATCCGGTGCAGCATGAACAGGGTGGACCATCACGACCACCAGAGGTTGGCACTAGCGATCCTGCAACAGCAACAGATAAGCGTCAATACATCGAGCCTGACGGCGATAAGTAAGTTCAATTTAAGTTATTAAGTTATTTTTATTTTGATATATTACATGTTATTGATAAAAAAAGTCACTTGCAGCTTCAATCCTTCAAGGTCACCTATACATATGATCCGGGATATAATAAAGAATAAGTATGATGCTTCTTACTTATCCTGGAAGAAGATCCCGAAGCTAGTTAGAGATATGTGGTTTGGAGAATTTCATGTATGTTTTTTCTGGTATGATTTCAAATATGTGAATTAATTTGTACTAATCTTTTTGTTATTGTCTAAATATTTACATAAAGAATTTAGGTGGTTGCCTGAGCACAACACGAGGATCAGAACAAATTTTGAGAGGAGAGGAGCGACCCATCTCAGGGACATGTTCACGGACATTAGAAAGTCCGGGCAGCGTCCTAATTGGATTGGAGAGGGCGTTTGGGCTGATTTGAGTAGTGCTTGGGCGACCCCTGAATTTGTAAAAATGAGAGAGCAGAATAAACAGAACAGAGCCTCTGACTGTGTAGGTTTAGGAAGCTCTCTTCATACTGGTGGATCAGTACCTCATACAGAACATAGGCGGCGACTGGTAAGAGTTTTAAATTATTTTATTAAATATATTTATGTTATTATAACTATTTCTTAAATTTTCAGAAAGAGCACCTTGGTCGAGAGCCAACCCCATTGGAGTTGCATACAAGAACACATCAACACCAAGCTGATTAGAGGTGGGTTGATGAAAAGGATAAGAAGGCTCATGTGAGTACTTTTGTTTGGAAATTTGGAATAAAAATTTGATTTTATAAAACTAATTTTAATATCAAAATATTTTATGGATTGCAGGATGATTTTGTACGAGCTCGAGACAGTCGGCAGTCCACTGGCGAGGGATCATCTTCAAGTTCGGCCATATTTCTGAGTATCATACCTGGTCAGAGGTTGTAGGTGGAAGACAAAAGGGGAGGGTATATGGCTTGGGCGCACAGGGCTATGCTATAGAGGGCAGTTCATCTACCTCTGCATTTCATGATGTAAGTGGGCTGAAGAATTTGTCAGCGAGAGGGTTGCAGCGCTTACTAGAGAGATTGAATAGATGAAAAGGGTTCAATCTAGAGAGATTGAAGAAATGAGAAAGGTTCATAATGAAATGCAAGCAGAGTTGCAATCCTATAGAGCTGAAAACAGAGGAAGAAGGACCAACAGGAGCAGCCATCTGCAGACAGTGAGGATACAGATGATGATTAGATATTTTTTATGTTTGATGATTATATTAATTAAAAATTATGAACTTCTGAACTTGTGATTGTAACACTATCATAAACTTGTGATTGTAATTAAACTTACTTGTGAACTTGTGATTGTAATTTTATGATGAGTTTGTGATTGTATTTTTAATTTATGGTTTTGATGAATATAGCGGCGTGTTGCCCAACATATCTTGCTTTTTCTGCAGGTTTAGACTTTAGGGTGAACCTCCCTCAAATAGAGGGGATGCTGTCAATTTTTTTTTGCAGGTGCTACAGGTTTCCGGCGGCTAACCGGCGGTTTAGCCGCCGGAAACTACGATACCGGACGGGCAGTGAGATGCTGCCGGTAATGTCATTACACCGCCGGTTTAGTACCGGCGGTTACCGACTGTCACCGGCGGTTCTACGGTGGACATCCGGCGGGTTGGAGCGTCGGTACTACCGACGGCTAGACCGCCGGCCATCGGTAAAGTAATCGGCGGTTAACCGGCGGAGGGCGGCGATTAACCGGCGGAAGGCGACGGTTTTAAAAACAAACGACGACCGACTAAACCGCCTGGGAACCATCGGTAAATAGACCGCCGGTGAGCCGTCGGTCAAATAACCGGCGGCATGACGGCCGGAAAATCGCCGATCCAAAATCCGGTTTAAAACGGCGATCCAAACCGCCGGCAAACCACCGGTGTCATAAACCGCAGGTAAAAAACCGCCGGTGAAAGTTTCCTACGCGATTTTTTCCGGCGGCCCAAAAATCGCCGTAAAGCCGCCGGTAATCTAAACAACCGCCGGTTAAAAAAGGATAACCGCCGGATTTCGACGTTTTTCCTGTAGTGTCACATAGTATTTCAAAACTCTTCTCTCAGCTTTCTATGCTTTACTCTAATGTTTAAGCTACATGTTTCTATCTACAGCTCATTCATGGTATTAGAACATAACCAGATTTCTGTTGCTGCATTTATTCCTATGCTGTACTGATTCCCTTCTCTTCTATATCGAGATGAGTGTTGATTCTTCTACTAGCCCTTCCCTTGTTTCTTCCCAATCTCCCATTAAGTTGAGAGAAGAGTTTTGAAAAGCAGTTATCAAATACGACTTTGACGTTATCATGATCGTTACTTTCATGACTATAAACAAACAATATAGTGAGTCAACATATTAACTTGAAAACCTCCATGATCTTCTAAGAATTTGCAATTTGGCATGTCCCATTAAAGGGAAACCTTGTGAGATTTATGGCCACTTAAAGGATTATAACTAAGGCAAATATTCAAGGGTAAAACAATTGATTTTTAGCTAAAAATTTTGTGCAAAGTTTTGGTAGATAAATAAAGATGATTTTATCTGTAAAAAGAACACAATTTTTATCTTTTTATATGTATCAACTTTGAGTAAATATTTTGTAAGAAACTATAACTTTTTATTAATATTTTGCAACATCTCCCATAAAAATTTAATATCATTTATATTCATATCACAACACATGACACAATATATTAAATAATTATAATAAATACTTAAATATTATTATGATATCAAACAATGTTATATCAATCATTAAATATGAAACATAAAAATATACATACTATACTACTATAATAAAATTGGCTTGTGATTCTTCCAACATAAAATCATAGCCATTCATTTAGCTCTTATTAATTTAAATCTCAATCATTCAAACTCCTTGAAATGAAGTATTCAATTTTGACTATTATAAAAGTGGCATGTGATTCTTCCAAAGTAAAATCATAGCCATTCATTTAGCTCTTATTAATTTAAATCTCAACCATTCAAACTTCTTGAAATGAACTATTCAATTTCGACTTTTATAAAGTGGCTTGTGATTCTTCCAATATAAAATTATAGCCATGCATTTATCTCTTATTATTTTAAATCTTAGCCATGAGATGAAGTATTCATTTTTTATTTAAAAATATAAATTTAGGCCTTTCATTTTTTATCTTATAACTATATTATCTTTTACCTTTCATCTTCTAAGCCTTTGTATTCATGCTAACAATTTTTTATTTACATAAATCATATTAAATCACATCCACTTTGATCTAAAATATAAATTTAGATCTTTCATCTTCTGAGCCTTCGTATTAATGCTAATAATTTTCACATAAATCATATTAAATCTTGCCATAATAATATAAATTTAGGCCCTTCATTCTTTATCTTATAACTATTTTATTTTTGACCTTTCATCTTCTAAACGATCGTATTCATGCTAAAAAAAACTTTAGGTAAATAAATAATATTAAAACTTGCCCACTTTCATTTAAAATTATAAATTTAGGCCCTTCAATTTTTAACTTATAACTACATTATTTTTGACATTTCATCTTCTAGGCCTTTGTATTCATGCTAACATTTTTTTTTATTTACGTAAATTATATTAAATCTTGCCCTAAATATATAAATTTAGGCCCTTTTATTTTTTATCTTTCGTCTTCTATGGCATCATTCCTGCTAACAATTTTTTATTCACATAAATCATATTAAATCTTGCCCATGTAAATTATATTGAATTCTAACCATTAGTTTTATAAATAAAATTATGACTTTGTTTGGGACGGCTTTCTTACTGTTTCTTAATGCAATTTTTTAATATAAAAATTAAAATATTTGTACTAAAAAGTTGCATTAAGAAGCAGTAAGAAAGTCGTATGCTTGCTTGGGACGGTTTTTTATTGTTTCTTAAAACGACTTTTTAGTACAAAAATTAAAATTTTTATGCAATAAAATTACTTTAAGAAACAGTAAAAAAATTGTCCCAAACAAAATCTATATTGAATACACGGTAAATAATTATGCATTTCTTCTTTTCTCGCATTGCTTGACTTCACATTACGAAAAAATGAATATTGAGACTATTCATTCAGAGAGCCTTCGGCGTTGCTGACTTTGTACATCACTAAGTTTCATTTTCTTATTCCAAATAAATTTAATGTTACTAACAATAATGGAATATTTAATAGTTAGCTATGATTATGATATTTTTATACTTGCAGGAATTCACTGTGATTCGATCGCTGTTAATCCACAACTAGTTTTCTTGTATTTCATGGATTCGATCATTTAGCTGCACCATTATGAAGTATGATCCTACTATCTTCTTTTATAAAATTATCTTGAAGTCACTGCTATTTGTATATGGGATGATCGTGCGGTCGTGCCTTTGCAAATAGAAGCTCAATTTTGTTTATTAAATTATCTGTTCAGAGCATAATGTGGCATATCATAGAGTAGTAATATGTTTGAAGTTGTTGTCGGAGAAGTATTTTTAGATAAGCTTGAAAACTCCTTTGGAGTTTGCTTGGCTCATCCTTAGAGAAGAAGGAACGAGACGAGGAATTTTTATTCTGTCAGGTTATCTGATGTAGCTCTACGTCAGGTAGCCAATAATATGTCGCCACGTGCTCTTATTTTTTATCGCGCGGCCCGACAACCCGACCCGGAACAGACCCGGGAGTTTGCGTATTGCTCGGTATTGCTAGGTATTGGTCGATTTTGCTCGATAAAAACGAAAATATCATTCTGTGAACCAATACCAAGCAATACCGATCAATACTGAGCAATACCAAGTTCTTTTAGGTATTACTCGGTATTGCTCGGAATTGGTCTTCACAGAGCGGTATTTCTCGTTATTGCCAAGCAATACCGAGTAATACCTAGCAATACCGAGCAATACGCGAACATAGCAATCCCGGATTCGGTCCGAGTCGGATCGTCGGGCTGCACGGTAAAGAGTAAGAGCACGCGGCGACATATTATTGGCTACCTAATATAGAGCTACATCAGGTAAACTGACGGAATAAAAATTCCGAGATCAGACAGCATTGAAGAAAAGAGAAACTTCTTGTCTTGAACTCTTGATAAAAGAGAGTATAGGTGATTATATACATTTACAAGTATATGACCGTACAAAGCTTTAAAGAAAGTACAGTTTGACTATACAAGATTCTAGAAACTGTTTATTCATTTGATTTATTTATATCCGTTAAGAAAGCTCACTGCATCCATATTAATATGCTATATTGGCTTAGAGTTAGAATTGAAAAAAAAAATTGAATTAGAATATTCTGACGAAAACTTTAATTATGATTATTTTAAAATTTTGTTTTTTAAAATCAATATAATATTAATTCAAATTAATTAATCATGTATTATATTAATCTTAAATTAAAATTTAAAAATTTAAAATCCATATTTTATATATATATATATATATTTTAGAATACTCAAATACAAAACTTTTTTTATTGGAGTATTCCTATCATGAAAAGTGCATGGAGTCTTCAACTCACAAATTTATGAAGGGATAAACAATCTTTAAAACTTTTTGAAGGTGCTCATGAGGTTATAGATGAAATAAGAACCTTATCGTTCACCTAGACAAATCAAACAGAACAAATAACTTAGGTTTTCGTTTGGAACAGCTGTCTTATTATTTTTTAAAATAAATTTTTAGTATAAAAATTTTTTGAATTAGAATTTTTTTAATAAAAAAATTGCTTTATAAAACAATAAGAAATCTATCCCAAATAAAACCTTATACTATGTTACAATTCAAAATCAAATAGGTCGACATTATTTTATTTTGTTTAATAAATTGATTTCAACTTTGATTAGCCATTATTAGGATTTTTATTTGTTGATTGTGCATAAGTTGATATATTTTACAGTAATTAATTAGGATTTCATTAATCACATTCAGATTTATCAAATGTTAAACAGTAACTTTTTATTTTCAAAATAGCCCAAACTGTTATACAACAAGCTGGAAGGAAAATTAACTTTAGATGTGTATATATCATAATATATATAATTGGGCAAATATTCTCGTTTTTTTTTTTAACTATGCCTTAAAGTTGATCCTCGATAAAGATGGTTTGAATGCCATTTGAACCTCATTGGGAAGGCTTCAATGCGATCAATGGTGCATTATGAAGCTTGCTAGGGAAGGCAATGATAGGACTAATTGCATAGAAGTAAAGGATGAGTTTGCTGATGAATCTTGATAGTCAAGCATGACATAATTGGCGTTTTGCGCCAAAGCTTACTAGTGAAGGCAATGGTGGGATTGGCTATATGTTAGAAGAAGATGATTTTACCAATAGACCTCATTAGGGACACATTGTTGGATCGGTGGCATGTGATGGGTTCATCTTGGAAGGCAACAATGAGACTAATTATGTATGAGAGAAGAGACCTTAAGTATAGATCTCACCTGGGAAGGCATTGCAGAACGAGTGGCATGCAACTAGGGCTGCAAACGAACCGAGCCGAGCCGAGTATGTGAGTGTTCATGTTTGTGTTCATTTAATATCAGCTTGTTCAAGTTTGGTTCATGTTTGTTCGAGCTTTATTGTTTGTGTTCATGTTTGGTTCATTTAAATTAATGAGTGTTCATGTTCGGTTCATGTTCAGTTCATGTTCGTTCGTTTAGTGCTTATCGAGCTTGTTCGCGAACATATTTAACGAATTTTTTTAACTATCAAACAAACATGTTCATGAACATATCAATGAAAAAATACATTTATAATAAAAGCAATTGTCTATGTAACAAAGGCAATGATTATTTATATTTTTTTTAATTCTATAGTCAAATATTAATTATTTTATCAAGCCTATTCATGAGTTCAAAATCGAACACGAATCAAGCTTAATGTCGAGCTTGTTCACGAACTTCAAATGATGTTGTTCGCAAACATAAATGAGCCGAATGCATTAGTGTTCAAGTTTGTTTATTTAAGAACTGAGTATTTAAAATATTGTTCAAATTTGTTTGTTTAGTTAATTAAACGATCACAAATGAGCTTTAATTGAACCGAATAGCGAGTAGCTCGTCGAACGTTTGGTTCGCTTGCAGCCCTACATGCAACAGAGGCACATAAGACTGTCATAGGGTTTGAACAAAAGTTCAAACCTTGGTTTGAACTAGGTTGAACCACTTTGGAATGAAGGTTCGAAATCAATTAGTTTCCATCAATTTAACTCATGATGAACTTTAATAAGTAGTCTATAAATATAAGAGGGGTAATTTGTATAAAAAAAACTTTAAGCATATTTGTCTAAAATCAACTAAATTAATAATTTTCTAATTATATGCATATAAGTCATACTAAGTTAACTTTCTCAAACACAATGAATATTTAGGTGCATTTGCAACATCAAAATAGTCATTCTTTAAATAATTGTTACTAAACATTTTAAATAAACAGATAAATTTATATATTTGAACATGTTATAATTAAATTAATATTTTAATAAATCATTGTGAATGAAATCTAATAAATTAGTAGTATTTGCATATTTAAATAATATTATTATCTATAAAAAATTTTTTGTGCTAATTTTATATGAAAAGTTTCATGATTCTCAGGTAACTCAACCTAATTACAAGAATGTGCCATTTTTCTTTTTCTTTTTTCTTTTTTTTTTTTTTGAAAAATTTGGGCAAAGCCCATATATAATTAACAAGAGATTACAAATTTGTACAAAAGACAAAATAAGCCCAGCAAAAAATGGGTAAAAGCTCATAAGAGCTCATTAGATGTTGCATCAACAAAAATATCGCACGTCAAATACACCATAATAGGGCTCCAAAATAATAAAGTCAGGACTTAGGATTTAGATCGAAATCATAGACAGTCACTAACCCTTGGTTGCCCGAATATCATCCAAGGGGTCAGGCTATCATAAACCAACATATGGAACTTCATCATCGTCCAGGCTAACATATCAAGCAGTCGAATTAAAGGGACAGAGAACCGAGTGCATAGAAATGCCTGCCATCTCAAAGCTTTTCCTTCAGATTGATCGAGTTTTTCCACTTTAAAACTTTACCGTATACCACTCTTTTAATACTGATCAACAAGGAAGAGATGTTATGAAAAACAACCCCAAATATCTGATTATTTCTATTATTTCCAAATTTGATATATAGTGTAGCAAACTATCCGCATGTAAAAGTTTTTAACAGAGGGTGGCCTAGAAAAATCACATTCCAGCCATTGTAAAAGATGCAGCACCTAAGGCATAAGAAGAAAAGCTCTCGTCTAAAAAATGAGACCAACCATAATAGAAAATGAGAACGAACATTCAAAGAACGAGTGATTAACACTTTCAGAATTTGAGTGGCATAAACTGCTTGTGACTGGGATATATATATTTCTAACGTGCAAAGCTTCTGCAGTTTTCAAGCCTCCGACTAAAGTAAGCCAAACATAAACAGAGTGTTTCAGGATATGTTTTTTGTGCCAAACCATCTTGTACCAAGTGTAGGGCGGCATATCTTTGTAAAATTCCTCAATAAAGTCCCTAAATTTAACATTGTTCTGGTTATTTCAAAGCAGACAGGGACCTGCACTATCAATGATAGGAATGCTACCAACAATACTACTCAGCTGTAGAGAAACATTAACAGGAAAGTTCCAATAAAAGTCCTTAATGTAAGATCTCAACAAATGTTCAGATAGATGATCGAGGGATGCAACAATACTACTCAGCTGTAGAGGAGCATTAACAGGAAAGTTCCAGTGCAAATCCTTAATGCAAGATCTCAACAAAGGTTCAGATAGATGATCGAGAGATGCCCCCCCCCCCCCCCCCCCCCCCCCCCCCCCCCCCCCCCAATCCAAGTTTTCACCTAAAGTAACATTGTTACACCAATGGTCCCATAGCAAAGATATCGGAGCATTAGGAATAATTATAAATGGAAAGCTGGTTTTAACAACTTCAGCTGTTTTGCATACAGAAGCCCAAATTTTAGAAGCTGTAGATTGAGGAGGCCGGCAAGGTAAAATGTATTTGTTGGAAAGCCAAGAGGATAGATGAGAAGGACAATTATACATTCTGATAATCATAGAGCAATTAAAAGCAAATTAAAGAGCACTTATCGAAGGAATACCCAACCCGCCTTTATATTTGGGCAAACAAACTTTATCCTAAGAGACGATATGTAGTTTATTAGCACTAGTGGTATCCCCAAGAAAACAAAACCTGGAACAAGTTAAAAAAAAAAAAACTTATAAACAATTTTAGGTAATATGGATCCACGTATCCAATAGTCTATAGTATTTTGTATAGTGAATTTCAAGAATTGTAATCTACCAGTAAAAGACAATAAGTTTACTCTCCAACCAGACATCTTCTTGTAAATACTGTCCATAAGAGGCAGGAAGTCTTCTACTTTGAGCCTGTAGAAGGATAATGGAATAACAAGATATGTAATCTTTGAGCTTATGTTATGTATAGAGAGAGCTTGACATATATCTTCTTGGATCCTCTGATTCTTAGGAAACATGATAGAGCATTTATCAAAATTTATATATAGCCAAAAGCGTTAGCAAAATCTCTAAGAATACTAGCTAGCTTGTGATAGTTCTCTAGACTAGCTTCCCCAAAAATCAACACATCATCCGTATAAAAGAGATGTGAAAGAGTATAATTATCTGTAGAGATACCTTTAAAGCCTCTCTCCTCAAGAAGATTTGAGAAGGCGTCCATAACCAGATAAAAAAAATATGTACTAAGTGGACAATCTTGTCTAAGCCCAGTAGTCGAAGGTAAATAGCCCTCCAAGGCCCCATTGATGGCTACAGAGAAGTTCATATCCGAGATACATGCTTTTATCCAACTGACAAAAAGGTTAATTAGGGAAATCATTCTGAATTATATGAGCTAACAAAAATTTTCTTAAAACAGAGCCAAAAGTTGATGAATGAAAATAAAATTCAAAGACATAAATATAATATTTCTATATAATTATCAAAATATCAGAATCACGATATTTTTTTTTATTTTGGAGAAAATGATTTATTTATTTTAATTTATGACAATATATATTTGCGTAAATATCCCATTATTATTAGATAGCGACTCTACGTCTCTACCGATGCCGGCTGTCATTTCTTCGTTCTTACACGCGACTCGGTTTCCCTTCTCTCGCTTCGATGTTATCTGCTGCATTTTTTTTCTCAGTACAGTTACCTCAAGAATCCAAGAGGACGTCATGACAAGTTTATCGCAGTTGAATCGCTTCTCTTTTGGCAAATCCTTCATTTAGGAAATTCTTCAAAGGCATAACTGAGGTACAATGGAGGCGGCGACCGCCGCGTCCTGGGGGACGGTAACAGGGATCAGCGGGTAGATTACTTCAATTCAATGTCCTTGGTCTTCTTTACTGTTTTGTTGAATATTCTTGTCTGTAATCGCTTGATGGCTTGTGACCTGAATCTGATTGAGGTAATATCAGTTAAGTTTATGCGTAGCAATGGGGCATTTGGAACTGATAATTTCTGGTTATGTACTAGTCTTTGATCGGGTGAATTTGGATATTCGGAGTTCTCTTTTCATCCCTATATCAACAGTGATATTAGTTGCTCTGGGAGAACCTGATGAATTTTATGTATCCGGTTTTTCCTACTCACATAATAATGAGATTACGGTTATTGCATCTTTCTCATTCAATGTGTTTGTTTTGCAGAATGTCGGAAACTTATTTGTCACGCAAAGCCATAGGTCCAAAATATTGGATGTCCTATCACAATGGTTTAAGGAGGAGCCTTAACTTGAGGCATTACTCATCAGAACTTGAGAAGCGTAACATCAAAAATAGATGGTTGGAATTCAGAAAATATTCACCTTATTTAGGGAAAGAAAGATGGATTGCACCATTTACTTTATTAGCTTATAGTGATGATAGTGTAGCAGTTAATGGAACCCCACAAAAAAGTCCTGCTAGTGATACAGAAGATATGAGATTTAAGTCCGATCACTCTTTGCAAAGTGAAAATCTTAGCAGTGTACTAGTGCAAGCCTTACACGACGCAGCGCGGGCTATAGAGTTGGCCTTTCTTGAACATACCTCATCATCAAAATCCCCTTGGTTCTCGAAGACATGGCTTGGTGTTGACAAAAGTGCTTGGATTAAAATACTGTCCTATCAGGTTCGCAGAAGCGTGTTTACCAGTTTCTCGAAGCATTTTTTTAAAAAGTTTTTTTACTTGTTTATTACCATATAACTGCAATTTCTGTTTCTTACGAAGTTCTGATGTACATACTAAATCAAATGATGAGAAAAATAGTCTATATCTTTAATTTGCAGTAGTGAAGATTTAAATTACAAAGAGAATTTTGAAGTCGGTACCTGGCAATAGTTTACACATAAATGAAGATACGAGAGGAGCACCTACTTTCTAAAGGAGCTATTTTAATATTAGACTTTAATTTTGTTTAAAAAAAAAGAAAAGAACTTTTTGTAAAGATTGTAAAAAGGCTTAAACCCTCGACATGAAGTAGTCATTATGAAATCTTTATGTCAGAAGTATAAATGAAGTAATCAAAAGTGGTGGTTTCCAACTTTCCATAGGATAAGAGGATAGCACTTACAAGATGAGTTGTTAATTTAGGTTAATCTTTCAAGATAGATTGAGTAGAGAGTCAATTGAAACATTGAAGTTAAATCAAATTTGATGCAAGATGAGACTTGCTGTGTTAAGAAGTTTGGCAAATTAGTTCCAGGATTGTGCAAAAGATTTTAAATATAAGAAAAATTGGTGATAGAACAAGTTAAAAAAAAGATTGCTTTTAAAGAATGATATATTTTGAAACTAAGCCCAAGGCTCAGTTGTTAATGCCTTATTATAGGGTATTTACCAAGGAGTGGCAGGAGAGAGATTAAATTGCTTATGTCAGACAAATAATATCTTGTAAGTATTAAGAGTGAAGATAATAGGACCTTAATCAAAGATGAAGTCATTACTGATTTTTAGAAATGTTTTTTCGAGATTTACTAAATGAGAGTTAGAAGGAAAATTTTTTGAGTGCTATAATCACGATTTTTACTGTTGTAAACAAAAAAAAAAGGTGGCGAAGTTAGCTTTTAAGAAGATTAAAACTTAAAAGGTAGGATTTTAAGTCTAAATGAGAAATTTATCAAGTTTTGGAGAGTTATAAGAGATATTGTGATATTTACATGATTAAAAAAGCATTTAATTGAAATATTAAAACTAAGATTATGCTGAATACTTGGACAAGAAACATTTTTGCTAAATTTTAAGAGCAAAGCTGCTGTTTGGAATTTTTATAATCATACAAGGCATGGAAGCTTCAGCATCATAATGCTATACGAGCATGTTTCTGTAAAGTTTCAATTCTGAATTGTTTGAGTACAAAGCAGACAATAGGTTCATGAAATGTTTGAAATATATATATTTTTATCATGTAATTCTTGGTTGTTTGATTGCTTAGAGCAGTTAGGTTTGAGTTTAAGTAACTTGCATATTCCAAACTGTGCTTGCCTTCTTGTGTATGAAATGCACCATCAGGTTTTAAAATTAGGGGAAAATGTAAACCAAATTGAAATTTATTCTCAGATGATCAAATTGGAGCCTTACACGTGTTTCCTAAGTGATTTTGCGTTAAAAAGCTCTAGCTGAATAATTTTCCAAATTACAGTAATCATTCCGATTGGAATATACTGTTTTACACTTTTACCTAGGAACTACCAAATCCACCAGAGATTTTTTTCATCCGCTTAAATACTTTTTCAATAACCTATGATCCCTAACTGTCTCACATTCAATACAAGGTCAATGATTGAGCATGAATTTGATAGGAAATACTTGAGTTCGCAAGTAACCCTAAGGGGAAATACTTGAGTTCGCAAGCAAACCTAACAATAATTGGTGAAAACAACGAGAAATCTGCTGATTTCAGAGAGAATTCAACAATTACGATGCAGAAATTTTAAAAAAATTGGAGAGAAAACACAAGTAAACTTCTTCTATTCAATCCACGAACAAGAAAACAACACTAGATACAAGTTTCTTCAATTCGAGAGGAAGAAAAAATTCTCCAAATCTTTAGCACGCCTAGAGCCCAAAAGAACAAACTCTAGATCTCAAATCTTTCTTCCAATTCAAGATGAAACCCTAATCTTCCCAAGGAAACTAATTAAAACAAAGAGGACAATGACAAATTCCCTAAACAATCCCTAATTCAAAATTTCCCTCCCAAAGCACTTTTAATTAAGTTGTGGGCCCCATCTCTCCAACCAGCCTCTCTCTCTCTCTCTCTCTCTCTCTCTCTCTCTCTCTCTCTCTTTCTTCCCCTTGGTTCCACCCCCTCCTCCTGTAGCAAAGAATCGGTCCAGGTTGGACCGGTTCAACTGGCCCTAGAGCCGGCCTAACATTACCCCCCTCCCAAAGACTCACATTGTCCTCAAGGTGAAATGAAGGGAACTGATCTTTCACCCTCTCATTGGGCTCCCAAGTGGCATCGAAATTGGGCAGGTCTCTCCATCTAATAAGCACTTCTTTATTCCCCTCTTTATTTGATCTTATCCCTCTCAGCTCTAGTGTTTCTATGATCACTTTCAACTCCTCTGTTAGTGTAGCTGGTAACTCCGCACTAATTGTATGCTCCCCTAGAGCTCTGCTCAACTTGGACACATGGAAGACTGGGTGTATGGCGGCGGATGGGGGTAACTTCAAACGGTATGCAACTGCTTCGATCTTGTGCAAAATCTCGTAGGGGCCGAAGTACCTTAGGGCCAATTTCTCGATCCTCATATTTCCAACTGTCATTTGCCTGTAAGTTTACAGTTTTAAGAACACTTTCTCTCCCACTTCAAACTGTATGTCTCTCCTATTTGTATATGTCTGTTTCTTCATAATTTGTTGTGCCTTCAACAGATGTTTCTTCAACTCTTCTAACACCTTATCCCCTTCCCCCAAGTACTCACTTTGAAAGGGGTCATCTGGGAAGTAGAATTGTATGATGTATTGTACCAATGCTCGGCCCATGCTAATCTTTTTGCCTACATCGATATTTCAGAAGCAAAACACCTTAAGTCTCCAAACTCCTGTTTACTATCTTCGTTTGCCCGTCCGTTTGAGGATGGTAGGCAGTGCTTCTCTCGAAAATAGTGTCTGTAATCTAAACATCTTCCTCCAAAAGTGACCGAGGAACACTTTGTTTTGATTAGACACTATCGACTCTGGAATCCCATGTAGTCTAATCACCTCCTGATAAACGCTGTTGCCATTGTCACTGTGGTGTAGGGGTATCGTAAGGAAATGAAATATGCATACTTACTCAGCATATCAACCAACACCATAATAACTGTAAACCCCTCTGATCGTGGTAGGCCATCTATAAAATTCATGGATACTTACTCTCATACTCTGTTTAGAAGTGATAATGATTGTAGTAACCCACCTGGAGCCATAGCCATATACTTGTTTCTCTGGCACACTTCACACCTCTCCACCATTTCCTGCACATCCTTACGCATTCCTTTCCAATATAATTCAACAGTAAGTCTCCTGTATGTATTTTCTACTCTAGAGTGACCTCCAATTGCACTCCCATGAAACTCCTGCAATAGATGGGGAATTTGGATGGAGGTTTGTGGCATCACAAACCTCCCATGGTACAACAACCTCTCCCCTTCGAGGGTGTAGGTGGCTGCTCCTATCCTTCAGCAGATCCATCCGATTCTTCTTCAACTCTTCATCCTGCACGCTTTCTTCCTAGATAGCCCCCCAATCCACCATTAGGGATACTGAAATGGTCATCTCCTAGAGCTCTCCTCCACACCTAAATAAGGCATTAGCCACCTTATTCTCCAACCCTGGTCGGACTGGATCTCAAAATCGTATCACAATAGTCTAGATAGCCACCTCTGATGTTCCTCTGTCACCATTCTTTGCTCCAACATATATTGCAAGCTCCTTTGATTTGTCTTGACGATGAAGTGTCGTCCCAGCAGGTATGGTCGCCACTTCTGAATAGCCAACACGATGGCGATCAATTCTTGTTCATATACAGACTTCAGTGTAGCTCTAGCTGACAACACCTGACTGAAGTAGACTATGGGTTTATGATTCTACATCAACACTGCCCCCAACTTATATCCAGACGCATTTGTCTCCACCATAAAAGTCTGATTGAAGTCTGGTAAAGTCAAAGCGGGTATTGTGTGGTCATGGACTTCTTAAGTTTCTCAAAAGCCTGGGTAGCCGCTTCTCCTTACAAGAAGTTATCTGTCTTTAACTGCTCTGTCAAAGGCAAGGTTATGTTGTTGTACCCTTCACAAACCTCTGGTAGTATCCCGTCAATCCTAGGAAACCTCTCAACTCTTTCAATTTCTTATGTAGAGGCCACCTCTGCATGACTTATATTTTAGCTAAATTTGCTGTCACACCCTCCTGAGATACTACGTGTCCCAAGTACTACACACTAGTCTGTGTGAGGCTACATTTCTTCAGGTTGGCCCTGATCTGATGCTCCTGTAGAACTCCAAAGACCATCCTTAAATGCTCCAGGTGCTCCTCTTCGGTTCTGCTATACACAAGTATGTCATCAACGAAATTAAGACAAACCTCTAGAGGTACGGCCTGAACATCCTATTCATCAATGGTTGGAAGGTAGCAGAGGCGTTTGTGAGCCCAAATGACATCACCAAGAACTTGTAGTGCCCTTCGTACATCCTGAAGGCCGTCTTCTGAATATCTTCCCCCTTCATCCTGTTTTGATGGTGTCATATGCCAGTTTGGCCTACACTTTAACGGTCACTCTGTAGTATAACAGAGAAGAAAAATCTAAACCAGATCCTTCTTACTAACACTCATTCCGAGCCACTACTTTCAGAATTGAGTGAGTAAAAGAAATCTATTTAGACTCTCATAACTTGCCAACATATCAAATTTCATTATTAATAATGGGAAGCATATAATGTCCCTTAATGAACATTAAATATAATTGAAGTAAATGCATAACTCTATTAAAACTTTTAAAATTCACTCACATACCCAAAAGTCTATACATCTAGCATTCAATTCTCGTTTTAGATATCTTTGTACACCCAAAATGTATTTACACCAAAAGAACGGTCACCTCTTTTTACTATCGCAAGGGCTCATCCTTTCTTGCAGTACAACCGCTACTAATGAGCTAAGCTCAATGAAATACACAAGCAATTTATAAGAAATAATAATAAACATTTAAGAAATGCTTAACAATACTAACATAGTTAAAACACATTGAAATATTAGATTGAGCCTAAAAGTGCTTAGCAGTATTATTCATCTTGCAAAAACTGTTCAACACCTTTAAACAAGTCATATAATGTTTATAAGCTTTTGCACCTTTTCAATTTTCCAATTCAAGGTTGGGTCCAACTTCTCAACTTTTAGAATGGAAGCTATTCTCTCATTCAAGGTTGAGTCAAATTTTCCAACTTCTAGAATTGAGAGTGTAGGCTTACCTCGTCAGATCTTTCACCTTTAATTGTGCGGGCCTATCCCCCATATATAACTTATCCCCCGTATATAGTCATCCTTTTTAGCCCTGATGACATATGTTTTTGATGACATAGTTGCGCTTTAATTGCCCTTTAGCTATCATTTTTCTGCCCTTTTGATGCCTTTTAGCTGCCCTTTTGCTACCTTTTAGCTGCCATTTAGCTGTGCTTTAGTTGAGCTTTAACTGCGTTTTAGTTGCGTTTTAGCTGCCCTTTAGATGTCGTTTTGCTCATTCATTAGTTTATGAATATTATCCTTTTATGTTTACGAAATTATTAACATCGATATAGATCACTCTCTACATAAACAATTTCATACATATTTGTCCATGTTCATACAAAATAATTAAAATAAACTGAAATACATGTGGTTATAAGCATAATAAAGATGAAGTGCAATAATAAAATATTTACTAATTCTTATAACCTTATTTGAGTATCTCACAGTGCTAGGAATTTATTCTCCTAGACTTTGTCTTCCTTTCCTCTTGTATACAATCTTAATTGCTCTCTTTCTCATTTCATAAAAAATTTTTCCTTTCCTTTTAAGTCATATTCTTTAATGTTTTCTGCTACTACTTAAGCCTTAACCTATTTTTAACTACCATCAACAAATAACAGTACTTCCCCTATTATTTCTTGAATTTGCATCAACTAATAGCAATAACTTTAGATAAATAACAAATTGCACTTGGTTTCAGCCAAATAAAGTTTTCAACCACTAACTAAAATATTTGCCTAATTTACCTTACCTTAATTTGCTGAAAAATATTTATGGAATTCTTCCCATAGCATTCCACTACATGTAGCTCCTTCGCACCCTAAGTCAACTGATGGAAAATGGGAGAAGAATACTAATGATGCATAATTGAGGGAAATTCCAGCCCACTATATGATTAATGTCTTTTATTTAGATTACTTTATATTATAATATCTAGAGCTTTTCCCACTACAGGCTTCCAAAAAATTTTTAGCCGTAGGATCTAATCCACCCAATGCATGACTTGGTTAGTGGAATGTAGAGGCTCTAGTAGAAATAAAAAAAACTGTGACATATGTAACAATTATTTCTTATACTAATTATGCATATACAATTGACTTCATAAGTAACATATGCTTCAATTAACATTTAAAGAAATTTTATACTTGCCTTTACTTGAATATTTTGGGTATTATAGATGGTGCCCGACTTCAAGTCCATCTTAGAAAACACTACTGCTCCATACAACTCATCCAGTAGTTTATCGATCACCGGGATGGGGAACTTATCCGGCACAGTCTCCTTATTAAATGCCCTGTAATTTAAACAAAACATCCAGCTCTTATCCTTCTTCTTGACCAGCAAGACTGGACTAGAGAAAGGACTCACACTTGGTTTGGTGATCCCCGCTTTTAACATATCCCTAATCAGCTTTTCAATGTCATCCTTCTGAATTTGGGGGTAGCTGTAGGGTCGTACACTAATCGGTGACATCCTCTCCTTCAAAATGATTGCATGCTCCTTCTCTCTGGGTGGTGGTAAACCTTGAGGTGGCTGGAACATCTCACTGAACTGTTGTATGAGTGGTTGTACTGCAAGAGGAATGTCTCCCTCTTCCCCCACACTAACCCTCTCCAACCATTGCAATTCCACCAAATATCCACCTCCCACCTCTTGCAAGTTTCTGATCATGGATTTGAGAGATACTCCGACCTTGCATTGCCCTGGATCATCATCCTCCTTCCTCCCATCACCAGTTCTATCCTCAATGCTCCTTAATTGACCCTGTTCTCCTCCAAAGTCTGTAGCCACTTCATTCCCAGGATGACATTAGTACTCCCCAACTAGAAGGAAAAAAAGTTCTCCCTCAGCTAGATCCCCTGAATCGTCAGCATGCTCCCCTACAAATTCCTCTATCCACCTTTCCCGTGCCCATCATCACCCCATAGCCTCGTGTATCCACTAATTGCACCCCCAGTAGATCAACAATCTGGGTGTAGATGAAATTATGGGTTGCCCCACCATCTATCAACACTACCACCTTTCTATCAGCTATCTCTCTTTACTTTCATAGTGTGATTCAGAGTGAATCCCATCACTAAGTTTAGGAAGACTTCTGCCACATCTAGATGAAACTTCTCATCTTCCTCCATCTCTAACCCACTCTCACCTCCCTCTTAAGCTTTCTTGTCATCACAAACGGTGAGAAACTAAAGAGTTCGGCCCTTACACATATGCCTTGGCATGTACTTCTCATCACATATAAGACACAACCCCTTTGCCCTCTTCTTATGTATCTCATTCTCAGTCAGCTTTTTAAAATTTCACCCATTTCCCCCTCCTCCAACTCTCTCCTTGGACACTTCCTTTGGACTCCTGAAGTTGGCCCCTTGGGAGCTGAGAAGGTGGTGGTCATCCTGAGTTGCTCCCCCTGAGTTGCTCCCCCTAGCCTCTCTCTCCAGTTGCTTATGATCCTCTACCAACTGTGCTAGCTCGATGGCCTCCCCCAGATCTCTTGGTCTCATCTCTCTAACTGCTGCCCGTATCTCTGGTTTAAGACCCTTCTTAAAGTTCCCCTTTAGCACTGTCTCAAAGAACCGGTCTAATCTGCTGGCCAAGTACTCGAATCTGTCACGATAATCTGCCCAGTCCCCTCCTATGTCAAGGCAAAGAATTGCTCATAGAAATCTCCTCCCATACTGGTTCGGAAATGTTCTAGTTAGCACTCTTTGAACTCCATCTAGCTCCGGATGAGTTGCCTCACGTCACGCCATTGGTATCATGCCAGTGTCTCCCCTCCAAACACAGTCCTTCCATTGTCAGCTTCTCTTCCTTCATCAACCTGTTTACGGCGAAATATCATTCCACCTTGTAGATCCAGCCATGACCATCATCGCTCTCAAAGATGGGCATCTTCGGCTTTCTCACTTTCAGGTCATCCCTGTTGCCACTGAATCCTCCATAACCTCCCATTCCTCGAACAGGAGGTGCTTCCCAGTTGTCACGATCTTCCTTTTGACGATCATGTCCAACCCCTTCATCAAATTCCCCTCTTCTTCTTTCAAATTCAGCACCTCTACGGTAGAAATCCTCCATTCTCCCTACAAAATCAGCAGTCCTTCTTTTGAAATCAGTGATCATCTCCCGCTAGAAAGTGGTTCTAGAGGCATTCTGTCTTCACTCTCCATGATCTCCACTTCTAGATTTTCTTTTCCCCTAAACAGGTTAGTGTTTAACCTTCCATTGATCTTCACTTCTAACAATTTCTTCAACATCTCTTCCATCACGACAAACTTCCTTTCCATCCTTTCATTATTGGATGAAATCTGATTTTGAAAATAAAAAATTTTTCCCTTCAAATCTAATTTAAGTTGCCCAATTTTTCCTTCCAAAACTTCAACCTTCTTCCCGGCCCAATTTCTTCTTCCAAAATAGAATTAAGCTGTTTTCACTCGAATCCCTTCTGAAAAAAATGCTTTCTCATTAAGGACTTGCAATGGTTAGATTGGTATCTCCGTTGTACATCCTATATTGTTCATTGGTGGGAACCACATGCATGTGGGAGAACTACAGTCACATCTTCTATTCTTCTACTTCCCATTAAAATTTTACTTGTTTGTACTCTTATACTTTCATTTGAAGTAATAAGAAAGTACTAGTCCCCCTTCTCATAGTGGATATTGGTGCCAACCACTATAAGTCTGTCTATATTTGCTGTTGTTCTCTTTGCCCATCCAAACTCTTAATAGGACACAATGGAGAAAAAAAATTCATGCAGCCGATTCCACATGGTGAGATATAAACTTTTTTTTGTTATTGTCCCCTCTTTACCCGTCCAAGTAACTTGAATAAGTGGCACACTGGCTTGTTGAGTAGCTTGAGTCTGAGGAATATTCCAAGTAGTTGGAATATTCTTTTGTTCACAAGTAGACAAAATCGCTACTCTTCAAGGATGCCCAACCAATCTTTTGTTGGGTTAGGACCTAATGCATTTTATTATAGTTCGTTGTTCATTGGATGACTTTTTTATCATTTAAAGCAAGTGGCTAACTAATGGAAGAGATCTACGTCAAGGGTGAAAAATTAAGCACTTTTTTTTTCAAAAACGTAGTCCTGGTTGAAACTACCTACCAAACTGATGAGGACATCGCTCAGAGATTCAGACACGTGTACCGGCGACAGAATCGTTGATCTACGACTATGATTCAGCGTCTTTACTTTTGACGCTTTATGTTTTATCTAGTCTTGTCGTATGCATGATGTTTTATTTAGTTTTGTTGTTTTCCGATTTTACCCCTATGGGGAGTGTCTTGTCATTGTAGCTCGGAGGGCAAGTTTGTACTTTTCCTTTTCATGTTAGAGGCCTATATATAGTGGCCCTATGTGTTGTAATGGGATGATGAATGTTTAATAAAAATTTCTTGTGTTTCTTCTTCTTCTTGTGTGATCACTAGAGAGAAGGGAGAGAGCTTGAGGTTGAGCAAGTGCAAGGCCCACAAGTCGTTGGAAGAGTCCACGGCTCATGGTAATTTCTTCTTTTATATTTTTATTTGCGTTTCCCCCATCCTCCTTCCCTTCTCCACTCGCCGTCCCCTTCCAAGTCCACCTCCACCGGTTGCTTGACCTCTCCCACCCACTTCATCCTCTAGCTCCACCACCCCAAGTCAACCACCATCCAAGCCCACCTCAACCCGACGGCAAATCCCCCTCCCCCCCTTTGACCGCCGGCCACATACCCATTAATCAAGCAATTATGATGATTTCAATCATCATAATTACTCCCTAATTTAGATCTAGCATTAAAGGAAGATATTATTTGAATTTTGAAATTTAAATTTTGAAATTCAAAACTTTCATTATTTGCGTAATCTAAAAAAGGAAAGTTTTCAAAATTTGAATCCATTCGAAATTTAATTTTGGAGGATTCATTATTTTCCCGCCTAGTTGTCATATCTTGTTTGGAAAGAGCCTAACTCCCCCATAATCCCCGTACCCCCTCTCTCTCCATGCCGCCGACCCCATCTATGGCTTCCCCCATTAATCCTCAATCAATGCCTTAATTACAATTAATTTGAAATCAAATTTCAAATTATTTCTCTCCAAATTTAATCAAAATCTAAGATTAATTTCAGATTTAGATTAAACCACACCTCCACCCTAACCTAACCTAAGCTCCTTCAAACCTAGCCTCCTCCCCACCTCTCCAAGCCGTCCCCACTCCTCTCCCTCCTATTCAAGCCGCCAGCCTCCCTCTCCACCACCCTTTTCTCTCCTTTTATCTTTCTCCTTGTGTTCTCTCCTCCTCATGCTTATGGTGCATGGCCGATCCTGAGGTCGATCACGGCTTCGCTTACAACGACCGAGGGGAAATTGACATCCTCCTCTCCCCCTTCTACGAGCTTGGCTGGGAATACGACGAAACGGTGGAAAGATACGTCAAGCACATCCTCTATTGCTTAGCGGAGACGATCGATCTCCAAAAACCTAAGACGCATTGGCTTCTCATTGGGAGATCTACCCCTTCTCCGTCCGTGGCTACCTCTCCGTTAACAAAGACCTTCGGTACCATCTTCCTAGTGGCATTTTCTCTCATCGTATGCTTCGCCTTCATCCACTAAAGCCTAAGAGTGATTGAGTGAGTAGGAACTCTAAGTGACCATGTCTTGATGTTACACTGTGGATTCTTGATTACTTGCTATTAGTACTACTATTTAATTTTTGTTATTATTGCAATTGTATTACTAACCTCTTGTAACGGCTTACCATTATCTAATCTTCCAACGAAAAGTTCTAAGAATTTAACTTGATTGAAGCATGAGTTACTAATTAGCAATGCGCAAATTCAATCTTTATTGTTACAATCCCAAAGCAACTCTTCGCATGTTTGTTTTACATCACAAACTCAACTGTTTCTATGCAATTTACCTAAAAATAAATTTTCTATCATCCTTCTGCATTTATAATTTTTAATCATACACTGATGGGACTTTTCTCTTGTAAATTCTATATGAATTACTTATACACCTTATTAGCAACTTTCTAATCTCTCAAAATTTCCAGGCTGCAGTCCACTCTCTATTGCAGGCGGCAATTGAAATTTCATCTCGAGGAGATGGAAGAGATAGAGATATCAATCTTTTTGTCCACAGAAGGTCCTTAGATTTTCCTTTGATTCTTGTCATTTCTTTTATAACTAGATTTTTATGGCTTTTTATTTGACACAACCTAAGTCATTTAATTCTAAAATATTAAAAAAAGCAGTAAAAACTCGTATGCTGATTTCATATTTTTCCTTACTGGATAAATTTTAATCTAGTGATATCTAAATGCATGGAATGTACGTAAATACCATTTCAACAGTTGTTTAGTTGTTGAATACTGATACGAATGTTGAATGCAAACACACTCAAGTTGGGCATGAAGGGATGGCGGGAACAAGTATTTTGCGAATCACATTTGCTGTGTTTGAAAACCTTATCAAATGGACAGATACTGATAAATTCAAAATTTAAAGTAATCGAAATCCATTTCTTTCGTACTTTGTTTGGACAGCTATAGCAGAATGCATTTTGTTTATGAAATTCTAGTAATATTCTCAATTGTATCTTGTTATTTTCTTCCGTAGTTTACTTTCTTGCAATAAAATTACTGTTTTTCATTGGTTTTCCATTGGAATCGTAGAGATTTCTCGCTATTTTTGCTCTCTTGATAGGATTTATTTGAAATCTTCAAGTGTTTCTTATCACAGCTCCAGGAAGGTATTGGTGGTATAGGAAAACCTTCCATGTCATCGGAAGTATGAGATGAGAATAGGCGAGTATAACCTATCATGTATTTGGAAGCTCTCTAGGTAATAATTCAAGATTCCTGGTCTCCCTTAGTACAATTAAGAGCAAGAAAAAAATTACTTTTTTTTGGCTTAATAGGGAGGAATTTATAGTTTTTTTCCAGAGTGAGCAAATTGTATAAAAGGTCCAATTGCTTTTTGTTGCCGATGTTTTTGCCCTTTCTCATCTTTAAAAAATGTGCAACTTTATGATGATTTCTATGATTGATCCGATTTGCTGGCTTGCCATGAAGTTTCTAACAATTTTCTCTTGTGTAATAAATTTTTTTACAAAGCTCATTCCTATTATTACTTCTCTTTCCACTTCTTGAGTCATGTCTTGGGTTTTACTTCATGCTTTTTATGGCAAAGGCCATTTTCTTCAATTATGAGATTGTTTTTGGTTGCTCCAAGTAGTAATCTCCGCTTACTTTCTTCCCTTTTAACTTCTTCAAATGTTTATTGAATTTTGGGAAGGGGATGAATCCTAAGGATTCTACCACAAACTTCATCTAGATCTTTATTGAGGCCTATCTACACACCATTCATTAGGCTAAAAGATATCCAATTCTTACCAAATATTTGTGTTTGTGGTGAACTATTTTGTAATATTCATGTTTTCTTTCTCGAGTCGAAGAGCATTGTCTCATAATTAATACAATTGAGCTGAATTTTCAAAATTAGAGTATGCCATGTTGACTTTCTCTCAATTACTTGTGTTGTGGGCTTAAAAAATTCACACCCCACCTTTGTTGAGAGAGTTTAATGTTTTCCAAGTAAATTTTTTAGAAAACAAATTTGGTTGCAGATAAAATATTATCTAGAGATTTCAGACTCATTTTGAAAGGAATTTATGATTTAGTTCTAATTTTCCCATAGGCACAAGTTCTTATGGTTAAATATTATCTCTTCCGATGATAAGTGGGAGCTTTCAATTTAGGTTACTTGTTAGATGCTTAGTGCTTAGCATATAATATAAGGAAATTGGCTTAGGATGAGAAATTTTGTCATCGAAAACTTCAAGCGGATGGTGGGAAAAATGATTATGAACCTGAGCAAGATCCCATGATTTCATCATCCTAAGTTGTTATGATCCTTGGTCTATTTAGTCAGACCAGGTTGTCAATTATATATGACCGAATGATCCTTGTCAGCAACGATGATTTGCGTCATCCAAGTGAATCATATAAACATAAGGTGAAAGTTTGTCTATGGAGATGAATTTAGGTTGATCCTAGATAATAGGGGACTTTATTCCTAGTTATATGTACCCTATGATTTATAACTTAAGAATTTATAAGCTATCGAGGAATTTACAGGCTCTGGATGTGACACTAGTATAATGTTGTTATTTTGCGATGAAACAATTTGTTCAGAATGCCTCAGTCTTAAACATTTATCTACGGTATCATTTGTTGGCAATATATCGGTTAGATGTTACATGTCATATCTTTATTGGCGAGAGATAGTTTATGAGCATAATAGTATGCTTGTCAAGATAGTGGCTCTTTGCAAGCTAAGATCATTCTTAATTTTATCATCCTCGACATGCAGTTGTAGAGGGTGAATACATTTTTCCATAAGTTTTAGGGGTATAAAATTCACTTATGGATTTTTAGATTTTATTATTATTTTTTGAAATTTTTAGATTTTTATCTAGATGTGTTCTCAAAGTGATATGTATTGAGATTGGGGCATTTTGAAAGAAATAACTCCATCTGATTGATATTTTCTATTAGTGCTGCCATAATTGGTGTGATTTAATAATTTCATTTTATTGCTTTTTTGATTTTTTCAACTTTGTTAGCTTGCTTGCAGAGGGTCGGCTTAGTGATCAATATTTGAAGTTGCATTTGTAGGACAAAATATCATTGTGAGCATCACGCTCAAATGTTTAATTGCAAATTTGCTCGATTAGAAAATTTTATTTCAATTAGTATTGCAGTAATTTATTGAGAGGTGGGAGTTTTGTCTATTCCATTCTTAGGGAGATGAAGTATCAAACTTAAAAAAAACGAGACTTACAATCTTATCTTATAGGCAAGGCGGCCTGTTCAAGAACATTGCATAAAATGAGAGCTTGAATTTGCCCTTGAAAGAGAGTTTGTGAATTTTTTGAAATAGTTGATCATTTTTCAAAAAAGGTTACATGATTCTTGGAGTGGGTTGAACTTGCATCCTGCTTAATTTTGGTCTGTGTTGTACTTTAGACATTGAGTTTAGCTTTTTAAAATACTTATCAGAGCACATGAGGTTGAAATATTTTTGGTGATTTGATAAATCGTGCTCTCTTTTTGATGCATTTGTAAGGCACACTTGAATATTTCACGGTACATTTGCGTGCTTTTTGATACATATAGATGGTGCATTTGTATAGTGTATGTTGTGCATTTTCACATTTTATACTTTTTTGACATATTTGCCTAGCGCACTTGCTTGTTTTTCAGTGCACCTTTATTGTGCATTAGCACATCTTTTGATCACATTTACATGATGTATTTGCATGATTTTACCACATTGGCACGCTTCTCAGAGTGATTATATACTTCTCGAGTCAACTGCATACTTCTTAAGATTATGTCATGCTTCTCGAGGCAGTTACATGATTCTTGATGTAGTGGCAAGCTTCTTGAGGTGGTTACACTTGAATTTGAAAGTTATGTTATGATGTGTGTATGATTTGAAAATACTCGAATTTTAATTACTTTTGTAAACATTTGTCGTTGAAATGCATGCAAAATTTCATATTGAAGTTTTAAAAAATGCCCTCCATCCACTTGCTTGTATGTGTTGTGTATTCAGTGGCATTTGTGATGAATTAGAATCTTTTCATATTGTCAATTTTTTAGTTTTGCGTGGTTGAACTTTAATGTAGTAGGTCTTACACTTAATCAAATTTCTTGTTATATATAGGGGGATTTCCTTATTTATTTTGGCCATTCAAGTTCATTTTGTGGATTTTTGAAAGTTTTGAGCTGTTCTTGATGGCCCTAGGGGCATGAGGTTCTAGTTATGCATGTAGGTACGATGCAACATTCATTATAAGTCCCTTGTAAGGCTTGCTCAATTTATTATTAACGGCATTTTTTTTTCTCATTTTGAAATTTCATTTTGCCGCCCTCTTTTATATTTTTTTATTTTAATTTAAATGCATTCATGTTCATAAGTCCTATGTGTGTTGTTATTTCAAGTTCTTTCAATCTAAAGTCCTGTAGCCTCTTGGTATCTCCCTACATAGGAGGTATCTATGGGGAGTCTGGGTTTGCCCAATAAGCCAAGAAAAACATGCATGGTTGGTCCGAAGACATTTTGGTCGGAATTTTAAAAACCTCATAGTGCAAAGAAAGACATGCATGAGATACATTTATGAGAGATTTTCAAAACAATATATTTTTTCTCGTCGTGTTAACGGAAGCGCTCATAGGGCTCACCCATCGCATCACAAGATAGATACGATAACTTGCGACGAGATCAAATACATAAAAAATTTCATTTCATTTTTTTTTTGGAAAATGAAATGAGAGTGAGAAAGTGACAAAGGGGACTGGAAGAGAGATACAGAGTGTTGGAGTGAGTGAGTTATCTCTTTGCTTAGAGAGATAAAGATAATGAGAGAGTGATAATAAAAGAGAGAAAAAGAAAGAAATATTTTCTTTCTCTATTTAGAGAGAGAAAGTTATAGTGGCAAAAAGAGGGGGAGAAGCGAGAGAGAGAGAGAGAGCTTTTCTCTCTGTTCAAAGAGAGAAGGGATTGAGGGGGTTATGCTGATCATGGTGTATGTAGTTTCATGAGGAGGATTGGATCGTATAGCAAGGGGGAAGGGAGATGTAGGCAGCTTCTATGGCTAGGAAGGAGGAGAAGGTGACTGGTTGGTCGGAATAGGTTGGGATGTCATATTAGAGAGAAGAGAGGATGAGCGGAGAGGTTTGGCGTTTGGGAGGCGAGACCAATAACTTTCATAGAGAAGGCGAGGGGGCTCACGAGCTTGTGCGAAGATAAGGGAGGCAAAGTGGAGGCGTGCAATGAGCTGTAAGCTCGACTCATGCAAGGCAATGAGAACCAGAGGGGGAATGAGGATCAATTGTGGGAGATAGTGGGGCATTGTTTAGTCTAGGATTTCAAATTTTATTTATATGGGATGGGCATAATGAGGATGCAATTGAGAGACTGAGTGGACGAGTTCAACGCTGTAGTATGCGACAAGTAATTCAAATGATATATATCAAAAGGAATAACTCATAAAATTTCTCGATCAAGTATCTGAATTTTAGACCAAAGATAAAATATAAAAAAAAAGAAATAAAAAATTGACACCATTAAATAATGATTATTCTATATACACGCCACAAAAGAAGTATACTAACCAATGGCAAAGAAATCTGGATATACATCTTTTCATTCCTCTATTTCTGAACTACAACAAGAAATAAACATGCTCAACGAAGAAATTAAAATATTGAAATTGAAATATGTATGGATATTTTGGCTAAATTTTTTATTTCTCGCACACTTCTCAGATTTTGTGTTGTTGCCTCATGCGTAGATAAATTTTTCGTTTTCCTTTTGTTGGGAAACTCAAGCAACATGAGCGTACTTTTTAGTTAATTTCAATGTTCTGGAACCGTTGGTGCAATCCATTTTGAAAACGGACGATGTTTGAGGACATTGATTGTGGCCAAGGCATTTCGAACCTAAGTTGCGTGACACCATATTCATCGTTCTCTGTTTCCTTCATGTTTGGTCGATTTGAGTATGGGAGGTGCCTATTTGGTAATTTTCACGTTCCAACTATGTCGACATAATATCATGAATGTGTGATATTCAAGTGATTACGATCATAGTTGATGCGCTTGGAACCATTTTGCATGATGTTGTGTTAGCTGGCCATTGTCCTCATTGTGTTTGCTTGAATTGGTCGGGAGATATATATGGTCAACAATGCGGCGTTGATAGATGAAAATATAGGGATCCGGTTTGCTCTTCTATAGAATTGACTAGCCAAGGCATCGCCAAGACAATGCTAGTATTCCACGGTGTAGATAAATGTAGACTATTTTGTGTTGATGAATTTACTATTTAGTAGGGGTGTCAATTTCGGGTCACGGGTCGGGTTCAGGTCTAACCCGAAATTGACCTGTCACTATTCGGGTTTGAGTCAACCCGACCCATTTGTATAAACAGGTCAATTTTTCGGACCCGAACCCAACCCGCTTCGGGTTCGGGTCAACCCGACCCGCTTGGATGCAGGCGATTCGACGCGGGGACGCGGTCACGCGGTCCGACTGTCCTGCAGCGGCCGCCGGTAGGGCAGCGGCAGCGGTGCAGGCAATTCGACGCGCGGACGCGGGGCAGGTTGTGCTGGCGGTGACTTGACTCGGGTAGGCGACGCATGGCTCGATGCCTCTAACGGTCGAACCTTCTTCCGACGCGATTCGACGCGCGGACGCTGTCACGTGGGCAGCCGGGGCAGTGGGGCAGGCAACGCGGGGCAGCGGGCAGCCGGGGCAGACGGATTTTCAGGTCATTCTCGGGTTTTCGGGTCAACCCGAACCTGACCCGATTTTGCAAACTGGTCGGTTTTTCGGACCCAAAACCTACCCGCTTCGGGTTCGGGTCAACCCAAACCCGAAAATTTCAGGTCGGGTTTTTGGGTCGGGTCCAATATTGACAGCTCTACTATTTAGCTAATCCATTCTTTTATCTTCCTCGAATCACCATTTGAATCAAGCAAGATCATTTTTAAGAATTTCTTTCTATTTTGTTTTTAGAAAATAATTTTAAAGAGATGCTCTATGAAAGACTTTCAGAATGATGATGTGGCTTGGTAAGGCGGAGGGAGAACTTATTTTTTCTCCTTTTTTGCTATATAACGAATTAGGGACCTATTGTAATTGTCGGCCATAGCTTAAAAAGATACTTGCTTTCACACTATGGAAAAAAAGGAAACAAAAGAGAACTGAGAGAGAAGAAAGAGGAATACTTTAAACTTCTTATTTTGCCGAAACTTGGCTCTATATACACAGATTTGCAATGGGTAAAAAGCAGGACGAAATAAACCATAGCCTAATGAGAAAAGAAAATAAACAATATGATGGCAATAGCACGTAAAAAACTTCTAACATTGGAAATATGATCCCTCAAAAGAAATACAAAAGCTGTATGTTAAATCTGCTCAACCTACTGGCCTTATTTTGTTAATCCATGGGCGGTGAAAGCTGCCCCAGCGATCCATGGGCCAAGCCAGCCACCTAGGGAGCCACCATTGCTGCTGCAGCGGATTTGCCATCCTTTGCTATTCTCCATCTGCAGGAACCCAAGATTTATGCCTCTTGGTACTCCGCCAGTTTTCTTTTATGCAATTTCCGCTAGCCCATAGGTCTTTAGAAGGAATGAAAATATTTCTTTCCTATTTTAGGAAATTAACGACGGTATTATCTTAAGATGGTAGTATTTTATGGTTATTGTGTTACTTCAATGCAAATAAGCATGTGAGAAAACCTGTATATAAATCATTAAGTTGTCTTCAACAGGGGGCAATAGTAGAGAGTATTAAGTGCTGGAGCAGTGTAAACCGAGTATTATCTAATGTTGAGCCCATGTTTTTCTTTTTTAAATTTTCCTTGGAAGAATTCTTCACGGGGATGTCATTATTCCGTTGTTCTGAATCTTGTGCTTTTTCTGTAAAGGAGATGACTTTTTCGTATGTCTGACTTAAATATTTAGAAATTATGTTTGAACTTTTCCCATGGTTATGACAGTCTTCATTACACTGGGCTCCAAATTTTTATAGCGTATATAAAAATTCCCGCAAAATCCAAGTTCTCTGGCGACTTTGCTCACATTTATAAAAGTTGGTCGAACATCATCCTTGAATTGAATCTAAACAAAAAAAGTATCATATTAATCAATTTGACAGAACATTTTAACTTTCAGCTTGATCCGGCTGTGTGCTCCATTGGAGAGTGTAATTCATGAGGAATTGTCTGCCAAGCAGCCTTCAACTTCTGAATGGTTTTGGTCACATCAACATCCGATGGTTGTGACTACTTTTGTGAACATCTTTGAAAAGGATCCTTGCTTTACAGCAGCAACCACACTGTATGTTCTTATGCTTTTTATGTTGAGGTTTGTTTAATAGAAGATTTGCTAAATTTTAACCACCAACCCCCCCTCCAGATGCTCGACAGGAAAGACATCCAGATCAGGCACTACAAATGACCTCTCACTGCTTATGCTTGCTTTGAGCTGCCTTGCTGCTGTTACAATGCTAGGATCAGCGAAAATTTCTTGTTCTCAATTCGTGTCTATGCTTCCTGATGCTACTGGTAGATTGATGGACACGCTTCTTGATTTTCTCCCAATACAGAAGGCTTATGATTCTATGAAAGATATTGGTCTACGCAGAGAATTCCTATCACATTTTGCTCCTCGAGCTGCTAGTCTTAAAATTAAAGGTGGGCGTACTGTTGAAGAAATCTCATTTTGGATTAATCTTCTTCAGAAACAACTGCAACTGGCTATTGGCAGGGAAAGAATATGGGCAAAGCTTACAACGTGTGAAAGTATAGAGGTAAGACAATCGAAGCTATCTTATCGGAGAATTTATCCTTTTTTGTTATGAGATAACGGATGTGGATAATTTCATTGAATAACAAATTATGTTTGTTGAATGTCAAGTAATTAAAATTAATTGGGCAAGGTAAGTTAGATTAATTAAATGTGAAAAAACAAAGAGAAAGTCTCAAAGAGACCCTACAAAGACGTGCTCAAATAAAATATTGAATTGAAGAAAAATTACTCCTATATTAATGTCATAGTTGTTTGCTTGATGTATTCAATGCTTATAAAATGAGGAACAAAAATGTTATTAAATATGAATAAATTTGGAGAGTTATTGATGCATCCTGAAATAGTGAAAAATCTTAAAGCAATACTCTTTAGGTTAAAAAATAATGAAGAATAGCATGTTCAATTATAGGCGGTCAATATCTATTCGTACAAATGAGGTTAGAATGATAAAGACCATATAATATAACTTCAAAATTCATATATAAAATTTTGTCTAAAAATCAAATTCTATTCTACCAAACATTCGAAATCAAATTTAATATTATCCAAAGAAAATCAAGCAACATGATAAAGTAAATTAAATGAAAATATATGAAATTTTGGCCGAAATTAGAAATGGGCCTAAAATGCAAGAAAACATGCCTGTTTTAGGTTTATTGTGGCTGGCTTTAAGTCCTTGTAATTGCCTATGGCCAATTGGGCTTTTGCGAGAGCTACGCTGACTTAATTACTACGTTTTATTGTATTAGAATTCCCATGTAAAAATTTACATGTTGATGTAGAAGAAGAGAAGGATAAGGAAATTAATGAGGGACACGATTTTCAATAATTTGATACAAAATTTAGTGATTTTGAAGATTTTTTATTTGAATTTTCTTTAAGATTTGTTATTGCTATATATATGCGGATTTGATTGGAAAAGGTTTCTTATATTGCAAATTTATTTTAAGCATGATGATAATTTTGTAAGCTATCATACACAACAGAAGTTGTATGAATGTTGTGACTGCTTAGCTATCGGTACAGTGAAATAAAAAATTGAACCCCCCTATGCATATATGTTGTGCCCAAACCCCATCTGCTCTTGAGCGTGTTCTCTGATTGTACTCCTCTTGTTCTATAATAATCTCATTTTAACCCATTGCTCATATATTGCGTGCAGCACAGTTTTTGCCCACAACTTGATTTGTGGTTGACACGGCTCATTCAGTGTTGACCATTGTGGTTTCTCATTGTGCATAACACTCATCCATTGCACGAAAATCATGCCTTGTCTCTCTGTTCCTCATGTTCTGTCACTGAAATTAACACTCCATACCATCACTATTCTATTGCCTTCATCATCACCACACTCGTAGAATTGCTTAAAATGGTTGATTATTTTGGAGTAGTCACTTTGGACTTGCTTGAAGATATGCAAAGTGATCTTATTTGGGGGGACAATGGATCTTTATTTGGGTCAATGAGAAAATAGATCTTATACATCCTTTTACTTGTGAGTGCTTTCCTAAATGTTATTTTATATCATAAACTATAATAAATAATCAAATTGTATGGATTGTTGATGGTTGATATTAAAAGCATCATATGCATTGGTGGGAAATTCTTGCATACGATGAGTAATGAATTTTTCTATGAGAAGTACACAAATTATGCCCAAATCTAATATATGAAAATCAATCAAATAATTCATAGAAATTATATTTTTCAAATTGGGCATAATTGATACAAAACTCGAAGTCTATAATCGTTTAAAACACAAATTATGTGCATTGAAACCCAAGATAAAGTTTAAATTAAATTAAATTAAATTTATTATTTTTTTTTAAATTTTTATATAAGTTTTGTTTAGTAAAAATTCTGTTTGCACATACATACAATTACATAATTTTAAAAATAAATCTTTCTTATAAAGCTGCTTGCTTGAAGCCTAGCTTTAGGTGATGTAAAACGTAAATGTCATTTACTTGCCTAGGCGGCAAGATTAATTAAATCCCAAATCAATTTGGGGAGAGAGAATGGAAATATTAAATTAAATTTCATATTAAGTGGAATTGTCAAACTCATCTCCTCTCTAGAGAGTGGCTCTAGAGGTGGCATGTCATCCTCCCCCTCAATGACCTCCACTTCCGGATTTCTCCTCCCCCTAAACGGGTTCAGATTCCCTCCTACACCATGGCCTCCAGTGGTCTCTCTTGCTTCCGATGTCGTAGGATTTATCTTCAACTCCAACAGTTTCTTCAGCCTTTCTTCAATCACCGTGAATTTTCCCTCTATCCTTTCATTGTTGGAGGTGATTTGGGTTTGAAAGTCAAAGAACTTTCCCTCCAAATCTGATTTTTGTTGACCGATCTCGCCTTCCAAGATCTCGACCTTCTTCCCGGCCATCTCTCTTCCCAAGAAACACGAAGATCTTCTTCCGGTAAAAAAATTTCGCTGAAATTTCAGGATTTCAGCCTCCGACGGTCCCAAATCGACGCTCTGATACCAATTTGATAGGAAATACTTGAGTTCGCAAGTAACCCTCAGGTAATACTTGAGTTTGCAAGTAAACCTAACCCAAATCGGTGAACAACAGCTACTGGACTGCTGTCCACAGCAGGAAAACAACAGCAAACTGCTGTTTACAGCAGTAAAACAGCAGAAATTCAGAGGTAAACTGAAGGAAAACTCAAAGCAAGATTTGTATTCCACTAGACGATGCGTAAAATAGCAAAGATACAATTGTTCTTCAATCCGAGAGGAAGAACAACTCTTCAATCTTCGGCAACGCCAAGAGCCCAAAGCAAAAGAACCCTAGATCTCAAATTAGAATTCAAATTCAAGATAATTCCTAATTCCCTCCTAAGAACCTAATTAACCATAAAGGAGGAATACAAATTACCAAAACAGCCCTCCCCAATCAAAAATAAAAAATTCCCTCCAATATTAATTTTTTTACTCATGCTTGGGCCCACCATGCATCCCCCCCCCCCCCCCCCCCCCCCCCTTGGTTCCGCCTGGGGCTTGGGCCACCGGGTGTAGAACCGGACCGGTCCTGGTTGGACCGGTCCAGCCGGCCCCTCCTGGGCCGGCGTAACAGAAGGCTGGTTGTTTTTTCTGTTACCTACTAAGCTTGGTGTCGCCAAAATGTTAAAATTCAGTCAAAATCAACTTACAAACAATAGCAAAAAAGAAACACTCAAAACTCACAAGAAGTCCTATAAAAATAATAAAAATATTAACCAAATGGACTTGCATGGACTTTGGTGTCTCGCCAATGATCGTGATCATGATTACCTTACTATTCCCTTAGAACACTATGAACTTGAAATTGAACATGAAAATTGCATGCAAAATACTCCTATTTAATTGGTGTGGATGCTTCCTTCATGGGACCCATCTCGGCATTAACACAAACAAAATATTAGTTAAACGATATTATTTCAAGTATTCTCCAAAACTTAAGCGAACACAAATTAACCGCTCGTGCAAACAAAAAAATGTACACTAGAAGGTTGACAATTGAACAAAATGCAGCTAAATATACACAAATGGGAAAGTATTTGCAATTTAACAACGATGGTGCAGTTAACAAAGGCATGAAAAAGTTGAACTAGTATAACTTGAAGTTGCGGACATACTTCACAAAGTAAAATTCAGTTCAAAATGGATATCACGAGAAGTCATGCATGTGATCCGAAAAACTTACTAACCCACCAAAATGCAAAACAGGACATATTACCCACATTTACAATTATACCAGTGATTAAAATGTTTATCTGCAGCTTGAAGATCTTGACAAAGCTCTGACGTCAAGTTAAGCAAAATCTTAAACATTGCCATGCTTGGATGTCCCTAGCATAGCAGGAGCTCGTGCAACACCATACTTGGATGTCCCATGCACATGATAAACTTGTTTGACCCCAAAAATTTTATAGTTGCACATCTTGTCCTAATTGCTATGTAGGTTTACAAATCTCAATAAACATAAATGTCCTAGCAAAAAAATGAAAATTGAAATTACAGTGACTTCACAAATGATGTGCATGCTTATTTTGGAAAATGAAACTTCTTTGAAGAATGTGCAAATAATATAAAATGATGCAATTAATTATGTCCTTGAGCAACTTCTTACCGCATTGTGCGCATGCATGCTTGAGTAAGTTGTTGGGTTGATAAATGCCTTTATATTTATGATATTTTTGAATAAAAATGGATTAAAAGGTGAACAATAAGAGTGAAAAAGAAATAAAGACAAATCTAGAAAAAAAAGAAAAGTATTAGAAAAAGTCTGGAAATTTTTAAAAAATGTTTAAAGTATTTCTACTTGAAATATAATGATAGACCATCAAAATTCTAAAAATGATGAAGGAGGGAGAAAACATCGAAAAAATATGGGTTTCTCTTGCATGAGATGTGCCAGGGGTCGAGTAAGGGCAATATCTTGATGATAGGCAAAATTTAAAAAAGAATACAAAAATAAATGCTGGGCCAATTTACTACATAGCTAGATCATATGTTCTAATAATCAGCCAGATCTTTTATATGCTATGAGTGGAGTTGACAAAACCTGTATCTCGACAAATGCTTGTGATAAAAGAATGGTCATAAATATCTAGGTCGTCGCATTGTGAACTAGGGGTAAGTTATTCTAACTCAAATCCCACTCCCACTTGAATTTTTTTTTTTTTTATGTATTTGCATAAGGCCTTCACGCTCTTTTTCTTTGAAAATTTATTTAAAAATAAACAAACTCAATTTGGCACCTTCTTTACAAAGCAGGGTCATAGGTTTCAATCTTTGGTTTTCTTTATTATTAGAGATGTAAATTTCATTTGTAGGCCCAGTCCTCTAAATATGGGGGCATAGTAGATATGCTCATATCTCAATAATTTTTTGTGGCTTCATAAGGGGTAGAGTAGTTATGGTCCATTGCTCGATAACTGTTTGTAGTCCGATCCACTATTTTTGTCTCATATATGCTTCTTTTGTTGTTTGATGGTAAGAACTAAGTACTTATCGTCTGCATTGAATGATGAGCTCCAATTATGCTTATTCTACTGTATTGTGTTGGGACATTAACTTCTATGCCCATCAATCTTCATATTTGATTTAGCATTTATCAGTGCACATCTTTTTCTTCAAAATGTCAGAAAGATTGTTTTACTTTTGTTTATGGGGAATGGCAATGATTACTCTTTTTCAATCAGAAATCATTTCCTGAAGTATTATTTTATGAGTGTTTTTTATTCATAAAATATGCTGACGGGTAATCAACAGGTATTGGAAAAGGATTTGGCAATTTTTGGGTTTTTTATTGCTTTGGGCAGAAGATCTCAGTCATTCTTATCATCTAACGGCTTTACCATGACGGAGAACCCAATTGAAGGAATCATAAGGTGCAGTTGTAGGAAATCTAGCACTTGTTATTTAATTTAAGTTAAACTAGCTATGATTAGGCACTACTCTTTATGTGCTTTGATTTTATGTTTCGTTACTTTGTAGGTATCTTATAGGGGGCAGTGTGTTATTCTATCCTCAGTTGTCATCCATAAGTTCCTATCAGCTGTATGTGGAAGTACGTAATCAACCATTTCCATGTTATCATCATTACACCATCATCAGCATCTTCATTAATCATATTATCTTTCTCACTAGTCTAGTAATTTTTTTAAACTTTATATGCATTCCTTTTTCCACCACAGGTTGTTTGTGAAGAATTGGAGTGGGTCCCCTTTTATGGCAGTAACTTATCTAACATAAAACAGATTCATGAAAATATGGTCAAACAAGAAAGAATTTCTCAAGAAGAAGCAATTTCCCATGTCTTGGATGTGTGCTCATATTGGATGACAAGCTTTATCAAATATAGTTCATGGCTTGAGAACCCATCTAACATTAAAGCAGCAAGATTTCTTGCTAGAGGGTACATCATCTTTAAGCTTGGATTTCTTGATTTTTTGTGCTACTATGTTAATATTTAAACTATTACTATAAGATTAATGTTTTTTTGTGCCACATGCTTCAATCCTTTGGTCCTTTTTATTGACAAAGTTAAGATATGTTAGTTACCTTCATGCTTTCTCTTATTTTTAGGCACAACATGCTAATTGAACATATGAATGAACTAGGGGTGTTAAGGTAATTAGAACCTTTAGATTCTTTACTTTTCATCTTCCTCTATCTAGACATGTTGATTCTCACAGATAATGTTGATTATTGAACAATTTTAATATAAGCTGCAGGAACAGAAAGAAGAAGGTTGCTGTAGAACATCAAGGTCAACAACAACCTGAGCTTTTGTCTATTGAGAAAGAGATGGATACTTTTGATAAGGTATTCCTCAAAGTTTTGGTTAATGAATACCTCTATTTTTTGTTTATTTGCTATATTATGAACAAGTAGTCCTGTTTTGTGCAATGCTTGACGGGACATTCAATAATCTTATTTTACGAAGTGTTTCATATCTTCCTCATTTTAGCTAGAAGTAGGGCTTTCGGTGGCAACAGGGGGAAGAGGGAGTGTAGGAAGGTTTTTTACTAATCACTGAATCTTGGTAAATTTGAATAATTGGAAGCGTATCTTTCATATTATCCACCTCATAAAGAAAGATTTGAAAGCATTTCCTTTAATCTTTCCCATGAAGTGTTTTTGGTTCAAACCAAATTTAGTTCCAGCCTTCCAAGAGTCTTTATGAATTGCGTGGCTACCTCAAAGCTCATTCCCATCACTTAAATTAGTAAGTCACCAAGAGAAAGAGAGAACATTTACTTAAGTAGTATTGATTATCCTGGCTTAAACTGAAATTTAAAACTCTAAGTGGATAGTTATAACATTCATGCTTATTTGGTTAAAAACAGGGTCTCAGTAAGATTGTTGCAACGTCCCATATACCAAGTATATTGTTTTTCAAAATTATAAAAAAAATGTTTTTCCTTTACTTTGATTGGATGATTACCTAGAATTCATATGGATAACATTTTAAGATTTAATTTTGTCCATGCTTTGAAATGTTTGCTTTTAAGTCAACATTTTGTTAGCTAGAACAATTTAGTCACTCTCGTGAGTTGCAAGCTCATTTTTCCTAAATTTCCAATTGGATCTTTTAATTCCCGTTTTGGGAAAAATATTTGGTTTGTGATTGCAGACCCTTGAAAGTGTTGAGGAAGCTTTGGTTCGGTTAGAGAATTTGCTGCAAGAGCTACATGTTTGTAGCTCAAACACTGGAAAAGAGCATCTAAAAGCTGCTTGTTCTGATCTTGAGAAAATCAGGAAGCTCAAGAAAGAGGCTGAATTTCTTGAGGCTTCTTTCAGAGCTAAGGCGGATTCGCTAGAGCAGGTAAAATTCCCCAAGCCCATTCTCTAGAAACCAAAGTTTTTTTAAGACTTAGAATGCATGTTATGGATTCAAAGGTTTTATGCAACTTTCTTTTATCATCATCATTTTTTTGTATTTTCTTTTGATAGTTTATTTTTTTTGTTCCAGTAATTTCAATTTGAAGTTCTTTAGAATTAAATGAGAATTTGACTCTTAACAGGACACAATGGAGAAAAAGGATTCATGTAGCCGATCCCTGTAGTGGGATAAAAACTTGATATTGTTGTATGTTTCAATTTGAAGTTATGTTAAATTCACCGTTATAACTTGATAGCATGTTGAATGTGTGAATATTTTGGGCAGACACTGCCTACTTCTTACTATTAGTTTATGCTAGCGGACTTTTCCTCACCTTCCATTTTTTTTTTTGAGATTTACGACATATAATTCATTTCAATTAAACAAAGCAACAAATATGTAAGTCGAAGCAAGTAGCGCAGCTATCTTGTCTTCTGGAGTTGTTGACCACTATTCTTTCTCATTTTTCACTTTTCCTTTAGAATCTTATCATAAGTTCTTCGTATCTTATGTTCATATATTTTCTCTGTTTGGCATTGAAATTGACTCATGTAACCTTAGTCTTATGAGTTTGGGCAACAGTAACCAATTTCAGAGACATTTTTGTATGGCACATTTTAACTTCATCCAACCATAAGGTCTAATGAGTTTTGGTCCACCTGCCCACCTATCTGTTCGCTGATGCATCTTATGCTGTACAGCTATTAAATTGACTCACCTATAATATTTGGAAGTTTGGACTTAGTTATCACTTTTGCTTGTTTTAGGGGGGCACTGACGATGATTCACTCTCAGTTCGCCAGAAAAGTTTTCCAGAAATGGATGTGGAAGCATCTATTTCTAGTAAAAAAGCTGAAAAATCTGGTAACAGGTACACACGTATTTAGGTTATTTCTTAGGATTTTCTTCAAATCTGTAATGCACGTATGACTGAACTGCTGCACTGTATTGAAATGTTTAAGTTTTGCTAAAAGGGTTGCAATCTTCATTCCTCTATTCCTTTGAGTGGTTGATGAAGCTTTCCTATGGCAGGTTGGCCAATAAACCTCGCGGGTTCTGGAATTTCATGACACGTAATTTAAGCAGGAGAGAGCCTACAATAGCAACACAAGATCAAAATGTATGGCACCCGAGGAACAAAATCTCACTAGCTGCTATTCCATGTTAAATTATTTTGTTGCAAGATAAATTCTTCTATCATATTGGAGTTGCTGCCGTTGGTGATTGAATAGTTTTACAAATGTTTGTCTATTATAATACAAATATGAGCCACATTCAAATTTTGAATTCATTTTGGCCATCTGAATAATAATAGAAATGTTAGCAGTAGTCTAACGATGTCAAAGGTTTATTTTTTGTTGTATTTTTTTTTTCTGATCATGTTGCTATAGTTTGCATAATTCATTCAGGTTGCTTCATCTAAATTGGGGACTGACGAGTCTAATTCAAATGAGAGGCACAGATTTGAGCATTTGAGGAATGAATTAATTGAACTTGAGAGGAGGGTACAACGAAGCACCGATGATGCTCAAAATGTGGAGGTAAGTTTTGATGACATTTTTCCTATATAAATTACGAATGTGTACATGCAAAATCTCTTCTTGGGTTTTCTAGGTTAATTTATTTCTTATGATGAAATCTTTCTTTCTATGAATCACATAATGCACAGATCATAAAAAGTTGGCTAAAAACACGGACACATAATATGCCATTGGACATCTATGAGAGGGCACACATGCAAAACAAATAGATGTTTTTTCACATTAAAGGCAAGTTCCCGTAAGATTAACCAGTGTGTCGTATACTAACAGGTCTAATTCACGGTTGACACATTGATTTTTTTTTTAAATTTTAAATAGAAACAGGTTGTTGGCTAAAAACACGGACACATAATATGCCATTGGACATCTATGAGAGGGCACACATGCAAAACAAATAGATGTTTTTTCACATTAAAGGCAAGTTCCCGTAAGATTAACCAGTGTGTCGTATACTAACAGGTCTAATTCACGGTTAACACATTGATTTTTTTTTTTTAATTTTAAATAGAAACCAGGTGTCTCATGCAAATTATATTTATTCTCTGAAATTTACAATCAAATGTATTTCATGGTACTAGTGGAATGTCCTTGTTATTAATGTTAATTTGTTCTCTAGCTATATGTGTCGTTGGGATTGTCTTGTGACTAGGTTGGAGTATGCTGTTAGCGAACAATTACATGTACCTGCTGACGTGTCATGTTATTTACGGCTTTACCTCTTGTACATCTATATAACCTCCTGTACTCTCATTTACATGATATACAATATACAATTTTCTCTCTGTCTTCTCCCTTTATGCGATTACCTTGGCTGCTCTCTTTCATGGTATCAAGAGCCAACCATGGGGGATCAAGAATCAGCCGCCTCCCTCACTCCCCCTTCTTCTACCATTTCTGAATCTCCCTCAGATCTCTCCATCCCAACTTCTCTAAAGTTTCTTATTGCCAACATCATGAATCTCCTACCAAATCCTATCACCACCGAAAGTTACGCGATCTGGCGAATCCAAGTTCTTCAACATTTCTCGGCAAATGGCTATGTCGGACATCTCACTGGTGCTACCCCAATACCCGCCGGTGTTACCACTTCGGACCACCAAAGATGGCGTCTCGTGGACAGTAACATCATCTTTGCACTCTTCTCCACGATCTCTCCGTCAATCCTCCCCTACGTCATCACCGCTTCCACCACGCACGAAGTTTGGACAGTTCTTGAATGTCGTCTCCAACCTACGAGTCGTTCTCGAGTCATCCAACTCAAGAACGAACTCCATCACATACAAATGAAAGATTCAACGATGCAACAATATCTTGCTCAAATCAAGACTATCGTCGACAATATCGCCGTCTCTGGCTCCAAGATTGATCCGGAAGACATAATTCTATACATTCTCAACGGTCTTCCATCGACCTACAACTCATTCAAGACCGCAATTCGTACATCTCTTTTCCCAATCGACCTTGATACTCTATATTCCCTCTGCAACGAAGAGATAAATATTCAGTAAGAATCTCTAAAAGAAAATCCCTCGCCGTCAATCAATTCAGCTCTCTACGCAACCTCTTACAATCAAGCTCGCGGTCGCAATAAGAAGCGATTCTTTAAAAACAAGAATCCTCCTACTTGGCAAGAATTAGCCGTTCATACCAACGTGCAGTCCACCTCCTCTTCCTCTCATCCATTATGCCAAATTTGTGGAAAAATCGGTCACATAGCTATCAATTGTTGGCATAGATGGAACTTTAAATACACTCCTACTAATCCACGACCGCCGCGAGCGCTGCTAGCTCAACCGTCTTCTACCATCACACAAAATTGGATTATGGATTCTGGCGCCTCATCTCACATAACTCTGGACAGCACTAATCTTCACCAACCTGTCCCTTATCAAGGATCGGATGCGGTATCCATCGCTAATGGGAATTCTTTACCCATTCACAACTCCGGTCAAGGTCTTCTCCCTCTACCGGATACACCTCGTAAGCTTCGCCTGAGTAACCTTCTCCATGTACCATCTCTTACACAATCTCTTATATGTCTCTAAACTTACTTCCGATAACTCTATCTCCATATGCTTTGACGCTAACGGTTTTGAAATCAAGGATCTACAAGACCATCAACCGCTTCTTAGTGGGCATCTTCATAGCGGTCTTTATCAGATTCGGCTATCCCCAGATACCTCTCCTACAGCCCTTCACGCCAACACCACATCTGCTCATCTTTGGCATGCTCATCTCGGACTCCTGCACAGCTGTCTTCTTTCAATTCTTGCTAACCGAATACATGAAATAACCTCTGTATCTTCGTCTTTTACTTGCACTTCATGTAACGTGGCCAAGAGTCACAAGATCTTGTTTAATAAAAGCTTTTCAGCATCATCTTTTCCTTTTGATCTCATTCATTCCGATGTCTGGGGACCGGCCCCACAACAGTCTTTGGATAGCTTCCGCTACTATGTCATTTTCATTGATTATTGTACTCGTTTATCATGGTTGTATCTGATGCACTCCAAAAATGAAACATTTGCAAAATTTAAACTACAAAATCTTCTGCTTTGACGGCGGCGGCGAATTCACGAGCAACACATTCGAATCATTTTTACAAGAACAAGGCACAAAACATCAAATTAGCTGTCATCACACTCCTGAATAAAACCGTCTAGCCTAGCGCAAACACAGACATCTACTCGACCTCACTCGCACAATGTTACATGCCTCAAATCTTCCACACCAGTTTTGGGCCGAAGCTCTCTAAAAAACTATCTCTTAATAGACTTCCATCCAACACGATTCATTTCCAAACACCATTCCATTGTCTCAATGGCAAACATCCTTCCTATTCTCACTTTGCGCTTTCGGCTCTCTCTGCTTCCCGTGGCTCCAACCATACACATCCAACAAATTCTCACCACGCTCACAAGAATGTATCTTTCTAGGTTATTCCCCTCTCCACAAAGGATACAAATGTTTTAATTTAACCTCCAGGAAGATATATAAATCCAAACATGTCATTTTTCACAAGCATATCTTTCCTTATCAAAACCCTATCTCCATCTCTACTACTACTCCACCGTCAACCAACAATCTCACCTCCCCTCTCTTGCTAATTCCTACCTCTCTTGCTTCAGGTTCAACCAACCTTCACTCATCCACACCTAAGCTCATACCTTCTCATCCGGCGCCTCCACCCAGCACATCAACTAGCCCTCTCACACACACGACAAGCAACAATCCCACACCTCTGACTACAACTTCACCTACTCCTCCGCCGTTACCACCTCCTAACTCAAATCATCCGATGCAAACAAGGTTGAAATCCGACATCTCCAAACCAAAACAAATTTTCACACGTATCAGCACTACTCCCTCTCCTTCCACACCGAACACGTACTCCCAAGCCGCAAAATTCGAACATTGGCGTGCTGCCATGTCAGAAGAATTCAACGCTCTTCAAAAACAAGGGACTTGGTCTCTGGTGCCCGCTCCTCCAAACAAACCGATTCCAGGTTGTAAATGGATGTTTAAAACCAAAGTACTTCCTAGTGGTCAAGTGGAACGCTACAAAGCCTGCCTAGTCGCTCAAGGTTACTGTCAGAAATTCGGCATTAATTACACCGAAACGTTCAGCCCGGTTGCAAAAATGCCCACTATATGCATTCTTCTCACTCTAGCCATAAATCAGAAATGGCCTATGCTCCAACTAGACGCCTCCAGCGCCTTTTTACACGGTGATCTTCCGGACGACATTTACATGTGACAACCTCCAGGATTTGTAGATCCAAATCTTCCGAATTCTGACTGCAAATTACAGAAATCTCTATTCAGGCTTAAATACGCAACTCGCCAATGGTTCCGGATGCTAACAAGTTTTCTACAATCTTATGGATTCGGGTTCAATCGTTCCGATCTCTCACTACTTATATTTCATCGCAATCGTATTCAAATTTATTCTCTAATTTATGTTGACGATATTCTTGTCACAGGGAATGACTCTACCGCAATTCAATCACTTCTCGAGCAACTTCACTCTCAAGCAGCTAGGCCAGATATCTCTCTTCCTTGAAATACAAGTTCTCCAAACACCAGCAGGCTTCATTCTCACTCAACAACATTACGCAACCAAACTTCTTCAAGACGCTGGATTCAAGGACTGCAAGCCGACACCCTCACCAATCACTCCAAAATATAAACTCCAATCCGACAACAATCAATTGTTCCACGATCCTATACGCTTTATCAGAAACTTGCCGGAATACTTCAATATTTCTCAATTACTGCACCGGATATAGCTTTCGCTACCAATTCAATCTGTCAACACATGCAAAAACCTACAGTGCAAGACTTTCAATCTCTCAAGCGTCTTCTCCGCTACATAAAAGCCACGTTGTCTTTTGATCGACCTCTAATTACGGGGGATCTACAACTCTGTACCTACACCGACGCCAACTGGGCATTCGACTCAATGGATCGAAAGTCCATCTCCGGGTTTTGCACATTCTTGGGTTCAAATCTCATTTCCTGGTCCGTCAAGAAACATGTAACAGTTGCCAAATCATCTACAGAAGTTGAATATAGGTCGCTCTCCGCTACCACTTCCGACGTCATCTGGCTTCGTCGACTAGTGGTCGAACTTCATATACCACAAACATCTCCAACAATTATACATTGTGACAAGATCTTAGCCATAGCATTTGCGAAGAATCCAGTCTTCCACGGACGAACCAAACATATCTAGTTTGATTTACACTTCATTCGTCAGCATCTTAGCTTCGATGACATCATTCTCACCCACATCTCCTCAAAGGATCAGATAGCCGACATTCTAACCAAAGCTTTCTCTCTTGTTCGCTTCCATGACCTTCGTTGCAAATCAACCATTCGTCCAACGAATGATTAATTTGAGGGGGCTGTTAGCGAACAATTACATGTACCTGCTAACGTGCCATGTTATTTATGGCTTTACCTCTTGTACTTTATATAACCTCCTGTACTCTCATTTACTTGATATACAATATACAGTTCTCTCTCTCTCTCTTCTCCCTTTTTGTGATTACCTTGGCTGTTCTCTTTCATCTGCTTGTAATACTTGAGTTGTGTCAGGTTTGACTTTTGCTGATTGGTGGATCTCTTTGTGTGACCACTCGTAGTTGTTGTAATCTTTTTATTCATCAGCCAACACTCTTTTTATTCAACATAAAAAATTATTATTATTATTATTATTATATAACATTTTCGATTTTTGATAATAGCTATTTCCGATCTCTAGACCCTGGATAAGAAACAAAGATTAAGGCTATAGGTAAGTATCCAGTAGCATCAAAACTAATAAAATGAATCCAAATTTAAATTTTATTAGTGCTTGGATTTTGCTTAGAAGAGACCCGCCAAAATATAACACAATTATGGTGAGTAGGCAAGGGTAGGACAGATGTCACTCTTAAGTGATGCAAAATATCTTGCATGTCTGTGGTGAAAAGTAAGTGAGGATAGGTTGAGACGTCACCTTAAAGTGATGTGCTATAACTTTACTTGATTGTGTAGAGAAGTAAGAAAGATCCTATATATAAGATTAGATTTGCTTCATGAAATCTAAGAATTTTGAATTTTAAAGATAAGAGAATTATTCTACACAAAAAATTAAAGGAAGAATAAATATTGCCTCTTTATAAAAAAATTAAATGTAAAGGAGAAAAATCAATGACATTGGCCTATGTTTTAGTTATTGTATGTTGAAAAAGTTAATAATAGGAATTATTATAATAATGAGTTTGTTGAGATGGATAAGGTTAGTGATTGGGTGATTGCTATTGAAATAATTATCAGTGAGGATATTATGAATGTGGTTAGTGCTAATTCACCTCTCAAGTTGATTAGAAGATAGTTTATATTTGATGCATTCATAGTGAAGAAAGGATATTTATTAGAGATGATTTAAATGGGCATATAAATTCTAAGATGGGCTAGGAGAGTATTCATTGTTGTTATGAAATAGTAGATAAAAATTCAATGGGAGAACTAAATTTGATTTAACAGTAGCTTATGATTTTGCAACAAAAACACGTGAAAACAGTCAAATGATTATAAGGAGAACAATCCAAAGAAGTTATTTCCCTTGGATAAGGTGGACTTTGAAAGATGAGAAATTATTAATCTTTCAAGATATGTTGATAAGGGAGACAAATCAGAATTTTTTCGTTGAACAGTCATAATGTGGGATTTGATTTTAGTTCCACTAAAAAAATTGCTGTAGAAGTTTTAGGAGATTTAATAACTAAATCATACATGCTTTAGTGATTTGGTGGAGGAGCGAGGAGGTGCAAACTGCAAAGGGTTATTTAAGGAAAAAATGCGCTTTTAAAAGGTGGCAAAAATTAAATGCTATTGATGCTCATATTTATTATAAAAAAGCTAGAAGTTTTGTAAAGATTGTAGCGAGTAATATATGTGCAAATTTTTTTGATGATTTGTATAATAGGCCTGGTATTAAGGATGGAGAAAAAATAGATGTATAGAATAGTTATGGAAAGAGATAACACATCAAGTTATATGAGGCATTAGAAGTGAAGATAATAAAATCTCATTTAAAGATGAATACATCAAAGAATGATTAAAATGTTACTTTTATTAAATGGAGTTTTAAGTATAAAATTATTTTGATAAACATATTGAACAATATAATACATTATATTATAGATTGATTTAAGAAAGTGAAGTTATATCTGAAGAAGATGCATAGAGGTAAGGCTTTATATCTAGATACGATACTTGAGATTTGGAGAGTTGCTGGGGAAATTGTTGTAATTTGATAACTAATTTTATTTATAGAATTTTGAAGACTAAGAGCTTGACAAATAATAGGAGTATTTTGATAGCTACATTTAAAACTAGGTGATTTTCTAGATTAATGTAACCATAAGGGAATCAAGTTTATGAATCATACAAATAAGTTGTGTGAGAGTAATGGAACATAGGCCTTGAAAAATTACGTCAATTTATGAGAGATGATTTAGCTTCATGCTAGAAAGTTCTAATAAAATCAATTTTTATGTTAAGATAATTAATGGAGAAGTATTAAGAGCCAAGAAAGAGTCTTCATAAAATTTTTATTGACCTTGAGAAGTGATATGTTTTAGCACCACTAGAGTTGATTTAGTGTGCATTAAGGCAAACATTTATTTCAAATTTATGTTGATATTATTAAAAGTGTGTTTGATAAGGCATTGGCTAGCATTGAAGTAGCGATGGAGTGAGACTAGAGTTTCTAATATAATGGATTTACCTCAAATATCATCATTGAGTTTATTTATTTTTATATCGGTTATGGAGATGCTTAGAAAGGATATTCAAAGCGAGGTGCTTTGGTTTATGATTTTTGAAGATGCTATAATGTTAATTTGTTAGACATCCATTGAAATAAGTGAAAAATTAGAACAATGAAGGAAATGTTTAGAAGACGGAGAAATTATAATTAGTCGAATAAAAATTGATTATATGATAGATAATTTGGTGGTGTGATATTAACATGTATCATTCCATATTATTAGAAGATAAAATGATGCCTAAATGTGATAGATTTAGGTACCTTGATTCGATTGTCTAGAAAAATGGAGATAACTTCTAGAGTTAAGATTGAATGGTTAAAATGAAGAAGTGTTACATGAGTTTTGTGTGCTATGAGAATATTATTGAGACTTAAATATAAATTTAATAAATATACAATTAAGTGTATAATATTATATATATTGGAATGTTGAACAATAAAATATTTATTGATATTTAAGTTGAGCATGATAAACTCAAGAATAATAAAAATGTGTTAGAGGATTTGAAAGAAGAGATAGACCTAAATTATATTTAATTTACTTAAGATTTCATGGGTAGAAGTTTTGCAAAATGATTTGCAAATAATAGATCTAATTGTAATGCAAAATGAGGATTCACAAAGTTGACTCCAAATAGCTAATGTTAGGCTAATGATGATGATGGTAATAGTGGAGTATGTGATGTCTAAGTGATTGACACTAATTTGGGATCATTTTGGACAATTTTTTTATTTAACAGTAGTTGATGAAAACAGGAACATTTCATATTTTTATTTATTTTTCTATCAAGGGGATCTTGTAGGTTGATTGTTGGATAATGTGCTATGCTATACTGTATAGCACATGTGTGATGCACCTCCAATTTCAAAATTACAATGGTAAATAGAATCAATTATATCTATGTGCAATAATTATATATTTTTTATTCTATTTTATTCCTCATTTATTGATTGACAATCTTTCATTTTCACACCTTCATAACTTCGGTAAAACATTCCAACAAGCAGTCCTTGAACTCCCTCCATTTCTGTATAGGCCACCTTATGTCTCTCCACTGGTACAAGGTCAATGCCTTTCCCTCCAAACACAGGCTAGTTGTCAGCAGTCTTTTTACTCCATCAACCCATTGACGCCGAAGTACCTCTCCACCTTGTAGATCAACCCGTGTGTATCCTCTCATTTAAAGATAGGTATCTTCAACTTCCTTACCCTCGGTCATCTCCGTTTCCCCTGATTCCTCCATAACCTCCTATTCCCCGAGGGGGTCATCCCCCCCAAGTGTCCCGATCCTCTCTTCTATTCTCATTCCCAAACCCTTCAAAATTTCCCCTTCTTTCAAAATCAGTACCCCTTCGCTCAAAATCAGTCATTCTTCCTACAAAATCAACTCCCCTCTACTCATACCCACTATTCATCTCCTCTGTAGAAATAGGTTCTAGGGGAGGCATCCAATCCTATCCCTCCAAAATTTCTACCTCTTGATTTCTCCTCTCCTTATTTGATTTCTATCACTTCCTTATTGGGATTTCTATCACTTCCTTGGTCGTCGGTTGCTCTCCTCGCCTTCGATGACATCGTTTTGGGTTGGGCCTCAAGCAACTTAACATTTCTTCCTCAATGGCGAACTTACCATCCATTTTTTTCATGGACGGATAAAAATTGATTTTCAAATTTTAAAATCTTCTCCACAAAATATGATTTTAATTGGCCTATCTCTCCTTCCAATTCTTCAATTTTTCTTCCGGCCATAGGGGCCCTGAGTCGAGGGCTATGATATCAATTTGATAGAAAATACTCTAATAATAAGTGAACTCGGTTGAATTTGAATTTTAACGAACCCCAAACAGTAAAAAGAGAAAATATTTAGGTAGAAACTCACAAAAGAATGTTTTAATTGGTGGTAGAAGAAGAAAACAAATAAGATACAATGAATCTTCGATTTGAGAGGAAAATTCGGCTCTCCCAAACCCTAGCTGCCCACTTGATCCCCTCTTTCTCCTTAGGAAAACAAAACTCAGCAAAATATTCGATAAAACAAACCCTATGAGACAAACCTAGTAAAACATACAAAAATTCCCCCCAATTCCAAAACAGCCCCTCAATTTGAAATTTTCCCTTCTAAACTCTCTTTAATTTCTCATTAATGTGGCTGCTGGACCCCATCCTCAAAGGGGACGGCAATGGCTGGGGCATAACCTCTGTTTCGCCGTTGGTAAACCAAGGCCGATTCATGATGGATCGGTTGGACTGGTCTAACATAATACTTAAAAAAAATCTGATATTTTGAAAATTTTTTATCATTTTAAATAATATTAAAATTAAATCTTTATAATAATTATTTTGGTATATTTTAATTAATTGTGTTCATTTCTCTTTGGCATGCTTTGTAAATATTATCTTAAATATCTTTACCTTGAAATGTAATTCTTAGACACTACATTTGGCACCTTTGATCTGTGCACTTTGTACTTGAATATTCATGATAATTTTTTTGTTATCTTTCCTCCCAATAAACAAAGCTCAATTTGGTCCAGCTCTAAGTAATCAGAAGTCCAACTCGTTCGATCTCTAAGTGAATAAATCTCCAAGATAATCTATCATATAATATCATCATCACCATGGTTGAGATTTTAAAAGTAATTTGTAACCGGTAGAAATATTTAACAAAACTACATTAGATGACACATCATAATTTGTTTGTAATCATCAAATGAATAATGACTACACGAGTCACATGAACTCATGAGGTCAACATCATCTTTAATAATGTTTTTTGTTCTGGTTATTTCTATAGTCGTCTCTGATTGTCTATCCTAAAGAAACTTTCCCACGGTTCATGTTACCTATGACTTATTCCCCACTTCCCCTTCTATATATATGTAACTAAATGAGTTTTTATTTTTATATTTTTGGATTATAAATTTTCTCTCTGGTCAAGGCTTTTTAGAAATGCATCTGTTCCATATTGATAATTAAACAATTGAAAAACTTTGGATGTGGATCATTCTGTTCTCTTTTTGGGTGCTTTCTATTGGTCAGCATTATTTTTGGATTTTGTTATTAAAGTTGTTGAAGCTTGTATGAATAAATCTTCTGAATTGTGCTGATCACAAAACTTTATAGTTGAAGCTAATTATAATCGATAAAAGTTAACTATGCTCTGATGTTTGGTTGAGTTGTATTTAAATATGTTTGTCAAGGGCCCGTCGCTTGTACTGCTGCAAGTTGTACTTAATTGGCTTCTTTGACAGGGTTCCGTTCAATTATATATATTTTTGTTTTTTATGCTTATATTCTACGTCCTTTGCAACTATTTATTGGTTTCTTTTTTAATTTCAGCTATTAAACTGTAATTCAAGTAGTTCAGGTGCAGTCGAAAAAGTCCTTGTACGTTACAGTTATGATATCTTCAGGCAATTTAGATCTTAATCCCACTTGTTCAAAATAACTTTGCATTGTTTGCAGGAGCCTGAATCGGCTGTAGCTGGAGATGCTACCACGTCAGACAAAAGGAAATACAACTTAGTTCCATTACAAAAGAAGGACACTGGCCTTGCCAAATCATTTCAAAAGATCAAGGAAACTAGTGCGGTAAGTACAATATATAAAACATTTTTTTGAGCATCTTTTCAAATGACATATTCCGTTCATAACATAATTTTTCAGCGACTACACTGTTTTAATCAACTTATTGTGTAACAGTTAGCAATGCTTGTCTCTAGACATTGCTAGGTGCCAGAAATATTTTAAGAAGTGTTTATTTTAACAGAATAGTTTGCAACCAAGAATATCAGCTTATAATTAATGAGTAGAAGCCAAAGTAAGAAAAGTAAGAGTACTTTATTCTAAGAAACTAAATACGTAAAACTATTCTATGTTGGTCCTTATATATTGAAATTAAATTTGTGTTAAAGTTGACTAATTTTGTTGAGGAAGTTAGGGTTTACATTCCAATAACACAAAATTGGGAAAATGTCCAGGAAGGTGAGGGCTTGTGACGTAATTAAAAAGAGTATCAGCCTAAGACCATAGATCTTGGATGAGAACCGCCGACATGTAGTAACAACCTAAATCTACCAAAATGAATGAAACTTACAAACATGAAATCTCATCTGAGATTATGTCAGCTCGACCTCTGGTCTTCCAATCATGGATGATAGCCGGTTAAATTCACTTGAGCACTTTTAAAATCATGCAATCTTGATCTCAAAGCATATATAAAATTGGCAAGACTATTTTAATTTTTAGGAAAGAGAAGTTATGATTGAGCCATTTAAACTAAGATTTGACTAATCATTAGGGTAATGTATAGGCTAACTCATAATACAATTTTTTTCTTAGTCCTTAATGGGAGGGCTTTTATTTTTATATATATGACTTATGAGGCTATGCATTCGTTGTTCATCAGTGAATACATGGGTTTGAAGTTGATTTTGAATTAACACACCATTGGATAAACAATTAGTCAAATATTGGATTGTCTACTAAAATTCATAAGAAGACTTCGTATTTTATTTTAGTTTTGAAAAAGTCATCTTGTTTTTTGATATGCATGTTTATTACAAAATATTACTCAATGGTTGATTTTAATACTTTACTGTGTAGAAAATTTAATTCTCTAAAAGCATATCCAGGCTACCCCTAAGCAAAACATTATAATAAATCTAAGAAAAAACATATATTTTTAATGCGCGCTTAAAATAAATAAGTACTTGATCCTAGAAAATCAATCACAAAATAATATAGAAACATTTTATATACAACCAAGAAAATATTAAGGGCAGCAGGGTTGCTGACTTATACAATTCAGTTGAATTTATAGGCTCAGCTTATGAGTTTTCAAGTTTTGGTTCTGTGGGCTCCGAAAATTCGGCCCCGGCCTCCCCGTCACGCTAATGTTGCTTTTTCTTTCGGCGAGGGAGTTTTAACGAATTAAGTTCCGGGGTAAATTTTGGAAGGCAGATGTGTTTGTAGATAAGACACTACCCAGAGATTTCACCCTCATTTTGTGAGGACTTTATGATCTGAGTTCTGATTTCCCATAGGCGCAAGCCCCTATAGTTAATTACCCCTTCCGATATTGAGAGAGAACTTTCGATTAAGGCTAGTCGTCGAACAGATACGTAGATAATACGTGTTATCTGGCATATAGTAGCAGCAATAGGCATTGATATGGGATTTAGGTTTGGATTTGAAAATTTGGAGATTTGATATTGAAAATTAGAAATGGCACCATCTTGCACTTAAAGCGGATGGTGGGGGAATAGATGATAGACCCGATCAAGATCCCATGGTTCCGTCGTCTCGGGCCATCGTGGTCCCTGGTCTACTTAGTCAGAGGAGGTAGTCGATCCAACCTGATAGAAGGATCCTTGTCGGCAGCCATGGGTTGCTTCGTCCAAGGGGACCTTGTAGACCTGGGGAGAATGTTTGTCTAAAGGGATAAATTTGAATCCACCTTAGCTAACAAAGGGCTTTGTGCCCTATCAATCATATCCTATTGATTCATATCTCAAGGATTTGATGCCATTAAGGAATGCATTGGCTCTGGCCATAACCGGTATTTCGTGGTGCCATTTGGCGGCAAAACCACTCGGTTCAGAGGGCCCAGTGTCATAACCGTTTATCCTGCGATGCCATTTGGCGGCAAAACCGCCGGTTAGAGGACACGTACTACGTCCTTACTGGCAGGAGATTGTTTGAGAATAGATCCTAGTGATATTTTTGACAAGGCATTAGCTCTTTGTGAGCTGAAGTAAATTTTAATTTGTCCACCTCGACAAACTGTTGCGGATGGTGGATGGATTTTGCTTTAAGTATTTGGATGGATTTATTTCAATTTTTAAATATTTTGGATTTTTGGATTTTTTTTATAACATTTTGGAATATTTAAAATGGACCCCTCCGGTTGAGATTCTCATTCAACACGGCCATTATCGAGGTGTTTGAGGCATTTGAAAATATTTATGTTTTGAACCTGTCAACTCTGTCGAGTTATCAAAAGAGGATCAGGTTTCGTAGGCTTTATACTCTGTGAGTGAATTCTCTTGATTATAGGCTTTGAAGGCCTAATATGAATGTAGTAAAATAAATATGCTGATCCCCTCAACCATATATTTGTTTAATAGTTCGAACCTTGTCGACTCCTATCGACCTGTATAGAAGGATTGGGTTTGAACTTGAATTCACTTATCGACCCGCGCAGCATCCCTGGACGTCACGTGTGTACCAATAACACGCTCGTCGGGGCCCATGCGGGTGTTTGGGGGCATTTTCATTTGTAGATTGAACCTTGTGAACTCGACCAAGCTGTTGATCGAGGATCGGGTTTCTCGTAGGCTTTGTGCATTTATTAGTGAATTCTTTTGATTACAGGCCTTGAAGGCCTAATATGAATGTATTAAAACAAGTATATCAGTCGTCGTGACCGTATATTTGTTTGATGGTTCGAACCCTGTCAACTCCTATTTATTCATATAGAAGGATCGAGTTCGAACTTGAATTTACTTATCGACCCGCGCAGCATCTCACCGTATATTTATTTGATGGTTCGAACCCTGTCAACTCCTATTTATTCATATAGAAGGATCGGGTTCGAACTTGAATTTACTTATCGACCCGCGCAGCATCTCTATATGTCACGTTTGTACTAATAACACTCTAGCCGGGGCCCATGCGAGTTCTATGATTTCTTTTACCCATTTTAGTGTACCTATGTGTATACAAACTACGGTGCACGTGCGGGGGTACTTTGAAAGTATTCGTAGACGCCTTCTGTCCGTTTGCATAGAAGTTTTAGATTCGGTGGCGTTTTGTAGCAGCTTCTGGGTTGAGTTGTTTGCTACTTTGTATAGGTAGACTGTCGTGCACTACTTGTATGATTTATGTAGGTAGATTGTAGTGCACTAACTAATCTCCTACCTTACATTTGTAGATGCTTGTAGATAATATGTGGTATATAGTGGGTCTTATACGGCATCTTGTAAGAGCTCTTATCTGCTATAGTTCTCTTTTGTATTTACCCTGCAGGTGACACATCAGGTGTACTACAGCTCTTTTATAGCGACTTGTAGATATTTTGCACTTGTCGTATCTCATTTGCTTCTGCTTGCAAATAGCATGTAGTATGTATAACAAGTACTCTACAACCCTTTGGATATTTATACTTCACTATGTATCATCTATCCTTGCTTATAGAGGGTTGGTGCATTTGACTGATGTTGGATAATTGTTGACCATGGAGATGTTATAGTGTCTTTATCACAACAATTGGTAGATATCTTGAATGTGTTGCGGACATGATGTCTCTTTCACCATTCTTCATGTACTTGATTGTAAACATGTCTTCTATACTCATTCGTGGACAAGTTGTATTGTCTTATACTATTTATATCTCTTCGTTAGTGTCCCTAGGTGGATGTAGAAAAGATTACTACAATCTTCTTACATGCTCTTATCAATTTCATTGTTTGCAAGCTTGGGTACATTTGATTGCATGAGTCTTCATCATCATTTGTGAGTAAATGATGTTTGTAGATTCTATAGTCATTGCAAGTCTTTCTTTTCACCACAAATTTCATATGTATTCCTTTGCATTTAGTTTGGACCTTTGTTGGTATGATAGCATCTTGATGTTGATTGAAGACTTTGCCATGTTGATTGTGAGCATGCCATATTGAAAATCCTTTGTCATTCAATACAAATTCTATGCTTATTTACTTGTACTCAATTATGAGCTCATCACTTGCATGTTACCCACGAGCATGCATATCTTCATAACTGTTGCAACTATCAAATCCTTTCCATTAGCATGAATATTGTGAGTGTTGCATACTAGTTACCACCATTTATGGATGACTTGCAATGTTCATTGAAGATTCTATGTATTTGCTTGCTTATAGTTGATCAACATTATCACTTTGATTTTAGTACTTTCATTTTTGATCTTATATTTGTTGATTCTAAATTTTAATTCCATGGGGTCCTGAAAGTTCAAGTCTTGTTGTCTAAATCAAGTTCTTGCTTGAGTTTAAGTAGCAAGCTCAAGTTCTACGTCCTCTGCTGTCTAAATGTTATTCGAATTTTGTTCAAATCTGAGTCTGAGTTCAAATTCAAGTTCTCCATCATTTGAGTTCAAGTCCAAGTGTTGTCAACTTGATTTAAGTTCTGAGTATAGTTCCAAATGGTCAACTTGTATGTTAAGTTCAATTTTAACTTCAAGTTTGAGTCTTTATTTAAGCTTGAATCCAAATTTTCTTTCAAGTCCTTGTGATTTATTTAAGCTTGGATTTGTTTTAGATTTGAGTTTATTGCATTAAAGTTCACAAGTTCGAGTCCACCATTGTTCTTTTGAGTTCAAATGAGTCCAGGTACAGTCTCGTGTTCACCCAAGATTTCGGCAGCCTCCCGACGTCTCTCCTGTTTAGGGGAAAACTACGAGAAAACTAGACCTTTCCCACCACGCGCAATAAAGGCGTGTATGGTAGGTGTCCTCGGACGAGGACACTGCCGCCGTGATCTTTCTTCGCACTATGCGCAATAAAGGCGTGTATGGGGTCTTTGACGGTACCTGTTTAAAAGACACAATTTGCTTTCCCCCCGCTCGGGGGTACTTATAAGTGACTCCGCCTCGTCGTAGGTGCCGCACCGGGGTCTCATCCCACCACGCGCAATAAAGGCATGTATAGAGGATTTTTCGGTGCGCCACGAATGTCAAAGTAGAGTTTAGGTGATTGCCCGCCTCGTCGTAGGCGTCGGACCGGGGTCCCATCCCACCACGCGCAATAAAAGCGTGTATAGACGGTTTTCCGGTCCGCCGCATACAACGGAAGCGAGAATCTGAGTTTTTAGAAAATTTTGTACCTTCGCGGGGTTGTCGGTGTTGGCACGTGGATCGAGGCGAGCATGAGGAAAGAGAGATATTTTTTATAATTAATTATAATTTAATTATAATTAATTAATCAATAATAATCAATCATAGTTAATTAATAATTAATTAATTATAATTATAATTAATGAATAATTAATTATAATTAATAATGATTTATTATAATCAGTAATTATTATTTAATTATAATTAATTTATTAATTACAGTTATAATTAATTAATAATTAATAAAAACAATTAATTATAATTAAATAAAAATTATAATTAATCACAAATACTAATAATTATAATTAATTAATAACTAATTATAATTAATTATAAATACTAATAATTATAATTAATTATAATATTATTTAAAAAAAATCATTCTCTCCCCCTTTGGCATTTTCACGGGATTTGGCCAAAAGCGACGAAAGGGAGAGAGTTACCTTCACAACCTGTGAGCTCCTATTATTATTTCCGATCCAACAGAGAAGGGAACGTCGGAGATGGAGTGAAGCCAAGCGGCAACGGGGGAGGTAGGGGAATCTCTCTCTCTCTCTCTCTCTCTCTCTCTCTCTCTCTCTCTCTCTCTCTCTGTCGGACTGAAGGAACCGAGAGGATCGGGATGGAGGGAGCTCGATGGAGTTCGGTTGCAAGAGGGGAGATCGGGATTAGGGAAGTAGTGACGGGAGTGGTAGTTCGGCCGTGGCTTTGGGTTTGCGGTCGGCTTGTGGAGATTTGCAGGAGAGGAGTGATAGAGCAGCGAATAGGGAGCTCGATCGCGGGAGGAGTTCGGTTGGAGTCAAATGGGAAGAACAGAGGTATCGGGAGAGAGATGCTCGTATCGGTGGAATAGAATGGGAGAGCCGAATGCTTCATTTGAGTCGATATTTAACGACTCTGAGGGAGGTGCGATCGAGGCTGGATTCGATAGATTCACGGGAGGTGACGTAAGCGGCGCCGAAGGAACAGTGCCTCGGCAGGATTCCTTGCGGGATTTGCGGGATCGTATACGAGGTGAGCTGCTTTTTTTTGTTATGTTGGTTAATACTTAGAGGTCAACAGGTTCCAATACATCTAGGGATTTACTTTAGAGTTCATTCTTCTAGTTTATCACTTCGTTATTGTATCCCAGAAACCTATATAACTTTCTAAAATTTAAAAAAAAAAAAAAAAAAAAAAAAAAAAAAAAAAAAACTTTCTAAAATTATAAATGAATTACATTTATAAAGTAAAAAATGAAACTCTTCTCTGCACAATGAGAATTAGGAAGCATGTAATGTCGTATACATCGCATCATGCACAAATTTGTCTGGCACTGATGGTGACAAATTGTTATTTTTAAGTTGTTCATGCCTACTTAGAGCTTTAGCATATAAGCAGCAACTGTAAGCCAATATTATTAAATGATAACTTATTAATTTGTTTATCTCTTTGGGAAAACCCACGTAAATAAGTAGATTTTCCTTTCCTAACCCTTAAGGGAAGTGGCCCATGCTCTATATAGCATAAGATAGGAAATAATGAAAAATCATTTCATTTTTTTAGTTGGAACTTTAGGTGGTTCTTGAAAAAAGATAGCGAAAAAAATTATCCCTAAAGTCATAATTAAGAGGAATTTATAAACCAGTGCTTCCATAGATTCGATCATGATTTATAATTATAGTTTCTACACCTATTCGTTTTGGATCTTTTACTAAAGAAATACTAAATTGAGATTTATAATTTACTATTACTAACTATTACTATCCATATAATTTGTATATAGAATAGAATATATAGTCATATCATAATTATTTAATTATTTAACGAAATATCACAATTACATACATAAAAAAGGAAAATATTGCTTTTAAGATGTCTAAGGAATCAACACACTCCTCCATTCATCTGGTGTATATAATTTTTTTTGCTTTCTTTTGATTATAATGTTAAAAAAATTCTTGCTTTTACCATGAATTTTGTATTTTATGCAGTCTGCACTTCCAGTTTTTTTCGTTATTTTTTATATGCACATATCGGGAAATGTAAGGCAATTTATTATGGATTTTGGAATATTTATTAGAAGTGAATAATTTGGATTTCTTGTATTCAGGATGTGTGGCAGGGAACTCAGTTGTTAGCCATTGATGTAGTAGCTGCCTTGGTTTTATTGAAAAGAACAATAACAGGAGATGAACTCACAGAGAAGGAAAAGAAGGCTCTCCGAAGGACTTTGACTGACTTGGCATCTGTTGTCCCTATCGGTTTTCTCATGCTTCTACCTGTGAGTTTTTCAAAACTTCATCCTGTGAGTTTTTCAAAACTTCATCCTGTGAGTTTTTTCCTGGATAATTTGAAGGCTTAAGTTTTGCTGTTATTTCCAATGCTCGACTTTTTTTTTGCTTAGAATTTTGGAATTACACTGATGCAAGATGATTGAGGATTAGATTTGATAACGCAACTAAGAAGCATGGTGGGCCTTTTTGTGAGGAAATTAAGGCAATCACAAATCACCAGTAATCAGTTAATTTGAGAAAGCAATTTTACAATAATCAATTAAATAAAAAAATTATACTAATGTTTAAATGGAAAGAGAGTAGAATCCATTGAATAAATTGTTTGCTTATAAAATCAGGTTAAATAAGACATTGAAATTTCAGTTTGTAGATATTAGAGCAAGTGCGATGCATAATTTTAAATACTTAAAACTTTTTTACAATCAAAGATTATAGATGAAATTGTTTCTGAGTTTAAATGCATCATCATTTTATCACTTGGCTTAAATTCTGCATCTCTCCTATTCACATCGATAAAATCTTGTTAGTCATAATTAGTAGATAGTTCTCTACGAATATCCTTATATATATAGTGCAAATATGCTCAGCCTAGGTTCTACAGGAATTTCAATAAGTTCTATAAGTTCTCTAGGCTGATGCTCTATGATAGTCTCAATTGGACTTAATGGCCCTATGACAAATTAGTTGCATGCAAACTTAGTTGTCGTGAGCAATATCAAACCCCACAAAAGGCATTGTCTTTTATTAAACAATGTAATAGACCTATCAAGCATATGATTACCAATTGAGTTCCAAATAATTTTGAAAATGATAAGCAATTTAAAATTTAAATTGCGTTTCTTTTTTTTTCATAGATTTTTTTAGAAATAACATGAATCTCACATCTAGATAAGATTGATAAACCATGTAATTTAACTACGTCATTAAAACATAATTTAGTAACGTGGCATGTATAAGCAATTTATGACATGAAATCATTTTATTGGTGGATGCATTTGGACTCTCTATTTTGATTCTAAAATTGTCATCACTCGACTCGAGTGCTTCGAATGCTAAGTCGGGAACAACAATCAGACTAATTCTTTCAACATTAACTAAAACAATCAAATAAAATACCATCCAAAATCTTAGAAAAAGTCACTAATCATCAATTTCTAGTTGAACATGTGTAATGCAAGTCTTATCTATTTTCGTTTGAACCTCTTCTTCTATACACAAATCATTTTCAATTAGTCATTTACTTAATTGATGATTTACCTGAAATATTTAATTTATTCAGTTGAGTTTCCATCATCAAATTCAGTGGTTGCTTATAGTAAAATGTATTTTGTAGTTATGATTTATTATTTACTTTTCATATTAAAAATAAACATGAACATTTGCACTGGTAATCTTTATTTTACATAAATACTCTTTAATTTTAAAATTTTCAACTTTAAATTTTTAATAAGTCATCTATTCAAGAGCATCATCTAAAATTTTGTATCAATAAGGTTCATTTTCATTTTTCTTTACAACATTTTTTAGTTTTCGTGCACAAGTACATTACTTTCTGTTACGCCTGGACCGGTCCCAGCTGGACCGGTCCGGTTCTACACCCGACGAACCAACGTCGGGCGGAACCAGACGGAACGCGCGGAGCGCGTGTCGGGGGGCCCAAACAGCGGCTAAAACGCATGGGGGAGGGAAAATTTTTGAATGGGAGGCTGTTTTAGGAAGTCCATTATTGTCCTTTATGATTATTTTGTATAATTAGGAGTTTTGGGGGGATTGGCTCCTTATCTTGAATTTGAGTTTTCTCTTTGAGATCTAGGTTTTGTTTTGGGCTCTTGGCTTCGCCGGAGACTTTGGAGAGTACGTTCTTCCTCTCGAATCGAAGAACAAATTGTATCTTTGCAATTTTATTCGTCTACTAATAAAATACTAGCCTTTGCTTGCATTGGATCTCAGTTTTCCCGCATTTCCTCACTGTTTTCCTGTGTAAAACTGCTGTCCACTGCTGGAGACAGCAGTTTTTCCCTGGTTCCGCTTCAGTTTTGGCTAGGAATTACTTGATTTCAAGTATTTCCTATCAAATTGGTATCAGAGCACCGATTCGGGACAACCGGCGGCTGAAATTATGAAATTTCAGCAAGATCGTCGTCTCCGGAAAAAGATTTTTGTGGATCCGTTAAAAGAAAGATGGCCGGGAAGAAGGTGGAAGCTTTAGAAGGAGAGTTTGGTCAACTGAAGACAGATCTGGAGGGGAAATTCATGGAGATCTCCACCAACAATGAGAGGTTGGAAGGGAGGTTCGCGGCGATGGAAGAAATGATGAAGAAATTATTGGAGATGAAGACCCATCCGGACACATCGGAAGTGAGAGAGACCACTGACGGCCATGGCGTAGGAGGAAATCCGAACCCAATCCGGGGGAGGAGGAATCCGGAGGTGGAGATTCTTGAAGGTGACGACGACATGCCACCTCTAGAGCCATTCTCCAGAGAGGAGATAAGCACGGGGAATGATCGTCGAGGTGCTGATTTTCAGCGTCGAGGTGCTGATTTTCAGCGTCGAGGTGCTGAATTTCAGCGTCGAGGTGTGGATTTTGGAAGCAGGAGGGGGGAATATGAAGGTAGTGCAGATTTTGGAGAAAGGAGAGAAGAATATCAGCGTCGAGGTGCTGAATTTCAGCGTCGAGGTGCTGATTTTGAAAGGGGAAGAGGAGATCATGACGAAGATTTCAGTTACCAACGTCGGAGGGAGGATCGGGACACTTGGGGAGCACCTCCTCTTCGAGGAATGGGAGGTTATGGAGAGTTCCGGGGTAACGGAAGGGATCCGAAGGTGAGGAAGTTGAAGATGCCCATCTTTGAGGGTGAAGATGGCCACGGCTGGATATACAAGGTGGAGCGTTATTTCGCTGTCAACGGGTTGACAGATGACGAAAAACTGACGGCAGCAGGTTTGTGTCTGGAAGGGAAGGCGCTGGCATGGTATCAGTGGAGAGACAGAAGAGAGCCTATCAGGACTTGGCGAGAGTTCAAGGATTGTTTATTAGAGCGTTTCCGAGCCGACGGGGGAGGAGACTTCTATGAACAGTTCTTTGCCCTGACTCAGGAGGGGACCGTGGCCGACTACCGAGACAGATTCGAGTACTTAGCGAGCCGTTTGGATCATATCTCCGAATCAGCCCTGGAGGGAAATTTCATGAAGGGGCTCAAACCTGAGATAAGAACAGCGGTCAGAGTGCTGGAGCCAAGGAATTTAGGCAAGGCGATGGAGCTTGCACAACTGGTGGAAGATCAAAAGAAGTCAGAAAGAGGAGCTCGAGGCAACTACTCAGGGGGATCGCACAGGATGACGACTACTATCTTGCCTTCAAAGGTGGGATCCTCAGGGAGTCTGAAGGAGGCACCAAAGGAGAGAATGGGAGGAGGAGGAAACGGGGGACAGTTCAAACGGCTGACCGAGAAGGAGATGCAGGAGAAGAGGGCAAAGGGGTTATGTTTTCGATGTGATGAAAAGTACATGCCCGGACACCGGTGCAAGGATAGAACTCTTCAGGTTCTCCTCGTGTGTGAAGACGAGGAAGACGAAGAGGGAGGTGGGAGCGGGTCAGAAGGAGAGGAGAAGCTGCACTTGGATGTGGCAGAAGTCTCTCTGAACTCAGTAGTGGGATTCACTCCGAGTCACACTATGAAAGTAAGAGGAGAGATAGCTGACCGCGAAGTGTGGATGTTGATCGATAGTGGTGCAACCCACAATTTCATTTCTGCTCAGATCGTGGATCAGTTAGGGATGGAGCTAGTCGACACAGGAGGCTATGGGGTGATGATGGGCACGGGGAAGGTGGAGATGGGGAGAGGAATTTGTCGGGGAGTGGTCCTGACCATCCAAGGGCTACAGGTCAGGGAGGATTTCCTCCCCTTAGAATTGGGAAGTACAGATGTCATCCTAGGGATGAAATGGCTACAGACTCTGGGGGAGACCAAGGTCAACTGGGGTGCTCTGAGGATGGAGCTAATGATAGAAGGGCAGAGGAAGGTGATCCAGGGGGATGCAGGGCTGACAAGAGCAGTCGTATCTCTCAAATCTATGATCAGATCCATACAGGAGGTGGGAGGAGGATTTTTGGTGGAGCTTCAACGTTTGGAGAGGGTCAGTGTGGGGGAAGAAGGAGACATTCCACAGGTGGTGCAACCGCTCATACAGCAGTACAGGGAGGTGTTCCAGCCACCCCAGGGATTGCCACCCCCTAGAGAGCAAGAGCACGCCATTCTTCTGAAAGAGGGAGTGTCACCAATCAGTGTTAGACCATATCGCTACCCCCAGATTCAGAAAGATGAAATCGAGAAACTGATCAAGGAGATGTTGGAGGCAGGGATCGTCAGACCCAGTGTGAGTCCTTTCTCCAGTCCAGTTTTACTGGTCAAAAAGAAGGATGGGAGCTGGAGGTTTTGCGTGGACTACAGAGCCCTGAACAAGGAGACAGTACCAGACAAATTCCCCATTCCAGTGATTGATGAGTTATTAGATGAGTTGCAAGGAGCGGTGGTGTTTTCAAAAATGGACCTTAAGTCGGGCTACCACCAAATCAGAATGAAGGAAGGTGACATTCAGAAGACGGCGTTCAGAACACACGAGGGGCACTATGAGTTCTTAGTGATGCCATTTGGGCTTACTAACGCCCCCGCTACCTTTCAGTCCTTGATGAACAGGGTGTTCAGGCAACACTTGAGGAAGTTTGTGCTAGTCTTCTTTGATGATATTTTGGTGTACAGCCAGACCGAGGAGGAACATTTAGAGCATCTAAAGGAGGTTTTGGGGATCCTACAGGCACATCAGCTGAGAGCTAATTTAAAAAAATGCAGTTTTGCCCAATCAAAGGTAGAATATTTGGGACATATAGTGTCTCAAGAGGGAGTTGCAGCTGACCAGTCCAAAATTGAAGCAATGCAGAAATGGCCCATACCCAAGAACATCAGGGGGTTGAGAGGTTTCTTGGGACTGACGGGATACTATAGGAGGTTTGTGAAGGGGTACAGTTCCATCGCCTGGCCATTGACGGAGCAGTTAAAGAAAGACAACTTCTCCTGGGGTGATGCAGCGACCCAGGCCTTCGAAAGGTTAAAGAAAGCCATGACCACTGTACCAGTTCTAGCACTCCCAGATTTCAGCCAGGTATTCGTGGTAGAGACTGATGCGTCAGGGTATGGCTTAGGAGCAGTATTGATGCAGAATCACCGGCCTATAGCATATTTCAGTCAGGTGCTATCGACTAGGGCTAGATTGAAATCAGTGTATGAGAGAGAGCTGATGGCCATAGTCTTGGCCATTCAGAAATGGCGCCCTTATCTTTTGGGACGACATTTCATTGTTCGTACCGATCAGAGGAGTCTGAAATACCTGCTGGAGCAAAGGATGGTTACTGAGGAACATCAGAGGTGGCTGTCAAAGTTGTTGGGTTATGATTTTGAGATCCAGTATCGGCCGGGGGTGGAGAATAAGGCAGCTGATGCCTTGTCTAGGTGTGTGGGGGAACTTCAGGAGGTGGCAGTTTCAGTCCCTTTGATGATTGATTGGGGGGCCATCCAAGAAGAGAGTATGCAGAATGAAGAATTGAAGAAGGTCAGAGAAGGCTTGAGGAAGGGTAGTAGCAATCAGTCAGGGTACTATCTGGAGGGAGAGAGGCTACTCTATCAGGGAAGGTTTGTGATGCCACGAACATCAGTACACATGTAATATCAAAATCTGCTCCAGTATCGTCCAGGACGATCTGGGATCGTCCTGGGACGATCAGTGAAAATTCAGCTCCAGATTTTGCCCAGTTTTGCTCCAGGTGATTTTCTGCATGCATCGGCCAGGCCGATTGGAGACATCGGCCAGGCCGATCGGCACTGTAGAAAATATCGTCCCTGCAATAGCCCTGAAGGGAGACCAGGCCGATCTTTTTGGTCAGATCGTCCCGGGACGATGCTGCGATCGGCCGGGCCGATCTGTGTAGTATAAGGCTGATTTCAGTCGTTTTGAAGAGAGAGAAAAATCAGAAATTAAAAATTAAATATCTGAGGAGAGAGAAAGTCGTGGGATTTTGGAGAAAAGTGGATTTTCGGACGACGCGGAGCCGTTTTCGATCGAAGTGACTGTTGAGGAATTTGCTGTGCTCGAGGTAAGGCACATTCTACCTTTCTCAAATTTCAGTTCCGTCGTGTTTGGCGGTATATTCTGTCCGGGTTTTGTTTCCGTTAGCGAATTTCGTCCGTATCTTTTGATCGGTTCAGTTTTTACCGCGTAACTTTCTGTATATTGTTGACGTGCCGAGTGTGCACATTTTGGTTATTTTCTGAAGATTTTCGTCCGGGTATTTTTGATTCGACTGTGTTTTTAGTCGACCGGATTTTTCTGTGAAATTGGAATTTATCTGTGCAGTAGAATAAAGGTTCTGAAATGTTGATATCTGTATTCTGTGCGAATTCGGTAAATTTTCTTTGCAGGAATTTTTGTGTAAATTCCGTATACTGCCGTTGTGCTGCCCGATTTTTGGGTAATTTCTGAATTGTCCGGATTTCTTCTGAATTGAAATGCTATGTGTATAAGCTATAAAAAGGGAGACATAAGGGGCCTGGATCCTATGAGATTCAGTCAGTGTCTGGGAAGGGAGGCATAAGGGGCCGGAATCCGTAGAGATTCCGTCAGTGTCAGGGCATTTAGCTATATGTATCTGTACTACTTTCTGTATCTGTTCTGTTCTGTACGAAATTGTGATTATGATATGATATGATCCGTACGATTCTGATTTCTGTTTCTGACTCTGTTGATTTGTTCTGTTCTGATACGCTCTGTACGATCTGTACGACTCTGATGTGATTGGATATCTGTCCGTAAGTTCTGATTTCCGATTCTGTTCCGACTTCTGATCTGATTTCTGTCTGATAAGTTTGGTTTTGTTTTCTGAGAATTTAGATTGGTGTTTGTTGCTTTGCTGAGCTGTTGAGCTCACCCTTGCTTTCTGGTGGTTTTCAGGTTCTGGGAAGGGCAAGGAAGTCCAGGATTAGATTTCAGAGTCTGATCAGATTAGGTACTTTTGTACTTTTGATTTTTGTTCAGTCATGGCTTTCCTGTTCTGTCTTTCTTTCTGTTGAAAGCCTTGTACTGTTCTGTAGATGATTATTTTGAGGAAATGAAAAGATAGATGTTTTGTTCCGCTGCATTTGATGTTTTTAGTAGCTCTGTTGTTCTGTGCGCTTCTGTTGAGTTAAGAATTTGGAAGATCAGTTCAGTAACCTAATCCAAAGCCAGATCCTGGTTAGCTATCTATTCTCCGTCGCGATCCGGCGCGGGCGGGATCCGTCTCGTCTCGGGCCGGGTCGTGACAAGCTTTTGTGGTATCAGAGCACTGGTTTTGGAAACAGGTTGGATTGTAAAACAGAGCTCTAGGAAGTGATCAGTGAGTCTGTCTGGGAGGTAGTTTTGGGTCGTTTGGCTTTTTATTGTGTTATTTTGTGTTGTTTTGTGATAGTTTTCCGGATTTTTCTGGATTTTCTGTATGGATCAGCCAGACCCAGACATGACAGACGGTCAGAGTGACGATCAGGCAGCACCAGTGGGGAGTACAGCCCCAGTGGTCGGTGCTGATACGCTTTCACAGTTTGCTTCACTTGTTGCTCAGATGATGAGCGAGACTCAGAGCAGAGCTTCGACTGTTAGATCTGAGGACATTGATCGACACCTGCAGTTATTTTTGAGGTTGAAGCCTCCGAGGTTTGAGGGCGCTGTTGAGCCCAGAGCAGCCGAGGAGTGGCTGAGGAGATTGGAGAAGACTTTCGACGGGATGCAGTGTCCTGCAGACAGGAAAGTTCCGTTAGCTGTTTTTCTGTTGGACGGAGAGGCTGAGCACTGGTGGGATGGCCAGCAAGCAGCCAGATTTCAGGGCAGATTGAACTCTTTGATTACTTGGGAGGAGTTCACTGAGGTATTCAGAGACTGGTTTGTTCCCCCTTCTGCACGACAGCAGATGCAGGAGAGTTTTCTGAGGCTTGTTCAGGGGAGCAAGACGGTGATGCAGTACGAGGCTGAGTTTACTGCATTAGCCAGGTACGCTCCGCAGCTGGTTAGCACGTCTGCTGAGAGGTGCTACAGATTTCTGAGAGGCTTACGAGATACTTTGAGGCAGCCCCTGATACCGTTCCGGATTACTGATTTCTCTGAGCTTGTAGAGCGAGCTCGTCTGATTGAGAATGACATGACGGCTACTCAGCAGCGGTGGACTGCGAGTAGGAAGAGGTTTGGAGGAGAGACATCTGGCAGTGGTTCCTCTGGGAAGAGGAGATTTGTTCCTGGATCTGGATCTGGAGATTCCAGGAAGAGCGGAGGATCGTCTGGTACTGCTACCAGTACGACTGGTTCTGGATCTGTCAGTACGGCACCTGTGTGCCAGAGTTGTGGACGACGACACCATGGCCAGTGCTACAGGATAGCTGGTCTTTGTTTCAGATGTGGTCAGCCGGGACATAGGATTGCAGAATGTCCGCAGATGGGATTTGATCAGCGTTCTGAGTTCCGATCTGAGGGCTTTGTCAGACCTGTTGGTTCAGCAGCAGGAAGACCGAGGGCTGTTCCTCCACGCCCTGAGGGATTTGCTGGTAGAGGTGGTGGTTCTAGTTCTGCACCACGGAGACCACCTACGATTCAGAGGGAGCAGAGTAGTTCTGTCGCTTCAGTTCCTGCTCCAGTTCAGCCACGAGTTTACAGTCTGAGTCAGCAGGAGGCTCGTGATGCTCCGGATGTTGTGACAGGTACGGTTTACATTTCTGATCAGCCCTGTCGTGTTTTGTTTGACTCTGGAGCGAGTCATTCTTTTCTGTCCGAGCATTGTTTTGAGATTTTACATTTGGATTCGATGGTTTTACCGGTTTCTTTGTCTGTGATTTTACCGGCTGGGAATCCATTGATTGCTCGACAGTTTTGTTTGTGTGAGATCGAGATTTCTGGCAAGAAGTGGAAATCGAGTTTGATTCGATTGCCGATTTCTTCGTATGATGTGATTCTGGGCATGGATTGGCTGAGTCAGTATGAGGCCCAGATAGACTGTCTGAAGAAGCAAGTGAGTTTGCTTATGGCTGGAGAGAGAGTTGTATTTCAGGGATTACGAGGTGTTCTCTCCAGTCTGGTTTCTGTGTTGGAGGTGAGCAGAATGTGGAAGAAAGGATGCCCAGTATTTTTGGCTTCGGTGCGGGATCTGAACCTGGAGGTTGGTTCTGTTTCTGAGATCCCTGTGGTACGGGAGTTTGCCGATGTTTTTCCTGAGGAGTTGGTTGGTTTACCTCCGGATAGAGATGTGGAGTTCTCTATCGATGTTTTTCCGGGTACCGCTCCGATATCGAAAGCTCCGTACAGGATGGCACCGAAAGAACTTTCTGAGTTGAAAGTTCAGCTTCAGGAGTTGGTTGACAGAGGTTTTGTACGTCCTAGTGTTTCGCCCTGGGGAGCACCTGTTCTGTTTGTGAAGAAGAAGGACGGTACACTCCGTATGTGTATTGATTACAGAGATTTGAACAAGGTCACGATCAAGAATAAGTACCCTTTGCCTCGGATTGACGACTTGTTTGATCAGCTTTCCGGATCTTCGGTATTTTCGAAGATTGATTTGAGATCCGGATATTATCAGGTGAAGGTGAAGGAAGCTGATGTGGTGAAGACTGCTTTCAGTACTCGGTACGGGCACTACGAGTTTTTGGTTATGCCTTTTGGGGTAACCAATGCGCCTGCGATTTTCATGGATCTGATGAACCGAGTATTCAGGGAGTATTTGGATCAGTTTGTGATCGTCTTCATTGACGATATTCTGGTATATTCTGCATCTGAGGATGAGCATGCCAGACATTTGAGGATTGTGTTGGAGACTTTGAGGAGGCATCAGTTGTATGCCAAGTTCTCCAAGTGTGAATTCTGGCTGAAGAGCATTTCATTTCTGGGGCATGTGATTAGCGGAGAAGGCATTTCTGTAGATCCCCAGAAGATTCAGGCTGTTGCTGATTGGCCAAGGCCGACTACGGTATTTGAGGTACGTAGTTTCTTGGGCATGGCCGGGTATTATAGGAAATTTGTGAAGGGTTTTTCACAGATTTCGACTCCTCTGACGAGACTGACTCAGAAGTCAGTTCCTTTTGTTTGGACACCGGAGTGTGAAGCTAGTTTTCAGAGATTGAAGGAGTGTTTGACTTCAGCTCCAGTGTTGGCACTTCCGTCAGGTACGGAGGGTTTTCAGGTGTTCAGTGATGCTTCACTGAAAGGATTGGGTTGTGTTCTGATGCAGCATGGTCAGGTAATTGCTTATGCTTCGAGACAGTTGAAACCACATGAGAAGAATTACCCGACGCATGATCTGGAGTTAGCTGCAGTTGTTTTTGCTTTGAAGATTTGGCGTCATTACCTGTATGGCGTCAGATGTGAGATCTTTACTGATCATAAGAGCCTGAAGTATATTTTTACTCAGAAGGATCTGAATCTGAGACAGAGGAGGTGGCTCGAGTTGATCAAGGACTACGATTTGACTATTCAGTATCAGCCTGGGAAGGCGAATGTGGTAGCGGACGCTCTGAGCAGGAAGTCTTCTGGATTCTCAGGTATTCAGCTTACCTGTGATGACTTTCTGATTCGTGATTTGGAGAGATTGCAGTTGGAGGTGGTTTCCTCCAGTGATTTGGAGTTGGCTCAGATGAGTATTCAGTCTTCTTTGGAAGCACGGATTCAAGAAGCCCAGAAGTCAGATTCTGACTATTCGAAGTTGATAGCTCAGATTGGATCTGGTAAGACTCCTGAACTTCGAATTTCTGATTCTGGTGTTATTTTCTGTAAGAACAGGTTGTGGGTACCTGTGTCTGGAGACTTGAGGCAGGAGATTCTGTACGAATCTCATCATTCTGGCTACACTGTTCATCCAGGCAGTGGTAAGATGTACGCTGACATGAAGCTTTTGTTTTGGTGGCCTGGGATGAAGAAGGATGTGGCAGAGTTTGTGTCGAGATGCGAAGCCTGTCAGTTGGTGAAGGCAGAGCATCAGCGACCAGGTGGACTGTTGCAGTCGTTGCCTATCCCTGAGTGGAAATGGGAGGAGGTAACGATGGATTTTGCGATGGGTTTTCCTCGATCTAGACAAGGACATGATGCCATTTGGGTGGTTGTAGATCGATTGACCAAGTCAGCCCATTTTCTTCCGATCAGACAGACGGATTCAGTTGATCGCTTGGCACAGATTTATGTGAAGGAAATAGTCAGATTGCACGGTGTGCCTCGTGTGATCGTATCTGATCGAGATGGACGTTTTACTTCCAGACTTTGGAAAGGCATTCAGCAAGGTTTGGGTACGAAACTGCATTTCAGTACAGCCTTTCATCCTCAGACCGACGGACAGTCTGAGAGGACGATTCAGGTACTGGAAGATCTGTTGAGGCTTTGTGTTCTGGACTTTAGCGGAAGTTGGGAGGATCATATTCCGTTGATTGAATTTGCTTATAACAACAGTTTTCAGTCCAGTATCGGTATGGCACCGTACGAGGCTTTGTATGGCAGGAAGTGTCGTACTCCTTTGACTCCGACCTCCTTCGGAGATAGACAGGCTTTGGGGGCCACTTTTGCTGATGAAACTGCTCAGAAGATCAATTTGATAAGAGAAAGATTGAAAGCCGCTCAAGATCGTCAGCAGAAGTATTACAATCAGAAGCACAGATTTGTCGAATTTCAGGTCGGTGACTTTGTGTACGTCAAAGTCAGCCCAATGAAAGGTGTGAGCAGATTTGGTCAAGTAAGCAAGCTTAGTCCAAGGTATGTTGGATCATTTGAGATTTTGGAAAGAATTGGAAAATCTGCTTATCGCCTATTGCTTTCTGAATCTATGCCGGATGTGCATAATGTGTTTCACGTATCCACTCTGAGGAAGTGGGTTTCAGACTCTGGGAAGAAGTTGTCAGCTGATGAGGTGGAGATTCAGGAGAATCTGGCGTACAAGGAAGAGCCAGAGCTTATTTTGGCGTACGACGTCCGAAAGTTAAGGAATAAAGAGATTCCGATGGTTAAAGTCCAGTGGAAGCACCGGACTGCACGGGAAGCAACTTGGGAGAAGGAGTCTGATATGAGACGGTCGTACCCGTACTTGTTTTGACTGAGTTTGGACTGGATAATGTCGAGGACGACATTTTTCTGAGTTGGGGAGATTGTAATATCAAAATCTGCTCCAGTATCGTCCAGGACGATCTGGGATCGTCCTGGGACGATCAGTGAAAATTCAGCTCCAGATTTTGCCCAGTTTTGCTCCAGGTGATTTTCTGCATGCATCGGCCAGGCCGATTGGAGACATCGGCCAGGCCGATCGGCACTGTAGAAAATATCGTCCCTGCAATAGCCCTGAAGGGAGACCAGGCCGATCTTTTTGGTCAGATCGTCCCGGGACGATGCTGCGATCGGCCGGGCCGATCTGTGTAGTATAAGGCTGATTTCAGTCGTTTTGAAGAGAGAGAAAAATCAGAAATTAAAAATTAAATATCTGAGGAGAGAGAAAGTCGTGGGATTTTGGAGAAAAGTGGATTTTCGGACGACGCGGAGCCGTTTTCGATCGAAGTGACTGTTGAGGAATTTGCTGTGCTCGAGGTAAGGCACATTCTACCTTTCTCAAATTTCAGTTCCGTCGTGTTTGGCGGTATATTCTGTCCGGGTTTTGTTTCCGTTAGCGAATTTCGTCCGTATCTTTTGATCGGTTCAGTTTTTACCGCGTAACTTTCTGTATATTGTTGACGTGCCGAGTGTGCACATTTTGGTTATTTTCTGAAGATTTTCGTCCGGGTATTTTTGATTCGACTGTGTTTTTAGTCGACCGGATTTTTCTGTGAAATTGGAATTTATCTGTGCAGTAGAATAAAGGTTCTGAAATGTTGATATCTGTATTCTGTGCGAATTCGGTAAATTTTCTTTGCAGGAATTTTTGTGTAAATTCCGTATACTGCCGTTGTGCTGCCCGATTTTTGGGTAATTTCTGAATTGTCCGGATTTCTTCTGAATTGAAATGCTATGTGTATAAGCTATAAAAAGGGAGACATAAGGGGCCTGGATCCTATGAGATTCAGTCAGTGTCTGGGAAGGGAGGCATAAGGGGCCGGAATCCGTAGAGATTCCGTCAGTGTCAGGGCATTTAGCTATATGTATCTGTACTACTTTCTGTATCTGTTCTGTTCTGTACGAAATTGTGATTATGATATGATATGATCCGTACGATTCTGATTTCTGTTTCTGACTCTGTTGATTTGTTCTGTTCTGATACGCTCTGTACGATCTGTACGACTCTGATGTGATTGGATATCTGTCCGTAAGTTCTGATTTCCGATTCTGTTCCGACTTCTGATCTGATTTCTGTCTGATAAGTTTGGTTTTGTTTTCTGAGAATTTAGATTGGTGTTTGTTGCTTTGCTGAGCTGTTGAGCTCACCCTTGCTTTCTGGTGGTTTTCAGGTTCTGGGAAGGGCAAGGAAGTCCAGGATTAGATTTCAGAGTCTGATCAGATTAGGTACTTTTGTACTTTTGATTTTTGTTCAGTCATGGCTTTCCTGTTCTGTCTTTCTTTCTGTTGAAAGCCTTGTACTGTTCTGTAGATGATTATTTTGAGGAAATGAAAAGATAGATGTTTTGTTCCGCTGCATTTGATGTTTTTAGTAGCTCTGTTGTTCTGTGCGCTTCTGTTGAGTTAAGAATTTGGAAGATCAGTTCAGTAACCTAATCCAAAGCCAGATCCTGGTTAGCTATCTATTCTCCGTCGCGATCCGGCGCGGGCGGGATCCGTCTCGTCTCGGGCCGGGTCGTGACAACACATCCCTCACATATTGCAGGAATTCCACGGCAGCGCAGTTGGGGGTCATTCAGGAGTACAATAGACATATAGGAGGTTGGCATTGGAGCTCTACTGGAAGGGGATGTATAAGGATGTTGAGGAGATGGTGGCAAGGTGTGAGGTGTGTCAGAGAAATAAATACATGGCCATGGCACCAGGGGGACTGCTCCAACCATTAGCACTTCCAAACAGAGTATGGGAGGAAGTGTCTATGGATTTTATTGACGGCCTACCACGTTCAGAAGGGTTCACAGTTATCTTTGTGGTGGTGGATCGACTCAGTAAATATGCACATTTTATCCTCCTACGACATCCTTACACCGCAGTGTCAGTGGCGGCAGCATTTATCAGGGAAGTGGTTCGATTACACGGGATTCCAGAATCTATTGTGTCGGACAGAGACAAAGTGTTCCTCAGCCAGTTTTGGAGAGAACTGTTCAGAATGCAGGGCACAACTCTCAAGAGGAGCACCGCGTACCACCCACAGACAGATGGACAAACAGAAGTGGTCAACCGGAGTTTGGAGACTTATTTGAGGTGTTTTGCCTCTGAAACACCCAGGAAATGGGCTAAATGGTTGCCATGGGCGGAGTACTGGTATAACACTTCTTACCATTCGGCATCCCAGATGACTCCTTTCAAGGTGCTCTATGGAAGAGACCCCCCACACTTAGTACATTATGGGAAGGGACATACACCTGTCTCTTCAGTCGAACAGTACTTAGAGGAGAGGGACCAGGTGTTGGAAGAGTTGAAGAAACATCTGGAGAGGGCACAACAAATAATGAAGAAGCGAGCAGATACCCATAGAAGAGACATACAATATGAAGTGGGGGAAAAAGTGTTTTTAAAGCTAAGACCCTACAGACAGAGATCAGTGGCTAGCAGGAGGAACGAGAAGCTGGCCCCGAGATACTTTGGCCCTTATGAGATCTTGGGGAGGGTGGGAGCAGTAGCGTATCGTCTGAAGTTACCTCCCTATGTTACTATACATCCGGTGTTCCATGTGTCACAGCTGAGGAGAGCCCTCGGGGAGCACGCAATTAGCGCCGCATTACCAGCAACAATGACGGAGGATTGGGAAGTGATATTGGAGCCCCTCGAGCTTATGGGGGTAAGATCAGATCAAGAAGGCAACAAGGAAGTGTTGATTCAATGGAAAGACCTCCCTGAGTTCGACGCGACTTGGGAGCCGTTTGAAAGAGTGAAAGAGCAATTCCCCTCCTTTCACCTTGAGGACAAGGTGAGTTTTTGGGAGGGGAGTAATGTTACGCCTGGACCGGTCCCAGCTGGACCGGTCCGGTTCTACACCCGACGAACCAACGTCGGGCGGAACCAGACGGAACGCGCGGAGCGCGTGTCGGGGGGCCCAAACAGCGGCTAAAACGCATGGGGGAGGGAAAATTTTTGAATGGGAGGCTGTTTTAGGAAGTCCATTATTGTCCTTTATGATTATTTTGTATAATTAGGAGTTTTGGGGGGATTGGCTCCTTATCTTGAATTTGAGTTTTCTCTTTGAGATCTAGGTTTTGTTTTGGGCTCTTGGCTTCGCCGGAGACTTTGGAGAGTACGTTCTTCCTCTCGAATCGAAGAACAAATTGTATCTTTGCAATTTTATTCGTCTACTAATAAAATACTAGCCTTTGCTTGCATTGGATCTCAGTTTTCCCGCATTTCCTCACTGTTTTCCTGTGTAAAACTGCTGTCCACTGCTGGAGACAGCAGTTTTTCCCTGGTTCCGCTTCAGTTTTGGCTAGGAATTACTTGATTTCAAGTATTTCCTATCACTTTCCCATCTAATTCCGTACATGTTTAATTTCTCTATTTGTTTCATTACATTATTTTAATATCATGATTTATTCTTTCCAATAAAATTTATACATACATTTGAATATCAATATATTTTCATCACATTTTATGTGCATTGTATTCAAACACTTTTTTTCATCATTTTAATGTAATACAATATTACTAAATTTAGCAACTATACATATCAGATATTGCAACATGAAATGCATTGAATTAATAATTTAAATGCAATTGTTATAAAATAAAAATGTAATCACCCACCTGACTTTGTTTTTGACATCGAGCTTTCCACTTCTATGTTTTCTTAAGTTCTTAATTGTTCTTCCTAAATGCACAACCTAATAATTAGGTACATGGTTAAGCCAAATTATGCAGCTAAGTTAGAAATATATCTAGATGAAAATTTTCAATTAATTGTCAATAACATTTTCAACCCTTAAATTTTTCTAGAACTCGCTTGCTTTCAATGCTTTTCCTTGACTGTTCTGCTCAGTTTGTAACTGCCTAAAACAGTATTAGCAGTGTTAACCATCATAAAAAATAATGCCAGAGGTGTTGAACGTTGCTAAGGGCAACATGGAACGCAGTGAACATTATCAATGACAACATCAAACATTGCCAAACACAACGTTGAATGTATCCAATTATTGAGTCATACTCCTAATTGCATTGTATATTATATTATATAAAAAAAAATTTGAAATGATTAATTGAATTGCATTTCTCCAATTATTTCCTCTTCTCTAGTCAAGATCGCACATATCAATACATATTCAGATATTCTTCTTCTTTGCTGTTGAATACAATTTTATAAATTAAATTAACAAATTTGAATTATAATTTCCTTCTCATAAGGAATTTAAATATCCTAGATCTCTTTCTCTCTGCCTCCTACTCCATTCGAATCAGATTGCATGGCACTTCTTTTTCTTTTTTATTTCAATTCATCCAAACAGTCAAACAGACTCCTATTTATTTTTCTCTATCGATCAAAGTTTCAACTGACTGCAGACCCTCCATCTTTTTCGAATAGTAATAAAAGGATTGCATGATCTTGCACCTCCGCCTCCGACTTCACCAAATCACTTTAAGCTAAAGTCAGACTTTAACGAAAATAATAATAATAAAATAAACTAAACAATTCCTTCCTGTCGAGATGCACAAAGTCCTTTTCTCTTTTTCAACAATAGTCTTGGATCGCACGGTGCGTCTGTGTCTTTGTAGCTGGAACCCACAAACAACACACAAGTTGGCACGAAAACTTCTCCTTCCTCTCCTGTACCTTGAACTCTTCCTAATTGAGTGAACCGGACTTTCCTCACGTGAGGAGTCACATTCGATTCTGCCCCAAATGACGTTCTCGGCGTTCGCTGCGATTTGCTCCCCCGCGCGCATGCTTCATTGTGGTTCAACTGAACTGATTCGACTGAAATGTTCCAGCCGACTACTACAGAAATTGCCATGCAATGGATGTAGATTATCATCTTGAATTCTTTTTATTTTTTTAAACTAGCTTTCTGATGTATTTTTTCCTCATTTTAATTGTAGGTCACAGCAGTGGGCCATGCAGCCATGCTTGCTGCAATTCAGAGATACGTGCCTTCTCTGGTATGGAATGAAAAATGTGAACTCCATCGCCTTTTATCCCAAATGCTTCCTAATTCTCTGTACTGCAAACCATGTGGTTGATTCTTGGTAGATTCCATCCACCTACGCCCGAGATAGGCTAGATCTCTTGAGACAACTTGAGAAAGTGAAGGAGTTGGAGGCTGGCGAGGAGGGGGACTCCGAGGAAGGCATGCATGCGGTTAGTTCCACCAGCAGCAGCAGCGGCAATCCTGAATAGCGTGCTGTAAGTTTCGGGTAATTATTGATTCTAAATGGAAAATATGATATTAATTTACTCAATACGGTGTTTATGCATTTTCTTACTTTTTATAAATTGCATTTATTTACCCCTCATTTTTAAGTCCTGTTTATACTATGCATCTGCTATGAGTGTTTGAATAACAAATTGTAATAATATATAAGAACATTGATCTTGATCAGCATATATATATATATATATATATATATATATATATATATATATATATATATATATATATATATATATATATATATATATATGCTGATATGTTATATTATTTATATGCTTTTGATTTCATAGTTTTATTTTGAGCTCTCGCTTTGTTTAGGTTATTGTAACGGTGCCGTAGATGGTGATTTGAGTGCTGCACTGCTGCTGCCGCTTGGAAAGTGAAAATATGTAAATTTATCAATCACTTAACAAAATTATTGTAAACATAGATATTGTGAAATTTATATATAATTTTTCTTGGTCTCATTATAGTTATTTCTAGCTCATTGTTTATTGTTGTATATTAAACTTAGATTTTGAATACTTAGTCATTAAGGACATATATGCATGAGCTGTTATTTGTGTTCAAACACAAGATGATTTGACCAAGTTTTTTCCTATTTAAATTGGATCACATCAAGGATCAACCTTAAGCTTATATCTTTTTGCTTTAGTCATGGATGTTCTCACTAAACATTTGCAAGAGGCTGTACCTTGGTGTATGCTTTTTGCCGATGATATTCTCCTTGTTGATAAGAATAGAGAGCGAGTTGAAGGTAAACTTGAATTATGGGGGCGAATCTTAGAGTCTAAAGGCTTTCATTTGACTAAGTCTAAAATGAATATATGGAGTGTAATTTTAGTAATAATGGATCTAGTGGGGGGATTGTGACTTTGACAATCAAGTCATTAATAAGAGTACACATTTTAGATATCTTGGGACTATTATTCAGAGTGATGGTGAAATAAATGGGGATATTATTAGTAGATATTCAAGTTAGATAGTTGAAGTGGAGGAATGCATCAGGCTTGTTACTTGATAGAAAAGTCTCTCAAACTTAATTCTATAAGATGGTATATAGTGAGACCTGCAATGCTTTATGGTTTAGAATGTTGACCATTAAAAGAGAAGCATAATATTAATTTAAGTTTTGCACAGTTGCCGGGATGAGGATGCTTAGGTGGATGAGTGGCTTTACTCTTAAAGACAACATATGAAATGAGCATATACGTGAAAAGTTTGGAGTAGCTCCAGTGGAAGATAAGATTAGAGAGAGTCTCCTTAGATGGTTTGGTCACATAAAACGGCAGCCTTCCGATGACCCGGTTAGGAAAGTAGATGTATTAGATTTGACTCATATTAAGAAATGTAAAGATAGACCTAAAAAGACTTGGTTAGAAAATATTAGAAATGACATTTATTTGATTTAGATGAGAATTTGACCCTTGAGAGGACAATTAAAAGATTCATGTAGCTGACCCCACATAGTGGGATAAAGGCTTGTTGTTGTATTAAACTTAAAATTCTCTTCCACTGTTCTTCTTACTAAGGCTTCATTCGTGACAGCTTTCTTATTATTTTTTAAAGTAGTTTTTTAATTTAAAAAAATTTGTTCTAAAAAATTGCTTTAAGAAATAATAAGTCATCCCAAATGAAACCTTGCTAAAGTTCTCTGAATTATTGTTTTGACTAGGAAGCATCGTCGGCTAACTTATTCTGGTAATTTGATCTGATCTGACAGTCGTTTTTGGATTTTTTTTATCTGATTAAAAAAAACGTAAGAATGGTGTATAGGTTCATTTTATGGATGAGAAGTTGATGCAAAGGATAATAATTGCAGATTAAGTATTTTTGTAGTATCAATGAGATGGCTTTACTTATTCGATGTAGTGGTGTCCTTCAGCTTATTTTTTGGGCAGAAATCTTAGGTTTAAAACCTAGTGGTTGTTATATGGAGGATTATTTTAACCCTGCGTGGATTTATTATTGGATTATGTTAAAAAAAAAATAGTCGTGTTATCATTATTAAATGTTTGCGATAAATTTCTATATTAAAATAGCTCTTAGGCTTTATGAACAAGTGAAAAGCTTAGGATAACTTATAAAAAAATTATGAAATAATTCTCATTAAAGTGATGTGAACATTTTCAATCTCAAAAATTTAAAATGTTGCACGGTAAGTATCTACTACATATAAAAATTTACCTGACAAAATTATACAACTTGTATTAACTCTTAAATTTGATTAATTAATATAACATTGTGTTAGCGTAGGAAATGAAGGTAATGAAATCTTCTCGATGAAGATGAGATTGTGATGGATTTGTCAAATATGAGAAAGCCATAGTAGGGTCTTGTTGGGAAGAAGCATCAACCGTCATCCTCTTCTTTTTCCATTCTTTTTCCAGTGGGAAAAGTTTTCATTGATGAATAAGAGACGAGAAAGTTGCAATGGAATGTCATCATAAAAAGTTTTGGGTCTTAATAAATAGTGATATTTAAATATTAAATATATAAATTATATAATTCTGTGTGATGTGTATAATTTCCGTCAAAATTTATCATCATGAGAAAAAAATGATATGTAAACAAATTTGTTTGATGCTCGCTATTGAAAATACATTGCTATATTAAATAGTTCTCAGCTGTACGAAAGCAAAAAATAATGAATATTTTTGGGCCTGTTTTGCAATGTTTTTTTTTTTTAAATTAATGAACAAGGATAGTTATTTTGTCTAGAGAGAGCCTGATTTTGCAGTGTTTTTTTTTTAAAATTAATGAACAAGGATAGTTATTTTGTCTAGAGAGAGCCTGATTTTGCAGTGTTTTTTTTTTTTTTTAAATAATGAACAATGATAGGTATTTTGTCTAGAGATAACCTGAAGTAGTGTTAAATTTCTCTAGCATATATGTAATTTGAGTTATTATAATATTTTCTCCAAAATGGAAGAGGACAATCAGATTTTGCAATCCTTTCAGACCTTACATTTACTGTAGTTTTTAGGGAAAAAAACAGTTGTACATCAAAATATTTTACTTGAAAAGAAACATCCACCTTAGTTAAGCATCCTTGTTTTCTGACGACGCCACTAGATGCCCGGGGAATTTGTTGACTTCGCCGCTCAACTATTATTTTTGGCGAGGATTTGCTGGAGGCCACGACAGGATATAAAGACGGTGCCAGAACACGCTTAAATACCTATCATTGCCTGTGATTTCCCATCGAAAGCGGTTAGAAATTACGTTTGAGACACTTAAAAAGAAAATTAAATTACGTGAGATTATTTTTATGTGATTTCTATTTTACATCAGAATTAGTTTTAGAATTTTTAGAATTATAATTGAGATTAGTTTTATGATATGTGAAGATTATATTAATCATATTCTAAATTAAAAAATTTTGAAGTCATTAGAATACTTTTATATAATTTTTTTCATAGCGTGCTAAAAATAAGATATTGAAGTGACTGCCAACAAAATTAGCTACAAATGGGGGTTAATTAGCTGAATTAATTTTTTTTTAAGGATAAAACCCATCGGAACGAATTACAAGTCCTTAATATAACAAGAGTTCACTGCAAATACATCATTTAAAATAAAACCTAAGAGCAATTGTTCTAAATTAATATAATAAGCAAACAAATAAAAATAAAACTACGACAAACACTGATGAAGAGCAATAGTATACAACCCAATTCAATAGAATGTCAGGCACGAGCAACCTGCAAAGAAACCTTGAGCATAATAGACAGAAGAAATGAACCACGACCCAACGCCAGGCTACAACAGCAACCTACAGGAGAATGAAACTCATTCAACTTTGTTAGTCACATTTAGGTCATCTTGATATATTGGTTAGGACTTTTGGCTATCAACTAATAGGTTATGGGTTCAAAATTTATCTTAATTGACTTAAATACCCCGAAAAATTGTCATTGAATGATTTTCCATCAATACTATTGGATCCTCAACAATCCGTTTAAGATGAAATATAAAATAAAGTCAATTGGCAGCTGCTCGCCATAGGTACTTTGGTCGCTCTTGTTTGTTGACCCATGTTGCTGCTCAGCAGTTGTCTCACCAACTAATTATCCAATGATTTGGGTCACAAAAGTTGAATGAGGGTTCCTTTTCCGTTGAACCACAAACAGTTGCAATCACCCCATGATAACTAAACACGGAGTTTATAAAGCCTGATCATGACATCGTCAGAGAGATTTCATGGGATAAATGTGGCCATTATGTTGTAGCAATGGGGCCCAAATCATTTTGTTTGACAAGAATTAAAGAGAAGTAGAATTATGTTGCAGAGAAGGGGCTCAAAGCATTCTGTTTGATAATAATCGAAGAGAAATTTAATTTGATTGACCATACAAAGATGATAGAGAATAAATAAAACCACCACATATTAGAATACTGAATATATGTGATATATCATCAAGAAATCTTGATCGGGCACAAATCTAGAGGCAATTTTGAATTGCAAACTTTAGAAATTAATTTTAGGACCATCCAAACTCAAATTTCAGCAAACTTATAGTTGAATTGAATATCTCGATTAGACGAATCCAACGACACCAAATTCAATCCAATTTGTGCCCAAATGGGTCCAAATCAAGGAGCTGAAACACATTTAGAAGTCGCAAATCATAAGTTAAATGACCAAATGACTTCCAAATGTAACATGCTTATAGTCGAATCGAGCGGCTCGACAAATCCAACTAACCCAAGATCGTTGAATTCTAACATAATTAAGATACTCAAATGTTTGATTAATAGTTCATGATCAAGGTAATCAATATCGATCATCCATCTGAACCTACCCTTGATCTTCTCACTATTTACTAGTCATGTCACACCTCAAAAACTAAAGACAAAACAAAGAGTATCCAGATTATATTCCTTGTACTTAATGGTAGATTGTAGTCTCTCACCATCTTTACAACAATGATATAGCCATTCATGATAACCACATACATCTCACTTTTAATGGGGATGCCCTCCTCTTACTTTGTCATTGGTCAAATGATTTAGGTTAGGTCTTTGTTAATCACAATGGTTTGGTTCTTGAACTCATAATGCACATTAATTATTATATCAAAGCTGCATCAAACTCTTGGCTTATATATATATATATATATATATATATATATATATATATATATATATATATATATATATACTCTTTCTAATATGGGACTCTAAATTGCCTTTAATTAATGACGCTTAGAATGTATCATAATCAAACATCTATAAACTTTTTAACATATAAAACACATCAAACTCAATAATTCTACATTATATTTAGTAATTCTAACTTTATAATGGCTAATGTCAAGCATCACCTTTCATTTAGTAGTCACCTCTTTCTATAAGAATAATTTTTCTTGTTAAAAAAACAATGCATGGATTGTCACACCTAAGAGCATGCACAAAATTGACCTTGCTCCTTTGTATGTTTCAACTTCCATTTCGTTAAATTAAGATAAGACACTCTCTATAACTAGTCAGTCTATTAGGTGATCAATCTTCTCATCGCTAACAAGTATCCTTAAATATCTGCTACTTTTTTACTTATGCAAATGTGTAATTGAATCATAAAAATAATCTCCTTTCATGATTTATATTTAGTAATTCTTGACCTTCTAGCTAAAACTCAAGAAGTGATGAGTTCTAAAAAAGAGGTCTTATTTATCAAAGTTGGGTTTGGGTCTAGATTTAATTTTAATGATATGATCTTTAGCCAATTTGACCATAGTTCAATGTTGGATCAAAATTATATGATTCATTTTTAGCTGACCAATTATTCATTTGTAGGTATGATTCAATCTGAATCTTGTTAACTTTTATTCAAGCTCAGTTTAAGCACAAAAGTGATTCAATTTTGATTGATAGTTTGATCTCCCATGGCAAATTGATTGCCCAACATGCATAAATGCACATATACATACATAGATTAATATAATATAAATTCATTAAAGAATACATATATACATTTGAATTAATATGCATAAATTTATGCATATTCATTTGTTATATATTTGAATATGCATTTGGATTGAATATCATGCTAGCTCGATCCGACCCTAAACTCATTAGTCAAATTGTAGTTCTAAGTTTCAAGTCATATTCATCCCAATTGACACAACGGTGTCTTTGTAATACCTTGAACCAAGAATGTCTATATATGATAGGAGCCAAAGCTCTTAAATCATTAGGATAAAATGGGTCGTCACATTTCTATTTTAAATTGCCATTATTTAAAATTTAGATTGAAATTGTCCCCTTAGTAAACCCCCTTTGATACATAAAAGCATGCTCATACAACAAACAACAGAATGGAGCCTCTAAACTCACGAGATGCTAAGATCTCTGTTGCAACTTATTCTAATAGGCCAACAACTTGCTCTAAGCTCACAAGATGCTCATATATTAGCTGGACACTGACTTGAATAAACCAGTACATATAGATAGCCACCCATCTTACACCTTTTTTTTTATATAATTTCGAAATGCCATTGCAACATTCATTTTCATGTGCCTCACACGTTCTCATGAATGATTAACAAACGCCAATAGAAAATTATGACAATATTAAAGAAACATGGCCACCAGAACTATCTCAGTTATTGGCCAGCAAGGAAGTCTTTGTTAGCCCTCAAATAGGTCTCCAAACTGGCCAATGATTTCTGGAAATTTCAGCTTTATAATACAATTTCATCATTTGCTTCGCTGTTCCTCACAGCTGGTGAGGACAGTACTTATTTATTTTCTCGCTTGTGTCCAAAAGAAATATTAACTTCTGGACAATCATTTAAATGAATTAATCATTATTTAAAAAGAATTAAGTGCCTAACCACAAGCAAAATTTATGTTAATCCTCAAACCTAATCCCCCTTACAGAAGATATTAATACTCTGAGTCAGCTGGCCAACCTTTTGAATACTTCTATGGTAAAACCAAACCCGATAACTTGCACCGTAGCTCAATTTAACGTTTATAGGGAATAGGTGTGATAATGAAGACCATTATTACTTGTAATGTTTCCAATGATTTCTGTATTCTGAAGAATATATTAAGAAAAAGGAGAAATTTCTTTTCATATAGTCTCCCAACGGCTAGTAAGAGCAGATTTAAACTTGACGAAGTCTCCTACGGTTGGATGCTTAATGTTAAAGAAACCGTTTGGAAGCTTCTCGCAGAACCGATCATAGCCAGCTCACGATAACGACCGTTGAATCGCAATCAGGCAGTCAATATTTTTAGAGGAGAAGATTCACTGATACACGGCGTTCACAGAATTGTTTTTTACAAACGCGGAGACAAGACTGCGAACACGGATGATTGCATCTCAATCACCGTACAAACTTGATCAGACGATCGCCATTGCTCCAGGCATTTAATTTAAAATAACGGAGACGTGGGACGGTGGGATTCTAATAAATAAATAAAATGAAAAATACAAAAGAAATACAAGGTTGTGAAATAAAAAAATGCAAAATTTGCCTTTTTATAATTTGATTAAGAAGGGGAAGTTATAGGAAGAATTTTAAAAAAAAAAATTTAATAATGCTTTTTCAGAAAATTTAAAATTTTATCGTTTTTTGGCGTTTTCTTCGGCAAGGGGAATTAGGCGGTCCAACCAGATACAGCCATCTACTATTTTTTTATTTTCTTTGAGAAAACCTTTGCCCTGCCTCCCTTTAAATAGCCACCAAATCCCATCCTCATATTCCATCATCGCAAAACCCTAGCCATCTCCCATCTCTTGTTCGGCTACTCTTCGCTTGATCTTTCGACAGAATCAAAGATGGCTCGGATCGCTCTAATCTCTCTCATGCTCTCTCTTGCAATCGGAGCTGTTTTGGCCCAAGCACCCGGCGCCGCCCCCACCACCTCGCCGCCTAAGCTAGCCCCCGTTTCTCCGCCCATACCAACCCCTTCGCCAAAAAAAGCCCCATCTCCATCTCCCCTCTCCTCTCCCTCTCCATCTCCCAAAGCACCGATCGTCGCCCCAGTATCCGCCCCTACGTCCCCTTCTCCGGCGACCACTCCCTCCAGTTCTGCTCCCACTCCTTCGATAACGAATATTCCGGCCGCTTCTCCAACCGGAACTTCTGATAACAACGCTGCTGCTGCCCGATTGTCTTCCATCGGGTGGATCTCTGCCGCTGCAATCGCCGTCGCCTACGCGATCTAGATCTTTGGTGTTTTTTTATGAGATGATAGATGCATGTCTTCTCGTTCCTTTCCTGATCTGTGATTTGATATGTGATTTGATCTGATGGTAATTTTTTCGTATTGGTTCCATTATTTTCTTCTTCTTTTTTATTTTTATGTAATTTTGTAATCAGTAGTTGGTAGGCATGTGAGATTTGAGCGTGTGTGGTGGCCCTCGTGGGTTTTCTGTTGTACCTATTTATTTTACTGATTCTTTTTGTATTATTTTCACTTTGTCGTTTTTATGGTGCACGTATTTTATTATTATTATTATTTTAATTTAAAGATTTTCATAATTAAGATAATATTGGGACAGTTTAAATTTTCTATAGTTAAAAAAAAAAGATATTTCATAAAAGCAATATATTTTGAATAAATTAAGCTATTTTGCATTCAATCCAAAACAATGCAAGTAGTTGAAAAATATTTTGTTTGTATTATTATTTTTTTATAAAATTAAATAATATTATTTACCTAAATTAAATTATTATAATATTATTTAATGGAGTATAATATTCTTCCTATAAAACAACTGGACTGGAATCCTCTCCCTCTATAAATGTGATAAATGGAACTTGAATATGTATAAATTCCAAACTTTCAATTAAATTTAATCAAACTAGGAAAGAAATATATTCAAATTTGTTCAATAATTATAATGAGCGTAAGCAATGGCCTAATTTTAAATCGTGCACGTTTTTAATTGTAACAATCATGATGTATTCAGGATAAAAGTTGCATGGTTGAAGTGGAAGAATGTAATGGGTGTTGCAGAGATGAGGATGCTCATGTGGATGAGTGACTTCATGCTTAGAGATAGAACGCGACTTGAGTATATACCGGAAAAGGTTGCACTAGCTCTAATGGTAGATAAGATTAGAGAAAATTGCTTTAGATAATGTGGTCACATAAAATGTTGGCTTTTTGATGATCTGATTAGGAGAGTAGATATATTAGATGTATCATATGTTAAGAAAAATAGTGGCCGTAAATCTAAGAAGAGTTTATTAGAATGTATTAGGAATGATTTTTTTTTATTAGATATAAATGAGAATCTTATTCTTAAGAAGAGAATGAAGAAAAAAGACTCAACTAACTAACATAGTAGTGTAAGTGAGTTGAGATGGCTTCAACTAGACTCATTAATGAACTCACGAGTTAAGCTAAACGAGCCATGAGTTCGAGTTCTAATCTATAGTCAAGCACGTATATTATATGAGCTCAAGTACGAGCTCAAGTAGGCTCGTCTTGTATGCTTGTCGATTTACTTTTTTAATTTTAAATATATTTAAAATATATATTTTAAAAAAATTAAGATAACTTATGTATTAAATAATTTTAATTATTTCACGAAACCTCGAGCTTTCTTAATGAACTCTACCTTAATAATTTATGAAAGAGCCAAGCTCAAGCTCAATAAACGAGCTTGAGTCAAGCTAAGCTCAACAAGAGTTGAACAAGCTAAACTCGATTATCCATATACTCGATTTGACTTGATTGCACTTGTTTACACCATATCATGGAATAAATGCTTGATGTTATTAATACACACATTATGTGATAAATGTTTGATATTGTTGAAGATTCACGTGAAAAAATCGTCTCAAAATATTTTGGTTATTTTTTTGTTCTTTCAGTAAGATGGCTTTAAAATTGTTAGATTGATCAATATAAATTTTGAATGATTTTGTATGTAAATATTGATTTTATTTTAAAATAAACTAATACAACTTTGGTTAGAATATTGTAACTTAACTTTTTTTTTTTAAATACGCATTATAGAGTTTAGGTACTTTTTCCACCGCCTTGAAAGGTTGATAACAAAGATTTTTAAAATCCATGAAAGGAGGAGCCGTGCCGGCTGCCAGCGAAATCGAACGTTCCAGATGTTTTTTGTGGCTTTATTTGATTATAATTCGTTGATTTTATTAAAAGTTCTAGTATTTTTTAAATATTCTAGTGTTAAATAATTTGAATAACTTATTGTTCAACTCATTTATAATCATGAATAAATTATTTAAAGCTAGTGAACAAATTTTTAATATAAAAACTTGTTAAAAAGTTAGATTAATATTTGATATGAAGTTCATTAATCGATTCAGTTCGTTATAAAATTTATAAATAAAATAATTTGGTACCATAATTAATTTTTATTAATAAATCATAATTTATTTAAACATCTCTTATAAAAATCCTCACTCTTCTCTCCTAAAACAACATCTCTAGAAAATGAGAGATTATTATGTACAGAGTCCGAACACAGAGAGCCGTTCTGTTTTGTGACTGTGAATATTAAAAGTGTAGTTACTGTTCACAATTGTGCTTTTGTTGTTCACTTTTGTACTTTTACTGTGATTTTACTGTTCACAATCACAAAACCAAACGATTATCTATATTCGGACTTTGGTGAAAATGCTTACTCTTGTTGGTGGTCTTAAAACTATTGAGGCTTTTGCTATAATGAAAATTTTGGTGAATAGGCTATATCCACTTTGTGATAGTTGCCCTCAGAGTAGCAGGCAACCGTTTTTTCAATGTGATTTCTCACATAATCTTTTAAGAAAAATTCTTCCTATATTTCCTTCTTTTTTGCTACCTCCTAAGGCCTTTTTTATTCAAAAAAAAAAAAAAAAAAAAAAAGCTTTTCAGGCTCTGTATTTCATGGATGATAATGTTGGTAATAATGTTGATGTTTCAAATGCTCTTAGACTTGAGACTTTCTGACTCGTTTATGTTGATGCTGCAAATGCTCATAGACTTGGGATTAATAATTCCTATCATACATTTACTTATCTTTATTATCATATCTCAAGATTTATCTTTCTAAAACTAGAATGCTAGAAAAGCTACAATGACATCAAGATTTTTATTAGCTAGCAAATATGTTTTTATTTAGTTTTATGTGGTATATATTGGATTATTCTCTTGCAGTTCCTTGCGACCCTGGATGGCCACTACCTAGTCATGGCAATCGTGGTGATTTTAGTTTTCTTCTTACATTAAAAAAAAAAATCAGATGGCTTTCAAGTTCAAATGAAAATTAATAGAAAGAAAGATAGGACTAAATTACGTAGCTCGTAATTCACATAGGCGGTGGAGGCAGACAAATTAATACTCGACTCATATTGGCGGGATTTTAAAGATTTATTTTTACAATGTTGTTAAATTAACAACTTATTTTTTAAACCGTGAGCTTATTTGCCTCGACAAGCTATCCAATCAGACAATAACATTTATGAATTATTTTCAACAACACAGTATTTATATCTCAAAATGCGCGGTATTTGTGTGTGGGGGGGGGGGGGGGGGGGGGGGGAGGAGCAACCAGTCATCTCCTGGGATGGCTCCCCCACCCCTCCTCCTAATTAGGTGTTAAATACATTTTATGATCACTTGGACAATGTGGTTTGGTTTAAATCTGTCTGGCACAAGAAACATGCATTGAGGTATTCCTGTTACTCTTGGATGGCTCTGAGGAAGAAATTAAAAACAGCGGATAATCTCATTGCGAGGGGTATTCAGGTTCATGGTAACTGCTCTTTTTGTGGCAGTTGCTTGGATAACCATTATCACATCTTCTTTGAATGTGATTACTCTTTCTCCATCCTTACTGAATTATTACCCGTTACTGCTAAATTTTATCTTAGGTTGAACCTACTTCAAGTGTTTGATTTTCTTGATAACATTAGAGGCTATGGTAAGCTGGAAAAATATTTTTCTTATCTTGTTGTGGCTGCTATTATTTACTTCACCTGGCGGGAACGTAATAACCATAGGTTAAATAATTGTTGGAGAGCCCCTGCTGATATCCAAAGTGATGTTATTAAAGCTATTAGAGGCTAAACTAAGCAGTGGAATGATCATGAAAAGCTTAAAGAAATTTTTGTGGCTATCTTGGGTTAACTGGCTCATTTTTGTTGTTACTGTGCCGTGGTGGACTGCATTATGCACCTTAACATGGAAGTTTTTGCTGTCCCGATTTGAGGGTTGTTATGCTGGCTATTGGAAGGTTTTTCCTCTGAACTGGGGGATGAGGGATATTTTGTTGATTTCGGAGATGACTACTGTTAATTCCAAGTCTCACTGTTATTCTACCTAGTTGTTCACTATTGGCTGGATACATTTTGCTGGGTTGGACATGGTTTTTATCTGGAGGGGTTGGTTTTTAACCAGGACAGTGATGATGCTCCAAGCTGTTGCTCAACAAATTTACCCCCCTTGGATGGCCTACGGGCAACAAGGGGTGTTCGCCCTCTTCATGATTTCTGAGTCATGGTTATTTTATTCTGGAGCCTGTTTCTTTGTTACGGGTTCATAATGGCTGCAGATGCTTTGGTTTTGTTTTGATTTTCCGGGTACTCCAGTTCTCATCTTGCGGATTGGTGGAGGTGTTGTTGCTGATCGGAGACTACCTGGGCTTCCTTTTGGGCTCTTAATGTTTCATGTGTTGATGCAGTTTTTGTTTATTCTGGCAGGCAATTGGATTTTTGGCTTACATGTAATTTTGGTTTTTTGGGGTGGTATAGTTGGGGCTTTTTTCACTATAGTTTGATCCTACATAAGTTTTTGTCTTTGCTTATGTAGGATTATCTTTTCTTGTATTCACCTTACATGTAACCTCTTTGTTTTTCAATATATGGGCTTTGGCCCCTAAAATTTTCCAAAAAAAAAAAAACACGGTGCTGTTGGTGGTGGCTAACGCGCTAGAGAGAGAATTTTATAATCTTATTAATTTATTCTACATAAATTTTTATTTCGATTCTATAACGCATTTTTTTTTTTTAGAAAAATTTGGGCAAAGCCCGTATATTAATCAGGAGAGGTTACATGTAATAATAAACATCTAAAGCCTCAAATAAAAAGAGGCTGGCTTGGAGAAGCTAAAAAAAACAAAAATTACGTTCCTTGAATTTGACATCTTGAGTGCAACAAAAAAAAACAGCAATAAGAGCTGAGAGAACAAAAAGATCGGATCCCACAATGATGCTTGGACTCAGAAAAGTAGTTTGAGTGTCGAGAACCCCCTGTTGCCCCAAAGGTGGTCCACGGGGAGCCTGCATTTGGTTACATCATTGTAAAAAGGTAATACCCGCAGGCAAAGCCAATCGAAATATACTGTCATCCACGAAGGCAGCAGAAGGAATATCATAAAAGTTCCAACTGTGAAGCTGAATTTTTCCATTTAGTAACTTTCTCAAAGACCACCCTTTTAATAGCCAATATTGTGGTAATGTGATTATGAGAGGAAGATCCAAATCTTTTATCATTACGTTCCCTCCAAATGAAATAAATGGAACTACAAGCTATGAGGAGGTTAAAATTTTTTTCAGCCCTGGAATGATACAAAAGAAGTCTCTATCCAATCAAGCAGTTGAAGCACGGTTGGTCTGAGCAAAAAATCACAAGCTGCAGGCATAAAGTAGGTGATAACATAGAAAGAATATGGACACTCAAAAAACAAGTGACAGGTAGATTCTGGAGCCGAGTGACATAAACCACAAGTAGAAGGGACAGAGATGTTTCTTTTTAGAAGCTCATCAACAGTTTTCAAACCACCCACCACAGCCATCCATGTATAAACCGAAAATCTTAATACAGATTTTTTATGCCATATCAATTTTGCCCAAGAAAAAGTAGCATCCAGAGAGTAGAAACTAGCAATATACTCCCTAAACAGGCCAGCCGCCTTAGTGTCCCATACTAAGCAAGGGATAGAAATATCATGGATACTAATATTAGAAATGTAATTCTTTAAAGTAGGAGGGAGGGACTCAGGGAGAGTCCATTCATTATCAGATATAAAGTCTTTGAGAGGAGTATCTACACAAGTAATGTTCAAAATCAAAAACCTTCAGGAATATCAGAGAGTAAGACATGATTACACCAATGATCCCATTACAGCGAAATGGGGGCAGAAGCAGAAATTCTAAATTTAAAGAAGGATTTAGAAGCCTGGGCAGTAACACATATTGCCTTCCAAAATTTAGAGTCCCTATAGAAAGGGGGTCGCCAAGGAGACTTTTATCTATAAATAAGCCAAGTTGTTAAAAATCTAGAGCAGTTATACATTCTCTTAATAATAGAGCAATTAGCTGCAAAGAGTTCACAAAAGGAATATCCAAACCACCGCATGCCTTGGGTTTACAGATTCTGTCCCAAGAAATCATATGGATCTTTTTTCTGCCATCCAACTCACCAGTAAGAAGAAACTTAGAGGAGATCTTCTTAAAGAATTTCAAAACCTTTTTGGGTATAATGGATCCCCTAATCCAATAGGCAATAGAGTTAATCATGGTGAATTTTAAAAATTGTAACCTGCCAGCAAAAGAAAGAAGATTTGCCCTCCAACAAGACATTTTTTTTTGTAATAGAATCCATCAAAGGCATGAAATCAACAATCTTCAGAACATTAAAAGATAGCGGGATACCCAAGTAGATAATTTTATCACTGATATTATGGATACCTAAAGCCTCACAAATAGTATTATTATTTCTCAAGCACTTGGGAAACATAATAGAACTCTTATCCAAATTGATATGCTAACCCGAGGCATTAGCAAAGTTACTGAGAACTTTAAACAAAATGTGTCAATTATTAATACTGCCTTCACCAAAAACCAAAACATCATCAGCATAGAGTAGATGAGAGATGCTAAAACCATTCATAGAGAAGCCTTTAAAACCACTTTCATCCAAAAAAGTGGAAAATGTATCCATAACCAGACAGAAGAGAGGAGGGCTGAGAGGGCAACCTTGCCTCAAGCCCGCCGTAGAGGGAAAAATCCCTCCAAATCCCCATTAAGAATGATAGAGAAGTTAACATCATAAATGCAAGATTTAATCCAACTAACAAATTGTTTTTTTTTTGGAAAATTTTGGGGCATTAAGCCCATTTATTACTTGATAAAAGAATTACAAGTAAAGAAGAAAAAGAAAAGGAAAAACAGCTCAACATAAGACAAAAATTAAAAAACTTATGTGGACAATAAGAAACCACAACTATACCACCCAAATTATCCAAAAAAACATATGAAGAACGAAAATGTGGTATTAGATGCAAAGCATCTAGGACTCAGGTTGCCGATCGAACAGATATACCGGATGAAATCACTGAACATGGTCAAAAAATCCCTTGGTTGCCGAAAAATAACCATCCAAGGGGAGAAAGGTCCAGCAGCTATCATCTTTGTCCTCAAAAAAATTCCCCCAAGGACCGAAGCAGCTTTCCTGGCAACCATAAAGGTCACTCAGGATAATATCCAGACTATCCAGCAGGCTACCCAAAACCTGCACCAACAGCAACAAAGCAGAGATTCCAACCCAAAATTCCAACCCTTGATAAAATACTTCCAGAAAAATACTCGGAAAAGCCCATCTGCCATAATTCAAACCAGCCAGTATAGACCTGTAAGGGCCAGTCAAAAACTTTCCAGCAATCCACAATAGTCATGGCCATAAATCAACATTCCCAGGAAAACACTGCCATGAGGCCAGCACACCACCATCAAGATAAAAAAAAGTCAGCATATTTGTGTTTGATCCTATCAATGTTTTTCCAACTTACAAATTGTTGAGGGAAGCCTTTCTGCAACCGTATCAAAAGCCTCCGAATGTCAAGGTTAGCACAAAAGATATTAGTGGCACTGCTATTACTGTAGGTGAGGATTTATTTTGCCAACAGGATATTATCGATAGAGATTTTGGATTTAATAAATTTAGCTTGATTGGCTTTCACAATAATAGGCATGATAGGAGCAAGTCTATTAGCTAAAATCTTAGCTATACATTTATAAAGAATATTATACAGAGCAATATTAATAGGTCTAAAGTCATAAATAGTAACGCAATTCTTATAAAAATTACTCGTTCGATACAGACCTGCTTCGATCATTTATACACTCAAATCATTCTTCATTACGGACCCTCGACAATATCACACAAACAGAAAAAAAAGTAAAAAGCTGGCTGGCTCTTTCCGAAAGAGACGACAGCTCACATGGCTTCAAAAGCCACTTTGACTCCCACTCATAAAAGTTACGCAATTTCTTCTCTTAAAAAAATCTCACTGTACATTAAAAATACTAATATATGAAGTTACGAACAAAACAAAGCACTGCCGCCGCCCTGACTAGTCTTCAGAGAATACTCACAATGAGCAGGCTCAACAAGTTGGCCGACACCAATGACTGAGCCTTCCGGTGTCCACTACGACCACCAGAGGTGTTGTTTGGCTTTGTACTTTCTGCGGGGCTCGACGAAGCCGCCTGCGTGGGGGCTGGGATGGTTGAAGAAGCCAAGAGAGGGGTGGGCGAGGGGGAGGGGGAGGGAGAAGGGGAAGAAGACGATGCATTGACGACGGTCACGGAGAGCTTCATCCCAGAGCTGCAATGGCCAGGAATGCTGCAAACGAAGTAGTGGAAAGGTAGTTGCTTGCTGTGCAGCTCTTGTAGTCTTTCGCCTTCACCTCGTTGACGGTGTGTGTTGCAGGTGCGTAGTTGAAGGCTGCCATGAATTAGTTAACACAGCAGAGTCTATCGTTCATTCGTTTGTGCGTAATAAATGTTCTAAATCGATCTAATACGCGCGTAGATGAACCATAAGCTTTCTATGCATTTGAGCATGAAACACAGTGCAACTTTGAAGCTTTGTTAATAGAATTTTATAAATTTTTTTTCAAATATAAGATATGTGATAAAAGTGTACTAACACAGACTATCTCCAACGACAAATATCTTCCCGTTTGTTCATGAAGAGAAATCGACACCAGTAGTCCATCCAGACGACTCCCCGACTATGTACACAGTGGCCGAGGTCAATGCAGCTCTATATACGAGAAGAATGGCTCCCATTACTGTGCAAGTAGTGCGACTTGCCATCTTTTGCCACTCAGCAAGCGAGAAACAAGAGAAAGAAGAGAAAGAAGCCAAGAAGATGAAGGAGCTAATTGTTTTTGGGAGGAAAGAGGGATCCCTATATAAAGATCTGGCGTTATTTTATTCTGATGTAACAGAATCTCTATTATTGCAGTTTGTGCTTAACAGTCTGCAATTGATGATGAGAGAGACCTAAGAATGACTCTATGCGTGATCGATCTGATTGAAAGCTTCGCTGGCAGCATCGTGCTTTCTAGCTCAGTCATGCTTTTTAGGGGCCATAACATCGACAAAAGGTTGTGAGTGGTAAATAGCTTGGCTTAGTCAACGGTTTGCTGGTTATTAGATGGCCATAGGCCATGACCAATTATGTTATCATACTTAGATAAAGCCATGTGAACTAAATTTTGTTACATTAAAGGTCATCAGTCAATGTTTTAATTGATATATCATCAAAGAATTATCTTGATCAGGCATGAATCTTTTATTTTTTGTTTTACTTATATTTAATTATAATTAATTGATCAGGCATGAATCTTGAAGCATAATCAAGGTGGAAACTTCCGAAATTAAATTTGGGATCATCCGAACTCTGATTTCAGCAAACTTACAATCGAACTGAATGTATCAAGAATATGAACCCAATGACACCAAATTCGGCTCAATCAGATATCAAATGGGTCAAAATCGAAGACCAGGAGCACAATTAGAAGGTTCTGACCATAATTTGGATTACCAAACGGTTTTCAAACCTGACATGCTTATAGTAGAATAGAGCGGCTCGGCAAGACGAATCCAATAAACCCCCCGGATCGCCAAATTCTGATATCATTAAGACATTCAAATGCCTAATAAACGGTCTATGATCAAGAGACTCAACATCGGCAATCCATTCAAACCATTCACAATTTGTCCTTGAACTTCATCCTATTTACTGATCATGTTACTCTCAGAAAATTAATAGATTCCTCACATTTCATTGAAGTAGAGGAAGAAGGGGCCAAACAATGAAGAGTAGGAGAGCAAAGAAGAGAAATTTGAGTTCTCTTGCCGCCAAACTCCTCCTCGACAACCGCCCTGACTTCCACCCGGCTGCCGACTAATGCCGGACTTCTTCCCAATAGCCGATTGAAGCCATATTTCTGGCCAACCACCAACTAACGTCTGATTTTTACCCAGCCACCAATTGGTGCCGGACTTCGGCCCGTCGCCGATTTCTATCAAACACCAGACTTCCGTCCATCACAAAATTTCTACCTGACATCGAACATCCATCCGACATCGAACTTTCACCAATCTCCAGACTTCTTCCAGTTGCCGGACTTTTGTTGATTTCTACCAGACGTAGAACTTTCACCCATCATTGATTTTTTTGTCCATCGTCGTACTTTAACCAGTCACCGGACTCCTACCAGACGCCAGATTTCTACCCAAAGTCGAACTTCTGCCCGTCGTCAAACTTCTACCAAAATCCGGATTTTCATCCATTGTCGGATTTCTACCAGACACCGGACTTCTGCCAGTCAATGATCTTTTTGACCTCCTTCACTAGACAACAGTCGTTCTGACCAATGTCACGCATTGATTACGGTTTTTTCGACCTCCGTCGCCCGCTAACTATGGTCCTTTTAACCTCTATCTCTTGACAACTATCCTTCCGATCTCCGTCGCCATCCGACTACGATCCTTCTGACCTCTGTCACTAGACAACATTATTTATGACATCCATCGCCTACTGACTACGGTCTTTCTGACCTCAATCACCTGTCGACTTCGGTTCTTTTGACCTCCGTCGCCAGACAATGTTCTTTCTAACCTCCGTCGCCTACTGACAATGGTCCTTCTGACCAAACGAACACGTCAACACACTTTGTATGATGTATATTTGTTACATCAAGCCAAGATCTTCCCTCCCAATATAGGGCCTCATTTGTAATCAACTGCAAATACTAGTAGATTCATTCAAACTGGGCTAGGCCCTGTGATTTTTCCATTTTTAGGGTTTTCCACGTAAAAACCTTGGTGCCTTTTATGAATATTGCACCGTCTCTTCTTATATGTATGTGTGATGTGTTGGATCTTCGTATAAAGCTAAGACGTTAAACTTTATAACTCTCTACCACTGCGAATATTTCGGGATGCAACAAAGATTATCTGAAAGATTAATCTCATGTGATTATATAACAATGAATTATTACTTTCATGTCTTTAGTTTTTAAGAAATATTATAGTATATAAATAAAGAGAGATCCTATAATGACATAGTATAGGTTTAAGAAAAAAAATTATTTCTCATCGGGAACCTTACGTCAGAAAGATCATGATGAAAATGGCTGGACTGTTCGACGATGACGAACCGGCCCATGATGCCGTTGATGGTGATCAACGCTAGATTGAGCTTGTAAATATCAATTGGACCGAGAAAGCGAAGCCTGCGTGCTGATGATGTTTAGTGGGCTACATATTCGTTACTAAGCCCACAGGACCAAGAATAATTTAAAAAAGCCCACAAACTAGAACGGTCTAGTAAACCGTACGCCAACCGGAAAACCTACCTTTGTCTATGAATTCAAACTACTACTTTTCTACATGTAGCTTACATTGATTTACCGTAAGCTTTTTTCTGAGATGAAATTGTGCACCTAAATAAAATGATTAATTTCGTTTTACGTAGAGAAAATTTAAGATTATTTAGTTTGATTAATATATTTTATAAGTTTTCAGTAAACGTTCAAGCTAAATAAATTTGTTGGCTTTCTATAATCATATGACGAATGCAATTGTTTTCTTGTCTGCATTGTAATTTTTGTACATCATCAATAAAACCTATGCATAAGCCACGTCTATTGTGGGCTTTGTTGGTTTATTGTGAAATATGATTGTGCAAATAAATAGAGCATTGTTGACTCACATCTCAATTTCATATGTCTAGCATGGCGAGGGACTTGTTGGGGATTTGTAGGGGGCAGTGCGGCCTTGCAAGTTGCAAGGGGGGATTGAGGGCGAAGGGCCTGAAATTTTCTTTTCTTTTCTGTATAGCATCATGGTTCAATGTGAAGGCGTTGTGGATCCCCTTTGAGACAGACGCCTCTGTGCCGAAGCATTGTGATTATAGCGCCACAACGCTATGGACCCACTATGAGACAAAATTCAACTGAATAGTATGCTGAGTTAGTTTCATTCCAATAGTTTTTCTATGATTGTAACTTCAAAAAGATGTGTATATGTGTGCATGAAAGAATATGAAGAATGTGAGAGAAGGAAAGAGTGAGATCTCTAAAATTTATCGCTTTACCACATATTATGCGGCATAGACACATTTTAGGTCTCCTAATGAACAAAATTATTTGTAGGGAAAGCAAAACTCGTAGATGTTATATTTATAAGGAAATTATGATCTATTATTTGGAATTGATCATAATTTATTTTTGCAACCTTTTTATCAATCCATATCACTTTCTAGATCGATTTAACTTCAAATTTTAAATTTTATATTATAAATGTAGGATTTAGGAGGAAGATCTTGAGAGCTCATCTTGAGCTTTTCTTGCAAGAGAGAGAAAGAGGGAGGAGAGGGAATACACATAATTTGGAGGAAATAAAACTAAACTTATTCATATTTTCCCCAAATCAATACAACATACAAGGCCTCTATTTATAGAGATTACATTGTTGTGTTAATCGCAGGAATAACTTAACCTAAAATTAAATCAATATATAACAATCTCTACCTTGATTTAGTTTTACAAAAAATAAAGAACCACTCGTCACAAGAACTCGAACTTGTTGTAAGCCAACTGATCGCCCTGAACACTCGTGCGCGCTCATACCTGCGACTTCGCAAGATCCACCTGTCCAATCCCAAGATCTCGACAATCTTGCCTCCCCGAGGTTCTTGATGCTTCAACATGCTCCTATAATTCTCCACCTTGGTCGAAACTCCACCTGAATATGAATCTCTACATTCTCCCTCATTTAAGCCTGACCGAACAACCCAAGGACAACAGGTTCTCCTCCACCTGTTTGTCCTCTAGCTTCAGACTCGCATACTAATCAATCCAATCATTCTTTCTGCGCCTCGTAATTGCGCCCTGAGTCTCCAGCTCCGCTCCTGCGCCTTGCACTCATGTGGTCTGACTCCGACCACATCCTGAGCATATCTACCCGCGCACCGAGCCCTGCACCTTCACCTGTGCTCCGCTCGTCACAATCTCACACCCTGCACTGCCGCGTCCGGCCAGCGCCCTGCATGTCTTTCACCAGTGCCCTGCGCTCCTATTTGACCTCCTCGTGTAACACGCGACCTCGCACCTCCAAGCTCCCCGCACTCCAGGCACCGCTCCTCAAGAACAAGTCGACTCCCCCTCACAGATCCAAACTAATCTTTCACTGCAATCTTGAATCTGAGGCCTTCACTTCGGCTCTCATACTCGGACAAATTACCTTCCGTTCGCCAGTCCGATTCTTGTCAAACAGCCAAAGCCGCAGTACCGGCTTTGTATCTTGCGATCAAAGCTCCTCACTTCTCCCTGTCTTGAATCAAGAAGCTGCACAAGCCTCCAAAAATAAGTTCGACCTTCTTGGATAAATATGCCAGATCCTGTTCCTCCACCCAACGAATGGCATACTTGGAATCCTTATAGGCAATCACAGTTCTCTTTCTGTTTCAAACACCATAGGAGAAAACGCAATAACAAAGCAATTATAGCCTCCGTGAGAGCTGCAAGCTTCATTTGCTCCGCGAATGAACCTTTCTTATTCCTCGATCCAACGTCTGGCAAGGCCGCCGAGTACAACCTCCCGCTTTCCGCTTCAGTCCGATCAGCCTAAGCTAGCACCGAACCAACTCCGACCCTCGTCCAATCAGCCTGCGTGTGGATTCAACACCTCCTGTCCGCCGGCAAGCCAAGGCCGACCGCAAGAAACGCGAGCCGCAATTCCACTCGCCCATGTACCTGGTCCAGTGACTAAGCTCGACTCCACCTTACGCGAGGCACCAAGCCATCTCCGGCTTCTCTACCCTCGTCTGCAGCAGCGTCCGACGAGAAAACGCCTTCCGGTTCGCTGCCTCCTTCATTCTTGAATCATTTTCTTTAGACAAGAAAACCGCCTCCGCCTCCTCGAGATCGCCACCACTGTGGCTCTAATACCAAATTGTAGGATCTAGGAGGAAGATCTCGAGAGCTCATCTTGAGCTCTTCTTACAAGAGAGAGAGGAGAGAAAAAACACATAATTTGAAGGAAATAAAACTAAGCTTATTCAGATATTTTCCCAAATCAATATAACATAAAAGATCTCTATTTATAGAGATTATATTGTTGTGGTAATCACAGGAACGTCTTAACCTAAAACTAAATCAATATATAACAATAAAATTTTCTTATATTTAACTTTTTTTTAAAAATTTTTTCTCAAATGCATTCAAAGAAAATTTTACAGAAATTCAACTGAAATTATGTTTCCTTAGAGCTCCTGCTTGCTATGCCATTCTACTGTCTGTTTTCTAATTTATTTTCGTAATATATATATATATATATATATATATATATATATATATATATATTATATATATATATATATATATATAAAGAGAATGCTCAACCTTTTTTTTGTTTGGTTAAAAGAACTGATTACATGGAACATCAAACCTTGATGAACAAATAAAATAAATAAACTAAGATATTAATGACTTTCTAAAACAGTTTTTTAATCTAAAAATTTATTAAACTAAAATTTTTTATAATAAAAAACTGCTTCAAAAATAATAAAAAGGCCTCAAACGAAACCTAAGAATATTACAGATTTTATTGTTCAGCCATCGCGTGGCTATTTAAAATGAGAGAATATGAACTTAAATAAGCTTCAAACTTTCTACAAGATTTGAATAATTAACTAATTAAAAAAAACCATAACTTACGATCACTTGTAAGAAAATTTGGGAGCTACAAAGAGAGACAAATTACAAGCAAATCTAACAAATAGATAATAAAAAATGACAGATTTGATTCTCCGTCCAAAAGAAGCTAGGCTGCCCGTCTCAGCTTTTGCATCTCATCGAGTCATCGACAGTCGACACGAGTTTTTTTTTATTTTTTTTTATAACGATATATTAAATTCTAGATAATTATACCACAGTCGACACGAGTTGATATGCCAAAATAGAGGCCTAACTTTTGAAAACAGCACATTTAAAACAGAATTATATAAAAAGGAGCATCAATAGCAAAAAAATTTAAAAATGAGCAGAAACATGGAACAATTTGGCGCATTTAGAATGCGTCAAATATTTGGACGCATCTACCAATCTAATTGACGTATTTGACAAGAGAGAAAAAGAGAGAGGGAGGGGACAGAGAAAAGAGATAGCATGTAGGAAGAGAGAGGAAAAAATGACAGGAGAAAAAAATTGACTAGAGAGAGATAGTTAAAGCTAGAGTATATTAATTAAAATAACAGTTAAATTAATATTTAAATAATTATTTCAATGATAAAATGATATTATTATTTTTTTATTTAAAGATGTATTAATTTTATTTTGTAATTTTATATTTTGATTATTTATACTCGACATATTTTTTTATCAATTTTCAAATAGCAACTGAGAAACTTTTTTTATACAAACTCCAGTCAATTCTAATTGAATTTGATAGAAAAGGGGTTATTTAAATTAAAAAATAAAATAAAAAAAAATCGAGAGAGATACTTTAGTTCTATTGATAATACTTTTTTTAACTATTGTGTTCTCTAAATTATCAAATTTATACAAATATCAAATTTGAAAGCATTTCTTTATTCTTAAATATTTGCTATTATTTTAAATATTTTTAATCAAATTCAAGACAATTACATATTTAAAGCTTATAATGTATTATAAACATTACTTCAGTAATTAATATTTAAATATACACACACACACATATATATATATATATATACATATATATATATATATATATATATATATATATATATATATATATATATATATATATATATATATATATATATATATATATATGCTAATATTTAATATTAATTAGTATTATAAATATTACATAAATATTTTATTTTTTTATTAATATTAGTTAAATATTAATTAAATTCTTATTTTAATTAATATATAACTCTCTCCCCTATTAGCTTTAACTCTCTCCCCTATTAAATATTTACTATCTCTACTCACCCTCTCTACTCTCTCTCTCTCACGGTCAGCTTTTTCCTCTCTCTTCCTACCCGCTCTCTCTCTCTTATTCCTCTCCCTCTCTTTTTCTCTCTCTTTGCAAATACGCCACTTAGGTTAGCGCATTTAGAATGCGTTCAAATATTTGGCGCATTCTAAACGCGTCAAATTGTTCAACGTATTTGTTCCTTTTTAATTTTTTTTGCTAATTCTGCTCCTTTTACGTAATGTCATTTAAAACATGTTCCTTTCTAAAATTTAGCCCCAAAATAGCCTCACTCATATCGGTCTGCAATAGATCAACTTGGGAGATAACGGAGATTGGAAAGTGCATTAAAAGTTTTTTAGTGTTAATTGGAATCTGATTGTGTCCATCTACCAATTTGTATTATTGACTCATAACTCAATTCTATAGGTCAAGCTAACCAGCTGCTTGCAGGGGCCTCCCCCTACTTGAGGTTCGATGGCCTTGCCCTCAAAATTTTTTCCCTTTATAGTTGTTCGACGCCATGAGTCTATATAATTAGAACGTTGTACACTTGTGCATTATAATGCCATAGGATGCAGTGCGATTACATTGTAGTCTTGACAATATGTGAAGCGTTGCAGCACTCCAAATCTCGAGGATGCGCAGCAGCGAGTCTACCTGGGCAATTTTCTTTCTTTGTTTTTGATATTTGAACTTCAAGGGTTGCGTCCCTTCAAGTAATAGAGGTGTATCTCTTTGTTAGTTCTAAGGCAAAACGATGTGAAGATGTGAAATAAGATAATGAAAGAGTAAGAGAGAATGAGATTTGTACAATATCTCCTAATTTTCAAGTAATATGGTGTGGTGTGACTCTATGATTTTTTATCGATGTAGGGTTGCGAAATCTTGATGTTCATCTCCAATATTTTCTTTTCTTTCTTGTTTCGTTGTGTGATTTGCTTCCACCATTAAAAATTAAATGCAATACATTTAAACTTGTGTAGGGTTGTGCATTAGCAAGTTTGAACCGAAAAAAATTGAATTGAATCGAATATATTTGACTATTTTTATTAGATTTCTTAAATAATCGTTTAATTTTGATTTAGGAGTAAAGGTTATTTTAATTTCGGTTAATAATAAAAAAAAGGTTAAACTGAAAACCAAATATAACGAGCAAATAATCAAATAATGAAAATTTATTATTATTATTTTATATTTTTACTCTGCCTACAATTTAATCTCATTTAATTGGCTAAATAAATCAGTGAACCAATCCAACTAAATTATAATCAAAGGCATTATCATTTATTAGGATTTCAAAATTTAGTTAAATCAAAGTCGATTAGAATAAATCAAATTATATCCTAGTTCGGTTTGCTTTTGTTCTACCTCTTAGTTGGTCTGTCCTATTATACTTCTAACTTGATTCAGTGTAATCGATTTAATAAATTCCTCAATCAATTGATCAGAACCTTCGAATGCAAACCCTTAAACCTGTGATTTTTCTGCACATTTGTAATCAACCAATCTCAATTCATCAATCAGTTTAATTAGAACATCGACAATGCAATCACTGAATCAAGTTCATAAATGTAAATCTATATATAAACAACAGATTCAAAGCAGAGAACTCTGTATTCTGTTCTCTGGAAATGATAAAAGAAGAGGAAGTTACAAATCGAAGCATAGTCGGATAAATTCACAAACCTAATGGTCTCAAAACAGGAACCGGCCGAGGGCGAAGCCGACGCCGGCAATCCCTAGACAGAGCGCAAGAGCTATGCACCAAGCGAAGTCGGCGGCGCCATCACCATCTTCCTTGGCGGCTTGCGAAAGCCTCTTATTGAGCGCGGAGACTTCGGACTCCAGCATCAACACCCAACGCCTGTGAGCTGAAATCCGCAGCGATTCATCTAAGAGCATGGAAGCCAATCGAGCGCTCTTTGCAGCGGCGAGTTCAACGCGCTCCTCGGCCTCCCTCGCCCTCGATTGCGAGAGGCGCAGGGCTCTTAGTACGCTAGGGGTTTCGTCGTCGAAGAGGAGAGGGGTGAAGAGTTGGAGCGGCGGAGGGAGATCGCAATTGGTGAGGAGATGAGGGGAGCGATGGGAGAGGGCTAGGGGCATGAGAGGGTCGTCGGAGAAGTTGTTTTTAGGTTTAGGAGTGGGGAAATCCATGAGGAGGAGGAGGAAGTGGAAGAGATGGCGTTGGTTTTCTTGGGGAGAAAGAGAAGAATGGGAGATAGTGTGGGGGTTGGGGGGTTTGGTGAGGAGGAGCAGTTGGAGGAAGCGTGCGGGAAGCCATTGCTTTTAGTTTTCCTTCCACGGGGTTGCAAAGAATATTAAGGTAGCCGGGGAATAAAAATACAGAGATATACGCATATACTTTTTTCTTAATTGGGATGAAAGTAATAATATTTTTGAATTAAAGATTGCTTAATTTTTTATTTATATCAAAAATATTTTTTTAATTATACTTATTTATTTTTTTTACTTTGAAGATATATTTTATATTATTATTATTTTAATTTTCTTAACTTGATATAAAATATATCAGATGTTTAAGGAGTACAAATTTGAGAATTATAAATATGAATTTAATTAGTGATGTAAGTTATAATGTAAGAATGATAACAAAAAATGATTATAGTATTTTTTTTTTAATTTTCATCAAAAATATCAAATATAAGATTAGAGTAATATTTTAAATGTATGATCATATAAAATAAAAAATTAATTAGAGTTGAAAACTCTAGTATATTCATTATTTTAATTATAGCAATATTCTATTTTTTCTCTCATCCTTATTCAAATTAATGTCCATGTTCAACAAGAAAGAATAAGTACCCCTTCAACTTTAAAAAACCGGCCGAGTTATTCAACTTGAGGAAGAGGTGGTTAAAGCCATATTGAACTACATAAGTATGAGTCTCGAAATAACACCTCACTTAGGGGTTGTTTGGTTTCCTGAAAAGAAAATGCAGTATAAAATAAATGCAATATAAAATTAATGTAGTGCATTTCGAATATTTTGAGTCTGTTTGGTTGTCTGCAAAATAAATGCAAGAAAATTATTTCCCTTGTTTGCTTAGGTAGGTCTAGAGTAAAATAAAAATGATTTTTTTTTGTAATAATTGTTTCCCTTATCTCTATGGAAGGCATCAAAACCAAGTCTTATAGTATGCACCATCCTGATGCGGTGAAATCCCTCCCTGGCTTTTTGTCCACAGAATTGACTCATCAATGTATTCAAGATTTAACGATATCAGACGAACCTTAATTAGCATATTAAGTTAATTAGATATTATTCTCTTCTAGTCTAAATAAAGATGAATTAATCTAACAAAACCTACGGGTTGTTTTGCACCAAGAGAGTGCTTGATGTCCAAATGAGTAGCTTTATTGAACAGTGCAAAAGCAGGGAGACCTTCTTCATCCTTCACCTCATTGTCCCATCGAAAATCTTTGTACCAGTGCTACAAGATTGGATTTTTTATACATAAATATGAGATCTTGACGATAAAGATGAGTGCAAAAATGAAAAAGGAGAGAGCTTGGTGAGATTATAGATGCCTGGTAATCATTCGTGGTGGTTCATCGGAACAAGGATGACGCTACCTTCGCAGATGGAGAGGGAGTAGCACTCTTCAGCCTTAGTGTAGATTCTGAAGGTTGAGTTGTGGTTGTGGGATATCTCCCCACTGTAATGTTGGGCATAGGGGTACGGCTGCGCCAGAGGGTAGGACGCTGGCAGAGGAGGCTGGTTCCGATAGTATTCATGGTGTTCAGAATGATGGCACCGCTCAGGAGAATTGTTTCCCTTATTTTGTTCCGGGCTTTTCCCTGCGCCTCTCCTCCTTGTCGCTGATGGAGAGGAGCTCGACGGAGTCTCTCCCCTAGTCGTTTGGTGAATTGGTCTGCAAGTTATCTGATTAGGAGCTTCGAGAGACGGCATATGAGATCTTTGTTGAGGCGTGCCGAAACACGACTGGAAAGCCGCTAACATACATTTCGTCTTCGGAGAGAGCTACCGGATCGACGACGCCGTCGTCGGCGAAGAGATCGTTGTCGTCCGCTTGGTCGATGTCGACGTCGATGCAGCGATCTCAAACTTCAACAGTTGCTAGCAAGATGAGGAAGTTGCTGGGGATGAAGTCGTAGAAGAATTTCTAACCCTCTAAATTTGAGCGAGTTTTAATGTCGTAGGAAATGCTGTCAATAATACACCACTTGATGCTTCAGAAAACTTCCTTATCTTCTGAACAAAATCAATCAAACGATCTAATTTAAGAAATGCATGCAATTAATTTACTTTACACTCCTAATTCTGCATACCAAATAGCCCCTTAGATACTTTCCCTTAGTGGTTCAAACTATCTTGGCTTCGCCATCACTCGAGCATATCGATGAATTATTATGTGAAATTGTTCCTCTTAAGACTAGAAAGATAAATATATTGAAGTTTGTGTAAAAATGTATTTTTGTTGAATTAAAACTGAAAAAATGATTTTTTTCTTCTTGGTTGGAGGTTTGGTTACAAAAAATCATCACAAATTTTTTTATGAGAATTATGTATCTTTACTTATCTATGGTTTTATATGCAACCCTCTTATATCTTCACATTTCTCTCCTCACTTCATTCCACGTAATTACAAAACACTCAACACCAACTTTGGGAACTTATTCTTAACTTTTAGCCTCATAAACAATTCCAAAACATATAGTACCTATTAGCCACTTTGAGAAGTCCACCCTTCAATACCTTTGTCAATTCACGTTTACCGACACGAATAAAATCTAGGATTTATTTATTTGCAAGTATTAGAAGTTTAAAGTAAAACCCACCGCTACTTGTCCGGGTGGTGAAGAGCCGGCTGGGCAAAGCCCAAGTACTTGGTTCAAATTTATTGACAAGCAGTGAAAGCCTTAAGTGTTGGCTCGTGTAAATTGATGTGGGTTGCATGCTAGGTTGACCGGGGTTTTTACTGGCCTAAGAAAGTTTGATTTGGAGTAATCAAATACAAAGTATATGTTAATGGATTCAGAATACCTCGATATTGCCATTTTTACAAATTTAAAACTTGCACAAATTGGGTGAATTTCAGATGCAGAAAAAATTCACAACCCGTCTCAACACCATCCCTGCAGCCATAACCCGCTACCACCACTCTCACTCATTGATATGTCTCCAAAAAATTGCCTCGATCGATCACAAATCTCAAAATATATACATACAAAAATCTTTCAAAATTAAAATGTGAATCATCCCACTCTGATTTCAGCAAACTAATTGTCGAGCTGAACGTCTCGAAAAGACGAACCCAACGACAACAAAATCATTTTGATCCGAGCCCAAGTGAGCCCAAATCAAGGGTCCAAAGCATATTTTGAAGGTTCAAAGCATAATTTGGATTACCAAACAAATTTAAAACGTGACATGCTTATAGTCGAATTAAGCAGCTCAACAAGATGAATCCAACAAGCCCAAGATGATCAAATTCTGATATCATTAATTCATTCAAATGACCAATAAACAGAAAAAAAAATTAAAAAAAAAATGACCAATAAACAGTCCATAATTAAGGGGATCAATATCGGTCGTTCATTCAAACTACTCTGAGCATGCCCTCGATCTTCTATCTTCTCTATATTTCTGAGGCATGCCCCTATCAAAAAAATATAAATAGATTTGCATTCTTCACATGAAAGGGGGAGAAAGGAGGAAGAGAAAACGAGAAGGAGAAAACATGGAGAGCTCTCTTGCCGTCGAGCACCGCCAGAGTTCTTCCCGACCATCCCTGGACTTTCGCCCGTTCGTCGACCAACGCCAAAGTTCTTTCACCTTTTCATTAACTGCCGCCAAAGTTCTTTTGCATGTTTGTTGGCCACTGTCGGAGCTCTTCCCTACCACCGTCAGACTTATGCCGTTCATCGACCACCGCCGAATTTCTTTCTTCTGTTCGTCGACCAATGCCAAAGTTCTATCGCTTGTTTGTTTACTTCCGCCAGAGTTCTTTCCGACCACCGCCAGATCTCTGCCCGACCATTGCCGAAGTTTTTCCCAACCATCATCAAACTTCTGCTCATTTGTTGATCACCGTCGGACTTCCACCTATTCATGGACCATCACTGGAGTTCTTCCCGACCACTTCCGAACTTCTGTTCGTCAACCAACAGCAGACTTTTGCTCGATTCTCCAATCTATTGAAATTTAACCGTCTTCAAGTAAAAGAACGAATCAAGTTTTGTAATTCATCCAAACTAAGAACTTTCTTATCTTGACTAGGCCCCGTAGTTTTTTCCTTTCCGGCTTTTCCACTTAAAAAATTTCTGATGTTTCTCTCACTCTCAACTATCTATTGGTGTGTTAGATATACGTATATTACTAAGACGCTTTATTCTCTTACTCTATTGCCGTGTATATTCTTGACTGCAACCCTCATCATTGCCACTATTGCCACACCAACACCAGTGATTATGACTAGCATTATTTGGTAAGTGGCATGATCTTTATAAGATGACTTTGGGCATCATCCATAAGAAAATCTCCACTATTTTTTTTTTAAATGCTCCGTTATAATTATCCTACAAATTATACAGGTACAATTGATCCATTCCAATTAGTCGCTCCACTTTAAAGCGATTAAATTAAATCCATAAAAAATATTTACATTTAAAAAAAATAAAAGAATATTATTCTATTTTAACCATAAAAAATAAATCAAATGATTTGTCAGGAACTTGAATGCTATTTGTCAACAGGCACCGATACTTTGAAGATACATGAAACATGTTAGACCTTCTCACGCCACTAGTCAACATATAAAAACTCCGCCTCCACCTCCTCCTCCAACAGCCGCCGTAGAATTCCGGCCATCCAACCATCTACAGGATCTCCACCACCTCCCCTCAATCGCTACGGCACCTTCTCACCCAAACGACTTTCCTCCTCTTCTCAAGACATGCGCCTCCCTAAGCCTCCTTCCCGTCGGCCACATCCTCCATCAGCGCGCTGTCGTACTGGGCCTCATGGCCGAACCCTACCTTTCCACCTCCCTCCTTCACATGTACGCGGTAAACGGGCGCATCTCCGATGCACACCGTGTGTTCGACCAAATGCCTATAAAAAACGTTGTTCCTTATTCGGCCCTCATCTCGGCGTATTGTCGGTCAGCTAATTTGAATATGGCCTTCTCTATTTATAACAAGATGTTGAACGACGGAATACGACCCAATTCAGTTACTTTGCTTGGATTAATCTCAGGGATCTCCGAGTTATACCTTCTGCAATCCTTGCATGCTTTGGTTAGCCATTTTGGCTTCGAGGAAGATCTCATTATCATTAATTCTATGATGAATGTGTATTCGTTGTGCGGAAGAGCGGACTTTGCTCGAAAGTTGTTCGATTCAATGCCATTCAAAGACTGTATTTCTTGGAATTCCATGATAGCAGGTTACTCCAAAAATGGAGAGGTAAAAAGTTCAATGGACCTGATACATAAAATGAGACTGGCAGGATTCTTTCCAGATCAGCAAACATATGGGTCTTTGCTAGCGTTATTCACAAACAATACCAGGTGTTCTGTTCAGCTGGGCTGTTTGATTCAGGCCTTAGTCATAACTTCTGGGTTTGTATCAGATTCCCATCTTCTTACCTCCCTTATAAGCCTGTATCTGAAATTTGGTAAATTGGATTATGCATTCAAGCTTTTCGATCAATCTTCGGAGAAGGATGTCGTGCTGTGGACTGCAATGATCTCTGGTCTCGCTCATAACGATCGAGCTGATGAAGCTCTGTTAGTGTTTCATAAGATGATGTCTACTGGACTGACACCATTGAATACAACCATAGCAAGTGCAGTGTCAGCTTCTGCACAGCTTGGAATGTTTAGAATTGGTGCTTCTATCCATGGCTTCGTCGTAAGGCAGAAATTGGCTTTAGATACAGCTGCTGAGAACTCTCTCATAACCCTGTACATGAAGTGCAGCCACATGAGACAGGGCCAACAGTTGTTCGAGTTGATGCTGAACAGAGACTTGGTCTCCTGGAATGCAGTTATTTCAGGTTTTGCTCATAATGGCCATCTTGATGAGGCATTTTATTTCTTCATCAGAATGATTTCAGTAATGCAAGCACCAGATACAATCACTATTGTATCCCTACTCCAAAGCTGTGCATCACTGGGGGCACTCCACCAAGGGAGGATAATTCATAACTTCATGATCAGGCATGAGCTGAACTGTTGCCTTTCAATGGAGACTTCTTTGGTTGACATGTATTCCAAATGTGGTGATATTAAAACGGCACAGAAATGCTTCAATCGAATGCTGGAGCAGGATATGGTGTCATGGAGCGCGATCATTGCAGGTTATGGAAGTCATGGAATGGGGGATGTTGCCCTTAGGATGTACTCCAGGTTTCTCAGTACTGAAATGAAGCCAAATAATGTTATGTTCCTTTCTGTACTATCAGCTTGTAGTCACTCTGGGCTTGTTTCTGAAGGCCTGACCATCTTCAATTCCATGAAAGAAGAGTTTGGAATACAGCCATGGATTGAGCATTGCGGTTGCGTTGTCGATCTCCTTTGCAGAGCTGGAAATGTGGAAGAAGCTTTCAGATTCTTTCGAAGGACGTCGCTGATGGCTAATGCTGATGTTTTGGGGATCATATTGGATGCTTGCAGGGCAAGTGGTGGTGCTGATCTAGCAGAGGAGGTTGTGAAGGAGATGATTAAGTTGAAGCCAGAGTCTTCTGGGAGTTATGTGCAGTTGGCACATAACTATGCTGCAATGAATTGCTGGGATGGATTTGGGCAGACATTGACAAGAATGAGGACATTGGGATTGAAGAAGATACCAGGGTGGAGCTTTGTGGAGGTGAATGGGAGCAAAAACACATTCTTCGCTTATGATGCTTCACACCCGCAGTGGGATGATATTCTTCTGCTGTTAAAAACTTTTCATAATGAGATGAAAGATATCAAACCATTTATTTGATTTTAAAATACTGTCATAAGCATGTAGAAATTCTCTACAGACATCTGTGCTTCCCTGAGTTCAAACAATATCCCTCTTAATCTTCAATTTCCTGCATTGATGGCATTCGGATAAGATGAATGGCCACTGGGAGAATTATAACTTCTCTTAGATCGGCCAATTCTGATAAGGATTTTGCTTTTACGCTATCTGAAGGATCAAATATATTTCTCTGAATGCATGCTTTTTTGCAGAATTTGGATCTGGAAACTAGATTGCGTTGAATTTTGGTTTGGTAGTTTGAAATCTAGTGAACATAATTTGAATCACATAACATAACTAAACACAAATAAAATTAATTTGAGATTTTACAAGTCTATTTTGTCCTTATTCTTATAGATCCGGCCCTCTAGATAAAACAAATAGCATGCGCATTTGTAATTTTTTTTCCTCTTGCCAGTACAAGGGGCTAATTGAGTATTTGTAAGAAAAAAGCTCTCGCAGTAGAGAAGGATGAACTGGCAGCTGCTCTTACGAAAATATCCCCTGCAGTTGTCATTCTCTAACAGAAGATGATCTCGGAGGAAAAAAATTCTTCCGAACCCCAAAAATAGAAGACTAGAATTTAGAATATTACCTTGAGTCAAGTCTTTCTTGGTTATTTTCTTTGCTATGCAACCAAACCATCATGAGCATGCCCTCTTTTTTTAGCCAGAATGTTTGACTAAACCATTTCGAAAGAGTTCAACATCTATTGCTCTGCCTCTCAATCAATCTATCTATCTATCAATCCGGCTTCCTCTGATTGGCTATATGCTTAGGCATTACATTTATGAGTGAAAATAGAACACCTCATGCACATTCCTAGTAGATGTTAGGTGGTTTATAATCTAGAGTGGTAGTTCAACACTAAGAATAGGGGAAAACTGATAGCAGCAATGAGGGGCTATTTGATTTGTTGAAGAAAGAATGTTATCAACAAAATTCAAATTTGATGGTTGAAGTGGAGGAATGCATCGAACTTGCTGTGTGATAGAAAAGTTCCCCTCAAATATAAGGGAAAATTCTATAAGATGGTGGTGAGACCTGCAATGCTTTATGGTACCAAATGTTGGCCATTAAAAAAGAAGCATAATATTAAGTTAAGTGTTGCAGAGATGAGGATGCTCAGGTGGATAAGTGGCTTTACCCTTCGAGATAGGATACGAAATGAGCATATATGTAAAAAGGTTGGAGTAGCTCCAGTGGAAGATAAGATTAGAGAGAGTCGCCTTAGATGGTTTGGTCACATAAAACGGCAAACCCGGTTAGGAAAGTAGAGATAATAGATTTGATTTATGTTAAGAAAGGTAGAGGTAGACCTAAAAAGGCTTGGTTATAAAATATTAGAAATGATATTTCTTTATTAGATTTAAACAAGAATTTGACTTTTAACAAGATACAATGGAGAAAAAGGATTCATGTACCCGACTCCACATAGTGAGATAAAGGCTTGATGTTGTTGTTGTACGATATATGTTCGCTAATGAATTCAACATATTTATGAAAACTAGACAACATGTAGATGTGTAAAATGAACAAAAAAAACATGCCTTGATGTCCACTGCTACAATCTAATAGCTCAATGTGTAACCATCCAATGCGGGATAATGCTATGAAAAAAATATTAGGAATTCCTAATGTGATTTGCATCAAGAACATAGGAGAGATTTCATTATATTTCATGTATCTTCAATATTATATAATGTTAATGAGATTATTTTATACTACATGTTATGTAAGAAATTGTCATGTACTTTCATTGATATGGTTTGCATAACTGACTATTTGTCTTGTGCACACGTGTTAAATGTCTCACATTTTTTATTTTTTAGAATGAATGTTTTCTTAATTAATTGATAATAAAAACACGAGGCATGCACTTAGACTCCTCCTAAGGGGTTCAGTCAGAAACTCCTGACCGTATTTTTTCACAATTCTCTTACAGCTTAACAAGAAAATTCAAATAATTAAACTCACGATTTCTTATTAAACAAAAATTACTTATTTGTCACAACAAAACTAATTTCTTGCTATGCCAAATCAAGAATACCATCAATTTAGAATAGAATTTCTCCTCAAGGATTTGATTCGCTTGATGCCTCAAAAGGCAGCAAATCATCAGAAGATTTTCCTTCAGATTTATCCGCTTGTGGTTTTCCAAGAACCAGGCGTACCTTCCTTCCCATTAATATCTGAAAAAACAAGAATAAAAGCAATACGTTTAGTCCATATCTACATAAAATGGGCATTGGCGCAATACTTTGAATGCAAATCAGAAAAATCAAAGATACTTGTTCACCTTCTCATTATGGGCAGCTATTGCTGCCTCTGCTTCTTCTTCTGTAGCGTAGGAGACAAATCCATAACCGGCTGATCTCCTCGGGTTGCTTTGAAAAATGACTTCAGCAGATATCAGTTTCCCAGTGTTGCCAAAAAGTTCTCTCAGATCTCGAGACCTTACCCGCCAAGCCAAGTTCCCAACAAATACATTAAATGTTGCTGTTGAAGCTGTTGTTTCCTGATCGGACTTTTTCTTCAAAGACCTTGCAAAGCCCACCTTTATGACTCGGCCATTCAAGTCCTAGACATTGAGTTCTTGTGTAAAATTAGAGAGGGATAAAGTATATTAGATTTCATCATAAAGTCCCTTTCTCCAGCTATGATAGCAGGCGTTTTGAAAGTCTGTATCCATGGAATAGTGTCGGTGTGAGTTGGGGTGTATGACTGTATCTATGAGTGGGTGAAAGAGGAGCAAGAGAGAAAGGAATACATAATTCAGCATTTTTTATTAGAGAATTCTACATATTATGAAAAGCATAGGCTTAAAATTACTCAAATAAAAATCTTGATTACTATTGTGTGAGGAAAATTGCCTGGAGACATGCTGAGGTGAAATTGCATGAGAGATTTTAGGGTTTAGAGATTAGTTTTCAGAATGAGAATGGGATAGAGTGAGAGTTGGGGTGAGAAACTTCAGCTTTACATTGTTTCAAGAAAGAAACCAATACAAAATTCTTCCAAATCCTTATTTAAAAAATACTCACATAAGAATTCAGATTACTGAGTGCCAAAATAGCCTCTTCCTCGGAAGCCATGGTGATAAATGCCAATCCCCTGTTTCTGCTATTATCATACATTGAAAGCTGGAAAAACAAATGCAATAAATTTTATTACATAAATTACCAGAGGAAACATAAACAAAGCAAGACATATAAAAAACTGACATTAAACAAAAGTAGCCCTTAAGGAATGGTACTAACGCAGCAAATAAGTGGATAAAATTAACCGAAAAGTAGTTTAAATTGATAAATTTAACCTTTTTCCTGTTGGCAGTTTAAAAAGTTAAACAAAATTCAGGTATCGAAGCAATAATACCCCTAGAAAGCATAATACTACCTATAAAGCCACCACATAAATTGATCTTCAAGTTCATGCATGGATACAATTTGTAGAAGCATGGGTATATACATGCTCTTCTTGAAGTGGGCTTCTCCAGGAAGAAAGAACAACTTCAATACATACTCTTTCTAAGAACTGAAAACATTTTCAATTTCATTCGCTCAACATACCAGTCACCTAAGTTGCTACACTTCTGAATCCCCACTCTAGGTATTTAACAATACCAAAGCATTGAAGTTAACAACTTTTCATTATTTTTTATCACACAGAAAGACTCAAAGTTTCATTGAAAAGATAGCAGATCATTTTATCACATATTAGTTCAGCCTGAATAAGATAAAGAACTTTAGAAAGCAATTCATGATGTCGGAAACAAACTGTTTACGTTGGCCATCCCTTCAATTTCAGGGTTAATCTCCACTCTTTCTCAAGGACCCAATTCCTCCAACAAGGAGCGTTTTGGTAGCCCTTTGTATTTCAACTTTTATGGCAGTTCATTTCTTTTCAAACCCCAACAGAAAGGGTTTACTTTGGCAATATTTTTTTTCTGTGCCGCTTCCCGCTCGGCAGCCATTCTCAAGGAATTTTATCGAATTCATCCAACATCTAATTTTACAAGTTCTTAAGCAAAAGAAAAACATGGAAACAGTTTATAGCATTAACCAGGCTTGGATTCGTCACAGTAGTTTAGCACTTTCGTAGAAAAATGGGGGACAATAAAAAATTATCTAACAGATAGATGTGCCATTAGAAAACCCTACAAAGGTGCAGGAAGCATGCAAAATCAAACGAATCGTTTTTTTGTCAGAAGATTAGCAGAAACAAAGAACCCAATAATTCAAATCAACTGGATAGAACATCCAATATAAAGGACTTCAACAATCCAAATTACGTGGAGGGGGCAACGAAAAGCAAACCTCAACATCGATCACAGTCCCGTGCCTTTCAAAGAGGGTCTTGATCTCTTCGGCGGTGCAGGTCCAGGGTATGTTCTGCGCAATTAGCCTCCTACTAGGCTCCGCCGGCTTTTCTTCAGATTCCTCTGCTTCTTGTTCAGATACCACCGAAGCCAAGCTTCCTTCGGGAGAAGAAGAAGCGATACGAGTGCATTGCTGCCGGATAAGTGCTGCCTTGTTTCGCTGTTTAAAGAAGGGAAGCAAATAGGAGATAGAGGAGAAGGGGAAGGGAGGATTCGGTGGATGGGATTTGGAAGAGGGAAGAAAAAGGAGGGTTGGAGGAGAGAGAGGGTAATGACGGAGGAGAGGAAGCGCCATAGCTTGTGCTCAGAATTGCCTTATGCTGGAACTCGAACATTGCCTTAATCGTTGTGATTTGTAATCCCGGATCACTTTGGGCAAGTTCGGACTGGCCCGAGTCCCGATCTGGCCCAGTCCATTTTTGCTCCTCACCTGCGCTTGTTTCAGGATCACGAATGCTTAGCTAGGACTGTCAATTCGTGTCAGCGGATTGTGTTCGGGTCAGACCCGAAATTGACCCGGCTGTGCTTGACCCGACCTGGACATGACCCGAAACTGGTTTCGGGTCAATTATCCGGACCCGAACCCGACCCCAATCGGGTTTGGGTCAACACGACCCGACACGGAATTTTTGAAATGCATGAAAAATTGAAAATTTTAATTAAATTTTATAATTAGAGACTTAGAGCAGATTAACAGAAGTGCAGAACAGTAAATCAATAATGAAACAGTAAAACTCTAGAAGGCTAAAAGCTATATAATTTACAAAACTATATAAATTACAAAATTACCATATAAATTCTAACAGTAATCAAACATTTATTAGAAATTATAATCTACATATTACAAATTTACAATTTACAAACTATATAATTTACAAAATTCAAAGTACATTTATTTATTCTTAAACCGGCAATCCGACACGCCAACGTTGCCAAGTCACAAGCGCAAGTGCCAACACTTAAGCTTCATTCTTGACTTCTTGTCTCTTGATTCTTGAACCTATTTTCAGCTTGCATTAATATCAAAATGAAAAATTGAAGATGGTTAAACAATAAACATTAAAACAATAATAAGATATTGAGATTGCATAATGCCATAATTGTATAAGTATAACTAGAAAGCTTCATTTGATTAGCTCAGGTAAACCCTTGATTTTTCTAACTATTACCATCCAAGGCGGCAAATTGCATTAAACTTAATGACTTAATATAGTATCAATGAATTTATAAAGTATTTGTTCTTGAATTTAGTCATTTAGGTAATGCAAATGCCATCTGGTTGCAATAGTATTAACCAACACACGACGGGCCGACAGCTATCACTTTCTGTTTAGGAGGTTTTTCATCATTGCTTGAACTTTCATAATTATACACTTATACATTAAGCATTAGACATTCAAAAAAAAATTCATTAAGCATCAGTCATCGGATATTCAGAAATCAGATGTCACAAACTCACAATGTCATCAGATTATTCAGATATTCAGAAATCACAATGTCAGTATGTCACAAAGACACAAACTCAGATATTCAGAAATCAGAATGTCATTAAGCTTCAGCCCAGGCGCCCAGCGGCCCCAGACAGAGTTTCTTTTTCTGTTCAGATTTCAGAATTCACAAACATAAATATGAAACAGCCAAATACTCACATTCTAAGCTATAAGTTATAACATTATAAGCAGCCACAGCCCAGGCGCCCAGCAAGTTAGCAACACTGCAACAACAACCGTCAACAATAGAATCACTAAACTATATAACCAGTGAGGCACTATCCATACAGTGATACAACAATTTAAAAACAACAAAGAACAACGGCCAAACAGTCACAAATCCATAGTTCCATACAGCATTTTATCAGGTACTGAACCAGTATTCATAGTGATACAGCAATTTAAAAACAACAAAGACATGCAGCAACAAGTAATTGGCCAACTGGGCTACCAGCCTGCCAGTGACTCAGTGAGCAATGAGAGACCATATAGTAGTTCATTTTAAAAAATATATAATCAAAATGAACTAGGCAACTCTGTTAGCTGAACATTTGGCATCCTCACTATCTATTTCTATTATACCCAAGTTCATGATGTCCTCAATTACACCATCAAGTTCCGAATCAGTCATAACTACAAAAAAAGCATTTTACTTTTAATATGAAGCCAGAAAACTGAGAGAAGTTAATGCAAACATATAGAACATTTATCATTATTTCCATATAACCAATCTTTACTGCACACTAAGGCTTCAACAATGTCAGGTTTTAAAGCACTTCTATATTGATCCAAAATTCTACCACTATTACTGAATGCACTTTCTGAAGCAACTGTGAAGATGGGAATGCATAAAACATCTCTAGCCATAACTGCTACTTCAGGAAACCTGTATTGGTTACCTTTTCAAAAATGTAATACATCTAACTTAATCTTCATATCAATTTTTTGTTCTTCAAGATACATTTCAAGTTGTGACTTCTTAGGCATAGTTATTTCCTCTTCAAATGAGTCATAATCCTAGTTATGAATGCCAACATAAATGTAAATAGTAAGTTAATGAAAAGGTACTGAATAAACAACTTGAGAACTAAATAAGAAATACAAAAACTAGATACCTGAAGAAATTGTGATTTTACAATTGAAGGAAAAGTCGTTGAGCTATCAACTTGAGAACTAATTGAAGGTAATGATGACATGTCATCAAAGGTTTGTAGGTCCACCTTCTCATTGTTTGAAATAATGCAAATAGCTTATCCCTAACCTTCTTTGTTTCAGAAATGTAATCACCTCCATATAATTTTTTATAACACCATTCAACAAATGTGAACTTGTACCTAGGGTCCAAGATGACTGCTATTGCCAAGATATCACAGAAATCAAACCAGTATTTCTCAAACTTTACTAACATCCTTGTTGCAATATTTCGGATGTACTCAATACCATGTAACCGTTCATGCTTAAGTGATGCATAAGCCGTAGATACACTAGGGAAGAATAGATTTGAATTAGGATACTTAGTAACTGAGAATGCACAAGTAATCTCATAGAAAGGTGCTAGAAATTTGCAAATAATATCTAACCTATCTCATTCAGTATTACTAGGACATAATTGATCAAATATTAAAATTAAATAAATTAATTAAAAAAAAAACAGGACATGAAATGATTTACGCAAAATATTTTTTAGAAAAAATTATAGGATTTGCCTTGGTTGAACATCATTCACTATTTATAAAAAAATTATTATAATTTTGACCCACCTGCAAATAACTAGAAGGATTTTTATTCAAAATGGCTACTTGGAAAAATATTAAACTAATGTTTAATTCGCCATAATTATGACCCACCTTTGCCTTTGAGTCTTTGCATCCACAAAGTCAATGATTCATGTGTGTCGACGACCCCCTGCTTGTGACTTGTATTGTGTGACATCTCCAATGCTTACGATTACTATAAGCTCAATCGGTTTGTTGATTCCACACCCAAAAAAATTCAAAAAATTATGAAATTTTGATTCCTATGGAGTCTGATAACCCATATAATGACATTTTAACATATGTTTGACCTCGGTTAAAAATTAGTCAAGCTAACCCTAGTTTATCTCCTAAAGCCCTCTTGTGATTCCAAGTTATGTCAAGAACACCAAAACAACTTGTCTAGTTACCCAGTTTACTATATGATACCAGTGACCTTCACGTGAATCACTTTGACTTTAAAGTTGATTGAGGTCAAACATTGGTTGAAGTAAGTCAAAAGAAAATATACCTATTTAGCCTTGTACTCTACTATACTTTTCATCAAACTTAGATCACCCCATCACGACAACTGAAAATGGTCAAATCATAAACCACCCTTGAATCCACTAGTAACTAGTGTTTGAATTAGAGTTAGACTATGATCACGTCTAGGTTTATCTAGCCAAACATAACTAAATGACTTGACTTTTCAATTTAAACTAGATTCTAATAAACTTATCTAATTTATGTGAACTTTAACCATCCATGGTCAATTGTTGACTAGCCTATGATTTACTTAATTCAAATCTCATTAAACTTAAGATAAATTAATCATAAGGCACAGCCTAGCTCCGAAATCATGATTTATTTACCTAGATGTAATCTCAATATATAGACTCAATGACTCCTAATGGATCATCGTAAAATATATGTTAATGTAATGGACCATATTTTTCATTAGTTTAACCTTGATTGGACCAAAGTCAAATCCATAATCAAACCTAATCTAATTAGGTTATTTAGCTAACCTAGATTTTTTTGACCCATGTTATTCAGGCATATACTTAATTTGGCCTAAGTTAACCTAAATTAACATTGAACTAACATAACATAGGCTAGACCTAAGTTAAGCTAAACTCAAGGGCCTAGTTAGACCTTTTGGAAAGTCCTTAGGAACTATAAACTCCTCTCCCATACATGAAATTCCAGGGACACATCCCTTAGAGACGTTTAAAGAATAAAATTAGGGGTAGAATCTTAAGAGAAAGATAGCCACCAAGCATGTGAGATGGAGATCGGAGAGTAAGTGATCTTAGAGAAGTTCAAAATATTATAAATCAATACAAGCGAAGGATTGGCATATAACATGAAACCTAACATTAATATAGCAAGGAAGATGGTTTTTCAAATAGTTGGATCTAATGCAGTGGATTTGAATGGGCAAGATCAAGTTAAATGATGCTCCTTGTCCATTATATTTTATTTGTTGCTTGACACAAAATAATTTGGCTAGCTTTATCTTAATTATTGATCTAGAATTGAATTTTCCTTATTCATCTCATCATTGTTGGAATTCATGCTCCTCATTGAGAGTAACACAATGATTATTAATAATTACATGTTTACACTAAACAGTGTGATCAGGATCATATGAGCTAGATTTCATGGCCAATGCTTGCATTTAACATATTTAAAAGTATTCACGATTTATATTAATTTAAATGAATGAAATCCTACTTCAACTTGAAATATCCGTACAAAATTCAGTGCAAATAAAAAAAAATATGATTCAACTTAAATTTTGTTTCTAAAATCCAAGCTCTCATTTCATAAAATTAAATTTTAATAAAATCATCAAACACAATTTTCAGAATACTAGGACTAATTTAATGATTTAAATGAATTTTCTTAAATTTAATATTATAAATAAAAATAATTTTATGATACAAACTTTATAATATACTTTGATTACATTAAATAATTCATATAATAGCTATATATATACATTAAACATTATAAATTAAGTTTTGAAAAAAAAAATGTTGGGAAATTATTTTTTGAAATTAAATCATTAGTTTCCTTAATTTTCATAAAGATCATTATATATTATATATTAAACTTAGGGAATCAAGAAAATTACTTAAAAAAACTGTTAAAAAGTTCAATATAAAAGTTATAATTGGATTATTATATCATTTAAGAAACATAAATCCCTGATTTTCTTAGATATTAAATTAGTTTAAAAATGCATATAAAATAAAAAAAAATTATTTAAGTTTTAAGAAAATTTTACAACTATATATTTTAGATTTATTATGGTTTTCTAAATTGATTTTGCACCTTTTGAATACTCTTCAATTTTATTTTATTTTTTAGTTTTTTTTATTATTCACAAGGTAAGCAAATTATTTAATTTAATTCCCTCACGATTGTAGAACATAGATCTCATAGGACACTTTGTCACATGTAAGATAACTAGAACTTAGTGTTGTTCTAGCATTTACAACTTAAATGTACTCGTACAGTCTTAGATCTCTTACACTATATATTATGTAGATTTGTTGTTTTCCATTTTCATATTCTGTTATATGATGCAATGTGTATTAAAAGATGATTCAAACAATTTGGTTCACCAAACCCCAATTTGTAAGAACTTCAAAATCAAAATGCTCATGTGTTATTTCTTGAAAGGCTAGCTAGAACTACTGAGCCACATTTGATGCACAAGTGTATAGGGCTGTCAAAATCGGGTCACGGATCAGATTCGGGTTCAACTCGAAATTGACCCGACACTATTCAACCTGATCCGTTTTTGCAAACGGGTCGGTTTTCCGAACCCGAACCCGTCCCGCTTCGGGTCCGGGTCAACCCGAACCCGACCCGATTCAGATATATTTTATTAATTTTTTTTATTTAATTCAATTTATTTAAATCTAAATAAAATTAAGGTAAGATTTATTTCAATTAATTTAAAATAAATCAAGATTAATTTAATTTGGGCAATAATGTTTATAATTTTTTGAAATATCATTTACTTATTTCATAAAAATCCATTAAAACCCTCCCAAATTAATTAAAAACGGGTCGAACCGGGTTGATTTCAGGTTTTCGGGTCAACGCGAACCCGACGCGGTTTTACAAACGGGTCGAAATCCCTAACCCGAACCCGAAATTTTCGGGTCGGGTTTTCGGGTCGGGTCAAATATTGACACCCCTACAAGTGTAGGTTGTGCTATGGCACCAGATGTGTGCTTATTAGCATCACCTCATCAATTCACAGTGACATAGCCTATGAGTAATCATGTTGCGATCTAGATTATCAAACTTAAGCTTCATTTGGGTAAAAATTATTTTGTGCGGACTCCAAACGCTATCCGAACACCAATCATAATGCGCCACATCATCCTTTTGCTCGGTGTTGCGGCTCGTTGTCACTTGATACCATGACTCCATATCGTTGACGTGGTCGCACCTGATTCACCTCCGAACATAGAGCTGCGTACAGCGTCGGCACATAATAATTTATCTCATTTATGACATATTTTTTGCTATTTTTTTAAACAACTTTTTAATACAAATTTTCTTTTTCAAAACTTTTTTTAATAAAAAACTGTTTTTAAAATAATATGAAAGTTGTTCCAAATGAAGCCTTACTGTAGACAAAAGCTGGAGTTTTACTAACTTCAGCCGATTTATTAGTACACAAGTTTAGCTGGTCAAAGACCCAAATTTGATTGCATCGTGATTACTTTCATGAAACATTTGATGTATCAGAATCAACAAATAATACATCCAAACCCTTGGTTGATCTAAATAACAATGAATGTTTATGATAAACAGAACAACTAACAATGAATGTTTATGATAAACAGAAGCATGAGCATGAGCGTGTTGAGTACAATAAGCAAGATAACAATCATGATAATATATACAGTTACAAAGCTACATTTCAGGAGATTAACTATTCTGTGCGCATGTTGAATGTCATCCGGAGACCAATCAGAATGGGCCACCCCTTCGCTCGGTACTGCTCGGTACCGCTCGTTACCGCGGCTTGGTACCGCTGACATGACGCGTTCTGATTAGTCTTCGACGTCGTTCTGCATCCAGCCTCCGCACAGAATAATTTCTCCATTCATGAAGCCAAACATGCTCCATTTTTTTCGTCTTTGTTAGTTGCATCTGCGCATAGATTGTTTCCCATTTGCATCTGAATAGCCTCTTCGGGCATGATCAGCTCCCATTCCTTATCTATTTGATCCATCCAAGCTTCAATCTCATCCTTAACGCCATCCACCTATATTAAAGATGCAAAGTCTTCTTATAAAAAGAAGCAAATACCATTATGGCTCATTTGGTTGATTGAAGTAACAAATCATATATTGAAAAAATGAAGTTTATTGAATCCATTATTCAGTTTGACGTACATAGATGCCAATAAATATTTCAAACACCATTAATCTTATCAAAACTACCTCAATAGTGATATTTTCACACATAAATAAGTGCATAAGATCATTGTTTTCTACCATACTTTTTATTTGAAAAAATAAACCAAATGAGCCTTTATAGGAATTTTAAACTTTATAGTTCCATGTATTTCTACTAACGCTTACTAAAGTTTAGAAAGTTTAGATTAATAGTAGATATCTAACCAATGTTCGATGAATATACAAAAACAAATTCGCCTGTAGTTCATAATTATCGTTGCACTAACATTCAGTTCCCCAGACGTTAAGATAGGCAGAAGGTATGCAATGTCATGTTTTTTGTGTAGCAAAATTTGATTTCAAAAAAATAAAATTCTCTTTGACAAAAAGAAACAAAATTAAGCTGACTCTATTATTTCAAAGCCATTTCCATTAAAATAACCAAAATGAAAGTCCATGGTAAAACAAAAAAAAAACTAAAAAGAGCATTTCCAAGCATAAGATATGTAAGAGGATATAGTCATTGATAGGGGTGCAAATGAGTCAAGCCAGCTCAAACTCGACTAATTATGAGCTCGCAAGTCGAGTTTATCGAGTTTCGAGCTCAAGCTCAAGCAAAATTTTGAGCTCAAGGTAGATCGAGATGATGCTCCGCTTGAGTGCGAAAGTGGAACCGCAAAAGCCGGAGGAAGGCAGAAGCCGGAACCGCAGGGGCAGGCTTGGAAGGCGGAATTACAGAAGGCTGAAGCGAAGCGCAAGCGCGAAATTGGAAGCAGGTCGCGGACGCGACATCAGAAGCGAGCTTGGACACAGAATTAGTGGAGTCGGCCGTTCTTCTTACGCCTTGCAAGCTGGCTCACAAGCCCGCATCCACTGACATGAGCAATGCTCGAGCTCGACTCGAGTTAGAGCTCGCTATTTGGCTCGCAGGTCGAGCTCGAGTTAGACATGACTCGAGCTCGACTCGACTCGTTTGTGTTGGGATGATGAGGAGTAAACATCACAATGAGAAAATAAACAAGAAAGTAAAAGCAGCTGAAAAGTAAAAGACACCAGGAATTAATGTGGAAAACCCCAAAATAGGGATAAAACCATAGAGCCCCACCATACCAAGAAATCCACTATGAAAATTGAGAGAAATAAGTACAGATCTCTCTTCTCTCTCACTCTCTTGTGCTTCTCTTCTCACATGCACCGTTTTTAATGTCTACACACAAAATACAAGAAAAAATTAAGCGGTATCACGGCCTGAAAATGGTCTGGTCTGTGCCGCTCAATATCACAGCTCGATATCGTTGACGTGGTCGCACCTGATTCGCCTTCGAACAAAGAGCTGCGTCCAGCGTACGCACATAAGAATTTCTCTCATTTAGGACATATTTTTATTATTTTTTAAAACAATATTTTTAAAATAAATTTTCTTTTTTCAAATTTTTTTTAATAAAAAACTGTTTTTAAAACAATATGAAAGCTCGCGACATTGGAAGCGAGCTTGGACACGAAAGTGATGGTGTCGGTCATTCTTCTTACGCCTCACAAGCTGGCTCACAAGCCCGCATCCATTGCCACGAGCCATGCTCGAGCTTGCCTTTTGAGCTCGACTCGAGTTCGAGCTCGGATTTTGGCTCGCAAGTCGAGCTTGAGTTAGGCATGACTCGAGCTCGACTCGAGTCGTTTGTGTTGGGGAGATGAAGAGTAAACCCACAATGACGAAATAAGCAAGGAAGTAAAAGCAGTGGAAAAGTAAAAGACACCAGGATTTAACGTGGAAAAACTCAAAATAGGAAAAAAGACCATGGAGCTTCACCACACCAAGAAATCCACTATGAAAATTGAGAGATATAAGTACATATCTCTCTTCTCTCTCACTCTCTCCATGCTTCTCTTCTCACATGCACCGTTTTTAATGTCTACACACAAAATACAAGAGAAAGTCAAGTAAAATAACCCTAGTGGACGCAACCCTTTAGAAAAATGAAAAAGAAAACCGTCAAGTCTATATCATAGCGCTGCGACGCCAGTTTAGGGCACTACGGCGTTCAAACCTCTGTCTTGATCCGTTGCGGCGCCATATCTATAATGTTGTGGCGCTCTGCTCTATGTCGTTCAACATTGGGGCGCTTGGGAACCCGGCGCTAGGGCGTTGTACGGGAAAAAAAACAGATAACATTTTGCCCCCCAAGTCATTGACCATTCAAGTCGTGTTCCTAAGATATGGTGTCAGTCAACAAAATTAACTTCACAACTATTTAAGTTATCTACAATTCTGATTACGTAACCATAGAAAAGAAGAATAAGCCAACCTTCATGAAGAAGTTTCTTGGAATTAGTCATGTACCTAAATTTACCGCAAGGAAGTATTAAGAATAACGTATAATTTAATTTTTCATACTTATATTAAATTTTAGTGTTAATTGGTATTGAGGCTTCTATTGATGACTATTCGGACGGATTTTAATAGAATTTGGCGGCACCTAGTGGTTGACAAAAGTTTCAGTACTGAGATTTCTAGATTGAAATCCATTATGTTGGTTATCTTTACAAACCACATGCTTTTTTCTTATTCGTGGTTTAATTCGCTCATGAGATGGACGTTTTGTGAAATAAATAAGATACCACTATATAATCAAACTGAAAGTCATATACCAAGCTCTAAAATTATCAAATAATTTAATTATCTAGAAAATATAAAAAAATATCACAATTTCATTTTGATACCAGTTGTGTAGTAGAATATTCGCTGCGTTTGAGAAGGAATTTTAAACAAACAACCATTAATGATCAAGTTGTTGGTTTAACATCTGTACGCGAACTTGAGATTACTCATGCGTTGGTTCAACATATGATAATTAAAGTTATATCAGCCTTGGGGTTACAAGATATGATAATTAAAGGTATATCAGCCTTAGGGTTACAAGATATAAATGAACTACCTTTTTCATCTTGGCTCATGGATTATGATGTTTTCAATCATAAGACTTTTTGCACAATCTTGAAAGAGGAAGAAGAGTTCTTGTTGCATGAGAGAGAGGGAGGGAGGGAAGAGAGAGTGTGTGAGAACAGATTGTAGGAGGAAAATATTCTAAGGCTTTATTCAACTTTATCCATCTATTACATCACGTATAACCTCTATATATAGATTTTACATTGGTATGATGTCTCACGGAATAACACTAGCCTAAAACTGGATCAAAATCTAACAATCCCTACTTTGGTCTAGATTTTACAATCAAAGAAAACACCTGCCCAAAAAGAACAGCCAAAAAAGAAAGACTTCCACATATCACACGCGATCTCTGGTGCGTATAGTAGCGAGCGCCGGTTATGTGCTAGTGCGTCTGTCGCCCGCAACCAGCCCGCACGACAGTTTCCATGCTCACGCGCAACCACGTGTTTACCAAGCCCATTGCCTACCTGGCTTGATTTGGACCCACAAACTTACCAATCTGCCTTCTTTCTTTCTTGGACAAACCTTCCTCCACCTCCACCTCCACCTTGCTCTTCTTCCGCGTGCAACAATTCTGCGCTTCCTGCCTATCGATCCGCTTCTGATCGCGGCCCTCATGTCCGAAAGACGGCCCACCCCGATCAGGCTCCCTGCTCGCGTAACGTCTCTATTCGTCTATTGCCAAGCACACATCGAGCATGAAAACTAGCCCCCAGCCACGTGCACGTAGTCTGATCCTACGCCATGCGTGTCAGCTCCACCTCACGTGCATTCACTGCTCCCCGCGTGTCCTCCCGATCTAGTTCGCATTCAACGTCCACCCGTGTATTCTCCTAGCCCAATCACACAAGTCTGCGCAACAGTCCTACGCATGCGACTAGCTCCTGCATGTGCCTAAGCCGCGCATCCACCTCCCGTTGCACGCCTGAGCCCTCTCTCGCAATCTCGTGGCCAACCCGACCCATTCCCAATGTGTTGCAACTTCCACGTGACCCTCCTCCGATCCGCATTCGCGCCACACGCAGTGAGCATGCTCGCACAACTTCCGCTCCTATCCATGCAGACCTCCTCCCATTCTTCCATTTCAACATTACAACCTTCCTCCTTTCTCACGATCACCTCCACCAGGCTCTAATACCACTTGTTGCACAATCTTGAAAGAGGAAGAAGAGTTCTTGCATGAGAGAGAGGGAGGGAGGGAAGAAAGAGATTGTGTGAGAACATATTTTAGGAGAAAAATATTCTAAAGCTTTACTCATTTTTCCCTGTCTAATACATCACATATAACCTCTATATATAGATTTTACATTGGTGTGATGTTTTAAAGAATAAAACTAGCCTAAAGCTAGACCAAAACCTAACAAGACTGGCACTACACATTTTTATAATATCTGACCTTATCGAACACTACTATCTAATTATATTATTGATGGTTATCGATTATCCATTAAAGCTATTTGAGATATTAATTATTTGTTGAAAGATGTCTTCATACCTCCTAAGTTCTCTATTAATCCTATTTCAAAAGGAAAACTGATTAATAATAACTTTAATGTTCAATTATTCCATGATGGTTGCATAGTGGAGAACAACAACAACATCAAGCCTTTATCCCACTACGTGGGGTCGGCTGCATGAATCCTTTTTTTCCATTGTGTCCTATTAAAGGTCAAATTCTCATTTAAATCTAATAAAAAAGGTCATTTCTAATATTTTCTAACCAAATCTTTTTAGGTCTGTCTCTACCTTTCTTAACAAAAGTCAAATCTAATACCTCTACTCTCCTAACTGGGTTTTGGAAGGCCGCCGTTTTATGTGACCAAACCATCTAAGGCGACTCTCTCTAATCTTATATTCTACTGGAGCTACTCCAACCTTTTCACGTATATGCTCATTTCGTATCCTATCTCTAAGGGTAAAGCCACTCATCCACCTGAGCATCCTCATCTCTGGCACATTTAACTTAGTATTATGCTTCTCTTTTAATGGCCAACATTCAGCACCATAAAGCATTGCAGGCCTCACTACCATCTTATAGAATTTTCCCTTAAGTTTGAGGGGTACTTTTCTATCACACAACAAGCCCGATGCATTCCTCCACTTCAATCATCCAACTTGAATTATGCTGATAATATCCCCATCTATTTCACAATCACTCTGAACAATAGATCCAAGATATCTAAAACGTGTACTCTTATTAATGATTTGATTGCCCAAAGTCACAATCCCCTCACTAGATCTAATACTACTAAAATTACACTCCATATATTCCGTTTTAGATCTACTCAAGCGAAAACCTTTAATCTCTAATGTTGACCTCAATATTTTATAAAATGCATCAATAATTATTAATTACACCAAGTATACCTAGATTTATTTTTTTTAATCAGAAATCTAAAATATTCATGGTCTTTAAAAAAGTTATTGCTTATGTTGAAACTCAATCCTGGCCCACCTAAAATAATTGAGATTCAACTTTGGGGGTGAATATAAGTTACTTGAATTTTATAATTTTCTTCAAAATAAGGGAATTATTTCTCAGATATCGTGTCTGTATCCGTATAAATCTCAACAAAATGGTCTAGTTGAATGAAAAAACCATCACCTTTTAGATATTACTCAAAACCTTATTACTAGAATCTTCAGTTTCACCTAAATTCTAGACTGAAGCATTAAAGCTCGGCAGCCCATCTAATTAATAAATTATCCTCTAGTATTTTATTATTTGACTCATCTTATCATCATCTCTTTCCGAAGCATTTCAATTATCATGATTTGCAAACATTTGGTTCTCTTTATTCTGTTCATCTACCAACAAATGAACATCATAAACTTGGTTAAATATATTAAATATATTTTTATGGGCTATAACACTTCTGAAAAAGTTATTATGTCATGATTTTGGCTTAAGACAATTTTAAAATTCTTTGAACTTCAATTGTTTTAGTCAAATTGGTCCATCCGAGCTTATGCAAATTGGTCCACCACCAAAGCATGTGCAAATTGATCCATTGTCTAAGCTTGTGCAAATTGATCTACCACACGAGCCTACTAACTAAAATTCAATAACTTGTCAGTTGTCCCAATCGATCTTCTAGAATCTCTCATCCTCTAAATTGATATGAATTTCACACTATCTTGGCCTCAATTCCTATTTTTTCATAGTATTCAAAGGCTAGTAAACATGATTGTTGGAAGAGAATATGGATAAAAATTTTCAAATAAAGTAAATTATTCAAAGTCCTTCAAATAATAAAACAATCAGATATAAGTGGTTGGTTTGCTCAATCAAATTTCGCTCAAATACTACCAAACACCATTGGTTGTCCTTGGAAGAAAACAAAAGTTTGAGATTGATTATGCATAAACATTTTCTCCTGTAGTAAAAATGACCATAGTTTGAATGATTATCTCAATGGCTAATTTACAAGAATACTCAATTTACCAATGAAATGTTAAAAATTCCTTCTTTATGGCAATCTCAATGAAGAAATCAATATGCTTCTTTTCCTGCCTGTTCTCCTCCGTAAGTATGCAAACTAAAGCGTTCCCTCTATGGACTGAAATTGGCTTCTTGTGCATGGCTCGACAAATCACGATCAACCTTACTTAATGATGCAGTGCATACTTTGGATATGAGGCACAGCAGACCGCCTCACTCATGCCCCACGCTCTCCATATCAATTCCGTTATCGTAGTGCTAATATTTCTTTTGGTTTGCTCTACTATAATTAGTAATTCCCACTTACATATTATTACAAAGATGAAAACCACAGAAAATATTAATAGGAAGAGAGGAATGTAGGAAAAACTTTTTCAACTATTATCAATAAAAGCCTTGTTCTGGAGTAAACTTCTTCCCTGTTCACCTCTCTGTTCCAGGTTCTTTTGCTTTTCCTTGTTTGGAATTCCTTGCAGGTCCTTGGCGGCATCACTTAATTACTCTTTTAAGCAGAGTCAACATAATTCATCATTATTTTTCTGTAAGATCTCTAGCGGTACTACTCTTCTTCTCCTTCATGTTAATGGCATCATCATTATTGGGATAGATTTGACATTAGTTAGCCATTTATAAAAAACATCTTCATGCCGCGTTTCATATCAGAAGTCTTTGTGCTCTTTCTTTTCTTAGGTTTAGAAAATCACACTAATATCTTTAGTACTTTCTTAAATCAACATAAAAATAAGAAAGATCTGATTATTTTGGCTGAGCTCCAAAATACTTACTGTGGACATTCTTTTAAAAGTAAACACGGCATATTATATTGAGGAAGGTGGTCCGCCTTTCTAATCCACTTACATTTAGACAATTGGTAGGCTACGTAAACTATTTGATAATTACTAGGTCAAATACTTGCTTCGTGATTCAACAAGCCAAATTGTGCAAAATCCTCGTCACCAACATCTCGGTACAATTCGTGAAATAATTTGACATTTTATTGGGACATCGAGTTGTGGATTGTTCTTTTAATTTGGCCTCCCCTCTATGTTTCTTGGTGATTCTTTGATCTACCAAAAAAGTAACCCCGCATGTCTATATATCAAGCGATGTCTATAGCATGTTCAAAGATTATCTAGCTTTCTGGACTTTTATTTGAATTTGGCTTTCCTTAGAACAATCCCATTCCTTTACAAGCAAATAATATCGACGCCATCTAAATTGATGCCAATTTAGTTTATCATGAGAGGAAAAAACAAAATGATGTTGATTATCACTCAATTTGAAAAGTTCTCAACACCAAAGTTATTTCTCTTCCTCATATCTCTACCAACGTTCAAATTGCAGACATATCTATAAAGCTAATGACGTGAAAAAGGCATTCGTTCCTTATGAGAAAATTGATGCTTCTTAACAAACTATAATCAATTTGAAAGAAGATATAAATATAACATTCATTAAAATAGGCATTTATTATTGAACTAATTATTGCATTTACATTATAGCTATAAACATATCAAATTAATTAGTATAAATGTGAATATTCATAGTTTGGGAATATAATTATTTTCTTATTAGAACAAATCTAATTGAGCATATTATTACTCAATTATTGTCTTGTATATTACGCATTCTTTTCTACATAATGAGTATAACCCTCTTAAATTGGGCAAGAATTTCGTGCAGCTTTGTTTGACAAGGAATCCATATAACACTTACATTTCAATGTTATCTTTCATATTTATATGTATCTCTTAGTATTCTACTAAATCTAAAATGATCCATAGAGTAGTACAAATAGAAATTTAGTCTCTACTTTCATGTAAGAAAAAAATTGAATCAAAGGTTTGTGTTTGAGCTTTAGCAAATCCTTACCTTCTTTCTATCTTCTTCCATCCTTCAAAGGCAATACTCAAAATCATTATTTTTCTTAAGATAAAATTTGACTACCTTATAAATGTCCTACTGTTTCAAATAAATGTTTTGCACTCCTAACATATTTTTATGCAAGGAGCTCCTGATTTTTTTTATTTTTATTTTTTTCCCATAAACTAGAGCACTTTCACTAAATCGCCTAAATTATGAGTCTGTTTTGTCATCTTCGATAACATGAATGCAAGAAGAAGATTAGTCAACCGAACCATTTAAACCAAAACTAGTGTTCTAATCTTAAATAGTAAGCAAGAAGAGATTAAAATGCACTGACCTCTCAATATAGAAAAGTACATACAAATGAATGAACAAACTAAGCCCATGGAAAGTAAAGCTTGTTAGGGTGACCTTGTTAATGAAAGATTCAACTTTCTCTGCATCTATATGAACCTCTTCAGCATCATCTTCCACCTCGGTAGCCAATTTCTTTAGGTCGCTTCCCGCTGGAAGTGCATCGGCCAGGTCAGAAGATGTCTTCTCAGTTACTTTGGCTACCCTCTTAATGATCTCTACCACATCAATTACTTCCTTTTCCACCTCATCTAAAACAGAGTCCAAACGCTAAATTAATAAAATCTTACTATATACAGCACATAAGTGAACTGCACATTCAAATGTATGAGAATCATGTTTTTCTCCACAGATAAGCCGAAAAAAATTACAAAAAATTTGATTATTTAACTGCTAGAAGCGGGGGGATCGCTGATTAATACCTTCTATTCTTAGTACCCTCTTGTATAATGGAATCGTCAGGTAGAGTATGCAGCTAAGCACCCATTTAGCCCTGCATCAGATACATTCATTAATAAATAGAAAATAAACCTGCAGATTGTCGAAATGAAAGAAATATAAACTAGGTCATGTAGATACCAGATAGGAGTATTGGCTAGAAGAAGACTCGAAGTTCCAGGTGGAACCGGAACCAGATCGGAGCTCGCACCTCTGAAGCATAAACAAATTAACACAAATAACAATTGCAAATAAACTCAAAATAACTTTAGTACTTTATCTTATCTTTCGCCGGCGATTTGGCCTGGAGAGTCATGGAAGACTGCATCTTTCTGGTTGCTAGGGCTTGGGTTGCTGCTCAAGAAGGGGGTGGCAGTGGCGACCGGCGAGACTGGGAGATCAGAGCGGAGAAGGGTAAGGCAAGCGACTTCCAGGGTGGAAGACAATTAATTCTTTGATAAGCTTCTAAATATATTTCCAATGCTTTGTCCTAATCAAATATTAAATGTTACTAAATTGTCGGGGAATTTGTACTTTAAAAAAAAAAAAAAAACGTGATCTAAACTGTTGATGTTTTCGTCAATTTGATAGTCAAATTCCAAAAAAAAAAAATCAAACACGTAATTGAAATTAATTATTATAATTTAATTTAAATTATTTTTATGATTATCATTTTTCGTATGCTTTATGTCTCACAATCTTATAATTACCTCTCCTAATACATTTACGAATGCTGATTGTCAAATAACAATCAAAATAATCTTCGCATGAGATCTTTTTGTCATTTCATGATTTTTATTTTAAATTATGATATTTTTATAAATATTTTTTTAAGTAAATCCTTAATAAATGGCATGACTTAATGCTCACTTTTGTTTATGTACATTAAGGATTTCAGATTAAGTCATGTTAGGCTGTAAATTATTAAAAAGTTTAAGGGGCCTTCACTAAGCTAAATTTATTTGAATATTTTTACTCAAAGAAGAAAGTTAGGATAAGCTAATTAGCTAAACGGGGTAACAACACGTTTAGTTGTTAAGTTAATCTAAATATATTTAGATGCTGAAACAAATAAGGTTTTAAAAAAATAATAGAAAAAAATCAATATAGAAATCGGGTAACGAGTCGGGTTTGGGTCCAACTCGGAACTAACCCGACATTATTCTGGTCAACCCAAACCTGACCCGTTTTTAAAAACGGGTCAATTTTTTGGACCCAAACCTGACCCACTTCGAGTTTGAGTCAATCCGACCTGACCCATAAGCGGCAACGACTTCCGCTAGTTCGCGTGCTTATTCAGCAAAATTTTGTAAGCGTCAACGGCCATGCATTGGCACCATCGGAGCAGCGGCAACGTCACAGCGGTAGATGCGAAGAGCCACACGAGTACGCGCGGTAGTGACTTCTGCTTGTTCAGGCAGGCGACGTAGGTGGCCGGGCAGACCCGGGCAGGCGCGGTCAAAGGTGTTTTTACTGGGTTATTCTTGGTCATTACCAGGTTTTCGGGTTAACCCGAACCAGACCCAATTTTATAATTGGGTCAAAATCCCTAACCCAAATTTGGGTTTGGGTTGACCCAAACATGAAATTTTCTGAACGGATTTTTTGGTCATGTTAAATTTTGGAGAGATTATTCTGTGCGAACACAGGACACAGCTTACCATCCAGAGGCAAATCTGGTGCAACCATATCATCGAGTACTGAGCTCGGTGTCGAACAACATCGAGCCGCATATCGAGTAGGGGGTGACGTTGCACATTTTCATTGAGCTCTGTACGACGTTCGGCGTCCGCACATAATAAATCATCTAAATACACCCCTAGGCTTGTAGGTGTTTATCTTTCTTCTTCATTATTTATCACAAGTGTTTTTCTTCCCTTTTTTCCATTATCATTCATTTGGATTTGTATAATGCTTCTCCTTCATCAACAATTATCATTGATAATTTATCAATGTTTCTAATAGTCAATTGTCAGTGGCGGAGCATAAAACTTTTTATGAGGTACAAATGATCAATTTTAAAAATACATTAATCAATATTTTTCATTTGGGCTTCGAATTGGCATATGCTGTTTAAGAAAAAAAATAGCTATTAACATATTAGTATAAATTACATAACGAAAAAATAATAATCAAATGCATCTGAAAATAAAAATAAATACATTTTAATAGTATAATAATATATAAAAATAAATAGTAATTCAAAGACAAAATTTGTAACTTACTTGAAGAAAAAATTAAGATCATTATCTCGATTACTTGTACAGTTGTAATTTATTGTATTCCCTTCAGTAAAATTATTATCAAAAACAAATTTGAGTTTTAAAGTTAAAGAAAACCACAAATTATATAAACTAAAATTATGAAATAAAATCAGCAACTTAAGCTTTGAATAATTAGTACATCTTTCTACTCTTGAGATATTAGCTTAACATGTGTATAGCCAAATAGCATTATCAAGAAAAGGTCGTTTAAGTATAATTAAAATTCCCATTCCTCAAAATCTTAATGTCCATCCCCAATATTGCAGCGTGGAATATTAGAGGTTTCAATCGCGCTGACAAGGTTCTCTGCTGTAAACGTCTGTCTCAGTCTTTTAAGCTTGACATGCTCTGTATTTTGGAAAATAGGATTCATGTCCATTCCCTTCAAGACCCCTTTTTTGAACAATCTCATTCCATTTTTATGAATGAGAACAGCTGTCATAACTTCCACCTCTCCAATTCGGGTAGGATTTGGATTAAGGGGAACACAGCTAAAATGAGCTTCAACCCTACTCACATTTCTTCTCAAGTCATTTCTGGTACTGTTTCTGTTACCTCCCAACCTTCCTTTGAGTTATCTGTTATTTATGCTTCCAATAGTGCATTGGAAAGAAAAGAGTTGTGGGAAACTCTTTTTCAGATTGCTCCTGCTGCTGATGCTCCCTGGGCGCTTCTTGGGGACTTTAATTGTTGTCGCTACGCCTATGAAAAATTGGGGGGCTCCTCCTTAAACCAATATGCTCTCTTTGACTTCAATAATATGATTTTTAACAACAGCCTAATGGATCTCCAATCGGTTGGTAGCAAATTCACCTGGTACAATAATCGTGTTGACTCACCAATTCACATCAAACTTGATCGGGTTCTTGTGAATGATTGCTGGTTGAAATTATTTCCGGATTGCTATAGCTCTGTCCAAAGTCCCTCTGGCTCGGATCACTGTCCGATTTTGATCCATTCTGGAATGACTATTCAAGCTCGGCACAGATTCCTCTTCAAAAATTACTGGTCCAATATTGATAGCTACTGGATAATTCTGCTTGAGGCATTCTCCATTCCTATTTCTGGTAACCCTCTCTCTCACCTTTGCTCCACTCTGAGAAATATTAAAAACAGCATTAAAAAGGAAGCTTGGTCGAGCTACAACTATGTTAGTAGGCATATGGATTCTATGCTTACTAATCAAAGGATCCTTTTGGAGAAATTGCATGAAGAACCGAATAACATCTCTGATATGATGGCTCTCAAAGATGTTAATGCTAAAATAGTGGAATTCAATTCCATTCATGCTTCTTGAATCATTCAAAGTGCTAAGGTGAAGTGGTTGAAACATGGTGAGGATGACCTTAAATTTTTATATGGGAAGATTAGAAGTAGGAGGGGAAGTTCCAAATCAGTGGGGAATTTGCTTTCTTCCTCCTCTGTCTCTTCTAGATCTGATGTTATTGCTTCTATCATTCGGCATTTTCAAAATCTTTACAACCCTCCTCCTCCTCCTTACCATTATGTTGATGATTTCCCTACTGGGAATACGATTAATGCTTCTATTGCTAACATGCTCATTTCTATAGTGCAAGATGATGAGATTAAATCTGCAGCTTTTGGAGGATCTTCCTCCTCTGCCCCGGGCCCTGACGGTTTCAACTTTCATTTCTTTAAATCTGGGTGGCATATTGTGGGTCCTCTGGTTTGTTGTGCTATTAGATCTTTCTTCACCAAAGGTTATCTTCCTCCTGGGCTTAAATCTACTGCTCTAGCTATCATCCCTAAACACAGCAATGCTTCTAACATCTCTGATTATAGGCCTATTGCTTTATGTAATGTTTTGTACAAAATCATTGCTAAAGTGATTGCTATGAGGCTTAAACCTGTTATGCCTGGTATCATAAAACATACTCAATCCGGATTTGTAAAATCTAGGATTTCTACTGATAACATACTGCTTGCTAGTGAAATCCTTGCTGCCGCTAGTAAGAAGAGAGGTGCTCACTTGTTTTGTGCTAAATTAGACATCAAAAAGGCTTTTGATTTTGTCTCAAGAGAATTTCTTTTAGCTAGATTGTTACAAAAAGGTTTTCCCAACACTGTGGTCAACTGGATCAAACTTTGCATTTCTGATGTCCATTTTTCTATTGTGCTGGATGGTGCTTTAGAAGGTTACTTTACTTCGACTGCTGGCTTGAGACAAGGCTGCCCGCTCAGCCCCTATCTTTTTTGTGTGGTCATGGATGATTTTTCTAATCTTTTGGAGGCTAGAGGTTTTAAAGGTGTTACTGCTGGTAATTTTTCTCTTACCCATTTGTTGTATGCTGACGATGTGTTGGTTTTTGGGGAATCTACTTTAGAAAACTGTCACATTCTTGCTGATATTATTAAAGATTTTGGAAATGTTTTGGATCTTCACATAAATTTCGATAAAAGCTCCATCATGTTCCCTAAACATCAGAACAACCAGCATGATATTTGTAACATTCTCTCCATCCACAATATTACTACCAAAATTTGTTATCTTGGGATCCCTCTCTCTTTCAACAGACTCAAGATCGAAGATTTTCTTCCCTTAGTTGATTGCATCAACAAAAAAAATGAATGGTTAGAAGGCAAATTTGTTATCTTTCGCTGGCAGATTACAATATATCAAGTTTACCATCCAAAACACGATTGGGTACTGGATCCGTGGGGCCATTTTACCTAAAACGATTTCTAAATTTCTGAAAAAAGCTAGCTCTAGGTTCCTATTTTTTGGGGACTCCTCTCAGGCTAAGAAACTGCATATGCTTTCTTGGGATAATATCTGCCGTCCCAAGTAGAAAGGTGGATTGGGAGTTACTTCTTTTAATGCCATGCAATTTGGTTTTAACTGCTCAGTTATCTTAAGGATGTATAACTCACATTCTCCTCTTTCTTCTTGGCTTTTAAGTTATTACTTCTCCCCTTGGCGTATCCCCACCACTAATGCAACTAAGTTTTGGAAATCTGTTTGTAAGACAGGTGCTGAAGCAAAATTTAGTTTTAGCTTCAATATCACTACAACTGCTCCTATTTCCTATTTGTGGGACCACTGGTGTTTTAATCTTACTCTGGAGGAATTTTTGGGTACTGAGATTTCCTTCCCTAACTGTCAGCTAGGGAAGTTTTTTTCTAATGGACAATGGGCTCTTCCTAGCCATTTGCCTGTGCAATTGAGTAATCTATTTCCGAATTCTACATATGTTGATGCTCCCTGTATCCTTTGGCATAAGGGGTCTAAATCTAAGTTCAAAGATTACATTGCTGAGTTTTACTTTGTTCTACCTTCCTGCACCTGGCACAAAGCAGTTTGGCACAAAGGGCATAGTTTAAAACACTGTGTTTATGTGTGGATGGCTCTAAGTGGGGGGCTTAAGACTGCGGATGCCCTTCGTATTAGGCAAATTATGGTCCCTAGAACATGCAGTCTTTGCAATACCTTTGATGAATCTGTTTCACACCTATTTTATGAATGCTCTTACTCTTTTTTCTGTGATTAATGACCTCATACCGGAAACTAAGGGGCTGCTGCTTAGGCCCTCTTTGTTACACCTTTTTGTTTGGGTTAATGACATTTGCAAAGGAAAGACTCGGGTGAAAAATCTTTATAAACTTATGATTTGCTGCACCGCTTACTATATTTGGAAGGAGAGGAACTCTAGAAGATTTGGGGGTAATATGCAATGCTATACGACTCTTTCTTTGCTGATTAAAAGAGTGGTTTTTGAGAAAATTTTAAAATGGAAAGACTCTTTTCATTTACTGGATCTGCTGTAATATTGTTGAGCTTATGGTATCAGAATTTCTTGGTTGTGAAATTTCTGGAGGGCTTCTATCTGGTTTTGGGCTTTTGCTGGGAATATCTCTTGGGCAGGTTTCTCTCGGTCCCTCTCGTCCACTCGTTTTGCCTGATAAGCTGGGACTGGACAATGATGAAGCTCCTATGTTACATGCCCCTTGGAAGGCCTACGGGCAACCAGGGTGCATCCAATTCTATGTGCCTTAATGAAATCCTGAGTCCAGTTCCTATTAGCTTGGGAGCTTGGTTTTGCTGCTGTCTTTCTGTAGGTTTTTGGGGTTCTCTGGAGCTGTTACTCTCTCCGGACTTGCTGCTGCCTCTCTTCCTGAACACTTCCTAGTGTTTATACCACAATTTTGATAATTTATTGTCTTACTTGTACTGGGTGGTATAGTTGGGGTTTCTTATTTTCTTTAGGCCCACATAAGTTTTTGTTTTTTGCTTATATTGGGGTGTTTTTACATGTAATTTTTTACTTGTAATCTCTTTTTTCATAGTAATATATAGGCTCTGACCCCAAATTTTCCCAAAAAAAAAAAGTATAATTAAAATTAGCTAGGTATTCAACATTTTAAGATAGCCACAATAGTGTTTGTGTAGCCAACTATACGCAGACTGTATGTTGTATTTATATGACTTATAACTTTTGTATATGATTTTTGAGACACTTACTATAAATGTTTATTGATGTTTTAATTAGGGGTGTCAATATTTGACATGACACGAAAATCCGACCCGGACCCGACTCGGAAAATCCGGGTTGGACCCGACCCGATTTCAAAACGGGTCGAGTTCAGGTTGCCGGGTCAACCCACAAACCCGTTTAAATTGAATTTGCCCGCGCTGCCCCGCTGCCCGCGAAGCTGCCCCCGCCTGCCCGCGCATCGCCCGCTGCTGCGCTAGTGCCAGCGCACCGCGCTCGCTCACCTGAGCGCGCACTCGCGCTAGCTGCACGCCCGCGCGCGCCGCTAGCCGCATGCCCGCTCATCCGCGTTTCGGGTCCGGTGTTGGGTCGGGTCAACCTGGCAACCCGCCGGGTCGGGTCTGGGTTCGGATTTCGGACCCGTTTATGTACCCGGGTCGGGTTAGGGTCGACCCGTTTGAGCCCGGGTAAATTCGGGTTTGACCCGAACCAGACCCGTGACCTGAAATTGACACCCCTAGTTTTAATCAATAGATTTACTTTCACGGGTATTTTATTTGTTGAAGAAATTAGATAGCTCTTATTGATTTTATTAAAAAAAATTATGAAATTGTGGTAATTAATATGTCATTAAAATTTTTATCTAAGTACAATTCATTATGCAATTTTTAGATTTCATAGGACTTAATTATTTAAGATATAAACTTATAAAATGGACTATAGTATCACACGAATTCTATTTTATTCTCAATAAGATGATTTGGAGATATCACTAATGTTCTGATCTGAGACTAAATGAACCTAAGCCGAGTACTAAAAATATATATATATTACAAATTTTATGAATCCATTTGAGCAACTAAATAATATTTGAATTTCATATTCGTATAGGTGAAATGATGAGATGAACCTAACGAACACAAAAACACTCACTTAGAGTTCATTAAGATATTAAGATATATTAAAATATTGGGTGTTCAAAAGGGATCAATTATAATCGTCTAAGGAAGTTTCTTGAATTATGATTGAGAATATACAAAATGCTCATGAAAAAAATTATAAATAAGTAATATCTCTTCACATTCATGGAATTTTTCGAAGGAGATAATTTCTAGATTTTTGGAGTTCTTAAGCTCTATATGCCATCAATTGATATCGACCATCAATCATTAATGTTTTTTAATTGGGCAACATCGGTTTTCACCGACGAGCAACATCTAAGTCTGTAGATTATTATTAGTTGTTACCAATATCCATCATCTGCTCTTATAATCCCGCGTTCTTTTATGAACGAAAAATGCATATCGTTATAATTCTTAACACATAAATTAACATTATTTTAACTTAGTTATATTTCTTAATTTTTTCCTTTCCAGCTTTTCTAGTAAGAAATATTCTCTCTAATGACTGAATGAGCTGTGAAATACCAATAAACTCATATTCTATTGTTATGAATATTATAACATGTATTTTATTAACCAAAATGTTAAAGCACACATTTAATGTAGCGGAGTATTTGGCGAGAGCGTACTTAGAGGAAGTTTGATAGCTATATTGGTAGTGTCTATTCCATTGTTTTGGAAATAAAAAATAAAACAATCAGGTAGAAAATCTATAAATTGAGAAATTGGGATACTCTTAAAGCATTGATTAAAATTTCTCTTGGCTTGACTCTGTTTCATGTCTGGAAATTTTTATCTGTCTTGATCATTTTATTTGTGACAGTTGTTGCTGTAAACTTCTAGACGTGCTGGTAGATGCTGTTGTTGGTTATTGGTTGATGTTTGGTTATGTTATTGGAAGTTGTCAATGGACATCATAGGTCTTTTTGAAATTTGCTTCTTCTTGAGGGTTTTGCTACTTGCCACCTTTTCTGTTGTGGCCCGTTTCGATCTATGATGCTATGATGTTTTTCGTGCCTTATGTTTATAGTATTGTGATATTTTTGACTGCCTTGGACGATGATGTTATTCCTGTAATTTTATACTTTTCCCCTCAGACGTTTAATGTGAAAAGCATGAGAAATTAGTCCTTTCTCGATTTTTGACAGCATAATCTAAATTATCCTGAGTCCAAGCATAAGGATTTTTCTCATTTTTTATTCTTCTGAATCAGTTTTTCAAGTTCCATACTATGGTTTAAGATCATTGTTTGGGCTCACCATGTGCTTAGCTCAATTTTTGGTGTCTTCTCTTATAGCTTCTTTTAGCTTTCTACTTTTTGTCTTTTTTTTTTCTTTGGTATTTTTCTACGTTTTTAGTTTATAGGTGTCAAATGATTTTGGATTGATTTGTTAAGATAGCTCTTTTTTGATTGAGCTTTCTCCTTTTCTTTTCATTTAATACTTATAAGTTATAACTTTATTTTTTTTTAATATATAGACTTCGCCCAAATTCTTTCAAAAAAAAAAAAGGAAATTTACATACATACCACTTTATAATATCCTATTTACATATCTAACACCTAAAATTTTAATATTACATGAATACCACCCTATATTGTTTTAATATCAAATATACCACTTACATTTCTTTCCTACCACTCATATATTTCATTTCTACCACTCATATTTGATATGAAAATGAACTATGGGTGGTATATATGTAATATTAAAGTTTTAAGTGTTAAATATGTAAATAGCATAGTATTAAATGGTATGTATGTAAATCTCCCAAAAAAAAAAACAATAATAGTTTTAAAACATTTATCACCTAAATAAGAAGCACGTACAAAAATTAATATTATCCCAAAACAAATTCCGCCCACGGCACGAACATTGATAAAAGCAATTTCCAGGTTACTGATTGATCGCCCGATTATCCACGCAGACGGCAATGCGTGGAAATCCACTTCACCGACACTGTTCATACTGCCCGACCACCAACCACTTACGGCCACGTAATATACAACAGATGCTGCCACTTGTCTCCGAACGCCGACATAGAAACAGAGTCCCTTGCATAGTCCATGCTATCTCGGACCATTTTTAACTCCACGCGAAAGGGCTTGGTTACTCTCCACAAAGCTGTCCCTGTATCTGCTTCCGCAATGGCTACCGGCCGTTGGATCCTTTCAATCGACGCAATCAACGGCACCGGTTGCATCGACGACTGCTACGCCTCCTTCCATCGTCCACCACAACCGTCGTCCTCCTCCAGCCACCGTCTCTTCGCTAACGTCTTCATCGCCGCCGTCTGCACGGCCGCCGCAGCGTTCTTCCTCGTCCTCACTTACTACACCGTTCTCGTTAGCCGCCGCCGGGTCGACCGTGTTGCCTCCGGCGACGACCTCCCCTTAGAGGCTGACGGTTCCGAGGCAGATTACCACGTGTGGCGCATTCGCACCGTCGGACTAGATGAGTCTACCATCATCTCCATTCCCACGAAGCCGTACATCACCGGTGGAGGCAGCGGCACGGCCGACTGCTCCGTGTGTCTTGGCGAGTTTCATGACGGCGACCTCGTTCGTCTCCTACCCGCCTGCGACCACTCTTTCCACGTCTCCTGTATCGACACGTGGCTTCGGGCCCACATTAACTGCCCTCTTTGCCGGGCTCACGTCATTGTCCCCGCCGATTCCGGTGGTGGTGGTTCGGCCACTATGCATCCAGACGGGAATCCCTTTATAACTGACCGAAGGGTTTCGGGGGACTTGGAAGATGATAGTGGAGGAGAAATCAGAGTTGAAACTGTTACTGATTCCACTGTGGACTGCCCCGATAACTCTATCCTTCGGGCTTTGAGTAATGTGTCTGGAAATAAGTTGCAGCTGGTGTTGCGGTCAAACTCCATTGATTCGTTGACGCGACGTGATCTATTAATCAGTCTAGATAGAGAATTTAACTGCCTGGAGGAGAGGAAGGAGCAGGAACATTATTTTTCCGATGAAGATAGTGGTATGAGAAGAAGGGTAAACAGGGTAGCAGTTCCAAAGGGGATTGCCAGCAAAAGTGTTCATCAGAAATTGGAGGAGGATCTACGCCTGGGAGTGGGAGAATGTTCTTCTTATCGAGATATGGGCGGGCTCGTAGCAGCTCAGTTCTTCCACTGTGATAGAGGATTGGTATTTTCTGTTGTTTTTCTGGTAATGAATAATGATATTTCCCAGTGATTGTTATCAAGCTTATAGGAATCGATGTAGAAATTATTAAGTTTAGAAGTTCAAAGCTCAAAGCTTGAGATTTGGTACCGTTCAAGCTCAAAGCTTGAGATTTGGTACCGCTCGGGCTATCTTTGATCGGTCTTCACTTTTCTGGTTTGGATTGGGTAATTTTTTTTAGCAATTGATGCATAGGCCGTTAACAAAATATATTTTTATTCCATCACTCATATCATTTCAGGCAAAAATTGGTGATGTGGTTGTCAAATTCAGTGGCATCTTTGGCTAAAAGTCAAAAGATGATATGTATCAATGAAAAAGAATGATAAAGAAGCTTGAGTTAAGGATCAAGAAACTTGATATTTGTGTTAACATCAACGTGTTCTATTATGAAGGAAAAAAAGGTCTTTGCTGAATTTTCTATGAGTGTTCATTTTGATTTTTAAGTCAAGTGAGAGGTTAGTACAAAGATGTAACGTTGCTTTAGATGTTTTGCTACTTGCAATTGATATATGGCTTCAAAGATTGTATGTTAGAGAAGACTACAGTGCATGTGATTTATCATGTTAGAAACAAATGTCTCGAAGAAATTATTCTGTGCGGAGTCTGGACGGAAAGAACCATTCGGATTGTTGTTTATTTACTGACTATTTATTGATTATTTGTAAATACTCTGTAAATATGTATTAAATAAGCAAATACTCACAACTGAGTATTTTGCGGAGTATTTGCAGAGTATTTACAAATACACAATAAATAAGCAACAAATTCGGACAGTTCTCCCCGTTCGGACTCCGCACCAAATTATTTTTCAATGCCTCAAGAGAATGATAACACTTTCATTTGAAAATAAGATCAGAACTACTTTGATGATCATGCTTATCCTTCATTTATATATGGAATTCAGAATGTTAGACTTAGGATATGTACTAATAACTTTATTTCTTTTGAATAATCAACTACCGTACATTCATATTGCCTAATGCTTATTGCTATGTGAAATTTACCTTCATGGATGTGCATGATGCAATCATATATCCTTTTGTTATTGATCATTCATGGCTGAACAAGTCTAGCAAGAAGTTTGGATATTTTCTTAAGATAATTGATTGATGATGACATAATTATGGAATTGTTGCGTCCAGGAGTATTCGTGGCGGTAGAGAAATATAAAGTTTAATGTCTTAGCATTGTACGAAAATCCGGCACGCAATCAGATAAGAGAGTGTGTAGCATTCATAGAAGACACCAATATTTTTACGTGGAAAACCCCTGAAAAGGGGTAAAAATCACGGGGCCTAACCCAATTTGAATGAATCCACTAGTATTGCAGTTGATTACAAAAGAGGCCCTTCCTTGGGAGAAGGCCTTAGCTTGATGTGCATTTTATAGAGTGCATTATATGATGTGAATACAAAGAATCACTATTGACGTGTTCGTTTGGTCGGGAGAACCATAGTCTGGTGATTGAGGTCAAAAAGATTGTAGTCTGCAGACGACGTAAGTCAAGAGGACCGTAGTTGGCTGTAGAAGGAGGTCGGAAAGACTATAGTCGGTAGGCAATGTAAGTCAGAAGGACCGTAGTCGGTGGGAGACAGAGGTAGGAAAGGCTGTAGTCGGCGGGCGACGTAAGTCAGGAGGACCGTAGTCTACGGGCAACGGAGGTCGGAAAAACTGTAGTCGGCGGGCGACGTAAGTCAGGCGGACCGTAGTCTACTGGCAATGGAGGTCGGAAGGACTGTTGTCTAACGATGAATGTCAGAAGGACGGCGTCAGGTAGAAGTCCAACAATGGACATAAATCCAACATTAGATAGATGTCCAGCAATAGTCCGATATACGGTAGAAGTCCAGCATCAGGTAGAAACTTAGCGAAGAGCGGAGGTATGGCGTCGGGTAGCATTTCGCCGTCAGTTGGCGGCCGAGGAGAACTCTGGCATTAGATGGTATTTAGGCAGAACTCCTACGTTACTTGGAGTTCAGGTGAAACCCCAGCGTCACTTGGAGAGGTTGGGCGGAATTCCGACGTCGTTCAGACAGAATTCCGACGGCAGTGTTCGAGGAGTTCTTCCCTCCTAATCTTCTTCTCTTCTTCTCCTCCTTCTTCTTGCCTCCATGACTCCATCCCCCTCTCAAGAGAAATGAGGGGTCTATTTATAGATTTTCTGGAGTAGCATGGCCCGTAAATAGGCAAGATATCAGGGGTAAATAAGGAGTGGTTGGATGGACGGCTGATATTGAATCCCTTGATCATGTACCGTTCGTCAGACATTTGAAGGCCTTAATGATGTCGGAATTTGGCGATCTTGGGTTCGTTGGATTCGTCTCGTCGAGCCGCTCGATTCAACTATAAGCTCGTCAAGTTTGGAAACCGTTTGGTAATCCAAATTGTGGTTCGAACCTTCCAACAGTGCTTCTGGTCCTTGATTTGGACTCATTTGGGCTCAGATTGAGTTGAATTTGGTGTTGGGTTCGTATTTCCGAGACACTCAGTTTGACTGTAAGTTTGCTGAAATAAGAGTTCAGATGCTCTCGGATTTAATTTTTGAAGTTTCCAACTTGATTTTTGCCTCGAGATTCGTGCCTGATCAAGATAATTTTTGCGTGACGTATCAGGAATGAAGAAATGTTATCTTATAATAGGCGAAGAAATGAAATTTTTGTATGGAAGTAGTTCTTATCTTAACATTCCATATATTATGTTGTTGGCTATAGTATTTATGAATAATTGGCATGCTCTTATTGCATGGAATGCAGCAAAGCTTTCAAGTTAAAGTAGTGGTTTAGATTGCTATCAACATTTTCAATACTTGACTAGCTATATATAAACCCAGCAAGATAAATTTTAAGAAATTTGCTCCTGAGTTGTAGCATTCCTTTTATTTTCTTCAATTTTCACGTTACATAAAGTCACATTTGCACACTTCGTGGGGAATAAACTAATCCTGAATATTATAGAAGAACAAAATTTGGTCAAAGTGGAGTATTTTTGAGGACTTGCCATATTGGCATTCCAATCTTATTGGACATAATCTTGATGTAATGTATATACAGAGAAATGCTTTTGAGAATGTGCTTTAACAGTTTGATGGCTGCAAAGGATAAAATCAAAGATAATATGAAAGTTATACTAAACTGGGGGTTGCATAGAGTCTTGTACATGAATTAATAGAGGTTAATGGGAGAAGATTTAAGAAAAACAACTTACCTAGTAAAAAATGATGAAATTGATGATACTTGAGTTAAAGGATAAAGATTTTCAGATGCACTTGCTTCAAAATTTGCTAGGTGTGAGAATTTCAATGATTCAAAGTTCCATGCAATGAAATCTTGTGATTGCCCTGTGCTTATGCAAATATTTTTGCAACTTGCATTTCATGACTTACCGTGATCAAAGCAAATTTGTGACATATTAATTGTGTTTAGTCAATTCCTTAAGGACATACCCTAAATCACTATTTATGTTTATTACAAGAAGAAAGTGGAGAATAATATAGATGAAATCATTTGCAAACTTAAGATGATAATGTTAAACCGGTCCATTGAACCGGTCCACACGGGACCAGCTCAGGCAGACAGAGGCGGAACTCTTCCGCCTCCATGTACTCACCGACTGAGCCGCAAATCCCACGGAGCGATTTAGGAAGGATTTTTGTGGGAGTTAGGAGGGAAATTTGAATGTAGGGATTATTTAGATATTTTCTTTTGGATTTTATGTATTAAATAGTTTGTTTTCTTAGGGTTAGGGCATCTTGAATTTGGCTGACATTTGAGATCTCTTAGTTTCTTTGGGCTCTAGCGGCATCTAGAAATTTGGGAGAGAAAGTTCCTCCTATCGAATAGAGGATCAATTGTATCTTGGTATGTTCCATTTCCCCTTCATCAAATAATACAAATTATCTACTGTTTCGTGGTTTTATGTGGATTTTTCTGGAGAATTCTCACTGTTTTCCAAAGATTGATAGGAAATTTGAGATCTACAAGTGTTTCCTATGAGATATCCATCATTATTTTAACCCATTAAGCACTTGTTAATCTATCTACTTGTTAATCTATCTACTTTATAAGATGAGTTTGTTTCTCAATACATCAGTGGATGTAACCCTTTTAGAGGTACTAATCATAAACTTATTACTTTATTTGTACTAAAATAATTTATGTTATAAAATAATCATCTGTTTAGTCCATTATATATTTTAGGACTATGAACTACTTAATGATAAAGATGCATGATAAATTAGATGTTGAAGGCTCAATCTATGAAGCTCATGTTGTTTAGGAGATCATTATATTTTGTGTGTATATTTTGAATCAAATGTTGAACCAAGCACTATAAGAAAATCACTGATTTCCGGCGGTCACATTTCCGGCGGATTTTTCTCACCGAATTTTCCGGCGGAATTTCCGGCAGCTTTTAAAAATTTATTGAAACTGAATAAAATTTTTACTATTTAAATGATTTAACATAAAATTGTATTAACTATTTAATTAATTTTCATTTTAAAATTAATTAGTTAGTTAATTTTTATTTTATATTAAGTATTATTTTTTTATTTTAAATTAATTAGTATTATTTTTTTTATAATTACAAACCAATTGATTTTCTGTCCGAATATAGTTTAAATAAAAAATGAATACGAATATAACACATTTACATAATCAGCAATTCGGTCAGGTGCTTGAAATTTCTTCCCAAACGAATGCAGTTCGAATCTCAATCTTTACGAGTGAGACGCGGGAGCGGGCGCAGCGTACACCCGCGCACGTGCGAGGTTGGCCGGAGCGGGGCGGCGGGAGCGGAGCCGGGGAGCGCCGGTGGCGCTGGTGCGGTGCCGTCAGTGCGGGAGTGGGGAGCGCGGGTTGGCTGTCGCGGCGGGGGCGGGGTGATTTAGGAATTTTTTTTATTTTTAATTTTTAATTTTTAATTTGACCGGCGGTTTAAGACCGCCGGCAAGCCGCCGGAAGAATTCGCCGCCGGAAAAAACCGCCGGAAATTATTTTCCGGCGCGGTTTTTACCGGCGGAATTTTAACCGCCGGAAAACCGCCGCTAAATTACAAAACCGCCGGAAAAGGCTCAATTTTCGTCGGAAAAAGCCTCCGGAACTGGGTGATTTTCCTGTAGTGAAAGTGTAATTTATGTTTCAAGAAATGTTGATGATACTTACAGTTTTTAATCATTCTGGTTAAAATTTAACAAAACATGATTCTCATAGGTGTCTTGATGATGATGCATATGAGGATGGAAGGATCTATGTACTTAAAAATTGCAATGAAATAAACCATTATAAGAGTTGTGATTTTCCTTTTCTAAATGTGGATAGTTCCAATACTAGTTTGACTTATAGATCTTATATTGTGCTTATTTTATGCATGATCTTTGAAGTGAAACATTAAGGAAGGACAACTTGATTGGCTATGAAAAATGAAATTTGTAGATTGGTTATTTGATGTCTTCAGTAGATTAAACTTATATTTGAAAATCTTTACCATGTTAAGAAACTTAAAACCCAGTCTGATTGGATAGACTGGTTGGAAGAGATACAACAACAGACAAGTTGCTCCTCACAGAAAATAGAAACGTGTGTAGGATTCCTTCCAGTTGGCTAGGCGACTTGAACTTGGGAACCCTGATTTCTTAGTTCAGCTTGGTTGCTCACTCGTTCTTGGTTCCACTTGGGCGCATCAATTCCCTTCAAAAACTCTAATTTAAACTTATGAACCCACTCAGATGCATGTAATTTTTGTTGGCTCTCCTTATTCGTTTGGCTACAGGTTTTTCTCAATCCAACCAGCTTTTAATTAGTTTGGATTTTATCAATCTTGAAAAAAAATTCTAGCAATAAATACCTATCACACCCTAGGTTCACAAGGTACAACCCAACAATATGGAACATAATGAAAGGATATGAAGATTTGTTTTATATTCACCACCATCATCACCAACAATAAAAACATCAAACCTTTATCCCACTACGTGGGGTTGACTGGATGAAACCTTTTTCTCTATTACGTTCTATTTTATTTCACCAAGAGAAAAAAAATTTATATTGATAATATAAATGCAATATATCTATCATAGTAAATTATGGAAGAAAGCCAAACTTTCATTGCATTATCATAAATGCATATAACAATACATCATCCAACATAACTAGTACATGCAAGAGAAATCAGAAAGGAATAACTACAAAAATGAAACTACTCCTCCTAAAATTAAACATACAAACAACCTACAATAAACTATAAAAAGATATTAAATATAAGTTACAACCGGTAGATCTATTCATGTGGTGATTACCTACAAGGCCAGACACTCTCGCAGAGCATGCTATAAAAAGAGATAACAACGAGTGAGTTTAAAAAATCAAACACAACAATTAACTCTTATCTATTAAAGCATAAACGACAAAGGAATAGGGCATGCATATGACCAATTTAAAAGTAGGAGTGACACTTGACAACCAACATATTAAAACCGCACCCTACACTAGGAAGGTAAACACCAACCCAAGGAAATCCACTGATTTCTTATAAAGTCGTCATTCTAGGAGCCCGTTGGCTTGGCTAGCAAATATTCAATAGGGTTCTACTAAGCTATATATAAGTATACGATGCCTATTGCTTTTACAAATAAGTCTCAGCATGTATTATATAAGTTACCATGGTTATTTTAACTTGTATAACCAATATGATTTACAGGTTGAGTATCATGTGTTGTATTTAGTGTAACATATATGTATGAATTAAATTCTCTACAACAAACAATTCATTAATGGATAAGGGCTCATGCAACAATAAGCTAAGATGAGGTTGCACCTCCTATATGATAACTTCATTATGAGCAATAATAAAATCTATAGCATATGCAAACAAATGAAGTTAAGAGCGGCTGACAACTATAATATCAAGGAACTTATAAACGTAGCCTAACAAGTAAGGGCACCTAACAAGTAAGGGCACGTTTATCCCTTAATAAATAAAGTTATTACTGTGGTCATCACGAAATTCAAATTTGGTTGCGGATTGCACTCTTCTACTAAGCAAAAATCCTACAAGAAATGAAACCAAATAGTTATAAACATGCAATTCAAGACATTAACATTGTTATCCATATCGATCTAAGCTATACCGCCAACTCTAAGTTTAACCATCACAAATACATGACCTGTCTTGAGGTCTAACTTGTTAGCCACATACACGTGGACGGCTTAGATTAGTCTGTTATATTGTACTTTCTTTATGTACTTTCTTTAATTATGGTTACATTGTATTAACATCTATATATACTCCTTTATTGTACTGTAAAACATGTCAATAGAAAATATTTCCTTTCTACCCTCTTGTTGCTCCTCCGTTTCGTTTCTCTGCTACGGCATCAGTTTATCTACATGGTATCAGAAGTCCTCTTTTGATTCGCCTCCATGACTGGCTCCACGGCGCAATCCACCGCCGATCAGTCGGTTCCTCAAGATGAGTTCTTCTCTCCACAAATTCCATCTTCTCTAAAATTTCTAATGAGCAATGTCAAACATGTCATTGCTCACCCTCTTACGGCAGACAACCATGCTCTTTGGCGATCACAAGTTCTCAAGCTCTTTCGCGCCAACGGATACGAAGGATTCTTGACCGGCACCGCAAAATGTCCATCCCAAGATCTTCAAACTGCCACGTCACAATCTCCCCACACTACTTGGATCTTGATTGACCAAAACCTCGCCGCCGCACTTTACTCCGTCATATCACCGGCAATCCTGCCTTATGTCCTATCGGCGGATCACTGCTCTGAGATTTGGTCTATTCTTGATCACCATCTCCAATCCTCTACCCGATCAAGAATTAGCCAACTGCGGAACGAACTCCACTTTCTTTGCATGAAAGACAAAACAATGAGCCAATACCTTCTTGAAGTCAAATCCAAAGTTGATGCTCTCTCCGCCGCAGGATCTCAGCTCGAAGCCGAAGATGTCATCCACTATACCTTCAACGGTCTACCCAACACTTACCAAGCCTTCAAGACTGCGATCCGCACAAATCTGCATCCGGTTACTCTCGACGAACTCTATACTCTCCTCTGCAGCAAAGAATTAAATCTCGCCCATGAAAACAACAAAGATCTTCAGTCCCTCCAAATCTCAGGTCATTCCATGGCCCTCACTGCCACTCGCGGACGTGGCCGCGGAAGAAATACCAACAACAGGGGACGCCCCGACAGCAGATCCTTAAATCAGCCCACCCGAGGAAGCAAATCCAATCACCCATCCATCACCTGCCAAATCTGTGGCAAATTCTGCCACTCGGCCATCAAGTGTTGGCACCGTCACGACGACCAGTACAACACCGACCCTCCGGCAGCCTTCTTCACATCTCCCAACCCGACTCCCTCATCCGAGTGGTTCTTGGACAGCGACGCTTCTTCACACCTTACATCCGATCCAACCTAGATACAGCACATGCAACCTTATCATGGCAACGCTCAAGTAACTCTCGGGAACGGTAACCACATTCCCATACACACCACGGGCAAGGGAATTCTTCCTACGCCCGCAGGTAGTCTAAAACTCTCTCAATTAAATCTCGTACCAAACTTAGCTTTCAACTTATTATATGTTCATAAATTAACCATGGATAACAATTGCGATATTATTTTTTCTCCATCTGGTTACGCTATTAAGGATCGGAAGACCAAATGCCTTCTTCTCACGGGTCCGTGTATTAACGGACTATACCCGCTCCACCACACCGGCTCCACGCATCTCCAAAATCAGCAGCTTGCTCTTCTGTCCATTCAGCACGTTCCCGAACTCTGGCATGGCAGGTTGGGTCACCCGTCCAGCCAGGTTCTAGCTACCATTGCTCACAGTCATCAGGACATTAAAACTGAGACCAAACATCACTTCTGTAACACTTGCAAAATTGCCAAAAGCCATAGGCTGCCCACTCACATCTCTCAAACTATAACGCTTGTACCTCTTTTCTTGATTCATGCAGATGTATGGGGTCCATTTCAAACACCGTCTAATAAAGGCTACAGATATTACGTTTCTTTTATTGACGATTTTTCTAAATATACTTGGGTGTATCCGCTTATTCGCAAATCCGAAGTTTTCGAAAAAATTCTTGAATTTCAACATCTCACTGAACGCCAGTTTAACAATAAAATTCATATTCTTCGAGCAGACAACGGAGGCGAATTCATCAACGAAAAATTTAAATTTTTTTTGCACTCAACCTGGCATCATTCATCAATCATCCTGCCCGCACTCCCCTTCTCAAAATGGCGTCGCGGAACGCAAGCATCGCCGTCTAATTGAGACCACTCGTACCCTCCTTCTTGAGGCTTCCTTGCCACACGTTCTCTGGGTAGACACTCTTCTCACAGCCACCTTTCTTATAAATCGGCTTCCGTCACCTAATACCCAAAATAAATCTCCCTATGAACTTTTCTATCACATTCAGTCAGACTACAAAAACCTGCGGGTATATGGGTGCCTTTGCTACCCGTGGCTCAAGCCGTACTCCCCAACCAAATTATCTCAGCTCTCCACTCCCTGCATATTCATAGGTTATCCCTCCAATCAAAAAGGGTACCGATGTCTTGATCCTCACACAAATAAGGTTTACACCTCATGCAATGTCGTCTTCAATGAAAATGTTTTTCCCTATTCTCACCTAAATAAAACCACTCAGCCTCACTCCAACATTCAGACATCTACACCTCCGCTACTTCTTGTTCCCACTGCTCAAATTCCCTCTGCACTAACCAATCTACACAGCACACCCAACAATAACACTCAACAACAACTTGCTCCTGCTAACCACATTTCTCCATCTGAGAACACTCAACCACACCCCACCTCTGACGCCGAGGCTATTCTCCCGCAACCCCCTGCTCCCGTCCAAACCAAATCTACCCATCACATGAAAACTCGGCTCAAGAGTGGGATATCTACACCTAGACAAATCTTCGACATGTTTCACACTATTCACACTGACGACCCGACAACCTACAATCAAGCAGTTAAAACAGATCATTGGCGACAAGCTATGTCACAAGAATTTCAGGCTTTGCAAGCACAAGGTACGTGGGAATTGGTCAAACCTAAACCTCATCAAAATGTCTTGGGATGCAGGTGGACGTTTCGTACCAAATACAACTCCGACGGCACCATCGCTCGTTACAAGACCCGACTCGTCGCAAAAGGCTATAACCAAGAACACGGGATAGACTACACCGAGACCTTTAGCCCCGTCGTCGCCAAAATGCCAACCATTCGTGTCCTAATTCTTATCGCTCTTCACTACAACTGGACCATTCACCAGCTCGACGTCTCCAATGCATTTCTTCACGGTACGCTCTCCGAAAACGTTTATATGCAACAACCCCAGGGATTCCAAGACTCGCTTCATCCAAACCACGTCTGCAAATTGAAGAAAGCACTATATGTCCTTAAGCAATCCCTACGCGAATGGTACTCAACTCTATCCAACCATCTACTTCGGTACGGGTTCAAGATAAGCAACTCCAACCAATCTCTCCTCACATACAAAATCGGCAACATTCAACTCTACATCTTAATATATGTCGACGACATCTTACTCACAGGTAATTCTCCATCTGAAATTTCTCGCTTACTTACTAATCTTCAGTCAACTTTCCAGATGCGTCTCCTTGGATCTCTATCTCAATTTCTGGGTATTCAAACGGTCAGAACAAAAACTGGACTGCTTCTACACCAACAACCATAAGCTTGCAAAATCATAGAGCGTGCGGGCATGAGCAGTTCCAAACCCGTTTCCACGCCGATCGCATGCAAATACACGATTCGAGAGAACTCCAATTCCGCATTCATCAACCCCAACCTGTACAGACAACTCATAGGTTCCCTCCAATATCTCACGCTTACCAGACCGGATATACAGTTCGCCGTCCATCAATTGTCTCAGCATATGCATCAACCTCTCAACTCACACCATGAATCTCTCAAGCGCTTACTCAGGTATATTCATGGCACGACCAACACAGGTATCACCCTCAATCAAACCAATCTAACTCTTCGGGGCTACATCGATGCCGACTGGGCAAGCGACACTGAAGACCGAAAGTCTATTTCCGGATACTGCAACTTTCTTGGTGACTCACTCGTCTCTTGGCAAGCGAAGAAACAAAACACCATAGATCGTTCTTCCACAGAAGCCGAATATCGTGCCCTCGCGTCTGAAGCGTCGGAAATACTGTGGCTCCGCCGCCTACTTGAAGATTTCAACATCTCACAACATTCACCGACCTTGATCTATTGCGACAACACGTCTGCAATCGCTCTAGCAAACAACCCAATATTTCACGACAGAACCAAACACATCGACGTTGACTGCCATTTTATACGTGATTGCATCCACAAAAAGCAGCTCTCCGTTCACCAACTGTGAAGCCCCAAGATCTAACTTGAAAAGAATGTCAATCAATCTAACAACAATTTACCAGAGTTATCTATAAACCTTCAGTAAGCAATCTATCACACATCTATAAAATTTAAACATCAATATACAAGTCGATTCACATCTCAAAACATCATATACAATACTCAGGAACTAAACTATCAATACAAGTAGAGAAATCTATCCTGTCCTGAGTACAAAAGAATCATCTATCGATCAAAAGACAAAAACCTGAAGATCTGGATCAATTCCTATCTCCTGCTCCCGAGCCCTGACCTGAAAATATCAACCACATATAATGAGCTTTACAAAGCCCAGCAGGTCACCTAATACCTATAACTGAAATCAAAGCACGGCTATGCTATCAATATGCATGTCAGTCAATCACAGTCAATCAATCTATATCAGTCAATGGTCAATGAGTCTATGCAGTGGAAATCAAATCAGTAATCGATGCAATCCGAAAATCAATAGTCAATAAAACCAATCAATGCAGCGGCAGGCAATTCAATCAATCAATCAATATCCGTCAATCAAATCAATACGGTCAAATCAATACGATCTATTTAATGAAATCAATCGAGGAAAGCAATACGATAAATTTCAATCCATTCTGACAAGAAATCTATACAACAGTCAATACGGTGCAGAACAGTAGGCAGTAGTACGATGTCCATGTTCATGCTATCAATACAGTATCTATATCTATTAATGTCTATAACAAAGCTCAGTAGTATCAATGTTCAGTAGTCAATCGATGAAATCAGTGAAATCGTACGATACAGTAAACCCGATCAAATCCGTAAAATCCGTAAATCAATACATTAAACATGCAATCAATACGATAATACTGAACAATGTATAATCAATGGTCATGTTGCTGTTGTAGAATTCATATTGCTGTTGTAGATATCAATACATTGGTTCTATGAAAAGAGTCGTCACTCTATTGCCCGTCGGCCGCCCGTCGGCATATAATCTCCTTATGACTCCCATCGTTATATCCATGATCCATGATCTATGATTTAAAGGAAAGCCCGTCGGCCCACCATCCTGTACAGGTATCATCTCCAACCAATGTTCAACCAGGTTATACGTGTTTCAGTATCAATAAGCAATCAATAATCAATATTAGAGCAATCATATCAATAATCATAGGCATATCGATTCAATCTATCAATTTCAGTCAAATCAGGAATCATACAAAAAATCGGGCAGAGTAACAGTAGTCTATCGAATTTACACAAAAATCCTGCAAAAAGACAAATTCTGAATTTCTCCAAATTACAACAGAATAACCACGGCATCAATACAAGATTATTATTCTATAGAAACCAAGTCAGAAAACATCCTGATAATTTTCTATTCGATAAAAACCGCGTAGAACCAATTCCGACTGGAAGAAAATTCGTAGAATACAGTCAAATCGTGTAGAATAATCATATCTATAACACTCTAAAAGTTGTGCGGTGAAAGTCGTGTCAATCTCAAATCGGGTCAATTATTCGACTACAAAAATATAAATCCGGACATATCTCGATAAAAATACAACATCTTTGAAAACAGAAACAGGATTCGGAGTCCTTACCGCGAGATAAACAAATCTTCTAACTGCGTCGTCGGACGAAAAGCGCTCCACGGGCTCCAAAACCAAGCTTCCTCTTCTCTTTCCTTCTCTTTCTCTCTCTTGCCTTTCCTCTCTCTCCAAAATGAATCCAAAATATCTCAAATCCGATATTTATCAACACTGATCGTCCTGGACGATCCAAATTTCGTCCTGGTACGATGGGTTCTCTGGACAAATTTCGTACAGACGAAATCCAAATTCGTCCCGGGCGACTTGCTCTCTGGATAGATTTCGTACAGACGGATCGTCCCGACTGCTCCAGGTTCGTACAGACGAAAATGGCAGATTTCTTCACAAATTTCTTCAGTTCGTCCAGTACTAAACCCAGTTCGTACAGACGAACTGCACACAAAAAAATCAGCTTTTGAAGGGTTTTACAATCTACCCACCTTAAGAAAAATGTCGTCCTCGACATTTCCCTTAAGGGATCGAATGCAAAATCGCTACAAAGCAAATCCGTCCAATCAAAACTCAAATCAAAATCAAATCGAATCAAAATCAAAATCAAAACTCGTTGGAATCCATACAAAACAAACAATGCAATCAATCACATGTCAATATGCAATGTTCATATGTCAATATCAATTGGTTAGTCAAATCTATCTTACCAGTAGAACCTTCTGGTCGTTGCTGATCCTCACGATGCTGTAAACTCTGTAGACTGTAGATGCGTGGCACCACTGGAGGAAGTGTAGAAGGTCGTGGTGCAACTGTCTCCCTCTGATCCCTGACAGCTCTATCATCCATCCTGTTTGCTGATCTCTCACTGTAAGCCCTCGAGCCAACAGTCTTCTGCTGTCCTGTACCCGTGCCAGAATCAGTCCTTCCACCCAGTCCTTTTTGAGGACAATCTACTGCTCTGTGCCCTTGTTGTCCACAGTAAAAACACTGTCCCGTCAATAGGTAGCACCGACCCGCATGTCGTTTACCACAGTGAATGCACTCGCCAGAACCACCAGACGATACTACCGATGCAGATCGTGATGCAGATCCCGATGCAGATCCCTTCGAACCCTCATACCTGCTTCTCTTCTCTCTATCTCTGTCTCTATAAGAATCATCTCGTCGTACCTCATCTCTCCTCCTTCTGGTATCCTCGTACCTCGGTACCGGTGTTGCTAAATCAATCTCTATCAATCGAGCTCGCTCCACTAGCTCAGAAAACTCATGGATCCGGAAAGGTACTAGTGGATGCCTCAGCTCTCTATTCAATCCATGTAGAAATCTATAGCACTTTTCTTCGGGAGTAGGAATCAGATGAGCAGCGTACCTCGAAAGTGCAGTAAACTCGGCCTCGTACTGCATCACTGACTTACGGCCTTGCTCCAATCTCATGAAAGCTTCCTGCATCTGTCGCTGAGCTGACGGTGGTACAAACCACATCCGAAATACTGCAGTGAACTCATCCCATGTGATCTCAGCATTGGTCTTCCCCTGAAATTTCTCTCTCTGCTGTCCAATCCACCATCTCTCCGCTTCACCTTCAAACAGAAACACAGCCAATGGTACCTTTCTGTTTCCCGGACACTGCATGCTGTCAAAAATCTTTTCCACTCTCATTATCCAATCTTCAGCAGCCTGGGGTCCCACAGCTCCTTTAAACAATGGAGGCTTCAGCTTATGAAACATCTGTAAATGTTTATCAGTGTCTTCCTCTTTACTTCCACTCATCTTGCTCTGTGCATCCCCCATCACATGTGCTATAGCAGTAGCTAACTGCATCATACTCTCTGAAGGTACTGGAGCTGCACTGTGTTGCTCATTCGGTACACTGGATTCTGCCGGAGGATCCATTTCTTTTCACCTGCACAATTCAGAATACATGATACACACATACAATTATGTATGCCAATGATGCACTTACAGCTACCCATTCTACCCCAACTCTCAATCCAAACCTACAACTCTGGTAACAATCCATTCTTCCAATAACACTGCTCTGATACCAAACTGTGAAGCCCCAAGATCTAACTTGAAAAGAATGTCAATCAATCTAACAACAATTTACCAGAGTTATCTATAAACCTTCAGTAAGCAATCTATCACACATCTATAAAATTTATACATCAATATACAAGTCGATTCACATCTCAAAACATCATATACAATACTCAGGAACTAAACTATCAATACAAGTAGAGAAATCTATCCTGTCCTGAGTACAAAAGAATCATCTATCGATCAAAAGACAAAAACCTGAAGATCTGGATCAATTCCTATCTCCTGCTCCCGAGCCCTGACCTGAAAATATCAACCACATATAATGAGCTTTACAAAGCCCAGCAGGTCACCTAATACCTATAACTGAAATCAAAGCACGGCTATGCTATCAATATGCATGTCAGTCAATCACAGTCAATCAATCTATATCAGTCAATGGTCAATGAGTCTATGCAGTGGAAATCAAATCAGTAATCGATGCAATCCGAAAATCAATAGTCAATAAAACCAATCAATGCAGCGGCAGGCAATTCAATCAATCAATCAATATCCGTCAATCAAATCAATACGGTCAAATCAATATGATCTATTTAATGAAATCAATCGAGGAAAGCAATACGATAAATTTCAATCCATTCTGACAAGAAATCTATACAACAGTCAATACGGTGCAGAACAGTAGGCAGTAGTACGATGTCCATGTTCATGCTATCAATACAGTATCTATATCTATTAATGTCTATAACAAAGCTCAGTAGTATCAATGTTCAGTAGTCAATCGATGAAATCAGTGAAATCGTACGATACAGTAAACCCGATCAAATCCGTAAAATCCGTAAATTAATACATTAAACATGCAATCAATACGATAATACTGAACAATGTATAATCAATGGTCATGTTGCTGTTGTAGAATTCATATTGCTGTTGTAGATATCAATACATTGGTTCTATGAAAAGAGTCGTCACTCTATTGCCCGTCGGCCGCCCGTCGGCATATAATCTCCTTATGACTCCCATCGTTATATCCATGATCCATGATCTATGATTTAAAGGAAAGCCCGTCGGCCCACCATCCTGTACAGGTATCATCTCCAACCAATGTTCAACCAGGTTATACGTGTTTCAGTATCAATAAGCAATCAATAATCAATATTAGAGCAATCATATCAATAATCATAGGCATATCGATTCAATCTATCAATTTCAGTCAAATCAGGAATCATACAAATAATCGGGCAGAGTAACAGTAGTCTATCGAATTTACACAAAAATCCTGCAAAAAGACAAATTCTGAATTTCTCCAAATTACAACAGAATAACCACGGCATCAATACAAGACTATTATTCTATAGAAACCAAGTCAGAAAACATCCTGATAATTTTCTATTCGATAAAAACCGCGTAGAACCAATTCCGACCGGAAGAAAATTCGTAGAATACAGTCAAATCGTGTAGAATAATCATATCTATAACACTCTAAAAGTTGTGCGGTGAAAGTCGTGTCAATCTCAAATCGGGTCAATTATTCGACTACAAAAATATAAATCCGGACATATCTCGATAAAAATACAACATCTTTGAAAACAGAAACAGGATTCGGAGTCCTTACCGCGAGATAAACAAATCTTCTAACTGCGTCGTCGGACGAAAAGCGCTCCACGGGCTCCAAAACCAAGCTTCCTCTTCTCTTTCCTTCTCTTTCTCTCTCTTTCCTTTCCTCTCTCTCCAAAATGAATCCAAAATATCTCAAATCCGATATTTATCAACACTGATCGTCCTGGACGATCCAAATTTCGTCCTGGTACGATGGGTTCTCTGGACAAATTTCGTACAGACGAAATCCAAATTCGTCCCGGGCGACTTGCTCTCTGGATAGATTTCGTACAGACGGATCGTCCCGACTGCTCCAGGTTCGTACAGACGAAAATGGCAGATTTCTTCACAAATTTCTTCAGTTCGTCCAGTACTAAACCCAGTTCGTACAGACGAACTGCACACAAAAAAATCAGCTTTTGAAGGGTTTTACACCATATTTGCACCAACGATCAACTGGCCGATATATTCACCAAGCCGCTCACATCAGCAAGATTTCAAACTCTCTCCAGCAAACTCATCTCCACGTTGTAGACATCAGTTTGAGGGGGGGGGGGGGTGTTAGCCACATACACGTGGACGGCTTAGATTAGTCTGTTATATTGTACTTTCTTTATGTACTTTCTTTAATTACGGTTACAGTGTATTAACATCTATATATACTCCTTTATTGTATTGTAAAACATGTCAATAGAAAATATTTCCTTTCTACCCTCTTGTTGCTCCTCCGTTTCGTTTCTCTGCTACGACATCAGTTTATCTACACAACTAATTATATCAATTGGACTGTAAAATAGATACATTGCAAATAAAAAATCAGATTTATAATATGGTTACATTATGTTATCAAACTATGAGTTATAACTTATAATTACCTAATCTAAACATGAATTAATTCACTTAAACCTTTAAACAAGATCGTGGAAGAAAGTAGATGTGAGAAAAATCAAGAGGCTTATAGGAAGAGTATATTTCTTGTTGCCAGCCTTCAGTCGAAGGAAAAAGGAGGAAGACTCTTGACAATCCTTTGTTCCAAGAAGAAAAAGGCGAAGAATGACTGTGAAGGAGTAAGTCAAAAGAGAATGAAAATAGAAAATCTTCTATGACCGCGACAATAAGAGACAAAGCTGAAGACAAAGGAGAAGGGAGAAGTTTAGTGGCTAGAGCTTCAGAAAAAGGGAGAAGGTGCTCGACATATGTTAGGAGAAGGTGCTCGACATATGTTAGGAGGGCAATAACAATAGAAGCATTAGAGCGATGCTCGAAATTCATTTCCTTAAATCATCCTATGTTGAAGGTCGGAGAATCATGTACGCGGTGAAAATTGCATGATTCACGCAATTGGAGAAAGTGACACGAGCGCAAGGTGCCGCATGCTGGCTGTCGCATGTGAAGGTGGTAGTGGTTCGCTTAGTTTGTTCCACAGAGAACACCTAGACCAATTCAGTCCAAGTTAAGTTATTACAATACCTAGCATATTACATTAACCTTTTGAGAAAATTTGATCTAAACATATTGATTTCAAGCAAAAAAAAAAGATCTTTGTTGCGGAGTAGCTAAAGGATTACCTAATTTTGAGGATTAGGCCAAACACTCGAAGGACTTGTGAATGAAATAAACATGTAGCTCATGGAAGCTTTGGCTATCAACCAAGAGGTCTTGGGTTCGAAACTTGCGTAGGTGATATGTGTGTGAGTTTGCCTTAATTGGCCTAAATGTCCCCAAACAAACAAGTAAGGAGGACGACTTAAAGGCATTGATGATGGCAATGGAGGCACTTGAGAGCTCGAACTTTTAGGTGTGGGTAAGCCTTGGAGTCATCGTCAATCATTAGGAGGTAGAACTTTAGGCATTGCCGATGATTTATGGTCCCTTCAAGGAAGGTTATGATGGCGACGGTTAGAGTAACTTGGGATCTCAGTCTTAGATCCATGGTTAACTTGAATGTGACATGTAACTTATGAACTATTGGCTATTGCTCATTTTGAGGAAGAACTTCTGGCGGCATTAATGATCTTTGGTCCGATCTGAGGAAAATGGTCCAAAGATCAGAGCTTTATGAGTTGTGATTCAGGATGTGAGGAGAAGGATGATACAAGCATAAATAAAATATTTCGATTCTGCCAGTTTTATTTGCAGTTAAAGTTGAGGTTTTATGCTATTTCAAGTACATTGAAATTATACTTTTGCACCGATTTTGCTTTGCAAAAGTACTCTAGAAGGAAAAAACCTGGCAGATTTTATTTTATTTTTTCACTTTCTCCCATAATTTCTCAAACCTAACAATGCCGAACACTTTTGCTCTGTTATTATGAAAAATGCGGCTGAGTTATTATTTTCCTGAGGTGCTTTTAGCTTTGATGATTTCAGAGCCAAATGGGCTGGCTTAGTTACAGGTTTGAGCTGGATTGTTTACTTGCTGGTTTTCAAAACAAAAAGCTTATATTCTTACCTAGTTTGGTTGTGAGAGTTTAACATAAAATTTGACAAGAAGAACTTCAGTCAGGATATCTTGATATATTTTGTATCAAGATAACTCTAATTTTACTACACTTGCCAATAATTTCACTTGACATATAGTATCCTTATTTTTACAAGTGCCCGAGCTGCTAGTTTAGTTGTTAGAATTATGCAATTGAATTGGGGAAAAATAGGGCTGATAACAAAGATTGTATGACGGTGAAAAAAAAAAAGGATCGTTGGCAAAGAATGGTAGCTAATATTGAAGAAGAAGGTTTTTATTTGGGGAAGAAGCGATAATGTCTTATCACCAAAATTTTCTCAGTAATATTTGCCATCGGCTAACGGATTCTTTTGTGGGAATGAAATCATTTTTTCAGTCAAAAGTTTATACCATGAAAATTCAATAATCCACTTTTGAATTTTCATCCATATCCCCTTAAAGCAATGAAATTCATGTTTAAGCTGTATAGGTTAAAAAAAAATGTTTAAGCTGTATAGGTGATTCTATAGATTTGTCTTCTTTATCTATATTTTTGTCTTTATTATGAATGAATGTCTTAAATTCTTATATTTATCTTTATTGTAGATAATTTTTCCAAAAGGGCTAATCTTAAACTCCAAAAATTGGTTATTCATTCACCTAATGGTGTATTAAACAACAATCAAATTAAACTCTTCAGCTATTGTACACTATTTGCATGAAGTCGGAATCACTAGTAATTGCCGGTCAGCCATACAGAGGTGACTTCATTCTCGGGCCTTGTACACACCGCCCGTCACACTATGGGAGTTGGCCATGCCCGAAATCTTTAACTTAACTGCAAGGAGGGGGATGCTGAAGGGAGGGCTAGTGACTAGAGTGAAGTCGTAACAAGGTAGATGTACTGGAATGTGCGGCTAGTTCACCTTATTTTCAGGGAGAGCTAATGCTTATGCTTGTTGGGTATTTTGGTTTGACATTGTTTGACACCCAAAAAGAAGCGACCTACATCTCAGCTAAGCTTGGATATGAAAGTCTTATTTCGTTACTAGGTTGTGACATCAGCTATTTTACAATGTACACCTCATTGTATATATCTGTTGTATAACCTGTTGTTATACACCTCACATATGCTATTGTATGCAATAGCTAGCTATTTAATCTGAAGTGCACGCTAAACTTCTATCTGTATTAAATATACATGTTGTTATACAACATATATTCATCTGTTGCCGTATATTATACCGAGTCAAGGCATTTTTACTATATAAATCATTAGAGTAAAAACAATCAAATTTCAGCTTATAATAGTTGTTGCACAATATACAGACATCAGCTATTGTATAATATAAACCTGCTGGTACACAGTTGTTGCATAATGTATATACTAGGGTTGTCAAAATCGGGTCACGGGTTAGATTTGGGTCCAACCCAGAACTGATCGACCCAACCCGTTTTTTTGCAAAGTGATTCGTTTTTCGGACCCGAACCCAGGGTTTGGGTCAACCCGAACCTGACCCGCTTCGGGTATGTTTTACTAAAATTTTTTTTATTTAATTTGATTTATTTAAACCTAAATCAAATTAAGGTAAAATTTATTTCAATCAATTTAAAATAAATCAAACTTAATTTAATTTGAGCAACAATCTTTATTATTTTTTAGAAATATCATTTACTTATTTCATAACAATCTTTTAAATTCTCCTAAATTAATTTAAAACGGGTCAAATTGAGTTGATTTTGGGTTTCCGGTCAACTCAAACCCGACCTAGTTCGAGTTCGGGTCAGGTCCAATATTGACACAACTAGTATATATTAATAGAACTACTGCACAACTAAACAATCCTCCTGCGACATTAACGTATATTCATTCACATATTCAGAACTAAGGAATTGCAGTAGTAACAAACTATCTTACTGGAGTTAACCAACAAGATCACTGTAGATCAAAGAGTATATATTTATTTGATTATATTGTTTAGGATGCTCTTATCTATGCTTCCTGCACCCCAATAAAGTCTTAGGATTATAAACTTGTCCTTGCAACTTTCCAAATGAGAAAAAAAAAGGACGATGATGAATGCTGATTCTCAGCTGCCTCTTGGACGGTCTTCTTGGCAACCAGGAGCTTTGCTCTTCTTCTGTCCCATTTGTGTTTTTTGAACCGTTTCGAGCTTATAACTTGAGCAACCTGAGTCCTTGGCTTCCTAGCCAATTTGTTCTTTTTTCTTTGAAGTGTAGTTTCTGTTTCTTTAGAATCCTTAATCTCTTTTGTTGTTTGAGATTTTGGATGACATTTTTCTCTTTCTTCATTTACTTGTAATTCCTTTTGATCAATGATACGGGCTATGCCCAAAAAATCACCCCCCCCCCCTCCCCCCCACAAAAAAAAAAGTCGCAAATTTAATTGTAAGTTTATAAGGGAAGGTTTCTTAAGTATAACATACCTGCTGCTACAGCTCCTCTTGATTGTTATCACCTAGCTGCTGCTACTGCTTCCTCTTTAATGCTGAGAAACTCTATTAATTCATGTGAACTTGAGCGTACTTGCTTTTGGAGTTAGACCTTTCTCTGATTGTTTCTCCCAACGAGTAATATCTAATGTTACTTTTCTTCTTTAACACCATCAAGCTTAAAATTATATCTTTTAGAATTCTCATATTTGAAGATTAAAAAATTTCTTTTATATAACATAATTTCATGAATAAGCTCATAGGAGGAAGGTAAAAAGTATAATAATAATAGGGTTTTGATCTCATTATTAATTTTTATTAAATCTAGTATTTTGAAATTAATTTGATTTAAATGTGACCACTAGTTGTATTTTCCTGCATGCAAAGTAAAATATTATATTTACATATTATGGAATACTTTGTAGGGGCTTTTGGTCCGGTATAAAGACTTTTGTTTGTGTCATGGCTCTAATATGTTTTTCTCCAAGACCTCTAAAAATACCTTGCCAATCATTAAAAAATTCTTCTTCATCCTTTTTTATATAATCTTATTTACTTATCTTCATTGATATATTTTAACACTCTATGAGTGCTTTCATAAGTTTGTACTAAATCAAAATTTCATGCATCTTTGTTTTACATAAGAAAAAAAAAATCTTTGAGCAATATAAGTAATGATCTTCATCTTAATTATGGGTGTTATTTTTCACATTATATACTAATACTATTTTCCAAAATAAGTGAGCCAAAAATTGACACAAGCTGTCATGAATGATGAATATGATGACATGAAAAGTAAATACAAATATTAAGAATATAAGAAAATATATATAAGATTTTTATAATTGGACTTCAATAAAGGCTACACCCACAAGATAGAAGAGATGTTTGATTAACTATACAAAAAGCATAATGGTGTATATAAAAATGAACACACAATGGTCTTTCATAAATTCAAAGTACATCTACACTCAATAAAAGAAAATTTTCCCCTAAATAAAAACTCTACAAATATGATTAATTCTTACCAAAACTTCTGATACAAACCGTTAAAACTTTAATTTCTCCAAAAAAATCCTGCCCTTAAACTCTTAAAGATGGTATTTCATTGGATTAAGTGGGATATTCACCTACAAATCCTAGCAAGAGATCCCCTTCATATGGTTGCATATTGCCCTAGGTTTTCATAGAAATCAAGACATCCAATCTTGTGAATTTCAAAAGCATATATCCTATGTGCACAATTATAGATGCTATCCTCAAGATGATTTTAACATGATCTAAAAATTTGTTTGCACAAATTATAATTTTTTTATCTCAAGATCTTCATATGATCAAATAAGAAATATTCAAGGTATAATAGATCTTCTGAAATGCAATATAAACAAGGTGCAATATGTTTTGTGCAAACTCGAAGTAAAAAATAAGTCAAATTAACATCCCTTTAAAAAATTATTTATAATGTTGTTGAATGATCACCATCCTATTCATTTTTACTGATAGACTGTCTATTCATATAATCACTCAAAGCAATTATTAAAATAGGTGTTAATTAGTCCATGAGCATAGAACTAATCACTGTTACACATTAAATGTTCATATGCCCTGCCAAATTTTTTTTGTATCTTTTTATCTCTCTAAAATGACTTCTTGCCAACCTAGAAAAATTTATGCTAGTTTACAGATTTAATAGTGATCAATTGTCATTAAGTATTAGGAGACATTATTGCATACTACGAAATGTCATATGATTGCTCACATGACTATAAACTTTTTTGTTAATGGGAAGATAATAATAATTTAAGTCTCTTTCATTTATTTCAAAATATAACAATTAAACTCTCAAAGAAAAGGAAGATGGAGGCATTAATGCTTTGTTATCCTAAGTACTCTACATATGATCTAAGCCATGTCAATTGCTTTCCTTCATTTCTTCTATCAATTCTTGAGCCTCTTTATCAATTTGATTGATCAAACGACCAAGCCTAAGACTATAACAATTAAACTCTCCTTCATGTACCCTCTTGTACTTTTATTCCTACTTAAATTAATGCAAGGTGTAAGTTTCAAGAATATGCTACTGGCAAGAAAATAATCCATATGGAAGAAAAGAAAAAAGCTTCACTTTTTAAATTATAATTAAAGTTTTTTTTTAATGAGTTACATGTTTACTTCACAAAAATATATACAAAAATGAGATCAAAAAATATATATAAAAATGAGATGGAGATTGCGGCCGGATGATCGATGGAAGCAATTTCTCCCCTCTCACCCGCTCTCGTGTGTGTGTGTGTGTGTATATATATATATATATAGATATGTGGTATACAGTTACATGCAAATATTAAACCTTTAGTTTTTTATTTTAAGAAATGAGCATCAAAACATATCTGAACTAAGAAAATCTAGCCAATAATTGACCATCCTAATCGTGTCATATGGCATATTATTCTGATTTCACGATAACAGTAAGCTAGTTGAGCTACTATGGGGCTAATCAGTAGCTCCATCTCATCATCTATGAACATCCATAGTTCATTGCATGAGCATTTAATTCCAACATTTTCACACTTTGACCAAACCTGCAAGCATTCTTTTCAAAATTGCTTGCACAATCGGCAAGGCACTTGTCCCTACTCCAGACTTAATTGGCAGATTTTTTCCTCAACATGATTCCATTCTAAAGATAACATGACAAAAACCTGTTGAACCACAGCAATCTAGGTTAACACAACAAAAGCTGTCAGATGAAATTTTGTGATTCTCTTTGGCTTTGAAGAAAGGAAAATATTTCATTACTGTAGATTTCCATCATGCAAAATAATTATTAATACTAGTTTTTTTGGGTGAATATTACTAGTCTTTTCTAATACATGTGAATGATTTTGCAAATCTTTTTTTTTTCCTTCCTTCCTTGATATATTAGCTTTATTTCAGATATTAACTTTTTTTCAATTTCTTTGAAATTCCTTCTATTTATTCATCTAATTAATTTATTGCCCTTTTAACTTTCATTTGCTCTTATTAGGATATTAAATTTGTGGAGATAAAGTTTTCTTTTTGAAAAAATTTCTTCTAAAGATTAAGATTATATTATGATTTTTTTGAGAAAATAATTTAGAAAAACTTTTTTTTTTTAAAATATATGTAGTATCTTTTGATTTCTAATACATGATTATTATGATAGTTTTTATAGTTATACATTTTTTCTTCTATAAATATGAACTTGTGGTGACCTCCCATGAACAATGCATTGAACCGACACCTCACAATAGAAGGAAGATTGAGAGAAATCAATTAAAGTAAATCCTAAAGAAAAAGAAAGGGAGAGGGAGATTTGATTGTTCTTGTTTTAACATTTTAGAGGAGTTCAACCTCGTGTTATATCTATGATGTTCATCTATTAATAAACATAATTATGTGGTATGTTATAACAGGATATATTTTAGACTTCATCACTAAGAGGGAGGATCAAAGTGCTTTATTCAATCCTATAATGGGTTGTAATAGATTTTTTCTTTTCCATGATTTGCATGATCTATCATTGACTACAATAGGTCTTTGCTATTAACATTCAAAATAAATCTTTTCAGGGAATTCCCTGCATTTGCCTAAGCACTCATTATATTTTCCAAGTTCACATTGAATTTGGTTGAGCCTATTTTGATTTTTTTATTGTAATATTCAAAATTCTTTTATCATGATCACATCTTTGACATGAACATATCATGCTAGCCTTAACAATTGAAGCAAGTATCCTATCTTCTTAAGAAATATTAAGCTCAATGTTTTGGCATCTCAATCCCAATATGAGGTCTTCTCAAGAGAGTTCATCTTTGGTCAGGACATTCTAGTTCATATATTATAGAATTCAATGAATCATATCCAACATTCAAAAAAATATTTGGTCAATGGTACATCCATTAATTGATAATTATATAAAACATCTATGTAATCATTAAACACGACTCATTAATGGAAGTTCGATCATTCAAATTTTTTAAATTGCCCATCTTCAATTTGAAAGTATCATTAATTAGTCATATGAAGATCTATAATACACATTCTCAAGCTAATGGAATGATAATTTAGATCATTGATATTTTTTAATATCTTTTAATACTTTTCATATCTCTTGAGTTTTGAGATTTTGTTGACATCATTGACCTATTTCAAACTTCTATAGTACTTTACATATCAATGCATTAAAACAACAACATTGCTCTAGCAGATGCATGTCGTTGGAATGAATTACTCTACATCTTGTATATATATTTTTCTTTACATTCACTTCTTTCTTTCTAGTATTTGACTCCACATCTTTATAGAGCAACCCCGATCATAAAATATTTTGTCAATCTTGTTAAACCTCTATGTGGAATCAAACATTGTCTTTTCTTTTTGGATAAATCATCCTCTATCATCTTGAATGGAATGAAGCTTCACCATTCTCTTTTGCTATTATATATGATCGACAACCGTTTATTATACCAATTTACAAATGGAATATGATAGAAGAAGCTCAACCATCTAATAGCAATCATCAAGTTGATCCTCCTGTGTTGCCGAGTAGCCAACTCCAAATTAGAGCAACCTTGGTTGTTGATGACTATGTCACTCAAGATTTGTTGGAGATCTTCTTCGAAGCCTTACAACTTTAGATTGCAAATTGTAATGGGAATAGTTGGATTTGTTTTCCAATAGTAACCTCTCTAAATGACATTTCATGGAACACCTCTAATAACTCCCATGTATGGTGAAATTGTGTCATCATCAATGACATTCTTGCATCTTTCTTATCTTTGCAATTCATTGCTTCTCATACTACTACAAACCATAATTTTCAATTCTCTCTTTGTTTTGAAAATTTTGGAGGAGATAAATAGAAGACTCTTCTTAAGAGACGTATAACGAATATGAGTAATAGGGATACTTTTACCATTGTTGACTATAACGTCGTCATTACTATCACAATAAAAATGAATCAATAGGTTTTGAAGATTTGAGCTAATGTGATGAGATGTTCCTAAATTAATGATACAACTTAGGCTTCGTTTGAGACGGCTTTTTTACTGCTTTCTAAAACGGAGTTTTAGTACAAATTTTTTTATTTTTGTACTAAAACTCTGTTTTAGAAACAATCAAAAAGCCGTCCCAAACGAAGCCTTAGACTGATTTTCTAAGTTGTCATCAGTTATGAAAGTGGCTTCAAGTCCAGCGGATAGTTGTGGTGGAGGTGTAGATCTATAAAATTTAATATGTTTATCTTTATCACATAATTATCATATGACCAGTTGTTGTCCACAATAGATTTTTTTTTTTTTTGCCTCTAGTTTTTGCTAGAAGAAGGATTATAATTAGATGTATTGGAACTTGATAGATTCTGGTTCGAATCCCCTCTATTTCTGGTTCGAATCCCCTCGGTTGGCAAAGCAAGTGTGAACCTGATGCTGGTGGGTGGCCTCGTTAGGTTCCACCGATGAATTAGTTACACCACCAAGCACTTTCTTTAAAATGGCAGCGGGAAGATACCCCGTTCCCAAAATAAAAATAAAAATAAAAACACTCCCAATTACCACAACAACTTCAGCCACCTCCCAAAAAAAAAAAAAAACTTCAGCCACCTCCCAGCAATTTTCTGATCATTCTGTTTTTGATTCTGCACCTCGTTTTAGCAGTATGTCCTTTATGTTCTCAAAATTATCGATAGTTTGTTCGTTAGCTATTCTGCAATGTATGAAAGGACAAAAGGGAAAGGAGAAAGTAGGCAAAGAATAGTTTTGCTTGTTTTCTTTTCCTCAGTTCGTTCTGATCTCGTGAGCTCCCATCGAGTAATAGGTTTACACGATATAATTTGAAATGCTGTATTTCTCCATTGAATGTTATCAGATTTATACAACTTGACATTGGAGAGAAATTAGGATACTAAGTACAAAGTACAAAACTATCCTAATAAATACAATATATCATAATATTTTAGAGATGATCCTCGACTTATTTTATTGGTATAGAAATATCGCCTCTCACAGCAAAGCAGCCATTACTGAACAGATGGCGATCAGCAGAAAGAAAACATAGATGGAATCGAAGAGTGCAGATCGACGAGCTTAGAATTCAGTTTCCTCAATGATTTTCTCCAGCATCCGATGCACCGAAGACGCGATGTCGTCCACCGAAGTCAGTCCGCTGTCCTCTTCCACCTATAAATAAAACATAAACCATTATCATAAACTCCTGTTCTTAGATCTATTTTTCAAATCAAAAGATCAAAAATAATAAATTACTTTTTGGATCTACTTTTAGCCAAAGTAAAAATTAAATCTTTGAACGTTCAGTACTCTCTCTCTCTCTCTCTAACAAAATTCTCTTATCATCAGTTTCGATACTAGTTCTTAGGGAGTGTAAGGTTTCATTAGGAAGACTTTTTTATTGCTTCTTAAAACAATTATTTAGTAAAAAAAATTTACTTTTTTTATTATTAATTTTTTTTGAAACGGTAATAATGCCGCCCTAAATGAAGCCTAAGTATTATTTCTTAATTTAAAATTTTAACTTTTAAGCTTTTGAGGGATAACCATTGATATTTTTTACAATAACATATTCTTGCTAAGACTAGATCAATACTTAGGTTTTTCATTTGGGAAAACTTTTCTTATTGATTTGCTATTCATTGCACCAATAATTTTTATTTGTTAATAATTTTTAATTGTTTTAAAAAAATTTATGCTAGAAATATGCTTTCCACGTTAATTTAATATATATATATATATATATATATATATATATATATATATATATATATATTCTACAGAAATTTTATACTCATCTTTATAAAAAATTACAGCCATTTCAAACAAACTCTTAATTTTTGATGTTAGATTAGTTTTGAGAATCAAATATACTGATAGCTGTAAATTACTGTAAATTAAAAAAAAAAATCTATACTATCTGTAATAAATTTTGAAAAATATTATTTTTTTCACAATAATTTTATAATTATATGTTTATAAAAATTATAGGCGTCTCAAAAAAAAAAAAAACCCTCAAAGAAAAGCATAACTCGGCCAATCATGTTGGCCTTCATTACCTTGAGGCCAAAGAAGTAGAGAACCATTGGCTTGACGGTGGTAACGTTAAGGTGGGTTGCAGTGAGGCGGAGATTCTGGAGGCCGATCACCACCTTGAGGAGCTGTTTCGGGCGTTGCTTTAATAGCAGCTTGAGGTTGGCATGGCTTTCCACCATCGTCACTTCGATGTCGGCCAATGCCGATGGCTTCGCCATGGTGAGTTCTGAAGATTTGATAGTAGTGGAAGCAATGGCTGCAGCGGAGGCTGCTGTGGTTGTTGAGGAAAACTGAGGGAATCTGAAGAAGTTGGAAAGCAGATTAGCGGTAGAGAGATTTTGATCTTTGTTCTCTTCCTGCTGTTGTTTTAGCTGTTTATGGACTTGGAGAGATTGGACGAGGTGTTCGAGCTCCTTTACGAAGTTGATGGCGCCGCCTATGATGGAGGCTTGATCAGCCTGCATGTTTGACAAATTTAAACTTATTATTTGTTTTAAGATAAAATCAAAATATTTTTCAACCTTTTACTCATTAGAAGAGGAAAATTAAGCACTAAGAGCATTGTAAGGGGATATATGATCGAATGCAAATTAAAATTCGTGAAGATTTATATATCATGTCTTCTTGAGATGTTTAATTTTATTTTTAGAAAAATGATAAAAGTTGCTAACTTTTTTATTTAATTGGACATGGTAAACAAGCAAGAGATAATTTAACCGTTACATTTTGCATTTTATCTTAATTTTAAAATGGTAAATTTTTGGATAAAAATGGATCTAAAAATTATTTAATTTATTTTAGAATGTTGCATTCAATTTTATCTAAATAGAAGGATTATTTAGATATAAATGTTATTTAGAATGACAAATAATAATTAGATAGTTTTATTTATTTTTGGTAAGATACATAGAGCTTTGTTTTGAATGTTAATAATTTTGAAAATTATTTTTATACGATATTATCAAGATAAATAAAATTTAAATAGTATTTCTATAATTATTTTTTAAAATATCACTACATCAAACATTTGATATGTATATATCAGGATATTAATAGGGTGTGAGCAACTCAAATATGAGCGAATTTGTTATGTATTTGTGTTCGACAAATTTGAATTTTTGTGTTCGTGCCTGAGTCGTTAGAATTTGTGGACCTGTTAATATATAAAAGAAATATAAAGCATTCTACTAATGCCAAGTATTTACTGCAACAAAATATGGGAGACAATAAGCTATGGAAATTCTGAAAAAAACTTTGTTAATAACAGTATGTATTATATAAAAATATTCATAACTGTTATCTCTGCCCCATCCTCAGTTCGGAGTTTAGGAGCCGCAGCTCTTTTCCATGGTCATATATTCAATGGCATATATTTGTACTTCATAACTAAGAATTTTTTGGGACGGTTTTTTTACTGTTTTTCAAATCAATTTTTTAGTAAATGTTTTTTTTGAGAAACAGTATGAAATTCATCTCAAAAGAAGCCTAAGATTTGATTTGGGATGGCTTTTTTAGTGTTTCTTAACTCAGATTTTAAATTTTTTTTACTACAAACGCTAACAAAGCCTAAGTTAATTTCTGATATCTCGATGTTTTCTTCAATTTTTACCTCCATTTTCGAGCAGGAAATTAAACAGGATCCTTAAACTCTAATGAGATGAGTGACGACAGAGGTGGAATTTACTGGTTGTTTTCGTTCAAAGCTATGCAGGATTTAAAAAACTTTTTCTTAAATTTTCTGCAATCTTCATCCCCTAAATTTTGGCCGCCTCTTATTTAAAATCATAACTATGCAACTGAGTGGAGATAGTTTGGGGGTGGGGGGAGAGAGAGAGAGAGAGAGCGAGTGACCTTTTGGACGTAGGAGGAAGGCATGAGTGAGCGAAGAACAGCGAGGTAGTCATTCATTTGCTTGCGACGATTGCGTTCGACGGCAATGTGAGTCATCCTCTGGTTCTCCAAGTCCTCTTTGTTCTTCATACGCTGCCTTCGTCGTCTCTTCCTTTGTCCAAAATTAATATTTGATGCTCTTTTCTTGACATCGTCCTTTTGGAGCGTGGCCAGCGCCGCCGAGGCCGCGACCTCCACCTCCGGCGCCGTCGAGGAGCTCACATTCCAGTGCTCCAATCCCTGCCGCATTGAGGAACAAGAAGCCTCCCAGTATAAAGTTTGCTTCTTTTCATCTTCCACCAACTGATCAGCAATCTCCCAACCCCATGAGTCTCCTTGGAAGCTATACATCTCCTTCAAGCTGCAGCCGAAGGGGCCATGCGGAAAGACAATTGCATCTAATGCCATGTGTTAGGATTCTCTGTGTTAGCATATATGATAACTTGTTTTTTTGGATTTACTTGTTGCTTTGTTTAATTTAGTTTAGTACCACCCCAGGTTTTATTTTTATTTGGGATTGTTTTAAAAGAAATTAACTAATTTAGTTGGGATTTCATATTCACTATTCAGATTAAATTAGGAATTCTAATAAAGTTTTTAGGCTTTTAAATCAAGTATTTAATCTATTTGTATTCTAATTAAGATGTGCTGAATATTCTATTAGTATACATCTTTTTTTTTAACAACAGATTTTATTCCAGGTAATAAGGGACATGCAAACATAGGCTAAAGGAGGTCAACACACAAAAATACAAAACTTAAAATACCACAATAAGCGATAGATTGCTAAGCAAACTGAAAATGAAAAATAATCTAAAATGGGAGAAAATAAAAAAAGGCTCTGAAGCCCGTCGGACTCAGAATCGCCACCCAATTGTCATGCTTGGATCATCCATTGGAGGCAGAGAATACAACATCAAGAAGTTCTAAATACAAAAGCCACCATTGACCATGCAAATGAAATAACCACCAAAATTGTCAAAACAAGCCATGGCCATCCAGCGGGGCATGCAAGAAACTCAAGAAACTTGCCTCGTTATTGTTGGACACTGAAAAATTAAACCAACCAAGTAGACACAAATAAAGCTAAATAGCCAGCACTCCACATCTTTGCCACTATTCCAACCGAAAGCCAAAACACACCAACAAAATCCCAAATACCAACATGTTAACATAAAGATTTAAAAAATATGCACAAAAAAAAGACCCCCAATGACCAAAAGAGCAAATACAAGCCCACCAAATAAAAAAAAAATAACAAAGCCCCAAAATGGATCCACACCCAGCCAACCGGAACCAAACAAAACCACAACAACAGTAATTACTTTCATTTAGATTTATGCCTAAGATGTTTGCCACCCCCAATGTAAAAAGCCTTCTCAACATTGTGATTGACACTCAAGTTAAACATCACATTGAACTCATCCTCGTGTTCATCCAACTCCTCCCCGCGCCCCTGCAAAGAGAGGAGCGAGACTCATCAAGCCAATCAGAATAATCCACAATAGTATCTGTTGACCTCAATTTTGCCAAATTCTTGGTCGAAAGAGTTGACTTGGTCAAATTGACCAAGCCAGGCTCCTAGACCCCTTCCATTGGATCCAATGGGCCAATTTGAGTCTGTTGAGCCCAGACCCAGGCCCAGGGTCGACCTGGTTGACCAGGTCAACCTGGGTTGACCTATTAGGTCCTTTTGAGTCCTAATTCCAATCCTAATCAATTCCATGACTTCAAGGCTTAAGCCCTAGTGCTCTTTGACCCATTTGATTGGGTTGACCAGGTCAACCATTGACTTGGTCAACCCAAGTCTTAAATAGGTCAATAATGACCTATTAAGACCAATTAAGAGCCTAATTAAGCCATTTAAAGCCTCCAAACATTTCAAAATTAAAAAAAAACACGACCAAATAGCTCTAATTTCCCTCCGAATTCGATTTTGATTAAATCACAACCGTTCAAGAGGGTTCTAGGGCTTTAAATATGAAATTTTGAGGTTATTTTTTGATCCTTTTTTTTTTCGAAATTCTTGAGCCCTAGCCCCCCCTGAGCCCGAGAACTTTCTTGTGAGAGTTCCTTGGACTTCCCCTCACCTTTCTCAATCAAGTCCCGATAGTGAAACCTCGCCGGCGGCGAGATTTTGGCTTGACCGAGACGAGGAAGCTTCTTACGCAGATCCCGATCAATCTAAGGTGAATTCGAGCTCAAGTCCAACTAGGAAAATGAGCATGGATCTTCTACAAGCTCAACGAACCCAAGATCTCCCGAATCCACCGGGTGGATTAGGCAAAAACGCAAACCCTAGTTTAGGACACTTAGATTTAAATAACTTCGCATACACCGCATTTTAGAACCCGAATTTAGTCCCCCATTGATGCTCTTCATGTCTACTACATAATTATAAAATTTTACAAAGTTTCGTTGAGTATTTTGAGAGATTTAAGCAAAAATAGGGTTAGGATTTTCGGTCCGGCCGGCTCCCAGCTGTGTCTCCTCTGGACCGTTGATTCCGTCGATTGACGGTGTAGATTCGGTCGGACCGCAGTTTCGTCCGGCCAGATCTCGGCCCTCCGTCCTTTACCACACGGGATCGGACGACTCCCGCACATGCCGACGTGGTTAAGTCAGCCACGTGGCTGACCGCCGCCTCCGGGATCGCGGGAACCAACTGGAGTGTGCCACGTGGCGTGCCGAGGGTCCCGTCGCCGTTTTATTTTCAAAATAAATATTTTAAAACTCTTTTAACTTCAAAAATTTGTAGAAAATTCATTTCTTGTCCGTTTTTCACGCACAACCTATCAAATTCCACCCTATTACCCATTAATGAGAACCTCATTAATAGACAAAACATGACACACAAGAGGATTAGGAAGAACAACACCAACATTTTTATCAAGAACAACATTTTCCAAAAGTCCAATTTCATTCTTAGCAAACTTAAGAGGGTTAGAAGAAATAACATGAACATTCACTAGGACAGAGGACTGGGTCCAACTGTAATATCAAGATCTGCTCCAGTATCGTCCAGGACGATCTGGGATCGTCCTGGGACGATCAGTGGAATTCAGCTCCAGTTTTAGCCCAGTTTTGCTCCAGGTGATTTTCTGCATGCATCGTCCAGGCCGATTGGAGACATCGGCCAGGCCGATCGGCACTGTAGAAAATATCGTCCATGCAATAGCCCTGAAGGGAGACCAGGCCGATCCTTTTGGTCGGATCGTCCCGGGACGATGCTGCGATCGGCCGGGCCGATCTGTGTATTATAAAGCTGATTTCAGTCGTTTTGAAGAGAGAGAAAATCAAAAATAAATATCTGATTTTTCTGAGGAGAGAGAAAGTCGAGGTGGATTTTGGAAAAGTGGATTTTCGGACGACGCGGAGCCGTTTTCGATCGAAGTGACTGTTGAGGAAATTGCTGTGCTCGAGGTAAGGCACATTCCGCCTTTCTCAATTTTCAGTTCCGTCGTGTTTGGCGGTATATTCTGTCCGGATTTCGTTTTCGTTAATGATTTTTGTCCGTATCTGTTGATTGGCTCAGTTTTTACCGCGTAACTTTTTGTATATCGTTGCCGTGCCGGGTGTGCACGTTTTGACTATATTCTGAAGATTTTCGTCCGGGTATTTTTGATTCGACTGTGTTTTTAGTCGACCGGATTTTTCTGTGAAATTGGAATTTATCTGTGCAGTAGAATAAAGGTTCTGAAATGTTGATATCTGTATTCTGTGCGAATTCGGTAAATTTTCTTTGCAGGAAAAATTGTGTAAATTCCGTATACTGCCGTTGTGCTGCCCGATTTTTGTGTAATTTCTGAATTGTCCGTATTTCTTCTGAATTGAAATGCTATGTGTATAAGCTATAAAAAGGGAGTTATAAGGGGCCTGAATCCTATGAGATTCAGTTAGTGAAACGGGAAATCTGAAATGAGCTCAATCTGAAATCTGATATCTGTTCTGTTCCGGATCCGATGAATTCTGTTTTGGTGCTATAAGCACATCTGTTTTGGTGCCGTGAGCACAAAGGGAGACATAAGGGGCCTGGATCCTATGAGATTCAGTCAGTGTCTGGGAAGGGAGGCATAAGGGGCCGGAATCCGTAGAGATTCCGTCAGTGTCAGGGCATTTAGCTATATGTATCTGTACTATTTTCTGTATCTGTTCTGTTCTGTACGAAATTGTGCTTATGATATGATATGATCCGTACGATTCTGATTTCTGTTTCTGACTCTGTTGATTTGTTCTGTTCTGATACGATCTGTACGACTCTGATGTGATTTGATATCTGTCCGTAAGTTTTGATTTCCGATTCTGTTCCGACTTCTGATCTGATTTCTGTCTGATAAGTTTGGTTTTGTTTTCTGAGGATTTAGATTGGTGGTTTGTTGCTTTGCTGAGCTGTTGAGCTCACCCTTGCTTTCTGGTGGTTTTCAGGTTCTGGGAAGGGCAAGGAAGTTCAGGATTAGATTTCAGAGTCTGATCAGATTAGGTACTTTTGTACTTTTGATTTTTGTACAGTCATGGCTTTCCTGTTCTGTCTTTCTTTCTGTTGAAAGCCATGTACTGTTCTGTAGATGATTATTTTGAGGAAATGAAAAGATAGATGTTTTGTTCCGCTGCATTTGATGTTTTTAGTAGCTCTGTTGTTCTGTGTGCTTCTGTTGAGTTAAGAATTTGGAAGATCAGTTCAGTAACCTAATCCAAAGCCAGATCCTGGTTAGCTATCCTCCGTCGCGATCCGGCGCGGGCGGGATCCGTCTCGTCTCGGGTCGGGTCGTGACAAGCTTTTTTTTGGTATCAGAGCACTGGTTTTGGAAACAGGTTGGATTGTAAAACAGAGCTCTAGGAAGTGATCAGTGAGTCTGTCTGGGAGGTAGTTTTGGGTCGTTTGGCTTTTTATTGTGTTATTTTGTGTTGTTTTGTGATAGTTTTCCGGATTTTCTGGATTTTTCTGTATGGATCAGCCAGACCCAGATATGACAGACGGTCAGAGTGACGATCAGGCAGCACCAGTGGGGAGTACAGCCCCAGTGGTCGGTGCTGATACGCTTTCACAGTTTGCTTCACTTGTTGCTCAGATGATGAGCGAGACTCAGAGCAGAGCTTCGACTGTTAGATCTGAGGACATTGATCGACACCTGCAGTTATTTTTGAGGTTGAAGCCTCCGAGGTTTGAGGGCGCTGTTGAGCCCAGAGCAGCCGAGGAGTGGCTGAGGAGATTGGAGAAGACTTTTGACGGGATGCAGTGTCCTGCAGACAGGAAAGTTCCGTTAGCTGTTTTTCTGTTGGATGGAGAGGCTGAGCACTGGTGGGATGGCCAGCAAGCAGCCAGATTTCAGGGCAGATTGAACTCCTTGATCACTTGGGAGGAGTTCACCGAAGTATTTCGGGACTGGTTTGTTCCCCCTTCTGCACGACAGCAGATGCAGGAGAGTTTTCTGAGACTTGTTCAGGGGAGCAAGACGGTGATGCAGTACGAGGCTGAGTTTACTGCATTAGCCAGGTACGCTCCGCAGCTGGTTAGCACGTCTGCTGAGAGGTGCTACAGATTTCTGAGAGGCTTACGAGACACTTTGAGGCAGCCTCTGATACCGTTCCGGATCACCGATTTCTCTGAGCTTGTGGAGCGAGCTCGTCTGATTGAGAATGATATGACGGCTACTCAGCAGCGGTGGACTGCGAGTAGGAAGAGGTTTGGAGGAGAGACATCTGGCAGTGGTTCCTCTGGGAAGAGGAGATTCGTTTCTGGATCTGGATCTGGAGATTCCAGGAAGAGCGGAGGATCGTCTGGTACTGCTACCAGTACGACTAGTTCTGGATCTGTCAGTTCGGCACCTGTGTGCCAGAGTTGTGGACGGCGACACCATGGCCAGTGCTACAGGATAGCTGGTCTTTGTTTCAGATGTGGTCAGTCAGGACATAGGATTGCAGAATGTCCACAGATGGGATATGAGCAGCGATCTGAGGGCTTTGTCAGACCTGTTGGTTCAGCAGCAGGAAGACCGAGGACTGTTCCTCCACGCCCTGAGGGATTTGCTGGTAGAGGTGGTGGTTCTAGTTCTGCACCACGGAGACCACCTACGATTCAGAGGGAGCAGAGTAGTTCTGTTGCTTCAGTTCCTGCTCCAGTTCAGCCCCGAGTTTACAGTCTGAGTCAGCAGGAGGCTCGTGATGCTCCGGATGTTGTGACAGGTACGGTTTACATTTCTGATCAGCCCTGTCGTGTTTTGTTTGACTCTGGAGCGAGTCATTCTTTTCTGTCCGAGCATTGTTTTGAGATTTTACATTTGGATTCGATGGTTTTACCGGTTTCTTTATCTGTGATTTTACCGGCTGGGAATCCATTGATTGCTCGACAGTTTTGTTTGTGTGAAATCGAGATTTCTGGCAAGAAGTGGAAGTCTAGTTTGATTCGATTACCGATTTCTTCGTATGATGTGATTCTGGGCATGGATTGGCTGAGTCAGTATGAAGCCCAGATTGACTGTCTGAAGAAGCAAGTGAGTTTGCTTGTGGCTGGAGAGAGAGTTGTATTTCAGGGATTACGAGGTGTTCTCTCCAGTCTGGTTTCTGCGTTGGAGGTGAGCAGGATGTGGAAGAAAGGATGTCCGGTATTTTTGGCTTCGGTGCGGGATCTGAACCTAGAGGTTGGTTCTGTTTCTGAGATCCCTGTAGTACGGGAGTTTGCTGATGTTTTTCCTGAGGAGTTGGTTGGTTTACCTCCGGATAGAGATGTGGAGTTCTCTATCGATGTTTTTCCGGGTACCGCTCCGATATCGAAAGCTCCGTACAGGATGGCACCGAAAGAACTTTCTGAGTTGAAAGTTCAGCTTTAGGAGTTGGTTGACAGAGGTTTTGTACGTCCTAGTGTTTCGCCCTGGGGAGCACCTGTATTATTTGTGAAGAAGAAGGACGGTACACTCCGTATGTGTATTGATTACAAAGATTTGAACAAGGTCACGATCAAGAACAAGTACCCTTTGCCTCGGATAGACGACTTGTTTGATCAACTTTCCGGATCTTCGGTATTTTCGAAGATTGATTTGAGATCCGGATACTATCAGGTGAAGGTGAAGGAAGCTGATGTGGTGAAGACTGCTTTCAGTACTCGGTACGGGCACTACGAGTTTTTGGTTATGCCTTTTGGGGTAACCAATGCGCCTGCGATTTTCATGGATCTAATGAACCGAGTATTCAGGGAGTATTTGGATCAGTTTGTGATCGTCTTCATTGACGATATTCTGGTATATTCTGCATCTGAGGATGAGCATGCCAGACATTTGAGGATTGTGTTGGAGACTTTGAGGAGGCATCAGCTGTATGCCAAGTTCTCTAAGTGTGAATTCTGGCTGAAGAGCATTTCTTTTCTGGGGCACGTGGTTAGCGGAGAAGGCATTTCTGTAGATCCCCAGAAGATTCAGGCTGTTGCTGATTGGCCAAGGCCGACTACGGTATTTGAGGTACGTAGTTTCTTGGGCATGGCCGGGTATTATAGGAAGTTTGTGAAAGGATTTTCACAGATTTCGACTCCTCTGACGAGACTGACTCAGAAGTCAGTACCTTTTGTTTGGACACCGGAGTGTGAAGCTAGTTTTCAGAGATTGAAGGAGTGTTTGACTTCAGCTCCAGTGTTGGCACTTCCGTCAGGTACGGAGGGTTTTCAGGTGTTCAGTGATGCTTCACTGAAAGGATTGGGTTGTGTTCTGATGCAGCATGGTCAGGTAATTGCTTATGCTTCGAGACAGTTGAAACCACATGAGAAGAATTACCCGACGCATGATCTGGAGTTAGCTGCAGTTGTTTTTGCTTTGAAGATTTGGCGTCATTACCTGTATGGCGTCAGATGTGAGATCTTTACTGATCATAAGAGCCTGAAGTATATTTTTACTCAGAAGGATCTGAATCTGAGACAGAGGAGGTGGCTCGAGTTGATCAAGGACTACGATTTGACTATTCAGTATCAGCCTGGGAAGGCGAATGTGGTAGCGGACGCTCTGAGCAGGAAGTCTTCTGGATTCTCAGGTATTCAGCTTACCTGTGATGACTTTCTGATTCGTGATTTGGAGAGATTGCAGTTGGAGGTGATTTCCTCCAATGATTTGAAGTTGGCTCAGATGAGTATTCAGTCTTCTCTGGAAGCACGGATTCAAGAAGCCCAGAAGTCAGATTTTGATTATTCGAAGTTGATAGCTCAGATTGGATCTGGTAAGACTCCTGAACTTCGAATTTCTGATTCTGGTGTTATTTTCTGTAAGAACAGGTTGTGGGTACCTGTGTCTGGAGATTTGAGGCAGGAGATTCTGTACGAATCTCATCATTCTGGCTACACTGTTCATCCAGGCAGTGGTAAGATGTACGCTGATATGAAGCTTTTGTTTTGGTGGCCTGGGATGAAGAAAGATGTGGCAGAATTTGTGTCGAGATGCGAAGCCTGTCAGTTGGTGAAGGCAGAGCATCAGCGACCAGAAGGACTGTTGCAGTCGTTGCCTATCCCTGAGTGGAAATGGGAGGAGGTAACGATGGATTTTGCGATGGGTTTTCCTCGATCTAGACAAGGACATGATGCCATTTGGGTGGTTGTAGATCGATTGACGAAGTCAGCCCATTTTCTTCCGATCAGACAGACGGATTCAGTTGATCGATTGGCACAGATTTATGTGAAGGAAATAGTCAGATTGCACGGTGTGCCTCGTGTGATCGTATCTGATCGAGATGGACGCTTTACTTCCAGACTTTGGAAAGGCATTCAGCAAGGCTTGGGTACGAAACTGCATTTCAGTACAGCCTTTCATCCTCAGACCGACGGACAGTCTGAGAGGACGATTCAGGTACTGGAAGATCTGTTGAGGCTTTGTGTTCTGGACTTTAGCGGAAGTTGGGAGGATCATATTCCGCTGATTGAGTTTGCCTATAACAACAGTTTTCAGTCCAGTATCGGTATGGCACCGTACGAGGCTTTGTATGGCAGGAAGTGTCGTACTCCTTTGACTCTGACGGAGGTCGGAGATAGACAGGCTTTGGGGGCCACTTTTGCTGATGAAACTGCTCAGAAGATCAAATTGATAAGAGAAAGATTGAAAGCCGCTCAAGATCGTCAGCAGAAGTATTACAATCAGAAGCACAGATTTGTTGAATTTCAGGTCGGTGACTTTGTGTATGTCAAAGTCAGCCCGATGAAAGGTGTGAGCAGATTTGGTCAGGTAAGCAAGCTTAGTCCAAGGTATGTTGGACCATTTGAGATTTTGGAAAGAATTGGAAAATCTGCTTATCGCCTATTGCTTTCTGATTCTATGCCGGATGTGCATAATGTGTTTCACGTATCCACTCTGAGGAAGTGGGTTTCAGACTCTGGGAAGAAGTTGTTAGCTGATGAGGTGGAGATTCAGGAGAATCTGGCGTACAAGGAAGAGCCAGAGCTTATTTTGGCGTACGACGTCCGAAAGTTAAGAAATAAAGAGATTCCGATGGTTAAAGTCCAGTGGAAGCACCGGACTGCACGGGAAGCAACTTGGGAGAAGGAGTCTGATATGAGACGGTCGTACCCGTACTTGTTTTGACTGAGTTTGGACTGGATAATGTCGAGGACGACATTTTTCTGAGTTGGGGAGATTGTAATATCAAGATCTGCTCCAGTATCGTCCAGGACGATCTGGGATCGTCCTGGGACGATCAGTGGAATTCAGCTCCAGTTTTAGCCCAGTTTTGCTCCAGGTGATTTTCTGCATGCATCGTCCAGGCCGATTGGAGACATCGGCCAGGCCGATCGGCACTGTAGAAAATATCGTCCATGCAATAGCCCTGAAGGGAGACCAGGCCGATCCTTTTGGTCGGATCGTCCCGGGACGATGCTGCGATCGGCCGGGCCGATCTGTGTATTATAAAGCTGATTTCAGTCGTTTTGAAGAGAGAGAAAATCAAAAATAAATATCTGATTTTTCTGAGGAGAGAGAAAGTCGAGGTGGATTTTGGAAAAGTGGATTTTCGGACGACGCGGAGCCGTTTTCGATCGAAGTGACTGTTGAGGAAATTGCTGTGCTCGAGGTAAGGCACATTCCGCCTTTCTCAATTTTCAGTTCCGTCGTGTTTGGCGGTATATTCTGTCCGGATTTCGTTTTCGTTAATGATTTTTGTCCGTATCTGTTGATTGGCTCAGTTTTTACCGCGTAACTTTTTGTATATCGTTGTCGTGCCGGGTGTGCACGTTTTGACTATATTCTGAAGATTTTCGTCCGGGTATTTTTGATTCGACTATGTTTTTAGTCGACCGGATTTTTCTGTGAAATTGGAATTTATCTGTGCAGTAGAATAAAGGTTCTGAAATGTTGATATCTGTATTCTGTGCGAATTCGGTAAATTTTCTTTGCAGGAAAAATTGTGTAAATTCCGTATACTGCCGTTGTGCTGCCCGATTTTTGTGTAATTTCTGAATTGTCCGTATTTCTTCTGAATTGAAATGCTATGTGTATAAGCTATAAAAAGGGAGTTATAAGGGGCCTGAATCCTATGAGATTCAGTTAGTGAAACGGGAAATCTGAAATGAGCTCAATCTGAAATCTGATATCTGTTCTGTTCCGGATCCGATGAATTCTGTTTTGGTGCTATAAGCACATCTGTTTTGGTGCTATAAGCACATCTGTTTTGGTGCCGTGAGCACAAAGGGAGACATAAGGGGCCTGGATCCTATGAGATTCAGTCAGTGTCTGGGAAGGGAGGCATAAGGGGCCGGAATCCGTAGAGATTCCGTCAGTGTCAGGGCATTTAGCTATATGTATCTGTACTATTTTCTGTATCTGTTCTGTTCTGTACGAAATTGTGCTTATGATATGATATGATCCGTACGATTCTGATTTCTGTTTCTGACTCTGTTGATTTGTTCTGTTCTGATACGATCTGTACGACTCTGATGTGATTTGATATCTGTCCGTAAGTTTTGATTTCCGATTCTGTTCCGACTTCTGATCTGATTTCTGTCTGATAAGTTTGGTTTTGTTTTCTGAGGATTTAGATTGGTGGTTTGTTGCTTTGCTGAGCTGTTGAGCTCACCCTTGCTTTCTGGTGGTTTTCAGGTTCTGGGAAGGGCAAGGAAGTTCAGGATTAGATTTCAGAGTCTGATCAGATTAGGTACTTTTGTACTTTTGATTTTTGTACAGTCATGGCTTTCCTGTTCTGTCTTTCTTTCTGTTGAAAGCCATGTACTGTTCTGTAGATGATTATTTTGAGGAAATGAAAAGATAGATGTTTTGTTCCGCTGCATTTGATGTTTTTAGTAGCTCTGTTGTTCTGTGTGCTTCTGTTGAGTTAAGAATTTGGAAGATCAGTTCAGTAACCTAATCCAAAGCCAGATCCTGGTTAGCTATCCTCCGTCGCGATCCGGCGGGGGCGGGATCCGTCTCGTCTCGGGTCGGGTCGTGACACCAACAACCCTCACACCCCCCCGCACATGAAAAATAGATTTACAGTGATCATAAAATTTAGGAAAAACCTCCATCTCAAAAAGATGGATGTATACAAATTTATCCAGATCGAGCCACACTTTGTCCGGATACTTCTTAGTGATGTCAAGCTCAACCAAAACACACGCAAGAGATGGTCGAGAGCCAATGAAGGTGGCATTGTCAACTTTTAATGGACAACCAAACAACCAACCCAAAGCGTGAAGAATACACGGAGAGAAGAGATGAGGCTGTAAATTGGGGAATGAAATCCAAATGGGAATAACATGAGATTCAAAACCAATATCAAAAGAGTAAGACCATTTGGTTAATTTCATATAACAATTGTAAACAAAGTAAGATATGTGGCAAAACTCTCTGCTATAATCTAGATCATTCATCAACTTAATCAGAACATGCAATAGATTGAGCAAGGTTACTAAAAATTTGGCAATGAGCTTAAGGTTAAAGAAAAACCTATGAATGAATCCAGGCTAGGATGGCGGGAAGGAAAAAAAACTAACTAATGCAAATTGCAATGGAGCCGCTAGCGCAAGGATCTCCTCTTCCGAGATCCACAAAGATGGTAAACCGTGAAAGGCTGATATTTTGAGCTCAGGGAAGCATAAATCTAAGGAACCAGATATAACATCTAAGAAAGAACGTGATTTCTTTGATCAATCCAAAAATTTAGGATCCAGAACCAATTCGCTACCATTCTATCCGCGAATGGTCGGAGGTGGATGAAATGGAAAAACCAAATGAAAAAACACTAAAAATCGGAATATAGTAGTAAAATAGCCCTAGCTTCCTTTCTTACTTCTATTAGTTTACTTTAGTTCTCCTATATATAGAGCTTGAGCCGGACTCAAAGTGGACCTGACATGAATCAATTCAGCTTAAACTTACCTTTATATTAAAGTGGTTCAAATTCTTAGCTCAAAGTTGAAATGATACTAACTCAAACCCAACTTATTTAACTTGTTATCATATGGTTCAAGAGTACAAACGCTTGAACTGTAAAGAATATGAACTCAAACTGAAAATTGATAATAATAATTGTTGCGGGCTAGAATATACGCGGCGATAGAGTTAGAATACTACGTCTTAGTGTTGCACGAATATCTAGCTCACACACAAAGAACACAGGATTTTTTACGTGGAAAACCCTTAAAAGGGCAAAAACAACGGGGCCTAGCTCAGTTGAAAAGATTTCACTAGAACTTGAGTTGGTTACAATGGGCTGACTCGCCTCTGAGGACGATCAGATTACAAGTAACAATTGTACAATAGAAATCCGGGTATCGGGTAATGGTCTGGCAGGACTTCGGGCCTTAGATGATGATCTGGCAGAACTCCAAGCCTGAGATAATGATCAGGCAGAACTCCGGGCCTTAGATAATGATCTGGCAGAACTCCGGGCCTTAGATGAATGTCTAACAGAACTCCAAGCCTTAAGTGAATGTCTGATAGAACTCCATGCCTTACATGAAGGTCTGGCAAAGGTGAGAGTTTTCAACGGTGGCCTAACAAAGATGAGAGTCTTTGACAGTGGCCTGGCAAATATGAGAGCTTCAGATGAAGGTCTGGCGGAGCGTAGAGCGTCCGACGAAGGTGAGGGCCTCAGGTAGTAATACGGCGGAGCACAGGATGTCAGGTGATGGTTCGGCGGAGCGACGGCATTAGGCGGTGGTCCGGTGGAACACTGGGCGTCAAGTGGTGGTCCAGCGGAGCGACGACGTTAGGCGGTGGTCCGGTGGAGCAACGACGTTAGGCGGTGGTCCGGTGGAGCACAGGGCGTGAGGTGGTGCTCCGGCGGAGCAACGACGTTAGGCGGTGGTCCGGTGGAGCACAGGGCGTCAGGTGGTGGTCCGGCGGAGCAACGGCGTTAGGCGATGGTCCGGTGGAGCACAGGGCGTGAGGTGGTGCTCCGGCGGAGCAACGGCATTAGGCGGTGATCCGGTGGAGCACAGGGCGTCAAGTGGTGGTCCGGTGGAGCAACGAAGGTGGTCCAGCGAAACTCTGGCGGTGGCCCGCGCGAAATTTTGGCGGTGATCGAGGAGGCTAGGAAGAAAGAACAATCTCCGATCTCTTTTTTTTCCTTAGGCTTAGGGGTGCTCTTTCAAGAGAAGAGGGAGCTCTATTTATAGATTTTGGAAATGGCATGGCCCGTAAATAGGTGGAGGATCAAGGGTAAGTTGGGAGTGGTTGAATGGACGGCCGATCTTGAATCCCTTGATCATGAATTGTTCGATGGATATTTGAATGTCGTAGTGATGTCAGAATTCAGTGATCTTAGGCTCGTTGGATTCGTCTTGTTGAGCCGCTCGATTCGACTATAAGTTTGTTATGTTTGGAAGCCGTTTGATAATCCAAATTGTGGTTTGAATCTTCCAACAACGCTTCGGGTCCTTGATTTGGATCCATTTGGGCTCGGATTTGGTCGAATTTGGTGTCGTTGGGTTCGTATTTCCGAGACGCTCAGTTCGACTATAAGTTTGCTGAAATCGGATTTCAGATGCTCCTGATTTTAATTTCGGAAGTTTCCAACTTGATTTTGCTTTGAGATTTGTGCCTGATCAAGATAATTTTCGGATGATGTATCAATAATAATAATAAAAAAACCATACTCATAAGTCTCAGGCAAGTTGCATATTGTACGTGGAACGATGGAATCTTATGCCGAGTTATGCGAAACCATAAAACTCAACGTCCAACGATTCTTGCAAGTTGCAACCTCTAGCCTAACGCATCCCCGACTCTGTCAAATTTGGAAGCCCATTCTTGTCACTACTTGGGATATTATGATGAAATAGCCAAATTAAGGAGTGATAATCATGTTAAGGAGAGCGAGTGGGGACTCAAAAAATTTATTTAAGAGGACCTAAATTAATTATTTTAAATTTTCCCTTGACTTTTTAAAAAAAATTCAATTATTATCTAAAAAGATATAATAATAAATATAAGATAATATGAAAAAAAGTTCAGCGCTCTTTAAAAATAATAATTAGTCTAAAAAAAAAAAATCCTAATTCCCCCTATTGCAAAACATACTTGCATAGTTGCATCTTGCTTATCTAATTATTACTCATCAACAATTTAAGCTCAATCTACGATTCTCCTTTCAGACAAATTCTTACAAACCAATGAGATTAGTAGAGGTCGTGACGCCCCCATCAACGACAAAGTTATGCCCGCTCACATACTTGGACTCATCGTTGGCAAGATAAAGCAGGGTTTCCGCCACATCCCAACCTCGAGCCTCGTATCTTTCAGATTCGTTTTTTTTAGGAGGGGCACACACTTATATATATTACATGAGAAAATAATTATGATTTTATATGGTTGAAATCGACTAAATAAATTATTAATATTATTATATATGCTTGATTAATGAATGATCAAATAATTAAAATCTTTGATGAAATTCAATTCTTAGATATTTCTTATGCTATATATAGATCATAATGAACTATGTAATCTTGAAGTTAAAAATTATATAGAATTATATATTTAAAATTAAAATTAAAAATAAATTGAGAGAGAGGGAGAGAAATCAATCACGTGAAGATGGCGAAGTTATGCCGTCAAAAATTGGAAAGATTATTACGTGCAGAGTTCAGATTGGAGCTGCTTCAAGTTTTTGTGAGTGTGCACAATAAAAGTACAGTTACTGTGCACCACTATATATACATTTGAAACTTAATTGCCATTAATTGATAGCCTAAGCTTCTAAATAATAGAACAAAAAGCACTGCATTTTAGTAGAATCTCATTTATGTTGTTTTTTATCTCCCATGAAGTAGCGATATGAGACTTAAGGCCACACAATAATATGTTCATAAAAAGTGGCAAATCAGTGATAATTGAGATAACTATACCATGAATTTTTATTGCCTCAGGTTATCTGACGTAGAGATACATCAGGTAGCCTATAATATATTGCCACATGCTCTTACTCTTTACCGCGCGGCCCGACGACCCAACCCGGAACGAATCCGGGATTACTATGTTCGCGTATTGCTCGGTATTGCTAGGTAATACTCGGTATTTGCTCGGTATTGTTAGGTACTACTCGGTATTTGCTCGGTATTGCTAGGTACTACTCGGTATTTGCTCGGTATTTTAATAATAAATACCATTCGGTATTTGCTCGGTATTGCTAGGTACTACTCGGTATTTGCTCGGTATTTTACCTAGCAATACCGAGCAAATACCGAGTAGTACCTAGCAATACCGAGCAAATACTGAGCATATTCGTTCCGGGTTGGGTCGTCGGGCCGCGCGGTAAAGAGTAAGAGCACGTGACGATATATTATAGGCTACCTGATGTCTCTCTACGTCAGGTAACCTGAGGCAATAAAAATTCCTATACCATAGGGGTCATTTAGGATCATTTTCTTTTTATTTTATTTATAATTTATATAAAATAATATAATATAATATTTGTACCATAAATAATTGCTATTTTTATTTAAAATTAGATAAAATAGTGATGGCAGTCGTATATGGAGAAATCTGATTGCCGATAGAAAATGAAATCACATATGAAACATCATAAATTTATTTTGAGTATTTTTAGAAATAGGTTGATTATATATATATATATATATATATATATATATATATATATATATATATATATATATATATATATATATATATATATATATATATATATATATATATATATATAAGATAAAAATATAAATGTAATATATTTTTAGAAAATAAAATTAAAAAAATGAAAAGTGATACACTGTTAAATGTTAACTCCATTTATGCGCTGAAACAGTTTTTTTTTTTGTTGATAAATTGCAAAATTAGCGGCTCCTGCACTACCTAAAACTATGAGGCTATTTCATTTGTTGAACAATGAATACAATGTATTTGAAATGCTTTGAAATTGTTTGGATGAGTGCAAAATAAATGTGAAGTGATTTTTTATTTTTTTTGGATTGAATTAAAATGAATATGGTGTAAAATTCTAAAATAGTGGTGGATAGCGACTGGTGGCGAGGCGGTGGTGACTAATGGTGACTGTGTACTGCCTCCATGGGAGGAGGTTGTTGGTGGCTGCTGTTGGTGAGGCCAGTGGTTGATGATTGGCGATGGTGGGTACTAACCGAAGGTTGGTAGGAGGTCGATGACAAGGGGAAAAAAATGAGTGACAGTATTAGCTATGGCGGTGACCAGAGGAGATGGTGCTCAACTACGGATGGAGGTGGCAGTAGCTGATTGCTGATAAGATGGTGATGGTGGCTAGAGGGTGGCAGTGGTAGTGATAGCTAGCGACAGCTTGTCTAGGGCAACAATGGAGACCAACGATGAAGGTCGGTAGCGGCGAGTGGCGATGGCGGCAAGTGGTAGCGATGTTGATAAATTTATGATACATTTGAAAATCGTCGAAATCTAAAAAGTTCCAAAAATACCTTAAGTTAGAGGGTTAACATCAATATTTTCAAAATTCTGTATTTGAAATATTTTACACCCATTTTAAATCAAACGGACCTTATATCTACATGTCATCTTGGAACTTTTATTACGTCCTCTGATCGGACGTAGATCTACGTTCAGTCAAAAGATTGTTACTCGATTTTTGCTCGGTATTTGGTCGGTATTGCTAGGTATTGTTTGATAATAACGAGGAATATCACTCTGGGAAGACCAATATCAAGTAATACCGAGCAATTATGAGTAAAACAAAAAATACCGAGTTTTTTCACATAATGATATTTCTTGTTATTATTGATATTGCTCGGTATTTCTCGTTTTGTGCCTGCGATCTTAGTGCCGACCGAACGTAGCTCTACGTACGTTCACCGGACCAAATAAAAGTTCGTCATCTTGCTTGTCATTAGTAAAAGCTCACAAAATTTTCAATCAAAGTAGAATTTCTCAACAAAAGCCAAACTAATGATGGATATGCAAGAAAAAAAAAACCAATATTAATAACAAAAGCTAAAATGCTAACATGCTGCTTTTAGATGATAAAGTAGCGTCAACAAAGCCATAGACATTTTTTATTTAAAAAAAAATCTTCAGGAATCTTTAACTGTGGACAAAAAAAGGTTGCATTATATTGTACTAATTAAAATACCTTACACAAATCAAATATGTATTTTCAACAGTAAATTTAAAATTTTACAAAAGAGAATCAGTGCTATATGTTTTAAAACTTCCTTATTAAAAAGTAAAAGGATTTGCATTCATGTCATAATATTTGTATGTATTTATATATTTAAAATTTTATTTTTATATACCATTTTAGTGTTCGATCAAATAGCATCAACAATTATATAACGTGTAATTTATTTTTGATACGTTATAATAAGATTATCTTGATTGAGCACGAATCTCGATGCAAAACCGAATCCGGAAACTTCAAGAATTAAATCCGGAAGCACCCGAACTCCGATTTCAACAAGCTTAAAGTCAAACTGAGCGTCTCGGAAATACGAACCCAACGACACCAAGTTCAACCCAATCCGAGTCCAAATGAGTCCAAATCGAGGACCCGAAGCGTTGTTGGAAGGTTCAAACCGCAATTTGAGTTACCAAACGGTTTCCAATTTTAACAAGGTTATACTCGAATTGAGCGGCTCGACGAGACGAATCCAACGAACCCAAGATCGCTGAATTCCGACATCATTAAGACCTTCAAATATCCAACGAACGGTGCACAATCGAAGGGTTCAATATCGGCCGTCCATTCAAACCACTCCCTATTCGCCCATGATCTCACACCTATTTACAAGACATGGCACTCCAGAAAAACTATAAATAGAGCCCTCATTCTTCACAAAGGGGACTCAAGTGAAGAGAGAGAAGAAGAAGGGAAGAAGAAAAAAAGGGGGAAAAGGAGAATCCTCTCCTCCTCGACCACCGCGCCGGAGCTCTTCTCACCGTCTGAATACGTCGGAACTCTGCCGGATTTTCGGGAAACGCCAGAATTCTGCAAAACTTTGTAAACTTGCTTGAAGAAACGAATTGTAATTTGATTAATTGCCCCGACTTGTGGGACGAATCAGCTATTTGTAATTTGCAAAAGCACTAGTGGAACTTTACAACTGAGCGAGGCCCCGTGGTTTTTTCCCTCTTTCGGGTTTTCCACGTAAAAATCCTGGTGTTCTTTCATTTTCCTGTTTGTGTGCTGAATATTCGTGCAACGCTCGGATGCGAATTTACAAACTCTACCGCCGCGTATATTCTAGCCCACAACAATTTTAAATAAATTTAATATTATTTATAATTTTATTAAATTTAAAATTTTGAATGTTATATAAATAAAATACGAAAATATATAAATATGGGATTTATATTAAATGCCGACATATTTTTCCGCTAAGGTTTGCCCTATTAACTTTGATAAAAAAAAAGGTTTATTTAAATATGCAAAGAAAATGACGTAAATCTTCCTGCGGATCTGCGTGCGGTAAAGCGGTTTCCATGGGTCCAACTTCACGAGAACAACCATTGGAAGCTTGTTGGAGACAAAAGAGTAAAAGACATTGGCTTTTGCTGTTTTACTCCTTCGCCTGCAGTATTAATATTTCTAGCTTTTGATTGACAAAGGTACATAAAGGGCCAGTGAAAAACCTTGGCCTTTTTATTAATGACGACCGAAATTATATGATTAGAGTTTCATAATTTAAAAATATATTTTTTATTTAATAAGGGCCACATGTCCTTTCATAAGGTTGCCCTCTTTATATATATATTTGGGAACAGTATATTTACCTGCTGTCACTCTTGAAAGGATGCTTGACGGCGTGATTAATCCTCAACTGACCTAGAAGAGGCACCGACCTCAGAAACCTCCTGATCTGCACTTGATTGGGCTCCACTTAAGAGGCGATACCGCTCAAGGAGAATCGAGCACGGGTTGGGAACCCGTACTCACCGACCAACCGAGCTAAGCAATGGTGGGTCTTTCACATTGTATCATTAATAATGTTTTGTTTTAGCATGATTGGTTGCATAGGAGATTAGCGTTTAGAGGCCCATTAAAAACTTGATTAACAGTTGAGAGAAGGCTATGTCGAAGAAATTGTCTCCCATTGTAGCATTTTTTAATCATAGATTAACACTAACAATAGAAATATAAGCTTAATTTAATAGCACTAAGCTGGCAAGATTAAAAAGAATAGAAAGCTGACAAGATTCTCTTCAATCCATTGTTTTTTTAAGGAATGAATTTAATTTTATAAATGTATATTAATGGAACATGTATTAATTTTTAGATGTCTCATTGACAGATTTCAGTAGGACTCCGACCTGATAGACACTGGCAGAAATGATTTGGTAAAAAAATGGTTGTTTTAAAACATTGCTACGACATAGCTAAATGATTCGACCCAACTAGACAGAGTAATGTGAGGAAGATCATTTCTAAGGGAAATATCATGTAATAATGAGAAAATGAAAAGTATTTTGAAATATAAATGTTTAAATTTTTGCTTGACTTGAAGCGCTTCGGTGTTGTACTTATAAGTATTGCGGCACTAGGTTTGAGAGCACAATGGGGTTAGAAGAATGGTGCTGCAGCATTTGAGTTTTTGTTCTATTGTATATTTGGATTCAATATGCAGCGTTGCGACGCTAGATTTGAGCGCTACCGTGCTAGGCTACAAACAATGTTTTAATATATTTTTTTTGTTTTAAATCTAAGCAATAAAATATTCCTGCATCGTCACCTCCCCCATTTATGCTGTGACTTGCTCTAGAAGAAAAATGGGAAAGGAAGAGGAAGAGGTGAGCAAAAGAAGATAACAAGCTTATTTTTAGTCTTTTTTGTCTGTCAGTTCTATTGTAAAAAATGTTATGATCGTTGTAAGTAATTATCATCTTACTTCTATTTTTTATGAATTAGATTTTTACGGATTTATCTCACCTAAATATGCAAAAAATGCATTATCCCCTGATTTGTAAGCTTTCACTTTTTAATTTTTGATATATTATAGATCTAATCATTCTGAATGATTTGATATGCTTTTATTGTATTTTCACCAATCAAATATGTGTATAAAAATTTTTGGATAAAATGAGAAGAAAAAAAATAAATTGAAAATAGGTTGAAAAGCATTATACTATGAATTAGCCTGATAAAACTTTAAGGTAATATGTACTGAAATGATTGATATAATTAAGTTAAGCAAGAATGTAATACTGCTAATATTCTGAATTTGATGTGATATAGGGATTTGACATACTAAATTGATATTAGATATATGATATGATAGTCTCATATGATATCCTCAAAACTCACGTGGTTTACTGATGGGAGTCCAAGCAGTTGGAGATTGATTAAGAGTAATAAGGAGTCAAGGCAACTGTCATGTGATTCAAGGGAAGTTATAAGAAGTTTATTGTTTGAGAGTCATAAATGGCAACTAATTGGGAGTCATAAGTACAAAAAAAGATATAAGATACCCTCAACTGAACATCTGAGAGAATATTGATTGTTGTACTCATACTTAATTATTACTAATTATTGATACTGATTACTAAATACATATATGGATTACTGTTATTGTTTATTGAATATGGATACTAATACTATTATATAACTGATTGATTAACGAAGATGATTGAATGATATGACTGAATGAAATTGATTATATGATAAATACAAAATGATTGATTCATATAGGTGATTGATACATATATCATATATATTGTTTTATAAATTTTCTCATGTGATTTAAAGCATATTATTTTTCTTTTGCATTGCAGCCGCACGACACAATCGTATGTTGTCACTTGTTACCACCAACTAGCCAGTGCCGTACATCACCTACTGCCACTATCTAATGACTGTTGTCCAACCTCCGCTGACCACATGATTGTCATAGCCAAGTATTGCCGCCTGTTCATCACACTGGCTACCGACCATCGTGGATCGACTCAGTTTGTTGTCGCGTGTCAGACACTGCCTGCAGTAGGCCTAAACAAATGTGCCGTCATCACCCCGTTGACAAAGGTCATCATTATCATTGAGCTTTATATTACATTCATTTTATTTTAGCTAAAAAAAAATCACCTATCGTTATTTTGCACTCATGACTCATCCGAACTAACATCGTATAATTCACCTGAGAAAAACTCTTTCATACTAAAACACAGCCTGGGCAAACCTGACATGCTCGACAATCTCTTTTCTCTTTCTAAACTTATTATAATACAACTTTCATAACTTGCCCTTAGTAATTAGGAAAAAACCATCTCTTAATTAATTTGATCTCGAATCTGAGAATGCAGCAGCGCTAGCTTTTTGATCGAAAATGATCAATCATACTGAATATCAAGATTCATATAAATAATTGAGCAGATGGACTGTATACGTACTGGATCATTCCCTTTCATAAAATAATAAGTTTGAAAATTTTATCCCATTTTTTTGTACCAAAAAGTTTTTCCATGGTTAGAAAAACCATCATGTGTGGACACTCTAGAACGAGCAAGCTAATAGCCTAATATGACAATATCATGTGTCACCTTTGTCTCTTTGCATCCTACAAATCAATGCGTTCATGCATTCGCAGAGCAGCGCGCCAGCACAATCAACACTATCAGAAAGTCTCAGTCTCTGCACTGATATACAAAAGCCAAAAGCTTTCAGCCATGGCGACAACGAGGTCTACTCCAGCTAGCCTTCCACGTCTAGTGATTATTCAGGCAAGGATCAATCTGAACAAGTGGTTTAGCTTTTTTGCTTTCAAATGGCCAATAATGGGGACACGTTCTATATATACATATAATTATGTACTTGTAAATTTTTTTTAATTGCATGTCGGCAAGAGGAATGAGAATTTTGAAGTAGAATGATTAATTTTTCAGGGGACTCAGTATATTATAAAATATTTTCCAAAAAAAAAAAGTTTATTATAAAATGCTCAAGTTTCTCAAGCGGATTGAGGTGTTATTTGAGACAATTTTTTTATTTGTTATAAATAAAATTATGTTAAAAAGTTTTTTAATAGTAAATTTTTTTTTTTCAAATAATATATATTTTGGTCTCCAGTGGTCCATAAGATAGAAATATAGGGGGATTTTTTTCGTGTCTTTGAATTTCTATATATTTATATATGTTGCGTCCTGGAGTATTCGCGGCAGTAGAGAGATATAAAGTTCAATGTCTTATCGTTGTATGAAAATCCAGCACGCACACAGAAAAAAGAGATAGTGTAGCATTCATAAGAGATACCAGAGATTTTTACATGGAAACCCCTGAAAAGGGGAAAAAAATCACTGGCTCTGGCCCAGTTTGAATGAATCCACTAGTATTTGCAATCGATTACAAATGAGGTCCTTCTTTAGGAGAAGACCTTAGCTTGATGTCACTAATGTATATCATATAGACCGTATTACATGGTGGGAGTTACAATAATTAACATAGATATGTTTGTTTGGTCGGCAGTACCATAGTCGATAGGATAGATGTCAGAAAGATCGTAGTAGGCAGGAGACCAGGGTCAGAAAGATCGTTGTCTAGCTATGGAGGTCGTAAGGACCGTAGTACGCGACGAAGGTAAGAAAGATCATAGTCGACAGAAGAAAGGGGTCCGAAAAGACCATAGTTAGCAGGAGATTGAGGTCAGAAAAACCATTTTCTAGTGATGGAGGTCGGAAGGATTGTAGTAGGTGATGGAGGTCGGAAGGACCGTAGCCGACAAGAGACAGGAGTCCGAAAGACCGTAGTTAGCAGGAGACCGAGTTCAGAAAAATTGTTGTCTGGTGATGTAGGTCGGAATGGCCATAGTAGGTGATAGTGGTAAGAAGGACCATAGCCAGCAGGAGATAGGAGTCCGAAAGACCGTAGTAGCAAGGTGGTACTCTAATAGAACTCTGGGCATCAAGTGGTGGCCCAGCAGAAGTCCGGGCCTCAAGTGATGGTCCAGAAGAAGTATGAGCCTCATGTTCGGGCCTCAAGTGACAATCCGGCATAAGTCTGGGCCTTAGGTGGTGGTCTGGCAGAAGTGAGGGCTTCAAGTGATGGTCCGGCGGAATTCAGGGCCTTAAGTGGTGGTCCGGTGGAGCTCAGGGCCTCAAGTGGTGGTCTGGCAGAGCTCAGAGACTCAGGTGGTGGTCCGGTGAAACTCAAAGCCTTAAGCGGTGGTTCGGTGGAGCTTAGGGCCTCAAGTGGTGGTCCGACGGAACTCTAGGCGGTGGTCGAGGAGGAGCGAGGAGGCAAGAGTGATCTCCGATCTCTTTCTTGCTCTCTTGCTTGGAGCTCCTCCCCTTTTCAAGAAAGACGATGGGTCTATTTATATATTTCTTGGAGTGGCATGGCCTGTAAATAGGTGGAAGATCAAGGGCAAATGGGAAGTGGTTGGATGGACGGCCGATATTGAATCCCTTGATCATGGATTGTTTGATGGACATTTGATTGTCTTAATGATGTCGGAATTCAGTGATCTTGCACTCGTTGGTTTCGTATCGTCAAGCCGCTCGATTCGACTATAAGCATGTCATGTTTAAAAATTATATGGTAATCCAAATTGTGGTTTGAACCTTTCAACAGTGCTTCGGGTCCTCGATTCAGACTCATTTGGGCTCAGATTGAGTCGAATTTGGTGTCGTTGGGTTTGTATTCCTGAGATGTTCAATTCGACTATAAGTTTACTTAATTCGGAGTTTGGATGGTCCCAATTTTAATTTTATAAGTTTCCAACTTGATTTGCCTCGAGATTTGTGCCCGATTAATATAATTTTTCGAGGACGTATCAGTTGTTTCTTATTTTTGGACGTTGATGTTCCAGAAGTACGAAAATATACATTATAGCTCTTGAGGAAATTTTTATGAATTCAAAATTTAGAAATACTCTAATCTTTAACATAAATGACCTGAATGACTCTAAAAATGCTAGATTTTTAAGTTCGGAAAGTCAGAAAAATGGTCACAGGGACTCCAAAAATGTTTGATTTGACTTTTTCGGACCCAAAATTGATCCCCAAAACGTGTCAGGACAGATTGAGCCGTCGACGCTGTCGTCGCCACCTGCCACCGCGTCGTTGTTGCCTCCTGCCGCCGCGCCGTGTGGTGCCTGGCTCGCCAGGTCCGCGCACCTGGCTCGCCTGGCCCACCCGCGGCTCGCTCCTGACCCGCACAACCGGTTCTCCTACGGCCTGCCTCTGACCCGCGCGTGATTGTGGCCTGGGCCCGCTCGGCCCGCCTGGCCCTCGCTCGGTCTGCTGAAGTTAGCTTACTGTTTGGCTAACTGTCGGTCACTTGGTTTCAACTTTACATATGACATTTGTAATTTGATCGCCCTCAAGGACAAGTCAGCCCACTGTAACATACTCAAATTTTAGTGGAATCACTTTCTACTGGGCCAGACCCCTTGGTTTTTCCCCTTTACATTGTTTTCCTTATAAAAAAATCTTATGTTATCTGTATGTGAGCTGGACATCCGTGCAATGCTAAAACGTAGGACTCTAATTCTATCTCTGCATATATTCTAGCCCTCAACAATATATTTAATATTTAGTTATATAGTATTTAGTTTTTAAATAAAATTTAAATAAAATAAAATATATCATTAAAATTAATTTATTTTCAAGTGAGTTATATATATTTTATTGATATTTAAATCTAAGTTGTTATATATATATATATATCAAAATTCATGTAAAAAACTAAAAATATTAATTTTAAGCTATTTTAAAAATGAAAAATATAATTGGAATTTAAGCTTTTTTTATTGAAAAGGAATTTTGTCTCACATAAGAGAGTTAGTTAGGTAATGCACACAGCACATACTGTGTAAATCTGTAGTTAATGATCGATGGAGATGTTTCTTCATAGTGTTGTCCACTTTATAAGCGATGCAAGCCTCTCTCTCTCTCTCCTCTCTCTCTCTGCGCGTATTTCCCAAAAGAAAAAAAAGCCTTCTCTGTGTGCTATTGCACCGGTTTGTGGAGCTAGTTCGCGTGTTGTCATGTCAAATTTATTCCCCATAAAAAAGTAATATAAAATTGTGGGCTAGAAAAATCCTCATCAAATTTTAATCAAAAGAAATATAATATAATAATTAATTGATTATAAATTTATCAATTAGTGAATTATGCTGAGATTAATTTATTCATAATATTCAAAAGTTACACAAATCTTAATGTTAATTCAACGGTTGCAAAATTTGGAACTCAATTAATGAATCATGGATGAGTAAGGGGAGTTAGCTTGAGCTCATGGTTGGCTTGCTAGAAATAAAAGGTATTGGTTGGCTTGCTGGACTCATGATTGTTGGGTGTCGTGCTAAGGGTCATTGGGTGACTCCTTTGAAAAGGGTTCGTTGCAACTATAGTGTTCTTCTGAAGTTTTTTTGGGGAGAAATTATTATGTGTGAATTTCGGACATAGATTTATGTCTAAATATGTAAGTATACACATTATGTACACAGTGTAAATATAATATATATAAAAATACATAACTTTTATTTTAAATAAAACCCGAAAGGGCCTACATGTTAATCAAGCAAAGGATACAAGAACTAAATAGGCAAAGAGTCGCAAAGGCTCCCAAAAGAAACAGTACATATACAGATAAAATCGCCCAAAAAGATTGTCGTAAACATAAGAGGACACCCACGACGAAGAAGAAGAAATACAGCCAATCCGAAAGGAACAACCGAACACCCAAAGGCTCCAAAGCAGCAGCCACCAAGCCAAAAAAAGAAACGTTATTTTTTGGATTTCCTCTTACTTCGTTTATCCACCGAAAAGATAGCATCTCGAATACCACTCTCCTGTTCAAACACATCCTCTTCATCAACCTCAGAAGATGAAGAGCCTTCTAGCCAATCAATTTGCGCCTTAACATAATCCCCTGATCTTGATCTGACACCCACATGGGCATACAAGACATTAGCAGACAGTAAAGCAACTAGGACATCAACAAGCTGTTTATTCACTCCTAATCCCACAGAGGAGACCGACACAACCAGATCAGTTGGCGTCATAGGAGAAGCAACATGAGGAACCAATTCAGTAGAATTAATGTTTACCACTCCCATATTAACATCACAAAATTCATTAGGATCATTAACTAGTACATTAGAATCATGAGGAACGAAAAGACTAGCAGTCATATTATATAATATATTTTTATACTATATATACACTTATAGTCCGTATGTACTTCTATGCTCGGACGCCACACGTAATAATTTCTCTCTTTTGGGATACAATCCTCATAGAGGGTTGTGAACAAGATTGTTGGATATCTCTCTGCCTCATCAGTTCATCATTCTACATATAATGATTGACATACATATTCCTTGCTTGACTTCTCAAACTTCTAAGCGCATCAATCACAATTTCTCTACCTTAACCATGCAGGTTTTTGATAGTCTCACATACACATAATTAAAAAAGAAAGAAAAATTTACTAGCACAAAAAATAGCAGTGAAGAATGATATGAATTTTACAGAAATTTTAAATATCTTTAAAAGTGATCAAATATTAGGTCAGCCCAAACAATCTCATCCCTCACCAATAAAAAAGAATTTCATTACAAATTCTTTCAAACCACATTAATTACATTTTGAGCATTTAAAATAAAAATAAGTCCAAATGAGTATGAAAAAATAAAATAAAATTATTTATAAAATTGTTGATTTCTGCAAAAAAAAAAAAAAAAAAAAATCTAGATAGATCAAACCATGCTTATAGCCCCACAGAATCAATCATAATTTTAGAAAATACGACTAAAAATACATAAAAAAGAATAAAAACTTACTTGTAGTGTATTAATATTTAACATACTTATTTTATGTTTGCTAAGGGGCTATTTAATTTGCTTTATTTGCAATATGATACATTTCAATATATGTATTTTTGAGTGAATTCTTGCAGTGCAAGTTTCAAATGCAATGCAGCTCATTTATGAATTTGAAATTTATTTTCTAATTTATTTTTATTTGAATTTTTTTCAATATATTATAAATTCTCTACCACTTGTTATCACAATCTGTTGTAGGCCTCCAGGCTCCAGCCACCAACCTTCGTCACCAACAGTCATTCGCCGTTACTATTTTCATCAGTTATAGTAATTGCCACCATCATTAGCGTCACTTTTTATAAATTTATTTTACTTACACGGAAGAAATAATCTCTTTCATTTATTTTGTATCCGATGAAATGAATATATTTTGCTCTAAAGAATAGTATGAAGGACGATAATATTTAAAAAAAAATAGCGGCATGCAAATGCAATTTCTATGCTTGTTCAAATAACAAAAACCCAAGCCCTCTTGTCAAGGAAAAATTATTACGTCTTCCCACCTGACGTAGAGATACGTCCTCCTACCACTAAAAAACTCGGTTTTTGCTCGGTATTGCTAGCTATTATTTGGTAATAACGAGGAATATCATCATGTGAAGACCAATACCGAGTTATACCGAGCTATACCGAGCAATACCGCTCGGTATAGCTCGGTATAACTCGGTATTGGTCTTCACATGATGATATTCCTCGTTATTGTTTGGTATTGCTCGGTATTTGCTTGATATTTCTCATTTTTTAGCGCGATTTTAGCGGTGGGAGGACGTATCTCTACGTTAGGTGAGAGGACGTAATAATTTTTCCTTGTGAAGAGATGCATAGCCTTGGCCAATTTACCTGAGGGGATAGTTTTGTAGTATCTTATTTGGGCTTAATCTTTTGGTTGGCCCAAAGAGCTTTTGCTGTATGTTGTTGGGCTGAAATTTTTGGTTTGTTGAATGTTGAGATTAGAAATATTGTTTTAAGAAATAATGGAATTAATTAAATCTATTATTTAATGAGATGGAATTAAATATTAATTTTGATTTTTAAATTTCAAAAAAATTTTCAAAACTGATTCCAAATAGGTGATCTCATTCTTACCTTTACACTATGCCTTTTTTATTGATATATTATTATAAACATTTATTTGTATTCATATAATATTCAATATCTAAATATAAAAAATTTATTATTTTATTTTCTTACCTCTTGTTAGGATATCACCCTAATTAATTGACATAAATCTATAAGAATCACTCATTAACTTAAAAAAATATTTTTTTATTAGTTTTAAGCAAAAATATTCTTACATTATCCTATTAGATTACCCATTGAAGTCAAGATCATGTGCAAATGGTTGTAAATAAACTAGAAATTAATTATGGGTTGTTAATTAAGATACTAGGATTAACCCAAAATATTTGTAGTTTATTAAAAAAATTTCTCAAATAGTATAATGATATATTATATTATCAAGCTATATATATTGATAAAATGTAAATAATAAATGAATAACAAAACGACATAGTGACAATTTATGTTATATATAAAATACAATATTCTTATAATTCTCTCAATACCATAACAAAATTTATATGCATGCATAAGATATTGACGATCATCTCCATTAAATAAAAATAATGAACATCTTAAAATTTGCACACGATGATCAACTCATGTGAACCCAAAAATAATTAAAGAAAATAAATTTAAAAATCTTATTATTATATATAGCTTATGTCAAAACAAAAAGCATGTGAAAGTATGGATAAATTATTACGTGCGGAGTCCGGACGAGGAGAACCGTACAGATTGCTGCATATTTACTGAGTATTTGCATCTTATTTATAAATACTCAGTAAATACTAAACAAATATTCAGTTGTGATTACTACTGAGTATTTTGTGATTATTTGTTGAGTATTTTGTGAGTATTCGTTGAGTATTTGTCGAGTATTTATAAATACTCAACAAATATTTAGTAAATACTCAATAATCCAGACTCCGCACAAAATAATTTCTCAAAAATATGAGCATCATAAATTTTAAGTAGATAAATTTAAATATATTGTACTGTTTTTTCTTCTATAAAATGAATCATTCATTTTTTAAGAACTTTCTTGCCTTAGCGTGTGATATTGTGATATTGCTGTCTCATGTTTGTTGCCATTCAGCTTTGTTTTCCTTGACATTCTTGTAGTTTTCTTGACGTTCATGGTTGGCTACAGGGCTTAATGTTCAGCTCATTTGTGATCACTATGCTGGGCTCGTAATAGCAACTTGCTATTAATTTACAGAATTTTTTGAATTTTTTGGTTTGTGACCCAACAATCCATGGCCACAAATATGCAAGAATTAATGGTACCGGTCAAATCAATTCCATCACAATAATTTTTAAATGCTCTAATGGCTAACTCATTTGCGACCCTTATAGCAAAGAATGTCTACGGATAACATTGTGCTAGCCTCTGAAATCCTTAGTGAGTTTAACAGTAAACATGGGGAGAAATATTTTTGTGCTAAGTTGGACATTAGGAAAGCCTTTGACACTGTTTCTCGGAATTTCCTTCTTCAAAGACTTTCTGATAAAGGCTTTCCCCCGTTATTTGTTAGTTGGATTAAGGGGTGTATTGAAGATGTTTACTTCTCTGTGGCTATTAATGGGGGGCTTGAAGGTTTTTTTCCTTCTTCCTCGGGCTTAAGGCAAGGATGCCCTTTATCCCCATTGCTCTTCTCTGTGGTGATGGATGCTTTCTCGTGTGGACTAAATGATAGCAATTTTTCTGGAATCTCTTGTGATGGTTTTTCGGTTAACCATCTTCTTTATGCTGATGACATTCTTGTCTTTGGGAAGGCCTCTCTCCTTAATGCCAGCACTCTTCATAATGCTCTAACTTCTTTTGGTTTGCATTCTGGCCTGATGGTTAATAATACTAAATGCTCTATTTTGTTCTCTAATAACACCCCTCAGGCGAATGAGATCATCCATTTACTGGGGTTTACCCCTACTGAGAGCACCCTTACTTACCTTGGAATACCCATTTCTCCAAAAAAGCTTAAAACTACTCACTTCCAACCACTACTGAGTAGGCTCTCTACTCTACTTGATGGTTGGAAAGTCAAATTTTTGTCTTATGCAGGTAGAATTCAGTTTCTCAAATTTACTATTACAAATACTGTGGCTTATTGGATAAGGGGGACGGTGCTGCCTAAAGGGGTTTGCAAAAATATTGAAAAAATGTGTGCCAAGTTTCTTTTTCATGGTACACACTCGGGCAAGAAACTTCATCTCATTGCTTGGCATAAAACTTGCCTACCCAAGAGGCTGGGTGGGCTCGGCTTGTCCTCTATTGCTTCCCTTTCTTTTGCGTTTGGTTGCACTTTTATTTGGAGGTTCTATAATTCTAATAGCTTGGCCGCTGGGTGGTTTAAGCATAAATTTTTGTCTCCCTGGAAGCCCTTTGGTACCAAAGTTTCAAAATTTTGGAAGGTGATTTCTATGACTGCTCATAGGATTAAGGAAAAACTGAATTTTCATGTGGTTGCAGAAAACTGTAATTTTTCTGCACTTTGGGATCCTTGGTGCCAAGGCATTTCTATGATTGATTTGGTTCAACCGGAATTTTTCAGTGGGTGGCTGTGTGACTTTATTGTTAATGGTAGATGGTCCTTGCCTCCTCAGCTGGGCCTGGAGGCTAATAGACGTATTTCTAATATTCCCATTCTTCCACAGCCGCACCCCCTTCTTTCTTGGAATTCTTTTGGGAACCCAACTTTCAACACTTTCTATAAGTATTTTTTTGATAATTTTGAAGAAGTTCCCTGGTTCAAATATATTTGGCATTCTCATTATGCTTTACGTTTTTCGGCTTATACGTGGATGGCTTTGCTGGATGGGCTTAAAACAGCTGATGTTTTAGCTAAGAGAAACATTTTTATCCCTACTAATTGCTCTTTCTGTAGGAGGGAGGATGAATCGGTTTCACACTGTTTTTTTCAGTGTGATTATTCTTTTGCTGTTATCTCTACTCTTATACCTGCTTTGCGCTCCTTTTTGCTTCATCCCACGTTGCTACAGGTCTTTGAATTTTTTGATGGGATTCACAACCTGAGGAGTTTTGAGAAGAATTTCTGTTTTTTTGTCATATGTTGCTCTCTGTATCACCTGTGGAGAGAACGAAATGAGAGAAGATATGGTAATGATGAAAATGACGTTGCTGCCTCTGTTAAGAAAATCTCTCATGCCATTGCTGCTAAAACTGAATCCTGGAAGCAAATTGATCGGATTAAGCAGACGTTCTCTTTCTGCTTTATGGATCACTGATTTAATGTTGCCTCCCAGGTTTTTTTATCGGATGGATGGATTTTTTGGTGGAGAATTCTGCTCTCCACAACCGGACGATGATGAGTAGAACTAGCAACAATTTTCGTGATGATGGTCTCTTCCCTTGGATGGCCTGCTGGGAGCTTCGGTTCTTCTTATTAGCTGACTTTCTTTTGATTGCTATGGATGCTGGGAGCTTGTTATTTTTTGGGTTGCTTCCCAGATTTTTCGGCCCTGTGGTTTCACTATTTTGAACCCGGATGCTTCTTATGGGCAACCAGGGAGGAGTGGTTTTTCGGGTTGCCTGTTTTGATTAGCACTTGTTGCTTTTGTTCTGTTAGTTCTGTATACCTGAGTCCGGTTAATTTTTGGTCTCTTCTCTTTTTGTTAGTTGTTTTTTAGGGTCTTTTTTATGCCCTCCTTTTCTTCCCCACTGGTTGGGGTGTTGTTCTTTTTGTAATATTTAGTTATTAATATACGGGCTTCGGTCCCAAAATTCCCCAAAAAAAAAAATTTAATCGCAGATCTGTAGTGGGGCATTGTGTCTTTATAAGTATTTAATAGATAAAAGGAGTGTAAATTTAATTATTAATATATTATATTCATATTAAAATATATTTTTAAAATTTTCAATTTATTCTTATTAAAATTATGATTACAATTATCTGATCTTTTTTTTTCTTAGAATTGTCTTGAATTTGGATATACATATGCAAGAATTATTTTGATTCTTAAAAAAATATTTTTAATTCTTAAACATTAGTTTTTATATTTTATTATATTATTTTGCTATTATGATTTAATGCACATCAATACTCCACAATTTATAATATATATATATATATATATATATATATATATATATATATATATATATATATATATATATATTATATATATATATATATATATATATATATATATATATATATATATACTCATTCAAAGTTTTTTTAGATAGTAAAATTTTTAAATATATTTTGTGATAATTATAATATACAAATAATTAACTTTACACTATTTTTTTAAAAATAAAAATTTCTTTTTTATTTTTATGATTATTTTTTTCGTGTCAGCATAAGTTGTCCATTTAACGAGTGACTTATTTGCCGCATAAAGGTCAAGCAGCCTATTAAATAGGCAACAATACAATTTTTATTTTATTTTTTACTTTTTAATAATTAAATTATTTATTATATCCATTTTTAGACTTTGTCCTCCTAAAAGTCCAAAAATAAATTATCTTTTAAAATAGTTATAATTATATTAATAATATATGATTACAATCACAATAATTATAACACAGTAACATTTTTATATAACTTAATATATAAGAACAGCAATGATAGGATAGCTATATACAATGGTTAAATATAATCATATCTATATCATTTAGATTAAAATCATTTTCTCCAAGAATAGCATGCACATTTTTGTTATGCAATTGTGAAATCAAGCCACCAAATTTTGCATTGATGTTCAGTTACACATCTTCTTAAACATTCACTAAAAGTAATGTAATTACTCCCTATTTTTATCATTAACATTTACTTACTCAGATGCTATGTGTTTGCTTATCATATTCAATAAATTGATGTCATTAGCACTAAATATCATCAAAATACCCATCAATTTTCTCTAATGCACCCCCAACTTTTATGAAAATCATTTTTATAATTCTTGAATATGATAAGCATTAGTTGAATAATATTATGAAATATAAAATGTCAAAATATTTTTTTAGGACATTTAGACCAATTAAGATAAATCCATAGACATATCACATATACAAGACTCGAACCCAAAAACTCTTGATTGATAGTCAAAGCTCCTAATCAATAAAGCAAAGTGAGCTACATAAATATTAAAAAGTTACGCAGGTGAATGCTCATGGTTCATTTGAGACTTTTTTATAATTTAAATTCTTTTCACTGTTTTTAAAAAATTTTATAATAAAAATGTTGTTCAACATCGAAAAATCTATATCTATAATGTAAAAAAAAAAAAAAAAACACTTTTACCGCATAAGTTACAATTTTTTTTTATAAGAAATTTCAGTCATTTTATATGGATATCGCATTAGTCATAGAGCTCACAAGGCTAGAAATTGTACACCCACTTGATTATTGATTATATTATCACGTGGTGTAATTATGGCCTCACGGCTGCACTTGCACTTGTTTTCCTCGTGCAGAATTCTGCAAGCATACATTTCAACGAAAAAGAAGCTTTCGCGCAGCATCTATCTAGATAGATAGTGATTCAATTTTAGAGTTAAAAACACGTGTATTATCAAAACTATATTATCTGAATTGACATTTAATACAACATTATAATACCACACCTTCAAAACTAAAATATATATTATTAAATTAAATTAAGTTAATATAAAAAATTATATAATGATACGTCATAAAAAAGCTATCTTGATCGGGCACGAATCTCAATGCAAAATCAAATTGAAAACTTTCGAAATTAAAATTGGGACCATCCGATCTCCGATTTAAGAAAACTTATAGTCTAACTGAACGTCTCGGAAATACGAACCCAACGACATAAAATTCGACTCAATCCGAGCCCAAATAAATTCAAATCAAGGACCTGAAGCGCTGTTGGAAGGTTTGAACCGCAATTTGGGTTACCAAACGGTTTCTAAACATGACATGCTTATAGTCGAATCGAGCGGCTCGACGAGACGAATCCAACAAGCCCAAGATCGTCGAATTCTGATATCATTAAGACCTTCAATTGTCTGACGAAGGGTCCACAATCAAGAGATTCAATATCGGCCGTCCATCCAACCACTCCCCATTTACCCTTGATCTCTCACCTATTTATGGTCCATGCCACTCCATAAATCTAAAAATAGACCCCTCATTTCTCTTGAAGGGGGGCCAAAGCAAGAAGAGAAGAAGGAAGAAGAGAAGGAAGAAGCTCCTCCTCGACCACCACCGGCCCTCACCTCCGCCGGACCAACGCTTGATGCGGTTGCTCCGCCAGACCACCACTTGAGGCCCTCATCTCCACCAGACCACCGCTTGACACCGTTGCTCCGCCAAACAACCACTTGAGGACCTCACCTCCGCCAGACTACCGCCTGACATCGTTGCTCCGCCGGATCACCACTTGATAAGGCCCTCACTTCTGCCGGGCCACCACTTGATGCTAAGATTTCTCCCAAAGTACCGCCCTTCTACTATGGTCTTTTTGTAATATCTCGTTCCCTTACTGTTCCTCTCTGAATTGGATCTTCCTCCCAGAATCGGCCAGGACGAAGTTGAGATCGTCCAGGCCGATCAGTGCATGGAAAACAGCTGATTTCTGGAGTGTTTTCTGGATGATTTCTGGACAGGATCGTCCGGGCCGATCGTGAGATCGTCCAGGCCGATCTGTACTGTAGAAATTATCGGCCAGACAATAGCCCTGGGTGAGGTCCAGGACGATCAGGATTTGGTCTGATCGTCCCGGGACGATGTGAATATCGGCCTGGCCGATCAGTTCACAGATATAAGAAAATCAGCTCGTTTTGAAGAGAGAGAAAACATTTTTATAAACTCAAAATATCTGAGGAGAGAGAAAGAGAAAGGGAAAAAGAGAAAAACTGGTTTTCGGAGACCGCGGAGCGCTTTTCGTCCGACGCTGCTGTTGGGAAAAGTGAAGATCTCGTGGTAAGGACTCCGAATCTTACTTCTGTTTTCGAAGATGTTGAGTTTTGACCGAGTTGTGATTTGTTTTGTATTTTCGTAGTCAACTTTTCGACGTGATTTGATATTGACACAACTTTCACCGCACAACTTCTGATATGTTATAGATATGATTATTACACACGATTTGAGTGTTTTCTGCGATGATTTTACCGGTCGGAATTGGTTCTACGCGGTTTTTATCGGATAGGAAATTATCAGGATGTTTTCTGACTTGGTTTCTATAGAATAAAAGTCTTGCATTGATGTTATAGATATTCTATTGTAATTTGGTAGAATTTGGAAATCGTGTCTTTTTGCAGGATTTTTTGTGTAAATTCGATAGACTGCCGTTACGCTGCCCGATTTTCGTATGATTCCTGATTTGACTGAAATTGATAGATTGAATTGACATGTGCATGACTATTGACATGATCGATTTAGATTTCTTTATTATTGATTATTGCATCGATTATTGCATTGATCATTGATTGGAATTGATTGATCCTGAAAGACAAGTGGAAACCTAGTTGAACGTTGGTTATAGAAACCAACGTGTATTGAACGAACTACAACAGCACTATTGATATAGATTGACCACTACAACAGCATTATTGAACGAACTACAACAGCACTATTGATATAGATTGACCACTACAACAGCATTATTGAACGAACTACAACAGCACTATTGATATAGATTGACCACTACAACAGCACTACTGATATTGAACGATTGATAACTACAACAGCATCATAGCTAGTGTTTGTGCTTGTCGAGTAAGACCATTGTATGACATTGTATGATCTTGCATCGTATGGACTTCTTGATATGTATTGATTTATTGACTTCCGATTGATTTATTGATTTAATGGATTTATCGAATTGATTTCTTATCGTACGGATTCATTAATTTCATTGATAATCGTCGAGCATTGATACTATTGACCATTGATTATTGTTATGGACATAGATATTGTATAGATTCATTGATGATTGATCGCTGAGCATTGATATGGACATTGATAGATATAGATACTGCATTGATAGCATGGACATGGACATCGTATAGATTCATTGTATTGCTGCCTAGATTTTATAGATTCACTGTTGCTATTGTTCTACACCGTATTGACTGTTTTATAGATTCCTTGTCTCGTATCGCTTTTCTCATTTGACTTCATTGATTAGATCGTATTGATTTGACCGTATTGATTTGATTGACGGATATTGATTGATTGCGTTGATTTATCGAATTGCCTGCCGCTGCATTGACTGGTTTTATTGACTATTGATTTTCGTACCGCATTGACTACTGATTGGATTTCCACTGCATAGAATTGATGATCATTGATTCATTGATTTCCGCTGCATAGACTCATTGACCATTGACTGATTCAGATTGATAGATTGACATGCATATTGATAGCATCGCCTTGCTTTGATTTCAGTTGTAGGCTTTGGTGACCTGCTGGGCTATTGTAGCTCATTATATGTGGTTTAATATTTCAGGTCCGAGCAAGGCAACTGGAATGGAGTTCGATCAGAACGATCAGATGAATCCTTTCGCTACACGGATCTTGGGGTCGTTAGACTTTTAGACCCCGGTCTACTGCCAACTACGGTCCTTCCGACCTCCGTCGCCTACTATGATCCTTCCGACCTCCATCAACAGACAATGGTCATTCTGACCCCAGTCTCCTACCAACTACGGTCTTTCAGACATCTGTCTCCTACCGACTACGTTTCTTCCGACCTCCGTCGCCTAGTATGGTACTTCCGACCTCCATCACCTAGTATGGTACTTCCGACCTCCATTAATACCAGAGTTTCGAGCCTCATCACCAGAGTTTCGGACCTCTATCTCATGCCGACTATGGTCCTTCCGATCTCAATCACCAGACAACGGTCTTTCCGGGCTCTATCCTATCGAATATGGCCGTGCCAACCAAACAAACACATCTATGTTGATTATTTGTAACTACCACCATGTAATGCGCTCTATATGATGTACATTTGTGACATCAAGCCAAGACCTTATCCTAAGGAAGGGCCTCATTTGTAATCGATTGCAAATACTAGTGGATACATTCAAATTGGGCACGGCCCCGTGGTCCCCCCCCCCCCCCCCCCTAGGCGTTTTCACTTAAAAACTCTGTGTCTCTTACGAATTTTACACCCCCTCTTTTATCTGATTGCATGTTGGATATTCGTATAATACTAAGACGTTAATCTATATATTTCTCTGCTGCCGTGAATACTCCAGGACGCAATAATAATAATAATTTTTTTAATTACTTATAAAATAAAGTTATGTTTACATTTATAAAATATCTTAACAATCAGCGGGAGCAATAACCTACTGGTCAATGTAATTGGAGTAGGTTAGGCTACAACATGTGTATCAAAACTTTTACAATTGAGATTGAAAAGCTAGCTGTGGTTGTAGCATTTGTGATTTAAGGTGACAATGAAGTGGATTCTTCATGTTCTTGCATGATTATGGGCTAAAACATATGGTTTATTTCCTCCCCTCATGTAGGATCCACTGTTTGGATCGTGAGCTTATCTCATAGCCGACAAAATGGTGAGGATGAAAAACACTCTATAAGGATTTTAGTAATCTGATTATAAGTAGCTATGTGATTATTAATGATGTCTTTATAAGATATCTAGGAATGGAAGGCTGGCTTGTTCATAGGAGCCATGGTTGATGAATTATTATAGATAAGGATAGCCGATTTTTTGTACGAGATACCAAACTTCTGAACTAGCAGATGGAGCTAAATGATATCCATTGTGGCCTTAGAATGGCTCTATATTTAGCCTCGTTGGATGATCTGGTACATGGGAGTCATTTAATTTTGTACTTTTCAAGAAACAAGTGTGGTGCTTGTGAAAACTTGAATTTCTGAAATAATTAAATTTTTTTTTTTGAATTTCATCGTCATATCTTGCAGAAGAAGAAAGAAGAGGAATGTAGGTGGTTCTGACCCTTCTTCTATTTTTAAATATTTTGATTTTTTTACAGTTTGATTCTCCTTGAAATTGATTTTATTACATTTTCTCTGATTTACTAAACTTCTACTGCGTAACTTTTTTATATGATATCATACGAACGATTATTCTGAAAATTTGGACAATAACATTTCTGAATTTCACTGGGTAAAAGAAATTATTGAATTTTATATATTTTTTCTTAATAGAAGTATGTATTTTTATTTAAGTACACTTTTAATACAAACATTGTGAATGAATATAAACATGTGGGTGAGTAATAGTTGGTCTCCATTACTATTAAACAAATGTAATATTAATATGCGTGACAAACAAGTAAAAGCCTAGTTTCATTAGCGTTGGCTGGAATTAACTAACTTGTACATGATGTGGGCCAACACCATTTTCCTTAAATATATGATTTGATGTTATCCTCGATTGATTCACATGATAGTGATTGAGAATTATAAAAAGTTATTACTATTTCGATGGGCAAAAAATTGACAACTATGTTGACTAAGTCAACAATTATTGACTACATATTATTGATACTATAAAATACTTCTTAAGCCATGTATTCTTACTTGACTATTATGATCACTGAAATGTATGTTACTGATTCGTTATTACAGTATGACTTTACTATTCATTGTTTACTAATTTATTTTCAATGTACGAACTTATTATTACTGTTGCACGTTTACTGATACCAATACAAATACTGATATTATCGCCAATATTGATATTGATGCTATTATAAGAATACTATTACTGCTATAGTTATTGATTCATTGTATTGTTTACTAATTGACTGATTATGTGATATATTGAGTATGCGATTATGATACAATACTAATACTTATATAGAATGTGATTACTGTTATTGGCTTACTCTGTTGAAATTACTGCTCCTTGTTTAGTGCATTAATATGATTTACGATATTCTTTATCAATGTTTTTATTTTACCGATATATACAATTTATTTACTGATTGTCACTAATTGATAATATTGATATGATGACTGCTTTATGATTTTGACATCCATACTTGTTTATTAGTTTTCACATTGTATTACTTTGTTCTCGAATCACACTATTTTACTGTTTACTCACTCTACTGCTATTGTATGCGAGTTTTGTAATTTATGTACTGATTCATAATCATATGAATGCTACTAATATTGAATTTATTAGATATGCATACTGCTTCTTTATCATGTTTTAGTTAAATTATAGAATTTGGTAACCTGTTAAGTTATTTAGCTCATTATATGTGGTTTAACAGGTCATGTCAGAGGATCAACAGTGTAAGCTAGGTTGATCAGATTTCTCCAAGTTTACTATTTACTGTTTCTTTATGTCTGTAGTTATTCATTTATACTCAGGACTTAAATGATAGATAGTATTTGCTTGATTCATGGGTATTGTATATGCTTTTGGAGAAATTAATGTAGATGTGTATATTAAGGATTTGATCGATAGTTTGTTTTCATTGGTATTTATATTGATAAAATAAATTAGATAACTCTGATTATCGTATATTAAAAGTTAAAAAGTGTAATTCTTCTCAATTTGATCTTGGGACATCATAGTGCCAAGGTAAGTGCAAAAGCATATTGTCGATCTACGATTTTCAAGATTGCTTGCATAGTCGAAGTCAGAAAAGGAGTGTAGAATAAGGTCACCTCTTATAACGGGAAGGCTATAACTAATGGTGCATTAGAGGTATCAAATTACTATTTTGATATGTCAATATTGATTGTTTAACATATTATGCATGTATTGACATATTTGATTTATGACAAAGGATATATCTAATCTTGTGATCATGATGTATTATAATAAACGAACTGAGTGGTATTACTTTTAAGAATTCTCAAAGTGTTGTTGGGAGGGAGATTCTTAGTTCAATTTGGCAGGGAAAGTAGTTTCCATTGGTTTACAATCAAACATATTTGAATTATTCAAGATATTAGTGGTGTATGCAAAATGAATATGAAAGTATCCTCTATTAGTTTTGTTGACTTGGAAATCAGAAAAATAGAGATGGGTTCAAGCTCCTTAATGTGGAAGGTTTGATTTAGAATAATGATTGGGGAGAAGATAAGAGAATCACATTACCTTTAGTGAGAATATCATTTACTTGGATTAATAGAAAAATACAAATTCTTGATTTCGATATGAAGGAACAACGGATTAGTAATAATGAGTGTGATGCCAAACTTCTTTAGATTATTAAACAAGATAGTGTACCAATGCATGCTGCATATTTTAGACTATAGATTGCCATCTTAAGAAGACAAATATGGGTAAAGTTTTGTGTGTTATAGAATACTGGCGGTTGAGTCATGTAGACAACATCATCTAGCTTATCGTGTAAAAATGCATTTAAGATGTCTAGTTGAAGGACATTCCATCAGTGCTATAATGCAATGATTACAAGAATTAGATAGTTGGCATTTGTTTCTATCGAACTAAACATCGAATCATAGTCGTTACCATGCTCTTGTTTAAATCATTATGCAATTAGCCTAGCTTTATAGCAAATCACAAAACCTTTGGAGTTAAATTTGGTTTTGAAAGTCAAGCAGTAAGAAAATAATGTTTTGATTTTTTTTTTGGAACTAATATCCAAGTTCCTTGATATTGTAGGGCCAAGAATTTCTAAGACATGGCATCTCTCTGGTGCTAATGATTGACGGCTAAGCTGTAACATGTAGGTTCTATTGTAGGTGTGTGTTGATGATTGAGATCTAGTATATATTGTAGTCTCCAAGTTCCCATTTGTTGTCGTATTTGCATATGATGCTGGTTGGAGTAGGAATTAGTGAGTGATGCAGAGAAGGAATCAGTGTCAAGAGTAGATGGCCGGTAATGTTCAAGTTTAGAGTTTCTATCACAAAAATATTGGTGTGGTAAAGAATGAGTTTTCATAAAAAATTGCATGGCATGAAGTAATTACTTTGCCAGATAGAATCGAAGCATGTATAACCTTTGAAAATGTCATAATATATTATAAAAATGCAATGAGGGGCTATTGGGGAGAGTTTCTTGTTAAAGAGGGGTTTTTTGGGGGAAATAGCATGAAGCTCCAAAGACATAGGGAAGAGTAGTTCAATTCCTTATTATATGAAATGTGATAATGTGACTTTATTATTATGTTTTTTGGAGGGCAATTGATTGAACAAGTAGATAGCAGTTAACAATGCATCCATCTAGAATTAATGAGGGAATTTTGCATCTAACGTAAGGTCCATGCTGTTTTAAAGATGTGATAGTCTTTGTATTTCACCACACCATTTTATTTGGGGTATATGGACAACTTATTTTTTTTGTTATTCCATAGGATAGTAAGTGAGAGCAAAAGTTATTAAAGGTGTACTCACCTCTTCCATCATATCTCATGAATTTAATGTGAGCATTAAATAGAGTTTTGGCCATTTTTTGAGATAGAACAAATATTTGTGAAACCTGATCATATTTCATTATCAATAAAAAAACTCAAGAAAACTAAGAACAATCATCAGTAAATAAATATATGGTATTGGTATTTTTATAGAGTAGAAATAGGGGAAGACCCCTTTATATTTAAGTGCACTAATTTAAAAAGTTTTTGAGATTGAGATATAAACTTAAGATTTGTCAAATGTGCTTGTTTAAGTTTGTTATGTGCCAGCAAATAAGTGCAACATGGCTAGTCTTCTAACAAATATAGTATTTGTTTGTTGTATTTAAATTGTGCTCTCCCCTCCCCAAGGTGATGGATATACTGTAACGCCTTCCCACTTTGAGGAGGCATTGGTTGCTCTGCCTCATCCTCGAGTTGGTGAATAAGAATCACGCCCATGCTAATTGAGGAGGAAAGTTGTGATTTGAATATTCATTAGCATTCTCAAAATTAATATTGATTTCTTCACTGCATAGTTGAATATAGATCAACAAGCCTAATTAATTCAAATTTTATGTAGATTGTCATTTTTATGCTTGATAAGAAGGCGACAAGCCAGTGTGTGCAGAGTAAATTGTTCTCAATATTCACCTGCAAATCAAATGTAGCTTTTGGTTGATGATAAGTTAAATCTCAAAGAGGTATAATGGCATGGTGTTTTTTCATTAAGATGTAGTATAACTTATTTCTCAATTAAACAATCGAGAGCAATTGGCTGATTGGACACGCCCATCTGACTTTGCTAAATCCTAGTAGTGGAGTTGAGGTTAGGGACTTATGGAAGGATTGATGCAGAGATGATGGAGTAGATTATTGTGACCAAGCTTTGGTTTATTAGTTGTTATTTATTGTAATTGGGGTTGTGTATTAGTTGGTCATTGACATTAAATGTGTAATTTGGTAAGCATGGAGAGGTAGAAAGCATTTAAATCCATTGACCTTAACCCCATAAGGTTTAGTTGTCTATGCTTAAAAGGGTTTTATATGCGGTCTTAGCATTAGCCATAAAGTTTTTGAGAGAAAGGAGATAATGGTTATTTCTATTACCTTCAGCAAGTTGGGGTCCTCATTTTGTGAGGTTTGGGAAGAAGAAGAATGGCATTGCGATGAAGACGATTAAAGGAAGTTATGCTAGGAGCATCTATGGGTTAATTAGGAAGAAATGAAAAATGGATAGCAAGTTGAAAGGATCAAAGCTCTTAGTATATGCATTACTGAGCTCAAAATATAGAAAATCCGAGAGAATATAATGGGAAGGAGTAGAAAATGTGAATGATACAACGATCATCCAGAACAACAATACTGGCTAAACTATATGATTTGTTAACGTGTTTGTTATTTTTTTTTTTAGTTCTTTCAATTCAATATATAGATATTATGGCTTCGTTTGGGATAGCTTTTTTAATACTTCATAAGGCAATTTTTTATTACAAAAAATTTAATTTTTGAACTAAAAAAAATGCTTTAAGAAGTATTAAGAAAGCCTCCCCAAATGAAGCCTATGTTAAAGCAAATACCAAATGCATCCTTATTCATATGCTTCATTATTATTTCAAATAATGATACGTCATGGCTAACGTTATTCGCATTCATAAGATTATGACTCACATCCATCAAAATGAATTAGTAGATCACATTATAGCTAAAAGTGACAAGTATTATTTTATATCAAAAAACCAAAAATAAGTTATATTACACAGTTTTCTCAAATGAGTAAAACGTGTTTCTACTTTCAAAGTAAAAAACAAAAAATAAAAATAAAAAGATATAAAGTAAAAAATAAAAGATATAATAAATTGGAGAAAATTGTTCAAAAAATATTGCATGTTCTAAACATTAGTTTAATATTATTATGTAACATAAAAGTAAAAAAAAATAAACAAATGAAAACATGGGGTACGTTTGAGGAGAGATTATTACGTGCGGAATTCGGACGGGAGAATTGCCCTGATTCTATAAGTATACACAATAAAAGCGTAATTATTGTGCATACTGCGTTTTTATTGTGCTTTTACTGTGCACACTAATATAATCCAGACGGTCCAAACTCCACACGTAATAATCTCTCCCATTTTTTAGGCTTTTTCTTTCATTAAAACTTATTTTGCTATTTGCATTAGTTATAAAAAAAAATTCATTTTCTAATATTCTTTAGAGAAAAAGTACAATATACAAATTTTTTCTCATCGGAAGAGTTATTAAGTTACTTTAATATTATTGCAAAAGTCAAAGAGTCTGAAATAATGCACCCACTTGGCCACTTGATTATCATCACGTGCTGGATCTGGATATTTCAATGAAAGAGACGGTTCCGAACTTCAGAAATAAAGCACAATTAATATGTCAATATCACAGGTAGGATAAGAGATATATTTATAATTAAAATATTAAAAATGAATATATATTCAATATAATATTATATTTTAAATTTTAAAGATATTATATATTTATTAAATAAAATTATTTTAATTGCTCATAAAATAAGATATTTAAATTTAGTAAATATCACAAATTCAATTGGAGAAAGAATAGTCATGATATTATAGATTGTTAGATTGAAGTTAAAAATAATAATAGTAGTCATGATTTTTTAAAAATTTTAATTCAAACCTTGATTATTATTCATAAAGACGGATCCTGATAGAATTTCACAAAATTTTGAGTGGATAAGTTCATATAAAATTTGACTTGTATTACCTGACATAACATAATAAGGTAGATAGTAGGGGTGTCAATCTGGGTCAACCCGTCGGGTTCGGGTCGAACCAGATCCGACCTGGATCTAAACGGGTCAACCCGAACCCGACCCGTTTTTGCAAACGTGTCGGACATTTCAACCCGGACCTGACCTGACCGGGTTGCCGGGTAGACCCGACACGACCCGCGACCCGGCAGTGGCGACAGGTGAGGGTTCGGGTTCGTCGTTCGCGGGCGGTACAGGCAACGCGGGAGGGATCTGGACATCTGGGTTTGGCCGCGGTTGAGGCAACGCGCGACTGCGCTAGGGTTCGGAACCCGCGGCAGGCGCGGCACGCGGCAGCGGCTGAGCGGCGACGGGGCGAGGGCGCGGGGCCGCGGGCGACGGGGCGAGGGCGCGGGGCCGCGGGCGACGGAGCGAGGCTGCGAGGGCGCGGCAGCGGGTTGGCACGCCGCACGCGGGGCATGCGTGGCAGCGTGGGGCAGCGGGCAGGCGGGTGGAAACAGTGGGAAATTCAAAATTTTTTAAAATAAACGGGTTGCCGGGTTGACCCGTCAACCTGCCGGGTCAACCCGAACCCGACCCGTTTTTCAAATGAGTCAAATATACGAACCCGAACCCGACCGTTTATCAAACGGGTCGGATTCAACCCGGATTTTCCGGGGTCGGGCCGGATCGGGTTTTCGGGTCGGGTCAAATATTGACACCCCTAGTAGATAGTCTTTAGGTCCTGTCTCTATTTCTATTAATTTCACTGTCTTTCTATTTGTTAACACTTAAGAGAGGTTTTTTTTTTTTAATGTTTTGTAATATGAAACCTGAGGCTCCTGATAATTTTTTGGTGGATTTATGCACATAACATTTAAATTATTTTACAAATTAAATATTTAAAATTCACTATTTACTGATATAACAATTACACCTTTTTATTATTTTCTAAAATAATTTTTTTATAAAATTTTTTTGAATTAATAAATTTTGTACTAAAAAATAATAAAAAAACTGCCTAAACAAAGCTTATATAAATTATAAAATTTACATGATAAATATGTAATTGTAATGAATAAAACTTTGAATGCTACGTCTGTAAATCCCCAAAAATATTTCCCCTCATCATCTATATTTAAACTTTCTTCCGGCCTTGCTTCTTTCCTTGTGCTTAATTGGCAACCATGTCCACTTCTGCTGAGCCGCACTCTCTTCTGAACTGTACTGTCAAAGAACTCGCAGATTACAGCATCAGTGGTGCCGCCTCTTTGCCCTCAGTTTACATCAACCACTGCCCCGCCGTTGCTGAAGCCGAACCCGTTGTCAACGAAGAGATCCCAACCATTGATGTTTCTCTGCTAAAAAATGGAACTCCTGAGGAACGTTCCAGGGTTATCCTTGATATTGGGCGGGCCTGTGAAGAGTGGGGCTGCTTTAATGTAAGTGATCAATCAGCTTAAATGGATATGAGCGATTAAATTAATAAAAAACTGCTTAAAATTGTTCCAGGTTGTGAATCATGGTATATCAGAGAGCTTACAGACGGCGATGATGGAAGCGTTCACCAAGTTCTTCAACCTCACAGAGGAGGAGAAGAAATATTACACGAAAACGAATTTGTATGAGCCGGTCTGCCATGGGACGAGCACTAATTTGATGGGCATGGATGTGCGATTTTGGAGGGATTTTCTTAGGGTTGTGGTCCATCCGGTGTTCCACTACCCAGACAAACCTCGTGATTTCAGGTTTTTTACATTTGTTTTTTAAATTTTATTAAGCTCTTTTTTATTTTCTTATTTATTGCTTCCGCTTTTCTTTTTCTTGTTAAATTTATTTGGAAAGGATCATGAAGAAAGCGTCCATTCTACCACGGTTGTTCTTTTAAATTAATTCTAGGGGAATTTACAGACATACCATTGAATTCTTATGTATTTGCATAAATCATTATATTTGCTTACTATTGCGCACTAAAACATTTGTGGCGTAGAGTGTTAAATATCTTAGCATCATACAAAGGCTCAAGAACACATAAAATTCGTAAGAAGTACTAGAATTATTTTATATGAAAAATATAAAAAAAAGAGAAAAACAAGGAGGCTTGATCCATTTGTAACAGTCCACTACATAGTTATAGATGCAAGAATATATTTGCTATTCTCTACAATTAAAAAGACGAGATTATGCAATTGAGAATGATGGTTTGATTACTATTGTATTGATTACGAAAGTTGGGTGTCCAGAGACAGATAGTTAAAGTCTAATATTGAGAATGGATGTTAGTAGTTAGGTGATGATGATAGTGATTGCTGATGATAGTCGGAAGCAACAATTACCAAGAAATACAATAGAGTTCTTAAGCTCTCTCAACTTTTGAACTTGCTTCATGTGAAAAATGATGTCCTATTTATATTTATTTTAAGAGGGGTACTTTCAGGAATTTGGCCATAATCCAAAACACTTCATTGAACGGATCATATTGATATATTTGATCTTTGATCATTTATCAAGCATTTATGTTCCTTAATGATGCTCTGATTGAATGATCTTGAGGTCATTGGATTAGTCTCATTGAGCCGTTTGATTTGACTATAGTCACTCAAAATTAGGAGATCATTTGGTCCCTTATTAATATACTGAAGCATCTAAATATGCTTTAAGTATTTGATGGGTTCATACAAACTCAAATCGAATAACTTTTGTTGTCATTATGTTCGTCTTGTTGAGGCGCTAAGTTCAACTATACGTTTGTTAAAATTAGAGTTCGGATGACCCTAAATGTAATTCCAAAAACTTCAACTCAAATATTGCCTCTAGATTCATTTTGATCAAATGAATTTTTTGGAGAGATATCACTTATATATGACACCTTAGTCTCAATGTCACTAATACTAACTCATCAAAATTAAAATCCACCTTTTTATGCATAAGTTTTGATGTGATTTAGATAAAAGTAAATATAAAGACTTAAGCTTCTGGATGTGTAAATAATTAAGAATTTAATGATATTTATGTAAATCCCCCAATGACATTCAATTGACTTAGCACTACCACATTCAGTAGTAATTGAGGCCATTATTTCTTCACCATAATCATGGGTCAAGAAGTTATAGCGCATATTTGAGGATGTTTCGAAAGACTTGATTGTTAATAGTCATCTTTACGTGATTTCATCTCAATCATCTATTGCCAAAGTCTACATCACATGGGTACTCTACTTCACTTTTATTTTTCTCCACCGCTACTAGCAACAACTATCCTTCTTCATCGCTGATGTGGTTTTCAATGCTCTTGCTGCTTCCACCGTCACACTCCATCCTCATCTTCATCAGCCCTAACGCACAACATCCTTTTAAACTCGCACTAATAACTATTTGTCTAAGAGATCTCAATTTATTTTCTTCTTTAAAGTTAATATCATCTTGGGTATCAGAATCATCCAAAATATCCTACAAACTCTAAAAACTCCCAAATTCTTCATATCATTGGATTCAACATGACCAACTCTTTTTTCAGGCCATATTTATATCTATCTTTGATTCTCTTATGGCTTATAGCGCATCTCTTGAAAATGATGACCTCATCCTTCGTTGTCTTAATGGTACTGGACATGAATTTAAACAGATTTTTAGTGTTTTTTTTTATGCAAGGGATCAAACCATGTCATATGAAACTGATAGGAAATACTTGAGTTCGCAAGTAATCCTATTGGAAATACTTGAGTTCTCAAACAACCCTAACAATAAATTGGTAAAATCAGCGAGAAAACACCCAAGAACATCAATGAAATCAACTCAAAACATTAGATTTTATTATATAGAACAAAACAAGCAAAACATAGAGCAAAGATACAATTGATCCTCAATTCACGAGTAGAATCATTCTCTCTCAATCTCTAAACAATAAGTCTAGAGCCCAAGACCCCAAAAGACTCCAAGAGAAAACAATCACTAATCATGCCCTATCCCTTCCCTCTCATGCCTATTTATAGCCTTAACCGCCCACCCCCTTGCCAAAAATAGATTAAATCAAATAGATTAATCCACTTATCAAAAATAGATTAAATCAAATAGTTAATCCCCTTGTCAAAAATAGATTAAATCAAATAGATTAATCCTCTTGTCAAAAATAGATTAATTCAAATAGTGAACCACACTATTAATGGGCGGCAATCAAATAGGGCTGGGCCCTTATTGCTTGAGCCGCAACATGGGAGGCGGCTTGACTCGCCTCCTGTAGACTAAGGTCGGCCCATGTGGGGTCGGCTGGGTGGGTTCAGGAATCGACCTAATAATATCGCATTCCCAAAGAACCACCTTGTCCTCAAGGTGGAAAGAGGGAATATGATGCTTTATCCTCTCATAAGGCTCCCATGTCGCCTCATAATCTGGAAGATCCTTCCACTTGATCAATACCTCTTTTACTCCTCCCACTCCCTTGTGTAACTCGAAGGGTTCTAGTATCACCTCCAAGTCCTCTGTTAAAGTCGCTGATATCTCAAAACTTGTGGAAATATGCTCGTGTTCCCATGGAGGTGGCCATCCTTGAGGTGGTTGAAAAATCTTATCGAATTGTTGAATCAAGGGTTACACTGAAAGAGAAACATCCCCTCCCTCCTCCAATTTGATCACCTCCCTCTTATGTAGTCCCACCAGATAGTCTTCCCCCACCTATTGTATGCTTCTAATCATGGTCTTAAGTGATACCATGGCTTTGAATAGTCCTGCATCTCTCCTTATAATCACATTTCTCCCATCCACCATTAATTCCATCGTGAGTGCTCCCCAATTGTCCTTGGTTTCTCCCAAGGTTTGCAACAACTTCATCCCCAGGATGACATCAGTACTTACTAACTTTAATGGGAGAAAATCCTCCATTACTTGAATCCTCTGGATGGTAAAGACCACTCCTCTATGGATCCCTTGGCCTTTCTTCACCTTCCCTGTACCTATTATCGCCCCATAATAATCGGTGTCCACCAATTTCACTCCCAGTTGGTTGACGACCCGAGTGAAAATGAAATTATGGGTAACCCCACTGTCAATTAATACTACCACCTCCATGCCTGCTATTTTCCCCTTTACGTTTATCGTATGATTTGAAATAAATCATACTACTTAATTTAGGGAGACCTCCACCACATCTAGATGCCACTTGTCATCTATCTTTTTCTCACCTCCCTCATCAATTTCCTCTCCATCACATATGGTGAGAACCTGAAGAGTTCAATCCATACACCTTTGCCTTGGAGTATAATTCTCATCACACCAGAAATATAACACTTTTGCCCTCTTCTCATGTATCTCTTTCTCTGTCAGCCTCTTGAAAATTTCCCCACTCCTCCTACTGGCTTCTCCCTGGTGGTCTCATGAAATCCTCCTGATGCCGGATCCTTGGGTGCTAGGTGGGTAGTCGACATCCGGTACGTACCTCCTGGACTGCTGGTCCTAGCTCCCCTCTCTAGATTCTTCTGATTTTCTACCAGCTGGGCTAACTTCATAGCCTCTTACAAGTCGCAAGGCATCATGACTTTTATCGCCACCCTAATCTCTGCCTTGAGCCCCTTCATGATGTTTCCTTCTAATGCAATCTCTGATAATCACTCTACCCGACTGGCCAGCTGCTCGAACTTCTCACGATAATCCGCCATTGATCCGTCCTGCACCAGTGCGAAAAACTATTCATAGAAGTCCCATCCCCCATCGGTTTGGAAACGTTCCAATAAACCTTCCTTGAAGGCTCTCCAGCTCCGTATAGATCTTCTTTGGTCTCTCCATTAGAACCATGATAATGCCTTTCCCTCCAAACATAGGCTTGCTGCTGTCAGTTTCTCTTCATATGTCAAACCATTCAAGGTGAAGTACATTTCCACTTTGTAGATCCATCCGTAGGCATCCCCCCCTTCGAAAATTGGCTTCTTCAGCTTCCTTACCTTTTGATCTTCCCCTTTTCTTCTTATTCCTCCATAGTTTCCCCTTTCTCAAGTGCTTGAACTCTCCCAAGTGTCCTGATCTTCTCTCCTACGTTCATACATGAAACCCTCTTCATTTTCCCCCTTCTTTTCTTTCCCAACCAACACCCCTTGAATCTTGCCCCCTATAACCATGCCTTCCTGCATACCTCCCATCTTGTTCCTCCATGATTTCCACTTCATCATCCCTCATGCGATATTCCAAATGTATTGTTTTTCCTGCCGGTTCTTTGGCCTCCGATGCTGCCGTTTGGATTTGATTCTCCAATAACTTCTTCATCATTGCATGAAGATCGGAAACCTTGTCTTCCACGTATGATATTCAATCTTCCAATTTGGCTCATCTCTCCTTCAAATCTTTCTTCAAATGCGTCTACCTTCTTGGCCGCCATGAAAAAAATTTGATTTTTGCTTCATAAATTAGTAAAGATCCTTTCCTCTGGATGAAATTTTGCAGCTGAAATTTCAGAAAATCAGCTCCCTAATGGTTCAAAGACTTACTTTGATACCAATTTGATAGGAAATATTTGAGTTCGCAAGTAATCCTATCGGAATACTTTAGTTCGCAATCAACCCTAACAATAAATTCGTAAAATCAATGAGAAAACACACAAGAACATCAACGAAATCAACTCAAAATAGTAGATTTTATTATATAGAACAAAACAAGCAAAAGATTGAGCAAAGATACAATTGATCGTCAATTCGAGAGGAGGATCATTCTCTCCTAATATCTAGACAATAAGTCTAGAGCCCAAGACCCGAAAAGACTCCAAGAGAAAACATTCATTAAGCATGCCCTATCCCTTGTAAAACCCAAAACCTTTGGGTCGGATTTACTATGAATGAAGCCGAGTGAGAGTAGAGATAAAGTAAGCGTGTTGTACCATTGTCCTGTTTTAGGCCGTATATAGCTTTGTGAAGACGAAAAACGTAGTCTGGGTGAGATGAGTCCCCGAACCCTTTGGGTTGAGTCATATACACAATTTCGATTAGAGTCCCATGTAAGAAAGCATTTTCAACGTCTAGTTGTTGAACCGGCCAACCACGATTGAGAGCTATGGTTAGAAGTATACAGATTGTGGGAAATTTAGCCACTGGACTAAACATTTCAGTGTAGTTGGTGCCATATTCTTGATGGTTGCTTTGGGCAACCAGTCGAGCTATAGAGCCGTTGGTATGGTGTTTTGTTCTGTAAGTCCATTTGCAATCAAGAATGGACGCTTTTGGAGGTGAAGGCACAAGGCTCCATGTGCCTTGTTTTTAAAGAGCAAAGAATTCTTTGGTTATAGCTTGATGCCATTCAAGATGTTTGGAGGCCTCAGTATATGAGGTGGGTTCAGATGGAATTGTAGAAATGTTTTGCTGATGAATAAGGTTTAATTTTTGGCGAGGTTTAATGAGCCTGTATGAGTTCTAATGACCATTGGATGGCGCTGAGGGATTTGAATGGAAGTTGAGGTGGCAGTAGGAGGCGGTGGGGGATTGGGAGGTGGTGAGCTGGTCAAGTATGGAATTGGATCCGTAGAAGATGAAACAGTGATTTCAGCCGAGTGTTGATGAGTGTGGGACTAGAGTTGTGTGGCAGATGTGGGTGTGAGGAACGAGGGAGTAGTGTAGGTTGATGAAGGAGACTTTTGGTCAGTTGGTTTGTGAAAGGGGAAGGATTGTTCAGCAAACATAACATTCTGCGAGATATAAATCCTATTGGTCATGGGATCAAAACACTTGTAGCCTTTGTAGGAATCCGAGTATCCTAGAAATACACAGGACTTTGCTTTTGGTTGAAGTTTGTGTCTTAGATTAGGGGGAGTTAACAAAAAACATTCACATCCAGACATGCGAATGTGAGAATAAGGAGTGTTAAAGAGAAGTTGAAACGAAGAGGAATTGTGAGTTGTATTGGGCGACATGCGGTTTATAAGGTAAACAACCGTGAGGGTTGTTTTAGGCCAGTGAGTATAAAGAACAGATGCCGTATGAAAAAATGTTTGCGTTCTGCTAACCAATAGTGATGGCGTCCGATCCTTGATATGAATTTGAAATAGACATCTTGTCAAAAGAGTTAGCTATGTGTGAGGAGCCGGAGTGAAGATACCAGTCAGTGAGAGGTGGTTGAGACGTGGCAATAAGAACATGGATGAAGGATTGGTGGGAGGAACATACTGCATGTTCATATGATGCCAGCATGCCGAAGCCAAATATGCCTTCACTTGTTGCAGATTTGACAGATGATGGCTGAGACAGAACGATTTGTATTTGCAGAATTTTGCGGAATGCGGCCACAACTCCTTCGGCCTCGACTCTTGGATGAGTAAAAAGCTAGGTTCTGATCTGGCGGAGTGAAGAGACGGGAGGCTTCCATGGCAAGATTAATCTCCTCACTGAGGAGTAAGGCGTAAAGATTGTCGAGACTGTCGGATTAAGCATAGTTCTGATAGAGGTTTTGAAGGCTTGGTAAGAAGGCGACATACCATTTAAGATATAGAGAATTATATCTTCTGTGTCGACGGTGGAACCAGTGACATCAATTTGATCGACTAGAGTTTTGATTTCAGTGAGGTATTGAGTCTTGGTTGAGGTTTTCATAGAAATGTTATGAAGCTCATTTTTGAGCTGGATAACTTTGGAGCGATTGGTAGATTGAAACGAAGCTCCAACGATGCCCAAATGGTCGACGTGGAATCAAGATTCAAGATGTAGGGAAGAACAGATGATGAATTGGTGGAACAAATGGCAGCTGCGAGATTATTATCTTGCAGAAGCCAATGATGAAAGGCGGGATTAGGGGAGGTAAAGCCGTCGGATTTACGGTGCAGAGTTGGGGGAGTCGGGGATGTCGAGTCAAGAAATTGAGCAAATCCATTAGCACGGAAGAGCTTGATGATTTGCGACTACCAGAGAGGATAGTTGTCGGTGGATAATTGTGTCGGAACGTGATTCTTGAGGTTGGAAACAAGAAATTTCAAAGAGGATGGAATGCTTGTAGCATCAAGAGAGGCAGAGTTCTCCTGTTCTTCGGTCCATGTCTCTGATGACTCCATGAACATTGGCGAATCGATCGTCCCGCTCTGATGCCATGTAGAAATGAACTGATTAGAAGCAGTTCTTGAACACAAGAAGAAGAAGAAGAAGATAACATCGCAGAGAGGAAAGAAGAATTTTATTTCATAGTTCGAATACAAGTATACAGAGGTATTTATAGAATACAAGTAGGTAGGTACATGTAAGTAGTTGGAAAATAACCATAATAAGTTAACTTGTCTTTTATGTGTTATTGTGTTCTTAGAACTATCAATAGAAGCTAAAATGAAAAAAATTGTGGTTCATCAAATTTGATTTTTAAGTTTTTTAGTCTTTTGAGGAGCGGGCTTCATAATATATAGGTTGCTCATTTATAACTTAACCATTATAAAATTATTTGATGAGCTATAGGGCTTGGGTGGGGCTAGGCCAAATGAAAAAAAATAAAAAAAAACAAAAAAAAAACATGGAGCTCAAATAGTCTATTTCCTGCCCCCGTATTCAGAGGATTTCATCATACTTTATCACATTTTTTTCTAATGAAATCAACTAAATGAAATATTATTTTCCATTTTTTTTAATATTATTTTTCCATTTGAGTATCATAACATCAAAACTTGCTTTCATCTCATATACAGAGCGATATCAGACGAGTATGCACATAAGACCAGAGAGATCTACAATGAACTACTCGGAGCAATATGGGAAAGCCTTGACCTGGACGTAAGTTTCATGGAAGAGTCTTTAGAATTAAAATCAAGCCGTCAAACTCTAGTAGGAAATCTCTATCCTCCGTGCCCACAACCAGAGCTGGTCTTGGGGTTACCTCCTCACTCTGATCCCTGCCTTGTCACTCTTCTTATGCAAAACAAAGGTTTCAATGGCCTCCAAGTTCTTCACAATGGCAAATGGATCGTCATCCAACTAGTCCCTCGCTCTTTACTCTATCTTACTGGAGATATTATAGAGGTATGCATTTCGTACCCATAAACTCATTTCCTATAAGCCGAGGGTTGTTTAGTTACTGCCAGAGTGATATTGTCATTGATCTTTAAAGTCATAATTCAAAAAAATAATTTGTTTTACTAACATTTATTATTTATTGGTCATATTTTTTTTATTATAGTAAAATTTTTGAAAGAAGTATGATTGTTGATGTTGTAATTACAAATTTTAATTATGATTCTTATAAAAATATGATAAAAAGAATCATTTTTTATTATAGACATTTTGAGCAAGATAAAAAGAGTAAATGGTATTCTCTAATTTTTTCCTGAAGAATCAAAATAATCTTCGACTATATAAAAGTTCTAATTTAGACCTTTGACTTTTTAAATAGAGACCAAAAGAGTTCTTCCGTGGATCAGTAAGGTCCCTTTTTAAAAGTCAAGTAAAATGGTGACTTTTAAATAAGATGATGCCATATTGATCTTTCGTAAAGTGTTAGGGGCCATTTTAATTCTTATTTTAAGGCTTCGTTATTTTATTTACCAGTACTGTTTTGAATGTTCTAACTTTAGTATATCGCAGCAGATTGTTAGCAATGGGAGGTATAAGAGCATAGTGCATAGGGCCATGGTTAGCAGCGAGAGCACGAGGATTTCAGTTGCGACTCAGGTAACACCTCCTATTGAAAATGTTACTTTTGCTCCTGCGCCAAAGTTGCTTGAAAGATCTAATTGCTCTACTATATTTCGTGGCATCACATTCAAAGAGTTCTTTGCATTAAAATTTCAGCACAAATCGATGAATTCTATTATGGATTTTATAAAGGTGTGATTTGTAGTATGAATTTCTATGAGATCTTATAAAGAACAATATGTTGAAATCGAATGTAACCTATAAAGCATTCTGTATAAAAAACTTCCTCAGCTATGTTATGTCAGTAAAATGTATTACCATGTATGGGTATGAGGGGGCTATCATCCCCAGATTATTATTGTAATTTGTAAGTGTGAATCTGCCATTGCTGTAACTATTATGATAATTGTTGGAAATAGTTGTGGATTATGCATAATATTGAGATTGTATTAGATGTGATTTATGCTATTAAGGTTTCGTTTGTGACGACTTTTTTATTGCTTCTTAAAATAATTTTTTAGCATAAAAATTAAAAATTTTATATTAGAAAATTATTCTAAGAAGCAATAAAAAAGCCATCCCAAACAATAAGTAAATGTGATATATTCATAATTAGTTATAAAATATATTCATATCTCAGATAAAGATCAATTGATCTCTTTTTCCCTCTTGGAATCAATAGATTAATCTTTTTCTGATTTTGACTAGGCATATCGCTAAAAATATTGAGTTTTAATTGATAGTTATTTAGTTTAAATGAACTTAAGAAATTATCATTTTTTTTAAATCGTCCATCATGCGCACTTCTATCATGCGCACTTCTAACTGAAGCTCCATCGATTAACACTATAGCGATAAAATTTCCATCATTAACAGCTACTATAGTATCATATTCGGAACGATATTCTATTGATTTTTCGTTGGTAAAATATAAATTACAGGCCAATCCTTTATTGCCGCATTTTTGTAACAGCTTGTCGGAGGCTTGCTAGGGTTTTTTTCTCTCTGCTTCCCGCCGTTTTGCCTCCCTCTTCTCCCCTCCTCCGACTCTGCCAGAGGATCTCTCTCTTTTCTTATGGCTTCTCCTCCCCCATCTTCGAAGTTTCCACCTCTGCCTTCTTCTTCTGGCGGGGCTCTTTCCTCCCCGCAACATCTCTGGAAATATTTTTTTGCTCCTTCCGAACCTTCTCTTATGGATCTTCACTTTTCCTTTCATCCCTATGAGCCAGAGATCATTCCCTTCTTTGGTGAAAAGTTAGCTAAAGGAGCTGAATCTTGGAGCTTAAGTTTAGTTGGCTACTCTATTGGGCGTCATCCTTTCTATGAGGCGCTACTTGGTTCCATTAAGAAAACCTGGGCTCTCAAAGGCTCGTTGCAACTGCTCTCTCTCAGCGATGGATTCTTCCTGCTTCGTTTCTCCTGCTCCGAAGACTATGACATGGTTTGGGCTAAAGGTGTTTGGTTCTTATTAAGTAAGCCTTTTATCCTTCAAAAATGGCATCCCAAGTTCAAGCCTAAGAAAGAAAATTTCTCATCATACCCGATTTGGATCAAAATCCATGACCTGCCTTTAGCTTGCTGGAACTCTGAAGGAATTTCTAGAATAGCAAGCAAAGTCGGGGTCCCCATTGGGGCTGATAATTTGACTACTCAAAGAACTAGATTAACATATGCTAGAATTTGTGTGCTAGTTGACAATGAGTCCGCCTACCCTGAAGAAATAGCTGTGTCACTTGACGGGGACGTGGTTCGTTTAAATGTTCAATATAAATGGAGGCCAACCCCTTGCATGCGCTGTAAGTCTTTAGTTCACTTCTCTTCTTCATGCTCGACTAAGCCTGATCCTCCTAATGATAGAAGTGGGAATCCTTCTGTTGTTGTCTCCAATGAGTATAACAAAAGAGGTAGAAGCTTAAGTAGAAAATCGAATAACCGCAGATTTCCTGATGATCACCTGGATAAGCTCCCTCAACAAAATACTACTGCCCAGGACCGGAATATACTTCCCCCATCCTCTGAAATCCCGCATCCCATTCTACACTCTAACAATTTAGGACTGCATCTTCACTATCAATGTCATTCCCCTATGCCTATGGATAATAGATCCTCGATTGACTCAGCCTAACCAGTCCCATATTTGGAGAAAGCCCTCCCTGATTCTATAACTATACCAAATCTAAATTCCCCTAACGTGGATGACAACATAATCACACAAATTCAACTATCTTAGGATCATAATATGCCTCCTTCCGGGGTCATCTCCCCAAATAAATTTGAGGTTTTACAATAGTATGAGGATTCTCATTCCTCGTTAGAACATTTGGTCGTTGGTGATAAGTCTGATTCTAGCAAGAATTCTAAAGGGAAGCAATTTCAGGCTTCTAGTTCTGTTTCATCCAAAAATCCCACTCGGGGGAAGCAAGGTAAAAAGCCTCCTCCACACCCTGGCCACTGATGGTTTTTCCTGATATAGCAGTTTGGAATATCAGGGGTTTTAACCACCCTGATAAAGTTTTGTGTTGTAAAAGTTTGGTTGTATCCTTTAATCTGGATATGCTTTGTGTATTGGAGAATAGAATTCATCATTCTTCCCTTCAAGATCCTTTTTTTTGAATCATTTCATACTATTTTCAATTCTGAAAGTAGTTGCAACAATTTTGCTCTTTCAACCTCTGGCCGCATTTGGGTGAAGTGGAACTCAAACAAACTTCACTTTCAGCTTATTTCTATCACACCTTAACTTATTTCGGGTATGGTCACTGTTGGTGGCTTGGTTAAGTTTCAACTTTCTGTCATTTACACCTCTAATAACAGTGAAGATCGTCAAGCTCTATGGGGGCTTATTACGCAAACTGCTGCATCCATCGATGTTCCCTGGATTCTGTTGGGGGATTATAACTGCTATCGGTTTACTTATGAAAAGTTGGGAGGGACTCCTCTGACTTCCAGAAGTCTTTCAGACCTTAACTCAATGATTTTTTATAACGGCTTAGATGATCTTCCTTCGATTGGTTGTAAATTTACCTGGTTTAATCAACATTTGGATGCTCCTATTCATATCAAACTTGACAGGGCTTTGGTAAATGATGCTTGGCGCTCCTCTTTTCCAAGCTCTTATTGCTCCTTTCAGAGCCCCTCTTGCTCAGATCATTGCCCTATAGTTTTACATTCTGGTTTGATTAAACATTCTGATCATAGATTCGTTTTTAAAAACTTCTGGACCAAAATGGATTGTTACTGGGTACTGCTTCTATAGATTTTCTCTAAGCCACAATTTGGTAATCCTATTATCTCCTTATGCAACAATCTTAAAATGTTTAAAGGCAGCATTCGTAAGAAGTCTTGGGCTTATTCTACTTCTATTAACTCTCATCTGGATGAGCTTCACAAGCTTCAAATGATATGGATGGACAAACTTCATGCTAATCCTTATAATTCATCTCTTAATGCAACTCTCAAAGATATTAACTCTAGAATCTCTGATTATTCTAGCTTGATGGCATACTAGGTTATTCAAAGGGCCAAAATGAACTAGCTCAAGCATGGTGAAGATGATTTAAAATTTTTGTATGCTAAAATCAGAAGTAGAAAAAGTAAAAATCAGGTGGCGGGGCACCTCGCCCACTCCATCTCCATTGATGCTAGTTATGTAGGTATACAAGGCGTCATTCAATACTTTCAAGATCTTTATAATCCTGCTCCACCTTCGTTGGTGGATATGTCTATTTTTCCTAATGGCTATATAATTCCTGATCACCTCATCTCCTACCTTACTGTCTTGGTTCATATTGATGAGATCAAGAAAGTTGTGTTCACTGGATCCCCTACTTCTTCTCCAAGTCCCGATGATATCAACTTCCACTTTTATAGATCTGGATGGTATATCATTGGGCCCATGCTCATTAACGTTGTTAGCTCATTTTTCTATAAAGGTTACATACTTAGTGGGGTAAACTCAACTGCTCTTGCTCTTATTCCTAAACACAAGCATGACTCTTCTAGTTTTGACTTTAGACCTATTGCTCTTTGTAATGTTATTTATAAAATTATTGCTAAGATTATAGCTAATAGGCTTTCTCCTATCATGCCTTATATTGTTAAAGCCAATCAAGCTGGTTTTGTTAAAACCAGAATCTCCACTGATAATATTTTGTTGGTAAAAGAAGTTTTAACTTACAGCTCTAGAACTGGAACAAATATCTTTTGTGCCAAACTTGATATTTGTAAAGCCTTCGATACTGTTTCTAGGGAATTTTTAATTGCAAGGCTTCTTCAGAAAGGCTTCCCACAACAATTTGTTAACTGGATTAAATCTTGTATCTTTTATGTTAACTTCTCTATTATTCTTAATGGTGCATTAGAGGGGTATTTTCCCTCCTCTGCGGGCTTGAGGCAAGGCTGCCCTCTCAGTCCCTCTCTCTTTTGTCTGGTTATATGTGCTTTTTCTACTCTGTTGAATGAAGGTATTTTCAAGGGTTTCTCTATAGATGGTTTTAACATCACTCATCTTCTCTATGCTGATGATGTTCTTGTTTCTGGGGAAGCTAATTTAGACAACTGTCACATTTTGTCTAAAGTTCTCAATACTTTTGCTAATGCTTAGGGATTGCATATTAACTTGGATAAGAGTTCAATTATGTTTCCCAAGTGCTTGAGAAACAAAAATGCTATATGCAACGCTCTATCTATCTACAATATCAGTAAAAAAATTACCTACTTGGGAATTCCATTATCATTTAATGCTTTGAAGATTGCTGATTTTATGCCTTTGATGGATAGCATTACCAAAAAGATGTCTGGTTGGAGGGCCAACGTTCTTTCTATTGTTGGCCGGTTGCAATTCCTGAAATTTACCATGATTAACTCTATTGCCTATTGGATCAGGGGATCCATTATACCTAAAGCGGTTTTGAAATTCTTCAAGAGGGTTTCTTCTAAGTTCCTTCTGTTTGGTGAGTTGGATGGCAACAAAAAGATACACATGATTTCTTGGGATAGAATTTGTAAACCCAAGTCTTGTGGCGGTTTGGGTATTCCTTCTTTGAATTCTTTGTAGTTTGCGTTTAACTGTTCTATCATTGCAGGAATGTATAATTGTTCCTCTGTTCTGTCCACTTGGCTTATTCTAAGATACAAGTCTCCTTGGCGCCCCCCAAACAACCTGGCTTCGAAGTTCTGGAAATATATTTGTAATTCAGCCCAGACCGCCAAGTCCTTTAAATTTAGAATTTTTGCTTATGCCCCCATATCGCTGCACTGGGACCATTGGTGTAATAATGCCTCCCTCACAGATATTGAAGAGGGAACTTGTTTCTTGAATATTACTCGTTGGGAAACTCCTCTTAATGTTTTTTATTTTTGGGAACTGTTAGGCTCTTCCTGAGTCTCTCCCCCCTCTTTAAGGAATACTATTTCTAATATTTGCATTCATGACAGCTCTGCCCCTTGCTTAATTTTGGACAATAATGTTGTAGGCACTTTTAGTGAGTATATCAAAGGCTTTTATAAACAGGAGTCCATCCTCTCTTGGGCAAACTTGATATGGCATAAAAAATCAGTTTTAAGGTTTTCAGTTTGCTCTTGGATGGCTGTGGTGGGAGGCTTGAAAACTGCTGATGAGTTTCTCAAACCTAACATTTCTGTTCCTTCTATTTGTGGTCTTTGTCATTCTGCTCTTGAAACATCCACTCACTTGTTCTTTGAGTGCTCCTATTCATTCTCTATTATTACTTATATTATGCCCGTAGCACATGGTTTTTTGCTTAGGCCTACTATCTGCAACTGTTTGAATGGATTGAGGCTACTTACTCTCATCACCAGCTGGCTAAAAGTTTTTACCTTCTCATTTCTTGTTGTTCCATTTATTTCATTTGGAAGGAACATAATGATAGAAGATTTGGGACATCTTCTCATAGCAACATCACTACTGCTATTTCCATTAAAAGGGTGGTTTTTGAAAAAGTTAACAAATGGAAGTGTTCTGCTTCTATGCTGGATCTCTTATGATATGTACTTCAAGGCCTACATGACTGATGCTGGATTTCGGTTGGCTTTGCCTTCAAGTAATTCCTTGGACAATGATGTACCCTAATGCAGGCCCCCTAGGACGGCCTTTAGGGGCAACCAGGGGATCTCGATACTACTGCTTATTTTCTAAGTCCAAGCAAAGTTGGATGTGATTGTCTGTGAAGATATCAGAGATTTTTGTTTTGGTTGTTTTACTGTACATTTAGGTCTCGTTTGATTAGGCTTTTTTTCTCCGTTTCCGTTTGAATACGTCGAAATCAATCAGTATTTACTGTTTGGAATCAAAACTTAATAATAATTCCTTTTTAATAAACATCATTTTTTCGGCGGTTACAGAATCCTTTTCGTATTTGCTTCTTCGGTCACAAAACGGAGTTTCGGAAGCGAATTATGCCTTTTACAATAAAATCTCAAAAGCAGACTGCTAAACAAACAATTTAAAATTACTTTCAAGTATTAATAAGCACTTTTAAAAATATTAGTCAAACATATCTCATTATTGAAACTCCATTTTATTGAACGACTTTTTCTCAACCTCCTTTTCTAAAACTCCTTTTTATGTAAGCATAAACCGAATCAAACGAAGCCTTAATGTCTATTTTACAGGATGATGTTTTGCTCTTTTGTGGGCTCTATCTGAGCCAGCCTCTCATTTTTTGAGGCTTTTGTTCTTCTTATTTACCTGTAATCTTTTTCATCAATATACGGGCTTTGCCCAAATTTTCCCAAAGAAAAATATATATACATATATATACACACACACAAATTTATAACAATTTCATAGCATTTTTTAGTACATATATAACACTAGGAAAAACATAGAAAATAAAAAATTTTTCTTGTTTTTCCCTTGAGATCAGTTGGAAATTCTTTGCTAGCTATTTTTTAATATAAGAATGATAATTATTCCTGCAAATTGTCACCCGGCTTGTATTATAACTCTTCTCGGCCGTATCGTAGCTTCTGTTGTATTAAAAATATATATATATAGTTGGCTGAAGCTAAAGGTCAAATAGTAGAAGGAAGAATCTTGTAATGAGTAGCAGAAGAATAATAAGAAGAACATTCAACTAAAGGCATCTTAAGCCTTAGTTAACACTAAGGTTAAATAATGAAGTCGCTGTTATATTATTGAAAGCAAATTCCTCTTGTTAAACGATTTATATTAATTTCCAGTTTTCATAGTGGACGGTAATCTGTTCGTACTTGCTTCTTCTTCTTCTTTTAATTTTAATTTTTTGTCCGAGGCGTAATTTATTTTGAAAAGGCTTAGCTAGTGAAAATACGCCTCGTTAATTTATTTGATAAAAACATTTAAAATTGTTATTAAGGTTCAGAAATTAAAGAAGTCTACGTTAAATATGTGCTTTGGCACTGAAAATTTTCAAACTAAAATTGTGTTTTAAGAAATTTTAATTTGATAAGCAAGCATAGCATATTACTAATTAAGCAACCGCATTTTTTATTTGAAATTATTTATGATAATTTTGCTTAGTGTAATATAATACAAATAAATATAATTATTATGTATTTATTTATTTAACATCTAAATATTTAATTATATCAAATTTTTATTAATATTAATTTTTATAAAATAAAATATTTTTTTTCATATATATATATATATATATATATATATATATATATATATATATATAAAATGTAATTTTGATATTAAAGTATTATATAGTTAAATAAATATTAAAATTTAGATAACAAATATAAATGATATGTATTAAAATCCAACTATATAAGGTTCCGATTTATAATAATTGGGATGGCCCGTGCACGCGTATAATTGCATATAATTATCGCCATCTAATTGTCCGATTCAGCTCAGATGATTGGGATAGATTATTATGTGTCACAGAGAATCGTTCAATTTTGTCTCTGTAAATAATAAAATCACAGTGGTAGAGGCAAACCATGCGGTTCTATATATTCGATCTCCGCACTTAATAATTTCTCGATGATTGGGCTATTTAAACCTGGTTAATTTTGTAAAACTAGATATATAAATTAGACGTTTCAAAAGCAACAAGTAGTGTTAGACAAGAATAGTGTCTTCACCACTTTCTTTTCCTAGCATGAAAACTCCTCTTCAGATTTCCTGTGTTAAAGAATTTGCCGATTATGGCGGTTTTGAAGCCACCGGTTTACCGTCTCTTTACATGACCCGAAACCCGGCCATTTCCCAAGCCGAAACCATCGTCATGGAAGAGATCCCAACCGTCGATTTTGCATTACTAAGAAACGGGAGCCAAGATGAACGGTTAAAGATAATCCATGATATCAAGAGGGCCTGTCAAGAGTGGGGTTGTTTCACGGTAAGTAAAGTTCCAGTCTTGCTTGAATAATTTGAATACCTCAACTTTGAAGATGATGAAAATGGATTCAGCTTCTCAACCACGGCATGCCGGAGAGCTTACGGACGGCCATGATTGAAGCGTTTGCTGAGTTCTTTGATCTAACAACAGAGGAGAAACAAGTTTATAATATAAAGAACGTCTTTGACACAGTGAGTCATGGAACAAGTTATAGCCTGACGATGAAGGAAGAGCGATACTGGAGAGATTTTCTCAGGATCCATCTCCACCCGGAGTTCAACTCCCCAGCCAAACCTTCTGGTTTCAGGTTTTGTTTGAATGAACTAATTATTTTACTTTCTATTGGGCATCATCACATCAAAACTTGTTTTTTCTTCCCATACACAGAAAAATATCTGAAGAGTTTGGTCGGCAGAGCAGAGAGATCTTGAGTGAATTGCTGGGAGCGATATGGGAAAGCCTGGAGCTGGAAGTAAGTTTCATGGAAGAGTCTTTAGAACTGAAATCAAGCAATCAAATTCTGGTAGGAAATCTGTATCCTCCATGCCCACAGCCAGAGCTTGTCTTGGGGATGCCTCCTCACTCTGATCCCTGCCTACTCACTCTTCTCATGCAAAACAACGCCTTCCATGGCCTCCAGGTGCTTCACAATGGCAGATGGGTTGTAACACAGCTCGTCACTGACTCGCTCCTTATTCTAACTGGAGATTTTCTGGAGGTGAATTTTTACATTCTCAATTAAGCTACTTGCCGTTTGGGTGGGGGGTGTCAATATTGGATCCGACCTGAAAATTCGACCCGAATCCGACCCAAAATTTTTTTGTTTGGGTTGACTCGAACCCAAAACGGGTCTGGTTTAGGTTCAACAATTCGATCCGTTTCAAAAATCGGGTAGAGTTCGCGTTGACCCTTTGACCCGAATTGATCCGTTATGATCAGAAAACCCGTTTTTGACCGACAACTCGAGATTGACCCGTTTTGACCTGTTTTGACCATAAAAGCGGAGATTGATCTGTTTTTGGACCCGAAAACTAGCAAATTTTTGTTGGCACCGGGTCATTCAGGTCGAGTTGGGTTGACCCGGATCTGAAGCTGGTCGGGTTCGGGTCCGAAAAATCGACCCGTTTGCAAAAACGGATCAGGTTCGGGTTGACCCAAATAGTGTCATATTAGATTCGGGTTCGACCCGAACCCGACCAGTGACCCGAAATTGACACCCCTAATCTGGGCAATTTTTATTTATTTTATTTTATTTATTCATATTTTAATGTGAGATAAAAATATATTTGCTAACATAAGCAAGTATTTTTTTATTTTAATTTAATATTATGTAAGATGGTGATGGTGCATGATTGTTTGCTCATGACAGTGGGGGCAATAGTCAGTGCAATTTTCATTTTTAAAAAAATATTATAGAAACATCTAAAATTATTTTGGGTATTTTAAAAAAGTACTTTGATTTGCTTTTAAAAATAAAAAATATAAATACTTAACAAATACAAGCTAAACGTAAATGAAAAAAAAAAAAAAAGGATCCCAAAGAGCCACTTTTTTGCATTTTTAAACAATTTTTAAAATGTATTTAATACAATTTTATTTTAAAAAAAACTAAAATTATTTAAAAATACTTTGAGTGCTTTTAAAAATAATTATCACAATCACTTGCTACCATGCCACCACTAGGCACCATCATCAACCACGGCCGACCACCAACTTCGATCATAACATCTAGCCATTGCCGGCCATCACCAACCATCACTTTAAACTTTAGTTGATGCCACCATCTCCGGCCACCAGCCACCATCGCCAAACTTTATTGGCAACTTCCAACTACCATCACATGCACCACCTCCAATCAACGTTGTTCATTGCAGTCGGTCATTCTAGTCGACTTCGTCTCACCGACAACCACAATTATCATCACATAAATCAATTTTTTAATATTTAATAAAAATAAAAATATATTTCAATATAAAAAATATGTTTTATTTTAAATCAAAATATTAAAAAATATATAAAATTATTAATTATATATATATATATATATATATATATATATATATATATATATATATATATATATATATATATATATATATATATATATATATATATATATATCAAGTACTGATAGCTAGATGGCACATTATTATTTTCTTTGACATATTGCAACAGATTGTTAGCAACGGCAGGTATAAGAGCATTTGTCATAGGGTCATGGTTAGCAATGAAAGCACAAGGATTTCAGTCGGGACTTCACTGTCGCCACCTTTAGAAAATATTATTGTTCCTGCGCCCAGATTGGTTGAAGGTTCCAATAGCCCTGCCGTATTTCCTGGCATCACGTTTAAAGAGTTCGTCGCATTAAAATGCCAGAACATATCGAAGAGTTCTGTTATGGATCTTATCAAAAATATGTGATGGACGTTTAATTTTTGTGAAATAAAGTGCTGGTATTTTTTGGCTGTTCCGCTAGCCAAAATAGGTCTTGTAAGGGTGAATTTGAAGACCAGCTTTGACTAAGATGGATTAATTAGCTCATAAAAGAGCTCGTTTGAAAATACTAGAAATCTTTTTACCTTTATTGTACTAATTGAAAATACTCAGATTTTCTTTTTCAGGCTCACATGGAGCTCTAATAATGTCAAATGAGCTGAGCAATATGCTAACTAATATGGCTAACTAGATAAGATATTTGATCAGAATTCATGCAATTCTAGATAGCATATAGATTAGAGGTGTCAAAATTGGGTTGCAGGTCAGGTTCGGGTTGAACCTAGAATTAACATGATGTTATTTGGCATGACCTGAATCTGAACTGTATTTGAAAACGGGTTATAAAATTCAACCCAGACCTGACTTGTCGGGATTTCAGGTTGACCCGACCTGACACGAAACGGATTATGGCCGAAGAAACGCACGAATGGGAGAAAGGTGACTTGTCTCGTGACTCTAGTCGAAGCCACAGGACTGGACATGCAGGACGTCGTCGTCTCGTCGAAGCTGAAGAAGAGGAGAATGTCGTTGGCCAAAAAACAGGTGTGCAAGACAGCATGTCGGCATGTCGGGCTGTCGGCTAGCAGCCTAGGTTTTAGCATACGAAGGAATGTCGTGTGAAGTGCTGTTTTTGCTCCAGTATCGTCCAGGACGATTTGGGATCGTCCTGGGACGATCAGTGGAAGATTTGCTCCAGATTTGCCCAGATTTGCTCCAGGTGATTTTCCTGTAGGTATCGGCCGGGCCGATAGGGACATCGTCCAGGCCGATATGCACTGTTCAAAATATCGTCCTGAGCATCGCCCTGAATGCAGTCCAGGCCGATGTGTTTTTGGTCAGATCGTCCAGGACGATCGTGCGATCGGCCGGGCCAATCTGAGTTATTTAAAGTTGAAATCAGTCGTTTTGAAGAGAGAAAAAATCAAAAATAAATATCTGATTTTTCTGAGGAGAGAGAAAGTCGAGAAAACTTTTGGAAAAGTTGATTTTCGGGCGACGCAGAGCTGTTTTAGTCCGACAAGACTGTTCAGGATATTGCTGTACGCAAGGTAAGGCACAATCCGCCTTTCTCAATTTTCAGAACCGTCGTGTTTGGCGGTATTTTCTGTCCGGAATTAATTTTTATTCGTGATTTTCGTCTGTATTTTCCGATTGGTTCAGTTTTTACCGCGTAAGTTTCTGTATGTTGTTGACGTGCCGAGTGTGCACATTTTGGTTATTTTCTGGAGTTTTTTGTCCGGGTATTCTTGATTCGATGGTGTTTTTCGTCGACTGAATTTTTCTGTGTAGTCTAAAAATTGCTGAGCAGTCGAATAAATGTTCTGAAATGTTGTTATCTATATTCTGTGCAAATTTGGTATTCTGTGATTTTTCAGGAAAATTGTGTAAATTCCGTATACAGCCGTTGTAATGCCCGATTTTTGTCTGATTTCTGAATTCGTCTGGATTTCTTCTGAAATGATTTGATTCTGTATATGCTATTAAGGAAGCCATAAGGGGAAGGTGCTATAAGCACAAGGAAGCTATAAGGGGAAGTTCTGTGAAGTTCTGTGAAGTTCTGAAATTCTGTATATCTGTTCTATTCTGGTGCTATAAGCACATCTGTTCTGGTGCCGTGAGCACAAATGGGAGGCATAAGCGGAAGTTCTGGTACTGTATGCACAAAAAGGGAGCTATAAGGGGAAGAGGGGTGCTATATGCACAAGGGAGATATAAGGGGAAGTTCTGATATCTGGAAGGAAGATCTGTTCTGAACTATTTGTTATCTGATTTCTGTACTCTTGATGTGATTGATCTGATTTTCTGATTTCTGTAAGTGCTATCAGCTATGATGTGATATAATGATTTCTGTTTTATTTCTGATTCTGATATGATAATTCTGTCCGTTTTGATTTGATATCTGATTTGATTCGATCTGTATGCTCTGATTTCTGTACGAATGTTCTGATCGGATTTGCTCTGATGTTTTCTGTTGTGAGATTCTGAGGATTTTGATTGGAGGTTTGTTGTCTTGCTGAGCTGTTGAGCTCACCCTTGCTTTCTGGTAGTTTTCAGGTTCTGGGAAAGGGAAGGAGGTCTTGGATTAGAGTTCAGAGTCTGATCTGTTATAGGTATCTTTTGTACTTTTTGATTTTTGTACAGTCATGTCTTTTCTGTTTCTTTCTGTCTGTCAGCCATGCACTGTATTTGTAGATGATTGTTTTGAGGAAAAGAAAGAAAATATAGATGATTTGTTCCGCTGCATTTGATGTTTTTAGTAGCTCTGGTTTGTTCTGTATTTAATGTTTGGAAGATTCAGTTCCGCAGCAAATTCCAAAGCCTGATCCTGGATAAAAGGTTTGGTCGCGGCCCGGTGCGAGCGGGATCCGTCCCGGTCGGGTCGGGTCGTGACATGTCGTCTGCGGGATGGCGGGGCCATGGGATGATGGTCGCTCGGGCCATGGGAGAGGAGAATGACAAGGCCTTCAGGCTAGGTTGACTCACAAATCATGAGTGTAGGCGGGAATTGAATATGGATTTCTGATTTCGTGTACAACATGAATTTTCGAGTCGGTCCGGGTCATTGTGGGGTTTCCGGGTCAAGCTAAACTCGAGCCGATTTTTGAAATTGGTCAGTTTGTTGAACTTGAATCCGACTCGTTTGACAAACGGGTTGATCATAACCCAGAATTTTTGGATTGGGTCAAGTATTGACACCCCTAATGTAGATAGGTAATGCTATTTTTTTAGGTGGATTTATTCTCACCTAGGATTCTGATATTATTATCTCCATGGCATCATCTCCTGTGGTTGCTTTTACCAACACCTCACTTAGGGTGGGATATCAATTTGAAGAGTCTAAAGAGATCTATTATATGAAATATGAGGAATGTATATAGCTCCTTCTGAAGTCATAAATCTTATGTGTATGAGATGATACATTATAGAAAATTTTATGGATGTGAATAATATTAGAACAAGGCTTAGCATAAGCATATTCTGTACTCTAGCATATCTTATTCTATTTCTTACAGCTCTCTATATATATGTATGTAATACTCTGTTTAGATTTGAATACAAGATTTCCCTCGCATCTTCTTCTTTCTCACTGCTTTACGTCATCTTCTCTGTCATCTCGCCCATCTCCTTGGGTTATCTTTCATGGTATCAAAGAGCTAGTCATGGGGGATCAAGAATCTACTTCCTCCCTCCCTCCCGCTTACTCTACGCTCGCTGGACAAACCATAGAGCTCGTCATTCCGACAACTCTCAAATTCATCATTTCGAACATCAAGAACCTGATTCCTAACTCCATCACCTCCGACAATTACGCCATTTGGCGAACTCAAATCTTCCAGCACCTCTCCACTAATGGATACGCCGATCATCTCACGGGGAAAACCCTTACGCCGCCGGACCCGACGTCCTCCGATCATGCTCGATGGCATCTCATCGACAACAATCTCATCTTAGCACTATTTTCAACGATTTCTCCCGCCATTCTTCCTTACGTTATTACCTCTACCACAGCTCAAGAACTTTGGGCTATTCTTGAACGTTGATTACAGTGGTCGAGCCGTTCGCGAATCATCCAACTCAAGAATGAGTTACATCACATCCAAATGAACAACCAGACGATGCAGCTATACTTAGCCCACGTCAAGAACATCGTGGATAACATCGCGGCGTCTGGAACAAAGATCGATCCCGAAGACAGTGTCCTCTACATCCTAAACGGACTACAGGTGACCTACAACTCGTTCAAGACATACATACGTTCCTCCTCTCTTCCTGCCGTCCTTGATGCTCTCTACTCTCTCCTCTGTAGCGAGGAGATACACATAAACCAGGAAGTCAAGAACGATCAACTCGCGACAACGACAGCTTACTATGCTACTTCCTACAATCAGACTTGGAACAAGAACCCAAAGCGTTCTTCCAAATACAGAAACAATGGCTCTCGCACCCCTGCAACCTTCGAACAAGCCCAATCTTAGCCTCCTACTTCCGGTACACGTCCAACCTGTCAGATTTGCAGCAAGATTGGCCATACACCGATCAACTGTTAGCATTATTGCAATCTCTCCTATGCACCACCCATGTCCGCTGCACCTCGAGCTCTTCTTGGTCAACCGAATCTGATGGCTTCTCAAACATGGGTTATGGACTCCAGTGCTTCCTCTCACATGATGTCGGACAGCTCTACCATCCAATTCCCCTCTGTGTCTCGGTTGCTAACGGCACAACAGTTCCCATATAGAACTACGGACAAGGACTTCTTCCCTTGCCTGACTCGTTGCGTAAGCTTCATCTTTGCAATTTATTACACATTCCAGACTCACACACAATCTCCTATTTGTTTCGAAATTAACCACGGATAACTCTGTTTCCATCACATTTGATTCTAACAGTTTCAAAATTAAGGACTTATAGGATCAACAACTTCTCCTTCGTGGACGCCTAATTAATAGAATCTACAAACTACACATTGCTCCAACATTGTCGCCCACAACGCTTCAAGCAGCAACCACGCTCACGTCTACTTGGCATGCACGTCTCGGCCACCCCAATAGCAGAATCTTCAATACTCTAGCTAGCTGTATTTCCAGTTTTAAACACATTTATTCTGATTTTCATTATGATTCTTGTAAAATGGCTAAAAGCCATAAACATTCCTTTAATAAAAGCATCACTACCACTTCCCATCCATTCGAACTCATTCACTTGGACGTTTGGGGACCTACTAAGCAATCGTCGTTAAATGGTTTTCGATACTACGTTGTTTTTGTTGATGACTTTACGCGCTTTCCCTGGAATTATTTCATGCATCACAAGCATGAAACGTTTGCAAAATTCAAATTATTCTATAGCTTTCTACAAAATCAGTTCTCTGCTACTCCTAAACATTTCCGTTCAGATGGAGGAGGTGAGTTCTTAAGCAACAACTTCACGTCCTATCTGAATAACCACGGCATACAGCATCAACTAAGCTGTCCTCACACACCAGAACAAAACGGCCTATCCGAGCGGAAACACAGGCATCTTCTTGAGCTCACACGAACGCTACTGATAGCATCCAATCTTTCCGACCAATTCTGGGCCGATGCTGTCTCTACGGCCAACTACCTCATAAATCGCTTCCCATCAACATCGCTATCACTCAAATCTCCCTACCAAATGTTACACAAGCCATCCCGGACTACTCTCACCTGAGAACTTTCGGCTGTCTATGTTACTCGTGGCTTCAACCTTACACCACCAACAAACTCTCCCCTCATTTTCAACCTTGCATCTTCATAGGCTACTCTCCTAATCACAAGGGGTACAAGTGCTACAACATCAACTCTCACAAAGTTCACATATCAAGACACGTCACTTTTCAAGAATTAATCTTCCCGCTCTGTGAAAATCCTAACACCACAATGACAACATCTACACCTGCAACCCATCATCCCTCTCCACTTCTATTAGTCTCTGTCTCTGCCATTTCCCCCTCAAATGCTATAACCATAACCATTTCTAACTATCTTCCTCCCCATCAGCAATCTGCTCAAAACAATTCTCCTCCTACTACTGACACGACTCCTCACTCTGACTCACATCCCTCTCTGCCTTCAGGACCACCTAATCACCCAATGCAAACACGTTCTAAATCAGGCATCTCCAAACCTCGCCACATCCTATCACTTCTAAGCAAAGCCAACCAAACTTCCACTCTGACAACATACAATCAAGCTTCCAAACTAAAACACTGGCAAGAAGCAATGGCTGCGGAATATCAAGCTCTGCAATAGCAGAGGACGTGGAATCTAGTTCCCAAACCCCCCAACAAACGAGTCCTCGGTTGCAAGTGGACGTACAAGATGAAACTTCTGTCCTCAGGACAAATTGAGCGTTACAGGGCTCAGCTCGTTGCTCTCGGCTACGAACAAATACTTGGCGAAAACTACAACGAAACATTCAATCCAGTCGCAAAAATGACCACCATCCGCATGCTTCTCACCTTAGCTGTCAACAGAAACTGGCCAATCCTTCAGCTTGACGTCTCCAACGCCTTTCTCCACGGCGACTTACCGGACGACATCTACATGAATCAACCTCGCGGCTTTGAAGACCCTGATCAACCAAATGCCGTCTGCAAGCTCCACAAATCACTTTACAGGCCTAAACAAGCTCCTCGACAATGGTTTCAGAAAATTACAACATTCCTACAAACTCGTGGTTTCGGGTTTAGCCGCTCCGACCCTTCTCTGCTCATTTATAATAATAAACAAATATTCATCTATATCTTAATCTACGTGGATGATATTCTTCTTACAGGAAACAGTTCGACATACATCAACAATCTTCTCACTGATCTCCAATCACAATTTGCTCTTAAGCAACTTGGACAGATTAATCTATTTCTTGATATCCAGATAAGCCACACTGCTTCCGGATTCTTCATGCATCAGGAACATTATGCCTCAAAGCTACTTTAGGAAGTAGGCCTCACCAACAACAAAGCTTGTCCGACCCCCATTACACCGAACTCTAGACATCCACAACAAAACGACGAACCATTTCATGACACCTCCATGTACCGTCGTCTCGCCGGCTCGCTCCAATACCTCACCATTACACGTCCAAACATCGCATAGGCCACAAATCAAGCCTGCCAACACATGCATAATCCAACCTCTGTCGATTTCAGTCAACTCAAACGTATACTACGCTACATCAAAGGAACCTTATCCTATGGTCTGCCCATCATTCCCGATGACACAACTCTTCAGACTTACACAGATGCAGATTGGGCCTCCGACACTACGGATCGCAAGTCCATCTCAGGCTCTTGTACATTCTTGGGCCCGAACCTCATTTCTTGGTCGGTCAAGAAACAAATCACATTTTCCAAATCCTCGACAGAGGTAGAATACAGAGCTTTATCAGCAGCCATATCTGAAGTCATCTGGCTTCGTTGCCTCGCCGCAGAACTACAACTAGATCAAAGCTCTCCTACAACTATTCACTATGACAATATCTCGGCTATAGCTATAGCCAAGAATCCAGTCTTTCATGCCAGGACCAAACACATCGAAATAGACTACCAGTTCATTCGACAATACATAGCGTCCGGCAATGTCTGCATTCAACATATACCATCTCACGATCAGATAGCAGACATATTAACCAAACCATTTTCCTGTTCTCATTTTGATTTCCTTCCATCCAAATTAACCATTAATTCCAACAATGATTAATTTGAGGGAGGATATTAGAACAAGGCTTAGCATAAGCATATTCTATACTCTAGCATATCTTATTCTATTTCTTACAGCTCTCTATATATATGTATGTAATACTCTGTTTAGATCTGAATACAAGATTTCCCTCACATCTTCTTCTTTCTCACTGCTTTACGTCGTCTTCTCTGTCATCTCGCCCATCTCCTTGGGTTCTCTTTCAAATAATCCATCTTTTTTTTTAAGTAATAAGTGAATAATCCATCTTATAGTCATAAATCCCATATCTATAGGGATTCAAATTATTAGCGGATCAAAAGACTTAAAACCATTTATCTTAGGATAAACTATGCCATCCTATTCAAGTTATTAAAGGATTAAAAAGCTGAATACAGTTTATCTTAGGATGAAATTTGCAATCATAAGATCTTAAAGCTTTATGATGTGATAGTGCCTCATAATCTTAAAGCTGTAACATCGAATTGTCTACAGAGTTAATTCAAATACATGTTAATATCATTAATATATTATCTGTTTTTTTAGATATTTTTAATATGAACTTTTTTGAATTTAACCTAAAAAAATTAGGTTAGTGAGTCATAAAATATCCAAAGGATTTGCGATCTTAACCCAAAGTTGAGATTCATAACTTCTATAATTTATAAAAATCTTAAGTACAAATTCATTCAAATATTAAGATATTTTTTAAATGAGAGAGAGAGAGAGTTTGAAAAAACCCTTAAAATGACTTGAGCATTAATTTCAAATCTCTAAAACTTATCAACAAAAGGTCCATTAGATGCAAATAAATCCTAGCTATTGATCTTGGAAAAATCAAAGTTAAATTAGGGCATCTATAAATTCTTATGACTTACAAAATTCATAATTAAATATTATGACTTTGGAAATAGTACATCACCCCATTACTCAGTACCCGCGCTCGGTATCCCTCGGTACCGCTGGGTACCCAGCGCTTAACCGGACGGTTCTACCGTCCGATGTCCACATAGAATAATATATCACTATGCAAATTGCATAAATAACGAACAAAAATCATATACAATAAAATTCAATAAAAGTTATAACAATGTTACAGTTTCAACATAACTTATATATCAAATGTATCAATAGCCATCTCAGATGACAATCTAATCAGAATCTATATGCTTGCTTTCTGGCTGACGCCGATGGAGGCTCCGGTTGAGATCCGCTAATTCACTCACTCAATCTTCTAAGCTCCTCTAATATTTAAGTGTTCATGTTCGCTTGAATACTCATCCTACAAACAAAATATAATATAAGATTATCATTGTATAATCATCGTTTATAATATTTCTATTAGTATAATATTCTTATATACTTACATATGCTATCCTAGTTCACTTATCCACCCACTGCTGGTTTTGCTGCCGCCTATTAGTGTTACTGTGTAACTTAACCGCATTAGATTCTCTACCAAACATCTCCTTCTGCAATATACTTAGATTAGAATGTATATTCAAAAAAATTATTAAAATTTATTAAAGTTCTTACCAATCATCGTCTATGCTCAGTGTATGTAATTGAAGCTCTATTCTGACTATTTTGCTCCCTCCTCTTTGTATAGTCTGGGCTACCCCAAGCACTCCTCAGCTCAACCCATACACCCTCGCCAATTCAAAGCGGACACTTTTTTGTCCTCCTAAAGGGAATAAACATATCTCGCAGGCGAGTCGCTCTGCATTTCTCGAAATTTATTCTAATACGAGTATCATGCTGAGGCAACCAATAGAAATCTTGATGCACACAACAAATTAGGAAAAAATATTCTTTATTAGCTAAATAAAAAATGAACAGCTATTAATAATATTGTGGCTTATTAACATCAAATTCCATAAACTACATGTCACACTCTTCCTTTGGCATTTTCTTCCAAGAGATATATGGAGCATTAAACATGCTCCTTATGATATCGCAGATATTGTGCGTGGGCTACTTCGATGGATAAAACTTGCACAATATATATATAAACACACACACACACACACACACATTTACCTACTTGTCATCCTTAAGCATGCACCCATCCGTAGTCGATGTTGTGGCAGCCTGTGTGGAAGGTTAAGTTTCAATATGGGTAGAAGGTCCAGCTGCATTGGTCTGAGGGGGTGGAGGGTAGTAAAATGGTTGCAGAAGATAAGGTGGATAGGGAAAAGTAGAAGGGAATCAATGAGAAGATGGTGGCGGATAATACGGGTACAACTTACAAGTTAGGGAGCAGTCTGCCGAGAGTTTGGTGACGAAAAGTGGGGGTCTGGAGTGTAAAATTGCTAACTCCATGCATGAGTTGTAGGCAAAGGGGGGCTAGGCTGGGTATGAGTGGCAGGCTATGAAGTGGACGTCCCCTCAGTACCAGATCATCCACCACTTTTTGACTCGTGCCTGAAAATTTCCGTCACAAATCTGCCGCAATTTCGTTGAAAAAATTTTCCGTCGCAAATCACTGATTTTCCTAGTGTTCATGTTGTAGAAGTATATCTCTCTGTTAGTTGTGAGATAGAACAAAATGAAGTGAAAGTGAGATAAGGAGTGAGAGAGAAAGAGATTTCTATAATTTTTCCAAATTTTCAAAGAAATTTTTTTTAGAGTGATGTGACTTCGTAGTTTTTTTTCAATTTCAGAATTTTTTCATGTTAAATCCTATTGTTAATTTCAATTTTTTTTTTTTTGCGTGGCTTAGTTCCCAACAGGCCTTTTGATCAACCAATCTCTCTTGGACTGATGCACTCATCGACATGGAACAATACTGTTAGATACAAAACATATTAAAATTGAGGACTATCTTTATACCCTTAGTCACGATCACCTCTTCTTCTGCGCACCCCTTTCTGTCGTGTACCTCACTGTTACAGAACTAGTTTAATAGTTCAACAATGGCATCTTATCCTCTTTCCTCCCCTCTTACATTATTCCGCATCGTAATCGATACTGTCATCAACAAATTAATACAATTTGATATTTGTGAACCTCTTGTTCGTATTAATCTATTCATTAATCTGCCCACCACTTGTTCGACTTATTTATTAACATTCGAGCATAGTATTGTTTGAGATAGCGAGAGCATAAATAAGTAATTTAACGTTAGTGTGGATGGATCTTTATATGCTGACCCTACAAATTTATATTTCTACTATTATCTAGAGAGGATAATGGATTAAGATCCACCTTCCTCAAAGAGAAAAGATGCTATTCCCGTCTAATAAGATGCTCATATGTAGCGACAAAGCAAAGCTGGCGGATATAAATACATAGTTTACTAAATTAAGGTCCCACATTTGGGAAAATTTGTTTATTACTTACTTTATAATGTTCTAAAAAATAATTTTATAAAATAGTAAAAAAATGGTTCTAAATAATATCAAAATAAAACATTTGAGCATGATAAGTTTTTCTACTGTATGCTATATCTTTATGATTTATTTGTCTTTTTATTTTTAGGAATCTTAAGATAGAATATGAGCATTAGGGGTGTCAATTTCGGGTCATGGGTCGGGTTCGGGTTGAACCCGGAACTGACCCGGGTTCAATCGGGTTGACCCTAACCCGACCCGGGTATGCAAACGGGTCGAAAACACGGACCCGAACCCGACCCGTCGGGTTGTCGGGTTGACCCGACTCGACACGGAACGCGAGCTCGGGCGCGCAGGCGGGGGGACATGGGGTGCGCGGCTGGTCGCGGACAGCGTGGGCTCGTGCAGGGCCTCGGGCAGCGCGGGGGCATGCGGGGTCGCAGGCAGCGCTGGGCAGGGCAGGGCGGGCAGAGCGGGGCGTGCGGGGTCGCAGGCGCGGGCGCGTGCGGGGTCACAGGCGCGGGTGCGTGCGGGGTCGCAGGCAGTGCGAGCAGCGTCGGGCAGGGCGGGCAGCTCATTCTAAGCGGGTTTCCGGGTTGCCCCGCCAACCCGTCGGGTCAACCCGAACCTGACCCGTTTTTCAAACGAGTCGAATCCGGGAACCCGAACCCGACAAGTTTTGAAATCGGATCGGATCCAATTCGAATTTTCAGGGTCGGGTCTTCGTGTTGTGTCAAATATTGACACCCCTAATGAGCATCCCTGTGACAATCACATAACTAGAGAAAAAGGGGTGCATAATTTCTATAATAAAGGAATTTCTTATAAAATTATCCAAGAAGCAACAAAACCAAATTATCGGCTCAAGTGATGCAAATGAAAAAAAATGTAAGAATATCCTCAGTCTTTAAATCATCCGAGTTTAGAGAATGTTAGCTCTTTGTGAAATTTGAGTGTGTCCATCAATGAAGTTGTACTGTTGACTATGATCTTTTATCTTTTTTTTTTTACAACATCAAGGTTTTGTGGTCCCACTTAGTCTGTGTTTTTAAGATTGTAGGATTAACCAAAAATATTTGTAGTTTATTTAAAAACTACCTCAAGTAAGGTAATAATATATTATCAAGCTATATGCCTATATATATTAATAAAAATGTAAAGAATAAATGAATAAAAATGACATAGTGACAATTTATGTTATCTATAAAATACAATATTCTTATAATTCTCTCAATACCCTTAAAAATTTTATACGCATGCATAAGATATTGACTTCCAAGTGACGCTGCAATTTTTGCCCAATCTCCAAGCGACGCCGGAATTCCTCCCAACCACTTAACGTTACCGGATCTCTGATACTTGTTTGTAATTGAATTTCAACCCGAGAGTTGATTATTGCAATATGATTTTCCTATGTTTTAGAGACGAATCAGTGGTTTGTACTCCAATCAAACATTAGTGAAATCTTTTCAGCTGGGCAAGGCCCCGTTGTTTTTTCCACTTTCTTGGGTTTTTCACGTAAAAATCCCGGTGTTTTAGTGTGCTGAATATCCGTACAACGCTGAGACGAAAAATTCTATCTCTATCGCCGAGTATATTCTAGCCCGCAACATTAATATTGTACTATTTTTTCTTCTGTGAAATGTATCATCCATTTTTCAAGAACTTTCTTGCCTTAGCGTGTGATCTTGCTGTCTCACGTTTGGTGCCATTCAGCTTTGTTTTCCTTGGACATTCTTGTAGTTTTCTTGACGTTATTGTCATGGTTGGCTACTGGACTTAATGTTCAACTCATTTGCGATCACTGTGTTGGGCTCGTAATAGCAACTTGCTATTAATTTACAGAATTTTTTGGTTTGTGACCCAACAATCCATGGCCACAAATACGCAAGAATGGAACCGGTCAAATCAGTTCCATCACAATAATTTTAAATTGCTCTAATGGCTAACTCATTTGCGACCCTTATAGCAAACAATGCATGGTCATAAAAGCTGGCAATCAATTTAAGTGAAAAATTTGTTTCCTTTGCAGAGAGCTGTAGTGGGGCTTTGTGTCTTTAGTATTTAATAGATAAAAGGAGTGTAAATTTAATTATTCATATATTATATTTATATTAAAATATATTTAAAATTTTTTCAATTTATTTTATTCTTATTAAAATTATGATTATAGTTATGTTTTTTCTTAGAACTGTCTTGAATTTGGATATACATATGTTAGAATTATTTTTATTCTTAAAAAATAATTTTTAGTTTTAAACATTAGTTTTTATATTTTATTATATTATTTTGTTATTATGATTTAATGCAGATCAATGCTCCACAATTTATAATATTTCTTATAAACATTATATATATATATATATATATATATATATATATATATATATATATATATATATATATATATATGTTCAAAGTTTTTTTTATAGTAAAAAATTTTAAATATATTTTATGATAATTAAAATATACAAATAATTAATTTTACAATATTTAAAAAAATAAAAATTTCATTTTTTTTATATGATTATTATTTTTTGGTGTCAGCATAAGTTGCCCATTTAACGAGTGACTTATTTGCCGCATAAAGGTCAAGCCGCCTATTAAATAGGCAACGATACAATTTTTAAATTTATTTTTTTATTTTTTAATAATTAAATTATTTGTAATATCAGTTTTTAGACTTTGTCCTCCTAAAAGTCCAAAAATAAATTATCTTTTTAAAATAGTTATAATATATATTAATACTATGTGAACTACAATCACAATAACTATAACACAATAACATTTTTATATAACTTAATATATAAGAACAACAATGATAGGATAGCAATATACAATGGTTAAATATAATTATATCTATATCACAGCATAATGTGCTCTTGAACATCATTTAGATTAAAATCAATTTCTCCAAGAATAGCATGCACATTTTTTATATGCAATTGTGAATTCAAGCCACCAAATTTTACAGTAATCTTCAGTTGCACATCTTCTTAAACATTCACTAAAAGTAATGTAATTCCTCCCTACTTTTATCATTAACATTTACTAATTCAGATGCTATGGGTTTGCTTATCATATTCAATAAATTGATGTCATTAACATTAAATATCCTCAAAATACTCATCAATTTTTATGAAAATCATTTTTATAATTCCTGAATATGATAAGCATTAGTTGAATAATATTATGAAATATAAAATGTCAATTTTTTTTTTGGACATTTAGGTCAATTAAGCAAATTCATATGCATCACATATACAAGACTCGAATCCAATACCTCTTGATAGATAGTCAAAGCTCCTAATCAATAGACCAAAGTGAGCTATATAAATATTAAAAAGTTAAGCAGGTGAATGCTCATGGTTCCTTTGAGACTTTTTTATTATTTAAATTTTTTTTCACTATTTTTCAAAAAATTTATGATAAAAATATTGTTCAACATTGAAAAATCTATATCTATAACGTAAAAAAAAAAAAAAAAAAAAAAAAAATCCATTTTTACCTCATAAGTTACACACTTATTTTTATAAGAAGTTTAAGTCATTTTACATCGATATCGCATTACTCACAGAGCCCGGAAGGCTATAAATAGCACGCACACTTGATTATACTACCATGTGGTGTGCTTAAGGAGCTTTTATTCTGTACGGGCATCGGACGGTAGAACCGTCTGGTTAAACACGGTTACCAGATAAGTATACTCACGCTTTATTATACTACCAGCAGTACCGAGTGCGGGTACCGAGCTGGGTACCCACCAATGAAGTGAGAAGTGACGCGACACATTTTTATTGATCTCCGAATGCCCTCCGCACTTCGTACAAAATAATAAACCGTGCCTATGGCCTCTCGGGTTCACTTGCACTTGTTTTCCTCGTGCATAATTTTGCTAGCAAACATTTCAACGAAAAAGAAGCTTTCGAAGTCGAACCGGGTTTGCGCATCATCTACGTAGATAGATAGTGATTCAATTTTAGAGTTAAAAATAGGTGTATTATCAAAAACATATTATCTGAATTGGCATTTAATACAATATTATGATATCACACCTTCAAAATTAAAAATATATATTATTAAATTAAATTAAGTTAATATAAACAATTATATAATAATGATTTTTTAATTACTCATAAATAAAATTATGTTTAAATTTATAAAATATATTAATCATCAGCGAGAGCAATAACGTACTCGTCTATGTATCTGGAGTTGGTTAGGCTGTAACAGATGTATCAAAACTTTGACAATAGAGATTGAAAAGTTAGTTGTGGTTGTACATTTGTGATTTTAAGTTGGGAATGAAGTGGATGCTTCATATTCTTGCATGATTAATTATGGGCTAAAACATATGGTTTATTTCTTCCTCCCCACATGTAGTATCCACTGTTTGGATCGTGAGCTTATCTCATTGCCTACAAGCAAGGGCGGAACCCCTTTGGGCAATTGCCCCCCCTCAAAAAAAAAAAAATTTTTTTTTCTTTATATTCTTATTTAGGTAATTTTTAGTCTTTAATATAAAGATTTTTAGGCAATTGCCCCCTCTAAAAATGTTAAAATATTATAGTCTTTAGACAATTGTCCTCAATATAATTAAATACATTATGTAGATGTGTTATTGTTAGGGAATGATGAACCAAATATAAAGAGAAATAGTAAATCAAAATTTATTCCGGGGGTGGTGCTCCCGGAAACTCCCGCAGGGGCAACCCCGCAACCTAACGGGGTAGGTCGAACCCCACCAAGGGGCGTTGCCCCCTTGGACCTCTGACATATATACGAACAGTTACTTAGAAGTTTGCCCCCCTCCCCCCCCCCCCCCCCCCCAAAAAAAAAAAAAAAAAAAAATTATGGCTTGTTCCTCCTCTGCCTACAAAATGGTGAGGATGAAAAACACTTTGTAAGGATTTTAGTAATCTGATTATAAGTAGCTATATGATTATTAATGATGTCTTTATAAGAGATGCAAGAATGGAAGGCTGGGTTGTTCATAGGAGCCATGGTTGAAGAATTATCGTAGCTAAGTAAGGATAGCCGGTTTTTTGTATGATATACCAAACTTCTGAATTAGCAGATGGAGCTAAATGATATCCATTGTGGCCTTAGAAGGGCTCTATATTTAGCCTCGTTGGATGATATGGTATATGGGAGTCATTTAATTTTGTTAGGAGCATCTATGGGTTAATTAGGAAGAAATGAAAAATGGATAGCAAGTTGAAAGGATCAAACTTCAAAGCTCTTAGTACATGCATTAATGAGCTCAAAATATAAAAAATCCAAGAGAATATAATGAAAAGGAGAAGAAAATGTGAGCGATATAACGATCATGTTGAGCAACAATACTGGCTAAAACATATGTTTTCTTAACGTATTTGTTATTTTTTTAGTTCTTTCAATTCAATATATAGATATTATGGCTTCGTTTGGGACGACATTCTTACTGCTTCATAAACCAGCTTTTTAGTATAGAAATTTTAATTTTTGAATTAGAAAGATGCTTTAAGAAGTAGTAAGAAAGCCATCTTGAATTTAAGTGTGCTGAAATTGAAGTTGATGAATTTGTATGATTGATATCCTCAATTTGAATATAAGTGTGCTGAAATTGAAGCTCATAGGATCTTGAATTTAATTTATAAAATTTTAAATTCAAACCTTGAGTATTATTCACAAAGATGGGCCCTGAGAGAATATAAAAAAAGAGTGAATTTCACAAAATTTTGAGTGGGTAAATTCATATAAAATTTGACTTGTATTACCTCACATAACATAACAAGGTAGATAGTCTTTAGGCCCCGCTCTATTTCTATTAATTCCATTGTCTTTCTGTTTCTCAACAGATAGTTTATTTATTTTTTTAAGGATAATTTTTGGTGGATTTATGTACATAGCATTAAAATTATTTTATAAATTAAATTTTTAAACTTCAATATTTACTGATATAACAATTACATTTTTTATTATTTTCTAAAATAAATTTTTTATAAAAAATTTTTTGAATTAAAAAAATTTTGTATAAAAAATAGTGTTAAAAAATAAGTACAAAAGTTGCCCAAAAAAGCCTATATAAATTATAAAATTTACATGATAAATATGTAATTGTAATGAATAAAACTTTGAAAGCTACGTTTGTAAATCCCCAAAAATATCTCCCCTCTTCATCTCTTTTTAAACTCCTTCCTGCATTGCTTCTTTACTTGTGCTTAATTGGCAACCATGTCCACTTCAGATGAGCCACACTCTCTTCTGAACTGTACTGTCAAAGAACTCGCAGATTACAGCATCAGCGGTGCCGCCTCTTTGCCCTCAGTTTACTTCAACCACTGCCCCGCCGTTGCTGAAGCCGAACCCGTTGTCAACGAAGAGATCGCAACCATTGATGTTTCTCTGCTAAAAAATGGAACTCCTGAGGAACGTTCCAGGGTTATCCTTGATATTGGGCGGGCCTGTGAAGAGTGGGGCTGCTTTAATGTAAGTGATCAAACAGCTTAAATGTGCCCGAGAGATTAAATTAATAAAAAACTGCTTAAAATTGTTCCAGGTTGTGAATCATGGTATATCAGAGAGCTTACAGACGGCGATGATGGAAGCGTTCTCAAAGTTCTTCAACCTCACAGAGGAGGAGAAGAAATATTACACGAAAACGAATTTGTTTGAGCCGGTCTGCCATGGGACGAGCACTCTTTTGAAGGGCATGGATGTGCGATTTTGGAGGGATTTTCTTAGGGTTGTGGTCTTTCCGGTGTTCCACTACCCAGACAAACCTCATGATTTCAGGTTTTTTTTTTTTAATTTGTTTTTTAAATTTTATCAAGTTCTTTTTTATTTTCTTATTTATTGCTTCGGCTTTTGTTTTTCCTGTTAAGTTTTTTTGGAAAGGATCATTAGGAAAGCATCCATTCTACCACGGTTGTTCTTTTAAATTAATTCTAGGGGGATTTACAGACATACCATTGAATTCTTATGAATTTGAATAAATCTTTATATTCGCTTACTATTGCGCACTAAAACATTTGTGACGTAGAGTGTTAAATATCTTGGCATTATACAAATACTCAGAACACATAAAATTCGTAAGAAGTACTAGAATTATTTTAAATAAAAAATGTAAAAAAAAAAAAGAGAAAAACAACGAAGCTTGATCCATTTGTAACAGTCCACTACATAGTTATAGACGCAAGAATTTGCTATTCTCTATAATTAAAAAAACGAGATTATGCAATTGAGAATAGTTGTTTGATTACTGTTGTAGAGGCTACGATAGTTGGGTGTCCACAGACATATAGTTAAAGTCTAATATTGAGAATGGATGTTAATAGTCAGGTGATGATGATAGTGATTGTTGATGATAGTCGACAGCAACAATCACCAACAAATGTATTAGAGTTCTTAAGCTTTCTCAGCTTTCGAACTTGCTTCATGTGAAAAATGATATCTTATTTATATTTATTTTAAGAGGGGTACTTTCACGAATTTGGCCATAATCCAAAACACTTCATTGAATGAATCATATTGATATATTTTATCTTTTATTGTTTATCAAGCTTTTATGTTCCTTAATAATATTCTAATTGAATGACCTTGAGGTCATTGGATTTGTCTTGTCGAGCCGTTTGGTTTGACTATAGTCACTTAAAATTAGGAGATCATTTGGTCCCTTATTAATATACTGAAGCATCTAAATATGCTTTAAGTACTTGATGGGTTCATTCAGACTCAAATCGAATCACTTTTGTTGTCATTTTGTTTGTCTTGTTGAGGCGCTAAGTTCAATTATACGTTCGTTAAAATTAGAGTTTAGATGACCCTAAATGTAATTCCAGAAATTTCAACTCAAATATTGCCTCAAGATTTGTTTTGATCAAATGAATTTTCTGGACACATATCACTTATAGATGACACCTTAATCTCAATGTTACATAAAAAATGTCATTAATACTAACTCATTAAAATTAAAATCCACCTTTTTATGCACAAGTTTTGATGTGATTTAGATAAAAGTAAATATAAAGACTTAAGCTTCGAATATGTAAATAATTAAGAATTTAATGGTATTTATGTAAATCCCCCAATGACATTCAATTGACTTATCACTACCACATTCAGTAGTAATTGAGGCCATTATTTCTTCCCCATAATCATGGGTGAAGAAGTTATAGCGCATATTTGAGGATGTTTCGAAAGACTTCATTGTTAATAGTCATCTTTAGGTGATTTCATCACAATCATCTATTGCCAAAGTCTCCTTCACATGGGTACTCTACTTCACTTTTATTTTTCTCCATGGCTACCAGCAACAACTATCCTTCTTCGTCGCTGATGTGGTTTTCAAAGCTCTTGCTACTACCACCGTCACACTCCATCCTCATCTTCATCAACCCTAATGCACAACATCCTTTTAAACTCACACTAATAACTATTTGTCGAGGATATCCCAATTTATTTTCTTCTTTAAAGTTAAAATCTTCTCGCGTATCAGAATCATCCAAAACATCATACAAACTCTAAAAACTCTTAAATTCTTCATATCATTGGATTCAACATGACCAACTCTTTTTTCAGGCTATATTTATATCTATCTTTGATTCTCTTACAGCTTATAGCACATCTCTTGAAGATGATCATCTCATCCCGCATTGTCTTAATGGTATTGGACATGAATTTAAAAAGATTTTTAGTGTTTTTTTTTTTTTTTGCAAGGGATCAAACCATGTCATATGAAACTGATAGGAAATACTTGAGTCACAAGTAATCCTATCGGAAATACTTGAGTTTGCAAGCAACCCTAACAATAAATTGATAAAATCAGCGAGAAAACACACAAGAACATCAATGAAATCAACTCAAAATAGTAGATTTTATTATATAGAACAAAACAAGCAAAACATAGAGCAAAGATACAATTGATTTTCAATTCGAGAGGAGGATCGTTCTCTCCCAATCTCTAGACAATAAGTCTAGAGCCCAAGACCCCAAAAGACTCAAAGAGAAACAATCATTAAGCATGCCCTATCCCTATCCCTTCCCTCTCATGCCTATTTATAACCTTAGCCGCCCAACCCCCTTGCCAAAAATAGATTAGCCCCCTTATCAGAGATAGATTAATCCTCTTACCAAAAAATAGATTAAATCAAATAGATTAATCCCCTTGCCAAAAATAAATTAATTCAAATAGTGGACCCCACTATTAATGGGCAGCAATCAAATAGGGCATGGGCCCCTATTGCTTGGGCGGCAACCTGGGAGGTGGTTTGACCCGCCTCCTGTAGACTAAGGCCGGCTCATGTAGGGCCGGCTGGGTCGGTTTAGGAACCGACCTCATAGAAACACTTCATTACAAACTTGTGGAGCTTGAAGATTTTCTCAAATGAACATCCACCTATGCTGATTCTCTTTGAATGACTGCCAACTACAATTAAAAATATGACCTCCATTAATATTAAAAAAAAAAAAACAGTCCCTTGCCTACTAGCAAAACTGCAGGGTTCACATCAGAAAAATCAACTAATCAAGGAAAAATGCTACCTTTGTGACTAGTTTTTCCATGCCATCAGACACCATTGATCAATCTAATGCCTGGCAATCCACCACTGATGGCAAATTGTCCTGCTCTCTCTATTCGTTATAATGCTACTCTGCTTCTCAACACCAGTGCTTCCCATCATATTACCATTGCTTTGGAAAATATATAATTGTGCTAAGAATATAAAGGTTCTAATGACATTATCATGGGCAATGGCTCGAGGTTAAAAATTACTTAAGAATGGCCTAAATCATCTCTCCCATAATGTTTATAGTGCTTCATCTATACAACATAATCTAACCTAGGAGTATAAACGAGTTGAGTCGAGCTCGAGTCACCCCTGACTAGAGCTTGATTAATTAATCAAGTTCAAGCTCAAGCTCGAGCTGGCACGTTTATTTTAAAAGAGATAAAATGATTATGATTCAAGCAATTATTATGATAAAATAGCAAAAAGAATAAAATTTATAAGAAAAATAATAAAGTATCACTTAATATAAGAAAGTAAGATATAATTTTTAAACATTTTAAATAATTTTTAATCCTATATGTTAATATATTTAAAGTTCATTTTAAATTAATATTTTTTAAATAAGTCAACTTACGAGCTAACAAGTTGAGTTAGGGATGACTCAAGCTTGACTTGTTAGCTCATCGAATTTTGCTCACGAGCTATTTATTGAGTTGAGCCCAAGCCGATTCATAAGATGACTTAACTTACTTACACCCCTAATCTAATATGAGTATCCCAATTTTCAAGTTAAATAATTTCAATTGAATTATCACTCTCTTGTTTTATGCTTAACTTACTTACACCCCTAATCTAATCTTAGTATCCCAATTTGCAAGTTAAATAATTTCAATTGAATTATCACTCTCTTGCTTTATGATCTAGGTTCTATGTGTGAACCATTCATGTCAAAACAGATAGAGACTAGATTGTCAGTCGTTAGTTTGGAAATTGATAGGAGATTGTGAGATAAGAGGGGAACGTGAAGAATGTTGTTTAATTGAAGCTTACTAGCTGAGCCCGGGAGTGGCAGAAGACCGCGGCCTGAGTTGTGAATGGGAAGAATGTTGCTATTTGCGACGGAAACCGAGTCAGCACCGTTGTAAACGGAGGAGTGTTGAAGATTGGCGAGATCGGGTGTTAGGTGAGTAGACGCACCCGAGTACATGATCCAGACCGAGGAAGGTGCAGCTTGCGATTGTGAAAGAAACACTTGAGGAGGAGGCTGGGTGGTTGGAGGGTATTTAAAATTACACCGGTGCCAACAATTTAGAGCGAGGTATCCTGTTTTGCCTCAAATTTGGCAAAAGGGTCGATCGGCGGAGGGAGAGGTTGGTGTGGTCGGAGACTGGGAAGTTGAAGACCAACGAGTAGAGGAATTCTGATAGGAAACACTTGGATTTCCAAGTGTTTCTCACCAAAATCAAATAGATCCAAGATGAAAACTGCTGTCCACAGCAGTAAAACAGCCAAAAACAGTAGAAAACAGAGAAAATCTGAGAGAAAAATGAAGAAACAACTTGTATTTTACTAGTAGGTGCAAGGAAAATAGCAAAGATACAAGGATCCTCTATTCGAGAGGAGGATCGCACTCTCCCAATCTCTAGATTTCGATCTAGAGCCCTCTCTATCCAAGAAGACAAAAGGAATTCTCACAAAACATCACATAACCCTAATTCCTCTCTTTCTCCCTACTTAATGCATTCTAATTCAAAACAAAAGCAAAAGGACTACTCTACCCCTCCTTCTCCCTCCAAAAACACTTAGCTCATGTTTGAATTGCAAGTGGACCCCACTCCCTGGCTCCCTCTCTCTTCCGCCTGGCCCTGTGTCCGCCTTCGGTAGAACTGGACCGGCTGGGCCGGTCCAGGTTGAGCCGGTCCAAGCTGGACCGGCATAACAAATTCCTATTTCTTGAGGATCTCATGTTGTTCTTGCCACGATAGTTATTTGATCGGGTGGCTTGAAGAGCCATCGTTTCTTGGACAGAGCTTGAGTCACGTTGTTCTTCGTTTTGAAGATTTATTTCTTCGCTACACAACATGGCATAGATAATATCAAGGTTGATAGGATTGAGAGAAGTTCTTATGGCTGTTTTGAAAGAATTGTAGGAAGGTGGAAGGCCGTTCAGGATGTAGAGAATGACATCTTCAGGGTCGATCTTGGAGCCGACAGAGGCAATGTTGTCCACGAGAAGTTTGATATGGGCAAGATATTGTTGCATAGATTGATCCTTCTTTTACAGTTGATGGAGTTCATGCTTCAGTTGTATAACCCATGACCGGCTGGTGGGTTGCAGCCGTTTTTCAAGAATGGCCCAGATTTCTTGAGCCGAGGAGGAAGACAGAATGTATGGGAGGATAGAGGGGGAGATGGTAGATAGGAGAGCAGAGATTAGGTTCCTATCAGTTAAAATCCATAGATGAAAATCGGGATTGGAGGAGTCAGTCGGTCGTGGGGTTTCACCGGTGAGATGTCCGGCGAATCCGTTGGCGGTGAAGTGTTGAAGGAGTTGAAGTCGCCAAATGGCATAAGTGTCGGCGGTGAGTTGGGTGGGAACCAAGTTCTTGAGGTTTGAGATCAGGAACTTCAAGGCGGGGGGAATGATGAACTGAGAGAGAGCTGTAGACGTTGTGGATTGAGACGGACGAGACGCTGTGAAATCTTGTTCTGCCATGGATGTGGCTCTGATACCATGTGAACCTTGCTGGCGTGAAAGGCACAAAGAAGGGGACAGAACAAGAAAATAGAAAAAGCTGAATTGTATATTCATATCAAGATGCGGTACAGGCAGCCTATTTATAGATAAAGAGATGTAAAAGGAGCTAGGAAATAGTATAACATAAAGTGTGCCGCAGACGTTAAATATTAATGCTAACACTATGCATGGGGTTGTTACTCTTTCAGTGCACAAACTAAAGCATCTATGGTGGTACACCACAAATACAACACCTTCCATTCTCTTGGGAACTTGGGATCGTCACCTTGGCAATCCATTCTCTTGGGAGCTTTTATACACTTCAACATCACTTTTTATCCTCATCTAATTTCCCCTCATTGTCATGTGATTTCTGCTCTCTTAATAAAAGCCATCAGCTCCCATTTGGTGTATCGAACATCATTAGCTATGGTCTTTTAGATCTTTTGTATACAAAAGTTTGGGGACTGCCTCCAGTTAACTTTGTTAATAAGTTTTAATTTTATATTTTTGTGGACCACTGCACTAAATATTTTTTGCTATGACCGCCAAATTTATAGAATGTACGTTTGAAGAGTGAAGAGAGATAAGGAGAGAGTGAGAGAGAAAGAGATTTGTAAATTTTTTCTCATTTTCATAGTGAATTTTTTGTTGTGTGGTGTGGTTCTGTGATTTTTTTCCTAATTTTGAATATTTCCACGTTAACTCCTAGTGGCTGGTGTTCTCTGTATTTTCTCTTTCTTGTTTCGTTGTGTGGGTTTATTCCCAACACGGCTTTCATCAAAGACTAGGATTTGATTACGCTGAAACATGTGGCTCAAGTTGTCAAAACCAATTAATATATGATTTGTCCTTTGTGTGGATCTATCTTACAAATTGCCCATCTATCAACTCAATGTCAACAAGTTCTTTCATATTGGTGATGCCTTGTCCGCCTCTATATCTAGATAGAAGCACTCCTGGAGAACCCAGTGCCTTGTCCTCCTCAACTATGAAACTAATTTCTCGAGTCATGATCTTTGATCTTTTCCAGCTATCTTTCAAAAGTTCAATGTCATAAAGGCAATTCATAGTTTTTGTTCTAGTATTTTATTGAGTTTTCAAGAAAGCAAAAAGTAGTTTAAGCCAAGAAAATATACATTGCAGGATACAATGGAGAAAAAAAGATTGATGTAGCAAACTCCACATAGTAGGATAAAGGGTTGTGTTGTTGAGTATTTTAAGAAAGTTTGTCTCTTTTTTTTTTTGAAATTCTATATTAAAAGCTGAGTTTAGTAATGGGATATGCGATTGATACATATCATCTGCGATGTTAGAGATAATCTAGTTTTGTGATTTCATAAACATAAAATCAGTTTAGATATCAATAAAATTTTATTTATCCACACCTTTTCTCTTCTCTTTTTACAGAAATTAGGAGAGAAACAAATTATGGGTTATTAAGGAAATCTTTATTCTATATTTCTTTCCTTTTGCTTCTCGTTCTTTCAATCAAGAAAAAATAGTGCGTTCATCTAATTCTTTTCTTTTCTCTGTGGTGCTAAATTGCCAATCAAAATGTAAACCAAGTGATATTTCATGAATTAGAGCTTATAGGTTGTATGCGTTAAAATACTGTCAAGCCTTGATATCTCAAATTAATGGCAGCAGTTGTGCAAATATCGATCTTTTTTGGGCTCTCTTGTTTCATCTAATCATAACTCAAATATATCCTTGAAATACCATCAAAACACAATTTAGTCTCAGTTTATAAAAACTGGTGGATCCTTCTTGTAAACTAGATTTATAATAGAGTAATTATAAATGATAATAGCTGTTATAAAATACTTTTATGATTATTTTTGGATAAGGGCGACAGTAATTGGTGGGCTCATATTATGTTTTATCATTATTAAATATTGAGACAAGATTAATGATTCTACACTAATGTGACCCCACATTTGGCTGTTGATTATATAACAATAAAGGAGAAAAAGATTCGAAAGAAAGCAGAATAATATAAATCACATAATTGATATATGTTGTTACACTTATAGTTTTATACCCAAGGATTTTAAAACCGGACCGGTCAATGAACCGGAAGAAGGAGGGGTTAGAGGTTTGATGGTTCGACCGGGGTCGAACCAGGGTCGAACCGGATGACGTAATAAATATTATAATAATGACACAACTATTTATAAATATATAGCAAAAATTGAAGAAAATTATAATACTTTTACTTATCTAATAGAGAAATGTTAGTCAAATAAATTCAAACATTTAAATCTAAAGGATATAAACTATATTACCATAGATAATACTAAACCCAATAGTTTCTAAAAGCAGAATCACATCTATTTTCGCTCCAAAAACATAATAGATCTATAAGATCAAACAAGTTCCATATATGAATCAAATATAATAGCATTTGGTAATTATTAAGCATGTAAAAATTTATGATTTAAGACTACATGGAAGGAAGGTACAGTGGAAGATAGTTGCGAAGGATTTAATATTTTAATTTGTTATGCTTCCACAATGTGCTGCACATTGTTCATGCTTTGGAGATTTATCCAAGTATACCTTACAAACCAACTAATTGACTTTGCTCAAGCTTATACATGTGCTTATCCTTATGCAGGAAACAAAAAACCTAAACTAAATCAAGATGCTCCTTCAAGTATGATATCTAAATATGTAAAAAACTTTTAAAAATATTATTCAACTATAAAAAATAATGATTTCTATTATAATTTATATGATATATTTTTTACTCGAGTGGTTTGACAAACAAAAATGAATTCACATAAACTTTATAATATATATAATGAAAAATATAAAAAAAAATAAATAGAAAAAAATTAAATTTTATGAACTAAGAAAATAAATATTATCAACTAAAAAAATTAATATTATTCATATTATAAAACCTAATTAAAAAAATTGTCTAAAAAAAATAATACAAAACTATACAAAGCATAAAACTATGAAACTAAAGATGGGTCTTTGCTTTGTATGGTTTAGTCCCACATTGCTTGGAAAGCTTTGCTTTGCATAGTTTATATAACTTTTTACTTTCTCTTATGCCAAGAGCTCATTTGGAGAAATGAAGACATGAGGTTGTTTAACTTAATATTTAATCTTTAATCATGTACTTAACATAAATTTAAAAGTTTTATAGTAATTGATTAAGATTAATATTTATTTAATATTAAATAATTTATATAATTATTTATATTAAAAAAATTTGAACCATCCGGTTTTAAGAAACCGGAACCGGTTCACCGGTTGAACCGGCGGGTCTTGGCCAAACCGGCGGTTTGATGCTAGGCCGGTTCTCAGGCTGAACCGAACCGGCTTTCAGACCAATTCACGGTTGAACCGGTCGGACCGGCCGGTCCGGTCCGATTTTTAAAGCATTGGTTATACCTTATTACATATTTATGTTTGATATATTAATTATTATTAATACAATAAGGTGTCATTTATTATCCTTCAATATAACTAAATTCAATTACACATTATTTTCTATTTTCGTATTTTTCTTAGAAAGAAAAAAGACTTCCTAGACTTTTTTTTTTTAATTTTATTCCAATAAATAAAAAGGAGGATACAACTAGCAGCTAATAAAAAGACAGGTACACAGCAAAGCAAAAGAGATGATAAAAAAACCACCGAGCTCAACAATTGGCAAAGAACTGACTAACGAGTATGATAATACCACCGTGAAATGAAGCTCAGTTGTTTATATTTAGAGTTAATTGTGACTAGCTTGATCATGGCAATCCAATAATCACAAATAGGTAGATAATTAAAAATACTGCTAAAATTAAATAGTTATATATATTTCCTTAAAATTTTGATTAAAGCAATACCTTTAGTGATGTAGAAATCCTGCGGTAGAAAAGCTCAAGCAAGTAGATTGATAGAACAGTAACTTCAGGTTACTAACTTGTACTGAAACTGTAGAAATTGACGGCAAAAATTACCTTATGTTCTTCTCCTACTCACCTATATAGTTACTTCTGCTAACAAGCAAAACTAAGAAATGAAACAGGACTAAAGGAAATAATAGAAAACGTGAGCACATGTGCTATTGTACTAAAGAAATTATAATATTAGCATATTCTAACCAACAACTAAGAAGCAATTGGTAATAAGTTGTTCCGCTTGGTATTCTTGCTAATATGCTCCGCATGATTCTCCCCTTTTGTGAAAATGTTGGTATCTCCTGAATCAGTAGTAACTCTGCCATCATCCGGTGGTGAGTATGGACTAATATCTGTCACATTGAAAGTATGTGAAGTAGTTAATTCTGGCGGCAAATCAATAACATAAGCAATTTTATTGATTCAGTGGACAATGGGAAATGGACCAAACTTGCGGCGGCTTAATTTGGAATAATTTCCATGTGGTAGCCTCTCCTTGCGCAAACGGACTAGCACAAGGTCTCCGGGCTTGTAGATCTTCTCCCTCCGATGCACATCAGCATGTTGCTTGTATTTGTCATTAGACTGCTAAAGCTTCAAACACACATTTGATAACATGTTTGTGAATTGCTCAGTGAGGTTGGATGCCGCTTTGTTTGTACACTTGGAAAGAACTGCAATATCAACAATGGTATTTGTTATCTTAGTATAAACAATACTAAAAGGACACCTTCCGGTCGACCGGTTTGGCATTGAATTGAAAGCAAATTCTGCTTGAGCTAGCACTTTGTACCATAGCTTCAGATTTTCCTGCACCAAGCAACAAAGTAAATTTCCTAATATGCGATTAACCACTTCTGTTTGATCGTCAGTTTGCGGGTGATACGAAGAACTGAGCTGTAATTGAGTATTCATTATCTTCCATAACTCCCGTAAAAAATGGCTAATAAATTTAACATCTCGATCGGATGTTAATGAACGAGAAACACCATTAAGTCGTGCCACTTCACGGAAGAAGAGCTTAGCTATGTTCAAGGCGTCAAAAGATTTCTTACAAGCTATAAAATGCACCATTTTTTAAAAGCGGTCTACTACCAACGAAATCTAGGCTTAGATCCTCCCATATGGATTCTGATACAGGCAAAGGCAAGTTGAGTCCAGTGTTCTATCCACCGCCTTTGTAACATTGGCATATTAAACATCTGTCAATAAAACGTGCTACATCCCTTCTCAAATGAGGCCAAAAGAACTTGATTTGTAATTGAGAAATGGTGTTGTCACATCCCATATGAGTTGCTAAACCTCCTCCATGAACTTCCTTAATGAACTGTTGCCGCCACGAAGAACGAGGAATGCATAATAAATTGCCTTTGAAAAGAAATCAATGCCTTATTGAATAATCTTCTAATGGTTCTTTATTAATACAGTGATGCCACATATCACCGAAATCCTTGTCTTCTGGATTCAACTCTTGTAGACATTCCAAACCCATGAATTTGGTTTGGAGTTGAGTGAGCAATATTGATATTCGACTTAAAGTGTCAGCCACTCTATTCTGAGTTCCACTCTTACGCTTGACTACAAATATGAATTTTTGTAAAAACAGAATCCATCAAGCGTGCATCCAATTAATGTTCTTTTGTGTATTAATGTAGTGTAATGCCTTATGGTCACTGCAAAGAACAAAATCTTGATGTAAAAGATAATGTTCCCACTGTTTCAAAGCTTGAACTACTGCATACAATTCATGTTCATATACTATCCATTTTTGCCTTGCTTCACATAGCTTCTCGCAAAGAACTTAATAGGCCAGCTTTCTTGAGTCAACACTGCCCCAATACCGATGGTGGAAGCATCGGTTTCTACTGAAAATGGTTTGTCAAAATTAGGTAGTGCAAGGACCGGCGCTGAAGTTAATGCATGTTTGATGTTTTCAAAACTAAGTTGTTGCTCCATTTCCCAATAGAAATTTTTACATTTAAGAACATCCATTATTGGTGCCATTATAATGCTAAATCTCTTGATAAGCCTTCTATAAAAGTTTGCCAAGCCATGAAAACTTCGGATATATGTAAAGGTTTGAGGTGTCGGCCGATCTCGAATGGCTGTAAGTTTACCAGGATCGGTATTAATACCTTCCGCTGAAATTTTAATTACCAAAAACGATACCATTTGGGTTGCAAATTCACATTTAAGTATATTCAAATACATATTGTTCTTCCTCGAAATTTCCATAATACTTCTCAAATACTCTAAATGTTCTTCAAAAGGACTAAAAACCAGTATATCGTCAAAAGATGCCACACAAAAACGATTGAGAAAAGGTTTTAAAACCTCATTCACGAGTCGCATAAAAGTAGATGGTGCATTGCATAGGCCAAATGACATTACCTTCCACTCATACTGTCCTTCTCGTGTTTTGAAGGCAATTTTTCATTTATCTCTTGGTCTGACTCTGATTTGATGATAACCGCTACACAAGTCCAATTTAGAAAATATTTTAGAGCCAGCCAATCTCTCTAACATCCTCTGCATTGGAAATCTGAACTTGACTACAATTTTGTTGATGACTCTACTGTCCATGCACATCGTCCAACTTCCATCTTTCTTTGGCACCAATAATACAGGCACGATACATAGACTTAGACTATGTTGTATTGATTGTTTATCAAGTAAATCATCAACTATTTGTTGCAAAATTTTATTTTATGTAGGACTAAGTCTATAGTGAGGAAGATTCGATAAAGTAGCACATGGAGCAAAGTCTATTTGATGCTTATTTAATGCATAGGTGGTAATCCTGTGGCCTAAACATCAAAAAAAAAAAAATGTCAGCAAATTGCTGTAGCAAGCAGTTGACTTCAACTGCTAAGTTTGGATTATAATTTTCATTGGTTTTCTCTTTTACAATTAATGCTAATATGCTTGAGGACTCCTTCCAGGCATTAAGAATTGCAGCTGCTGAAACAAAAAAAAAAAAGCAGTTTTGTTTTTTTCTGAAATAGCTTCATGTCCACTGTTACTAGGCAATAGTCGTAATTGACATCCCTTTCATTTGAAAGTGTAAGTGTTAGCTCGGCAGTTATAGACAGCATCGACGCTGTACTGCAACAGTCAACCCAAAATAATGTGTCAGACATCCATCTCTAAAACGTCACATAAACTGCATAAATCCGTCAATGTCATCTCTATTCCCTTTTTCACCCAGCTTATTTTGTATGGATTTGAATTTTTAGTTGTCTTGAGCTGTAATGCCCTCACCATTGCTCTTAACACTACATTCTCTGTGCATCCACTGTCGATCAACAAATCATATACCTTTCTGCTAATTACATTTGATTCTAAATAGAGCATTCCTCTGAGAAATATTAGGCTGTTTGGGGTCTAGTAACAACTTTTCCATAACACAAATAAGTGGATCTCCCTCATCACCCTCTATATCTTCTAATGAATTTGCATGTTCTGCCTCATAATCTTCGAGATCACCTTCGGCCTCGACCTCTACCATTTGTAACTGTGGCTTCGTCGAGCACTCGTTTGACTTGTGGCCCTGCTGAAAACAACAGCAACATTTGATACTAGAAGGCTTGGCGTAAGGATTCTCCCTATTAAGTGCTCTAGTTTTTTGTATACCCTTCACATTCGCTATTTTGATGGCTGCATTACTAGGTCCCGCAGTTACAAGATTTATATTTGCTTGTCTGCTAGTTGGAGGTGCAATTGAATGTTGATTTCTAATAATCTCGTTTGTGGAGTCTGGATTGCGTCGGGTTTAACTGCTGCGAGTGTGGCTAAGCAATTGCAATTCCACTTTCAATGCATAATTCATGGCCTGTGAAAGTGACCACACAATATTCAATTCTAATTTATCTTGGATAGCTTCCCGTAGACCCCCAATATACCTTGCTACCAATTGGTTAGTTGTTTTGTTTAAGTTGTTGTGAGCACTTAAACGATAAAATTCTTTAGTATACTCAGTAATGGTTTGGTGGCCTTGAGTGCAATGCTGGTATTGTAGATAAAGCATTTGCTCATAATCAATTTGTATGTAAAGATCTCGCAGCAATTGTTTCATTCCAAGCCAAGTGCATACCGAACCTTTCCCTTCTTGCCGTCGTTTTTGAATCACCTGTTGCAACCACGCACTGGCTCCTCTCTTAAGCCGACAAGTCACATACTTAATATGTTTTTTCATATGCTCCAAAAATGTTTCAACTGACCTTTTCCAATCCAAATAATCCTCAATATGTAGTTTACCGTCAAAATACGATATATCTAACTTCACCCGGAATTCATTGTATGGTCGCTCGCCTTCTACGTGGGACATTCAATTCTTCATCAATGCCAGTAATCTCAAGATTTTTGAGTCGATCTAGCTCATCTACGGACTCAGAACCTTCGATGAATTGAGAACCTCATTGCCTATGCCTTTTCATTCTCCCCCGTTCTCCTTTGTGCGGGATAAGCTGCTGCAACTGCGGCTCAGACTGGTTGCAACCGATCAAGCCTAGCGTTAATCACCCTTAGCTCTTGTCTAATTTCACCGTAAAATCGATGAACTTCCGTTGCTAAGTCTTCCGATTGTTGCACTAAATTGTTATGCTTTGCCCATAGAGCTTCTAGGCTGTTTTAATGCCCGAGCGCCATCCACCTTCTGCTTTCGGCCATTCTAGCTATGATACCAACACTGATGTAGGAATCCTTCGGTAGAAAAGCTCAAGCAAGTAGATTGATATAACAGTAACTTCAGGTTACTAACTTGTATTGAAACTTACAGGACAGCAAAAACTACCTTGTGTTCTTCTCGTAGTCACCTATATGGTTACTTCTGCTAACAAGCAAAACTATGGAATGAAACATGACTAAAGCGAATAACAGAAAACGTGGGCACATGTGCAGCATGTGCCACCGTACTAAAGAAATCATAATAATAGTATATTCTAACTAACAACTAAGAAGCAGGTGGTAATAAGTTGTTCTGCTGGGTATTCTCGCTAATATGCCCCACATCATTTAGTCGTACTATTGATCTTGTAGCCACACGTTTTGAAAAAAAATATGAATATTAATTGTGTAATAAAAATTTCAAACAAGTAACTTCATTTATTTATTTATTTACTTTTTTGGTGGGGGTGTGAGGGAAAATATAAATTTGATGCAGGAGGAATACAAATCTGATACTTAAAATTTGATGTAGGAGGAATACAATTCTAATACTTTGAAAATAAATTTCAAAAATTTTATCTAAACTAGCTGAGACATTCTATAGAATTCTTGCTAATAAAGAAAGGCTATGAAACTATTATTATCATTTCTTCCTCTTCATTAATTTCTTCTTTGGTATATTTTTTTGGCTATTAATTAGAAGCTAAAAAAAAAAAATTTGCGGATCAATATATTTCATTTTTAAGTTTTTTAGTCTTTTGAGGAGCAGGCTTCATAATGTACTGGTTGCTCATTTATAATTTAACCATTATGAAATTATTTGATGAGCTATAGGGCATAGGTGGGGCCAGGGTGCTGTTTGCACAACTGACATCTCTTATTGTATTTTCAAATTAAAATAAGCATGGAGTTCAAATAGTCTATTTCCTGCCCCCGTATTAAGAGGATTTCATCATACTTTATCACATTATTTTCTAATAAAATCGACTAAATGAAATATTATTTTTCCTTTGAGTATCATAACATCAAAACTTGCTTTCATATCATATACAGAGCGATATCAGACGAGTATGCACATAAGACCAGAGAGATCTACATTGAACTACTCAGAGCAATATGGGAAAGCCTTGACCTGGACGTAAGTTTCATGGAAGAGTCGTTAGAATTAAAATCAAGCCGTCAAACTCTGGTAGGAAATCTCTATCCTCCGTGCCCACAACCAGAGTTGGCCTTGGGGTTACCTCCTCACTCTGATCCCTGCCTTGTCACTCTTCTTATGCAAAACAAAGGTTACAATGGCCTCCAAGTTCTTCACAATGGCAAATGGATCGTCATCCAACTAGTCCCTCGCTCTTTACTCTGTCTTACTGGAGATATTATAGAGGTATGCATTTCGTACCCATAAACTCATTTCCTATAAGCCGAGGGTTGTTTAGTTACTGCTAGAGTGATATTGTCATTGATCTTTCAAGTCAAAATTCAAAAAAGTAATTTGTTTTACTAACATTTATTATTTATTGGTCATATTTTTTTAGATTATAGTTAAAATTTTGAAAGAAGTATGATTGTTGATGATGTAATTGCAAATTTTAATTATTATTCTTATAAAAATATGATAAAAAGAATCATTTTTATTATAAACATTTTGAGCAAGATAATAAGAGTAAATGGTGTCCCCTAACTTTTTCTGAAGAATTAAAATAGCCTTCGACTTTAGAATTAAAATAGTCTTCAACTTTAGTATATCGCAGTAAATGATGTCATATTGATCTTTGGTAAAGTGTTAGGGGCCATTTTAATTCTTATTTGAAGATTTCATTACCTTATTTATCAATACTGTTTTCAATGTTCTAACTTTAGTATATCGCAGCAGATTATTAGCAATGGGAGGTATAAGAGCATAGTGCATAGGGCCATGGTTAGCAGCGAGAGCACGAGGATTTCAGTTGCGACTCAGGTAACACCTCCTATTGAAAATGTTACTTTTGCTCCTGCGCCAAAGTTGCTTGAAAGATCTAATTGCTCTACTATATTTCGTGGCATCACATTCAAAGAGTTCCTTGCATTAAAATCTCAGCACAAATCGATGAATTCTATTATGGATTCTATAAAGGTGTGATTTGTATTATAAAATTATAAATCAAATAATTTTGTGAGCTAGCTAGTATGAATTTCTATGAGATGAAGTGCTTTGTTTAAATCTTATAAAGAACAATTCGATGAGATCGAATGTAACCTATAAAGCATTCTGTATAAAAAACTTCCTCAACTATGTTATGTCAGCAAAATGTATTACCATGTGTGGGTATGAGGGGGCTATCATCCCCAGATTATTATTGTAATTTGTAAGTGTGAATCTGCCATTATTGTTGCAACTATTTTGATAATTATTGGAAGTAGTTGTGGATTATGCATAATATTGATATTGTATTAGATGTGATTTGGGGTATTAAGGTTTCGTTTGGACGACTTTCTTATTGCTTCTTAAAGCAATTTTTTAGTACAAAAATTAAAAATTTTATGTCAAAAAATTATTTTAAGAAGCAGTAAAAAAATCGTCCCAAACAATAAGTAAATGTGATACATTCATAATTAGTTATAAATATTTCATATCTCAGATAAAGATCAATTGATCTCTTTTGCCCTTTTGGAATCAATAGATTAAACTTTTTCTGATTTTGACTAGGCATATTGCTAAGAATATTGAATTTTTGTTGATAGTTATTTAGTTTAAATGAACTTAAGAAATTATCATATTTTTTTAAAATCATCCATCATGCGTACTTCTGACTGAAGCTTCATCGGTTAACAATATAGTGATAAAATTTCCGTCATTAACTGCTACGATAGTATCATATTCTGACCGGCCGATATTCTATTGATTTTTTGTTGGTAAAATATATATTACAAAGAAATATACAGGAGATTTACAATCTCACCCAAATTTATTACAATTTCTTCTGCTGTATTTTATCCTATATATATATATATATATATATATATATATATATATATATATATATATATATATATATAGTTGGCTGAAGCTAAAGGTCAAATAGTAGAAGGAAGAATCTTGTAATGAGTAGCAGAAGAATAATAAGAAGGCCATTCAACTAAAGCTTAAGCCTTAATGTTAACACTAAGGTTAAATAATGAAGTTGCTGTTATATTATTGAAAGCAAATTCCTCTTGTTAAACGATTTATATTAATTTCCAGTTTTCATAGTGGACGGTAATCTGTTCGTACTTGCTTCTTCTTCTTCTTTTAATTTTTATTTTTCTCCGAGGCTTAATTTATTTTGTAAAAGGCTTAGTGAAAATACGCCTCGTTAATTTATTTGATAAAAATATTTAAAATTGTTATTAAGGTTCAGAATTTAAAGAAGTCTACGTCAAATATGTGCTTTGGCACTCAAATTTTTCAAACTAAAAAAATGTTATCAAGCATAGCATATTATTACTAACTAAGCAAACGCATTTTTATTTGAAATTATTTATGATAATTTTGTTTAGTGCAATATAATACACATAAATATAATTATTATGTATTTATTTACTTAACATCTAAATATTTAATTATATCAAAATTTTATTAATATTAATTTTTATAAAATAAAATATATATATATAATGTAATTTTGATATTAAAGCATTATGTAATTATATAAATATTTTAATTTAGATACCAAATATATATGATATGTATTCAAATCTAATTATATAAGGCTCAGATTTATAATAGTTGGGATGAAACCTGCCATCGTATAATTATCGTCATCCAGTTGCCGATTCAGCTTAGATGATTGGGAGAGATTATTATGTGCAGAGATCTGACACAGATAATCATTCGGTTTTGTCTCTGTAAACAGTAAAATCACAGTGGCAAAGACAAACTAGACTGTTCTCTGTATTAAGTCTCCGCTTGTAATAATTTCTCGATGACATGGCAATTTAAGCCAGGCCAATTTTATAAAACTAGATATAAAAATTAGACTTTTCAAAAGCAATAAGTACAGTGTTATACAAGAATAGTGCTGCAATTTTTTTATTTACATAAACATTTTGTCAATTGCCTACAAAGACGGTGAACAGTCGTTGTTTAGCAAGTTTTTATTCTTAGGAGGTTATTGTGCCAGAAATTTTTTTTCGTGTTTATATAAAATTTCAACACACACTGATAATTTGATGATGTCCAAGAATTTTAATGCGAAAATTCAAGAAATTGAAAAAATTATAGGGTCTAGCTAGCTCAATTGTGAAAATTCACTAAACAAAATTTTCCCTTCCTCATAAGTGAGGAAAATGAGATTACAGAATTTAAATTTACATGGCCATGGAATGTTATGCATTATTTGTAAATTTATAGACATCTAGATGTAATATTAGCTAATAATAAAAATAAATTATTAAAAATAACAGATCAAAATTATTATTGATCTTTCAAAATGTCATGATAAGACATTTATCACTCATATATAACATTATTAATTATTTATATGTATCAAGTTCTTGATGTTAAAAATTAAGAACTTTAGAGAAGCTAGGATGGGAAGATCGGTGAAAGGAGAGGGTTCTGCTACGTGCGGGGAAGAGGGAGGGAGGGAGGTTGTTGTTTCTTGATCCCCCATTGCGGGCTTTTTATACCATGAGAGAATGGCAAAGATGAGAAGCCACCGGAGAACCAGAACAGGAAAGAAAGAATGGAAATAGTAATTACATTGATACAACCGAGAACTACAGAGATGTTTATATAGACTTAATACAGGTAATAAGGTAAATACAGCCATTAGTTTGGGTTAGGAGAACCGTTGGCTTGACATCAAGTACTGATAGCTAGATGGCACATCATTATTTTCTTTGACATATTGCAACAGATTGTTAGCAACGGCAGGTATAAGAGCATTTGTCATAGGGTCATGGTTAGCAATGAAAGCACAAGGATTTCAGTCGGGACTTCACTGTCGCCACCTTTAGAAAATATCATTGCTCCTGCGGCCGGACTGGTTGAAGGTTCCAATAGCCCTGCCGTATTTCCTGGCTTCACGTTTAAAGAGTTCGTCGCATTAAAATGCCAGAACATATCGAAGAGTTCTGTTATGGATCTTATCAAAAACATGTGATAAATAGAGTGTAAGGGTAAATTTGAAGACCAGCTTTGACTAAGATGGATTTAGCTTATAAAAGAGTTCCGTTTGAAAATACTTATTTTACTTTTTACCTTTGTTGTACTAATTGAAAATACTCAGATTTTCTTTTTCAGGCTCATATCGAGCTCTAATAATGTCTAATGGGCTAAGCAATATGCTAACTAATATGGCTAGCTAAATAAGATATTTGAGCTGAATTCATGCAATTCTAGATAGCATATAGATTAGAGGTGTCAAAATTGAGATGTAGGTTGGGTTCGGGTTGAACCCGAAACTAACCTGATGCTATTTGATATGACCCGAACCCAACACTTATTTACAAATGGGTCATAAAATTCAACCCGGATCCGACCTATCGGTTTTCCGGGTTGACCCGACCCGACACGAAACTGGTTATGGCCGAAGAAGCGCAAGAACGGGAGGAAGGCAACTCGTCTCGTGACTCCAGTCAAAGCCACAGGACTGGACATGCAGGAACGTCATCGTCTCGTCGAAGCTAGAGAATAGGAGAATGTCGTCGACCAAGCGACGGGAGTGCGGGACGGCATGTCGGCATGTCGAGCTGTTGGCTAGCAGCCTAGGGTTTAGCCTATAAAGGAATGTCGTCGGCGAGACAGGGACAGTGGGACCTGGGGATGCAGGTCGGCGAAGCGCCGCGGGAGAGGACGACGATGAGGCCTTCATGCCATGTTGACTCACAAGTCGCGAGTGCAGGCCGGAATTGAATTGAGATTTCTGATTTTGTGTATGAAAATAATTTTCGGGTCAGCTCGAGTCATTGTCGAGTTTCCGGGTCAACCCGAACCTGAGCCGATTTTTTAAATGTGTCAGTTTATTGAACATGAACCTGACTTGTTTGACAAACAGGTTGATCATAATCCAAAATTTTTTGGTCGGATTTTCTGATCGGGTCACATATTGACACCCCTAATCTAGAAAGGTACCGCTATCTTTTTAGGCAGATTAATTCTCACATAAGATACTGATATTATTATCTCCATGGCATCATCTCTTGTGGTGAATTTTTCCCAACACCTCACTTAGGGTGTGATATTAAATTGAAGAGTCTAAAGTGTTATATTATATGAAATATGAGGAATGTATATAGCTCTTTCTGAAGTCATAAATCTTATGTGTATGAGATGATATATTATAGAAAATTTTATGGATGTGAATGATCCATCCTAGTTCTAAATTCCATATCGATCTATAGGGATTCAAATTATAAGCGGATCAAAAGACTTAACACAGTTTATCATAGGATAAACTATGCCATCCTATTCAATTTATCAAAGGATTAAAAAGCTGAATACAGTTTATCTTAGGATGAAATTTGCAATCATAAGATCTTAAGGCTTGATGATGTGATACTGCCCTATAATCGGATGTAATCAACATTGCATTTTCTTATAAAGAGTTAATTCAAATACATGTTAATATCATTAATATATTATCTGATTTTTAGAAAGTTTTAATATAAACTTTTTTTAATTTAATCCTTAAAAAATTAGGTTAGTGAGTCATAAAATATCCGAAGGACTTGCGATCTTAACCCGAAGTGTGAAACTTATCTTGAAATATCTTAGAACCGCTAATCTAGAGATTTTTAGACTTTTCATGGTTTCTTAACATTTGCTCACTCCTTAAATAAGTGATAAAATTATTAAAGGTAATGAGTTATGCTTTTTTTTTTTTTTTTTCACAACAAGAAAATTTTATTAAAAACTAACAAGTAGAAGATACAACAATAGAGAAGGGAAAAATAGAAATAAAAGAACACTAGTAAAAAGATACAGACACAAAACACCAGGAAAATAAAAACCCAAAAGAGGGCTCAGTAGTCGGTCGAGACTCCCAGCATCCTCGACAGCGCAAGGACCATCCAGAAAGGGTGAGAGACACCCATGGTTGCCACAAGGTAGCCAACAAGGACACGAGCCCCAGCCACATCATCGCCCCGCAAATACCAATCCAAACGTAGAGCAATCCGTCAAATCGCCAAAAATAACCAAAGATGCAAGCGAATTATCTTCTTCTACCTCCTCTTTTCCAGAATTTCCCACGAGAAAGAACCTTAAAAGGTAAATCATGAACCTCTTGGAAATCATTACCAGTATCTGAAAATGACTCAGAATCAGAATCACATTCAGACGAATTATCCAACCAATCACCATTGGGCTTAACCTCCACGCCACCACCCAACTGATGAGCTACGTCACTTAAAAAATTAACATAAAATTATTTGATTATTTATAATGTACATATTTTACGATACCTAAATTGAGATTCATAACTTCTATAATTTTTAAAAATATTAAATGAAAATTTATTCAAATCTTAAGAGATTTTTTAAATTAGGGAGAGAGAGAGAAAGCTTGAAAAAAACCCTAAAATGACTTGAGCATTTCAAATCTCTAAAAACTATCAACAAAGGTTCATTAGATGCTAATAAATCCTAACAATTGATCTTCAGAAAATCATTGTATTAGGGCATCTATAAATTCTTATGACTTACTAAATTCATAATTAAATATTATGACTTTGGAAATAAGTTGGTAGAGCTAAGCTCACAAATTTTTAAAAATTGATTTAACAATTTTCTCCTTAAATGGCCTTTATAAATGTTGTGTCATGGAATATTCGTGGTGGTAGAGAAATATAAAGTTTAACTTCTTAGCTTTGTACGAAGATCTAGCACACAAACAGAAGAAAGAGATGGTGTAGCATTCATAAGAGACACCAAGATTTTTACGTGGAAAACCCTGAAAAGGGGAAAACCCACGGTTCCTGGCCTAGTTTGAATGAATCCACTATTTTTTGTAGTTTGAGTACAAATAAGGCCCTTCTTTGGGGGAAGGCCTTAACTTGATGTAACAAATATACATCATATAGAGTGTGTTACATGATGGGTCTTGAAAGAATCATTATTGATACATCTATTTAGTCGGTAGAACTATAGTTAGCGGTCGACACAGGTCGCAAAAGACCTTATTCTAGTGACGGTGGTAGGAGGGACAGTAGTTGGTGAACGATGGTGGCTATAAAAGACCGTTGTCTGGCGACGAAGGTCGGAAGGACCATAATGTGACTATGGAGGTCAAAAGGACCGTAGTCGGCGGGTGATAGTAGTCAAAAAGATTGTTGTCTAGTGAAGGAGATCGGAAGGACCGTGATCAGCTAGCAGAATAAAACGACGGCTTCATTTTCGTGGTCCGCCGTAGATTTCGTCACAAATTGAAACAGATTTGCGATGGATAATCTGACGCAATTTGTGATGGATATGTCTGTCACAAATGTCGTATCAACATTTGCAACACATTTTTTGTCGTAAATTCATCGTAAACTTGTAGGATAACAAAAAAAAGCTCATACAACCATTATTTGGGCTTTCCAATATTTACAATCCAAACAGTTTTAAAAAAAACTTATGCAAAGCAAATAAAAGAGTACTATGAAAATTGCACAAATTAATGAACAAACAAACATATTCAATAAAATTCAACAAAAGTTATAACAGTGTTACAGTTGCAATATAAAATATACATCAAATGTATCAAAAGCTATCTCAGGTGATAATCTAATCGGAACCTGTAAGCTCGTTTCCATGCTCTGCCGATCGAGATGTCGATTGAGATCTACTAATTTGCTCACTCAATCTTCTAAGATCCTCCAATATTTGTGTGTTCATGTCCACTTGAGTTTTCAGACATTTTCTAACTCTGCAACTAAGTTCGCCACCTATTGGCTAACTAAACTCTCCTGCCTGCTTACAAAGTGGCTTCTGGCAGAAGAGGATTGTCCCTCGTATGTGGAGGCCTACGAGCTTAATCTATAAATTCTCCCCTTTTGCATTGCACTTATCGCCTATGTCCAAATGCAGTAGTTAGAAACATCAACAAAACCTGCAGAGGATCCCTCTCTAACCACCACTTAGCTCTCTAGAAGTCGTGCATACTCATCCTACAAACAATATATGGTATAAGATTAATCATCGTATAGTCGTTGCTACAATATTTTTGTAAGTATAATATTCTTATATACTTACATATGATATCCTAGCTCGCTCATTTACCCACTATTGATCATGCTGACGCCTATTAGTGTAACTGTGTAACTCAACCGCAATGGATTCTCAACCAAGCATCTCATTCTATAATATACTTATACAAAGAAATTATATATTAAAATTTATTAAAGTTCTTATCAATCATTGTATATGCTTTGTGTGTGGAAGTGAACCCCTAATATGTAGGGAGTTTCCCAGGCCTTCGACTTCAAAAGCTCTATTCTACATGCCCTTCTCATTCCTCGGTGTATAGTCTGGGCTACTCCAAGCACTCCTGAGCTCATCCCATACACCCTCGCTGATCCAAAGCATACACTCCCCTATCCTCCTGATGTGAGTAAATATGTCTCGTAGGCAAGTCACTCCGTGTTTTTCAAAATTTGTTATGATACGAGTATTATGCTTAGGCAAACAATAGAAATCTCGTTGCACACAAAAAAATTAGGAAAAAAAATTATTATTTACTTGCTTAACAAAAAATGGACAACCGTTAATAATATTGTGGCTTATTAACCTCAAACTCTCTGTATCACATGTCACGTACTTCCTTAGAGATTTTCTTCTAAGAGATATATGGAGCATCAAACCTGCTCCAAATGATATTCCATATATTGTGTGTGGGCTACATCGATTGATGAAAAATGTACAAAATATTAAGTTGAAAACTGTTATTTCATATACACACACACACACGTGTCATCATCAGGATCAATCAGCATGCACCCATTCATAGTCAGTGTTGTGGTAGCCTGTGTGGAAGGTCTAGCTGCAATAGGGGTGGAAGGTCTAACTACATAGATTTGAGGGGGTGGTGGGTAGTAAAATGGTTGTGAAACATATAGTGGATAGGGATACCTAATAGGGAATCCTTGAGAAGATGATGGGGGATAGTACGGGTAAAAGGGAGCGGTCTGCGCAGGGTCTGGTGATGGGAAGCAGGGGTCTGGGATATAAAACTACTGACTCTCTGCAGGAGCTGTAGGCTAAGGGGGGTTAAGCTGGCTATGAGTGGCAGGCTGTGAAGTTGACGTTCCCTCAGTACCAGATCATCCACCAGATTATGACATGCACCTAAAAATATTTGAGAAGGACCGCCTATGGGTCTCATCTCTTCCGGAAGACATTTGCAAAAAATAAACGAACCAATTGGCAACAATTTGTATATTTATAAAAAAAGTAGAAAATAAGTAAATTAAATGCATAAAATAAGTAGTAACTACTACTATACTAACATGCCTAAAAAACTACTATACATGTAAAAAGGGAACTAATGTATATATTCTAACATATAAAAAATGAACTATTTTATCAATAGTAACATGTAAAAGGAACTACGTACTGTATAGAAATTGTTGCATGTGTATACTAATATGTAAAAAAAAATACTAGTTAATTCATATTTACCTCCTAATTATTAATCACTAGATGATTCACTTTAATATGGTGAGGCCAACTCCTTACTACAAAAATCTTCAATATTCTCCTCAATGTCCAAGTCTACCTCCTTTAACAACAACTCGACCTCATTAGCTGTAAGTTGATCATCTACATCATTAGCAAGCTCTATAAAGTTCGACATGCACTCTTCTTGATGTATTGTTGGTATTGATGCATTATTCTAAATGACCCGGCCCCCTAGGTTTAGTCTTGATGACTACAAGTCAATCTTGCATATCCCTTAGTTAGTAAAGAAGACTTAGATAATATGGCTAGTACACAACAAGCCCAATGCATTCCTCCACTTCAACCATCCAATTTGAATTCTACTATAATATCCTCATTTATTTCACCATCACTTTGAATAATAGACCCAAGATATCTAAAAGGTATACTCTTATTAATGACTTAATCGCTTAAAGTCACAAACCTCCCACTAGATCTATTACTATTAAAATTACAATCCATGTATTCGGTTTTAGATCTACTAAAACGAAAACCTTTAGACTCTGAGGTTGACCTTCGTAATTCAAGTTTACCTTTAACTCCCTTTTTAGTCTTATTAACAAGAAGAATATCGACACACATGCATTGCTTTTGACATGGATTTTCCGTCGTAAAGCCCGTTGCAAATCTACCGCAAATCATAATATCGTAGAAGTTTATCTCTTTGTTAGTTCTGAGATAAAATGAAATGAAGTGAAGTGAGCTAAATAGAGAGTACGAGAAAGCAAGAGAGTTGTATAATTTCTACAAATTTTTAAAGTAAAATTTTTAGTGTGACATGTCTTCATGGTTTGTTTCTTCCAATTTTAGGGTTTTTCATGTTAAATCATAGTGTTAATTTCCGTTTTGTGCGTGTGTGTGTGGGGCGGGGGCGGCGGCGACTTTGTTCCCAACAGGCAACAGGCCTTTTGATCAACTAATCTCTCGGACTTTTACACTCATCGACATGGAACAATACTGTTAGATATAAAACATATTAAATTGAGGACTATCTTCATCTCCTTGGTCACGGTCACCTCTTCTTCTGCGCACCCCTTTCTGTCTTGTGTACTTCACTGTTACAGAACTAGTTTAATAGTTCAACAATGGCAACTTATCTTTTTCCTCCCCTCTTACATTATTCCGCATCGTAATAGATGCTGCCATCAACAAACGAATACAATTTGATATTTCTGAACCTCTTGTCCGTGTTAATCTGTTCATTAATCTGCTCCACCACTTGTTCGACTTATTTATTAACATACATGCATAGTATGGTTTGAGATAGCGAGAGCTTAAATAAGTAATTTAACGTTAGTGTGGATGGATCTTTGTATGCTGACCCTACAATTTTTTTTTTTTTTGGGACATTTAGGCCATTTAACGCAAACTCACACACACACAACGCATACACAAAGACTCGAACCTAAGACCTCTTAGTTGGAAGCCTAAGCTCTCAACCAACAGGCCAAGATGAGCTGTGTGTCCCTACAAATTTAGATCTCTACTATTATCTAGAGAGGATAATGGATTAAGTTCCACCTGCTTCCTCCAAGAGAAAAGATGCTATTCCCATCTAATAAGATGCTCACATGTTATGTAGCGACAACAAACCAAAGCTTGCAAATTTAAATAAATAGTATATTAAAATAAAGTTTCAATTGAGACAATTTGTTTATTATTTTATAAAGCAGATTTTTGGAGCAAAAATTTAATTTCATGAAATTTTTGTCTTTTTTTTAAGGAATCTTAACATGGAATATCAGCATCCCTGGGACAATTGGGTTGCATAATTTGTATAATAAAGGAATTTCTTATAAAAGTATCCAAGAAGCAACAAAACCAAATTATCAGCTCATGTGATGCAAATAAAAAAAAAATTATGTAAGAATATCCCCTGTTTTTAAATCATCCAAGTATAGAGGACAGTTAGTTTTTTGCGAAATTTGATTGTGTCGAATAATTAGGTTGTATTATTGAATATGATCTTATTTTTTTTTTATGTGCAACGCCACTGTGTTTGTTTTTTTATATTTTTTATACAAATTATTAGTATTATATATATTATAACAGTATGACGGTTATACTCTAATATATCAAAGTAATCTAGACCACGAGAGAGAGAATAAAGTGAATGATCTTTATGGTTTCTTCTCTCCCAATCATCAATACAATATGCTCTAGGACGAAAGATCCTACAAATTTTATTACTCACTTTTTTCTTGATACAAAAGACATCACCGCTATTTATAATAGTAGTATTCCATTAAGTGCCAACATATTTCTATCAAATAATTGCAAATGAATCTCTAGAATACTCTCCTATATCTTCTGACATTAAATGTTATTTTAGGCTTTTCTAACAATTACATTGTAATAGGTTTCTAGCATCTTCTATAATAGATTATTCTAGAATATGGGCTTCAATCAAAAACATAAAATAACAACAAGCCATAATTAAGGCTTCGTTTGGAACGGCTTTCTTCATGCTTCTTAAAATATAATTTTTGTTCTAAAAAATTGCTTTAAAAACAAAAAAAAAACTGCCCCAAACGAAACCTAAATTTAATTTCCAACATAATAATCCATAATAAGTGTCAAAGTTTATGTTGGTCGCTTCAAGAACTAGATATTCGATCATTATTCTATTGAAACATATTCTAGCAGTTTTCTTTGAAAAAGTTTTTCTGCAAACATACATAGGCCTTAAGAAACTGATGAATTCATCAGAGAAACTTATATTTGTCCTCATTAGGTGTAATTATTCATTATCTTCTCTTCCTAAAAGCATAAAAAGTTTCAGAAAATTTAATATAATTAATTTAATAAATTTAATATAAAATATTTAACTTAATAATTTAATTTAATTTAATATATTTTAATTTTATAATGAACATTAAGTTTTAATATTAATCATTTGCCAAATAAGCACAAATTTAAGTTTTTTACATTTCCCGAATGAATTTTGTATTCATTAACTAAAAAAGTTATATAAAAAATACTAATATAGTGTTTGATGTGAAACTAAATAATTAAAATGAAGTTTTCAAATTCATAATACATATGTAATATATTTTTATACATATTTTTTTAATTAATTTTTAATACTATGAACAATATTAAATTTTTAGGTAGTAATATTAATTTTTAGTTAATAATATTTAATTAATTATTTATTTAATTATACAATATAAAGCTAATTTTTTTTATCTACCGTGTCTACAAACAGAGCTGGCATTAGGCCTGCCTATTCAGTCTGATCCCTTCTCATCATTCTCTTGCAAAAGAAACTGCTGCCGCTCTTCATGTGTTGCACTTGCACCACGACGGATGGGTCGTTGTTGGACCTACTCCAAGCTCTTTCTTTGTTAACGTAGGAGACATCTGAGACATCTTAATTTCTAGTTGATTATTGATATATCATCAAAAAATTATCTTGACGAGCACGAATCTCAAGATAAAAACGCATTAGAAACTTTCGAAATTAAATCTAGTGTCATCTGAACTCCAATTTCAGCAAACTTATAGTCGAACTGAATGTCTAGAGTAGACGTACCAAATGACGCCTAATTCAACCCAATCCGAGCCCAAATGAGTTCAAATCAAGGACCCGAAGCATTTGGAAGGTTCAAATCATAAATTAGACGACAAAATAATTTCGAAACGTGACATGCTTATAGTTGAATCGAGCGGCTCGAAGTGACAAATCCAACGAGCCTAAGATCGTTGAATTCTAACATCATTAAGACACTTAAATACTCGATAAATGGTCTATAATCAAGGGAGTCGATAGCGGCTGTTCATTCAAAATACTTTCAACATGCCCTTGATCTTCTTCATATTTACTGGTCATGTCGTCATTCCTAGAAAATTATAAATAGACCCTTCATTTTTCAGTGAAAATGGACCTAGCAAGGACAGAAAGGAAGGAGAAGAGGAAGAAGGAAGACAAATTTGAGATCTCTCTTGCCACCAAGCTCCTCCTCGACTAACGCCCGACCACCAACCGTCATCAGATTTTTGTCAGACTTCTGCCTAACCACCAACTATCATCAGACTTACACCCGACCACCAATTGTCTCTGGATTTTCTCTTGGCCACCAACCGTTGCAAGACTACAGTTCTTTCGATCACCGTTACTCACCAACTATAGTCTCTCCAACCACCGTCTCCAGACTAAGTTTTTTTCTACCTCTATCGCCCGACTACGATCTTTTCAGCCACCATCGCTCGACAAAGATCTTTCTGACCTTTGTCGCTCGCCGACTACAGTCTTTTTTACCTTTGTTGCCTGACTAATGTCCTTTCGTTCACTGTCACCTGATTACGATCTTTCGGACCTCCGTTGCCAGTTGATCGCAGCCATTCTGACCACCGTTACCCGACTATCGTCATTCCGATCACCGTCACTTGACTACTGTCATTTCGACCTTCGTTATATGCCAACTATGGTTCTTTCGACCAACCTCCCTCGGCAATGATCTTTACGACCTTCGTCGCCTGCTAACTATGGTCCTTCCGACTAGGGCTGCAAGCGAACCAAACGTTCAACGAGCTACTCGTTGTTCGGTTCGATTAAAGCTCGTTTGTGATCGTTTAATTAACTAAACAAACAAACTTGAACAATATTTTAAATATTCGATTCTTAAATAAACAAACTTGAACACTAATGCGTTCAGCTCATTTATGTTCGCGAACAATATCATTTGAAGTTCGTGAACAAGCTCGATATTAAGCTCGATAAGAAGCTCGATAAAAGCTCGATTCGTGTTCGATTTTGAACTCGTGAATAAGCTCGATAAAAATAATTAATATTTGACTATAAAATTAATAAATATAAATAATCATTGCCTTTGTTACATAGATAATTGCTTTTATTATAAATATGTTTGTTCATAGATATGTTCATGAACGTGATTGTTTGATAGTTAAAAAAAATCGTTAAATATGTTCGCGAACAAGCTCGATAAGCACTAAACGAACGAACATGAACTGAACATGAACCGAACATGAACACTCATAAATTTAAATGAACCAAACATGAACACAAACAATAAAGCTCGAACAAACATGAACCAAACTTGAACAAGATGATATTAAATGAACACAAATATGAACACTCATATACTCAGCTCGGCTCGATTCGTTTGCAGCCCTACTTCCGACCACCCACGCCTAGCTTCAATCTTTCCTACTACCATTACCCGACTATAGTCTTTCTGACCACCGTGGTTCGACTACGGTCCTTCAGCCATATATATCACTTGATGACTATAATCCTGCTGACCAAACGAACATGTCAAAACTGATTCTCTCAACCCCCATCAAGTAATGTACTATATATGATGTATATTTACTACATCGAGCCAAGGCCTTCCCCCAAGGAAGGACCTCAATTGTAATCAATTGCAAACACAAGTGGATTTATTTAAATTGGACAAAATCCCGTGATTTTCCCCCCTTTTCAGAGGTATGTTTTTATATAAAATTTTTGGTCTCTTATGAACACTACACATTTTTCTTTCATCTCTTTGTGTGTTGGATCTTTGCACAAAACTAGGATGCTAAAGTTCATATTTTTCTATTGCCAAAAATATTCCAGAAACGCAACAATTATTATGTTATTATAAAATGAAACAAACTTTGATTTTATAATATGATGATTTTATTATGCATGGATTAAATAGAAATTAATTTCTAAAAAAATAAAAATGATTTTAGGATATTTGGATATAAATCATAAATTAATGCAAATTAAATTATTTATATGCAGCACTAATCTCATAATTTAAATTAGCTGAATATCCTGACACTGTTAATTTATTTTTCTAAAATAGTTCAAGAGAATCAGTCATTTTAAAACACGTGCTACCTAACAATATATATCTCACTACGACAGTGACGGAGCCAGAATTAGAAGCACACATCTCTAATTTGAAAAATACCATACTTTTCCATTCAAACTTAGAAATTGACATTATACAAGAAAATTTAGAAAACTCAACAACCTCGCATTATAATTCTTATATATCTTATATGAGAAATCCTCCAATACTTCTGTTACAATAGCTGTTCAAATCCTAAGGAGATCGAGAACCGATTTCCCAAATGGATTGTATTTGACGAGTTCAACATAGTCCACGTATTTGATGCTGGGAAAAACCGAGTTTTTGCTGACAATTTCAACCAACTTAGGCGCAGGAGCTACAATATTTTCCACCGGCGGCCCCATTGCAGTCACAACAGAGATTCTCGTGCTCCTCTCATCAAGCATAACCCTATGCAGCAAACTTTTGTACTTCCCATTGCTTACTATCTGTTGCAAGATGCATCTAAATATTAATTTTATTTTTTTGGTGACTAGTCCGCTGCCACGCCCGGCTTTGCCGAGCGCGTTTGGCGGTCCGTAAACACCAACCGACCTACCGGGTCACTCACATCACTGAATGAGCAACTACCGTATGAAGGAATCGAACTCGGGTAATTTCATTTGTATATATAACGTGGAATATATGCGTACCTCCAATAGATCTCCTGTATGGATGAAGAATGAGCCGGGGATGAGCTGGACAGGGATCCACCGTCCATTGTGCATTACTTGGAGGCCGTGAATGCTGCCCTTTTGCATGACAACTGAGAGTAGAGGAGTATCCGAATGAGCAGATAGACCCAAAGCTAGTTGATGTGCTTGAGGGCTTGGAGGGTAGCGATTTCCAACCAGAATTTGGTGGCCATTTGCAAGATCTAAGGCCTTCTCCATGTAACTTTCATCGAGCCCTAAGCTTTCTCCAATGGCGGTCAATAGGTCGTTGGCGATCTCTCTAGTTTGCCTTGCATATTCTTCTAATATTGCTCTATTAATATTGGAATTAAAGATATGTAATTACACTCCGTTGTTCATGGTGTTCATTAGGTGTCAAAGAATTTTTATACTGAATTTCCTTCTTTTTTTTTACATTTATTTATGAAAGTGAATGTTAATTTGCTTGTACTATCAAAAAATACGGCTATTACAACACTATTTTATTGGCAGTTATAACGGTCACTAATTTCTTTGCATTTAAAATCACTGCACGCACGCTTTAGTTGCATGTTGCATTATGTGTATATCAATAATAATCTTTAACATAAATTTAAATATCGCGCAATAATATTATTCAAAGGTACCACCCTTTAGAAGAATATATTATCTAAAAAAGAATTTATTCCCGATAAATAAAGATTAATCAGATAAATAGCCAATCAGAAGCTAAGCTATGACTATACAAATTTTTTTCAGATTCAAGCAAAAAGAAAAGTTATTAGAATATTTTGATCAATTTTTTTTATGAGAATGAATTTCAAATATATTTATTTATTTTGATATGAATGTAATATAACTTTCACTAATTATTCATAGATTATTTTAATTTCAAAATAAATTAAATAGAATTGGGACTCATCTAGATTAATTTTTTATTAGAATATTCTAATATTAGAAGAAATGATTTTATGAATGATTTTGCATATATATTTGAGCATAACAGACAATTTTGTTAAATAAGACAAATAAGAGATAATAAATACTTCACAAAATATGCTTTCTTATACATAAAGAACAAGAAGAAGTAATTTAATAGGAAGAATTTATATAAAAATATTACTAAAATGTTATCAAGATGAATGGATTTTAAATTTATTTATTTATTTTAATATTATTGCAATATGCCAATATATATTACGTATGTATATATTATATATATCATAAAATAAATTCTAAAAACTTTGGATTCATTCTTATCAAATTTTAGTGGTAATATTCTAATATAATTTTTATCTAATTTAAAAGCCAGAAAATACCTGAAATGTTGAGGTTTTGATGGGGAGTGCATGGCCGGGTGGACGAAAATCCTGACAAAATCTCTCGAATATTTCTCCCCCTCCGCCGTTGTTGAAATGCCCATCTCATGCCTGATTGGGTCTAATATCCTCTTCCCCAAATACTCTCTTCTCTCCTCTTCCGACAAATCAAAGAATTCAGTAAATGCTTCCATCATTAACGTTCGTAAGCTCTCAGGCACGCCATGATTTATAAGCTGCAACATTAACTTAATTCATTAGCACTCCTTTTTTTTAATATTTTTTGAGCCAATTAAAAAAATTCATATACATATTAGGCAAACTTCAAGCGCAAGACCTCTTAATTATTAGTTGATGTAGAACATCTTAACTTAAGTATTTCTTAAGAATATTTTATCTAGTTTCTTATATATTTTTCTAGAAAGTTCTAGAAATCACTTCTAATATTGGCTTCCTTTGAAACGACTTTTTAACTGCTTTTTAAAATGGAGTTTTAGTAAAAATTAAAAATTTTGTACTAAAACTCTATTTTTAAAAGCAATAAAAAATCGTTCCAAACGAAGTTATAGCCTATATAGAAGGTTGTAGGAAGAAGGGGGAGGAAGAATATTATATTCTTTTGTAACTTTAAGCTTGTGTTAGTTCTCTTTTATTTTTAGTGTTCCTTCTAGCAGTACAATTTTTTCCTCGATCCACTACATCAAAAGTCAAAGATCTCAACTAATAGACTAAGATGAGCTACTAGCACTCTAATTAACCAACCTCACCCACCTACTTAATAATCAATACAATCATTTGAAGTTCTCATTTGACTGCTTGAAGTTAATTGCAACTGATTCATTACAATAGCACAAAAATAAAGATTTCAGTTAGACAATTAAAGCAAGTGAAAAAAAAAAATTTGTTCGAGCAGTCACCTACCGAGAAGCATCCCCACTCTTTACAGGCCTGTCCAATTTCCTGAATGAGTTGTGGTCGTTGATTGGGAGTCGCGTTTCTTAAGATGGACAAGTCGATGACCGGGATCTCTTCTTTAATGATAGCGTCAATGGCAGCATAGGCGGAGATGTGGGTGACAGAAGAAGACAAAGAGGCAGCCATGATTGAGAAGCAAGAGAGGAAAGAAGGCAAAGAATTTGAACGAGCGCTCTGAGTGTGCAAAATTGTGGCATATATAGACGCATATGAAGTTACTTGAGTATTTAAGAGACATTGAAAATAACTTTTTAGTTCTTTATTAAATAGGGGATGTCTGCCAGTTTTAATTTTCTTACTATTGTTTAAAAAAAAAAGTGTTTGTTTAATAAATTTGTTTTAATTAATTTTATATTTTATTTTTAAAAATAAATTAAATTATTTTAAAAAAATATTATATTTTAGATGTTTTAAAACTTTTTAAAAATAATAATCATCATCATCAATAGCCACCCCACCTCAAGTAATCACTAACACAACTATCTTTATCGTCATCCACTGAAATCATTATCATCACCATAGCTAGCCAGCTACCGTAACAACTACTATCATTGTCTTTAACTACCACGGACCTAACCTGCAACCACCGTCATAAGTGGTGGTACTTATTAGGACTTAAGACATTACTTAATAGATTATTAAATCTAGAATGTTCATAGGTATACTTGTAATTACGTATAAATGTATTAGTACTGTCTCTATATAAAACAATCTCTGTATGTAAAGCCGTATGAGAAAATATACTAACAAGTTTCTGTTTCTCTGTTTCCGTCCCACGCTCATACTTCTTCATGGTATCAGATTTGGCTTCGATCCTCAGCCATGACTGATTCGGCTTCTTCCCGACTTCAAGAACGGAGCGATAGCCATGCGTCCGATGAAGCGACGGTCTCGGCGAATCTCAAATTCGTCGTATCTAATCTACGTAATCTGGTTTCTTCCTCTCTAACACCAGATAACTTTCTCATTTGGAAATCACAAATCTTGAAGACTCTGTGAGCAAATGGATTTCTGAAATTTCTTGATTCGAAATTCTTGCCGCCGTCTCAGTTTGTGCAAACCCAAGAAGGCACGTCGATTCTCAATCCGGCGTATGCACAGTGGGTACAGACGGATCAAAATCTCTTTGCATCCATCTGCTCCACAATATCCGACTCGATCCTTCCGTATGTCATCTCTCTTGAGTCAACGGCGGAGGTCTGGTCGGCGCTTGAAACAAGATTTCAAGCTACAAATCGCTCAAAGGTGATTCAACTGCGCAACTCGCTCCACAACGTCTCCCTAAAGAACAACTCAATGACAGTCTATCTGTCTGAGATCAAGGCTATTGTCGATCAAATAGCTGCGGCGGGCTCCTCAGTTGATCCCGAGGACATCATTCATCGCATCCTTAATGGATTGCCCCCATTATACCAGTCGTTCAAGTCTTCCATTAGAACATCTGCTTCTCCTCTCACTCTGGATCAAATATATCCTCTTTTTATTTTTTTGGTGACTAGTCCGCTGCCACGCCCGGTTTTGCCGAGCGCGTTTGGCGGTCCGTAAACACCAACCGACCTACCGGGTCACTCACATCACTGAAGGAGCAACTACCGTACGAAGGAATCGAACTCAGGTAATTTCATTTGTATATATAACGTGGAATATATGCGTACCTCCAATAGATCTCCTGTATGGATGAAGAATGAGCCGGGGATGAGCTGGACAGGGATCCACCGTCCATTGTGCATTACTTGGAGGCCGTGAATGCTGCCCTTTTGCATGACAACTGAGAGTAGAGGAGTATCCGAATGAGCAGATAGACCCAAAGCTAGTTGATGTGCTTGGGGGCTTGGAGGGTAGCGATTTCCAACCAGAATTTGGTGGCCATTTGCAAGATCTAAGGCCTTCTCCATGTAACTTTCATCGAGCCCTAAGCTTTCTCCAATGGCGGTCAATAGGTCGTTGGCGATCTCTCTAGTTTGCCTTGCATATTCTTCTAATATTGCTCTATTAATATTGGAATTAAAGATATGTAATTACACTCCGTTGTTCATGGTGTTCATTAGGTGTCAAAGAATTTTTATACTGAATTTCCTTCTTTTTTTTTACATTTATTTATGAAAGTGAATGTTAATTTGTTTGTACTATCAAAAAATACGGCTATTGCAGCACTATTTTATCGGCAGTTATAACGGTCACTAATTTCTTTGCATTTAAAATCACTGCACGCACGCTTTAGTTGCATGTTGCATTATGTGTATATCAATAATATTCTTTAACATAAATTTAAATATCGCGCAATAATATTATTCAAAGGTACCACCCTTTAGAAGAATATATTATCTAAAAAAGAATTTATTCCCGATAAATAAAGATTAATCAGATAAATACCAATCAGAAGCTAAGCTATGACTATACAAATTTTTTTCAGATTCAAGCAAAAAGAAAAGTTATTAGAATATTTTGATCAATTTTTTTTATGAGAATGAATTTCAAATATATTTATTTATTTTGATATGAATGTAATATAACTTTCACTAATTATTCATAGATTATTTTAATTTCAAAATAAATTAAATAGAATTGGGACTCATCTAGATTAATTTTTTATTAGAATATTCTAATATTAGAAGAAATGGTTTTGCATATATAGTTGAGCATAATAGACAATTTAAAATTTGTTAAATAAGACAAATAAGAGATAATAAATACTTCACAAAATATGCTTTCTTATACATAAAGAACAAGAAGAAGTAATTTAATAGGAAGAATTTATATAAAAATATTACTAAAATGTTATCAAGATGAATGGATTTTAAATTTATTTATTTATTTTAATATTATTGCAATATGCCAATATATATTACGTATGTATATATTATATATATCATAAAATAAATCTAAAAACTTTGGATTCATTCTTATCAAATTTTAGTGGTAATATTCTAATATAATTTTTATCTAATTTAAAAGCCAGAAAATACCTGAAATGCTGAGGTTTTGATGGGGAGTGCATGGCCGGGTGGACGAAAATCCTGACAAAATCTCTCGAATATTTCTCCCCCTCCGCCGTTGTTGAAATGCCCATCTCATGCCGGATTGGGTCTAATATCCTCTTCCCCAAATACTCTCTTCTCTCCTCTTCTGACAAATCAAAGAATTCAGTAAATGCTTCCATCATTAACGTTCGCAAGCTCTCAGGCACGCCATGATTTATAAGCTGCAACATTAACTTAATTCATTAGCACTCCTTTTTTTATATTTTTTGAGCCAATTAAAAAAATTCATATACATATCACATAGGCAAATTTCAAGCGCAAGACCTCTTAATTATTAGTTGATGTAGAACATCTTAACTTAAGTTCTTCCTAGGAATATTTTATCTAGTTTCTTACATATTTTTCTAGAAAGTTCTAGAAATCACTTCTGGCTTCCTTTGGGATGACTTTTTAACTGCTTTTTCAAATAGAGTTTCAGTAAAAAATTAAAAATTTTGTACTAAAACTCTGTTTTAAGAAGCAATAAAAAATCGTTCCAAACGAAGTTATAGTATACATAGAATGTTGTAGGAAGAAGGGGAGGAAGAATATTATATTCTTTTGTAACTTTAAGCTTGTGTTAGTTCTCTTTTATTTTTATTGTTCCTTCCAACGGATCCACAATTTTTCCGCCGATCCACTACATCAAAAGTCAAAGCTCTCAATTAATAGGCTAAGATGAGCTACTAGCACTCTAACTAACCAACCTCACCCACCTACTTAATAATCAATACAATCATTTGAAGTTCTCATTTGACTGCTTGAAGTTAATTGCAACTGATTCATTACAATAGCACAAAAATAAAGATTTCAGTTAGACAATTAAAGCAAGTGAAAATAAAAATTGTTCGAGCAGTCACGTACCGAGAAGCATCCCCACTCTTTACAGGCCTGTCCAATTTCCTGAATGAGTTGTGGTCGTTGATTGGGAGTCGCGTTTCTTAAGATGGACAAGTCGATGACCGGGATCTCTTCTTTAATGATAGCGTCAATGGCAGCATAGGCGGAGATGTGGGTGACAGAAGAAGACAAAGAGGCAGCCATGATTGAGAAGCAAGAGAGGAAAGAAGGCAAAGAATTTGAACGAGCGCTCTGAGTGTGCAAAATTGTGGCATATATAGACGCATATGAAGTTACTTGAGTATTTAAGAGACATTGGAAATAACTTTTTAGTTCTTTATTAAATAGGGGATGTCTGCCAGTTTTAATTTTCTTACTATTGTTTTAAAAAAAAAGTGTTTGTTTAATAAATTTGTTTTAATTAATTTTATATTTTATTTTTAAAAATAAATTAAATTATTTTTAAAAAATATTATATTTTAGATGTTTTAAAACTTTTTAAAAATAATAATCATCATCATCAATAGCCACCCCACCTCAAGTAATCACTAACACAACTATCTTTATCGTCATCCACTGAAATCATTATCATCACCATAGCTAGCCAGCTGCCGTAACAACTACTATCATTGTCTTTAACTACCACGGACCTAACCTGCAACCACCGTGACTTAAGACATTACTTAATAGATTATTAAATCTAGAATGTTCATAGGTATACTTGTAATTACGTATAAATGTATTAGTACTGTCTCTATATAAAACAATCTCTGTATGTAAAGCCGTATGAGAAAATATACCAACAAGTTTCTGTTTCTCTGTTTCCGTCCCACGCTCATACTTCTTCATGGTATCAGATTTGGCTTCGATCCTCAGCCATGACTGATTCGGCTTCTTCCCGACTTCAAGAACGGAGCGATAGCCATGCGTCCGATGAAGCGACGGTCTCGGCGAATCTCAAATTCGTCGTATCTAATCTACGTAATCTGGTTTCTTCCTCTCTAACACCAGATAACTTTCTCATTTGGAAATCACAAATCTTGAAGACTCTGTGAGCAAATGGATTTCTGAAATTTCTTGATTCGAAATTCTTGCCGCCGTCTCAGTTTGTGCAAACCCAAGAAGGCACGTCGATTCTCAATCCGGCGTATGCACAGTGGGTACAGACGGATCAAAATCTCTATGCATCCATCTGCTCCACAATATCCGACTCGATCCTTCCGTATGTCATCTCTCTTGAGTCAACGGCGGAGGTTTGGTCGGCGCTTGAAACAAGATTTCAAGCTACAAATCGCTCAAAGGTGATTCAACTGCGCAACTCGCTCCACAACGTCTCCCTAAAGAACAACTCAATGACAGTCTATCTGTCTGAGATCAAGGCTATTGTCGATCAAATAGCTGCGGCGGGCTCCTCAGTTGATCCCGAGGACATCATTCATCGCATCCTTAATGGATTGCCCCCATTATACCAGTCGTTCAAGTCTTCCATTAGAACGTCTGCTTCTCCTCTCACTCTGGATCAAATATATCCTCTGTTGATGAGTGAAGAAATAAACTTAGCAGCTGATGCAGTTCGGTTCTCGTCGAATCAAGATCCGACCATGGCGCTATTTAATACCAGGGGCAGAGGACGTCGACCAAAAGGAAAGACTTCCTACAACCAGTCGACGTCAAACACTACGAATAACTCACAGTCATCAACTACAACCTCCATACCAAGGAATCATACAGCGCCTGCAGTTCTTTGCCAAATTTGTTTCAAGAAAGGGTATTTGGCACAAACATGCTGGCATCGTCTCAATATCCAGTATGTGCCGCCCATCAAGAACACAAATTCTGCACTAGTCGCTAGCTCAGACGCGCCGGATACTACCTGGTTCTTGGACTCAGGAGCTTCGTCACATCTAACGAACTCAATGGACAACATGTCCATTGCTCAATCATATCACGGTGCAGATAATGTTACAGTCGGTGATGGCAACACAGTTCCCATCTCGCATACCGGGTCCGGCATATTGCCGACCCCTAATCGTAAGCTGCGCTTGTCGCAACTTTTGCACACTCCCTCACTTAAATTCAATCTTTTATCTATTTCTCAATTAATTAGAGATAATAACATTTCTATAATTTTTATCTGAATGGTTTTACGTTGAAGGATCTTGCGACGCAGCAAATTTTGCTCACAGGACCGTGTAAAGGAGGACTTTATCAAATTCCCATTCATCCGCCTACACCAAGTCAAGCTGTGCTCTCAGCCGTTACTACAGCATCGCACGTCTGGCATTACAGACTTGGACACCCTCACAAACGCATTTTCAATTTTATTTCGCATAGTTATCCTGTATTGCATATGAATAAACAGTTGAATTCTTGTTCTTCTTGTATTGCTTCTAAATGCCATAAACTTGTATTTGACAATTCTTCAAATCGTCAAACTCAACCGCTTGCAATCATCCATTCGGATGTTTGGGGGCCGGCACCTATCTCTTCTAACCAAGGTTTTCGGTTTTATGTTCTATTTGTAGATGATTTTTCTAGATATTCTTGGGTATTTCCGCTCCAATATAAATCTGATGTTTTTCACACATTTGTTAACTTTAAAAATCAAATTGAAAAACTAACGACGAATCAAATTAAAATCTTGAGAACAGATGGTGGATCCGAATATGTTAATGCGTCGTTCAAGCAATATCTCCAACACGGTATTGTCCATCAACTGTCGTGTCCATACACGCCGGAGCAAAATGGGTTGGCGGAGAGGAAACATCGTCATATAATAGAAATTACCAGAACCCTGTTACACACGGCAACTGTTCCCCACGTCTACTGGCCTGATGCGGTAAATACATCTGTTTTTCTTATCAACAGGTTACCATCAGGAAATCTCAAAAAGTAGACTCCTCTCGAACTCATGTTCAACAAGACACCGAATTATTCCGGATTAAAAGTGTTTGGATGCGAATGCTATCCGCTGCTACCTCCACATACCGTCAATAAACTTCAGCCGAAATCCCAAAAATGTATATTTTTGGGATATTCCGATCAGTACAAAGGATACCGGTGCTTGAATCCTGTCACAAATAAGATTATGGTTTCCAGACACGTTCATTTTATTGAGAACAGTTTTCCGTTCTCAGAAAAGGTGTTGTGTCCACAACATAATGTTCCAAATATATGTCCTTTACTATTAACACCTGCCTCTATTAGTACCAGGTCTAATTCAGCAAATAACATGCCTGAGAATCAATTGCAAACTCATACTGTTAGCCAGCAACCTGTCACGGCTTCTGATACTACTCAACCACCACCTCAGTTTGGCTTATTGGAGGCTGCTGCAACTGCAAACAACCAAAATCGGTCACACCCGATGACTACTAGAAGTAAGACTGGATCATTAAAGCCAAGATCGCGTCTGAACTTGCTTCACAGTCACAATGTGATAGATGTACATACTGATCCTACTACATTCACGGAGGCTTCGAAGTCTCTTCATTGGCGTCAAGCCATGGTCGTTGAAGTTCTAGCTTTACAAAAACAAGGCACGTGGTCTCTAGTTGAACCACCGGCCAATGCTACTATACTTGGTAGTAAATGGACATTTAGAACTAAATATCTCACGGATGGCTCAATAGGAAAATACAAAGCCAGGTTAGTGGCTCAAGGAAACAACCAAGAGTATGGTCTCGACTATACTGAAACTTTCAGTCATGAAGTCAAATTGCCAACCATAAGAATAATGTTGACACTTGCGTTATACAACAACTGGACGGTACAGCAACTGGACGTTGCTAATGCATTCTTGCACGGCAAATTAACCGAAACCATCTATATCAGGCAACCAAAGGGCTTTGAGGATAGCTCCAAACCGGAACATGTGTGTCGTTTAAATAAAGCCATTTACGGGCTAAAGCAAGCACCGCGTCAGTGGTACAACACGTTCACGTCTTTTCTACTAACTCTAGGCTTCAATCACAGTCAAGCAGATCCTTCCCTTCTTATTTACGCCAAAAATCAAGTAAAAATTTTCTTACTTATTTATGTTGATGATATCTTAATTACAGGAAATAGTTCTGCTATGATATCTTCAGTTCTAACGACTCTAGACTCAGAATTTGCAATGAAACATCTTGGTGAGGTACACGATTTTCTCGGCATTAAAATTACCAAAACTGATTCATCTTATTTCTTGTCACAGGCAAAATACGCATACAAGATCCTGCAATAAGCAGACCTCACCCGCTCCAACACGCTATCGAATCCGACGTGCACAAAACTTCCTACCGATGTTAAACAGGACACATTCTCTTCTGATCCAGTCTTCTACTGAAGAATTACAGGAGCTTTGCAATATCTGACTTTGACGCGTCCAGATATCTCGTTTAGCGTCAATCTATTATCGCAAAACATGCATAACCCGGAATCTAAACATTTCTATCTTCTAAAACGTCTTCTAAGATATATTAAAGGTTCTTTACATTTTGGTCTTCCAATTACTAAAACTGATCTTGTTTTAAAATCTTTTTTAGATGCGGACTGGGCTGTAGATCCGATCACCAGGAAATCCACCACAGGATTCTGCTCATTTTTCGGTAGCACTCTAATCTCGTGGACAGTAAAGAAGCAGCGCACGGTGTCCAGATCTTCAACAGAATCCGAGTTTCGTGCACTAGCAGCTCTTACATCGGACATCATATGGCCTAGAAGACTCCTCCATGACTTCGGAATTCCTCAGAACTACTCAACGAACTTATTTTGTGATAATATGTCGGTGATAGCTCTTGCCAACAATCCGGTGTTTCACTCAAGGACTAAACATATAGAAATTGATCAAAAATTTCTACGAGATCATATTCAACAAAACAACATCAATCTACATCCAATAAGTACAATTGATCAAATTGCTGACATCTTTACCAAGCCGCTATCCACTCCGAGGTTTCATCAACTTCGTCTCAAATTGACGATCATTCAAGATCCATCAATTTGATGGGGCATATTAGGACTTAAGACATTACTTAATAGATTATTTAATCTAGAATGTTCATAGGTATACTTGTAATTACGTATAAATGTATTAGTACTGTCTCTATATAAAACAATCTCTGTATGTAAAGCCGTATGAGAAAATATACCAACAAGTTTATGTTTCTCTGTTTCCGTCCCACGCTCATACTTCTTCAGTACTTACACATGTTAGCAATGACAACCTTTATTCATCACTCTCAGCAATACTGCCAACCATCACCAATGATTTGTCTGGCTCTTTGGCTTTGGATTTGCACCTGTTTTTCATTAGATTGTTTGGTGTGGTTGAGATTTTTAATATGGGCAATGATGAGGTCATACTATCCGTTCGTATGGCTTGTTGGCATCCATTACTAGTGGCTTCTTGCTAGTCTTCGTGCAATATTTGGTTTTGCTAGCTTGTTGCTTGCCCTTTGGAGGGTCCTTGTCTATTGTTTGAATGGCCGCAGTGTTTCGCTACTACCTGAGCCCGCTTCGGTGATTCCCATTTTATTTTCTAGTCGGTTGCTCAACTGTGTATTTTTTCTTTAGCTGTTGTTTGCTCATGTTTCGTTGGATGGCTGTATCTTCCTTTTTATGGAATAAAATTTATTGTTAAATTTAAAAAAAAAACCATCACCAACGATCACCATTATCGTCAAAAAAAAAAAATCAACTTGTTCGTTATTTAATAAAAAACATAAAATAGCCTATAATATAATATATATATATATATATGATACGTCATCACAAAATTAGCTTGATTGGGCACGAATCTCGAAGCAAAAGCTAGTTGGAAACTTCAAAAATTAAATCCGGGAGCATATGAACTCCGATTTCAGCAAGCTTACTGTCGAACTGAGCGTCTCGGAAATACGAACCTAACGACACCAAGATCAACCCAATCGGAGCCCAAATGAGTCCGAATCAAGAGCTCAAAGCGCTGTTGGAAGGTTCAAACTGCAATTTGAGTTACCAAACGGTCTCCGATTTTGACGAGCTTATACTCGAATCGAACGGCTCGACGAGACGAATCCAACGAGCCCAAGATCACTAAATTCCGACATCATTAAGGCCTCCAAATGTCCAACGAACGGTGCACGATCATAGGATTCAATATCGGCCGTCCATTTGATCACTCCCTATTCGCCCTTGATCTCACACCTATTTACGGACCATGCCACTCCAGAAAATCTATAAATAGAGCCCTCATTCTTCACAAGAGGGCATCTAAGCAAGAGAGAGAAGAAGAGAAGAGAAGGAGAGAGAGAAGGAAGAAGTTCCTCCTCGACAGCCGCCGGACCACCGCCGGACCACCGCAGAACATCGCCGGACCACCGCCGGACCACCGCAGGAAGCTCGTCGGACCACCGCCGGACCACCGCAGGAACCTCGCCGGACCACCACAAGACCTCGCCGGACGACCACCTTAAGGCCCGACGTTCAGTCCCTACGTCCTGCCTAAGACCCGACGTCTTATTCAAGGTCCGACGTTCAGTCCCTACGTCCTGCCAAAGATCCGACGTCTTGTTCAAGACCCTATACTTAGTCTCAACTTCCTGCCAAACACCCGACGTCCAACTCAGGACCCGACGTTCAGTCCTTACGTCCTGCCGAAGACTCAACATCTTACTTAAGCCATTGTAATCTGTTCACCCCTGGAGGTGATCCAGTCCTTTGTAACCAATTCAAAATCTAGTGGAATCATTTTCAACTGGGCTAGGCCTCGTGGTTTTTTCCCTTTTAAGGGTTTTCCACGTAAAAAATCTTGTGTTCTCTGTGTGTGCTAGTTATACGTACAACGCTAAGACGTAGAATCAAATCTCTATCGCCGCGTAATTTCTAGCCCGCAACAGATTGGCGCCGTCTGTGGGAAGCTTATCCCACTACACTAAGGAATCCTCCAATGGTCAACAGGCGTAGCCATCGCATCATGGGAACCTCCCGCTCTAATTCACACCAATCCAGGAATCAGTCCCTGAATCAAGGACGACAGGCATCTGCCTCTTTTCACCCCAATAACCGACACCCTACAGGAGAAGGAACTTCAGGGCCGTCCCTAGAAGAACGTATCAGAAAAATGGAGGAATCTCAAAATGAGATCCTTCAGCTTTTAAGGGGAGCTCGAGGACCAATGCCGGTACCCCAAGAAGATGCTCTTCTCCCACAAGATCAGCCAGGATTTGAAGACATTCTTCATGTCGAAGTCCCCCTTCCTCCACCAAGGATGCGTCCTCCTACACGTCTAGAGAATGAGCTCGCCGATACAGCAAGCTCTACCCATCCTTCGCGCACGGGTCACCGACAGCATATGCCGCCGGACGTCCCCGAGGACTTAGACCAACAGCGCGTCACTGAACTCCCCCGTAATACTCTACGGCATGAGTTACGAAGATTAGTCCGAGAAGAGTTCCCTACAGGGGGTATCAGGCAGTCCCTTCACCAACGGGACATTCAGGAGTCATCACCTTTCACCGAAGCTGTCCTCCGATATCCCGTTCCGGCAAGATTCAAACTCCCAAATATTGATTCTTATGATGGGACTTCAGACCCCTATGAACATATCGATCACTACCGCACTATTATGCATATCCAGCAGGCCCCAGACGCTCTGCTCTGTCAAGTTTTTCCGGCCACCCTTAAAGGGCAGGCCCGGACATGGTTCTACTCCCTACCCCCTCGGTCCATTCCCCTATTCGTTAAATTGGCCAAATTGTTTGTCGAACAATTTGTCGCCAACCGAAGGATGATTAAAGACTCCTCCCACCTTTCGGGGATACGACAGAACGAGGGTGAATCTCTCAAAGAGTATTTTCAAAGGTTTTCTACAGAAGCCCGACAAATTCCAGGGGTGGATCCCGAATTGCTACGAGGTGTATTTCTTGGAGGGCTTCGTCCAGGCCCTTTCTACTCGGCACTTATGCGAGAGACAGTCCATTCTTATGCGGATTTAATCCATCGGGTAGAGGCCCAAATCACTGCCGACGAAGCCATCAATGCTCATAGAAAGCAATTCGAGCAAACAACCGGGAAGCGAAAAAATCCCCCAGGAACGGAGAATCCCCCCTCACAAAGGAAGAAGCAAGGAAACTACAATCTTCCTCCTCGACCCTCACAGTCACGACGAGAGCCCCGACAAGAAAAAGAGTACACACCACTTAATACATCCCGAACAAATGTATTAATGGCCATCCGAGACCAGGAGAGTGTAAAGTGGCCGTACCCTTTAAAGCCTAATACCGGAAACCAAGAACAGTATTGTCATTTCCACCGCAGTCGTGGACACACTACTGAAGCATGCAGGCAGCTCAAGGAGGAAATTGAGAGACTGATCCGACAAGGATATCTCCGACAGTTCGTCAAGAATCCAACAGCTCGAGAAGAAACCGTTCCGGCTGGGGGGCAAGATCAACAAAAACAGTCGACGAACAACCGCCAGATGGTCGGTGAAATTGAAACTATTGCTGGAGGCCCTTCAACGCCTTGCCAAGTTCTAATCGCAGAGAATAAGGAGCCACCAACAAAAAAGCTTCATGCCGATCACTCCATCACCTTCAAGGAGTCTGATCTAGAAGGTGTAAAAACTCCTCATCAAGACCCACTGGTGATTAGCGCAGGAATCGGCGACCCATGTTACAATGTTAAAAGGATCTTGGTAGATAATGGAAGCTCAGTAGATGTTTTATTCTACTCCACTTTTCTTAGCATGGGCCTATCTAGAGAGAAACTCCAGCCTGCTGCCGGTCCACTGTACGGATTTGACAACCGGCCTGTAAGAGTCGAAGGAACCATTACTCTTCCGGTTGTGCTTGGAGAATTCCCCCGTCAAGTTGAGCACCCCATTCTATTCATTGTAGTGAAATCCGAATCAGCCTACAATGCGATCTTTGGAAGACCACTTCAAACAATTTTCGGGGCTGTTGCTTCAATTCCCCACTTAAAGCTCAAGTTTCCTACCCCATCAGGGATCGGAACAGTACGAGGAGATCAACAAGTAGCACAGTCATGCTATCTTAGGCAGGCTCGACCACACTCATCAGTTACTCTAAGCATCGAAGACTTCGATCTTCGGAATGAAGATACCCCTCAAAGGGCCTCCCCTGTAGAAGATCTTACCTGTGTCTCCCTATCAGAAGAACATCCCTCGAGAACAGTACAGATCGGATCACTCCTCTTAGATACAGAGAAAAAAGAATACGTAGATTTTCTACGCACCAATCAAGACGTATTCGCATGGAGTTCAGCAGATATGCCCGGTATCAATCCTGAAATAATTATGCACTCCCTGAAGATCAACCCAGCAAGTAAGCCAGTGATTCAAAAGAAACGAAACTTCGCCCTAGAACGTCAGCTGGCAATCGAACAAGAGGTTGATAAGCTTTTAAAAGCAAGATTCATAAGGGAAGTACACTACCCATCTTGGTTAGCCAACGTCGTGATGGTTCGGAAAACAAATGGGACTTGGAGAATGTGCGTGGACTATACGGATCTCAATAAAGCTTGCCCCAAGGATAGCTTCCCGCTCCCCCGAATAGATCAGCTAGTCGACGCCACATCCGGACATCAGATGTTAAGCTTTATGGATGCTTACTCCGGATATAACCAAATACAAATGGATCCCGCTGATGAGGAGGCAACATCTTTTCAAACGGATAAAGGGTTATATTGCTACTTGGTAATGCCGTTCGGGCTCAAAAATGCAGGGGCAACTTACCAACGACTTATGAATAAGATTTTTAAGAGCCTTATTGGGCGTACCATGGAAGTCTATGTGGACGATATGCTGGTAAAGAGCCTCGAGAAATCTCAACATATCTCAGATTTGGAAGAATGTTTTAACCTTCTCCGATCTTACAACATGCGCCTCAACCCCTCCAAATGTGCATTTGGAGTCACCTCAGGAAAGTTTTTGGGATTCATGGTTACCCACCGAGGGATTGAGGCCAACCCGGAAAAAATCAAGGCCCTAAGGGACATGCTACCCCCTAGAAACATCAAAGAAGTTCAGAGACTGAATGGAAGAATTGCAGCGCTCCCTCGATTTCTGGCTCGTTCGGGAGATAAATATTTGCCTTTCTTCAAGATCCTCAGAGGGGCTCGTAGCTCAGGATTCCAATGGACTGATAAATGCCAAGAAGCTTTTGAACAACTACGAACTTATCTAGCCTCACCACCGCTTCTCTCAAAGCCAATTCCAGGGGAAGTTTTGTATTTGTACATGGCCGTCACTTCTCAAGCTATAAGTTCGGTCTTGGTTCGGATGGATGATTCAATTCAACGCCCGGTCTATTACATCAGCAAGGTACTTTCTGATGTTGAAATGCGTTATCCGTTGGCAGACAAAACAGCCTTAGCATTAGTCTTCTCAGCCAGGAAGTTACGACCTTATTTTCAGGCACACGCGATCAGGGTTTATACAAACCTACCGCTGAAAAATATCCTTCAAAAACCCGAAGCATCCGGAAGATTGATCAAATGGTCAGTAGAACTTGGAGAGTTCGATATACAGTTCCTACCTAGACCCGACATCAAGTCACAGGTGCTTGCAGATTTTGTGGTCGAATGTACTAGCTATACCTCAGAGGAATCGCCCGATGTGTCTCCTTCCTCCTCCTGCTGGACATTGTATGTAGACGGAGCTTCTGGGAATTCTGGTGCTGGTGCTGGAATCCTATTAATCTCCCCGCAGAAAGCCACACTTGAATACGGGCTTAGACTGAAGTTTCCGGCAACAAACAATGTTGCTGAATATGAAGCTCTAATCGCTGGATTAAGATTGGCAATTGATTGCGAAGTCCAAGACTTAGTGGTTCACACTGACTCCCAACTGGTTGCTTCTCAAGTAGAAGGGGAGTTCGATACTCACAACCCACTTTTGGCTCAATACTGTCAGATAGTTAAAACCTTGTTGGCTCAAATAGCAAAGCATCAGGTCACCCATATCCTTCGAGAGCAAAACGCAAGGGCAGACTTACTCTCCAAGCTAGCAACCTCTACGACGGGAGATGTTTTTAAAAGGAAATTCATTGAGGAGATCCACTTCCCGAGCATTCAAGGCTCATGGGTACTTCAATCAATAGATGAATCAAAAGAAGTTTCTTGGATCGACCCCATTCTTGCTTTCCTACAAGAAGGCTCTCTCCCTGAGGACCCAGCTATGGCAGTACGACTTAGGAGGCAAGCGGCCAATTTCACTATTATTAACGGAGAGCTATACAAACGATCTTTCACAGGGCCATACCTCAAGTGTCTTCCTCCTTCGGAGGCAAACTATGCACTTCGCGAAGTACATTCGGGCATTTGTGGGGAACATTTGGGTGGAAAAGCGCTAGCCCAAAAGGTCCTGAGACAAGGGTTCTACTGGCCGACAATAAAACAGGACGCATTAGAACTTGTACGGAAATGTAACAGCTGTCAGTTACATGCCAACCTCACTCATCTACCCGCCGTAGAAATATCGACATTACAGAGTCCCTGGCCTTTTGCCCAATGGGGGATCGACATAATGGGACCATTTCCGATAGCCACGGGACAGCGAAAATTCATCATATTGGCTGTCGATTATTTTACGAAATGGGTAGAAGCAGAACCACTAGCAAAAATCACTGAAGCAAATGCCAAACAGTTTTTGTGGAAGAGCATAATATGTCGCTTTGGCATTCCTGCAAAAGTTATTACTGATAACGGGACACAGTTCACCGGAAGGGTCTTTACCACATTTTGTAAAGATCTCCACATTCATCTAGTACACACAGCTGTGGCTCATCCTCAGACTAATGGACAGACAGAAGTCACTAATCGGACCATTCTGAGAGGACTGAAAACACGGCTGGAGAAGGCTGGGGGGCAATGGGCTGACGAACTCCCAAACGTCCTTTGGGCCTATCGTACAACAACAAGGACCCCAACAGGAGAGACACCGTATAACCTCTGCTTTGGTACAGAGGCTGTCATCCAGTCGACATTGGAGTCCCCAGTCATAGAGTACAAACTTTCGACTCCAATACCAACGACGAAAAACTCAGGCACAACCTAGACCTCCTTCCAGAAGTAAGAGACGGGACAATACTTAAGGTTGCTGCCTACCACCAGAGAGTTGCCCGTCACTATAACAGAAGGATGAAGCCTCGACATATATCGGTAGGAGATCTGGTCCTACGCAGCATTGAGGCGGCAGGCAAAGGCCCTCAACGAAACAAACTCTCCCCCCTCTGGGAAGGTCCGTACCTAGTAGCAGCTATGGTGAAGCCAGGGACTTTCAAATTAAAGGATGCTGAAGGGAAGATGCTTCCTCGAACTTGGAATATCGAGAACCTCCGCAAATACTATCAGTAGAGCGTAATCGTGTCGTTTGTTTTAGAATGTTGTATGTCTTTTGCTTACTGTAGATGTCTTTAATTTCGGACTTTGTTTATGGTGTTTCTAGTTTCCTTCTCCCTTAAACTGTTTTCGGGAACAATGTTCTTCGTTTAATGACAGTAAAGACTTTGTTAAGTTTTGAACTTTAATTTTGAGCAGTAGATGATTATTGTTCAGTCGCTAGTTGATCAATCCCAGGGGGATTCGATCCGACCTCTTCCACACAGGTTAACGTCATCGAGCAAGGCTCTGACTCACAACCTCGGATAGGTCTTATATCCTTGGTGGATTCTCTCGACCTCTTCCACACAGGTTAACGTCATCGAGCAGGGCTCTGACTCACTACCTCGGATAGGTCTTATATCCTTGGTGGATTCTCCCGACCTCTTCTACACAGGTTAACGTCATCGAGCAGGGCTCTGACTCACAACCTCGGATAGGTCTTATATCCTTGGTGGATTCTCCCGACCTCTTCCACACAGGTTAACGTCATCGAGCAGGGCTCTGACTCACAACCTCGGATAGGTCTTACATCTCTTATAGATTCTTTTAACCTCTTTCATACAGGTTGGCGTCGTCAAGCAAGGCCTTGGCGTACAACTTAGAGTAAACAGTACATCCTTAGAGGATCCTTTTAAACTTTTAAGCACAGGTTAGAAGATAAATACCTTAAACAAATATAAAAGAAATTCACTCAGAATAAATACATACACTGGAATATCTAAGTCATATAGCAACAGAACAATAATCCACTACTAAGTCAAAGTAGATATCACACAACAGTACAAAACATCAGGTACATCACAATAACTAAAAAGACAAACTAATACAAACAACAGGAACTAGAAAGCCTACTCAACATCTACTATCTCATCATCTGCATCAAGATCGAGGACCTTCCGAAGATCACTCTCTACCTCATCACCATCAGAGCCTGAAGGAAAGTCAGCTGAAGCCTGGCTAGGGGTCACCTCTTCGGCTGGAACTCCGGTCTTTCGCTGCATCAGGCGAACCCCCTTAAAGAAGCCTCTAATAAATCCATCCTCAGTGCACTGCTGCTCCAAACCCTTCACCTCTATAGCATAGATGTGATCTCGGGCCTCCTCAACACGATCCTGGACGATAGTCTTGAATGCTATGGACTTCTTGAAGTCTTCAATAACTCTTGAAGGTTCTGAACTAGACAAGGCAGCCTCCTTCTCAGCTATAATGGCCTGAGACTCCCTATCCTTCGTCTCCAGCAACGCAATCTTCTCCTCCGAAACTTTCTGCTCCCTCAAAAGTCTGGTGATCGTCGCGTGAGCCTCCTCAAGATCTATCTGGTGCCGATCTGCCTGCTGATTCCGGAGAGTTACAGAGCGCATTGAGTTAGCCAGTTCAGTCCTACACTCGCTCAACTCATCTTCAAGCACCTTCACCTCCTTAACCTTCTGATCATACTTTCGTTTGAACTCTCCCTGGAGGTACTTGATCTTAACAAACTCAGTGTTCCAGTCATTAACTGCGATCACAGCACGTGACAGCTGAAAATAGAAAGAAAAGTTCATTAGAAGTCACCTCAGAAGAAAATGAAATAAAAAATATTAGGAGATGTTACTCACCAAATTACTAGTCTTGTTATGTCCGAGGCATTGATGATTCATGACATCATCAGGGATATGTATCTTGGCTGGGGAAGAGTCAGGTAAGGTCTTGTCAGTGTTTGTTCCTTCCAACCTCTTCTTCTTCAAAATCGGGGGGTCGTCAACCCTTGCCGGTCGTTTGGGAGCCGCTTTTGAAGTAGGGGCAGGGGGCTCAGGAATCCTGGATGTCGGCTTCAACTTCCTTGCATCAGATCTCCCAGTATGAAATGAAATTCCAACCTTGAATAAGAACTCTTCTTCAGTATATTTGCTCATATGACGAACCTCAAATAGAAGATGTTCGAGATCAGAAACTTTCAAAATCCTTATTATGTCTTCCTCGCTGACGTGCAGAGGGGATGGCAGATCCCTCATTTTCCCCCACTTCTCAATCAAGCCCCAATCATTCTTCACAAAAAAGAAAGCATTGACCCAGTTCTTTGAAGAATCGCGGGTACGCACATCCAACAATTTGGACCTAAAAGTCACACGCCCAGATGTATCGCTGGTGAACTTACCCATCCGTGAAAGATGCTCCGGGGTCATAGTAGCTCCTCTATCCCGAAAGAGAGCAATCAATCCCATAGCCACTGACATTGCTCTAAATGAAAGTTGGAATATGCTTACGCCGCACCATTGCAAGACTTCAATCAGCTCAGTAGGAGGCGGAAAACGTAAACCAGCCCGCAAGTGGGCCTCAGAAACAGTCACGTACCCAGCAGGAGGAAGATTCGCCCGATCAGACATCCTCGGAACCATTGTCTTCACATCATTCGGAAAGTAATAATTCTTGCGGAAAAGGAACATGAAGTCATTTGTAACAGTCGACGCTGACACATCCACCTCCTTATTTGGCCTCTGCTCGCCATCATGCGGCGCAACAAGGTCCCCCCGGATCGCAGGATCTCTTGGTGGGGGGCGATCACCTGACATTTCTAGAGGGAGAGGGGGAAAGAAGAAGATCTCCGAACTTCCTTGCCAAGAGAGGGGCCTCAGAAGACTGAGGGAAGGCCTCAATAGAAAGGACAGAGGGAGAAGATCTCCGAACTTCCTTGCCAAGAGAGGGGCCTCAGAAAACTGAGGGAAGGCCTCAATAGAAAGGACAGAGGGAGAAGATCTCCGAACTTCCTTGCCAAGAGAGGGGCCTCAGAAGACTGAGGGAAGGCCTCAATAGAAAGGACAGAGGGAGAAGAGAAGAAAGGAGGAGAAGAAGAGAAGAAAAGAGAAGAGGAAGAGGAGTGGAGTGATTTTCTAAAGGGTTTAAGGCCCTATTTATAGGTTTTTGGGAGAAAGGAGAGAAGTTTCTAGAATTTTCAATTTCCCAAAATTTTCTAAATTTTTCTAAATTTTTTCGGAATTTTTTGAGATTTTTTAGGATTTTTTAGGCATTTTTTCGGCCTAAAAAGGCTTAAAAATGCCTAAAAAACCCTTTTTTCTGCACAGGTGGGGCCCACTAGGTCGGTGGGCTGAACAGACCCGCCCGTTCGTTCAAATGAGGCGGTGGGAAGCTTCCAGGCGGGCTGACCGCGCGGGCCCAGGCGGGCCTAGGCGGCCCTAGCGGGCCGCCGCGCGGGCCAGGAGGCGGCCCAGCAGCCCGCCGCGCGGGCTGCAGCGCGGGCCGCAGGCGCGGCCCGGGCGGCCCAGGCGGGCCGCCGCGCGGGCTACAGCGCGGGCCGCCACGCGGGCCGGAGGCCCAGGCGGCCGGGCAGGCCAGGCGGCCGGGCGGGCCGCCGCGCAGCGCGCAGCGCGGGCCCGCGAGCGCGGGCCCAGGCGGGTCGGGCGGCCCAGGCGGGCCGCCGCGCGTTCCAGCGCAGGCCGGCGGTGCCGCCGCCGCCGGCGGCGGCCGGCCGGCCGGTCCGGCCGGTCCGGCCGCCTAGCCCATTTTGGGCCCGATTTCCGTCCCGAAAACTCCGTTTTCGACATTTTTGGGGTCCCCGGACACATTTTTCGACGTTCCGGACTCAATTTTGGCACTTTCAGAACTCATCGAGGCCTCCTTGACTTGTTTTTTGCAAAATTTCAACTTATGGGAAGCGATTTTTGCTATTCGGCCAACGCAAAATGTTGACCCTTATATTTTCGGACTCCTAGGGCTTCGACGTCCGAAAATAGGGGGGCAACTGATACGTCATCACAAAATTAGCTTGATTGGGCACGAATCTCGAAGCAAAAGCTAGTTGGAAACTTCAAAAATTAAATCCGGGAGCATATGAACTCCGATTTCAGCAAGCTTACTGTCGAACTGAGCGTCTCGGAAATACGAACCTAACGACACCAAGATCAACCCAATCGGAGCCCAAATGAGTCCGAATCAAGAGCTCAAAGCGCTGTTGGAAGGTTCAAACTGCAATTTGAGTTACCAAACGGTCTCCGATTTTGACGAGCTTATACTCGAATCGAACGGCTCGACGAGACGAATCCAACGAGCCCAAGATCACTAAATTCCGACATCATTAAGGCCTCCAAATGTCCAACGAACGGTGCACGATCATAGGATTCAATATCGGCCGTCCATTTGATCACTCCCTATTCGCCCTTGATCTCACACCTATTTACGGACCATGCCACTCCAGAAAATCTATAAATAGAGCCCTCATTCTTCACAAGAGGGCATCTAAGCAAGAGAGAGAAGAAGAGAAGAGAAGGAGAGAGAGAAGGAAGAAGTTCCTCCTCGACAGCCGCCGGACCACCGCCGGACCACCGCAGAACATCGCCGGACCACCGCCGGACCACCGCAGGAAGCTCGTCGGACCACCGCCGGACCACCGCAGGAACCTCGCCGGACCACCACAAGACCTCGCCGGACGACCACCTTAAGGCCCGACGTTCAGTCCCTACGTCCTGCCTAAGACCCGACGTCTTATTCAAGGTCCGACGTTCAGTCCCTACGTCCTGCCAAAGATCCGACGTCTTGTTCAAGACCCTATACTTAGTCTCAACTTCCTGCCAAACACCCGACGTCCAACTCAGGACCCGACGTTCAGTCCTTACGTCCTGCCGAAGACTCAACATCTTACTTAAGCCATTGTAATCTGTTCACCCCTGGAGGTGATCCAGTCCTTTGTAACCAATTCAAAATCTAGTGGAATCATTTTCAACTGGGCTAGGCCTCGTGGTTTTTTCCCTTTTAAGGGTTTTCCACGTAAAAAATCTTGTGTTCTCTGTGTGTGCTAGTTATACGTACAACGCTAAGACGTAGAATCAAATCTCTATCGCCGCGTAATTTCTAGCCCGCAACAATATATAATTTTGAACTTCAAGAGTTTAACTAAATTAACCAGCACCTATTTATTTATTTATTTACTTTTAAAATTTGAACGAAATATAGCCGTATATGGTTATATTGTCAATCCTTTGCTCTCCTACGAAAAGAACAAACAATCATTTGGCACGCACTTGTCGATGCTTGCAGATAAACTTCCTTTATATTTTAGGACGTCCACCTGCTTGTATTTTTTTTTTTTGAATATTTAGGTAAGATAAGTATAAAGACAAACAAAATTTTATTCCACAAAATTTTATTCCATCAGTAAAGACAAGTACATCATAGACCAGATAGACAAAAGCCGAATACATTGAGAGATTACAATACGAGAGGGCCGGTAGGAAAAGAAAGCATGAAAGGCCAACGGACTCAGTAATTGGCAAAGACTACCAACCACCCTCACGGGCCATCCAGAGAAGTGACAGAGCAAAATACCACGAAAGAGCCAAAAAATCACCAGCACCAAAGAGAGCCAAATAAACACCCCAAATGGTTGCCAACGAACCACGGATCCAGAGTGGTGAGCCCGAGCCACATCATCGCCCAAATAAAACTGAATGAAAACCAAAAAGGCAGCAGCAGAAAAGAGACCAATAGAGGGAAACCAAAACAACATTATTTTTTGGATTTCCGCTTTCTATGTTTACCAGCCCAAACATTATCATCACGCATAATATCTTGTTGATCAAAATATTCCCTTTCTTCAAACTCAGAAGAGGAAAGGAAAGAGCAGTCGAGCCAATCTATTTGCATCCTAACTCCCGAGCTGGCACCCACATGGGAAATCAAAGCATGAGAAGAAATTAAATTCACAGGGGCCTCATCAAGATGGCCAGCCAATTGTAAAGGAGGTGTCACCGGGGTACAAACCAATGGTTCCACTACGCAATCAACCATAGAAAAATTCTAACCCACATGCGCTACAATTAAAGCCAAATCATGAGAGTTTAAATGAGAAACAATATGAGCCGAAGCACTGGATACTTTCTGCTCAACTACCCTATTAACCTCACATGCAACAATATTCTCCTCCATCAAATTTTGCACTGGCAAGGGAGTAGCAACACTCCTAGGTCAAAGATCGGGAAGTAAAGCATTATCCGTCACGACATTAGTATCACCCAAACAAACTAAGTTAGAAGCAACAATATCATTCATAGGAACACCTACCACAGAAGATAGGGAAACAAGCCCAGCACGCAAAAATGCTTCACAAATCGAAGGACCATTAACATGTAAATTAACCTCAAGACTAGGAGATAGGGCAACAGGCCCATCAGGCAAAGAAGCCTCACAAATCAAAGGAACATTAACTTGTAAATTAACCTCGGGAAAAACAAAATTACCTCCAGAAACAATTAAAGCCTGCTCGGTAAGAACATCAACAGAGACCGCGGGATTAGCAAGCTTAACAGCTAAATGAGGATGTAGAATTAGGCAACCAGCATTAGAATGACAAAATGCTTTGCAAAGAGAACAATAAAAGGGAAACTCTCCCTACAGGAAAATCACTTATTTCCGACGGCTTTCCGGCGGTTAATTTTCCTGCGGCTTTCCGGCAGTTTTCCAATGGAAAACAATGAGACAAATTTTTCGATAAAATTTTCCGGTGGTTTCTTTCCCACGGAATTTTCCGGTGGATTTTTCAATTTTCGGGCGGAATTCTAAAAATTTAATTAAAATGATTAAAATTTTAACTATTTAAATGATTTAACAAAAATGGTTAAAAATTATATTAAATATTTTATTAATTTTCATTTAAAAATTAATTAGTAAATATTAATTAACATTTTTTATTTTTATAATTAAATTAATTAGTATCATTTTTTATTAGAATAATTAAATACTACTTGATTTTGAGTTAATATATAGTTTAAATAAAAAATTTTGACACTGAAAACATATTTGCATGTTCAGCAATTCTGTTGGTTGGTTGAGATTTTTCTCAACCGACCAGGGTTCGAATCCCCTGTCAGGCGCAGGAGCGGGCGCACACAGACAAACTAGTTCTAGGAGGGCTTGCTGGCGGGAGCTGGTGCGGGCCGGAGCAGGTGCTGGCCGGAGCAAGTTGGCAGGAGCGGGGCGGGTGCGGGAGTGGGCCGAAGGGGGCGCGGGCTTCAGTTATGGGCTGGCTGGCGAGAGAGGAGGGAGTGGGGGTGGTGAGGGTCCGTTCACAAAGAATTTTTTTGAATTATTTTACTGGCAGTTTAATTCTGCCAGAAAGCCGCCGGAAAAAGCCGCCGAAATTTATTTTCCTACTCGAGTTTTACTAGCATAATTTTTTTCTGCCGGAAAAGCGCCAGAAATTTCAAAAATCGCCGAAAAATGATCAATTTCCGCCGAAAAATTCCACCGGTAATAGATGATTTTCTTGTAGTGTCTTCCATCTCCACTTGTTGGATATAACAAAACTTCTCATAACCAAGCCACACTTGGTCCGAAAACTGCTTAGTAATGTTTAACTGGACAAGAATGCGGGCGACCGAGGGCCTAGACCCAGAAGAAGTGGCATTATCAGTACGCAACGGATGACCAAACAGAGAGCCAAGACCATGAAGCACACGAGGGGAGAAGAGGTGCGAACACAAATTAGGAAAAGAGACCCATATATGAATGACAGGGGACTCAACATTAATGTCTGGGGTGACCACTTAAACAACTTCATATAGCAATTATTCACGAAATAAGTGCGATGATAAAAAAACCCTACAGTAGTCTAGGTCGTTCATAAGCTTAATCAAAATGTTCTTAGAGTTAAGCATAATAACAAAAAATTCACCATTTAACTTAAGCTGGAAAAAAATTTACGAATCGATTCAAGCGATGGACGCCGACCAGTAAACTTCTCAATCAATGCAAATTCAAACGGAGCAGCCAAGACCAACATCTCAGCATAAAAAATCCAAATAGAAGGAAGGCCATTGCAAGAGGTGATTTTGAGATCAGGAAATTATGGCGGGGAAGAAGACCCAGCCAAAGCCTTCCGGAAAGAGCGCGTTTTGGCCTTTTCATTCAGAAAATCGGGGTCAATGAGCCGATTAACAGCCATAACCACTAGGATAATGAACAAGCGAGAGAAAACGAAAGGAACTCAAGAGAAATTAGGAAGAGATTACCCATAGGGCGGCCACAGAGTAAAGAGGAAGAGGAAGACGGAAAACCCTAGCCACGAAACGAGACATCAGATTGTGACCGAGGATGGGCATGTCATTAGTAACTATATATATATATATATATATATATATATATCAAAGATTTGAATTAAAAGATCTATTGATTGATAAACAAAATTCCATACTAATAAATTAAAGTGAGCTAAGTCTCGTACTTTCCACTAGCCGAAACGGCAAACCGCTATGTATCCATTATGTCCCTATATGACCCGATAAACTTTATCCTGTCATATTACATGTACATGAAAACTATACCAAGCAGGGACAAAAGGATTTTCCATGCGTACTTTGGCGTACATTTAAAGTTCTCTGATTGAAATTTATTTTGAAGATTATTTGTATTTCAAAATTAGGATCGAATAATAATTAAAGATATATTGATCAAAATTTAAAGACGATTCAATTAATATATTTTTATAGATGAGGCATGTCATTCCGTTAAAAAAATTATAATACTCCATCAAATGATTCTTATTAATCACCCTTTATCATATCATAGTTTTGTTAACATATAGTACGGAAAAGATATTAGTATTGAGTGATACAAACAAATCAAAATTAACTTCAAAATATTCTTATCGAGTACTTATTTTAATTATTAAGCACATCAAATTTGGATAGTTTTGAAATCTCAAATGGACTCATAAAATTCACTATTATGCTTGATTAAGGTTATTCGATAGCAAATAAAAAATTTTGGTATGAAAAAGCCCATCTCAAAGAAACTTTTATTAGATCCGGTGTAAAGACGTAGAGGAACGTCCGGTCGGAGGCAAAATCCCGCCAAAAAATTCGGTATTGCTAGGTATTATTTGATAATAACGAGGAATACCGTTCTGTGAAGACCAATACCGAGTTATACCGAGCAATACCGAGTTGTACCGAGTTTTTTTCTCAGTACAACTTTTGTATAACTCAATATTGTTCGGTATAACTCGGTATTGGGTCTTCACGTGATGGTATTCCTCGTTATTGTTTGGTATTGCTCGGTATTTCTCATTTTTTGACGCGAGTTGGCCTCCGACCGGACGTTCCTCTACGTCCGATCGGAGGACGTAATAATTGTTCCTCACCAAGGCACTGTGTCGCTAATATATTTACTAAAAATAGAGTTTAAGGTTTCATTTGTGATAGTTTTTTTATTCATTTTTAAAATAACTTTTTATTATAAAAATTTTTTTATCTAGAAATTTCACTCTGAGACTCGTTACATGCATAAAAATATGATTATTTGGAGTTGAAATGCAACTCAAAGCACAAACATATGAAATCATAAAACAGGTAAAGAATAACAAAATGTTATATTAATTTAGTCATCAACAAAATCCCTTACAATAAAATCAACATCTTGACATTACAACCATTAATAGGCAATTGAATGCTCAGAATTCCTAATTTAGTCAATTAAAACATTCCCAGTACAATAAAAGCTCATGAATGCTTTTCTCTCCCATTAAATATGATTTATCTTATCATTTTTTTTATTTTTACATGCTTATTAAGTTTTGAATCTTATCAAATAAAAGTAATTTACCTTAACAAGAATTCATGAAGAATGGGACTAATAAAAACCGACTTTAAATAATTGGGATCAGAAAAAAGAAGCTGATGAATTCAAAGCATTTCTCCCCTTTAAGGATCTCAGCAAACCTGAGCTGAAGCTTGAAGTGGTTGGCTGTCACCGATCACTGCATTACAGCGAGAACAGAGGGTAGGGTGCTCAGAAAACACACCAACATTAGGAGAATAGTTCCAGCACCTCTCGCATTTCATGCCATCAGCACGAGAAACGCCAATCCAGACCTCAATATTTGCCTGATTGGTGTAGGATCCAGTATGCTGGACGGTTTGAACCATTTCATCAAGTCCAGCCAAAACCTCAACCTACAGGGTCCAAAGCGACATCTCATCGGTAAGAAAAATTTACTTCAAAATGAAGGAACATATCAAATAAAATGTGGACTCTTATGAAAATAATCAGAAGCAACCTTGGCAGTTTCTTCCAGTGAACTACTATTAGGATTCAGAGATGAGTTAGGCTTTCTTTGGGATGTTTTTTTTACTGCTTTAAGAAGCAGTAAGAAAGCGGTCGCAAAGAAAGCCTTAATCTCCTTTGAAAATTAGGTGCATGTTCACTTGTCCAAGGTATTCTAAAGAAAGAATTTTTCAAAGGGCAATTGAAGTTGTGAATGGCTTCGGATAGTTGTACATGAATTTGATTTGTTGAGTGAACCAAGACGGACTAGAAGCTGCAATTCACTTTTTTTCACATTGCTACATACTCAGCTTCATCCTGAAATAGGTGTTTTGGCTTCTACAAAACCATTCAAAGCAAAAACAAAATAAAAATGTATCCGAGATCCAACCAATGCAAGCTCTGGAAGGGGTTGATATATTCAGTCTTTTCCCTAGATTTATAGAGATTATTTTTCATGACTGAAATCTTGGACCTCTAGATTATATTAGAAGTTTAAATGGCTGTTCCAAAACAACCTTCAAAAACCCACCACAAAAAAACTAAATGCTCATAAGCATAAAAAAGCACACCATTGCTTTAGGACTTCCTTCTAGGGATGTCAATATTTGGCACGATCCGAAAATCTGCTCGAACCCGACCCGAAAATTCCAGGCTAGGGTCAACCCGAACCCAAAACGGGTCGGGTTCGGGTGCAAATCGACCCATTTCAAAAACCGGGTCGGGTTCGGATTGACCCAGTAACCCGAAATTGATCCGTTTTTGACCCGGAAGCCCAAGATTGACCCGTTTTGATCCATTTTTGAACTGAAAATCGGAGATTTACCCGTTCTTTGACCCGAAAACCAGCAATTTTTGGTCGGTCCTAGGTCATTTGAGCAGTGTCGGGTTGACCCGGACTTGAAGTGGGTCGGATTTGGGTCTAAAAAACCAACCCGTTTGTAAAAACGGGTCGGATTCGGGTTGACCCGAATAGTGCAGGGTCAGTTCCGAGTTCGACCCGAACCCGACCCGTGAACCGAAATTGACCCCCCTACTTCCTTCCCCAAGCGAAACCATAGAATAGGCCATCTTTGGTTAGAAATCTTAATTCTCAAGCACTGAGGAGACAATAAATACTCTCCAGTCTCCATAGCCCCACCAGATGGCATTTTCAGCATGTTAAAAGCGTTCTCCAAATAGATGAATTTTCAGTCTAAGCTTAAAATTCCATGGAAGATAAGAAGCCACGGTTTTTAAAAGAATTTTACCTGTGATGTTATAAATATACGATGCAAAGAATCTGCCTCATGCATTGCCCCACACATTTCCTGTAGTTGGGAGGAAGTAGCCGCGTCAGAGGTATAGATGTAAACCTTTGCTTCTAAGCTAGAACCAATCAGTTTCCCTCCACGAGCAACCTCAAGAACTTTATTAACCTCAGATCTCAACTGGAAAAGATTATTAAAAGAAATTAGGAGAGAGAGAGAGATATGCACGGCGCAGGATATGCTAGCATATTACTAACTACTACTGATACCTCTAAATACTTCATACTACATTTGATAGCCTCTTTGAATTCATTCAAATAGAAGAAGTGAAATACACTTTATATCATTTGATACAAATATAGTACGGAGTGAATAATAATTCCACAATAAAAATGTTTCAAGGGAATTTACCTGACATCCTACAGCCGAAAGACAGTTGTTCAATGTTAGATAAGTTGCACAAAAACTCCGAGTGGTATTTCTATGATTGGTGAAAGAAGGAATGCTAGAAATCAATGCTAGACAATCTACATTTAAGTTTACTTTCTAAGAGACTCAAATTGATGCTCGTTGGGAGAAGGGATAGAAAGAAAAGCAGGCAAAAATAAAGTAAAAAATGAGTCATACTTCAACAATGTAATTAACCAGAATTAATTATCATGCAATACTACTTTACTATACAATGAAAGGTTTGTAGTTCCTTTGTCACAAACAATTGGAAAATAAAATATTGGACAGGAAAAGAAATCTACCAACTGCATTAATCGTACAAGAAAGTCTGGCAATGGATTAAGCATTCAGAAACAGAGCATGGAAACACTTCTGAATTCTTGAATCTGATATTCAACCCATGTGCTTAAATTTTGGGGTTTCTATTTCAGCTAAAGAAAAAGAAAATGCAATTCAACCATTTCTATTACAAACGAGAACAAAAAAATTAAGGTTTCAAAGCATAGCACAATGCCATTCTACAGTACCAAACCAAAAAAATTCTCAAATCTTTCAGAATCATGAAGGAGGATAATTATGAAAGACAGTTAAAAAAAAATTGGCTACCTCAAAAATTGACCCCCAGAAATCTGCTTCTGAAGCTGGCATTGAAAGCCATCTTTCATTTAGATCAGACCACCTCAGATCAAAAACATATCTGGCGACAGAACCATTATCCATTACATGTTCAAATGGAAGGTTTTGCCAAGCATCTTCAGCCAGATGTGGCAATATTGGAGCTATCATTTGAACGATCGAAAGCAAGTGAGCTGCAAGAACTGTTTGGCAACTTCTCCTTGTAAAACTAGTTGAACCTCTAAAATAAATCAACTTCAGTTAGGAAAAATAAAAAAGGTTGGTAATTTTGAAGAATAAAATTGAAAAGAGTTCCCCGTAGGACCCATACAACGAATAGGACTTTTAATGATAAATAAGGTATCTATAATCTTCGACATAAAACAGCTAATATTTGAACACAACTTATTTTTCTGTTACTCCATAATACTAACTATTTCTTTAACATATAACTTATCTAATTTGTTTTCCTATTATATCCAGCTCTATATTATTATATGATTTCTTATCGTTCTATATATGAATGCCACTCAAAAGGCTGGAGGATAGTCTTCTTTTCATTCCTTAAGAAGCCAAAAGAAGCTCTCTTTTTTTTCTTTACGATAGAGGGATGCTGATTTCTTATAATAACGTGATGTAGAATAAAAAGGAATTAAGTCATTTGATAAGCTCTGACCACTGTTCAAGCACTCTAGGGATAGCAATAGTAGTTATCTAATTTCAGCCTTAAAAAGTTAAAATGTTGACATGGTTCCCCAATAAAAGATGGCAATCTCTCCTTCCGAGTCTATTTCACTTTTAACATATTAGATGGCAAACTCCATTGTGTAAGATTTTATCCTCCTTTGGCCCGAAATCATTTAAAAGGCTCTCATAAGAAGAAAACATCAAAATGCTAATTGACAAGAAAAACATTTCCTAAGCTTTCCACTAGAAAAAGGTATCTAAAATAGGATTAAATTTATGTGTGATTTGGAAGGAAACAATGCATTATCACTTCATGTTATTCTCTATCAATAATTGGTGAGCCCGTCCTAGTTTGCTAAAGGAAATCCTCAGCTCAATGACAAGTATAAGCTCTCCTTATAGTTCAAATTTGTGATAGTTAATTTTCATGAGTTGATCAATAAATTGAAATATCGAGAGAACTCCCAACCTTCCATGTGTGATAGAAGTTAAAAAAGTGATATCCCCCAATAGATAAAGAATTTTAAAAGCTTGAAGCAATGAATAAAATGACTAAGGAGCAGAATGTTTGAAATATCAAAAACCTCCTTAATAGTAAAAGCATTAAGTGGATAGGGTATGGACGTACCCCACGTATAGGCGATCTTTGGCAACATCAAAGTAGAAGTTTGAAAGGTCGACAATGGCAAACCGTTGAAGAATCTAACATAAAGAAAATGGCATTGAAATAATATGTAAAAGTATCTAACATAAAGAATATGAAATTAAAATAATATATAAACATCGAGATAACCATTACAATTGAATATTGAACAAATAAATTTTCTGAAGGTTGCAATACTATTAAATATTTATCAACCATCTATATAATCATAATTAGAATTCAGAAATTACACCTAGTCGTATAATATTTTTTCAGATAGGTCTTTAAAACAATCTATATGAAATGTTTTAAGAGCTTGAAGGACCAAATGGAAAAAATTTAAATAAGGTGGGCCTAAACTGTACTTGGAGCATACTTCTGCAAGGAGTTCACCCACAGAATAAGCAAAATTCAACAAAAAATGGCACATAAGCACCACCAACTGCCCCACTTTCAGAGATAAGCAGATAGAAACTCCAAACATGTAACGAATTTCAATTTGTCACAAGGTCTCAATTTTGAAAGGATTGCTTTTTCATTCATCAAAAACGAAAGCCCATATGCTATGAATATAGTAGCAGCTTCAAAATAATAATAAATTCTATCAGAACTGGTATTACCTCCTCAGGGAAGATTATCAGATGCCAATTTTATAAGAAAAAAAAAGGGAAAAATGAAAAAAAAAAAGGCAAATAAAAAAGAGAACAGCTTTTGTAAGTGTCTTTACATATTTTAGGCAGCAAGGTACCAACACACTTGGTGTGATGATATCCTCCCTTCCTCTCTCCCTCTCCCTCTCACTCCCATTCAAATTTCACTCTACATTCAAAATCACAACTTACCCAACTCATATCACTAGATTTCTCCATCCTCAAAAATTTCAAAATTCCAATCCAACGTTCTCCCTAACCTTAAATGCAAATAGCTTGACCGCATCTTTCAAATTGAAATCATCAATTAACCCAAAAAGCAGTAATCGACTTTCAAAGGCCTAGTAGAAATTGAAAACACAAACCAACCTTTTACATCTCACAATAGTTTATCCCTATGATATTTTTCTAAATCAATTATTTTTCACAAAAACAATCTTCGCTCGCTCGTTTCATCGAGAATGCTAACTAAGGCCTCTTTCTAACTAGAAAAGTAAATTATTTATCAAGTCAATTGCAATTAAAAACAACCCAATCCTGCAAGCCCCACACCCTAGCTTGAAAACAATCAAGATTAACCCCAAATAATCCAACCCAATCGAACTAGCCCAACCCGACTAACCATACAATTATATCTACTTCATCAATCCAACTATTTTGAATCATATGCCCAAATGGGAAAAATTCTTTTTTTTTTTTTGTTCAATTAGTTTATTAATGTGCATAAGAAACTTCAAAATTTCAAGGACATTCTTCTAGAGCTTACTATGTAATAGTGTTTCACAACGATTTAGATCATGAATCTTTTGCTATTATTGTTACAAATGTAGACAGCCCGCTTCTCTCACTTTCAAATGAATTTACTATAAGATGAAACTCCAAGTCATCATCTTGACCTTAAGATGGATTTCTTATTTGTTTCTTCCTCCTTAAGAAGAATTATTCGCGGATGAATTTTACTAACTCAACAAACGAATAGGGAACCTCCGATCCTTCCTCCAAAAGCTTCAACTTTCCAGTAAAATTCAGACAATCCACAATCGTTTATGGAGGTCAATCAAACTATTTCTAGCCCCTGCTCATGTCATTTATTTATGTGTATTTGTTTTTATTTTACATTCAATTTGTCTTTATTTGTCATATCTAAATAATTAGATGCAACATTTGTTCTTTAGGATTAATTTAGTTTTTCCTTATGAGAGTAAGGATAACTTTGTCATCTGAATAAGTATCTAATGGAAAGAGTGTCAAGAGTCATGAAATTAAAATCAAAATTAATGAACTATATTGATTACTTGTTCCAAGAAATTTTCAGTTCTTTAATGACCTGAGGATTCACACTTCTTTTATGCTCTGAGAATTCAACTTGCCTTGAGATTTCAATGATATTCTATGACCTTCGTACCCATCCCCCCTCTCCCTTTTCTCGTTCAATCTCCATAAATTATACAATTCCATTGCACATTTCAATCAAAGTGAGTTTTACCACAATGTAGCTTTGAAGATAAGAATCTTTGTGATAAGAACCTTCCGTGAAGATCATCGTTGAACCTAGGCAGCAAACCTATACAAGCTACTAAAAGAAAGCAATTAAGGAAAGTTTCTCCAATTTCATTGAAACCTGTGAAAGAGATTTGCAGGAAAAATCTCAATGAGGCAAAATGATCCCACTATAATTGTTGGGTATACTTTGATAGAGTCTTGAAACTAACTTCAAATATTCTGGATGATACTAGAATCAAACATCTTGAACCAACAATTAGCGCAAATAAAGTGATTTTTCTCACCATGATTATCTCTCAGTGATATGAATTTAAAAACGAATGGCGAGGTTGAACTCCATGAAGCATTGAAACTTCAGTAGAGATTTATGGTCGGCACATCATTTTGGTTCTAAGCAATAAACCTACATTAGCTATCAAAATACAAGTTCTTGAAGAATGTTTTAATGGAAGTTAAATGAAACCGTGAACAAGATTTGATGCTAAAAATTCAACTTCATGAGGTAAAATAAATCAAGCAGTAGGGGTGTCAATATTTGACACGACATGACAACCCGACCCGGAAAATCCGGGTTGGACCCGACCCGTTTGATAAACGGGTCGGGTCCGGGTTTGCAGATTCAACCCGTTTAATAAAACGGGTCGGGTCAGGTTGACCCGGCGGGTTGCCGGGTCAACCCGAAAACCCATTTAATTTAAAAAAATGAATTTCCCGCTCAATCCCGCTGCTGCCCGCTGCCCCTGCCGCGCTGCCCGCCTGCCCCGCGCTGCCCAGCTGCCCCGCGTGCCCGGCTGCCCCGCGCTGCCCGCGTCGCTCGCGCCTCGCTGCCGCGTGCCGCGCGCCTCGCTGCAGACTGCCGCCGGACCTCGCTGCCGCGTGCCGCGTGCCGCGCGCCTCGCTGCAGACTCCCGCGTCGCCCAGACTGCCGCCGCTGCCGCGCTGCCCCGCGCCTCGCTGCCGCGTGTCGCGCTGCCGCCGCTGCCTCGCTGTCGCGTGCCGCGCTGCCGCTGCCGCCGCCGCCTCGCTGCCGCTGCCGCCTTGCTGCCGCGTGCCGCACTGCCGCCGCTGCCGCGCCCGCGACGTCGCCGCTACCGCGCTGCCGCCGCTGCCTCGCAGCCGCGAATGAAAAAACCGGGTCACGGGTCGTGTCGGGTCAACCCGTGACCCGCTCGGGTCGGGTTCGGGTTGACCCGTTTATATACGGGTCGGGTCGGGTTCGACCCGAACCCGACGGGTTGACCCGAATTGACACCCCTATCAAGCAGACGAGTGATGTCAAATAGCATAGTCATTAATGATGATGAAATCAAACATCTTGCAATAGCATTTTGTGCCAATCATGGTTATTAGGGGGGGATATTTGGTTAAAAGCAATTCAAGTGCAAATTCAATTAAATATATGAATTTTGAAAATTATGGTATTTGCTAGGAAAATCAAATGTAGAGTAAAATTCTAGTGTATTTAGAATTCACATCTAGTTCATTTTTAATGTATTTGAAATTGTATGAAGCACCGTTGACTAACATTACCACTACCACCTGTTAAAATCTCAGTCATCCCATGACACTTAATCCCACCACTAGGATGAGAATCCGTGTGAGGCTCATCTAGATCACGCCGGTCTCTGTTAAATCTCAACCATCCCATAACACTTGATCTCACGGCCAAGATGATAATCTGTGGGAGGCTTACCAGGATCACGCCGATCTCCTTCCATATTTGGGTGGCTAATTTATGAAGGATTATATTTAGGCAATTATGCATGATTATGTAGTTATTTGTTTCTTTATTAAGACATCTTGTATAGATCTATAAATAGGAATAGTTTTGTGTAATAAAATTAAGTCTTTCCCTCTCAAATTCTCTGAATTAAACATGGTATCAGAGACTTCATTTCCATGGTTGGAATTCCAAGTTTTTTTACTGCTAGACTTTCTGAAGGGAATGCCCAGCCTTCCCATTAGAAATGAAAGGGAACGTATTCCGGCTTGTTCGTTCCTATGTACATCCAACCAAGAGGGGGAGAGTATTTTATCTCATAGTCTCTTTGTTTGATTAAGAGAGACAAACTTCTAGTGCGTTTTGTCTGGAGGAGTCGAGTGAGAGCCCTGTGGTCTCTGTGTTCGATCAAGAGAGACGAACATCTCGTAAACCCCTCTCGTATGCGTGCAACCAAACAGGATGAGAGAGGCATGTGGCCAAAAGATTCAGTGTGTGTCTGGGAGCTGATTGAGCGAGATTGCGCTCACCGCTACGTATGATCAAGGATGAGCTGGTTCTTGCAATCTGCTTCCTACTAGTGTAAATCCAGAGCAATCGAGCAAGCGAGAAGGCTTCCCCTTTCGGTCTTTTGCGTGAGGCTAGAGAAGGAACACCCTCTCGTGCGTGCCTACCTAATGGCTGAACCGAGTGAAGAAGAGGATCGAGAGAGAGCGAGCAAGAACTGCATGCGTGTGTCGGTGTGTGCCTAGGCTAGGATGACTGGCCCTCATGCTTGTGCTAGAGCCGAATCGAGCAAGGAACGAGCAGTTGAAGAGTTGCTATGCATGTGATCTAGATGAGCCGAATAGAACTGAGAGCCTCTTGAGCACGTGTTTGCTCTCGATTTTATGGATTTGGAAGAATAATTTATTAGCTTTATTGTTGTCCCACCATCGACCTTCATTGTCGAAATTATGAGGAATACAAGTTCCCACCACCAGCCTTCATTGCCAGAATTATGAGGAATACAGGTTCAAACCGCTAGTCTTCATTGTCGAAATTCTGAGGAATACAAGTTCCCACCACCAGCCTCATTGTTGAAATTCTGAGGAATACAAGTTCCCACCATTGAACTTCATTGCTGGAATTATGAGGAATACAAGTTCCCACCACGCCTTCATTGCTAGAATTATGAGGAATATTGATCTTTTGCTTCCTTTGTGCGTCCAAGATCGAGAAGAGATTGAGCGAGAGGGCTCTTCTTGAGTATGTCTGGAAAGAGCTGAGGGTTCCCTCTCGTGCGGGTCTAAGCTCGGGACAAGCAAGAGTGTGAGACCTACCCTCCTTCCTTAGATCAGACTAGAAGGACCAAAGGCCTTACTTTCACATGTACTAAGTCGATCAAACAGGGATGTTCAATTGGAATCGGACGACTAATTTGCCTTGGGCTAAAGGCTACCTCGATCAGACAGTAGGAGATTTGTGTGGCAAGTGCTAAGCCGCTGGAGACATGTTTTTCTGCTACTATCCTTGAATCTTGCTGGAACCCTAAATTTTTTTTCCTGCTGTCGTGCCTTCATTGTCGGCTTTATCTTGTGGTTGTTATACTATCTATAACCAATGCAACCTTCATTGTTGCCCTGCTTAATATAGCCTTCATTGCTAGTCTTTGCCACCGCAATGTTTGAAGCTAATTTCTCCCAATGTTTGGACCAAATGGAGGGATCCATGAAGCACCAATGGACTTGATAACTCTACTTTTTTGTGACTAATTACCAATCTGGGAATGACATATATGTATTCCTCAGCTTGAGAGGGAATGTTAAAATCCTGACCGTCCCTTAACACTTGATCCCACGACCAGGATGGGAATCCGTGGGATAGTGGAAGACTCATCCAGATCATGTCGATCTCTTTTAAATCCTAGCCATCCCTTAAAGCTTGATCCCACGGCCAGGATGAGAATCCGTGGGAGGCTCACCACGATCACGTCGATCTCCTTCTATATTTGGGTGGCTGATTTAGGAAGGATTATATTAAGACAATTATGCATGATTCAATAGTTATTTGTTTCTTTATTAAGACGTCTTGTATAGATCTATAAATAGGAATAGTTTTGTGTAATAAAATTAAGCATTTTCTCTCTCCAATTTTTTGAATTTAACAACACCCTAAACCCATCGCCGGGTGCCAATGCCACCCGTTGCTAGTAGTTGTTGCATCCAGGTTTTACACTGAATTAATTTTACTTCAAACTAAACACCAAAAAGGAAACTTCTACATTTATAATGTGTTCAATCAATTAACTTAAAGATATTTTCAGTACACTATATTTATTTTACACCATATTCCTTTTACTCTGCATTCCTTTTTCAGCAAAAACAAAGTCCCTAAGAAAAGAATTCTCATTAATGAAACATTAATAGCCAACAAATGGGAATTTGTGTGAGAAAACTCAATTATTCGAACAGAATGAAGAAGACAGTTCAATTTTAAAAATTTTGAGCACAGAGGAATAGCAGAATTCTCAAAGACAAATGTACCTGGAATATCTTGTAGAACTGATAATTATCATAACTATCCTTGACGATTTTTACTATGTTTTCAAGCTGGTATAATGCATATTGATCAATCTTGGGGAGAGAATCATAAGAAATGGAATTTCCTGGCTGTAAAGCAGAGAACAAAATTACAAGCATAAGATAGCGTACATGATACAAGACAGAGAAATGGCAATTGAAGCACATATATGAAGAAGCTCACATCTACAAGCTGCACAAGCCTTTCACAAAACACATACAAAACATTCATGACAAGGAAATTGCACACCATTGTGTGCGTGAACCAGGTATTTTTACAGGAAGGGAGCGTTGTAATGAATTCATAGTGTGCCATGTAAATTGCAACCCAATCATGTGCCAACTACATAGTTGATAATTGAAGTGTTAAAAAGAAAATGGCACATGACTGACCATTATTCAAGAAAGCAACAATATTTCCTAAATAATAATATTTGATACTATAATGTTGAACAGCATAAACAATGAAAGAAAATTTCAGGAGAAAACAAGAGAGAGAGAGATATAACAAATTCCCAGGCAAGAAATACAAATATGACAGAATAAGCATACTTTCCAATCATGGAGATTTGATAGAAGATATCGAAGTGTTCCTCGAAATTTTCTGTATACATCAGACATCTGACGGAGTATCTGAGGACCAATCAGGACATCACCAGTATAATCCACACTAGATACCCAAAGGCGAAGAACGTCAGCTCCATAGCTAGGCTCATCCTGTAAATAAAAATCAAGGAACAAAAACTATCTTAAGTCACAAGAGGCTGGAGCTAAAAAAACTGAAGCCAACAACCGACAAACCTTGTTCTTCCCTCCTGAAAGGATGATTTCAGGATCAACGACATTACCAAGAGACTTGCTCATTTTTAGGCCCTTCTCATCTAATACAAAACCATGTGTGACAACACATGCATATGGAGGCTTGCCTGAATGGAAAAAATACATGTATAGGATCAAATTTAACTTTTTGTTTTCATTTGAAAGGGTTGAGAAAGTGTATTATTACTAATAAAATCAAATACTCCAAAGATCAGTACAAATTCCTTAATTAAAAAAAAAGGTGCAACCAGTGTGTGAAGCTCCCTCTGATGTAGAGCCTATAGAAGGTTGATGTAAACAACCATATTCCTGAATAACAGAGAAGCTGTTTCCATGACTCAAATCTATAACCTATAGGTTATAACGGAGACAACAAATCATTATTCCAAGCCCACTCTCACATTATTTCTTAATTACATCAACTAAAAGGATGACAACGGGAAGCTGTAAGGAATTTAAAAAAACATTCTTTATTTTTGACAGAAGCCACCTACTTGCTTGATTAATGAATTCCATCTCATAGCATTGAGAAGAGTCAGGGCTCAAGATTTCATCTTCTGGACTTAATGCTCTTATCTTTCAAGTTCGTGGCTCTTCACATAATTGCACCATCCTGTTCATGCAACTAATTAATGTTCTGCAAATTCGCTTCTGATTCTTTTATTTTAAACTCAAGCATTATTCACTAAAACTAACATATTGCACTTACAAATTTTCAAGGGTGCTAATAGTTCACATTTTCATTAGAGGAATGGTTTCAATTGCAGAGACTTGTAAAGAGAATGGTCCATCCCTCCCTACCTCCCTCCCAGGTAAAGAGATTTACAAAAATAAAGGTGACCTCTCCCTCTTTCTCAGCTAGAGAGACTTACAAAATGAATGGTCCCTATATCCTTCCCTTAGTCCACATGTTCATTAGAATAATGGCTTAAGTTGAAGATATTCACAAAAGGAATGGTATACATTAGTCCTCAATAGAGAGAAATGAAGAAAGAAAATGGGACTTTGATCTTCTCAATCTCTAGATCTAGATCGCACTAATATCTCGCTCTTTCTTGATAAAGAGAAAGAGAAAGAGAAAGAGCTTAGAAATGAGATGCTAATAGCCGCATCCCTGCTTATGGATATATAACTCTCATTCTCTCTCTTAGGAGAGAGACAAACACCCACATTTATGCAGATAAGAGGAAGGTGGATAGCGAGAAAAAGATAAATGTACAGGACCCACATGGAATGAGCAAAAAAAAAAATAGAAATTATATGAAGCCATTAAAATAAAATAAAAAGATTACATTTCTATAATGTTTTAATGATTGTTAATGATAGATGTTGCTCGCTTAGCAGTCACACTACACTTGATTAATGCATTAGATAATCAAGAGGGGTGAACAAACAAAACATCAAAGAGAGAAGGAGAAAAAGTTGGGGGTTGGATTCATTGGAAAGCTACTAACCCCTATTTCATTTATAGAAAGAGAAGTGTAGCAAGGAAGAGACCCAAGATGAGGGTAGACCTACATGAAAATTACATAACCAGGGAACTTGTATGAAGCCTATCAGGGATGAAAATATTATATTCTCATAAGTTAAAGTGGGGTTATAAGTCAATGAAGCATAATCCATATCCAAATTTTTAAAAGTCTTGACAGATATTATAGGAAATTTCTCCAAGTAATAAGGCCCAAAGTTACTTGGTCAAATGTAACCCTATGCAATCCTCATTTGATATTTTACTATGCTAACAGTCCTTAATTTGGAATATATTTTACATGCATATTTATGCGTATGCATATCTACCTATCTATCCATATATGTATGTATGTATGTATGTATGTATGTGTGTGTCTCTATATATGTATACACACACATTAACTTCAACTTATTATATAATTAAAAGAACGGTAGAGTACCTCGATCTACTATAAAAATATCAGTTGTTTGTCATAATCAGGAGACATGGGGAGTAATCTTCTTAGAAAACATAACATCCTAAATTAAATGACAATCTTAATATGCTTGATTCTTTTAAGGAACATAGGGTTGTTCGCAATATTGATGACAACACAATTGTTACAAAACAAAGCTATAGGTTGATTAGCTAAAAAAAATCAAACTCGCTTAAGAGAGCCTTTAACAATGTCATTTCACATGTAAAATAGACCAAAGGTCAAGCTTATCCTTAGTTTTGGACATGGTCATAAGAGCTTATTTCTTAACCTCATAATGTGACCAAATTAACACCAACAAAAAATACAATATCTAAAAGTTGACTTTTGTTTTCTATGGAGCCAATATAATCAAAACATGTGAATGCTTCCATACATAATTGCTTAGTTTTAGTAAATAGTAATCATTTTCCTAGTCTTTTTTATAAAACTAACAATGCACGGAATAGCTTCCCAAGACTTCTCTGCTTTTGACTTTGCATGTTTTGGCCCACAATTCATATAATGAATGGCATAACAAATCTAATGGCATAACTTTTCAACTAGCCTTCAATATGGAGATAGATTATCAAAATGTTTGCCTTTGTTAGAGTTTGAAAGGTCATGACACTGTGAGTGAAAGCCAGAGAATCTGAGAGCAAACTCAAAAAGCATGATAGTTGATGTAAGTAATGGTCAAGCAATAATGGCAGCAACAACTTACTGGAAGGTTGAGGGGAGAGCACATGAGGGTGCAATGCATAGCGAAGGTGTGCTATGAGGGAGAGAAACAAAACATAGGTGTAGTGGGGTTCAGAAGTGGAACCCCTTAATATTTTATTATATAGTTATTTAGGTATTTTAGTCTTTATTACAAGAGTTTTTAGGCAATTGCCCCCCTAAAACTTTTAAAATATTAAGGTCTTTAGGCAATTGCCCCCAACAAATAGTGAAGAGCATCATGTTATTTATTAATTTGAATTCCAAAAAAATCCTTACAACCAAAATTTGCCCCCCCAGGGGGCACTGCCCCCTTGCACCCCCAACAGTTACTTATAAGTTTGCCCCCCTGAAAATTAAAGTTGGTTCTACCCCTGGTGGGGTTGCAACATGAAAGCAAGCATTGGTACACCGATGGAATAGGATGCAAGCATGCGAGGCATACTGCCCAGGAACGGGTAGATGGGCAAGGCGTGGGCAAGGCGTGGATTAGACTAGCCTTGTTTTGATACTATGTTAGAAAAGAAATATATTTGGTGTTGTGTATCATTCAAAAGAGAACTCCTCTATTATAAATAAGATGAATACAACGTTTTAAAGCATACCCAAAATACAACAATCATCAAATATAAAGGGCCTTCCTAATTTGATATTTTTCTACGCTAACAATATGCGTATTGTAAGTATGAACATGTGTTTTGATTGGTGAATTTCTGAATGAGACAATTTCAAAAGCAGACAAAAAGCCCAGAGAACTATACAAATGTTGGAATCCGTGCATGATAAAGCTAAGCTTACGCATGTATCTAAGAATTACCTGTTGTAGCAATGCTTGTAAGCAAGGAACTCTGGAACCAACCCCGGTGTTGGTCTGTACCTTCCAGATACAGGTCTGCTGGTAAACTGAGGCCTTCTCTTTTCCCCAAGACTGCAGCCCAAGATGATCCTGTGGAGGATAAAAGAATGAAGCTGTTATATGGAAATTTATGCGTTGATCAAGCAAATAATAAGTTTACCAATGTTGAAGAAAATTTGACAAAAATCTACATAACTCAACGTGCCCAATGTGCAAACTTTTGATAAACTCAGACAAAAAAAGACAAGTTGTGACTGTTTAATGAAAAACTTAGAGAAAAAAAAACAAAAAAAAATAAAAAAAAAATTAAAAAAAAAATTAAAAAAAATTAAAAAAAAAAATGAAAAACTTAGAGAAATTAACGTTTCATACTTTAAAAAACACATTCCATGCCACTGGAAGATATCAGCTTGCAGGAAATAAATACAACAACAAATCTTTATCCCACTATGTGGGGTTTGCATCATGAATCTTTTTGCTCCATTGTATCATGAAAGATGAAATCTAGGCCCTAGAGAAGAACAATACATGGGAGATCACCGACCTACCTGAAGGGAAAAAACCAGTCGGCTGCACAAGGGTGTTCTGTAACGCACCAAAATCAAATTGGAAGAATTATATATTTATCATTTATTTCCAAATGTGGCTTTCAATAATCATTTAAGAGTCGTCACCCTCTACCCGTCGGCGTAATTTAATCTATCAGTTACAGACTACAACTAGGATTATACCACTAACTTTTATTTAAAAGAAAGCTTGTCGGCCCACCCACCTACGTAGGGTATTATATTTTAAGAGTCAACTCATATTCATTAAAATGTTAACAGTCAGCCTTCCTTACTTACATACAAATGTTATCTTTTTCGCCACTATCATGTATGAAATACAGTAATTCATAAAATATAGGAAAATTTATTAAATTTATCTACTATGTATTTACTTCAAAAAATTATATCTTTCAATTTAATTGGTTAAAATTCAACATATTCCTGTCAAAATGATCATATTAATGAGATTTATCATATACCAAAATTTATACGGTGAAAGTTTTACCAATACAAAATTATCATCATTTTATAGTAAGTGAAATACAAATTTGATCAGAAAAATATCAAAAACATAATATTAATGAAATTAAAAATAAATTAAATGTTCCTTACAGCGAGACGAGCAAAATTTTCAAATAGGTCAGCTGATGAAAACCGCTCTGCGACCTTCAAATCCTAGCTTTTCATTTCTCTTTCTTCTCTTTCTCTCTTATACATTTATTTCATTTCTATGTTAGCCGAACTTAGACGAATAAAAAAAATTTAATGACTAAAGATAGTGGATTATGATATTTAGAATAAACTAATAATATATTATTAATATAATTATTTAATTTAATCAATCTTTAGTATAAAATTCATATAAAATATTAATATAAAACTCAACTTACGGTGAAGACGGTTTTCAAATTTGGCTTATGATTCCAAAAAAAATTATTTATTTTGGTCAAAATACAGGCTATTATAGTTCTCTGCGAAATACAAAGCCGATGGTATGCTAGAAAGGTATAAGGCAAGACTGGTGGCAAAAGGGTAGACTCAGACATACAGCATTGACTACCAGAAAATTTTTGCGCCTGTAGCCATGATGAACATTGTCAGGATCCTACTCTCACTAGCAACTAATTATAATTGGCATATGGAATAGCTGGATATCAAAAATGCATTCCTACAAGGGGACTTGGAGAAAGAGATATTTATGAAAATTCCACCGGGATTCAAGAAAAAATTTGGAGGTGACAAGGTGCGTACGTTAAGAAAGACTCTATATGGGTTAAAATACTCACCTAGAGCTTAGTTTGGAAGATTATCAAAAGCCATACTTCTTAATGGTTATCAACATAGTCCAGGGGACCATACATTATTTTTCAAGCACTCAGACTCAAGGGAAATCACAACATTATTAGTTTATATGGATGATATAATCTTAACTATGAAGGATGAAAAAGAGAAAGTGATTTTAAAAAAATGTTTTACCGAGGAATTTGAGATTAAAAAACTTGGTAGATTAGAATATTTTCTTAGAATTTATGTGACCCACTCAAGCAAAAGAATTTTCAATTCACAACAAAATACATCCATGATCTTAAAGAAACAGGTAAACTAGCATATAAACCGTCACCAACACCAACACCAACACCGGAAGAACTAAATCTCAAATTAGAGGAAACTAAATAAGATCCATATGTAGATAGGGAAACTTACCAAAGACTTGTGGGAAAATTGATCTACATTTCCTACACTAGACTAGATATATCATTTGTTATAAGCATGATCAGCCAGTTCATGCAAAATTAAAAACATACTCATATGCAAGCTGTAGATAGAATATTGCACTACCTTAAGAGGAACCCATGGAAAAGGATTCTCTTCAGAAAAGACTATGGAATAATCCCAGAAGTATATATTGATGCAAATTACACAGGATCAACAGTAGATAGGCGATAAACCTCAGGATACTGCACATTACTTGGAGGAAACCTTGTTACATTAAGAAGTAATAAACAAAATGTGGTGGCAAGATCTAGTACAGAAGCAGAATACAGAGCTATGAAGTTGGGAATATGTGAGCTACTATGGATCAAGATGATTTTAGAAGACCTAAGGATCAAATGGGAAAGAACCATGAAGCTACAATGTGACAACAAATCAACAATCAGCATGGCTCATAATCCTGTTCAGCATGACAGGACCAAGCACATAGAAGTGGACATACATTTTATAAAGGAAAAAATAGATGGTAAACTTATATGTAACTACCATGTCGCATCAAAAGATCAGCTTGCGGATATTCTTACCAAGGGACTTGATAACTCTACCTTTTTGGGACTAATTACCAAGCTGGGAATGACATATATGTATTCCCCAGCTTTGAGGGAGAGTGTTAAATATCAACCGTCCCTTAGCAGATTGATCCCACGACTAGGATGGGGATCTGTGGGAGGCTCACCTGAATCACGTCAATCTCTTTCCATAGTTAGGTGGCTGATTTAAGAAGGATTATATTCGGGCAATAATGCAGGATTCTGTAATTGATTTATTTCTTTATTAGAGATTATGTATAGATCTATAAATAGGGATATATTTGTGCATTAAAGATAAAGCTTTATCCCTCTCAAATCTCTGAATTCAACACTATCCAAAAAGAAAATAAAGTACCTTCAAGATAATCTTTCTTTGTCCTAACAGCTATCAAAAGAAAACTGGATTTGATCATTCACATACCAGAATCAAACCAAACATCCATTGTATCAGTTCCCTTTTGATATTTTGGTGCACAGCTACGAAATTTTTCAGGGAGAAGCTCCTCAGTTGACATGTACCACCATGCATCACTGCCTTTCTTGGAAATTATAGCTGCAAATTACACCAGATTGACCATTAAAAAATTTGCAACACAGTTATGCACCAACTATTGGTGCCAGTTTTATGTAATTGCAATAGTATCCTCCACCCAGAACATTTAGAAAGAAGAACCAATTAAATTTAAATAGAGAAATTTAAAAACGGCATCATTTCCAGATCCCCGTATTGCAAATTTACATGAAGATTTAAACATACTGCACTGAGATCAGGTTACTTCATCATAGAACGAAGGAAAAAAACAAAAAAAAGGTATCAATAAATAAGGATTGATTTCAAAAAGACAAGTATGTAAAGCATACAAGAGTCTAAAAACGATTTTTTTAAAGAAGTTCTGCCGAATAAAGTATGCAGTTTTCTTGTACAATGTTTAATGGTTAAATGGCCTGCGCATAAACAAGAAACATTTACACACTATGGCCATCATTTTGGTGTCAAAGTAGTAGAAAGGAGATCGGATGGACTTAAGGTTATAAAGATAGAATTTTAATGAAATGCGAAGAATAGATTAAACTCAAAGAAAACTCACCAAAATAAATGAAAAATCAGGATTCACAATGCTGACTCCAAATAATTGGAATAAGGCTACTGATGATGATGATGGCCATCATTTTTAAAGATGGAAAACTAGATGCAAATTTAAAATCCTTTATTTATTGTAGATTTTTTCTTACTAAGAGGTCCAAAGTAAAAAAAATTTAATGTAAAAAACCAAGTCATTTAGATTGGCCTTGAACACGATTTTGGCTATATAGAAGAAATACTTCATAATAGTTATGCAAATAGCATGATGACTGTAGGAAGAATTTTATAGTGCAGAACCACAATAGATATTTTCTATGGACTTGAAAATTTACCGATGAGAAAAAGGACCTTTAGTTTAGCCTAGAAATAAATATGTTACAAAGATGGAGGCCCGCTTATGCAAGATAGACAAGGAATAGGGATATATATATATATATATATATATATATATATATATATATATATATATATATATATATATATATATATATATATATATATATATCTTTTTATATCAAGTCATTATCATTAATTAGGAGAAACTTATGAAAAAGATATTCGTATAATTTTTAGGTCATGGGTTCGATCCATGGAAATAGAGAACAAACAATAATAGGAGTTCAATTCACTGAGTACACTCAAGCAAAAAAGACAATGAGAAGGTTTAGGTAGACATAATGAAAAGAAGATGGATATGCATGAAGGGGGTAAAGTTGGAAGGGCCACAAAGAAAAGTGAAAATAGGATGAAGTTAACTTGTTTAGAAGTTATTACAATGATAGAGCTAAATAAAATAATATCAATCAGAGCTCTAACTATTAGAGAATAACATGTGAGATGGGACGAACTTGAAAATTCTCACGGATGGATCAATTAAGAGAAGGGGATGAGAACCCTCACCCTTAATATGCGAGATTGTCTCTTCTGTAATCAATGGTTCCTTTGTGTCAACATGATAAAAAACTGGGATAGGAACACCCCAAGTCCGCTGCCGTGAAATGCACCAGTCAGAACGGCTGGCTGTCATGGAAATTATTCTATTCTCTGCCTACATGAACAAGAATATTTCATACATGATAGAGTTGATAGAAAATGTCATATGCAAAGATAGATTCATTATCAGAAACGCGAAGTGACAGTAAAACATTATTGCAGAAAAACTAATCAAAAAACAAAGAACAATCATGGAAGTAAAAGATAGTGACAAAACTCATATAAAACACATGTTGAGAAAATTTTATAAGCCAACTTTAATAGCACTGCTAGCAAATATATTCAAGATATACTAATAAGAGCACTAGGGAAAAATGAGAATCAATGATTAAAAATACTAATAAGAGAATTCTTTTGAATTGTCTGGTGCTTCTTAATTTTCTGATGTGTTTGATGAGTTTGCAATTTTTTACCTTATTTTGGGGTTTTAGGTCGCAAGATCAGTATGTTTTGACTACAGTCAAGAAGGTGAGCTATGTTGGTGGGAGTTTCGCAGCATTTCCAGGCTTCAACAAAATGTTAACGGCCTTCTAGTGGTATCTAAGCAGATGTCATAAGTTTCCTAGAACTGTGACTTCCAACTTGACTCATGCATGTAGATCAATTGACAGATGAATTATATGCAAATTCAATCATATGCAATATCAAATTCCAATTAAGTGTACGCTCAATTATCACACACCATAAACTCCTATTAACTACTTAGTTTGTCCATCAGTATGTAGGTAATAAGTGGTTGAGCATTTTGAAGTTCCACATTTTTTCCAATAGAGTTTTACATTTTTTCCAATAGAGTTTTTTTTTTTTTAATTGCTCATAAATTACAAATCATTTTAAACAATAGCATTAGATAATCCATGTAATTTAATAATTTTGTTAAAATATAATTTGGCTATATGTGAGCCAATCACATGTTAAATGAATTAAAATAAGCCATTTTTGAAAATCAATCTACCGTGACAAAAACAGTCCTAATCTAAAATCCATACTAATATCCCCCCAAGATTTATAATAATAGACAAAGGTGTTTATAATCTAATATAATTTCTTTTTTCATTATCTATTTGACAAATCCTGCATTTTTTATACTATTTGTTCTACTTTTTTACTAAAATTGGATTGGCTAGTTATATCCTCTATCATGGTTATAATTTCATATCTACAAATAAGACTTATAACATAAGCATGCAACTTTAGAATTAAAAAATCGGGTTCTATTGAAATGATAGTAATCTTTAACCATGAATTATTTATTAAACATAGTTGATTCATTATTTAATACATTATATATGTCATTGAAGTCCCAAATCGTAGCATAATGCCTCATAATATAATCAAAACATGTCACTTTGACTTTCATTGTATGTAAAATAATAGCAAATACTTAATGAATTAGCAAGTTTATTTGTTATCCTAGCACATAGTTTCAACACAAAAGTATAATCTTGGAAATATTCAACTCATCTAGCAAGTGCATATCTTAATTATTTTTATTAAATAAGATATTTACATCTCTGATGATCAAAATATAAAACACTTTTTCCGTAATAGATCATATTGTCGATATCGAACAGATTTTATTAATGCATGGAATTTCATATCAAATTAAAGTGTGTTTGCTCAGTTTCAATCAATTTTCACTAAAATAAACACTAGTAAGTTCATTTTTCATAAACCTCTTCATATATGTACACTTGAAGCATAAAAAGAAACAGAAAGAAATATTAGTAAAATTTACAATTTAAGCACAAATACATTTGTAAGCTTTTTCTAGATATTTTAAAAGCACAAATATTAAATTTCATCCAAAAAAAGCTCCTTTTTAAGATGGTAATTAGTGCCATGCATGGTAGTATTGGATTCCTTAACAAAACATCAATAAAATATAGCTAAACCATGAAAACTTTGAATCTTATAAATATTACTAGGTTGTGCACGTCCAATCATTAATTGCTTTTTCTTTATCAATATAAATGAATATCTCTTGAATCGATACTACAACTCCAAAAAAATATCATAGAAGTTGTTACAAAACATGTCTCCATATTCAAATAAAATTTATATTTTAATAAAATTCCAGACATTTACAAGATACACCAAATAATCCTCTAATAATCCTAGCAAATATGAATATCATCAAAATACATAAATAGAAATTTCCAAATGAAAGATTGAGGAACATGATTCATAATTCTCAACGTAGAAATACTTTTATCTTTAATCTCATAAAATCTTCATACGTTAAAATTTCTTAGAATAAGATGTTGCTTTCTAATGTTGATCATTGTATTTTTTTTATGAAATTTATATATACAATCACAAACATGTTTATGCTTCATTTTTTGTGCTTTTACAAAATTATTAGTATTACGTATTTTAATTACACATTTATATTGATAATTTATAAAATAAAACATCACGTCCATGACGAGTCATGTCTTCATTTTTATGATTGTGTTGTGTCGTAGCATTCATGTAGTGTTGTTTCTTGTGTTGGTGTACATACTTTATAAATTATTACTATAGTCCTAATTATCATATATTCAATAATATTTAGATTATTTCAACCGTAATGAACTTCCTAATACTTAGATTATTTCTACCGTAATGAACTTCCCGTATTTAATAATACTTATAGATTATTTCCACTGTAATGAACTTCCTATCTCTATATCAACATTTAGATGGACCAGTTCATAAATACAATTAGAATCAACTACTTATTTATAAGGCTAAAATGAGGAGCAATTCCAAAAAGGTTCAATTCATTCTTTAACTCGATTTATATAGATTCACTCATTTGATTTAGCTTATTTAGCCATTTAGTTTCAATTTTCCAAAATTTCATTGGAGATACTGAATCTCACTTGTAGTTGACATTTCTACAACTTTAAACTCTAATATCAAATCTGAGGTAGGACACTTAAGGTCTCAAAATTAATAATCAAATCAATACACAAAATCACAAACAAACAAATCCATGGACAATAAACTACTAATTTTGGCAACATCTTGTTACATAATATGAAACAAAAATATAAATAAATCCATGCATTTAAGGATATAATTTAGTAAACTTCGACCATAACTACTGAGTAGAAATTTGAAAACATAAAAATCATATAGTCATATGAAAAATCAATTTAAGATTGAAATGCATATTGTATCAAACTTAACAAAAATCAATCATTCGTGCAAATCAAACTAAGATTTTATAAAATAAAATAAATCACTAAACTAAGCATGTTGCTCGTATATAGAGAGAACATCTCCTAAAAATCTACATCTCCTAATCAAGAAGTGGATTAAAAGGAGCAACATATCCAACCCATAATTTTATCAAAGAGAAAAAAAAAAAGACTAGATCACCTTTTAAATGCCTCACGAGACCTTTTCTACAACCCACAAAGTTCTTCTAGATTTATAGAAAAAGAGTTCGCAAACACAAAATTTGCTAGGCAACACTTAAAATTGCAAACACAAATTCCTGCAGCACAAGAAAACTCAATAAACTGGTTATCTCCAAGAATAAAAACCTGCCCTACGCCAAAGTATCACAACTACTAGGTCAAAGCCTAATAGCCCATCACTCCAAGACCAATCAAAATGTATTAATCACATGAATAGCAGACCACCTGTCATCACCAAAGCACTAAGCCACAGAGCCAAGAAACCCATCACAAAGAACAAACTGGTAATTTTAAAGAGCCAACACCAAAGCTGCAGATAATCACACAACTCAACCATAAACAGAGATCAACATAGACCTAGCAATCGCAAACCTTCAAAGGATTAATGGCAAAAATATAGACTTGCAGAAAAAAACTTAATGTAATTATAAATACAAACTGATTCTCATAAAAAGATAACATCATAGATATACTTTACAAATAAATTAAAAAAATTAAACTCGTACTAAAAGAAAAACTTGAACTACTAAAATGGAATTTGTCTCAATTTGTTCGTCTTGACACAGATAACTTGCATGATTGATGGCTTTAAAGTTTGAAATTTGCATTAAATTTTATTAACCTAATCTTATTTAAGACTTAAGGTCTTTTTTTTTTAAAAAACTTGAGGCTCTTGGGCTGCACATGTTAGCATATTTAGGTATCCATACTTTAATTCCAGATAAAAGTATCAAGACTTGTAGAAAGACAAAATACTAAATAAAAATTACTTTGGATTATAATGGTATATATAAAATGACAAATAATCCAATTGTGTTAATCCAAATTACTTTTCATTTACCAATCTTTAAGATACTTTTGCTTGGCATTGCTACAATAAAGGTCATAATTGAGATTCATAAGTGAGTGGAGAATAGTCCAACAACAACATCAAGCCTTTATCCCACTACGTGGGTTCGGCTAAATGAATCATTTTTCTCCATTGTATCCTATTAAGAGTCAAATTCTCATTTAAATCTAATAAAGAAAAGTCATTTCTAATATTTTCTAACTAAGTTTTTTTAGGTCTACCTCTACATTTCTTAATATAAGCCAAATATAATACATCTATTTGTCTAACCGAGTAATCAAAAAGCCGCCGTTTTATGTGACCAAACCATATAAGGCGACTCTCTATAATCCTATCTTCCACTGGAGCTACTCTAACTTTTTCACGTATGTGCTCACTTCATATCATGTCTCTAAGAGTAAAGACACTCATCCACCTGAGCATACTCATCTCTGCAACACTTAACTTAATATTATGCTTCTCTTTTAATGGCCAACATTCTGCACCATAAAGCATTGTAGGTCTCACCACCATCTTATAAAATTTTCCCTTAAGTTTGAGGGGGACTTTTCTCTCACACAACAAGTCTGATACATTCCTTCACTTCAACCATCCAACTTGAATTCTACTAATAATATCTCCATCTATTTCACCTTCACTCCGAACAATAGACCCAAGATATCTAAAATGTATACTCTTATTAATGAATAGATCGCCCAAAGTCACAATCCCCCCACTAGATCTATTACTACTAAAATCAAACTCCATATATTAAGTTTTAGATCTACTCAAACAAAAATCTTTAGACTCTAAGGTTGACCTCCATAATTCAAGTTTACCTTCAACTCTCTCTAGTCTTATCAACAAGAAGAATATCATCAGCAAAAAGCATACATTAGGGTACAACCTCTTGCAAATGTCTAGTGAGAACATCCATGACTAAAGCAAAAAGAGATGGGCTTAAGGCTGGTCCTTGATGTAATCCAACTAAAATAGGAAAATACTTGGTCAAACCATCTTGTGTTCTTGAACACAAGTAATAGCTCCAGCATGCATATCATTAATGACTTCAATATAAGCTTTATTAACCATTTTCTTTTCTAGAACTCTCCATAGCACTTCTCTTGAAACTTTTATCATATGCTTCCTCTAAATCAATAAATATCAAATGTAGATCTTCTTTATTCTCTCTATACTTCTCCATCAAACCTCTCAATAAATGCATAGCTTTCCTAGCAGACCTACCTAGCATGAATCCAAATTGATTTTCAGATACACTAGTATCACGTCACAACCTATGCTCCATAACTCACTCCCATAGTTTTAAAGTATGACACATTAACGTAATTTCTCTATAATTCGCATAATTTTGAGCATCACCTTTATTTTTAAAAATAAGAATCAAAACACTCATTCTTCACTCATCTGGCATCTTTTTAGTCTTCAAAATAATATTAAAAAGTTTAGCAAGCCAAAAACTCCATCTCCTAAGCCCCTCTAACTTCGGTTTTTCTAATACGTAGATAAAAATAAAAAATTTTATTTTCATTTAGGATGTTGAGGTCACTAAAGTCACTCGTATTCTCACAATTTTCTTTGAAAAGTTTTGAAAATATCTCATCCACCTTTGTTGAATATCTTCTTCTAATAAAAGCATTTTTTTAATCTTCATCCTTAATATACTTCGCTTGAACTAAATCCTTACTACTATCTATTTATTTGACTAACTTATACATATATCTTTTGCCTTCCTTAGTATCTAATCTATTATATAAATGATTAAAAGCTAAAATATTTGCATCGCATATCGCTTTCTTAGACTCCTTACGGGCCTCTGCTCATTAGTTTAGCGTTTGGTCTCATAATGCCCATTTGCAACTATATTGAATTCAACTTGAAACCTTGATGTTCCACCCTTATATTAAGTAGTATTAGAACCATGATTTTTGTTGCTTCAAGGGATTCGTGTCTCCCATAGTTCTTAGCAATTTCTAGATCAAGTTCAAGGGCTTGTGAGTTGTGACTCCATGCAAGATCAACATGGTTAAGTGGGATTTTGGCACTTGACGGTGTTGAAATGCTTCTATTAACTAAGAAATGAGAACTGATTTTGAAGACCTAATGTGAGGCGGACATTGTTAAGTTCCCCATCCGAGGGAATTGTCCCATATTGAGAGTTAAGAAAATCAGTTATTAATACACTAATAGTGTCCGTGATCGAAGTATTAGAAAATTTCAAAAAAAAAAAAAGTCAGCATCCTACACAGTAAATGAAATTCATTTATAAATAGCAACCTTCTATCAAAATTTGAAAGAGAATCACAGTTGTAAAATCAAAACCTGTTCGTGCATGATAGATACAGTAACACCAACAAAAGGTTGCTAAAGGTAATATGCAAGTCGAAGGCAATGAGGTCCAAAACAGTACCTGAGGAGGAATCCAATTCACCATGTTTATTGCATCCATAGCAGCCTGCCTGAACCCATCAACAGAAGCAAACCACTGTTCTGTAGCCCTAAATATTGTCGGTTTCTTTGTTCTCCAATCGTATGGGTACTTGTGTTCTATAGAAAGCATCAGATATCAACTTGAGGATATTAAACGACGCAAATTTCAGTCTTGAGTTCATAATAATAAACAAAGTTCCATCTTATAGTAAACACTTACTATAAGGTTCTTCTAAAAGAAGCGACATATTGTCATTAAGATACTCCACAACAGAAGCATTTCCATCCCCTAATACATTCAAGCCACTGAACTTCCCCGCTTCTTCAGTAAAATTTCCACCGTCATCAACAGGTGAAAGTATTGGCAGTCCATATTTTAAGCCAGTTATATAATCCTCCTGGCCATGGCCAGGGGCTGTATGAACAAGTCCAGTTCCTGACTCAGTGTTGATGTAGTCTCCCCCCATCACAACAGGGCATTCCTTTCCATCCAAAGGGTGAAGGTACCTATTATCATAGTTTGAACTTTATGATAAGCATGGCTGCATAAAATTTTCTATAGGCAAGAAAATCACTCAACTTCAAAACATTTCGAACCAAATAATAAGCTGATCAAGATTAGGACAATAAAATTAGAAATGAAGGAAAAGATAAATACCAATCACATGAAGATGTTCATTAACCATATTAATGTTGTTTAGAAATTGAAACCTGCTGTTTTCTAGAGCTGCTCCAAGGAAAGTTTTCTTGATAACGAGCTTCACCCCCCACTTTGACTCAAGTGTAGGTACAAGATCTGATGCCACAATGATGAATGGCTTCTTTTCCTCATTTTTCAAAATTCTTCCTAAACCTGTTTGCTTTCCAGGAGATGACGATGGCTCCTCAAGGACTGACTGTACCTCGGCCACACCATAAATAAGCGAAGGATTTACTGCCACAGCTGCAACAATCCAAGGTCATGTTATTTCGAAAAGAAAAATAATCCCATTTCAAAAGAACAGATCAGATGAGTCAACAAGTGCAACAATGGAAGCAATAGAGGGAATATCCACGCCAACGGCATCACAAATTCCATTGACTAGTTAAACAAATTCGTTTAATGCAATATTCAGTTTCTACACTTCTTTAATTACAGTACTAGTTATCTACTCAATTGTCAATTATTCTTATGCATAAGAGAACACTAGATTGAAAATTTGTAAACATCTTATTGTAAACCCTTTGATGAAAAAGGATAAACTTTTTAGATTTGCAACTCAAGTCAATGTTTTTTTTCCCTTCCTTCCAAAGGAAATCAAATTAATAATTCTAAATATAAACTCAGTTATCTACTCAATCATCATCCTCCCCTTCCATTCCCTTAACTCCTCAAGGTCGAAATAGATTAAGGTTTCCCAGAGAAGCATCAATGTTTGAAAAGAAGCCTTGCAGTCAGTCCTGGAATGTGCATAGTAACTTTCTCCTATAAGCTTTTTATCTACATTTGTTTGAGACAAGCACAAGAGAATGCCACACTTTTTTCTCCAGGAATGCCACATTTACGAGCAGATTGGTAAGCTACTCACCTGCACAAGTATTGTTACAAGTAGTTTTGCAAGTATTGTTACAAGTAGTTTTGTAGCTCTCCAGTAAAACTAATATGTAATATATATCATAGTATCACTGATTATTTCTTTAATTAATTCAGGTTTTGTACTAGGCTTGATGTTGGTTTGTAATAATGTTATAAATTCTGATTTATTGCAATGAAAAAAAAAATTATAAGAGATGTTGACAACAAATATTTTGTCTACAAAATTTAACAAAAAATAATTGTTCCCTGCAGTCATGATCAGAATCCCTACAACAAGAAGGAACTGAGATCCTACTGGTGGATTAAACTGAGATTCTTACAACAGGTTCAACAGATATTCACAGCAAACAAAGCGATTAGATGCAAGCATGTAATACAAGCTCTATGCACTTGGAGAGGTAGCAAGGGGGTCAAGGATATGAGAAGAAAGATGGAGGATGATGTTGGTTGTGGGGAGGATTAATTTATAGTTAATTTTAATTGTCTTTATTGACCAAAAAATAGAAACTATAGTTGTTCCAATCAAAAGTAAAAAAAATCATATGATTTTTCATACCAAGCTTTATTAACAATGTCTATTTTAATCAAAGGAAAAAGCATTTTTGCAAATTTCCTCATTAAACTAAATAAAATTAAATAAAAAATAACAAAATTTTGAAGGAAAAAATAACTTTTCTACTAATATGTTTTTTTCAGGCTTGCCTGTCACAATATAGCAATATCACAATTTTGATTTGGGTAGGAACTCGGAATATACTTCATACTTCAGGGAATACTATCACAGAAGCTCCCCCATCTCTATGGAAGTAGAAGAAAGTTGATTTTGTGTCACACAGCACAACCAGTATTACCAAACAAACTCGCAATTAATTTCAACAAACAATGATTAGCTTCAATAAATTACCATGAAACTCTTACCTGCATTTGCTGGGATGGTCCAAGGAGTAGTTGTCCATATGGCCAAGCACAAATCTGGAAAAAATTCTTCCAAAATAACTTGAGAAGTAGGAGATGCACTAACCATCTTAAAAATAGCATATATGCTCTTAGATACATGAACATCCGGATACTGCAAAAATCGCATCATGATAGAAGGATTAAGATGGTACCAAACACAGCAACTTATAGATTGAAGAAACAAGTTTTAACTAGAAAAGAGATATGCCCATAATGAAAAAACACACAAGTCTACAAAATAATTACTCAAATACACGAGTTCACAAGGAAAAGAGCCTAGCCAAACAGTTAAAATAGCAGGATGAAACTAGAAGTTAAAGAGAGATAAAGAAGCCCTTCGGCAATAGGGGAATGAGTGGTGTTAAGAAGGGAGTGTCAAGACGGCCATCAGGCCTGTAGTTCATGGAGGAATTCTACATAGGACTTCTCCTTTAAAAATCAATCTTCCAAGCAAAGAGATGACTTCAAAACTTGATAAAAATTGCTAAATAATACATATATTATACTAGTAATAATACACATGCAATTGATGAACGTAGATTGAGTTGATTATGCTTATTTAATAAAGATGATAATCTTTCAGATATTGTCTGTTCAAAATTTCTAGTTTTTACTTTCTTTTTATTGTAAAATATAATAATAAATAATTTCGTTTATTGTTCATAATTTTAAAGACTTTTTTTTTATTTTCTTTTCACAATTTTAAAGACTTTTGATAAGATGACAAAAAAATATAAACACTTTATATCTATAGAATTCAAAACTTCAACTAAGGAAAAACTCTTTATTTTGATTAGATTTAAAATATTTTAAATCCTTTCAATTAGGATTTTTTTATGTTTTTTCAGGATAGTCTTTGTTAATTGGAATTTTGCATAACATTGGGAACAGCTTATCTTAAGACATTCAAGTTAAAACAATAAAATATTAAATTGATATTATATTCATTCCTCATATAGAACATTGAAAATTGAAATAGGAAGACATAATGCGAATGTTAGTCTATCAAATGTTTGCTTATTCTAAAATATATTAAGAAGAACGAATTAAAATGTTCATCGTTCCTTCAAAAAAATTTCTTATATTTTTTTACAATATGAAAGTCATCATACATAAACAAGTGAACATTCAAACAAAAAAAATGCATAAAAAATAAAGGAAAACATAAATGTAAAGCTCTTGTTTACATTTCAAAATGATTGAATTGAAAAAAATAAAAAAATGTGCATATAAAAGAAAGAAAATGAAGATTAAAAAAAAGAGAGATCAATACATTGATCATGAAATGGTCATTCCATGATTGAGAGTCTCACTTGATGAAGATGCTTCAAAATACTCTCATGCATCAAAATCGGGTTATCATGAAAAATAAATCAGAATATTCCTTTGATTAGAATTATGAAAAAGAAAATAGGGATTTTATTGTTTGATGGATTAAATTCATTCATTATGGATACATCATAAGCAAATCGATATTTATATCAATTTAATTAAATCGTAGTCTAACTTCAGTCATGGTGGAAACAGGCCAGGGAAATCAGGATTTTGAAAGAAAATAAGAGGATAGATACATGACATGGTAAATTAGGATTTCATCCGAAGAAAAATTAAAGTGTAAATCAAAATTTTCCCAAAAAAAGGTCTGGATCTTTATTTTAAAATTGAAGTTTAAGATTTTATTTGGATGAAATCACATGCAGATTTTTAATAATAACATAGACAAACATTTTGAATAGTTATTTTTCTAAAGAAAAATCAAATGCAATGCTAAAATTAACATTTCAATACCATTGTTAGCTCTAAACAAACTGTTAATCTATATTAGTGCAGTAATCCACACATCACTTTTTGATCAAATCAATCAAAGGTGCCACATTATGTACAGCTCCGAACTGTATATCATGCTCTTCAATAACTACAAACAATCACAACTATGATAATCAATTTTACAAAATCCTGGAGAGATTTGAACTAGTTCATACCAAGCAAAGGTAAGTTTTTTAGCAGGGGAGGAAAGTGTTTTTCTTTAATTTTGTTGGCAATGGTATATCACAAAAAAAAAATACATTTAGTTACCACATATATTTCAAACTTTACAAAGCACGATGATCAGAAAAAAACTATAAAATTTACCTCTAGCTCTGCCTCAGCAAGTGCCGTGCGGGAGGATGGACTCCAATGGACGGGCTTCCGACCCCTATAGATGTATCCTTTAGTGGCCATCTGACCAAATACTTCTATCTAACATAGAAAACAAGTAGGAAGAACAATTTTTTTGCTTACAAGTATCAACCAAGATGCAAAGAAAACATAAAATTGAGGTATGGGCTGCAAGCAAGCCAAAAGAAGATTATAAATCATGAGCGAAAGCACATAAAAAACTTAAAAGAGAGTTAAGTCAATAAGTGATGCGGACATCGGAACGAAAATTTGGCGCATCTATCATAGGAGGCGTCATAAATCGACGGCTCTAATTTAAATTGTCATTTATGAGTTGTTTTATGAATTGCAGCTCTTATTTTATCCTATTTCCTGTTTTACCCCTAAGATAGTTTATGTGAGTGTTATGGCCCAAGGGGCAATTTTGTAATTTTTGATTTTCTCATGTTGTGGCCTATATATAGGGCCTTTAGCTATTGTAATGGAGATGAATTATTGATATGAAAAATTGTTTTCCACACTTGTGTTCCTCTTGTGAGAGAGCGTTAGTGAGATTCCTATGAGAGGAATCAAAGTCTTCACCAGCCGCAGGATGGGTCCGGGCTCGTGAATTGAAGTCCCTTGGAGAAGGGCAAAGCATCACCCGTCAGTCTACGGAAGAGTCCGAGGCTCGCGGTTTTTTTTTTTTTAATTTCTCCTTTTCGTTTGTTTCGACCTGTGTTTTTGTTTTATATCTTCTTTAATTGTTTTTCCATCGTCTTCCTCCTCCCCATCTTCGTTTGGCTGCCGGATTCTAGCTTCACCCGAAACCCCATCTTTTTCCCCCATGACGGTAATCTCAATATCTTCATGGCTTTTCATAATTCACCCTATGAGAAATTAGAAAGGAGTGATTCAAATTTGAAATTCAAATATTGAATTTCAATTCTTTCCAAAGTTGGAAATTCTTATTTAGGAAAGTGATATGCATGATTCAAATTTAAATTCAAAAAGTTTGGATTTAGTCATAACCTTCCTAATATATTTTTCTTCTTTGGAAACTCCCCAAACCTTGCCCAAATCCCCTCCCTCTCTCTCTACATGCTGCCAGCCACCATGGGGCTTTCCTCCCATCAATTCCTCAATTAAAGCATTAATGGTCTCTTAATTTGAAATCCATTTTCAAATTAAGTTCCCCCCAATTTCAATCAAAACTGAAATTAAATTCAGATTTCGAAATTTCAAATTCAAATGGAGTGAATTATTTTCTTTCCTAATCTTTTTTAAACCCAAATTAAGAAGTCTTAATTATTCCCTATCATCCACCTTTGGAAACCCAAAACAATAGCTACTGTAATTTTCAACGGGCCACGTTAGTTCTTTCCTAAAAAAAATTGCCATGGGAATTAAGAAAGAATTTCCACCTTCAGTTCCAGATACAGCCGGCCTCCTCTCCTTTATTAAATTGATTTTGAAATCCATTTCCAAAGCCTAAAGCCATTCATAACTTTCCAAAACTGAGAGTGAATTTAGGAGTTAATTCTCTAATTCAACTCGTCAATCCCGTAACTCCCACCTGGCCAAAAAAAAAAGTGTTTTACTTGATTTCAATTCCCGTCACTCTTCCTTTCCGTGGCTGGCCAAACTCTCAAATTCCTGCACATTAATTCACCCCCCCCCCCCAACAAATCACTCTCCAAATTCCACCTATCATGGAATTTTCTGCCTTCTAAGGCTGCAGCCAGAGAACTCCAGCAAAGGAAAGTCAGTATAGCTTGCTGCCAGAACCCTCCTGCTACTGCCCAACGCCCTCTTATAACTGCTGTTTGGAATTCCTGAGCCATACAGCCTGCTGTCCACTTATGCCAGCAAAGATGTCCTGCTGTCCAGCGATGTGGAAGACCTCAATTTGCTGTTAATTTCCCCACAGCTGACCACGAGATTCACCAAAATTCTACAGCCTTATTTCCTCATATGTTCTCCCTATTTCCTAAGCTCAAAACGCTGAGAATTCTCACAGATTTTGGGATGAAAATCTGAGAATTTCCAAATTTTTCCTTCTCCCTACCAAAGCAATTTTTTTCGTTCTACATCAGTTTGGTATCAGAGCATGGACTCGGATCGACTTGGAAGGACTCTAGACTGGGTGGCAGGTCAACTAGGCGTCATTAGTCAACATGTCAAGGAGAATCAAGCAGACTTAGCCGACCTCCACCGTCAAACAATCAAACGACTCGACAACCTAGTGCGAGGTATGACTGACTCTCTGCTTTACACACCTGCAAGATCCCCTTCCTCAAAGGATAGAAAAAGGGCACTAAGAGACAGAGAGATAAGGGATGGAGTGGACAAATGGATGGAGGCTAATGAAGCTTTCAATTTCCCAATCACTGTGCAAATCAAAGAGGAACATAAGGCGATCAAGGAAGAACATGAAGAAGAAGATGAATGGGTTGACAAGGAAGAATGCGTGACTGCAAATAAAACAGAGGGAGATTTGGTTGATTCAATTGTAACTCCTACAGAAGCAAAGGTTTCTCCTGACCCAGTTAAAACTCCTATAACGGAGAATGTGGATGAAGCTCTGGAAGTGATATCCATAATTGGCGAGCTAAAGTGCAACAAGCAAGTTGACCTTGTGGGCAACCGGGGCTGTTTGAAAATCGTTGCAAAAAGGCCATTGGGTGTAGTGCTTCCAAATAACAATCAAGAGTTGTACATGGGCAGTTGTGATGCTTACTCGACGGAGTCGAGTATTCTCCCACCTGGGGAGAATGATGCGGACATCGGCACGAAAATTTGGCGCATCTATCACAGGAGGCGTCGTAAATCGACGGCTCTAATTTAAATTGTCATTTATGAGTTATTTTATGAATTGCAGCTCTTATTTTATCCTATTTCCTGTTTTACCCCTAGGATAGTTTATGTGAGTGTTATGGCCCAAGGGGCAATTTTGTAATTTTTGATTTTCTTATGTTGTGGCCTATATATAGGGCCTTTAGCTATTGTAATGGGGATGAATTATTAATATGAAAAATTATTTTCCACACTTGTGTTCTTCTTGTGACAGAGCGTTAGTGAGATTCCTATGAGAGAAATCAAAGTCTTCACCAGCCATAGAATGGGTCCGGGCTCGTGAATTGAAGTCCCTTGGAGAAGGGCAAAGCATCACCCGCCAGTCTACGGAAGAGTCCGAGGCTCGCGGTTTTTTTTTTTTTTTATTTCTCCTTTTTGTATGTTTCAACCTGTGTTTTTGTTTTCTCTCTTCTTTAATTATTTTTTCATCGTCTTCCTCCTCCCCATCTTTGTTTGGCCGCCGGATTCTAGCTTCACCCGAAACCCCATCTTTTTCCCCCATGACGGTAATCTCAATATCTTCATGGTTTTTCATAATTCACCCTACGAGAAATTAGAAAGGAGTGATTCAAATTTGAAATTCAAATATTGAATTTCAATTCTTTCCAAAGTTGGAAATTCTTATTTAGGAAAGTGTTATGCATGATTCAAATTTAAATTCAAAAAGTTTGGATTTAGTCATAACCTTCCTAATATATTTTTCTTCTTTGGAAACTCCCCAAACCTGCCCAAATCCCCTCCCTCTCTCTCTACATGCCGCAGGCCACCATGGGGCTTTCCTCCCATCAATTCCTCAATTAAAGCATTAATGGTCTCTTAATTTGAAATCCATTTTCAAATTAAGTTCCCCCCAATTTCAATCAAAACTGAAATTAAATTCATATTTCGAAATTTCAAATTCAAATGGAGTGAATTATTTTCTTTCCTAATCTTTTTTAAACCCAAATTAAGAAGTCTTAATTATTCCCTATCATCCACCTTTGGAAACCCAAAACAATAGCAGCTGAAATTTTCAACTGGCCAAACGTTAGTTCTTTCCTAAAAAAACTGTCATGGGAATTAAGAAAGAATTTCCAACTTCAGTTCCAGATACAGCCGGCCTCCTCTCCTTTATTAAATTGATTTTGAAATCCATTTCCAAAGCCTAAAGCCATTCATAACTTTCCAAAACTGAGAGTGAATTTAGGAGTTAATTCTCTAATTCAACTCGTCAATCCCGTAACTCCCACCTGGCCAAAAAGAAAAAAAGTGTTTTACTTGATTTCAATTCCTGTCACTCTTCCTTTCCGTGGCTGGCCAAACTCTCAAATTCCTGCACATTAATTCCCCCCCCCCCCCCACCCCACAAATCACTCTCCAAATTCCACCTATCGTGGAATTTTCTGCCTTCTAAGGCTGCAGCCAGAGAACTCCAGCAAAGGAAAGTCAGTATAGCTTGCTGCCAGAACCCTCCTGCTACTGCCCAACGCCCTCTTATAGCTGCTGTTTGGAGTTCCTGAGCCATACAGCCTGCTGTCCACTTATGCCAGCAAAGATGTCCTGCTGTCCAGCGCTGTGGAAGACCTCAATTTGCTGTTAATTTCCCCACAGCTGACCACGAGATTCACCAAAATTCTACAGCCTTATTTCCTTATATGTTCTCCCTATTTCCTATGCTCAAAACTCTAAGAATTCTCACAGCTTTTGGGATGAAAATCTGAGAATTTCCAAATTCTTCCTTCTCCCTACCAAAGCAATTTTTTTCGTTCTACATCAATAAGACAATGATGGAATAAAATTAAAACAAAAACATCTAAGAGTTCTGGATGCCTACTTTGTGGCCCACTATATCCCATCATGAAAAAAGAAACAAAACTGAACATATGGGCCAGTTTAAGCAACATAAAATGCATTTACAGCTTGCTAAAAGAGATAACCTAACTTAAACAATAAAAACATAAAGAAAGATCAAGCTCGCAACTTAACAGCTAATGAAACTTTTAGTGAAGGTACAGGAAATTACACAATGCAAAACAGGGAACCTTAATAAGCATCGCATCCAACCTGTGCAGCTTCATATTCTGGAGAAAGTGTTAAATAAGGATTGCTCCAGTCTGCCCACACCCCATAACGCTGCAAAAACCCATTTAAAAGCTAGATGTAAGCAGCACCAGAATGAGATGAGCACTTCAAAATATCAAGAGAATAAAGCCAAAAAAACAGATCCAAAATTTAATAAGCCTGGATAAGTTGAAACCTTAAAAGACTTCATTTGAACATCGACAGTCTCTTTTGCAAATTTAGCAGCACTTTCCCTCAATTTTAATGGTGTCAAGTCCTTTCGAGCAGCTTGATCCATCGACTGCAGTACTGGGATGTTTTACAAGAACATTAAATACACCAGTCAAGTGGTGCTCTAGCCCAACATATATCAGGTATATTGAAATTAGTTTAGGAACACAAAAAAATTTGCATAAAATATTTGAGAAACAAAAATTGTCATGGAGAATGAGACAATCAGAACAGCTTTCATTGTAATAAGACTTAAACAACAATATCAAAAGAACTCAAAGATTTTGCCCTATTTTAATGTGATCTATATTCTACTACTGAAAAAGGATCAAATGGTCAACAACTTTGGATTATACACATAATCTTTTTTTCAAGGATATGATCAATTGCGCAGGAACCTTTGGATCATTTTTACTATAATGAACACAAAAACATTCTATGAAGCAATCCTATAATAGTGGTGTATGCATACCGGATACAAACCAGATACTTGTTGCGCTGAATTTAACAGTATATAATGCTGAATAACCAATTTGGGAAAAAAAATTAATACAATAAATACAACAAGCATCAATTTAAAATTCCCATAATGGATAATTGATATGTTTCTAACATAAATATATGACATACAACAGTATATTGTTAAGCTTGCAGGATAACTACTATATATTGCTTTCTATTTCTGTTCTCTAAAAAGAGTAGAACCATGCATCTATTGAAAGTATAGATGCATGAGGGTAAAGCTGTATTCTTTTTTTTATATTGTGTTTTCAGGCGTGCCTCAGCATGGATGGATAGCTTGACCTGTATGCACATGTCTAATAGTACAATGATACCCATGTATGTACATTGTATCTATACATAAGTATAGTACATGAATATGTATGCATCCATTTATATACAAAAGATCGCCATGTCCATGGTCTCTATTAAAGCAGGAACACTTGCACTATATTTAACCAAGAAATTGACTTTTGATCTTACTATTAACCGCATTGCATGAGTTTGTGTGACCAACATAGCCATATGAATTGTTGCTTTCATTGAGATTGATATCTATTATCAAATATAACTCCTCAAATCATAAGATTAAAATTGGATCCTGTTAGACCGGTCCGCACAGGACAGGCGTTTCGCAATAGAGGCGGGATCTCCACCTCCTGCGGAGATCTGGCAACAGATCTGGCAACGCCCAATCGGAGCCTTTTAGGAAGGATTTTTTAGGGTTTTGAGAGGAAAATTTGAATGTAGCCTTTTGATTTGTATGCATTAAATAGTTGGTTTTCCTAGGATTAGGGCATCTTGAATTTGTATGAAATTTGAGATATCATAGATTTAGGTTTCCTTTGGGCTCTAGCGGCGTCTAGAGATTTGGGAGAGATCGATCCTCCTCTCGAATATAGAGGATCAAGTGTATCTTGCTATTTTCCGTTTCGCTTTCATCAAGTAATACAAATTATCTACTGTTTTTGTGATTTTGTGCGGATTTTTGTGAAGAATTCTCGCTGTTTTTAGAAGATTGATAGGAAATACTTGCGATCTACAAGTGTTTTCTATCAGATCCATAAGCACAAACAGCACGCATATGCCACTAAAAAAATGATGCTTGGTAATCTCTAGTATGTGCTGAATCTACATCAAAACCAACTATAAGCTGTTTATTCAAAGTAAAATCACTTAGTTCAGCCAAAAGAAGGTATAAAGTCCAACCTTTAAGAAATGAAATGGAAAGAAAAAGAGTGAATATTACCTAACAAGGGAGAAGAACAAGAAACAGACTAGATAGCAAAATGTGTGAAGCATCATCCACGTGAAAAACAACTTGAGCATATCCTTGGCAATAAAATTCCCTTTCTAAATGTATTAGACTAAAACCTCCTCCCTAAGCTTTCTTGTGTAGCAGTAGAATAGATTTTTACAGACTTGAAGTCAATCACTTTCAATGATATGCTAACATTAGTGTGAATCTTCCTTCTATCTCAAGATTCTTCTCATTATCGATATTATAAAACCCATCAAGCAACTTGATTATGTGATAATAGTGGTACTATTAATGCTACAAGTCCCAAACCATAGGCACATGCTTGTGCATTCAGCACCGCACAAAAAACTTTGCACAAGGCAAATATGCAAGATGAGCACATATTAATAGGCATATTTGTGCAATATATCAATATTTGTGTATTATACCACCTACAAAATCATCATGAAATGGTCATACTAAAGGCGATGCCAATGGTTTTCAAGATGGTTAGCCTGCCTGACTAAAACCATAAATACAACCACAGAATAAAATAAATTAGATTTACCAGGGATCGAATCATATTTTTATTGGCCAAATATTCTCCACAAAACACTTTTATAAAAAAATAGTACTAAATATAAAAGGATACATGCCTTTTAACTCTATTGGAAGGCCGTGGCAATCCCAACCAGGAACAAACTGAACTTTATAATTTTGAAGAAGCTGCATGAAGACACCACTATGAGTCACACTATGACATCATAAGAGACGCATAAAAATTGCCAACATCAAATGAGCCATGTTTAGGCAGCAATAAGAAAATTATAATTATCAAAATAAGAGAGAACTATAGTATCAGACAGATTCTGACGTGTCACAATAAAAGCTAGAAAGTAAGTTGATAGGAAATAGATGCACGTATAATCAAACTAGCAAACCACAATTGAAAATTGGGACGAAAAACAAACCTCAAAAGTTTTTATTGCAGGAAATATGAAAGAAAATAGCAAGATACAATTGGATCTTCAATTGGCGAGAAAGATCCGGCTCTCCCAAATCTCTAGATACCGCTAGAGCCCAAAATATCTTAGAACAATCTAAAATTTAGCAAACATCAGATAACCTAATCCTAGGTTTTACAATACTAGTTAAAGTATACAAAATAAGCAAAATAGCCAAAAAAGCTCTCCTAATTTGAATTTCCCTCTTAATCCCCCTTTAATTTCCTATTTTAATTATTGTTGGGCTTTTGGACCCCACCCCAAAGGGGGGCCGAACTATGCTGGGCGAAACAAGAGTTTCGCCTCCTGCTGTATACCTGGACCGGTCCAGGGACCAATCTAACAATACCCCCCTCCCAAAGGGAATTTTATTGCCTCAGGTTACCTGACGTAGAGATACATCAGGTAGCCTATAATATATCGTCACGTGCTCTTACTCTTTACCGCGCGGCCCGACGACCCAACCCGGAACGAATCTGGGATTACTATGTTCGCGTATTGCTCGGTATTGCTAGGTACTACTCGTTATTTGCTCGGTATTGTTTGGTATTTGCTCGGTACTTGCTCGGTAATGCTCTGTATTTGCTCGGTATTTGCTCGGTACTTGCTCGGTAATGCTCGGTATTTGCTCGGTACTTGCTCGGTAATGCTCGGTATTCGCCCGCCTGGACGCTCGGTACGAGGAGGTTCATCCCGACACAGAGAGAGAGAGAGAGAGAGAGAGAGAGAGAGAGAGAGAGCGACGGAGAGGAAGTTGTTCCGTGCGGTCTTTCCAGCCGAAGGAGAGAGCGGAGTTCTTCCTGCTTGTCTGTGCTCGTCCGAACGAGAGTAAGGGAGAGCAGAGCCGGTCGGCTTTGCCTGTGTTCGTCCAGCCCGAGCAACAAGGAAGCCGCAGCTGCGGCTCTACCGCTGTAGCGCGACCCAGGTGGAGCGAGGGACCCCTCCAGCGCCCTCTTGCTTGCGTTTCTGACGTCCGTCCGACCATATCAGAGGGAGGAAGAAGCTCTCCTGTGTGCAACCGAACTCAACCAGCACATAGAGATCTTTTCTCGTGCAGTTCTCCCTACCTTCATCTTTGTTTATCTCTGAAATTTAAGGGGGCTGCCATTTCTTCCTTTTCCGAGCAAGTACCGAGCAAGTACCGAGTAGTACCTAGCAATACCGAGCAAATACCGCGCATATTCGTTTCGGGTTGGGTCGTCGGGCCGCGCAGTAAAGAGTAAGAGCACGTGGCGATATATTATAGGCTACCTGATGTATCTCTACGTCAGGTAACATGAGGCAATAAAAATTCGCAAAGACTCACATTGTCCTCAAGGTGAAAAGACGGGAACTGATGCTTCACCCTCTGGTATGGCTTCCGGTGGCGTCATAGCCGGGTAAGTTCTTCCTATTGATCATCACTTCCTTGATCCCTCCTCCCTGTCGTACCCATTTTAGCTCCAATGGTTCCAACACCATTTTCAAATCCTCAGTCAGTGTCACCAGTAACTCTAAACCAACTGCATGATCTCTTATAGCTCTTCTCAACTATGACACGTGGAATACTGGATATATGGTAGTGGTCAGGGGTAACCTCAAACGATAAGCCATTGCTCAAATCCTCTCCAATATCTCATAAGGGCCAACATATCTTGGAGCCAGCTTCTCATTCCTTCTGTTAACTACTATCCTCTGTCTGTAGGGTTGAAGCTTTACTTTCAAAATGGATGTCCTTCTTGCGCTCATCCATCTGCTTTTTCATAATCTATTGAGCGCTCAACAAGTGCCTTTTCAATTTATCCAACACCACATCCCTCTCCTCCAAGTATTGCTCTACTGAAGAAACTAGTGTGCTACTCTACCCAAAGTGCACCAAATGAGGTGGGTCTCTTCTGTACAATACTTTGAAAGGGGTCATCTGGGAAGCCGAATGATACAAAGCGTTTTACTAGTACTCCACCCATGCTAGCCACTTGGCCCACAATCGATGTGTCTCTAAAGCAAAACATTGCATGTGTCTCCAGGCTCATGTTTACCACCTCCGTTTGTCCGTCTGTCTGGGGGTGGTAAGCGGTGCTCCTCTTTAGCACTATCCCTTGCAGCCTGAACAACTCTCTCCAAAAATGACTGAGGAACACCTTATCTCGATCAGACACTATACACTCTGGTATCTTGTGCAGTCTAACCACCTCTCTGATGAACATTGTTACCACTGTCACTACCATGTAAGGGGTCGTAAAGGAATGAAATGAGTATACTTTCTCAATCTATCAACCACCACTAAAATCACTGTAAACCCCTCAAATCGGGATAACCCGTCTATAAAATCCATAATGACCTCCTCCCACACTCTATATGGAAGAGCTAGGGGTTGAAGTAATCCCCATGAAGTCATAGCCATGTATTTGCTCTTATGGCATACCTCACACATAGCCACCATCTCCTCCACATTCTTGTACATTCCCTTCCAATACAACTTTGTTGCCAATCTCTTGTATGTTTTCTGCACACCCGAATGACCTCCAATAGCACTCTCATGGAACTCTTGTAGCATATGGGGAATATGGACCGAGGTCCGTGGCAGCACAAAACGCCCCTGATATAGCAATCTCTCCCCTTCTAAGGAATAGCCAGGGTGGTCATTCTCATCCCTCAGCAGATATGTTTTAATCCTTTCCAGCTCTTCATCATGCACACTCCCCTCTTTAATAACCCCCCAATCCAGCATCAGCTGCATCAATATGACTAACTCCTGGAGTTCCCCCACACATCTAGACAAAGCATAAGCCGCCTTGTTCTCTAATCCTGGCCTATATTGAATCTCAAAGTCATATTCCAACAACTTTGACAGTCATCTCTAATGCTCCTCGATCACCATCCTCTGCTCCAACAGGTACTTCAAGCTCCTTTGGTCCTGCTTGACAATGAAATGTTGACCCAACAAGTAAGGTCATCATTTCTGAATAGCTAACACAATGGTCATTAGCTCCCTCTCATAAACTAACTTCAACCTAGCTCTGGCTATCAACATCTGGCTGAAGTAAGCAATGGGCATGAGATTCTGCATAAGCACTACCCCCAATCCATACACTAATGCATTAATCTCTACCACGAAAATCTGACTGAAATTCAGTAGGGTCAGTACCTATATTGTGGTCATAACCTTCTGCAATCTCTCAAAGACCTGGGTAGTTGCCTCTTCCTACAAGAAGATATCCTTCTTCAATTGTTCTATCAATGGCCATGCTATAGTGTTGTCATCACCTCACAAATCTCCTGTAATACTCAGTGAACCCTAGGAAACCCCTCGACTCCCTCAGATTCATTGGCATAAGTCATTTCAGTATTACCTCAACATTGGCATGATATGCAGCCACCCTCTCCCGCGATACCACATGCCCAAAGCACTCCACAATGGCCTATGCAAAACAATACTTCTTCAATTTGGCCCTTAGCTGATGCTCCTTTAACACTTCTAAGATCACCCTTAAGTGCTCCAAATGCTCTTTAGCCAACTTGTTGTAGACCCGGATGTCATTAAAGAAAACTAGTACGAACTTCCAGAGGTATGGTCAGAACACCCTATTCATGGACTGGAATGTAACAAGGGCGTCGTTGAGACTAAATAGCATCACTAAGAATTCATAGTGTCCCTCATGTGTCATGAATGCAGTCTTCAGGATATCCTCCTCTCATCTCGATATGATGGCCCAGACTTCAGATCCATCTTTGTAAACACCACTGCTCTACACAGCTCATTTATCACCTGAATGAGAAATTTTTTTGGTACAGTCTCCTTATTTAGGGCTAAGTAGTCCACACAAAATCTCTGGCTCACACCCTTCTTGACCAGTAAGATTGGGCTAGAAAAAGGACTTACACTCAGCCTGATGATCCCTACCTCCAACATCTCTCAAATCAGCTTCTCAATATCATCATTCTTCATTTGAGGGTAACGGTAAGGCCTGACAATAATCAGTAACACCCCCTTCCTCGAGGTGATGGCATGCACTTGCTCCCTCAGTGATGGCAATCCCTGAGGTGGCTGAATGATCTCACTGAAGTATTGTATAAGTGGTTGTACTGTAGGAGGAATGTCTCCCCTCTCCTCCAATCTGATCCCCTCTAAGCTCTGTAGTTTCACCAGAAATCCTCCTCCCACCTCCTGTATGATCCTCACCATGGCCTTGGATAACCCTACATCACCCATAATCATCACCCTTCTTCCTCCACTATCAGCTTCATCATCAGTGCTCCCCAATTAACCATGAGATACCCAAAGGTATGTGGGCACTTCATCTCCAGGATGACATCAGTGCTCCCTAACTCCAATGAAAGGAATTACTCCCTCACCTAGACCCCTTGTATGGTCATAACCATACCCATACACACTCCTCTCCCCGTCTCCACCTTCCCCGCGCCCATTATCACTCGACAACACCCTGTGTTTACCAATTGGTCTACGACCTGGGTGGAGATGAAATTGTGGGTCGCCCCATTGTCTATCAGCATCACCACCTCCCTGACTCCTCTTTCTACTTTCTAATTTCATGGTGTGATTTGGAGTGAATCTCACCACTGAGTTAAAGGAGACATCTGTCATGTCCATATGCAGCTCTTCGTCCACTAACAATGCTTTACTCCCACCTCCCTCCTCAGCTTCCTCATCATCACAGACAATGAGAACCTGAAGAGTTTGGTCCTTATACATATACCCTGATGTATATCTCTCATCATATTTGAAGCACAATCTCTTAACCCTCTTCTCTTACAACTCCTCAATGAACTTAATGAAATTTACCCAGATTCCACCTCCTACAGGCTTCTCCCTTGGGGTCTCTTGAAGGATACCTGGTATCGGCCCCTTTGATGCTAAAAAAGTGGTGGTAGTCATGTACAAACCTCCTGAGCTATTGTCTCTAGTTTCTATCTTCAGGTGCTTCTGGTCCTCCACTAATTGTGCTATCTCCATAGCCTCTCCTAATTCATGAGGCCTCACCACTTTAACTGCAGCTCGGATCACTAATTTGAGCCATTCCATGAAGTTCCCCTCTAACACAATCTCAGAAAGCCAATCCAATAGGCTAGCAAGGTACTCAAACCTCTCACGATACTATACCACTGAGCCTTCCTGCGTCAGGGCGAAAAACTGCTCATAAGAGTCCCTTCCCATGTTGGTTCGTAAACGTTCCAACATGCAGTCCTTGAACTACCTCCAGCTCCATATGTACTGCCTCATATCTCTCCACTCGTACCAAGCTAAAGTCTTCCCCTCCAAACATAGGCCAGTTGTCGTACACTCCTCCTCCACCAACCCATTGACTGCGATATACCTCTCCACCTTGTAGATCCACCCATGAGAATCCTCTCCCTAAAAGATAAGCATCTTCAGCTTCTTTACCCTCGAATCTCCTTCGTTCCCCCTGAATCCTCCATAACCTCCCATTCTCCGAGGGGGTGGTTCCCCCTTAGTGTCTTGATTCTCCCTTCTACGCTCGTACCAGACCCTTCTTCGAAATCCCCCCTCTTCTTGCAAAAACAATACCTCTTCGCTCATATCCATCACTCATCTCCTCCCTAGAAATAGGCTCTATGGGAGTCATTCCACATTCTCCCTCCAAAATCTCCACCTCTTGATTTTCCCCTCTCCTTATCGAACTAGAGTTTCCACCCCTTCCTTGGCCATCGATAGCTCCCCTCGCCTCCAACGATGTTGTTTTGGGTTGGGCCTAAAGCAACTTCCTCAGCATTTTTCCACCACGACAAACTTTCATCCATCTTTTTATGGATGGATGAAAATTCGTTTTCGAACTCCATAATCTTTTCCACAAAATTTGATTTCAGTTAGTCTATCTCTCCTTCCAATAGTTCTACTTTTCTTCCAGCCATAGGTACCCTGAATCGATGCTCTGATATCAATTTGATAGGAAATAGATGCACTTATAACCAAATCAGCAAGCTGCAATGGAAAATTGGTACGAAGAACACACCTCAAAATTTTTTATTGTAGGAAATATGAAAGAAAATAGCAAGATACAGTTGGATCTTCAATTGGAGAGGAAGATCCAGCTCTCCCAAATCTCTATACGCCACTAGAGCCCAAAACACCGTAGAACAATCTCAAATTCAGCAAATATCAGATAACATAACCCTAGGATTACCATACTACTTAAAGCATACAAAATCAGCAAAATACCCAAAATAACCCTCCTAATTTGAATTTCCCTCCTAATCCCCGTTTAATTTCTTGTCTTAATTATTGCAGGGTTGCTGAACCCGACCCAAAGGAAGGCCGAACTATGTTGGGCAGAACAAGAGTTCTGCCTCTTGCTGTGTACCTGGAACGGTCCAGGGACCAGTCTAACATAAGTCAATCCCACATCTCAAACAAAGAATAAAAGGAAAGGAACAAAGTGCAATGGCATGATTGAAATATTCACATTCAATAATTCTAGAAAACAGGAGCTTCTTATAGATGCCTTTAACGAGATGAGAAAAGGTTGACCAAATCCGTTCAGCACAAGCACTTCTACATAATGGCTGCAGCAAAAAGATAGCTAATAAGCTCACGTAAAGTATGATTTAAATATCACAAGTCAGGAACCATAAGGAGATAGCCTAAGACAAGATAAAGCTTGCTCCACTTTACTGTGTAATAAAAATTTTAAGATAGACAATTACTGCTAAATTCAAGTCTTCAACTCATGTTAGCATCCATACAACAACAACAAGCCTTTATCCCGCTATGTGGGGTCGGCTACATGAATCATCTTTCTCCATTGTGTTCTGTTAAAGGTCAAATTCTCATCTAAATCTAATAAAGAAAGGTCATTTCTAATATTTTCTAACCAAGCCTTTTTAGGTCTACATCTACCATTCTTAACATAAGTTAAATATAATACATCTACTTTCCTAACCGAGTCATTAGAAGGCCGCCGTTTTATGTGACCAAATCATCTAAGGCAAGCCTCTCTAATCTTATCTTCCACTAGAGCTACTCCAACCTTTTCATGTATATGCTCATTCAGATTGCTATCCCCCTGTTGCCTCTCCCTCGCTCTATCTATATGAGCTGTGCACCATCTACGGTGATTACAATACACTGAAATTGGTCATGTTAGCATCCATGTTCAAAAAAAAAAAAACTCATATTAGCATCTAACAACATGAAACTTCACGGAAAAAAATGAACTTATCCGAGCATGCTTTATGTTATGGAAAGTCCTATTGATGAACCAGTAAAGAAAGCAGGAGGAAATGCAAAGCTACCAGTCTACCAAGCAAGAGAGGGTATGAAAAGGTTTGAACGACGGAAAGATGGGGATGAGAGAGATGGGCACAAAGGATAGGGTTGTCTGTATTTTGGGAAAATAAGGAGAAGATTGATGAGTGTTGTGTGTGTTCTGGGAAAAGAAGGAGAAGACTGATGAGTGTAAAGTGAGGATAGTAGATTTTCAGATTATTATTGTCAAGACAATTGCTGAGGTATTTGATATCAAACAGCTTAGAAGAGAATAAAATCTCAATTAGCTTGGGCAAAAAGTAATGCGAAAGAAAATGGAAATTATAATGCAGTAAGATATGCGTATTCATCAACGACAACAACCACCATAACATTATTTCATATTTCCAGGATGTGCTCGAAAAACCACTTTTGTATACTACTTACTGTTAAGAATTGCATCTGGTACTGGTTCTAAGTAATCTATTTGAACAAATAATCAAGTTAAGGTAGCCACATCAAAGGGCAATAGACAAAGCATCGAACCAGGCTTAAGACAATTTTGTTGGTTAGATTTTAAACTTTAATGCCAAACATGAGAGAAACAAGCAAAAGTGGGAGAAAATATGATTTTCCCAACCCACAGCTTGTAAATTATGAGCTTTACTCTGCCTCATCATCTGTTATTCGATCAAATTAGAAAGCTCCAATGGACTTATAATTTCCACATCTGAAGCTTATAGCATCTCTTTACACTTTTTGTGGTTTGGAATTTAAGTTAATTTTATCGTTCAATTTTCCGACCACTAAGTATTCTTTACCATCTTCTCCCTTCAATTTTCAACTCTTAGATATAATATTTCAATAACTTTTTTTTTCTGACCATTTCTTAACTTTTTCTACAGCCTCGTCCCTCCAGCTTGAAACATCGATTTAAAACAGAAATTTTATGTAATTCAGTCAGAACATAATATGCAATATGCAAATCAGTTAAGCCCTTATAACAGGCAAATTATTGCATCAGGTCACCGGACGCGAAAAATAGGTTCGGACATCCAATAAAAAGTTGCCACGTCACTTGCGCTTTTGACTGCGCTTTTGACTTGCGCTTTAGTTGCGCTTTGACTGCGCTTTACCTGCGCTTTTGACTACGCTTTACCTGCGCTTTACCTACACTTTACCTGCGCTTTTGACGCGCTTAATTTAAAATAATATTTTATTAATATCCAGACCTATCTCCGCATCTGGTAACCGGATGCAATAATTTGCCCTTATAACAAGCACCATAAACACACAAATAAGGACAGTTGCCTATTTGAGCACTAACCCCCCATAGTTGTAACATACTCATGAATTGTGGCGTGGAAAGAAAAATCACCTTATACCGATTAATAATATCCTTCAAAATCTTGTTAAGAGCATGTCCCATGTGCAACTTTCCATTAGCATAAGGCGGTCCATCATGCAAAATGAAAGTTACCTGCCAAAAACTTGTTCAAACAAAAAAATTCAAGCGCCTGCTTCCAAAATGTGTCATCATATGTCAAACAAAGAGAGATAAATAATCAAATATAATTGCAAAGAAACAAAACACACCCCTGTATTCCTATCCACAACCCGCTTGAAGACCTCGTTGTCCTCCCATATTTTTTGAATCTCAGGCTCCCTCACAATCGAATTTGCCCGCAAGCCAAAATTGGTCTTTGGAAGATCGATAGTGTGCTTGTACGTTTCCACAACTTGCGTTGATCCTTACATGAAAACCAACAAATAAGATGAAACATAAACCAATAGCCTCCTATTATAATAATTTTTAAGTATTTTATTTATCATGATAGGTAATCATGTTTTATGCCAAAAACTAATTAAAAAGTGAATGCATACCTTTGGATGACTTCTTCGCTGACATTGCTAGTCCGTGAGCCCTCTGCTTCAAATTAGAAGTGAAAAACTCTCTAAACTCAATTTGAAAAAGCCCAGGGGATAAAAGTAGTCTCAAAGACGAAGCTTTGTCGAGGGATAATTGATTTCTTCGAGATAATGCCTAGAAAAACAAAAAACAAGTTAAAAAATGAGTAGCATCAACATCATCATTACCTATATCCCAACTACTTGAGGTTGGCTAAAAATGAGCTATTTAAGTTGCTTAAGTAATAGCCAAATAATGTGGGGAAAAACATGATAAGATTACAAAATAAAGGAACATGAGTCATTTAGTTTTGACATTACTCAGAGCTAATAAGGATGCAATCTATATGTTTAAGTGAGAAGAAGAATTTAAGTATGATCTCAGTATAACTAATTTTATATGGGATGGCCATAGAGCTAATTAGTGGAGGAATAAGTATGGGTGCAAATAAATGTAACATTTACGTATTTATTCAGTATTTGTATAATCATAAGAACTAATAAATAACCATATATGTGACTTTACTCCTCATTGTGCTAAAGAAATATGTTACTTAAGAGTTCTCAATATGGATTGTTATTTTACTCATTATTATGATTCATTATTCGTTTATTTATTTATTTAAATAAACTAAACATTTAACTAAAATACCCTAAATTACCAAAATGCCACCTATTTTACCTGCAATTATCACAACACCCACTAAATTTTTATTTGCCATTGTACCCTTACACATGGAAGAAGTTATTGAATTCTTATGAAAATGGGGTAGTTTAGTGGAAAATTAAGGAAAAGAGGGGAGAGAAAGCTTCATTTATCGTGAAATTTAGAATAAAAGGGCGAGTGATGGGGACGAGGAGAAGATAAAACCCTTAAAGAGAGAATTTGTGAAAAAGAAATTCAAGGAATTCATCCTAGATTGACCATTATCTAGGTAGAACACATTTAACCTACCCTACCCTAGGAGGAAAAGTTAAATTTCTTGATTGCATGTTTTGTTGTTTTTGATAATGTAGTTCCCTTATGGGTGATGTAATAAAATGTTAATATGAAAATGATGACCTTCATGTTGATATATGCTTGATTCTATGGCATATACAATAATTTCCGGTGCTTCCCCTTTGATTTTCATTTATGGAAGCATGAATTTTAAGCTTTTATGACTTAAGTGCGGTCTATTGTATAAATTTGCCACATTATCTTATCTACTTGATACTCCTTATACATGGTTGTATAGTGATGAGCCTTTATGAAATGTAATCTTTATATTTATTCAATATACTTATATATTGAATGTAAAAGAGAGCAAGAGGGCAATTTGATGAATTTATCAATTGATTGTAAGAGAGAGCATGCGGCAAAGCTCTCTGAACCAGTGTATAGCGAAGATTTTACACACACATAAGTTTAGGAATATTGTGTAGCAGACGGAGTATTTATTAGAAGGTATCATATCGATTCTACAGTGAATCAATAGCACTAGGATGACGGTCCTAGTAAATGATAGGGAATGCCAGGTGTGCAACTACGATGTGAAAGGTGATGCATCCTATATGAGTGAAAATGTGTCCATAAGATCCGTATAGTTGATTGTATGATATGAAGTGAAGGATTTCACTTATGATGTTCTCATATTATTTTATTGATCTTATGATATTATTATAAAAATTGTGCATAAATATGTGAATTAATGACATTGACATGGACACAATGTTAAGATTGGCATTGATATGATCAAGATATTACATGACCCTGGCATTCATGATCCATGGCTTGACACATTCATATGTTTGTGATTGTTATATGATAATGAATAAATAAATAGATGCCAGTTATTATGTATATTGTTGTACTCTATGGAATTGAATCATACATTAGTGATTGAGAATTGTACTGGGCTTTTTGCTCACCATTATGTACTATGTGTATGTTTGCTTTCAAGAAAGGTTAAAGGCCCTAGGCAAAGGAGTAACTAAAGTGATATATTGATCAAATTGCCCTTGGTTGAGGTACAATGTCATTTGAATGATCTTTTGTAAAATGCATGAAATGATGTAAAAAGAGATGCATATTTTGTGTGTACTTCATTAAACAATAATGAAAGTTCATCTTTTTATGTTTAATAGATCTATGTATGTTAAATGATTGGTCCATGTGAATATGATAATGCTAATATTAATGATAATGAAAATTGAAGTGTATATATGATGATGATCATGTAGTATTATGTTGGAAGTTTACCCTCCCATTCAATGTGGTCCATCACAATTTGAGAGCTACCTCAGGTCAATAAATAGCTACATACCCATCCAGTTGAGATTTATTTAAGTTCAATCACTTAGATAATTGTAACTACAATGAACCTGATTTATGAAGCTTCGTATATAAATAAATAAGCCTAAACATTAATGTGTTCGTCCATTTATGTTTGAAAATATTTGCTTTTTTGTTTAAAAGGTAGCTAAATATAAGTTATATTAAATGCTAATATATAATGCTCATTAAGACACTTATATAATTTGTTCCAATAAGTTGTAAACTTGCCTATGTCCTATAAACTAGTGAAATATAATAATATAGGCATGAATAAGATGGAAGCTTGATAGTGAAATATATTAAAAATTTGGATTTAATTCCATCTTTATTTTTCATCAATATTTGAATTACAAATAGAAAAAATATACTAAAGGAATTATAACACTTTTTTTAAGCAACTATGCAGCTGTTATATTTATAATAAGGATATATTTTTAAACAAAAGAATCTCAAATATAACTAATCGAGTTAGATTAAAGGACAATTTCAACTCAAGTTCACTAACCAAGTAAATAGCTAGCACAAGAATTTAAACCTTGGTTCATATTCAAGCTCAACTTCAACTCTATGAAGACTTTAAAAAAAAGTATGAGGAGAGCATTCCAAAGCTTGGCTCAAGTTATTTAAAGCGTCATAGTTATGTTAGCAAGCAATGGTGTTTGTTTCATCTCTTTTTTTTTATTTCTTTTTCGGGGCTCAAAAACAAATTTAATTTGAATCAAAATAAAAACAATCAAACAATACTTGAATCATATCAAAATTCAAGTTGAATTGTTTTCAACCCATTTTCAATCTCAAAGTTGGCAAGTTCCATTTTAAATGCTTCATTACTTTCTTTTTCTTTTTTACTTGGGCAAACTCATTGCTATAAATGAGGCCTTAAAATGAATCAAGTCATCTCCAATATGATTCAAGTCTATCCTTGCGTTAGACTAGAATCAAGTTAGATTTGATCATTTTCAATATGAAAATTCAAGATCATCGACTTACCTCCTAAGACAAACAATGCATGCAGACCAAGTTGATGGAAATTGGAAAATTGAATAATTCATCTTTGGCTTCAGTAGCACTATGAACTAGAGTTTAGAGTTTCGGAATTCAAAATTCATGACCATTAAAAAAGACAAACTGATTTTCCACTAAACTCATTCCACAAGAAAGCTTGTGAATTGTGATCCATGGAAAATGTCATCCTCATTTCCTTTCTTTCCAACAATTAGATGTATAAGGCTCTATTTGATTTTAAAGAATTGAAAGAGAGGAAACGACAAGAAATGAGAATGAAAATGGTAAAGGAATATAACTGAAATTAGTTTTTCACCCGCTTGCTCGTATGGTTACGGAGAAATTCAGTAAAATTTATTTTATTTCTCATTTTATTTGGTTAAATAGTTAATAAGAAATTGAATTTTTGTTTCATGTGAGTTGCTATGATGGCAAGATAAATATTTCTTCCTCACTAGGGCTGCATAGGGAATTGTAAATTAAAAAAAAAACATTTGTTATTGTTTCCTTATAAAACCCACAATTACATATGAATCACATCAGAAACAAACATTCAAAATGAAATTGTAAATAATATGCATATGCATTTTCTCCAGTTCCTTCAAATTTAACATATCCAGAAAGGAAAAAGTAATTGGGTAAGTGATTGAGTATTGTTTTCGCTTCTTCTTACTTTGCCACTACAAATAAACTTGATTGTTTCTTCATGGTAAAACACAAATTAATATTTTTTTCTCTTTTCTTCTATTTCGACTCTCAATCAAGAAAGGTAACTTTTTTACATGTCCCTCGTAAGACTCACAACTAGGATTAAAAAATCTAAATTATTTCTCCTCTTCTTTTGTATCACCCCCAAATCATTTACCTTCTTCCCTAAACTGCAGGCAGACTGTTAAAAATCATGAACTTTTTATTTTTTTTGTGCGCAAAAAGAGAATAATTGAAAGATGGAGAGATGGGAAAGCTTTTGCCTTCAGCGGGTTCCCAGCAGAAGCACACTGAGGGGGTAGAATCACCGGAGACATAGAAGGGAGGATGTGGGAGATTAAGTATGAGAGGCCAAGTGAGAAAGTAGCTGACCAATGGACGAACGCGGGGTCTCAGCGACGAGAAGAAAGGAGGGACTGTGGCAACCATCAGCGAAAAATGGCCGGCAACGGCGGCGGATGCAGAGAGACGCCTTGGTGGTTATGGCGCCGTAGGTGTTTTCGAGTATGCGACGGCGTCGTCTTGGAGGGCTTGGGTAATGGACGGGTCCGAGCGGATGTGAAGGGAGGGGCTATTCTTGGCCTTTTCTTTTTAGTTTTTATCTACAGAATTTTTTTTTTTTTTTTTTTTTGGTGGGGGGGGGGGGGGGAAGTATCTACAGAAATTTTACATTTATATGTTTAATATTTAAATCGGAAATTTTTGTTTATATATATATATATATATATATATATATATATATATATATATATATATATATATATATATAACTCATATAAATATATATATAAAATAAATATTAAACATATAAATTTTGTAACATAAATGTAAATACTCTTTTTATCTGAGCATAATAGCTAAAGTGTAATCTTTTTTAATTAAATTCATATCAATTCATTTACTTTATGATATTTAAATAATTTATTTTATCAAAATAAACATTTATATGATAAAAATATAGAATTAATATTTTTATTAATTAAGTAAATTTAATGTTTAATTAATCATAATAATTGGGCTAAATTAATTAGGGTGATTCAATCTATTTGAGTCGATCTCTTTCAACGTCTTGGAAATACGAACCCAATGATACCAAATTCGACTCAATCCGAGCCCAAATGAGTTCAAATCAAATACATGAAGCACACTTGGAAGATTCAAACCATAATTTGGATTGTCAAACATGACATGCTTATAGTCGAATCGAGTGGCTCGATGAGACGAATCCAACAAGCCCAAAATTTCTAAATTATGATATAATTAAGGCATTCAAATACCTAATAAATGGCCCACGATCAAGGGAATCAATATTGATCGTCCATTCAAACCACTCCCAATTTATACCCTTGATCCTCCTCCTATTTATTGGACATGCCACTCTTACAAAACTATAAATATACTCCTCATTTATCATGGAAAGGAACAAAACAAGGAAGAGAAGGGAAGGGAAGGAATAAGAGAAACCAGAGTTCTTTTGCCACCAGACTCCTCCTCAACCACCGCCAAACTTTTGTACTATCGCCGATTGATGTCAAACTTCTGCCCAACCGCCGATTGACACCAGACTTCCTCCTGACCGTTAATTGAAGCCGAATTTTCGCCCGACCCTAAACATCGTCGAATTTTCGATCTCCATTTTTAACTTGATTTCAACCCTACTGTTGATTATTGTAATGTGATCATCCTCAACTTCAAAGATAAATCGGTCACTTATAGTCTAATCAAACACTAGTATAATCATTTCAATTGGGTGTGGCCCCGTAGTTGTTCTTGTTTCCAGGGTTTTCCACATAAAAATTATGGTGTTTTGTTTTTCTTTTATTTGTGTGATGGATATTCGTATAACGTTGAAACGAAAATTTCTAACTCTATCATCGCGTATATTCTAGCCCGCAACAAAAATGATTGTAGATTTTATCATTCACAATTAATTCAAATCATACATTTATATATTTAACTTTTGTGAAACATGTTTGTTTAGGGTTTTATTAATTGATCATTTGTTAGGGTGAATATTATGAGGGCCTTCTTTTGAACTATTAAAGCATCATTCTGAGATGCCCACTTGATTGAATTTGTCAAAACTTTGTTAATATGATATTTTAGATGTATTAGAGTATGATATTTAAGAAAGTTGACGGTGTATAAATAAATAAATAAATAAGTTTATATATATATATATATATATATATATATATATATATATAAATGAATTATGTTGAATAATGCTTCATTTGGGACAGCTTTTTCATTGTTTACTAAAATAACTTTTTAATATAAAAATTTTTAATTCAATTTTTTTTATACCAAAATTTACTTAAAATAAAAAATAAAAAACTTGTCCAGGTTTTGTTTAAGATTTTTTTTTATTACTTCTTAAAATAAAATTTTAGTAAAAAATTATATTTTAAGAAGTAATAAAAATTTCAACCCAAATGAAAAATCTCCGAAAGATTTCTGAGATGGAATTGCTGCTTTGATAAATATTTTTTTATTGAAATTATATGCCGAGTGCTTAGGGCTGCAAGCGAACCAAACGTTCGACGAACTACTCGTTGTTCGGTTCGATTAAAGCTCGTTCGTGATCGTTTAATTAACTAACAAACAAACTTGAACAATATTTTAAATACTCGATTCTTAAATAAACAAGCTTGAACACTAATGCGTTCAGCTCGTTTATGTTCGCGAACAACATCAGTTGATGTTCATGAACAAGCTCGATAAAAGCTCGATTAAATATAAAATCTTTAATTATACCATAATATAATATAATTATTTTTTATTAATAAATTTTAAAGTAATAAAATATTATAACATATGTTCATATAAATTAATCATATTTTCATTTTAAATATACAACTGCTTTTATTTTAGAAATTTCATTTCATGAACAAGAAATATTTCATATTTGTCCATGTTTGTTAGATTGTTTGTTTAGAATGTTCATGAACAAATTTAATGTTTGCTTGTTCAATAGATTGTTTGCGAGATATGTTCACGAACATAGCTCGTTTAAAGCTCGATAAGCACTAAACAAACGAACATGAACCAAACATGAACACCCTTAAATTAAACGAACCAAACATGAACACAAATAATAAAGCTCGAATCAAACACGAACCAAACATGAACAAGCTAATGTTAAACAAACACAAACATGAACACTCACATACTCGGCTCGGCTCGGTTCGTTTGCAGCCCTAGAGTGCTGTATCACGTCTTTTTGTTGATATTGTAGAAGTAATGAATAATATTCACATTAGTTCTTTTAAACATAAAAAAAAATGAAAAAGTAATTATGTTATAAACTGGCATTACCGTTTGAGTTTTAGATAATATAATATAATTATAGACATTGTGAGAATTTTAAAAGATAAATATAACTATCTATGTTTCATAATTAGGGGTGTCGATAGATGATTTGACTTAAAAAATTTATATTTATATTAACCTGTTTAAAAAATTGGTCAAGTTCAGTCATGTGTTCCAACCTATTTATTAAATGTAGGGGTTCAGGTTGACCTGCCAAATCAATTTTGTCCTTAAATGACTCATTTAATATTTTTTTTTTATTTTTATATTTGTTGGTGTAATCTTCTTATTTTTTATCAATTAATCTAAAATCAATGATTAACAATGTAATTCAAATATATTTTTTAATTAAAATGGGTTATTACATCGGATTTGGGTTGTTAGCAGGTCGGATTTGGGTCCACTTTTGACCGATTTATAAAATATGTTGGGTTCGGATTGACCAGATTCTAATCGAGTCAAATTTGGATCAGATACAAATCTGGCATGTTGACTTGTTTTGACATCCCTATTAACAAAATTTGAAGAAATAATGTCACTTATCTCATTTCTTGGAAAAAATATGACTGAAGTTTTATTTCAGATAAGCACCAAATAAATTTTGGTTAAGGTTGAGACATTGTTCATAAAATTAATAAAACATTTGAGATTTATTGGAGCACTTAATGAAATATTCTTTGACACGTGATAGTTTTAACATATTTGATGACATGTCAAATATAGATTTGAGTAATCATGTTTGAATAAGATATTATTGTCGTCCTGCATTCGAGTCGCTCAACCTGACTAAATATATATATTATTTTTAAAAATAATTTAAATTTATGTGAGCACTTAACCGAGTTAAAATTTATTTAAACATTTAATCAAATATTCCTCACGAATCTTTGAAGGTAGTTTGAAATGCTAATCAAATATTCCTCACGAATCTTTGAAGATAGTTTGAAACGATCAATAAAGGGTTAGAAATCAATTCGATTAAGTGCTTGAATATATTCGAATAAGTTATTATTTTAAAAAATTATGAAATAATTGAAACTTGTTTAAACATGTAATCGGTATTTTTTTTCATACATATTCAGATATCTAAAACTGAATATATGGAGTGTAATTTAAGTAATAAATAGATTTAGTGGGGGGATTGTGACTTTGGTTGATCAGGTCATTAATAAGAGTACACATTTTAAATATCTTTGGTCTATTATTCAGAGTGATGGAGAAATGGATGGGAAGGTCATGGAATATTCGTGGCGGTATAAAAATATAAAATTTAATGTCTCAGCTTTGTACGAAGATCCAGCACACAATAATATAAAAGATAGTGTGTAACGTTCATAAGAGACACAAGTTTTTACGTGGAAACCCCTGAAAAGAGGGGAAAAATACGGGGTCTGGCCCAATTTAAATGAATCCACTATTATTTGCAGTCGATTACAAATGAAACCCTTCTTGAGGGGAAGGCCTTGGGTTGATGTAGCAAATGTACATCATATTACATGATTGGAATTTAAAGAATTATTATTGAAACATTTGTTTAGTCGGCAGGGGACAGAGGTCGGAAAGACTGTAATCTGCTGACAGTGGTCGAAAGGATCGTTGTCTAGCAAGGGAGGTCGGAAGGATCGTAGTCGGTGGGAGATAGTGGTCAGAAAAATCATTGTCTAATGATGGAGGTCGGTATGACTGTAGTAGGCGACAGAGGTTGGAAGGACCATAATCGGCAGGAGTCAGGTAATAAGGGTCAGAAAGACTATTATCTAGCGATGGAGGTCGGAATGATCATAGCAGGCGACGGAGGTTAGAAGGACCGTAGTCTGCAGGATATAGGGGTTCGAAAGATCGTTATATGATGATGGAGGTCCAAAGAACCCTAGTATGCGACAAAGGTTGTAAGGATTATAGTCGTCAGGAGATAGTGATCATAAAGATTGTTATCTAGCGATGAAGGTCGGAAGAACCGTAGTAGGCGATGGAGGTCGGAAGGATCAAAGTCGGCAGGAGACAGAGGTCAAAAAGATTGTAGTCGTAAGGCAGTGCTCCGACGAAGTCCATGTGTTATTCAGTGGTATGGCGGAACTCTGACTTCTATTGGTGGCCTGACAAAAGTTTGGGCATCAGTCCGTGGTCCAATGGTGGTTCGACGAAACTCCGACGGCAGCGGTGGTCCAACGGAACTCCGGCATCAGGCGGTGGTCCTAACAAAAGTCCCGCGTCAGGTGGTGGATCGACTGAAGTTCGGCATTAGGCGATGGTCCTGATAGAAGTTTGGGGTCAAGCGGTGGTCCGGTGGAACTCCAGTGTCACGTGGTGGTCTGACAAAATTACGACGTCAGGCGGTGGTCCGATAGATCTCTGGCGTCGAGTGGTGGTCCAGTAGAACTCTGATTTCAGGTGGCATGGTCCGACAAAAGTCTGGTGTCAGGCTGTGGTTCTGACAAAAGTTCAGCGTCAGGTGGTGGTCCTGACAAAAGTCCATCGTTATGTGGTGGTCCGACGGAACTCCGACATCTCGCGGTGCTCCTGACGGAACTCTGGTGTCAGGCAGTGGTCCGGCGAAAGTCCGGAGTCAGGCTATGGTCCTGAAAGAAGTTTGGCATCAGGCAGTGGTCCAGTAGAACTCCTATGTCAGGTGGTGGTCCGGAAGAACTCCAACGTTGAGCTTTGGTTTAACAAAATTTCGGCGTCATGTTGTGGTATGGTAGAACACACGTCAGGTGGTGGTCCGGCAGAACTCTGGTGTGAGGTGGTAGTCCGACAAAAGTCTGGTGTCAGGTGGAAGTCCGACATCAGGCGATGGTTTGGCAGAACTCTGACATCAGGCGGTGGTCTAGTAGAACTCTAGCGTTATATGACAGTCCGGCAGAACTCCGGCATCAGGTGGTGGTCCAATAGAAGCAAAGCGGTGGTCGAGGAGGAGCAAGGGGCAAAAGCAATCGCCGATATCTCTCTTGATTCCTTGCTTGGGGGTCCCCTTTCATGAGAAATGGGGGCTCTATTTATAGATTTTATAGAGAGACATGCCTTGTAAATAGATGGAAGATCAACGGTAAGTTGGAGTTGTTTGGATGGACGGCTGATCTTGATTCCCTTGGTCATAGACCATTTACTGGACATTTGAATGTCTTAGTGATTTCAAAATTCAGTGATCTTGGGCTCGTTGGTTTCGTCAAGTCGAGTTGCTCGATTCGACTATAAGTATGTCTTTTTTGGTAATCTAAATTGTGGTTTGAACCTACCAACAATCTTCAAGTCCTTGTTTTGAACTCATTTTGGGCTCGAATTGAGTCGATTTTGGTGTCGTTGGGTTCTTAATTTCGAGACGCTCGGTTTGACTGTAAGTTTGCTAAAATTGGAGTTCGGATGGTCCCAATTTTAATTTCGAAAGTTTCCAACTTGATTTTGCTTCAAGATTTGTGCCCTAACAAGATAATTTTTTGATGATTTATCAATATTATTATTAGAATTCAAGTTGGATGGATGAAGTGGAGGAATGTATCAGGCTTGTTGTGAGATAGAAAAGTCACTCTCATACTTAAGGGAAAATTCTATAAGATGTTAGTGAGACCAGCAATGCTTTATGGTGTAGAGTGATAACCATTTAAACATAAGAATAATAATAAGTTAAGTGCTACAGAGATGAGGAAGCTCAAGTGGATGAGTGGCTGTACTGTTAGAGACAAAAAATGAAATGAGCATATATGTGAAAAAGGTTGGAGTAGCTCTACTAGAAAATAATATTAGATAGAGTCGTCTTAGATAATTTGGTTATATAAAATGGCAGCCTTCTGATGATCCGGTTAGAAAAGTAGATGCATTAGATTTGACTTATGTTAAGAAAGATAGAGATAGATCTAAAAAGACTAGGTTAGAAAATATTAAAAATGACATTTCTTTATTATATTTAAATGATAATTTTACTCTTAAGATTACAAATAGAAAAAAAGAATTTATGTAGCCAACCCCATAGTGGGATAAAGACTAGTTGTGGTTGTACATATTCTGAGATAGTTTGGTGATCAATGAAGTTGAAAGATAGATTCAAGTCCTAGGTGTTGCATATGTTCAAATACGCTTTTTATAAAATAATCTTTAAAATATATATGAAATAATTTATATATGAGATCAAATAAAGCTCATCCATAAAAGCTTGTTTCTACTCTAAAAGACAAGCCTAAACACATTACTAATCTTTAAAGCCGGTGACTATAGAGAGGTGGTATTCTGTGAAATTATGGGAAGAGGAAGGGTCAAGATGTTCTTACGACCGAGCGGTCATGAAAATATTTAATGAGGTCCCACACTCTATTTATTAAAAGAATGATACGTTGGTTCAAAGAAAATTTATAATGTTATCCTCAGGAAGCGATGGCTGGAACCACAAGCAAAAATAGCTGCACCGATGCAAAGGGGAACCTCGTTGGCTAAGTAATTAGCTCGTGGGCCTCTAATCATAATTAAAATTTTTTTACATAGTCAGAAAATATAGTTGTCCAAGACTCTCATATTCAACCAATAAGCTAATTTTCATACAGCTGTAATATAACTTTCAAGATTTTTTTTACTAAAGATTTTGGCTTCGATTCGGACAACTTTCTTACTGCTTCTTAAAATAATTTTTTAGTATAAAAATTTTAATTTTTACACTTGAAAATTACTTTAAAAAGAAAAAAAAATCATCTCAAGCAAAACCTTTGATATTAGTGAAGCCCATTATCCCACTTTATTAATGAAATCTAGAAATTATAAACCTTTATCAACCCCTTTGAAGAAAAACGCTATAAATAAACAGTTTTACCAGGTTTATATAGCATTAAATTACATCGAATGTTAAACGAACATTTTCAACTTGCTATAGAAGAGAATATAATGCATAATGTTTGACAGAGCAACAAAGACGGAGTACTCAATAAACGCTTGTGTAAACAGAGAACGATACTCATTGGGTTGTCATCATCACCCCAACTATCCTTGTGAGGACAAACTTCAGAAGATGTTCTGTAATTTTACTCACCTTCTTTTGTTTTTTGTTTTAATATTGAGCGAAAAGTAAGCACATAACTTCCAAAGAAATCTTCACACAATCAGCTGGAATTTCTTTCCCCTCATCGCAAATTAAACAGTTACCGTTTAATGAACTGTACTCCGTTTGCTAGGATCAATAAATGGCTGAAGAGCGAGACCACAGCAGCCAAATTGGGTCATATTTATGTGTATGATACAAAGGCCTTGCTCGTTCATCCGTCCCTATCTGCTAGGCACTGCAAGGGCAAGGTAAGAGAGATTCTCTCTCTCTCTCTCTCTCTCTCTCTCTCTCTCTCTCTCTCACTCTCTCACCTGCCTGGTGAAACTAGTCTTTCTTCTCTTTTGTTGCCTGGCTTGTTGCAGGAATTTATGGGCCGGTCCTTCACTGTTGTCTGTAGAAATTTATATATATAATGTCAAGCAGGATGAAATCTTCCTTGTAGGGTTCTACCACTCAACATATTTTCTGATTAATTTTTCTATTTGCTATTTTTGATGTCCAGAAGCCTTCTTGCCTTTCTCCAAAACTAAGTTCATTTTCCGTTCTCATCGCAGAGCCCGCATGGCATTTTTGCAATCTATTTATATATGTTTTCTTATATTTATAATTTTAGAAACCAAATAATTTGGTCTTTTCACAGTTGCTAATATCATGCCTTACGAATTCTCAGCCACGGTATCATTGCAGTCTTCATTTTTTTTAAGCATAACACTTCAAGCTTTATAGGATTGAGAAATTATTCTGTGCGGAGGCGGGACACAGAACGTCATCAGGAGACCAATTAGAATGCGTCATGTTAGCAGTACCTAGTTGCGGTACCGAGCAGTACCGAGCGAAGGGGTGATGTGGCGCATTCTGGTTGGTCTCCGAATGATGTTTGGGGTCTGCGTAAAATAATTAATTCATATGATTAGTGTTTGAAGGCAAACTATATTTTTAAAAATACAATAAATTTTGAAATCTCTAATATTTGATTTAGGCTTTATTTGAGATGGTTTTATTACTCATTTATGAAGCTATTTCTTAGTAAATTTTTTTTTGAAAATAGAAAAAAAAAATAACAATCTAAAATTATCTCAAAAGAAGCCTTAATTTAAGTCCATCGAATGGAAATGGAGAATCAGACAAAAATCTTTTAAAAGAAGTTTCCTACTCCCATTTGGATTTTGGCTAAAGAAGTCTTCTTTTTGCTCTGTATAACAGCTAAAAATGAGTGGCTATAGCTACAGAAATATCAATTTGTCATTGACACAGTAAATTATATTTTATATTTTAAGGATTTATTCCACTTGAGCATGATCGGACGTTATAATCTAACCTAGCGATCATTTGATTTTGACTCTTGACAATACGGCAGTGATGTGGAATGACTCTGTTCCACATGGAGGCTAGACCGCAGAGTAGCCGTTGGACCGGAGGAGCATTATACCCAGATTCCTTTTACCGTTAGGATACTTTTTGTTCCACTACTATCCTAGCCACTTATAGTAGTACAGCACTTATGCACTTTTTCATTTACTTTTAGCTTTCTTAGTATTATGCCTGCATATTTGAGGCGGAGAAGGTTGGAGGAGGACTTAGCTTTTATGATATAGAAATATTGCTCTAGCAATTTACTGTTCCATTGGTTCCATTGCTTTCTCTGTGTCTTTGTTTTTGTTGCTCCAGCAAGTTGGTATCAGAGCTTGGAGGAGTCGGCAATGGCGGAGAGCAGCAGAAGACCCGCTCTTGACGGCGATCAAGGCGAAGGCTCTCTGGAGACGACGCAGGTTCAGATCATCCAGCAGTTGGCGGAACTCAAAGCTGAGTTCCGGCGTTTCGTCACAGAGATGCGGTTGGAGATTCAAGGTATCAAACTAGGTGGCGGCAATGCCCAACTGCCGCATCTGGTCACTTCCCCCACGAGGCGTCCGGTGCAACATCAAGGTCGTGGAGGTCGCCGAGCCAGGTACGAAGTGCCGAACCCGACGGACCTGACTGACTCGGACGTTGAGATCGGATTTCACCCCCAGGGAAACAATTCAGACGTCGGTAATGACGAAATCGCGCATTGTTTCTCGCCGCCGAGAAATCGCCAAGACGCCTGGATGCAGCAACAGGGTGAGTTCCGTGAAGCGTGGCCTCGGCAACAAGGTGAGTTTAAGGTAAAAATGGATATCCCATTTTTTGATGGCAAATTACATATAGAAGATTTCCTTGATTGGGAACGGTCAGTGGAAACATTTTTTGAGTACATGGACATTCATCCGGAGAAGCAAGTGAAGTACGTTGCGTGCCGACTGCGGGGCGGCGCGAGTGCGTGGTGGCAACAGCTGTTGCAAGCACGCAACCGAGAAGGCAGGGGTAATGTTCGAAGCTGGACAAGGATGAAGCAGCTGTTGCGTAGCCACTATTTGCCCACGGACTTTGAGCAAATTCTCTACATGAAATTCCAGCAGTGTGCACAAGGTTCCTGCAGCGTAAGCGATTATACGGAAGAGTTCTACCGTCTCAGTGCTCGTAACAATTTGAACGAGTCTGCGAATCAGATTGTAGCTCGTTATATCGGCGGGTTACGAGAAGCAATACAGGATAAATTGGAGCTAAATTCTGTGTGGTCGCTCTCTCAGGTCGTAAACTTTGCCCTGAAGGCTGAAATGCAGCTCAATCGACCGGCCAGATTACATTCTTAGCGACGATATCCTGGTGATGCGTTCCCGTCAGATTCACGGGCGCAGGGGTCACCTACAGCAGCTAGTTCGAAGACTATGGCCAAGGGTACCACGGGTGCATCGCCCATCACTCCACCCGGAGACAGTAAATCGCCGAACAAGTTCAAAGCACCTCTTAGAGACAATCCTTATGGCCGGCCCACAACGTTGAAGTGTTTTAGGTGTTTTCAACCGGGACACAAGTCAAATGAATGTCCCAGCCGTCAATAACTACAGCTCATGGAGGGGGAGTCCGAAGCTAATTTGATCCAGACGGACGCTGACGAAGAAGGGGAATATGAAGAAGTGGCGGGAGATGAAGGAGAACCAGTTGTTTGTGTGCTGCAAAAGTTGTTGTTGGCCCCGAATCAAGGTTCCCAATCACAACGGAATGCGATTTTTAGATCCAAATGTACCATAAAGAGCAAAGTGTGTGACTTATTGATTGATAATGGGTGCACGGAGAACATTGTTTCTAAGGCCGTTGTACAGGCATTACAACTTAAAACCATCAAGAACCCAAATCCGTATAGGATCAGTTGGGTTAAGAAGGGAGTGGACATTCAAGTGTCCGAAATGTGCAGGGTCAATTTCTCTATTGGGAAGCACTATAGCAGCGAGGTCCTTTGCGATGTTATTGACATGGATGTTTGCCATTTGATATTGGGTAGGCCTTGGCAGTTTGACACAGGCGTAACCTATGATGGAAGGGCGAATGCTTATCTGTTCGAATGGAAAGGACGTAAACTCAGGTTATTGTCCACGGTTCAGCGCAACGTCAGTAGCGACGAGGAGATCAGGCCCGCACTAAGCATTGTTACTGGCAATTCCTTAGTGAAATGTGGGCGGGAGGTAAAGGTGATGGTGGCTGTTATAGTTGCTGAAGCCAATGTAAACAGCAACCACAACAATTGTTCCCCAGAGATACAACAGATCTTGAAGGAGTTTTCTGACATTGTGCCTAGCAGTCTACCAAACGAGCTACCGCCTGAACGTTCAATTCAGCATCAGATCGACTTCATACCGGGAGCCACGTTGCCTAACCTTCCACACTACAAGCTGAGCCCCACGGAACACATACAGCTGCAGAAAATCATTGATGATCTTTTGGAAAAACAGCTCATTCAGCCCAGTTTAAGCCCCTGTGCGGTGCCGGCACTGCTCGTTCCAAAGAAGGACGGCTCGTGGAGAATGTGCATCGACAGTCGTTCTATCAACAAAATTACAGTAAAGTATAGATTCCCTGTGCCACGATTGGAAGATATGATGGATTACCTAGCCGGATCAAAGGTATTTTCAAAATTGGATTTGCGTAGTGGGTATCACCAAATCCGAATCCGTGCCGGCGATGAATGGAAGACGGCATTCAAAACGCGGCACGGATTGTTTGAGTGGCGTGTAATGCCATTCGGACTGTGCAATGCCCCGGCAACATTTCTTCGGCTAATGACAGAAGTTCTAAAGCCTTTACTGGGTAAGTGCTGCGTCGTGTACTTCGACGATATACTTGTCTTTAGCCCGTCGGTAGAGGACCACTGGAAGCACCTGCGGGAGGTTTTGGGGTTGCTGCGGCATCATAAATTGTATCTAAACAGTGCCAAATGTGAGTTCGCCACTACGGCAGTGCACTTCTTGGGTTATGTTGTCTCAGCGGAAGGCGTGGCAGTTGATCCAAACAAGGTCCGAGCAATTCAACAATGGCCAACACCCAGTTCCTTAACCGAAATTCGCAGCTTTCAGGGGCTAGCTAATTTCTACAGAAGATTCATTAGAGGCTTTAGCTTGATTACAGCGCCAATCACTGATTGCCTAAAGAATACATCGTTTAAATGGGGAGCGGAACAACAACATAGTTTTGAAACCATTAAAGAGGCGCTTACTGCCGCCCCGGTGCTGGCTGCTCCGAACTTTCAAAAACCATTTCAAGTGGATACGGATGCTTCGGCGGTGGGCGTTGGGGCTGTTTTGTCACAGGATGACCGCCCAGTGGAATTTTTCAGTGAAAAGTTCAGCCCATCGAGACAGAAATGGTCGGCCTACGAGCAGGAACTTTACGCGGTGATTCGGGCTCTTAAGCAATGGGAGCATTACCTCTTGCACAATGATTTTGTGCTGTGCAGTGACAATCAAGCACTTCAGTATTTGAACACACAGAAGAACATCAATAGAATGCACGCCCGCTGGATTGTGTTTCTGCAAAAGTTCAGCTTCGTTCTCAAACACAAGTCTGGGAAGCAGAACAGGGTAGCCGACGCTTTAAGTCGCTGTTCGGCTCTGTTGGTCCAGCTCCAAACTGAAGTCACTGGCTTGGAAAATCTTAAAGACCTGTATAGTACAGACCGTGATTTTGCTGAGATGTGGGCGAAATGTTCAGCCGGACAGCCCGTGGAAGACTTTTCCCTGCGACATGGATTTTTGTTCAAGGGAAACTCTCTCTGTATTCCTATGTCATCAGTTCGGCTGCAGCTTACACAGGAGATGCATTGCGGAGGGTTGGCGGCGCATTTGGGTCGCGAAAAGACTATTGATAAAATGCGGGCACGCTTCTTTTGGCCACACTTGCGCAAGGATGTCGCTAAATTCGTCCAAAACTGTCCAGTGTGCCAAGTATACAAGGGACATAGCCAAAATACGGGTTTGTACACCCCACTGCCGGTGCCCACAACAATCTGGGAAGATTTGAGCATGGACTTTGTGCTGGGATTACCACGCACAAAGAAAGGCGTAGACTCTATCATGGTGGTGGTTGACAGGTTTTCTAAGATGGCTCATTTCATAGCATGTAAAAAGACCTCTGACGCTCTCAGCATTGCCCGCCTGTTCTTCCGGGAGATAGTACGACTCCATGGATTGCCGAGAAGTATTACTTCTGACCGCGATGTCAAGTTCATCAGTCACTTTTGGCGAGAGCTGTGGAAGCAATTGCAGACAGAACTTAAGCTGAGCTCCGCGTATCACCCCCAAACCGACGGTCAGACAGAGGTGGTGAACCGTACTTTAGGCAACATGTTGCGTTGCCTTGTCCAAGACAATCCGAGGAAATGGGATGAAGTTCTGAGCCAAGTAGAATTTGCCTACAATTCTATGCCTAACCGATCCTCTGGTATGTGCCCTTTCAATATCGTCTACACTAAATCTCCTAACCATATTGTAGACATCACTGTTCTTCCAAAATGCCACAATTCGGTGGCAACAAAAATGGCAAGTGATTTCAAAGACATGCTCGAGAATGTCCGCCGTTCGTTGGAAGTGGCCAACGAATCCTATAAGCAAGCAGCCGATACACACAGACGCTTCAGAACGTTCCAGCCCGGAGATTTGGTCATGGTGCGGTTGAGGAAGGAACGACATCAGACTGGAACATACTCCAAACTCGCCCCAAGGAAGCTCGGTCCGGTTGCCATTAAACACAAAATCAGCGACAATGCCTACGTGGTGGAGCTGCCTCCCGACGTACTTACATCGGCCACCTTCAACGTCGCCGATATCAGCCCTTATTACCCGCCGGATTCCGCTATCACTGAAATTGATTCATCGGATATGAATCTTTCTGTAGCCGGGGAGAACTGATGTGGAATGACTCTGTTCCACATGGAGGCTAGACCGCAGAGTAGCCGTTGGACCGGAGGAGCATTATACCCAGATTCCTTTTACCGTTAGGATACTTTTTGTTCCACTACTATCCTAGCCACTTATAGTAGTACAGCACTTATGCACTTTTTCATTTACTTTTAGCTTTCTTAGTATTATGCCTGCATATTTGAGGCGGAGAAGGTTGGAGGAGGACTTAGCTTTTATGATATAGAAATATTGCTCTAGCAATTTACTGTTCCATTGGTTCCATTGCTTTCTCTGTGTCTTTGTTTTTGTTGCTCCCACAGCAGGCAGGTATAGCATTTTTATTTTGATCGTCGCATTTAGTGCAAATTATTACGTCCGGTCATCGGACCTAGAAATAGGTTCGGACATCCACTAAAAATTTTTCACGTGGACTGTGCGCAGTCAAAAAAACGCATTCAAAGCACACTTAAAGCGCACCTAAAGCGGAGTCAAAACACACAGTCAAAGTGCAGTCCACGTGGCTAATTTTATTGAATGTCCGGACCTATTCTAGGTCCGGTGACCGGACCTAATAATTTGGCCGCATTTAGTGTTTTTCACATAAGGAACAGATCGAGCTGATGACCATCTCTAACTGGAATTCCCTCAATAATTATTTTAGTCTTAATTTCTATGAGTTTAAAATTAATTTATGGCAACTCAAATTTATTTTCCTTTAGGTAAATTTGATTCAACACGATGAATTCCGTGACATAAAGATAAAAAGATAAATAACAAAAAGATAAAATACAAATATTTAAAATTTAAGTATATTTTAAAAAGAAGATAAAACATATTTTTAATTATTTCAGAAAATTTAAACATCCCCAAATTTTAAATAAATGTACAATCTATAATTAATTAAGTAATTAGAATAAATAATATTCATATATTTTGATAGAAATTATATTGGGATCGATGAACTTGAATATTATTAGATTGATTTTAGAATTAGTGCAATACAAAATTTTTATATGTTGCACTAATCTTAAAATAAATTCAATAATTTTTAAATTCATTCAGATGCAAATTATATAAGTATATTTTAGCATATAATTAATTTTCTAATTAATTTGCCTTATTCTGATACAAAATATAAAATTATTATTAGGATATTCTAAAATATTTTTCCTTATAATCTGTATTTATCTTAATTATATATAATTTCAGATATATATAATTTCAATTAAATTTCAAAATTATGTAAATTAATAGCCTTTTTTATAATTAGTTTAAAAGTTAACTCATAATATAGATCAATTTTCACATTGCTCGAACTCGAGCTGAAACTGAACTTTTTGAGTGGAAATGCACATTTTAGAGTTTGGTTCCAAACCAGAGAGGCTTGGGATAAGTTCGATTAGCTGCAATGGAAATCGATCAAGCAGGCAAAACAAACGGTCAACAGCCTTTGTTTCCTACTCCTTCATCAACACCGCCGCCGCCTCCACCGCCTCCACAAATAAGCCTTTCCCTGAAACGACTTCTGACCATCGTGAACTGTCTCCTACTGTGCCTCGGCAACGCCGGCGGACCCATAATCGTGCGCATCTACTTCCTCCACGGCGGCCATCGCCAGTGGCTCTCTGCCTGGCTCGAAACCGCCGGTTGGCCCCTCCTTCTCTTCCCCCTCTCCCTCTCCTTCCTCTATCGCCGGCGCTCTAACCCATCCGCCCCCGCCGTTCTCATCACTCCTCGCCTCATCCTCGCCTCCGCCTTCATTGGTCTCCTCACCGGCGTCGACGATTACCTCTACGCCTACGGCCTGGACTTCCTGCCGGTGTCCACGTCAGCTGTTCTTATCGCGACGCAATTGGCTTTCACGGCTTTATTTGCGTATTTCATCGTGCGGCAGAGGTTCACGCCCTATTCGATCAATGCGGTGGCGCTGTTGACAGTAGGCGCGGCGATACTGGCGATGCACGCGAGCAGTGATAGACCGGCGGGAGTGAGCGTTGGTGGGTATTGGAAGGGGTTTGTACTTACGCTTGGGGCGGCGGCGCTGTACGGGCTAGTTTTGCCACTGGTGGAGCTGACTTACTCAAAAGCCGGGCAGCCGGTGACTTATACGTTGGTTATGGAGATGCAGCTTGTTATTGGCTTCTTTGCTACTGCATTCTCAACCGTCGGCATGATCATCAACAAGGATTTTCAGGTGTGCCGTGAAATGTTTTAATTTCGTGTTTCTGTGATATTTTATGCTTAATTATTATTTTTTTGAAAAGTTTTTATAATTTCATCGAGAGAAAAATCTCATCATTTATTTTAAAAAGAAAGTTTTAACCTTCCTATCAATTTAATTTTAGGCGAAATTTTGAAAAGGATCAACGTTTAAAATTTTCTTAACACAAGAAACGTAATTAAGAACAAATTCTAAAGATAAAAAACACATTTTTTTTTTCGTTTTCGATTAAAATGCAATTATAATTTACATTTTAACGAAGAACAGCAAAAAAATTTTGCGTTTTCAAAGGAAAAGAAATTTTTTTACGTTTTCTGCTAAAAGGTTTTTTTTGGTGTTTACGTGTTTTTCCGTTTATGTGTTTTTCTATTGCTATCCTTCAAAACTCTAAAATCTTATTTACAAATTATTGAGATTAATTAATTTTGATGTTAAATTTATAGAATTATTTGACTAAATAGATTTCAAATTAAATTAAAATGATTGATTAAAATTTGAGAGAATGAAGTTATAATTAAATTTAGTGATGAATTTAATTATATTTAGTTTTAAAATATATTTTTAATTGTTTTGTAACTCAAATAATATTAATATACTAATAAGTTGAAAAATCTTGTTCTATGTAAAATATTTTTTTATGTTATGTTATTATAAAAAATATAATATGTAATAATTTTGTATATTTTAATTTGTAATAGAAGATAAAATCTATTTGCTATTAAGTTTATGTTGATTTTTGTAATATACTGAATTTAACATTATATTTTCTTTTTTATTTAATGAAGATTAATTGTTAAAAATTTTATATTAATACTTTTTTATATTTCAAGATTTTGAAGAAATTAAAAGGTTTTTATATGATTTAAACTAAAAAGGGAAATATTTTTGAACAGGTACCGCTAAAAATTAAATTATTACTTGAAGCATAAGATAACAAATAGATTTTCTCTTCTATTACAAATTAAAATATACAAAATTATTACATATTATATTTTTTATAATAAAATAACTTAAAAAGATTTTACAAAAAACAACATTTTCAATTTCTTAGTATATTAACATTATTTGAGTTAAAAAAATGTTTAATATATTTTTAAGTTAAATATAATTAAATTCATCATGCTTTCATGCCAATGCAATACTCATTATCTTAGCCGGAATTAATTCTGCTTCAGGCGCTGACACGAGAAGCGGCGAATTTCGGCTTGGGAGAGACGAAGTACTACTTGGTGCTTAGTTTCGCAGCCATCTTGTGGCAGTGCTTCTTTCTCGGCGCAGTCGGGGTGATCTCTTGTGTGAACACGCTGCTCGCCGGAATCCTGATCGCCGTATTCATCCCCATGGTGGAGGTCTTGGCCGTCGTCTTCCTTCACGAGAACTTCAGCATTGAGAAAGGCATGGCTTTGGTTCTCTGTCTATGGGGATTGGCTTCTTATTCTTATGGAGAGTACCGTGAAGCGAAGGAGAAGAAGGAACAAATCGCTTCTCCTCAAGTTCAAACTTCGGCAGTTTAGATCTCTTCAGCACAGAAAGGCAAACAATAATTCGATCAGAAACTTAAATTTTAAATCATTTAAGTTGAAGATGCTCATCTATAGCAAGTGATAGCGTTTCTTTAAAAAAAAAAAAAAATGGGACAAAATTTCATCATAACATTTTTTAAGATGATTTTTTTGTATCATTTAAATTAATTTTAAGATAAATTAATTGCATGCAAATATACTCGTAATCTATCAATACTTATACTAATTTCTTCTAGAAGTTACATGACAAGAAAGGAATACTAGACTTCATGATTCAGGCCGTGCATGGGGGCATTGTAACGGAGGTGTTAAAATTTGCACGTTCGCGGCTTATTTTTGGCAACCAAAATACCTCTCCCCCAGTATGCTGTGTTCCGTTGTTCTCTGATACTAGAAAAAGGCGTTACTATCCATCCTCTTTGCTGGGGCATGGTCTCCCAGCAAAGATGTTGAAGGAGATTATGAACAATTAGATAATGTTAATGATTCTTCTGAAAATCCTTTACAAAAAATAGACGACCTTAGCGATTGTAGTCACTTAAAACATCAATCAATTTCAATTTCTACAATTTGTAAGGAAAAAAATGGCTCTAGATTCTTACAAAATCAAATTACGCTAGTATATAAGTGCATGCATAAATATTAGAGCAGTGTCAAATATATCACAATCAACAAGCTATCATTAATTACTCTCCGATGCAATTAACATGCTTGATCAGATCACAAAAGTATTTGAAAATGTATCAATTTACTTGTACTCAATAATGCGGTTTGAGTATCCTATCAAGAAAGAAGTGTTTATGTCAATATTTCATGGACGAAAAATTCATTATCTTTATTACTGCTACGAATATTGGGATGCATAGTTTCTCAATTTCATATATGTTTTAACTAATGCATTCAATGTATCTTCCTACATCTGAAAAACTTAGTCCTATTAGCTGGAAAAATTAGGTAATATTTTAAATTTGAAAATTGTGAACCTATAGTTTTCTTTACTTTGAAGAATTATACTCTAACTATAGAACCATTAAATCATTTTGACCTTTCTACTGTTGTAGAAATATGCTGGTATGTCTGCAATTATCTTAGGTAGTAAGAACTTTGAGTTGTCTTGGCAGTGCACTTTAGCGCCTTGCAATTTCATCAGGACTGCCAATTTTTTTTTGCTCTATTATTGTTCTAAAATGAGAACATCCATTAAGATTTCTTGCTAACATAATGATAACATTCACATTTCATTATAATTTAAAACACATTTATGTTCATGTGGATGAAATTGTTTCCAACATCCCGCATTGCCCTCCATTAATACAAACAATTGTCTTTGTTCCTATCATGCCAACTAGAACTGGGCATAATTCCAGGAACTCGACCAACTCAATTAACTTGATTGAACCTCTGTTCAAATTTGGACATTTATTTAGGCTTGGTCCTCTTGAGCGAGAGCCAGAGACGGACACAAGCAGTGGAGAAAGGAAAATAGGAAACTAAAGATTACTTTTCATTTTAATTCTATCGAACCGAGTACAGTAGGTATTTATAAAACTAGAGTAAAGGCAAGAGGGCAAAACGTCTTAATGACATGGCATTGGTTATACAAGAAGGTACAATTCTTGTATAGCTTATAGGCCCCCTCAAACTGATGACTGTGATGCAGTAATCAGTTTGTTACATAACAATTTAAAGCGACTAATAGGTAGCGGTTTGGTGAAAACGTCCGCGATTTGATCATTAGTGCATATATGATGAACGACTAGCTGATTTGAGCGGATGCAGTCTCGTATGAAATGACAGTCGACGTCGATGTGTTTCGTTCTAGCGTGATATACCGGGTTGTTGGCGAGAGCAATGGCGGAGGTGTTGTCGCAGTAGATGGTGGTGGGAGATGTTTGAGGAAGGTGGAAGTCCGCAAGAAGCCGACGAAGCCATATGACTTCCGATGCTCCGGAAGCCAAAGCCCGGTATTCTGCTTCGGTAGATGATCGCGCGACGGTAGATTGCTTTTTAGCTTGCCAGGATATAAGAGATTTACCCAGAAAATTACAATACCCGGAAATTGATTTGCGGTCGTGGGTATTGTTTTCCCAATCGGCATCGACGTAGCCATGTAGAGTGACGTTGTCTCGGTGGAGCGGGATGCCTGTAGAGGTGGATCCTTGGATGTAACGAAGTAGCCTTTTAAGGTCATCGAAGTTGCTGTTGAGAGGAACTTGCATGTGTTGGCTCAACTGTTGCACAGCGAACTGGATATCCGGGCGAGTTAAGGTTAGATATTGCAGCGATCCAATGAGTTTGCGGTAGAGATGAGGGTTGGGAAACTCTGTGCTAGTGTTTGTGGAGGTTCCGATTTTGCAAGAGATGGGAGTGGCCACCGGTTTTGAGTACTGCATTCGTGCTTTTACCAGAATTCGTTTGGCGTATTGCTGTTGGTGAAGGATTACTCCGTAGGAGGTGTTTGTGGTTTGAATGCCAAGGAAGTTGGCCAGTGGTCCCAAGTTTCGCATTTGGAACTTATCGTGGAGACTTGTTAGGAGGCGGTTGATCTCCGATGTCGAGTTGCCGGTGAGGAGAATATCGTCGACGTATATAAGGATGTAGAGTTGGTTGAGTCCCGATTTGTAGATGAAAAGAGACGGGTCAGCGTGGCTAATGGTGAAACCGAAAGATTGAAGATGATGAGAGAGAATGGCATACCATTCGCGTGGAGATTGTTTTAGTCCGTAGAGAGCTTTGTTTATTTTGCACACGTATGTTGGATGAACGACATCTTGAAACACGGGTGGTTGTTCCATGTAGACGGTCTCGGATAGTTGGCCGTGCAAGAAGGCATTAGAAATGTCGAGTTGGTGAATGTCCCATTTGAAGTGGAGAGCGACGAGAATAAAGACTCGGACGGTGGGAATTTTTGCGACGGGACTGAATGTTTCCAAGTAATCGATGCCGTGTTCTTGGTTGAATCCCTTTGCAACGAGTCGGGCTTTATACCGTGCGACGGAGCCGTCAGATTTGAGCTTAGTTCTGTAAGTCCATTTGCAGCCGAGTATGTTTTGGGATGGGTGAGGAGGTACAAGATTCCAAGTTCCTTGCATTTGTAAGGCTTGGAATTCTTGTGACATAGCTGCGCGCCATTGCTCACTTTTGCTAGCTTGAGTGTAAGTGGTGGGTTCGGAGTCGTTAAAAATGTGAGAGAGATTAAAGATTTTCTTAGGTTTAGAATTGCCTGTCTTGGATCTAGTGGCCATATGATGGGTGATAGGTTGGGGTATGGGATAGATACTGCAAGGAATGGTAGTAGAAGTAGTGTTAGAATTGTGGTTGTGGGAGGTAGCCGATATGGTAGGAGCCGTAGATTGTAAGGTTCGGGTGTTGATCTGGATTGTAGGAGTTGGCTTAGTGTGAGTGGGAATGTGAGTGTTGATAGTCCGCGGGAGGCAATTAGTAGGGACAAGGAGGAGCAGAGGGATGTGAGGGAACGGGCTGTGAGTTGGTGAATTCGGAATAATTTGATTTTTGAAAGGAAAAATCTGTTCGTTGAATATAACGTGGCGGGATGTGTACACTTTGTTGTTTTGAGTATCAAGACAACGATACCCTTTCTGAAGGGGGGCATAGCCGATGAAGACGCACGGATGTGAGAGCGGGGACAATTTGTGACTGGAATACGGCTTGAGCCACGGGTAGCAGAGAGATCCGAGCACCTTTAAATCCTTATAGTTCGGTGGTTCTTGATACAAGATTTCGTGAGGAGATTTGTTGTGCGTGTTAGGGGAAGGAAGTTTGTTAATGAGGTAGACCGCGGTGAGTAGAGTATCTACCTATAGGTAGGAAGGGAGAGAGGCTTCTATGAGCAAGGTTCGAGTAGTCTCGGAAATGTGGCGGTGTTTGCGCTCAGCGACGCCGTTTTGGGACGACGTATAGGGGCATGTGAACTGATGAAGAATACCTTGTGTGGCGAGATAAGTCTTGAATTTGTTGTTGATGAACTCGCCTCCGCCGTCTGTCCGAATCTTACAAATTTGAGTTTGAAATTGTACTTCGATCATTTTCTTGAATTCAAGAAATTTTGTGAAGACGTCCGACTTGTGCAGTAGAGGATAGATCCATGTGTATTTGGAATAATCGTCGATAAAGCTAACATAGTATCTAAAGCCATAGTTAGAAATAATTTGGGCCGGGCCCCAAACGTCAGAATGAACTAACTCGAAAGGAAAGGAGCTATTATTAACAGATCTTTGAAAAGGTAAACGATGGCTTTTGGCCATTCTACAAGAATTGCAATTTGCGGAGAAAGATTTATTACAAATATGAGGAAACTGTTTTCTTAGTTGAGACAAAGTGGCCGACGAGGGATGTCCGAGGCGCCGGTGCCAGAGATTGTGGACGGTCTGGACGGATATGAGAGCGAGCTGTGATGTTGCGTCGTTCTTGTTCTTGGTTGGACGTAGGGGATATAGTCCGTTAATACACGGAACAGTGAGAAGAGTTGTGTTGTTCGTCTGATCCTTGATGACGTAGCCATGCGAAGAAAAGGTAATATTGCAATTGTTGTCGTTAGTAAGTTGATGAACAGATAGTAAGTTGAAAGAAAGATTAGGGACGAAGTTTAATTGAGAAAGTTGGAGATTACCTTGCGGAGTGGGTAACAGACCTTTGCCGGTGTGGTGAATAGGAAACTGCTGACCGTTTCCTATGGTGACTTGAGTAGATTCGGTGTAGGGATGGGAGTTATGAAGTTGTGATGGATCCGAGGTGAGATGGGAGGACGCTCCGCTATCGAGAAACCACTCTGTCGGTGGCGAAGGAGCTAGTGACGTGAAGAGAGCGGTGTTGGGTTGTTCGGTATCATATTGGTCGTCATGACGGTGCCAACATTTGACTGCGGAGTGACCGTTCTTGCCGCAAATTTGGCAAGTAACTGCGGAACGAGGTGGTCGTCCTCCTCTGTTGTTAGAAGAAGAGTTTCGGTTGGTGTAGTAGGAACGACCACGGGTGGAGTTAGATCGGCCTCGCCCACGTCCGCGCTGGGCAGCAAGAGCTGTATAACTCCCCGAAATTTGGAGCGAGTGGAGTTCGCGGGCGGTTTCGTGTGCGAGATTCAATTCCTCGCTGCAAAGTAAGGTGTAGAGATCGTTCAGGGAGAGCGGTTGGAGGTTTGTGCGGATTGATGTTTTGAACGATTGATAGGTGGATGGGAGGCCATCCAGTGTATAATGAATGATTTCTTCTGCGACGATGGGAGCCCCGGCTGCAGCGAGCAAGTCGACCTTTGTCTTGATTTCAAGAAGATATTGTGCCATACTCTTGTCCTTCATGGTGAGATACTGGAGTTCATGTTTGAGCTGGATTATTCTTGATCGAGAGCTAGATTGAAGCCGTCGGTCAAGAATAGACCATATTTCGTGACAGTGCTCAACGGAAAGAACGTAGGGAAGTATTGATGGCGAGATGACAGAGTATAAGGCCGCCGCAAGATTCTGATCAATCAAGATCCAGTTGGTGTGAGCGGGATTCAGGACGATTTGGCCCGAGGCGGAGGTGATGTTCTCCGGCGGGATGGATGAGGAGCCATCCAAGAAGCCATGGTAGCCATTTGCCCGAAAGAGTTTGAGAACCTGAGATCGCCATAGGGGGTGATTTTCGGCGGTTAGAGAGTTGGCGATGATGTTCTTGACATTGCTCATGAGAAATTTGAGGGCGGTGGGGAATGAGGGGCTGCTTTGCGGTTGATCGTCGGAGACGAGAGAGGGAGGAGTAGAGGTGGCCGTAGAGGTTTCCATGAATAAGGAATGATCGATTGGAGGGAGGGAGGGGAAGAAGAAGCTATTTCTCTGATACCATCTTGAGCGAGAGCCAGAGACTGACACAAGCAGTGGAGAAAGGAAAATAGAAAACTAAAGATTACTTTTCATTTTAATTCTATCGAACCGAGTACAGTAGGTATTTATAAAACTAGAGTAAAGGCAAAAGGGCAAAACGTCTTAATGGCGTGGCATTGGTTATACAAGAAGGTACAATTCTTGTATAGCTTATAGGTCCCTGGTCTAACTGTCTGAAGTGATGAACTTGCTGTGGATAGGAATGCGTAAATTTCCCCATTGTAATTGGAATTGAGATTTTCTATTGCTTATCATTTCTAAGTTGTAAAACTTACGGACAATCATAAAATTATTATAAGCAATGACACTATTTTTCATAACAATGAGTCGGAATTGTTTTTCTCCTTAAGAGGCACTTGTAGGAGCAATAAACAAAGAAAAGTAAAATAAATTTTCCGCCTTATGAAACAAAATCATACCTATCTTTTCATTTTGATGTGGAGGATCTTCAATGAACTTATCCTGGTGGATATATTTATGCAGACCCAAGGAATTCAAATGTTTATCAATGTTATTATTATGTGGATATCACATCTTTTTCTCATGTTTTCATGTTTAATGAATATTATAGAAAATTTTGGAATCACTTTTTCACATTAACTTGACTAATATTGATAATATTGGGTTTTCTTAACAAGTCTTCTAAAAGGCATTATCTTGTTTTCTGCCTTGTGTTAATCTACTGGTCTATCTGGAAAGAAAGAATTTTATTTTGCTATTCTAATTTAAATGTAGCATATACAAGTATGTTGATTTATAAGTAAATTCTTCAAAGTTTTTTCTTTTGTTGAACAAGATGCTACAATCATCTTATTTAAAATGCATTTTATATCAGGGCAATGATAACAAACTAGCACAACTTTTCACTATGACTCATGAAGTTTGTAGCAATTGCATATTTTTATTTATGTAGTATTTCTAATGCAAAGCAATTGAATGATAAAAGCACAAACTTAATAATTCAAAAATTATTCAGATAATCATATATAAATACCTTGTTGACATGTTGTTATGAATTGAAAGTTAGTAATATATTGTCTTTATTGTGTTTGTCAATATACGAATGCTAATGTGCATAGAAATGATTTGCTACTACAGAATCGACGCATCTAATAAAGTACAAATGTCAATATTTTATTGGAGTCTGAATATAGAGCTACGTTTGGACTCTGTGCAGATTAATTCATCCGCACTCACGGCAGCTCGTGCTGCCTAACAAACCATCCTTTGATTTCTTATATAAGCACACCACTTCACTCTGTGAAAGGTTAATAATGAAATACAGAAGACCTCTATTATGTTTCTTCCTTTTATCTTTATCACTTTCCTGCTTTTCACGATACTCAATATGGATTATGGAGCTTCTTGTGTTTCTCTTATCTGATTTTATCTGAACATGCTGATTTGAGTCCAGGGCTTTCTGCCCACTTTTTAGACTTATTGGCATTTTTTAAAGAAGATTGGACATTTGGAAAAGTAAGGTGGGGAGCAGGCGATTATATGAGTGACTTGATCTTCAGAGTTGGGAGAGGTCTGTCAGCCATATTTAAAAAAAAAAAAAAAATTTGTTTAGGTTATCAAATTGTTTAGATTAATTCATTTAAATAAAATGTCAATGCTATTTAAAATATAATTTTATTTCTAAAATTTTTTATTTAAATAAAGCAAAATTGGCATTATAATTTGCTTTTTTAATTTAAGATAAAATATGAAGTCATAATAAATAATCAAAAAATAAAAATAATTTTTTTTTGTGAATTGTGATAATTATATAGGCATCAGTTGGATGTCTGCTTTGAAAGATCCGCATTCTTGATGGCTTCAATTTTTGCATGCACAGGGATATTATCAATAATATAATTTTATCACAAATAAATAATTCATTTAAATATTATTTAATAATTCTTTCATCCCAACCACCACTTCCAACTCATCCAATGGAGAAATTATTGTGTGCGGAATCCAAATACATTCGGAGACGAATCCGGTTGCGTCACGTCACCGGATGCACTGGGCCCCAGTGATGTGGCATGCCCGAATTCACCTTCGAACATGTCGGATTCTGCACACAATAATTTCTCCATCCAATGACAGCCAACCTTAAAACTGGCTCTCTTAAACCGAGACAAAGGCTAAATCTCCTTCATACACATCCATCCTGATTCCTCTTTGGAGCCAGAACCAACGAATTACTCTGAGGCTATGAAATTTCCTCAATAGAGGAAAGCTATGGTAGAGAAATTCTTTGCATTACAAAAGCAAGGCACATGGCAACTTGTTCCATCTCTTGCTAATACGCCTATACTAGGCAGCCGTTGGATATTTAGAACAAAATACCATTATAATGAAACAATTGCAATGTTTAAAGCAAGACTTGTTGTGCAAGTCAACTACCAATTGTACGGCATCAATTACCTTGAAATGTTCAGTATAGTAGCTAAGTTCTCCACTATAAGAATTCTTCTAACTTTTGCATTTGTCAACAAGTGACAACTACATCAATTGGAAGATGATAACTCATCTTAATCATGTTTGTCAAGTTAAGAAAGTTATATAAGGACTCAAACAAACACCAAGACAATGGTTCAATATCTTTTCTAGCTACCGTCGCAGTAGCGATTTTCATTGTTCTTTGGCAAATGGAGCTTGTTGTGTTTCTCTAATCATATTTTTTTTTCTGAACATGCTGATTGACTCCAGGGCTTTATTTCCTCAAAAAACAAAAGTCCAGGGCTCTCTGCCCATTTTTTAGACTTTACTGACATTTGGAAATGTAAAATGGGGGGCTGAACATTATATGACTGACTTGATCTCCGGAGTTGTGGGAGGCCGGCCTGCCATTATTATTATTATTATTAATTATTTAATTTTTATTTATTTATCAATTTGTTTAGATTAATTCATTTAAATAAAATTTCAATGTTTTTTAAAATATAATTTTATTTCTAAATTTTTCTATTTAAATTAAGCAAAATTTGCATTATAATTTGTTTTTTTTAAGTAAGATAAAATATTAAGTCATAATAAATAATAATAAAAAACTATTTTTTTTTTTGTGATAATTATATATGTAGAGCAGCAAGAGATCTTGATTTACAAGATCTGGAAGAAGCGAAAGAAAGAAACAGAGAAAGCAGACATGGAAAATATGGAAAAACTAAAGTAAATCTTATTTCCCAACGTAAGTATAGTACAAAGTATATATAAAGCTAATTTCTACTAGACACAAGGCAGCTACCAATCAGAGATGTACACGTCATTATTGTTTTGATTTATTTACATTGTGTTTATCTACTAATAGCCCCCCCGCAAACTGATGCGTTTGACGAAACAGTCAGTTTGAGTTTGAGTGTCTGAAACCTTGGAGTATATAATGGTTTTGTAAATATATCGGCTACTTGATCCAGTGTGCTGATTGGTAGAATGCGAATATTCTTGTGTTGAATATGATCTCGAACAAACCGTTGATCGATTTCGATGTGTTTTGTACGAGCGTGGAACACCGGGTTATTTGCCAAGGCAATGACAGAGGTGTTGTCACAATAGATGTCAGCAGGTTGAGATTGAGTAATTTGAAATTCCGTAAGCAGCTTTTGTAGCCAGATAACGTCAGCAATAAGAGCAGCTAGGGCCCTATATTCGGATTCAGTGGAGGACCGGGCCACTGTGTGTTGCTTCTTTACTGTCCAGGAGATGAGAGTGTCTCCTAAAAATGTGCAATACTCGGATGTCGACTTCTGAGTTGTCGGATCACCAGCCCAGTTCGCATCTGAAAAGGAAGTCAGAGATAAATTAAACCGTGTGATGGGTATACTGAAATGCAACGTACCTTTGATATACCGAAGCAGACGTTTTAGAAGAAAGGCATGTTGAGGCAGAGGATTATGCATGTTTTGAGACAGAAGGTTAACACTATAAGCGATGTCCGATCTCGTAAGTGTTAGGTATTGTAAGGATCCCGTGAGACGCCTGTATAGTTGATGATCGGAAAGGAGATTGTCCGGCTGAAACTCTTTAGGAAATTTTGTACATGTAGGATTATTTATGGGATTGCAATGCGAAAGTGCAGCCAGATCAAGCAAAGAGCGGGCATAATTTGATATGAGGTAAGTTGTGAACGTGTTATACCATTAGGGGAGCATGTTTAAGATCATATAAGGCTTTGTGTAAGCGGCAGACATAGTTCGAATGTGTAGAATCCTCAAAGCCTTTCGGTTGTTTCATGTAGACAGTTTCGTTAAGCCGACCGTAAAGAAATGCATTGGCGACATCAAGCTGTTGAACCTGCCAATCATTATATAGAGCAATTGTAAGCAAGATGCATATAGTAGGTAATTTAGCCACCGGGCTAAATGTTTCATTATAATCCAGGCCAAATTCTTGGTTATTTCCCAATGCCACTAAGCGAGCTTTATATTTAGCAATCGATCCGTTTGCATGCATCTTAGTGCGGTACGTCCATTTACAACCAAGGACGGAGGAGTCGGGTGGCGGAACAAGACTCCAACTTCCCTGCTGTTGTAAAGCAAAGAATTCTTCGGACATAGCTTTGCGCCAGGCAAGATGTTTAACGGCTTCTGAGTAGGTTGTAGGATCAGACGGAGTGGACTGAGAGGTGTGCTGATGTAGAAGATTGAGGCGGCTGGCTGGTTTTAATGAGCCTGTTTGAAATCTAGTAATCATAGGATACCTACTGGGTGCAATGGGAGAATTATGCATTGAAATGTCATCAGAATTGGGAGTTGGCAGCGGAGATTGAGGCAGATTTGTGTTTATGGATTCATGTGGCAGATTCGCTTGTGATGCATGGGGATATTGGGCTTGATTATTGTGGGGAAGCTGGGAAGATATCAGTGTCAGAAGGAATAGAATTGTGGTGGTAGATTGAGTGGTTTTGTCCTCAGAGGGTGTAGAGAACGGAAATTGATGCTCGTCAAAGGTGAGATGTCTAGAAATGATAATTTTCTTTGAGGAAAGATCTAGACATTTGTAGCCTTTGTGAGAGTCGGAATAGCCGAGAAAAACACAGATTGTAGATTTCGGTTGTAGTTTATGGCGAGCATGCAGACGTGTAAGAGGGAAGCATGCACAACCAAAAGTGCGTATAATTTGGTTTGATGTGATGGAGATGTTCAAACGGAGATATATGGTGAGTGTTTGTCGACGGCATGCGATTTATAAGATAAATAGCTGTGAGAACGGCATCAGGCCAGTAGATGTAAGGAACTTGGGCAGTGCATAAAAGAGAGCGTGTAGTTTCGATTATATGCCTATGCTTTCGCTCGGCGATGCCATTTTGTTGGGGTGTGTATGGACAAGATAATTGATGAGAGATACCATTCATTTTAAGGTAGTGAGTGAATTTGTGACTCAAATATTCCCCACCACTGTCAGTACGCAAACTTTTGATTTGTTTGGAGGTATACTTCTCAATTTGCGATTTGAACGTAATAAAGATATCGAAGACTTCATATTTAAAACACATAGGATAAATTCACGTAAATCTAGAAAAATCATCAACAAAAATAACGTAATACTGAAATCCACATGCAGACACAACGGGCGCAAGGCCCCAAATATCAGAATGTATAAGTTCTAACAAAGATTCTTTTCTTGAAACAGAGCGTTCAAAAGGAATTTTGTGTCATTTGGAAAGATTACAAGAATTGCAAGTAGTATTTTGAAAATTTATATGTAAGCTAGGATTGGAAGCAGCAATAGTATGTAAAATGAACTTGTTTGGATATCCCAAACGGTTATGCCATGAGAAGCCTGAGGAAATAGCAGCCGAGTGTGCCTGTTTCAGATTTTCAGAAAAATTTCTGATTGGATAAAGGCCATTGTTACATGGTCCTTGAAGAAGTACCTCTTATGTCTTCAAGTCCTTCAAAAGAAAACCGTTAGGAGCAAAAGTAATAGAAATATTGTTGTCTTTTGTAAGCTGCGATATGGACAGTAAGTTGTATTTAAGCTTAGGAGTATGAAAGAGTTGAGAGAGCATGAGCTTACGAGTAGGCGTAGGAAGCAAACCTGAGCCAGAATTGGCTATACTCACTGAAGTTCCATCTCCGATGGTTATGCCGTTTGAACCGTGGTAAGGTGAGGAAACAGATAGATTCTCAAGAGAATTGGTGAGATGCGAGGTTGCTCCGGAGTCTAGAAGCCAGTCCGTGGTAGGTGTCGCATGGTCTGCAGTTAGTGTCGTGTTGGAGTTGGTAGAGTTCTTGGGAATGTATTGAGGATTGAGTCGATGCCAGCAGTTCGGAGCCGCATGACCTTTCTTGAAACAAATCTGACAAATGACAACATAGTTCGTTATCTGATGATTTGAGGAATTGTTATATTGCGAACCGCGTCCACGGTTACGACGACCTCGTCCGCGACTGGAGACCATGGCAACATTCGGATCGTGCGTGGACGACAGGCGAGACTGATCAGAAGCAAGATTAACTTCTTCGCTAAGAAGAAGAGCATAGAGGTTGTCCAAGCTAATAGGTGTTAGCATGGTTCTAATGGTTGTCTTGAAGGATTGGTAGGAGGGTGGTAGTCCTTTAAGGATATACATGATTATGTCTTCGGTATCCACATTTGATCCAGCCGACGCAATGTTATTGACTAAAGTTTTAATATCGGCTAGGTATTGAGTCATTGTGGAGTTTTTGAGAGAAATATTGTGCAATTCGTTCTTTAGTTGTATAACTTTAGAACGATTATTAGATTGAAAACATGATGCAAGGGTACTCCATATATCAGCAATGGATTCAAGGTGAATTATGTATGGAAGGATTGAGGAGGAGATAGTAGAGCAGATGGCTGCGGAAATATTCTGGTCCTCAAGAAGCCATTGCGCGAAATTAGGATTAGGTATGGAGGTTCCGTCCGATTGAACAAGAGATCTGGATGGTTTTGCGATATTTAGGTCAAGAAAGGAGTCAAATCCGTGTTGGCACGAAGGACTTTGGTAATTTGGGATCTCCATATGGAGTAATTTTTAGAAGTTGGATCTGGACAATGGATTTGAGGTTAGAAACAACCAATTTCAAAGTGGAGGATAGAACCAGCGTTTCTTGAGTCGTCGATCCCTCGTGTTCGTCGATTTGCGAAGTTGCTGTGTTCGTCATTTTCACGGAAGTTGATCACCTGCTCTGATACCATGTAGAGCAGCAAGAGATCTTGATTTACAAGATCTGGAAGAAGCGAAGGAAAGAAACAGAGAAAGCAGACATGGAAAATATGAAAAAACTAAAGTAAATCTTATTTCCCAACGTAAGTAGTACAGAGTATATATAAAGCTAATTTCTACTACTAGACACAAGGCAGCTACCAATAAGAGATGTACACGTCATTATTGTTTTGATTTATTTACATTGTGTTTATCTACTAATAATATAGGCATCAGTTCGATGTCTACTTTGAAAGATCCTTAATCTTGATGGCTTCAGCGCTGTATGCACAAGGATATTATCAATATTCAATACTATAATTTTATCGTAAATAAATAATTCATTTAAATATTATTTAATAATATATAATAATTGTTATACAAATAATTTGCATTCTTCATCTCTATTACAATTACTAGTCTCGCTTCCGTGAAGGATCTACTGAAATTTTATTTTCGATATAATAATATATTTGGTAATTGAAAATTTTATTCATAAGCAAATCTCTTCGATAAATAACTTATTTGCTTTATAAACCATCAAACACGCAAACCAAGAGTAATTAGTATTGCATTAGAGAAACAAAGAAAAACAGAAGGAGAGAAAGAAAGAGCAATATATTCTTCTAAATCCATAAGCCATGGCTATTGAATCCCAAGTGGTGTATAATAACTCAATCAACCAAGAAAGCCCGGCAAGCAAAAAGAGGCTATCACCCTTCCTCTTCCTCAACCTCTTCTTCCTCGTCATTGGCTGCGGCGGCATGCCACTTCTCCTCCGGCTCTACTTCGTTCACGGCGGCCATCTTATATGGTTCTCCACATTCCTCCAAACTGCTGCCTTTCCTCTCCTCCTCCCTCCTCTCCTAATCTCCAACTCAAACAAACCCAAACTCTGCTCCCTCAGAACTCCACCCCTCCTCCTTTCATGCACCATCCTCGGCTTGCTCACCGGCCTCGTCAACCTCTTCTACGCCTACGGCCTCTCTTACGTCCCCGTCTCGATCTCTTCGCTTCTCCTCTCCACACAGCTCAGCTTCACCGCGCTCTTCTCGTTCCTTATAGTGAAGCAGAGGTTCACTCCGTTCTCGATCAACGCGGTGGTTTTGCTGACCGTTGGGGCTGTGATTCTGGGTGTAAATTCTGCCGGGAATCGGCCAGAGGGAGAGAATCGGACGCATTATTACTTTGGATTCGCCATGACGCTCGGGGCAGCGCTGCTCGACGGGCTATTGCCGACGCTATCGGAGTTGATGTACAAGAAGGCGAGGCAGCTGGTGACTTACACGATGGTGTTGGAGACGCAGGTGGTCATGGGTTTTTTTGCCACGGCTTTCTGCGCCGTGGGGATGTTGATCAACAATGAATTCCAGGTGAGAATAACCTCTTGATTAAAACGATTATATTTTTATTATTCCATTTATTAAGTAAAGTTTACTAAAACGAATTTTGAATTATTCAAGGCATCGGATGATTAATACACAATCAAAAGATTATACGAACGGATAAATGCTATCTCCATCTTCAGAAGCTTTTCAGTCTTAAGAACGAAAATTAAATAATTTCAACTGACTAGAAGGACAAATTGCATGGTCGAATTTTTCTTTTTGGTATATTAATTTGATACGACCTCAAAAAATTATTTGGATCGGGCACAAATCTCGATGCAAAATCAAGTTGAAAACTCTCGAAATTAATTCGGAGACCATCTCAACTCCAATTTCAGCAAACTTACAGTCAAACTGGGCGTCTCGGAAATACGAACCCAACGACACCAAATTCGACTCAATCCGAGCCAGAATCGGTCCAAATCTAGGACCCGAAGCGCAGTTGGAAGGTTCGAACCGCAATTTGGATTACCAAACGGTTTCCAAACATAACAAGCTTATATTCAAATCGAGCAGCTCGACGAGACGAATCCAATGAGCCCAAGATCGCTGATTCCAACATCACTAAGACATTCAAATGTCCATCAAACGGTTCATGATCAAGGAATTCAACATCGGCCGTCCATCCAACCACTCCCAACTTGCCCTTGATCCTCCACCTATTTACGGGCCATGTCATTCCCAAAATATATAAATAGAGCTCCCTCTCCTCTTGAAAGAGGACCCCCCCGGAAGCCTAAGGAAAAAAGAGAGAGATCAGATATCGCTCTTACTTCCTTGCCTCCTCGACCACCGCCGAAGTTTCGTCAGACCACCACTTGAGGCCCTCACCATCACTGGACCACCGCCTGACGTCGTTGCTCTGCCGGACCACCACTTAAGGCCCTCACCTCCTCCGGACCACCGCCTGACGCTGTTGCTCCGCCGAACCACCTCTTGAGGTCGTCACCTCCACCAGACCCCCGCCTGACACCGTTGCTCCGCCGGACCACCACTTGAGGCCCTCACCTCCGCTGGACCACAGCCTGACGTCGTTGCTCCGTCGAACCACCACTTGAGGCCCTCACCTCCGCCGGACTACCGCTTGACGCAGTTGCTCTGCCGAACCACCACTTGAGGCCCTCACCTCCGCCAGACCACCGCATGACGCCCTTGCTCCGCCGAACCACCACTTAAGGCCTCGCCTCCACCGAACAACTGCCTGACGCCGTTGCTCTGCCGAACATCACCTGAGGCCCGGACTTCTGCCGGACCACCATCTGAGGCCCGGACTTCCACTGGACCACTACCTAAGGCCTAGACTTCCATTGTACCACCACTTGAGACTCTATGCTCCAACAAGCCACTACCTGAAGCTCGAACTTCCATCGGACTGTCACTTGAGGCCCCGAGCTCCACCAGGCCATCACCTGATGCCTGGAGTTCTAGCAAAGTATCATCCTTCTACTACCGTCTTCCAGACTCTTATCTTCTGCCGACTACGGTCCTCTCGACCTCCGTCGCCTACTATGGTCACTCCGACCTCCATCATCAGACAACGGTCATTCAGACTCCTATCTCCTGCCGACTATGGTCCTCTCGACCTCTGTCGCCTACTATGATCATTCCAACCTACATCACCAGACAACGGTCTTTCAAACCCCGATCTCCTTCCAACTACGGTCTTCCAGACTCCTATCTCCTGCCGACTACGGTCCTCCCGACCTCCGTCGCCTACTACGGTCCATTCGACTTCCATCACCAGACAACAGTCTTTCAAACCCTGATCGATCTCCTTCCGACTACGGTCCTCCCGACCTCCGCGCCTACTACCAACGTTGTGAAAACCGGACCGGACAATGAACCGGATGAAGGAGAGGTTCACGGTTCGACCGGTCGAACCGGGGTCGAACCGGATGACGTAATAAATAATATTATTATTAAATAAAATAAAATATATGTTAAATTTTCTTCTTATACATTCATTCTAAATTGTATTTTCATAGCCCCTAATTCAAATAACATAAACATGACATCAATTAAGTTTATGAATGATAAATCTAAAAGTCATCTCCTAGATTTGAAGCATCAAAAGTGATATCCCTAAATCCTTGTTCATCAAAACACTCCCCTCCAAAAGCATCAATATCATCATTGCCAATTATTTCATTGTCATTTTCAACATCATCAAGGACATCATCATCTGCATAGTAGAAATACAAAATATTATATATATATATTAAACATCACTTTCAAATGATATAACTTAAACTAACTTTGTACTTACTTTGAGGTTCTTTAGTACAACTAGTATTAACCTTTTCGGCAACAGGAATGATATCTTCAGCATATATTTCATTCTCTAAATTCTCCATAACAAGCTCTGAAATTGGTTCTACATCAAGTACCCAAAAATCCACCATCTCTATGCTTGTATAATCCAAAGGATCGCAGTTTTTTTTTTGTTTGAAATCTATAAAATTAATATAAAACATCAAAAAAAATATTCATGCTTATATATAGAAATATTTAAATACAATGATACCTATGCCTCAAATTAAGGTTGTAACGAACAAATACAAGATCGTTAAGCCTTTGATGCTCTAGATGATTTCGTCTCTTGGTATGAATTTGTTCAAAGACACTCCAATTTCTTTCACATCCAGAAGATGAAGAGGTTTGACTTAGAATTCTAACAGCCAATTTCTGCAAATTTGGTGCACTGGATCCGAACATTTTCCACCATTTATCTACAAAAAAGTTAAGTATTATTTATTTGATATGCATTAAAGAAGAAATGTATAATAAAATATTGGCTTCACTTACCTGGCTGCATTTCTTTGGCCATTGATAGTGCAATTGGCTTTCCAAAACTCTCTAAATTATCACGAAAAAGTCTAATCTCATTCATTGTTGTTATTGATTTAGGGCATATATCTTTATTTCCAATCAGTTCAACTAAACCTTGCAGCACTTCAGATTTCATGCAAAAATTCTCTTTATCATATTGAAAATGTGGATTAAGAAAGTAAGCTGCACAATGTATACCTTGTCTTAGTTGCCTATCCCATCTCGTCTTTATAATAGTTGTGTAAGGTTTGTACGTACACCCTTTTAGAATTTCTAAACATGCCCTTAATGGCTTTCCTTGCTCTATACATGCCATCATAAAGAAGTCCCAAAGATGGTTTCTCATCAGAATCCACAATTCTCAGTAATCGAATTAAAGGGCCAGATAATTTGGAAACTAGCAAACAATCATTCCAAAATTTATTATCCAAAATGATAGATGAAACTTCTTTCCCTTTCACTGTTTTTGATATCTTTGATTCAAAGAACACTTTGTTTGTTATGAAAGACTGTAAGTGGATTTTGTTATCATATATGCTTCTCAAAGTTATAAAAGTGGTAGCAAATCTAGTAGCTCCGGGCCTGATAATTTCCTTCCATCCATCTCTCTTTCTTAGCCAAGCTAAAATAAAAACATGATTGTAAACAAATACTGTAACCTTTGATGCTCTTTTTGCAAGTTCCTGAATATGAGACATGTTTCCAATATCTTTAAGAATAAGATTCAAGCAGTGAGCAGAGCAAGGAGACCAATATATACTATTAAATCTTTCATGTAGTAGTTCCCCCGCCTTCTTATAATTTGCAGCATTATCAATTACAAGTTGCACAACATTCTGTGATCCTACCCATTCAACAACTTTACAAAATAATGAACATAAAGTCTTGGCATCCTTCGTAATATCAGAAGCATCCACAGATTTTATGAAGGCTACACCCCTTGGACTGTACACAAGGAAATTAATCAAAGTTCTATTCCTGTTATCTGTCCAACCATCTGCCATGAGTGTGCAACCTATTTCAGTACATGATCTTCTATATGAATCAATCAACAACTGACATTCCTCTTTACAATCTCTTAGAAGATTAACCCTCAATTTATAGTATGATGGCAACTTATACCCAGGCCCAATTGCAGCTATAGCATCAATTGCCTTTTGTGCAAAGGCAGAGTTTATGGCATTAAGAGAGATACAACTGTCAAAAAACCACCTAACAACTGCCAAATCAGCACGATGTATTGCTTCTTTGGATGCCATTACACTCTTCAATGATGGTTGAGAACCTCCTTTAGTTTTTGGTGCAAAATAATTTTCTATTTCATCTACTTTTCTCTTCCCTCTATTAGTACCTTCATGGTGGGCATCAGATGATTGTGACTTGGGAAGTGATGAAGAGCCCCTTTCTTCATTCATATGCTCATCCACAAACACAGTTGTGCTCTGCTCTAACTCCTCCTGGTCTTGTTGTTTTTTGTTTCCTATTTCTTTTAGATTTTCTTGCATCTGATGACGAACATCATGGGGGACTTTTTTGCATGAAGCTATGTTACCTCTAATTCTTGCTAAATGTTGTTTTATTCTGTTAATGCCTCCACCTTTATATATTATCCCATAATGTAGACATCTATATTGTTTTTTTCCATATGGGCTTTTACTTTCAGTACAATGATTCCAAGCAATGTCAATCTTTTCACGCACACTATGCGAAGAACTTGTTGGTGGCTCCATTCTAAAATAAAATATACTATTCAATAATAGTCAATACTCATATTGAAATATGTTCCACATGAAGCAACAAAAACATATATAGACTAATCAAAGTTAATAAATATACATCTAACAGAAATTCACCATACAATAGCATAGACAAATCAAAGCATAGACTAATCAAAAGCATAGACTAACAAGCATAGACATAGACATAGACATAGAGTTTGTTCAGTTTTAAGCATTATGTTAAGTTTTAAGCATAGACTAATCTAGATTTAAAGCATAGACATTCACCAACAATGTTATGACATTTTGAAGCATAGACTAATCTGGATTTAAAGCATAGTTTTAAACAACAGAATGTGATTCCAAGCAATGTTCAGTTTTAAGCATAGACATAGACTAATCAAAGCATAGATAAAAAGAAAATTTACCTCCAAAATGTCAGCACTTAGCACAGAAAATGACAGAAATTCACCTCGACGTTCCAAACCATCAATTGACCGAACAAATCCGGATTAAAACTGAACAAAATCTGAAAATATGTATATGTCAGTGAAGGAGCTCAATAATATTTACAATAACTGAACAAAATCCGAAAATCTGTGATATCTCATACATGAATGCAAATATGCAATCCCGGATAGGGCTTAAATGTCAGTTAGGGCTTAAAACTGAACAAAATCCAAAAATCCCTCGTCGCTCTTGGTCTCGGTTGCGGCAAAGGCGAATGAACCATACATAAAAAAAAAAAAATACAAACAACACGACCAACAACTCGAGAACACCATTGTCCGACCAAAAAGGCAAAAAGGAAAGCTGCTCTTAGGTCTCGGCACGGCAACACCATTGTCCGACCAAAAAGAGAGACGAAAACGGAAAGCATGCCCTTAAGGTGTTTCGACTCACCTGCAAACGAAAATTCTGTCGTTCAGCTCTCCTTGCGTGAAGCCTCCGTCGTCTTCTTCGTTGGTCCCATAGGGATTGCGAGCAGCGAACGAAATCAGCCTCCAGCGAACGAAATCAGCGAAATAAGGGTTTTCGAGTTTCGACTCCCGCTTAATGAGACTAAAATCCAATTTTGGCTGTTGGATTTGAGATAAACGGCTCTGATTTGGTATTTTCTGAACTGGACGGTTCTTTTCACGGAGTCCGGTTCGCCGGTTTAGCGGTTCAACCGGCATTGGACCCGGTTTTTCGCCGGTTGAAATGCAGCCCGATTTAAAGGATCAGATCGGACCGTCCGCCGAACTGGTTCCCGGTTCAACCGATTGAACCGGTCGGTCCGGTCCGGTTCTTAAAACATTGCCTACTACGGTCCTTCCGACCTACATCGCCAGACACTGGTCTTCCTGACCCCAATCTCCTATCAACTACGGTCTTTCGGACCACCGTCTCGTGCCAACTACGGCCTTTCCAACCAAACAAACATGTATATTATTGTAACTCCCACTATGTAATGCACTCTATATGATGTACATTTGTACCATCAAGCCAAGGCATTCTCCTAAGGAAGGGCCTCATTTGTAATCGACTGCAAATACTAGTGGATTCATTCAAACTTGGTCAAGGCCCGTGGTTTTTCCCCCTTTTTCAGGGGTTTTCACGTAAAAACTCTGGTGTCTCTTATGAATGTTACACCCTCTCTCTTATCTGATTGTGTACTGGATCTTCGTATAATGCTAAGACGTTAAACTATATATTTTCTCTACCGCCGCGAATACACCAGGACGCAACATAATTAAACTTTTTTTTTTGAAAATTTGAAGTGCTTAAACACAAATTTTATATTTAAGAAATTTGATCTTAACTTTATTTATTTATTGAACTGGCTAACTAAACTAGCTAATATTTTGACACTCATATATTTATGGACCAACAGGTCATCATGAATCAATTTGTTTTATTATAATCATTAATTATTAAATAATTTAGTTTTCGTTTGGGACGGCTTTCTTACAATTGTTTAGTACAAAAATTAATTTTTTTTTTGTACTAGAAAGCTGTTTTAAGAAACAGTAAGAAAGTTGTCCCAAACAATTCCTAAGAGTATGTCCAAACAATTCCTAAGAGTATGTATAAAAAACATGTCAAAATTAGAAGTTATATTTAATGATTTAATAATGATTAAATTTTAACCCAGGTAATTAAATTTGCAACTGAGGACCATTTTTTTTTTGAGAAAATATTAATTATTATTCCTATAATAATAAATTTTTAACTATTTGATGCTATTAAGTTTAATATGCTATCATATATTAACAACTTATAACACCTTGAAAACAAAAATAATTTTGAAATGGAGAAGAATTATGGATTTTGATATAATAGCCAAGTTTATGAGCTCATTCTAGTTTGTATTTTGTTGATTTTAAGTTTAAGCTTTCAATTAAGAGTTATTGGATCGAGATATAATATATGCGGCATATATTAGTTTATAATTTTACCTTTTTAAAATAATAAAATAAAATTACATGTCTTGAATAAAAAATTCATGGCTCCTTCATTAAACTATTACAATGATATGAAAGGTATTTTTAGTCAATCAAATGCAAGGGTAAAGATATGAATGGTTCATAACAAAAGCATCTTCCAAATAATATAAATAACGGAATTGATCTACTCATCATAATCACAAAAAAACAGCTCATTTTGCTTTTTTTTGTTGGGAGCATCCGAGCATTGACTATTGATTAGATGGTCGTAAATTCAAAGTTTACGAATATAATGTGTTTGAATTTATCTTAATTATACAGTTTTTCTTGATTTGTTGATTGGGAGTTTTATTTTCAATTAAGAGGTATTTGATTCGAGTCTCACGTCTATATTATGTATGTATTTGAACGCTGCACCTAATTTTTTTAAAGAAAATCTTAATTAGCTCAAAAATCCCCAAAAGAAAAATTCAGAGTGCACGATGAATGAAAAAGTAAAGAAAAAGGAGAACCTAGAAAAAATCACCATGCCGCTGGCTAAGAAATTTCAAAACGATGAGCTTCACAGGCTATCCAATACGTCCTCACATTAAGAAAAACCTTTTACGAATTCTGAAATATAATGATGTGTTATTCCCACAATTTATTGCAGAAGTAGTACGTCTCTAATGATTGGAGCTGGAAACAAGATAAAACTACGAGTAAACAACGTTTGGTCGCTTGCTATTGATTGATTAATTCGATTACTCTCAATAAAAAAATTAGAATCTAGTTTTCATAAATAGATTAATTAAATTTAACAATGTAATTTATTTTTAATCCAGAAAAAATATATAGAGAGAGAAAGAGAGAAATTAGGTGCTGTACATACACACAGAATATGCACGAGATTAAAACTCAAAACCTCGTAGTTAGGGGCAGATGAAGTTGGGGTCCAGCCCCCTCACTGAAAATTTAATTAATGCTTAATTAAGTATTTTACGGTTCCTTCTTAATTAACCCCCTGCCTTCTTTCACGCACGAAGCTTCTTCCTATTCCCGATTCGGCTATTCCCGCTCCTACCTTCTTTCATGCACGCACGGAGCACGGTTCGTACGGAATATCTTGCGGAGGTGGAGCATGGGGAGCAAGTTCTCGCCTTCCATAAGAGATCAGTATTGGATGCTTATCAGGGGCGAAATCAGCTTCAATTTTGAGGGGGGAAAATACAACATAAAAATAATTAAATAATAAAAAATAATAATATTATATATCTATATATTACGAAAAGTTTTTTTAAAAAATTAAGCAAGAAAAATAAAGAAAAAAAGTGTAATTAAACTGTCATGAAAACGTGTATATTAGAACTAAATATGAATATATATATATTAAGGCAAGTTAAAACAAAAGAGTTTTTTAGGGGGGGCAAAAAAATTTTTTTACTGTCCTATAAATTTTTTTTTACTCTTATAATTTTTTTTTTAGGGGGGGGGGGGAAACAACATGTGGTTCCGCCCCTGATGCTTGTTGATGCTTAATTATCTCCTAGTTTTTCTAGCTATAAGGTTTATTCTACTGATCCCAATGCCAAAAGATCGAACTTTCTTTGTGCCAAACACGGTTTAAAAGCTCGATTTGTCTTGTTTCTTTATTTTCTCTACAGCTATCTCACTCTCATTTTGCTGCTTTGTAACAAGAAGTTAGCTTTTGCGGTGGATTGCCTCTCATGTTAGATTTTATCATGATTTGCTCATGTTTTGCTTGAATTGGCGAATATTTTCTTCGTAATGACTTTGCGTTGATGAGTACGTCTAAAGGCAGATCTACTCCCTTCATGTGTTTTTCATGATGTATTTATTTTTTTTATTAATGTTAGAAATTATGACATCGTTTTGCTCTTGACTAAGTATGTAGTTGTTTTTATTTCTTTTGATTTTTATTTTCTTTTTTGATTGATTTTTTCTTTTTATTTTAAAGGTTTGACGTTAAAGTCAACAAATCTTTCATCATTATACTGTAAGCCCTATAAGCAAGGGAAATTATTAGGTACGGAGTGCGGACGGGGTGAGAACCATCCGCACAGACACAAGGTACCAAGCGGTACCCAGTGGTACCGAGTGATACCGAACGATACCGAGCGCGATTTTATACTAGTGTGCGGACGGTTCTCCCGTCCGCACTCCGTACCTAATAATTTCTCCTATAGCAAAAGTCATAACTTTATCTGTATCACTCTCAGCATCTTGGCAGTTTCTCTGTAAACTATAGAAGGGACAATCTGGTTGCTTCAAAATAGAAAATATATTTTTAAAAATATTCTGTTTTCACTCATTATCAAGTGCAATTTAAGCAAAATAGGACTTAGTAAATCTTGTTCATCCAAAATTAGTAAATCATTGGAGTGTTGACTTTTTTTTTTTTAAATTTTTTTATTTTTTATTTTATTGGAGTGTTGACTTTTGAAAACTGTTTGGTTTTCAATGGCCTTTAATATTAATAACTAATTGGATGTATAAGTGTCAACTTTTAAGTTTTATACTTTATCATATATTTTATTAAAGAATCTAATGATTTAAAAAAAAAATTTTAACTGTTGGTGACAGTAAAAAGTTGATTTTTTTTTTTTTTTACTTTAATGATTTGTGTTCCCACATGAAAAAAAATTTTGACCACAATGCTGCCCTTAATTAAGAGCCAAATTAGAGCTGTGTACAAATACTTAATAACTAACTACCTTAATCAACTGATTAATAAAATATGCATTAAATTACAACGGAATGCAGGTCATCTCGAAAGAAGCAAAGGAGTACGGACTAGGCGAGACCAAGTATTACATGGTGATAGTATCCTTCGCTGTGGTCATGCAGTGTTTCTTCTTGGGTAGAGTAGGTGTGGTTCTCTACTCGTCGGCGCTGCTCACCGGCATCGTCGTCGACGTCCTCCTTCCGGTGACGGTGGTTCTTGCTGTCATCTTCTTCCATGAGCCGTTCACCAGTGATAAGGCGGTGGCTCTCGTGCTCTCAATCTGGGGTTTCACTTCCTATGTCTACGGGGAGATAAAGGATACAAGAAAAAGGAAGAAATGTGCAGTCATGGTGGAGGCCATTCATCCAGCCTTGGAGAATTAGGTTTTTGGCTACCTGATTTTGAAGAGAAAGAGTCTATTTTGTCATTCAAGACTTTTTTTTTTTTCCTTAAAGGATAAGAAATTGGTTGGAATTATAAATGTTTATTTTTTTCTCAAATTTTATCTTAGAATACTGTTTATGAAAAAAATAATTGAAAAATAACTTTTATTAAAAAAATATATTCCGTCCAAATAAAAGCTGGATATAACGTTATTAGTGGAATTTTTACTTCGGAAAGAGAGACTAAATATCTTCGCTATCGAGATCATTTTTGCGTGATAGGCTCTGCGAGGGTTTCGCAGCCGCTTTGCTCCGGGTGTTTGCCCGCCCCACTGGGCTTCCCCTCCGGCGAGCTCCTGGATTCATGGAAGTTCTCTCCTTTCCTGTTATCTACTTCTGTTTTGGTGGGTGTTTTGGTTGGTTTTCTTGTTGTTCTCCGGCAGTGCCTATGGCGCCTAGTAAGCTTAAGGACCCTGATTTTTTAGGTGGGGTTTCTCATTCTCGTTCTTTTCTTGAGGCTCTCGCTGGTTCTACGCCTTCTTACCCGGATTTTCAGACTTCTACGTTTCGTGGCTTGCTGTCTTTATGTATTTCCGACCAGGAAATCAACGATTTTGGTGCCCCTTTTCAATTCTCGTTAGTTGATTTTTTCCCTTCTAAAAGACTTGTTCTTGACTCTATTAGGAAATTTTTCTTCAATTTGAAGCTTAAAGGAGAAGTTTCTGTTACTATGTTGGATCCCTCTCACATTTTGATTAAGTTATCCAACGATATTGATTACTGTAAGGTGTTCTGTCACCGATTTACCTTTTCTTTAATTGCTATATGAAATTAACAAAATGGTTGCCTAGCTTGGATATCAGTGTTGAGTCGCCGGTTATTCCGATATGGATTTCGTTTCCGCGTCTTCGTCCTCACTTTTTCTCCCCTCGGATTCTCTTTGGGCTTGGTGGGATTTTTGTCAAGCCTTTGAAAATTGATGAAGCTACTTCGGTTGGTTCCCGGCCTTCTAATGCGCGTGTTTTAGTCGAATTTGACATAACAAAATCTTATCCTAAGCAAGTTTGGTTAGGCTCTGAAACTTTAGGTTATGTCCAGGAGGTTGTGTTAGATGAATTTCCTCATTTCTGTGTTGTCTATAAATGTATTGGAAATACTCTGGGTAATTGTCGTCCTGTTTCGACTGGGTTTCCTAATGATTCTTCTATCCCGAACGCTAATTTAGCCCCCCACTGTGTTGAAAATGTTGATAATGTCGCAGCTCCTTCTGTGCTGGAGGTTTTGGGTAGTGATAATGTTAATAATGAGGTGGTGCTTGATGCCTTGCCCACTGTTGGCTCACCGGTTTGTTCTCCTGGTGCTGTGGGATCTCCTGCCCTGTTGACTGGTGTGCTGCCTGGTGTTGAGGTTGGAATTTTTCCGGCCCCAGCTCTGGTACCGGATAATACCGATGTTTTGGGTTGTTGTCCTGTTTTGGTTCAGATCGAACCCTCGACTTCTTTGGGTGTCGAAGTTTTATCCCGTGACGCTCAACCTTTTATTCCGTTGGGTATGAATTTGGCCTCCAATCGTGTATGTTTTAGTGTTGAGGCCCTTCCTCGTGAGGCTCCTTTGGTGTCTGTGAGGTCCACCCTTCTGCTTTAGGTGGTCATTCGTTAAATTCTGAGATGTTGGATAACCCGGTTAAGTCTAATGCCGTGGAGATTTTGGGTGAGGAAGTGTGTAAGGTGGTTGATTCTGGTATCTCTACCCCTATTCATAATGATCGCGTATTGAATAATGAGTTTGTTGATGTTCCTGTTACTTTTATGGAGCCTCAAGCTTTAATGTATAATGTTAAGGATAATTCAGGCATTGATTTGCGAGTTCAGCTGGATTGGCTTCATGACTATAGTTCTGATTCAGCTTCTACTTCTGATTCTATTTCTGATTCTGTGGAATCTATCGGAGATGATGATTCTGGCAATTCTTTTAATTTGTTGCGCGACCAACCTCTTATTTTTGTTGCCTCCCGTGGTAGGCCTCGTGGCCGGGGCAGACGTGGTCGCTAATTCTTGGATTTGGGTTGTTGATTATGTAGTTTTTCTATCGTTGGAATGCCTCTGTGGCTTATTGGTTGACCATTCAAATGGTTATGATATGGATGATGAGGAAGCAGCTTTGCTGCAAGCGTCGTGGATGGCCAGGGTTGGTTGGCAACCTGGTTGGCCCTTCGATTTTGTTTTGTCCAGTGGATGGCCCCGCCCTGACAAACCGAAGCTGGTCTGAGTCTGACTTTATCGACCCTTATCCTTATTAGTCTTTGCTTTGTTTTTACTGTTTCTCATGTAACCATGTGCTGTGACCACTTCTGTGGTCTACCTTTGCACCTTCCTTTTATTAATGAATTGCTGTTGTTAAAAAGAGAGAGAGAGAGACTAAATATAATCAAGCTTCTTTAAGTTATATTTATATTATCAGATTTTTGAAAATGGGAATTTTTTTTTGATAGTTTTATAATAAATTATGAATAAAGTTACTAGTGACATAAATAATAATGAAATTGATTCGAAGCATTTTAACAAGAAGGAACATCTTACTACTACTATTTTATATTCGATTACTTCTACTAGTTTCTATTACAACATTTTCTCTCTTTATAGTTACTTTATTATAATACAGCTTGATATTATATATTTAATATATATGAGGAGAAGATATATTATATATGCTCTTATGAGTTTGTTATTTGGTTCCCTTTTATTTGTGCTATTGCATCTCCTTCTTCCAATGATCCACTACAACAATTAATATAAGAGCCCGGAACTTGTGAAGCATGGCAGAATGCAGAAAATGAAGATGGGTTGTCGACGAATATCAAAATAATGAAGCCTTGGCCGCACTAGTGCTAAGAATTGGAGTTCGACTGTGCAGAATCAGGCGCACAGATTTGGGTTCGGGATCGGTTCATGCGTGTAGGATGGAGAGGAGATTCGACATATTGTTCTTCGCCACAAACAGTGTTTTCTCTTTCAATCAGGTGTTCGCTAGCCTCGACCGCATTAGTGCTAAGAATAATCCTTGTATTGGCCTCTGAAACTTCAGGTGGGAGGTTAATTAGATGATTCAGAGACATATGTAAACTTCTTTACTGGCTTACTGGAATTCTTTCTATGCATTAGATTATTGTCAGGGAGTGTTGTAGATATTTTAGAAACTCCAAAAGTTGTGATCGTGTTTCCGTCGTTCTTGTCTTGTTTCGATCCTTCGGTTTTTTCTGTAGAATCGGACAAGTGAGCCACTACTTGGTCAAACCTATCTACACTATCTTCGACTTCTTTAGCTTCTTCCTCAATAAAGGCGGAACATAGGCACAAATTGCACGTGAGCGCAAGGTCGGGCGTGGAATCGCTGCAGTGGTGCGGAAGCGAGAGCATAGAGGTGTCGAGGCCGAAATCACGCTAGAGGGGATAGGGATTGCGACTCTGGTTGAGAGAGGAAGTGGAAGCAGAACCTAAATTAGATCGTGGGAGTTCGGCCACACGCATGGAGAGGGGAGCGGGCGTGCTCGGTCTTAAAGAGCAGTGGAGCGCTGGCATGGCCGCGGGTTGGGGGATTTACTAGCTTTGAAGCCGTGTGTGAGTGTTGTCGGGACAAGGGCGGATCCCATGTGGGTGTGAAGAGGGCCTGAATTGAGTATTTACTCGCGACAACAAATGTTTGTGCAACGGCGGGTGGATCTCGCTTGTGTCTGGTTGCGAGAGAAAGTGGAGGGAAGTTGCCGATATGGAGGCTAAAGCATGGCTTGGCTCGCTGTGAGTTTGTGCTGGAATGAAGGGGGATTTCACCATCGGAAAAGAAGTTCAAGCATATGGTAGTCATCAATCTCAATAGGTTGATTATGGAGCTGTGCGTTCATGTGAAGCATTGGCAATGGGTGACTGATCGGGCGGATTACACCATCTGGACTGGAGGATAGTCGGGCGGCAGATCTCGTCATTGGATTGGAAGTTGGAGCAGATAATAAACATCGACTGTCCATCTTATTCGGCGTGATCCTCGTCAACTGTCAATTTTCTTCGACGTCGATTGTCATCGACCACCCATTTTATTCAACATTGATCTTTGTCGATTGCCCATTTTCTTCGGCTTTGTCGTCATCAACAACCCATCTTCTTTGACAGTCCATCATTCTTCGGAAGCTCCAGATCGGCTCTGTTTACCAACTGATGTTATGGATCGGCGGAAGAACCAAATCTGCTGGAAGTAATTCTCAATCCAGGGAACAAACATAAGCTTTAAGCTTCAAAGAATATATAATTTATCAATCCTCCTACAATACCTTGCTTATATAAGCTAGTAAGAACATTCTAGAAATCATGTAACAAGCACGTAACAAATTATGACAAGCTAGTCCTAAGAAAAACTTTAGCTATGATGTTCCCAATCACAATTGCTCTCAAATATATATAATTCCATATTCTTTAATTGTGAGAGGGGGGGGGGGATTTGAATATCTTATTATATAGAGGATTATTACAACAAATACAAAGCTCATGATTTTCCTTATTATTGAGCTTTCTATAAAAAAATTATAGTCACTTAACACTGTTAAGTTAACAGCTTTTATTCATTCGTGTAAAAATTTTATACATAATAAAATATAAAATGTACACTCCACCATCATAATTTTTAAACGCGTAATAAATTTAATTAATCTATTTATGAAAATAATATTCTATGTTTTTTTTTTTTCAGTTTTATTAAGAGTGTAGAATCGAATTAATTAATCAACACTCAACAGGTAGCGTCCTTTGTTTTTGTTTTTTTTTTTGTTTTTCACGCTCCTCTGAGGCGTTCTTAGGTTTTTTTTTTTATAATGAACGGTGAGAATAACACAACATTTCAATATTCGTTATATTTTTATTTTTTTATTGGGCGGTATTTTGTCTCTCATCACGCACTTTAATCATTCGATATTCTTCGTGATTATGGAGAGTGCCCTTTGTCTGGTTATGACTGACTCAAAATCCTTTTTTTTATTATAATACTAAAACTTTATTTAGAATAATTTTTTTAAATTATAATTATAATTTTTATTTGATCATTATTTTTTCTACTACTTTTAAAATATTTTTATATTAAAAACACTACTAGTATTTTTCTATTATGATTTTATTAAATAGAAAAAAATATCCCAAATAAAATCTAATTTAAAAGTCAATTCGTGAATTTTTTTCTTTTAGGCAAGACGTAAATTTATTTGATTATTTTAGAAAATATAAATTATAAGCTGACATGACATCGAACTAAACAATCCTTAATTGAATGTTTACACTTCAAACAAACAAATTAAAATGCGCTTATAGACGAGCTATTATATTAAATTCCAAAATTGCTTTCCTTTTCAAAATTATTTTACTCTTCAAGGTATTAATATCATGGAGTTGTCAGCTTCAATAGTATTAGATAATTGAAAAAAAAATTGTGGAAAGAATAAGTATTTGGGCCTTAGTGATAAGTTAAATTATTGAATTAAATTTTTTTAATTATTATTGTGCTCTTGAACATTTATTTTTGGTAAGAGATATATCGATACAGAGTTTAAAGTACTAGCTTTGAACAAAGATCCAATACACAAATAAATATAAAAGAAATGCAGCATTCATAAGAGACAACATAATTTTTACGTGAAAACTCCTAAAAAGAGGAAAATCCACGGGACATTGCCTCAGCTTGAGTAAATCCACTAGTATTTGTTCTTAATTTCAAATGATATCCTTTCTTAGGGGTAAACGTTGGCTTAATTTAGCAAATATATATCATATATAACACTTTATATGGTTGGGATTAGAAGAATCCAAAGTTATGAGAGTTTTTCTGAAGAGAATGTTGACTTGTTTATTCGGTTGGCAAGATTGTATTTGGGCGACAAAGGTCAAAGGGATCATAATAAGCAAGTGATGGAGGTTAGAAAAACTATAATTTGGCGACAGTGGTTGAAGGGATCGTAGTTAGTGGACGACGATGGTCGAAAAGACTGTAGTTGGTAAGTGACAAAGCTCAAAAGGAACATAGTTGAGCGACTATGGTCTTAACGACTGTAGTCGGGTGACATTGGTCAGAAAAATCATAGTTGTGTGACGAAGGTTGGAGTGACCATAATTTACGGGTGATGGTGATCAAACCCTGATTCTCTTGTGACGGGACAAGCTTTCCCTTGTACTGATCGCTCGAAGAAGATTGGTGGTAATTAAAGCTTGGTTCTCACATGTCTACCAAAAATTGGGAAAACACCACAGGTGGCAGTGTCAAGGGGGAGATCCAGCAACAACAATGCCCAGGGGCGGAACTACTAATAGCTTAGGAGGGGCAATTGCAATTGCCCCCCCTCAAAAAAATTTTTTTTTTTATAAGAGTAAAAAAAAAAAAATTTATAGGAGAGTAAAAAAAATTTTTGCCCCTCCTAAAATTTTTTTTGCCCCCCCTAAAAAACATTTTTATCCTAACTTGCCCTAAAATATCTTTATATTTCTTCACATTTAGTTCTAATATTCTCTTTCATGCTTTTCATGACTGTTTAATTACACTTTTTTTTCTTTATTTTTCTTGCTTAATTTTTTTTAAAAAACTTGTCGTAATATATGGATATATAATAATATTTTTTTAATATTTAATTATTTTTGTTTTGTATTTGCCCCCTCTCAAAATTGAAGCTGATTCCACCCCTGACAATGCCTATGAGGAGACTGATTATATCATATCATTGAAGACTATAAAAGAGTTCAAGAAGTCTTCAGCATCCAAAATCACATCCAAGTGGCTCATGATAAACTACGTACTTCATGCTCCATAGTCTTAATAAAGGCTTTGTCTGTTGCTTCTTGAAAGGAGTTCGATCGGCACAATATAAGACTCCCAGCTAGGCATATGAGGATTGTCCTCCAGATTCAGGTGATGATAGTATTGAAAGTGAGCTAAGAGGCCTTTTTTCAGTGAAAATATTGAGATTATGTAATGTTTTTATTATGAACATCGAATCTCCCATAATCCGAAAATATATGTTGGAGCTTTTGAAAAATTGTTGATGTGAAATTAAAATTTCAAATAAAATACGAGATGCGACCGTTCTTTGGATGTCAACATAATCCTCTTCTTGGGATCCTGGATCAAGTAAAATATCCTGGATCATAATTTATAAGATGCAGTCAAATGATTTGTTAAATTTATTTTTCAGTTCATCAATCCTTAGCAGCCAAGAAGTTAATTCAATCAAAACAAGCATTAAGATGATCACTATGCATGTCCAGAGCATTGGTTACCACTCAACGCTGGGCATAAAAGTACAATACATGGTATGAAGATTCAAATCAATATATATTTAAGATTAACACCTCAGATTATGACTTCGTTAGAGAAAGTTTTTTATTGTTTTCTACAATAGTTTCTTAGCTCAAAAGTTTATTAAAAATTGATATATCATCAAAAAATTATCTTGAACGTACACTAATCTCGAGGCAAAATCAAGTCGGAAACTTCAAAAATTAAATCCGATATCAACTAAACTCTGATTTCAGCGAACTTACGGTCAAACTGGGCATCACGAAAATACGAACCCAACGACTCCAAATTCAACTCGATATGAGACCAAATGAGTTCAAATCCGGGAGCCGAAGCGCTGTTGGAAAGTCCAAACAACAATTTGAGTTACCAAACGGTTTCTAAATATGACGTGCTTATAGTCGAATCGAGTGGTTGGACGAGACGAATCCAACGAGCCCAAGATTGTTGAATTCCGACATCACTAACACCTTCAAATGTTTGACGAATAGTATACGATCAAGGGATTCAATATCGACCGTCCACTCAACCACTCTCCATTTACAAATGATCTCTCAACTATTTATGGGTCATGCCACTCCAAAAATCTATAAATAGACCCCCTCATTTCTCTTGGGAAGGGACCGAAGAAAGAGAAGAAATGGAGATGAGAAGAATAAGAGGGAAGAAACTCCTCCTCAACCACCGTCGGAATTTTGCCCGACCTCCAAGTGATGCCAGAATTCCGCCCGACGTTCAAGTGACGCCGGAGTTTCACCCGAACTCCAAGTGATGACGGAGTTCTCCATGGCTGCCAACTGACTCTACCCAACGCCGGACCTTCGCTCGTCGTCAAGTTTCTACCTGACGTCGGACTTCTACTGGTTGTCGGACTTTCGCCGGACATCTATTCGATGTTGGATTTCTGTCCATTGTTGGACTTCTAACTGACACCATCTTTCTGTCTTTCATCATCAGACAACAATCTTTTCGACCTCCGTCGCCAGCCGACTACGGTCCTCCTGACTTACGTCGCCCGCCGACTACGATCCTCCTGACTTACGTTGCCCACTGACTCCTTCCGACTTTCATCGCCAGCCGACTACGGCCCTTCTGACTTACGTCGCCCACCGACAAAAGTCCTTCCGACCTCCGTCGCCAGCCGACTACGGTCCTCCTGACTTAAGTCGCCCACCGACTACAGTCTTTTCGACCTCCGTCGCCAGACAACGGTCTTTATGACCTCCGACGCCCGCCGATTACGATCGTTCTGACTTAAAATAATTTACACAAACTCTAAACAAATCAAACAACTTATCGAGACATGTGAGATTGCTTTAAACAGCATAGTTCATTGCTTGTTGTATAAAGTCGCGAACTGCTGGGATTTTACTGACAGTTCATAAGGGAAAATTGAAACCAGAGGCGGAAGCCTCAGGGAAGGCGGAAGAGAGACAGACAAAGCTTAGAGAGAAGAATTAGAAATTGTAATATTATATCATTGATACAAGGTACAAGAGAGGTTTAAATAGAGAGTACACAGGTAAAAAGGTAAATACAGGTATCTTTGTATTTGAGCGGTTCATAGCTCCCCTCAAATTAACAGTTCTGATCTTGAATTGTTAATTTGCGTCGAAGATCATGGAACCGAGCTGGTGTAAAAGATTTGGTGAAAATGTCGGCTATCTGATCGGTTGAGGAAATGTGGTTGAGTTGAATATTGCCGTTGTGTATGTGTTGTCTGATGAACTGATAGTCGATCTCGATATGTTTTGTTCGTGCGTGAAATACCGGATTTTTGGCCAGAGCGATGGCGGATATGTTGTCACAGTAGATGATGGTAGGTTCCGGTTGTGCTACTCCAAGTTCTTCCGTTAATCGCCGAATCCAAATGACATCTGAGGTCGCCGCCGAGAGAGCCCGGTATTCTGCTTCGGTGGATGATTTGGCCACGGTCACTTGCTTCTTGACTGTCCAGGAAACGAGTGTAGGTCCTAAGAAAGTGCAGAATCCTGAAATAGATTTTCGATCGGTAGTATCGGAGGCCCAGTCCGCATCTGTGTAAGAGCGGAGGTTGAGATCGCCGGCTTTAATGGGTAAACCATACGAAATGGTTCCTTTGATGTATCGAAGTAAGCGTTTGATGGCCTGATGGTCTGTGTTGGTCGGATGATGCATGTGTTGGCAAATCTGATTTGCTGCGAATGCTATGTCGGGGCGAGTTATTGATAGGTATTGGATTGATCCGGCTAGACGTCGGTAGAGGGTTGGATCATGGAAAGGTGGATCGTCAGCTTGTGCTTGTTTCGTCTTTGGAGAGATGGGAGTGGAAGCCGGTTTGCTGTCTAGGAGACCGGCGTCCTGAAGGAGACGTTCGGCATAGTGACGCTGAGACAGAAAAAGTCCAGTTGGATGTTTAATGATCTGAATGCCAAGGAACAATGAGATTTCTCCCAGTTGCTTCAGTGCGAATTTGGATTGAAGGGCGGACAGAAGAATCTGGATGAGCTCTTCATTATTTCCTGTAATAAGAATGTCATCGACGTAGATTAGGAGAAAAATCTGAGCATTATTTGTGTTTAGAATGAGAAGTGATGGGTCAGAACGACTAAACCTGAATCCCTGGGTTTGAAGAAATTGGGTCAGCTTGTCGAACCATTGCCGAGGCGCTTGTTTGAGACCATAGAGTGATTTTTGTAGTTTGCAGACCGATTGTGGCGCCTTCGGATCAATGAAGCCTGGGGGCTGGCGCATGTATACTTCTTCATGTAGATCGCCGTGCAAGAATGCATTTGATACGTCAAGTTGAGTTGTTTTCCAGTTTCGATTGAGTGCGATGGTGAGAAGAATGCGTATCGTAGTCATCTTTGCGACGGGACTAAAGGTCTCAGTATAGTTGACGCCGTATTGTTGGTCGTATCCGAGGGCTACCAACCGAGCTTTGTATCGATCCAGTTGCCCATTTGGTAGAGTTTTCTTCTTGTATGTCCATTTGCATCCCAAAATTTTCTTATTGGGTGGAGGCGGTACGAGAGTCCAGGTTTGTTGTTGCTGCAGGGCTTGGTATTCAGCTTGCATGGCCTGCTGCCAGTGTGTTGATTTGGCCGCTTGCGTGTAAGTGCTAGGTATGTCCTGCATAGAGGTGTTACTTAACAGAGATAAAATGTGTTTTGGTTTAGTAATCCCTGATTTTAGACGAGTCTGCATGTGATGGGTCGGCTGGGTGGAATGACTCGTAGACGCGCGGAGCAATGGATGTGTCTGAGATGGGCGGAGAATTGGTGCGAATCGGATTGCAGCCTTGATCCGGGAGAGGAGGTATGATTTGTTCGGTAGTGGGGTTGGAGTTGGTAGTATGAGGGGTTGGCGCCTGGATAGAGGCAGGTGTGAGGAGGTAGGGAGAAATGGGGTTTGGCATAGTGGTTTTGTGTTGCAGATTTTGGATTGGCTGAGTTTGGTAGGGGAAAATTTCTTCATGGAACACGACGTGTCGGGATATGTAGATCTTGTGATCGGTTAAATTATAGCAGCGGTATCCTTTGTGAGCAGAGGAGTAGCCGAGAAAGATACATTTGTGCGATCGAGGTGCGAGTTTATTGGGAGCGTATGGCTTGAGCCAAGGAAAGCAGAGGCAGCCAAAGGTTCGTAGGATGCTGTAGTCAGGTAGGCGGCCGTGTAGACGTTGGAAGGGGATGTCAAGATTAATTGCAGTGGAAGGCAGCCTGTTTATGACGTAATTAGCCGTTGCAAGGGCTTCAGACCAAAACGTGGAAGGCAGATTGGAGGCATGAAGAAGTGTGCGGGTTAGATCCAGAAGATGGCGGTGCTTACGCTCGGCGACGCCGTTTTTTTCAAGTGTGTGTGGGCAACTAAGTTGACGTTGGATGCCGTGGGTGTGAAGAAAATTTGTGAATTCGTTACTGAGGAATTCACCCCCGCCGTCGGAGCGAAGAAATTTCGGTTTGCAAAGAAATTGAGTTTTGATGAGTTTATAAAAGATTTTAAACTTAGCGAAGGTTTCATGTTTGTTGTTCATCAAGTATATCCAAGTAAAGCGTGTGAAGTCATCAGTAAATAAAACGTAGTAGCGAAAGCCGTCCGTGGACGGTATTGGGGCAGGACCCCAAACGTCAGTATGTATAAGTTCAAAAGGACAATTGGTAAAAGAAGTAGTTCTATTGAAATGAAGTTTGTGACTCTTGGCCACACTACAAGATATGCAAGAAAAATTTGGAGAGACATTCTTGATGTCCGGTATAGTGTGAGAGAGGGTGGAGAGAATCTGCCGGTGAGGGTGACCGAGCCGACGGTGCCACAGCTGAGCGGTTTGAATATTGGCATGAAGAGCAGCCAGAGACGGTGCTTGTTGGTTTTGAATCCTGTAGAGGCCGTCACGAAGTTGTCCACGGAGGAGCGGACGACGAGCCTGCTTGTCCTTTATAACAAAGCCATTTGCATCAAAACGAATAGAAATGGGGTTGTCGACAGTTAATTTCGAAACGGAAAGTAAATTATGAGCTAGAGAGGGAACGTGAAGGATATTACGTAATTGGAGCTTACGGGGTGTGTCCGGTAGCGGGAGGAGACCTTGGCCGGAATTGTGTATGGGTACCGTTGATCCATTTGCAATGGAGACGCTGTCATGACCGGAGTAGGAATTTGGATATTGAACATTATGAATGTCAGGCGTAAGATGAGCGGAGGCGCCCGTATCAAGAATCCAGTCGGCGGAGTTGGTGGAAGAAGTTTGTGCGCTGAGAGCTTGCTGGGGTCGGGAAGAAGTTGGTGCATATTTGAAGTTGCATCTATGCCAGCAGTTAATGGCGATATGGCCTGCTTTCCCACAAATTTGACATGTGATTCTTGTGGTGGACGTCGGAGTCTGCGGAGCCTGTGAGATCATAGGTAAATGTTGATTTTGCGGAGGCTGTTTGGGCTTGAAGTATTTCTTGGATTTGTTTCCGCGCTGAGGGTTGTAGGAAGAGGAGTAAAGAGCGGTGTTGCTGGCAGTTAAAAGTGTTTCTTTGGCTTGTTCTTGAGAGACATTTATTTCTTCGCTGCACAGAAGAGAGTAAAGATTATCTAAATCAAGGTTTACGGGATTGGTGCGGATCGCAGCTTTGAAGGAATTGTATGAGGTGGGTAGGCCATTGAGAATGTGGATGATGATGTCTTCCGGATCGACAGTGGAGCCGGAGGCTGCAATGTTGTCGACGATGCTTTTGATGTGACTGAGGTACTGCTGCATCGTGAGATCTTTCATCTGAACGTGGTGGAGCTCATTCTTGAGCTGAATGATGCGAGAGCGACATGTTGGTTGGAGCCGACGTTCAAGAACTTGCCAAACTTCTTGGGCGGTCTTGGCCGTAATGACATAGGGTAGGATTGAGGGTGATATGGTGGAGAATAGAGCGGAGAGCAAATTATTATCCACCAGTTGCCATCGGTTGAACGCAGGAGTGGTGGGATCGGTGGGGGAGGGAGAAGCGCCGGTGAGGTGACCGGCGTACCCATTGGCAGTGAATTGTTGGAGAACTTGAATCCGCCATATTGCGTAATTGTCGGAGGTAAGAGTGTTGGAGATGAGATTCTTGATGTTTGAGATCAAGAACTTGAGCGGCGCAGGGATGACGAGATCCTCAGGTTGATTGCCGGAGTGGTGGAGGGAGGAGGGAGGAAGAGAAGTGGTTGATTCTTGATCAGCCATGATTGGCTCTGATACCATGAAACCAGAGACGGAAGCCTCAGGGAAGGCGGAAGAGAGACAGACAAAGCTTAGAGAGAAGAATTAGAAATTGTAATATTATATCATTGATACAAGGTACAGGAGAGGTTTAAATAGAGAGTACACAGGTAAAAAGGTAAATACAGGTATCTTTGTATTTGAGCGGTTCATACAAATGACGCCACTTATTTTGTCATTAACCTGATCAATGCTACCTTCACTGTTTTATTTGTTCTGAAAATCTCAACAAGAAGCTTGCTAACGGCTATTTCCCTGCAACAAGGGCTTTTCAAATCTATCCAAAACTTGTTTTACATATCTACAAACAGGCAGAAAAGTTGAGGGCACGCCCAGCCAGTTCTATCAATAAAATTTGATTACTTGACAAAGGCGGACCAGCGGAAGCCTCCCAACATTAGAAAAAATGGAAACATATAAAAAAGCTAATTAATCACTAAACACAAATAACGTAACAGCTCCACAATTAAAAATAAGTTTAAAAATAAGAAGGAGAGCCCACAAAAATACCAATTTGTATATGCATTGTTATGAATCTTGGAGAAAGAAGAAGCTGTTATTGATCTACTTGGAAGAGAGGAGAGAGAGGGAGGAAAGAGATTTGGGAAAAACTGAACTAATCTCTTATTGGCTTGACTTGCACACCTAGAACTATTACAACCATTTTTATTTATAGAACAAAAGAGCTAGTTGGATAAAATGCACCTAAAAGGCTAAAAGTAAATATGACCCAAAATTGAAACAATATCTAATAATCTCTATCTTGGTTTGATTTAAAAAAAAGAAAAGAAAAGAAAAGATATATGCTGTCCACAAAGAACACCCATGTCAGTCTTCCCCACTAATTGCCTCCACCGGATGGTTACCGACTTCCTCAAAAATTGCTCTGTCATCTTGTCGAGTCTCCCTGTTCAAGCCCTAGCCCAACTCCAGTTCGCTCCACCTGCTGTTTGCAAATAACAACCTAAGAAGTACCTTCCCTTCCGATCCTCCACTTCTCCCGATTCGTGGACGAAGCTGGCCTTGTATCCCGCTCCTGTCTCCCAAACAATTAATCAAGCTCCACCTGCTTCCGATTCTGCGCCAGTACGGAACACACACCAGCCCAGGGCCCACCTATCTCTCACGAACCACGCATAGCCCTAGATTTGACCCTGCACTGTGCCCCGCGCCCTGCACTCCGCATGTCCCGTTTGTGCCTTGATGCTCTCCTGCATGCCTCCGCATCATTGTTCGCGAGCCCACTAATCCGAGCCCAATCTATGCAATCCCCTTCTCTTCGACTGCAAGAAACCCACAAACTTCTCCTCCATGTTTGCATGGTACTCGGTCGTCAAGAACCAAATGAAATCCCTCGAATGCAATCCACACCTGTCTGCTCCTCTTCTTGATTCGGTCCCAAAGAAACTCAGACGAACATGTTTGTTCATTGAAGACTGCACACATGATCATTAGCTCCAACCAGTGACCCCCTGCCCTGTCTCTCGTGCGACTATCTGCACTCCACGTGATGCAGGGGTAAGCACCATGTTTCATCCTTAATGAATTCATTGACTGTGACATTTTTTTAATAATTAAACCATGTAAAGACACAATCATTATAGATATTATGCAATTTGTCATTTATCTAAGGATTGTGAAAGAGAGAGAGAGAGAGAGAGAGAGAGAGAGAGAGCTGTCAAAATTGATTTAAAATTGGAGCCTGCAGCTATGAATTTTAAAGCAATCTCACATGTGGCTTTCCAAAACGCAGAAGGTTTTTTAAATAGTTTATTCCAAAAAGTGCCGTAATGATTGCATAATCAAGACGTAAGGTAAGGTTTAGTGTTAAGGATCCTCCTAATCATTTTCGATTTACTCATAGTTATTAGAGTACCCAACAAAGGCAGGTCCATTCCACCACACTTTAGGCAGGGTGGTATTATTCTGGTAGATAGCACAGATTTCATTCCTCATGCCATTTGTTGCGAAGAAATTTGCTTATATGATGCTTGAGATTGTTGTCCTAAGGCCTTCAGAAAGGGTGGTGGCCACAAATCAATTGGAACCTACCAGTAGAAGATAGTAACTTTGTGAGTCTTTGATCAATAATTTTAGAAAATCAAACAGAGTATTTGTTTATGTCTGTATAGAGGCTGGAAGAAGATTTAAAATCAATAATTTTGACAGCTGCTACAACCTATCGCAGCTCTCATAGGTTGAAAACCCAACAAATGCTCATAAACGTGTCTTCACCTGTTGCTGTTCATTTCTCTGTTGAAGACTCATTCAACCCATTAACCCGTTTTTGTTTCCATGCTAAAATCCATTAGCAACCTGGTATTTAAAAATCCAAATTTACGCTTTCAAAACCTGCAGTCATCAATTCGCAAAACTGTTCTGTTGGGTACGGCTGAATTAGCTTTTAACGGCTATCTTTTTGTTTCCAGAAATTCCGTTCATGGCTATGGCTTTTTTTGGCGATAAGGTTTTTTTTGTCATTATTATTATTTTTGTTTTTAAGAAAAGAATTATACTAAAAAATTATTTTATAAAATAATAAAAAAATTATCTCAAACAAAATCTAAATCTTTTTTCAAAGACATTTTTATTTCTATTTAAGTTACAATATTATTTTAGGGAAATTTACAAACATATATACCACAAAATATTCTTTTATTTATTTAGCATCTAAATTCTTATCTTTACTTATATAAATCTTATAACAATGCAGAAATAAGTATTTTATATGTTTTGAAGCAATATTAAAATTATGATGTTATATAAAAAATAAAAAAATAAATTATTCGATACATAATTATAAAAAATTATTATTATTATTATTATATAGAAAAATCTTTGTGGCCAGCTACATATAGCTACATATTCCTTCAAAGAAAAAGAACTTCATCGCAAATTCAATTGGAGGAATACAAAGATTACGTTGCCTTTCTCGAAGTTATTGTAAGTTCTTATTATATCACTTGTGCTTTCCAAGCTACTGATATAATGTTTTACAGAAAACCACAGAAATCAAAATCTTTTCTTTATATGGGAGATCTTTGATTTCAAATCATTCATTTTTTTCTTTTTTTGGAAATTATTGTTAGATATTGTTCCTAGATTTAGGATTGCATTTTGTTTAGGTTTCTATGTCTTGTAAAGTCATTAGTGTATCTAGTTGTGTAGCTTGTTATTTGCCTATAAATAGGCTATAGTTTGTAATAGGCAAGGTGGCCAAGAGAAATAAAGTTTCTGTGCATTTGGCTCTCTCTCTCCCTTCTTTTCCCTCCCTCCTCCTCAAGAACTCAAGAGCAAGTTCTCTACAATCTGGTATAAGAGCCACGGTGGTGGCGATCTCGAGGTGGAGAGACGGTTTTCTTGTCTAAAGAAAATGATTCAAGGCCAAGTGGAGTAGGCGATCTTGGCGGGGTTCGCCGGATTCGGCGAAGGGAGCCGGAAACCGAAGGAGTTGTTTTCGGTTGGGCGGCGAAGGCTGGACATCAAGTTCTTGCCACAAACGGAAGATTGCGCGAAAGAAAGAGAGAAGTTCTTATGCAGTTGCACGGAACAGAGGAATCCTTCCACCCTTTCATTCAGATTTCTGGGAAGGACAATCAGAAAAGAATTTAAGATCTTGCTGATGCAGGAAGAATCGGAAGAAGCCACTCTGATTTGCATGAAGCGTGCAGATGAACTCGACGGAAGGTCGCGCGGTGTGCGGCGGTGTGATCAAAAGCTGTTGGCCGGAGGTACGCACGGACGGTAGGCGGAGATGGACACGACCAAGCGTCGGGTTGGACTCGGCGGCGTGGATTCGACCGCTGGGTTTGGAGGAGTCAGACGGCGGCGTGGCATCAGGCGTTCGGCAAATGCAAGACGACGGGATTCTCACGTTGGATATTCAAGTGGGCAAGAAACTGTGCAATAACCTCGAATTGTAGACGCCTCAAGCTTCTTGTGGTCTATCTTGTATTTCAGAGAATTAGTAGAGTGTGGATTCGGGTTTGAGCAAGACGGACGGTAGGAAGACCGTTCGCACAGGATGATTGGAGATCCTTGCAGCTCATGGGGAGCAAGGTCGGCTGAGTGGGCATGCTGAAGCCAATCTTCGGAATAAATTCTATTCTTGATTGAAGATATGTTCAGATCTTTCAGGTGGAGTTTTGGGCTTCAGGTGGTGTCGGCATGTTCTTGGGGAGCAGTGCCGGGAGTGCGGGGCGCTTGGAGATGCGAGATCGTGCGGTGCACGAGGAGGTCGCATTGAAGCACAGGGCACTGATGAAAGACACGCAGGGCGCTGGCCGAACGCGACAGTGCGGGGCGTGGCTTTGAGCACGCAGGGCACAGGTGAAGGTGCGGAGCTGTTAACATATTCCAGCAGAACATCTTACCGCCACTACTTGCTGCAGATAACTAATCACATGGGTTTCGGTATTACACAAACAAAAGCAATGATTGCCCTTTGGTATTATGTGAGCCTATATATGTGCACTGTAGCAAACCGAGCAGTAATGAGAAAAATGGCTTAACTCATCTTCTTCTTCACTTGCTTTTTCTCTAACATGTTTGCAGGTGTTTTCATGGTATCAGAGCTACTGTAAGCCTCACGGCTAAGTTTCTCGCTGCTGCTTCATGGAATCCGGTAGCTCATCTACATCGGCTTCCTCTACCACGGAGACGGCGGCAGTTCTCGGCACTGTTGTCATTCCTCCTCAACTAAAATTTTTGATGTCTACCATCAAGAATGTCATTACGATTCAGCTCACTCCAGAAAATCATTTATCCTGGAAGTCACAGATCTTAAAAGTGTTTCGAGCAAACGCTTTTGAAGGGTATTTAGACGGCACTACTACTTGCCCTCCCCAGCAGATTTCTTCGTCGTCCGGTACATTGATTTCTAATCCTCTTTACTCAACTTGGATGCTAATAGATCAAAATCTTGCTGCTGCATTGTTCTCAACGATCTCGGCGCCTCTATTGCCCTATGTCCTCAACCTAGAATCATGCTCAGAAATCTGGCAAACGATTGGAAAACGTTTGCAATCGTCAAATCGATCCCGTATGCTACAAATCAAAAATGATTTGAACTTCATTTCAATGGCAAATAAGACAATGCAGCAATACCTAACTGAAATCAAGCAAAAGGTTGATGCTCTTACGGTTGCAGGTTACAAGATAGATCCTGAAGACATTATAATGTATACCCTTAATGGCTTGCCGGAATCCTATCAAGGTTTTACAACAGCCATTCGGACAAATTTACAGCCCTTAAGTCTTGATGATTTCTATTCCCTACTATGTAGTGAAGAAACGAACCTTCAGAATGCCGTTACTCGTTCTCTTCGCTCTGTCCAGATTTCTGAAAATTCGGTTGCATTAGCTACTACATCCTCTCGCGGCTCGTCTCGAACACCTTTCCGCTCTCAACGAGGCCGTGGACGATTCAATACAGCTCGCGGTGGTCGTTCGACATTTGTTCGCATTGAATGCCAAATATGCGGCAAACCTGGGCATTCGGTTGAAAAGTGCTGGCATCGCACTAATCTGAATTATGTCAAACAAAATCCCACGGCGTTTGTTGCTGATTCAGTTGAGCAGTCTGTTCCTTCGTTATCAGGATCATCTTCGGATTGGGTGCTGGATACAGGGGCTACTTCACACATCACCCATGATCCACATCAGCTACTTCTGTCTCAGCCGTATCACGGATCACAGCAAATACAGGTAGGCAATGGTCAGTCACTTCCCATCTCTAATACGGGTCATGGAATTCTACCTACTCCTAAACGTAAGCTCTCTTTATCTCCTCTTCTACACGTTCCTCAAGCTTCTCATAATTTACTTTCAGTTCATCGTTTAACATCTGATAACGATTGCTCTGTTTCTTTCACTCCTCATGGCTATCATATAAAGGATTGGAAAACCAATCGATCGATTCTCTCGGGTTTATGCCGTGACGGGCTATATCCAGTTTCTATCAAATCCAGTCCATCATCTCATGCTCTTGTTACAACTACCAGTTCGTCCACGTGGCATTCCAGATTGGGTCATCCACATCCGGCAGTTTTATCTAGTATAGCGTCTAGTTTTCCTTCTTTACATATTTCTGTGTCCAAAAGTATATGTTATCCATGTCAAACGGCTAAAAGCCATAGGTTACCGTTTGTTCGGTCCACTTCTCATTGTAATTCTCCTTTTCAAATAGTTGTTTCAGATGTATGGGGGCCTTCCCCAATTTTATCACTTAATGGATATCGTTTTTATGTCTTATTTGTGGATGAATTTACTCGCTTTTCTTGGATTTACCCAATGGTCACAAAAGCTGAAGTGTTTTCTAAATTTCTTTTGTTCAAAGCCATGATTGAAAAACAATTTACATCTACTATTAAAATTTTTCGATCGGATGGTGGTGGCGAATATAAGAGCACTCAGTTTCAAAATTTCCTCTCCACAAATGGCATTTTGCATCAATTTAGTTGCCCTCATACTCCACAACAAAATGGGTTGGCTGAGCGCAAGCATAGGCATATTATAGAGACAGCTCGTACTCTATTAATACAAGCTCACTTACCAACTTCCTTTTGGATTGAATCCGTGCTAACTGCGGTTTATTTAATTAACCGGCTACCTTCCCCCCACACAAATAAGCTATCTCCTTTTCAATGTCTCTATAACAAACCTCCTTCATATTCTCATCTTAAGGTTTTCGGGTGTTTGTGTTTCCCTTGGATGCAACCCACGGCTCCTCATAAATTTGCTCCAAAGTCTTCTGCTTGTGTGTTTATTGGATATAGTTCCAGTCATAAAGGATTTCGTTGTTTTAATCTTAACAACTCTAAAATTCTTATTTCTCGCCATGTTAAATCTCATGAACATATTTTTCCTTTCCAAAAATCTATCTCAACACCTCCCACGAAAACTCCCTCGCCTCCTACCACTATCATTTCCCCACTAACGTTAGTTCCTCATACTATTACGACATCAACTCACATTTCTAATTCTAGTCCAGAAGTCTCTGCACCTCCCGTCACTCAGCCATTGTCTGATCCTTCAATCTCCAATGATCCTCTTCCTACTTTGACCTCCTCTCCTCCTGGTCCAACCCGACACCATATGGTGACTAGACTACAAACGGGAAAACTGAAGCCTAAACCTGTTTTCAATCTTCAACACATTCACGTCGATCAATCTGATCCGACATGTTTTACTATGGCTAGCAAACAAAAATGTTGGAGAGATGCTATGTCTGCTGAGTTTCAGGCATTACAGCAACAGGGTACTTGGAGTTTGGTACCACCGCCACAGTCTCAAACTGTTCTTGGGTGCAAATGGATCTATAAAACAAAACTGAATTCAGATGGAACAATTGCTCGTCACAAGGCTCGGCTAGTAGCCCAAGGCTATAGACAAGAATATGGCATTGATTACACAGAGACATTTAGTCCGGTTGCAAAGCTACCTACTATTCGTCTATTTATTACCACAGCTGTTATTCGGACATGGTCCATCCTTCAATTGGATGTATCTAATGCATTCCTGCATGGGGAATTAAATGAAGACGTTTATATGCATCAGCCGCCGGGATTTAAGGATCCAAATTCGCCGGATTTTGTGTGTCGTCTACATAAAGCAATTTACGGGCTTAAGCAATCTCCTCGGCAATGGTTTGCCAAGCTAACTACTCATCTACAGTCTTGGGGTTTCAGACACAGCCATGCCGATCCGTCTTTACTTGTCTATAATCACAATTCCCATCTCATATATTTCTTAATATATGTAGATGATATTTTGGTTACCGGAAATAATTCCAAACTCATTGTTGATCTCTTGACTCATTTACAGAGCACTTTTCAGCTTAGAAATCTGGGCACCTTAGTTTATTTTCTCGGCATTCAAGCAGTATCTACGCCTACTGGCTTTCATCTAAATCAATCCAAATATGCGCTTGATGTTATTCAACGGGCTGGTATGGGAAACTGCAATCCGGTACTCACACCGTTCCACACAAAACAGAATTTTGATGGAAATTCTCTGTCAGTTTTTGACAATCCCGAACTGTTCCGGCATCTTGTTGGATCATTGCAATACTTGACAATCACGCGACCGGACATAGCATTCGCCGTCAACAAGCTCTGTCAGTATATGCATCGTCCCTTGTATCAGCATTTCAATGCTCTTAAACATCTCATTCGGTATATTAAAGGAACGGTTGATTTCGGTTTACCCATCTCTGGCAATTCTTCTGCTCTACAAGCCTTTGTTGATTCGGATTGGGCTGGTGACCCATCCGATCGGAAGTCGACTACCGGTTATTGCTTATTTCTAGGGGACACTCTCATTTCGTGGTGTGTTAAGAAGCAGCCAACTGTGGCAAAATCATCTACGGAAGCCGAATATCGAGCATTGTCCACAGCTGCAACCGACATCATTTGGATTCGTCGACTAATGGCTGATTTTCAATTTCGGATTGATACACCTACTCCTCTCTACTGTGACAATGTTTCGGCCATTGCCCTTGCGCATAATCCAGTATTTCATGCCCGCACAAAACATATTGAAGTAGACTATCATTTCATTCGCGATTGCATTAAATCTGCCACCCTTACGGTTAGCCATATCAATTCTCAAGATCAAATTGCTGATATTTTTACTAAAGCTCTTCCTCGTTCAAGATTCACCACCTTACGATCCAAGCTTCAGGTCCTTCCGACCCCATCAGCTTGAGGGGAGCTGTTAACATATTCCAGCAGAACATCTTACCGCCACTACTTGCTGCAGATAACTAATCACATGGGTTTCGGTATTACACAAACAAAAGCAATGATTGCCCTTTGGTATTATGTGAGCCTATATATGTGCACTGTAGCAAACCGAGCAGTAATGAGAAAAATGGCTTAACTCATCTTCTTCTTCACTTGCTTTTTCTCTAACATGTTTGCAGGTGTTTTCAGGAGCGTGGGTTTGTGACAAGCAGAGCGCAGATGAAGGTGCAGGGCTCGGTGCACGGGTGGATACGTGCAGGATGTAGTTGGAGTCAGACCACACGAGTGCTTGAGGCATGGGCGTGCGCTGGAGGCGTAGAACGTGGGCTGGAGGCGCAGGGCATGGGCACGAGGCACATGGTGCAGGTGGATGCACAAGGCGCAGAAGTGAGACACACAGGGTGCTTGGGAATTAACTGTATTGGACGCAGTGCGACAGAAGAAGATCTGTCGGGAGGTGGAGCAAGAACTCGTGAAGCAGGAAATTCAAGAAGATGGTGGAGTAGTTCTTGAAAAATTATTAACCGTCCGATGGACTCTATTGGCGAGGAAGATCGGCGGGGTTGTTCTTTGGCTATTCTTTGTGAACAGTGATCTTTCTGTGTAAATATAGGATCATGGTGGAGATTGTTAGATATTGATCCTAAATTTAAGATTGCATTTTGTTTAGGTTTCTTGTATGGCTTGTAAAGCCATTAGTGTATCTAATTGTGTAGCTTGTTATTTGCCTATAAATAGGCTATAGTTTGTAATAGGTAAGGTGGCTAAGAGAAATAAAATTTCTGTGCATTCGGCTCTCTCTCTCCCTTCTTCTTCCCTCCCTCCTCCTCAAGAACTCAAGAGCAAGTTCTCTACAATTATGTCAGATCAAACTTGGCTTTTATCTTCAAGTTGTTGCATTAGTTTCTATATATATCCTGAAAAGTTAAATTTCTTTCTAGTTGCATTCTCAAATTTCCAAATCATTTATTTTGGTAAACTGAATTTAATTTTTTTGCGATATTTGAGCCCTTGAGGTAAACGTACACATCATGTTACGCTTCTTGCATGAGGAAGAGGAAGCACTTCTTGAGCTTTCTACGAAGAAAGATAGATGAAGAAGAGAGAAGAGAGAGATGCTCACAGGAATCTAAAATTCCTTTATTCAATAGTGGCTATTACAAGGGGGGGGGGGGGGGGGGGGGGGGGGGGGGTTTGTACATATATCACCCTATATTCTATATATGGAGATTGACATATGTGTGTCTTGCAAAGCAATGTAACCTAAAATCAGATCACTACACAACACATCACATACGTAAACTTCAAATCATAGATATTTTGATTAGTAGCCAAAGCTTCCAACTAACAGATAAAGACGAGCTTAATTTAAACTGTAATTAATCATTCCTTTCAATATACTGAAATCAACTTTCTAAGAAAAGTCTTGCGAGCCAATATTCATTTGGGAGGAAACCAAGTTTCTTATAAAGAAGAAATTTTCCTGTGCAACAAATACTTAAATTTTTTTTTGCTCAGTTTTTCTTTTAAGTTTCATGTAGCCGATCCCACGTAATGAGATAAAAAATTGATGCCATTGTTGAGATATGCGCAGGTTAGAAATCAGACAGAGGCACCGAGGCAAAAAAAATAAGAACAAAAAAATTACTTTTCTTTTAAATGTTCATTTCCGTTTAATTTTGGCCGCATGATTTCTGAGTGGCGAAATTAATAGATGCCATGGAGGATTTTCTTGGATGCCTTTGGTTCTGAGACAAATCAAAATTAATGGCACTGATGAGTTCGGTGCATATGTGTCAGTGTATTGGGTTTACATTAATTAATTAATTAATATAATAATTAAGAAATGTTGTGTGAGTGAGATTGAGATGTCTCCCAGTGTTTGCTTAAATAGATTGAACGTCAGGTGATTGATCCAGTTAATTAATTACTTAAGAATAATTAATGTATATCCTGATCGAATGCTGATTAGCATGATTATTAAAAAATTTATATTAAGATTAGTGTAACACTAATCTTAATATAAATTTAATAATGATGAAGTCCATCCAAACCTCCTGACGTGATTTCGAACAAGTTCAACTAAAATCCGAATAACAAATTAAAGTTGGTTTTAAACATGATAAACATCTTTAAAAATTTTATTAAAAAGGGGATTATTGCAATTAATTTTAACATTTATAATGAATAAAAAATCATGATTATTTAAAATAAAATAATATTTTAATTTATAAGGTCACAAGTAACGTCGAGCTCCACAATATATTTTCGAGGAATTATGTTTGGCTCCTTAAACTTATTTGTATTTTAATTTACATTTTATTGGCTTCTAAAATATAGAGCATGCGATATTTTAGCAAAATAAAAAAAAGTAGCATCTAGATTTTAGATTAATTTTTAATTGGCTTTTTCTCTAAAAACTTCGAATGATTTGATATTTTCTAAGAAACACCAATTCCATTGTTATTTTCTTTCAATAAACCAAATGATTTGGTGCTTTTTTATTTCACTTATTTATTATTTAAAATAATGAAAATAAATATTTTTAAATAAGAAATTAATTTAACTAAAAAAGATTTTGATCAAGATTTAGCACATTTTTTTATCGAAGCATATGTTGGATGAGGCTTGAACTGTAATATCAAGATCTGCTCCAGTATCGTCCAGGACGATCTGGGATCGTCCTGGGACGATCAGTGGAAATTCAGTTCCAGATTTTGCCCAGTTTTGCTCCAGGTGATTTTCTGCATGCATCGTCCAGGCCGATTGGAGACATCGGCCAGGCCGATCGGCACTGTAGAAAATATCGTCCCTGCAATAGCCCTGAAGGGAGACCAGGCCGATCCTTTTGGTCAGATCGTCCCGGGACGATGCTGCGATCGGCCAGGACGATCTGTGTATTATAAGGCTGATTTCAGTCGTTTTGAAGAGAGAGAAAAATCAGAAAATTAAAAATAAATATCTGAGGAGAGAGAAAGTCGTGGGATTTTGGAGAAAAGTGGATTTTCGGACGACGCGGAGCCGTTTTCGATCGAAGTGACTGTTGAGGAATTTGCTGTGCTCGAGGTAAGGCACATTCTACCTTTCTCAATTTTCAGTTCCGTCGTGTTTGGCGGTATATTCTGTCCGGGTTTTGTTTCCGTTAGCGATTTTCGTCCGTATCTTTTGATCGGTTCAGTTTTTACCGCGTAACTTTCTGTATATCGTTGCCGTGCCGGGTGTGCACGTTTTGACTATATTTTGAAGATTTTCGTCCGGGTATTTTTGTTTCGACTGTGTTTTTAGTCGACCGGATTTTTCTGTGAAATTGGAATTTATCTGTGCAGTAGAATAAAGGTTCTGAAATGTTGATATCTGTATTCTGTGCGAATTCGGTAAATTTTCTTTGCAGGAATTTTTGTGTAAATTCCGTATACTGCCGTTGTGCTGCCCGATTTTTGGGTAATTTCTGAATTGTCCGAATTTCTTCTGAATTGAAATACTATGTGTATAAGCTATAAAAAGGGAGTTATAAGGGGCCTGGATCCTATGAGATTCAGTTAGTGAAACGGGAAATCTGAAATGAGCTCAATCTGAAATCTGATATCTGTTCTGTTCCGGATCCGATGAATTCTGTTTTGGTGCTATAAGCACATCTGTTTTGGTGCCGTGAGCACAAAGGGAGACATAAGGGGCCTGAATCCTATGAGATTCAGTCAGTGTCTGGGAAGGGAGGCATAAGGGGCCGGAATCCGTAGAGATTCCGTCAGTGTCAGGGCATTTAGCTATATGTATCTGTACTATTTTCTGTATCTGTTCTGTTCTGTACGAAATTGTGATTATGACATGATATGATCCGTACGATTCTGATTTCTGATTCTGACTCTGTTGATTTGTTCTGTTCTGATACGATCTGTACGACTCTGATGTGATTTGATATCTGTCCGTAAGTTTTGATTTCCGATTCTGTTCCGACTTCTGATCTGATTTCTGTCTGATAAGTTTGGTTTTGTTTTCTGAGGATTTAGATTGGTGGTTTGTTGCTTTGCTGAGCTGTTGAGCTCACCCTTGCTTTCTGGTGGTTTTCAGGTTCTGGGAAGGGCAAGGAGGTCCAGGATTAGATTTCGGAGTCTGATCAGATTAGGTACTTTTGTACTTTTGATTTTTGTACAGTCATGGCTTTCCTGTTCTGTCTTTCTTTCTGTTGAAAGCCATGTACTGTTCTGTAGATGATTATTTTGAGGAAATGAAAAGATAGATGTTTTGTTCCGCTGCATTTGATGTTTTTAGTAGCTCTGTTGTTCTGTGTGTTTCTGTTGAGTTAAGAATTTGGAAGATCAGTTCAGTAACCTAATCCAAAGCCAGATCCTGGTTAGCTATTCTCCGTCGCGATCCGGCGCGGGCGGGATCCGTCTCGTCTCGGGTCGGGTCGTGACAAGTCTTTTTGGTATCAGAGCATTGGTTTTGGAAACAGGTTGGATTGTAAAACAGAGCTCTAGGAAGTGATCAGTGCGTCTGTCTGGGAGGTAGTTTTGGGTCGTTTGGCTTTTTATTGTGTTATTTTGTGTTGTTTTGTGATAGTTTTCCGGATTTTCTGGATTTTTCTGTATGGATCAGCCAGACCCAGACATGACAGACGGTCAGAGTGACGATCAGGCAGCACCAGTGGGGAGTACAGCCCCAGTGGTCGGTGCTGATACGCTTTCACAGTTTGCTTCACTTGTTGCTCAGATGATGAGCGAGACTCAGAGCAGAGCTTCGACTGTTAGATCTGAGGACATTGATCGACACCTGCAGTTATTTTTGAGGTTGAAGCCTCCGAGGTTTGAGGGCGCTGTTGAGCCCAGAGCAGCCGAGGAGTGGCTGAGGAGATTGGAGAAGACTTTTGACGGGATGCAGTGTCCTGCAGACAGGAAAGTTCCGTTAGCTGTTTTTCTGTTGGACGGAGAGGCTGAGCACTGGTGGGATGGCCAGCAAGCAGCCAGATTTCAGGGCAGACTGAACTCTTTGATTACTTGGGAGGAGTTCACCGAAGTATTTCGAGACTGGTTTGTTCCCCCTTCTGCACGACAGCAGATGCAGGAGAGTTTTCTGAGACTTGTTCAGGGGAGCAAGACGGTGATGCAGTACGAGGCTGAGTTTACTGCATTAGCCAGGTACGCTCCGCAGCTGGTTAGCACATCTGCTGAGAGGTGCTACAGATTTCTGAGGGGATTGCGAGATACTTTGAGGCAGCCCCTGATACCGTTCCGGATCACCGATTTCTCTGAGCTTGTGGAGCGAGCTCGTCTGATTGAGAATGACATGACGGCTACTCAGCAGCGGTGGACTGCGAGTAGGAAGAGGTTTGGAGGAGAGACATCTGGCAGTGGTTCCTCTGGGAAGAGGAGATTTGTTCCTGGATCTGGATCTGGAGACTCCAGGAAGAGCGGAGGATCGTCTGGTACTGCTACCAGTACGACTAGTTCTGGATCTGTCAGTACGGCACCTGTGTGCCAGAGTTGTGGACGACGACACCATGGCCAGTGCTACAGGATAGCTGGTCTTTGTTTCAGATGTGGTCAGCCGGGACATAGGATTGCAGAATGTCCACAGATGGGATATGAGCAGCGATCTGAGGGCTTTGTCAGACCTGTTGGTTCAGCAGCAGGAAGACCGAGGACTGTTCCTCCACGCCCTGAGGGATTTGCTGGTAGAGGTGGTGGTTCTAGTTTTGCACCACGGAGACCACCTACGATTCAGAGGGAGCAGAGTAGTTCTGTTGCTTCAGCTCCTATTCCAGTTCAGCCACGAGTTTACAGTCTGAGTCAGCAGGAGGCTCGTGATGCTCCGGATGTTGTGACAGGTACGGTTTATATTTCTGATCAGCCCTGTCGTGTTTTGTTTGACTCTGGAGCGAGTCATTCTTTTCTGTCCGAGCATTGTTTTGAGATTTTACATTTGGATTCAATGGTTCTACCGGTTTCTTTATCTGTGATTTTACCGGCTGGGAATCCTTTGATTGCTCGACAGTTTTGTTTGTGTGAAATCGAGATTTCTGGCAAGAAGTGGAAATCGAGTTTGATTCGATTGCCGATTTCTTCGTATGATGTGATTCTGGGCATGGATTGGCTGAGTCAGTATGAAGCCCAGATTGACTGTCTGAAGAAGCAAGTGAGTTTGCTTATGGCTGGAGAGAGAGTTGTATTTCAGGGATTACGAGGTGTTCTCTCCAGTCTGGTTTCTGTGTTGGAGGTGAGCAGGATGTGGAAGAAAGGATGTCCGGTATTTTTGGCTTCGGTGCGGGATCTGAACCTGGAGGTTGGTTCTGTTTCTGAGATCCCTGTGGTACGGGAGTTTGCTGATGTTTTTCCTGAGGAGTTGGTTGGTTTACCTCCGGATAGAGATGTGGAGTTCTCTATCGATGTTTTTCCGGGTACCGCTCCGATATCGAAAGCTCCGTACAGGATGGCACCGAAAGAACTTTCTGAGTTGAAAGTTCAGCTTCAGGAGTTGGTTGACAGAGGGTTTGTACGTCCTAGTGTTTCGCCCTGGGGAGCACCTGTATTATTTGTGAAGAAGAAGGACGGTACACTCCGTATGTGTATTGATTACAGAGATTTGAACAAGGTCACGATCAAGAATAAGTATCCTTTGCCTCGGATAGACGACTTGTTTGATCAGCTTTCCGGATCTTCGGTATTTTCGAAGATTGATTTGAGATCCGGATACTATCAGGTGAAGGTGAAAGAAGCTGATGTAGTGAAGACTGCTTTCAGTACTCGGTACGGGCACTACGAGTTTTTGGTTATGCCTTTTGGGGTAACCAATGCGCCTGCGATTTTCATGGATCTGATGAACCGAGTATTCAGGGAGTATTTGGATCAGTTTGTGATCGTCTTCATTGACGATATTCTGGTATATTCTGCATCTGAGGATGAGCATGCCAGGCATTTGAGGATTGTGTTGGAGACTTTGAGGAGGCATCAGCTGTATGCCAAGTTCTCCAAGTGTGAATTCTGGCTGAAGAGCATTTCATTTCTGGGGCACGTGGTTAGCGGAGAAGGCATTTCGGTAGATCCCCAGAAGATTCAGGCTGTTGCTGATTGGCCAAGGCCGACTACGGTATTTGAGGTACGTAGTTTCTTGGGCATGGCCGGGTATTATAGGAAGTTTGTGAAAGGATTTTCACAGATTTCGACTCCTCTGACGAGACTGACTCAGAAGTCAGTACCTTTTGTTTGGACACCGGAGTGTGAAGCTAGTTTTCAGAGATTGAAGGAGTGTTTGACTTCAGCTCCAGTGTTGGCACTTCCGTTAGGTACGGAGGGTTTTCAGGTGTTCAGTGATGCTTCACTGAAAGGATTGGGTTGTGTTCTGATGCAGCATGGTCAGGTAATTGCTTATGCTTCGAGACAGTTGAAATCACATGAGAAGAATTACCCGACGCATGATCTGGAGTTAGCTGCAGTAGTTTTTGCTTTGAAGATTTGGCGTCATTACCTGTATGGCGTCAGATGTGAGATCTTTACTGATCATAAGAGCCTGAAGTACATTTTTACTCAGAAGGATCTGAATCTGAGACAGAGGAGGTGGCTCGAGTTGATCAAGGACTACGATTTGACTATTCAGTATCAGCCTGGGAAGGCGAATGTGGTAGCGGACGCTCTGAGCAGGAAGTCTTCTGGATTCTCAGGTATTCAGCTTACCTGTGATGACTTTCTGATTCGTGATTTGGAGAGATTGCAGTTGGAGGTGGTTTCCTCCAATGATTTGGAGTTGGCTCAGATGAGTATTCAGTCTTCTTTGGAAGCACGGATTCTAGAAGCCCAGAAGTCAGATTCTGATTATTCGAAGTTGATAGCTCAGATTGGATCTGGTAAGACTCCTGAACTTCGAATTTCTGATTCTGGTGCTATTTTCTGTAAGAACAGGTTGTGGGTACCTGTGTCTGGAGACTTGAGGCAGGAGATTCTGTACGAATCTCACCATTCTGGCTACACTGTTCATCCAGGCAGTGGTAAGATGTACGCTGACATGAAGCTTTTGTTTTGGTGGCCTGGGATGAAGAAAGATGTGGCAGAGTTTGTGTCGAGATGCGAAGCCTGTCAATTGGTGAAGGCAGAGCATCAGCGACCAGGTGGACTGTTGCAGTCGTTGCCTATCCCTGAGTGGAAATGGGAGGAGGTAACGATGGATTTTGCGATGGGTTTTCCTCGATCTAGACAAGGACATGATGCCATTTGGGTGGTTGTAGATCGATTGACCAAGTCAGCCCATTTTCTTCCGATCAGACAGACGGATTCAGTTGATCGATTGGCACAGATTTATGTGAAGGAAATAGTCAGATTGCACGGTGTGCCTCGTGTGATCGTATCTGATCGAGATGGACGCTTTACTTCCAGACTTTGGAAAGGCATTCAGCAAGGCTTGGGTACGAAACTGCATTTCAGTACAGCCTTTCATCCTCAGACCGACGGACAGTCTGAGAGGACGATTCAGGTACTGGAAGATCTGTTGAGACTTTGTGTTCTGGACTTTAGCGGAAGCTGGGAAGATCATATTCCGCTGATTGAGTTTGCTTATAACAACAGTTTTCAGTCCAGTATCGGTATGGCACCGTACGAGGCTTTGTATGGCAGGAAGTGTCGTACTCCTTTGACTCCGACCTCCTTCGGAGATAGGCAGGCTTTGGGGGCTACTTTTGCTGATGAAACTGCTCAGAAGATCAATTTGATAAGAGAAAGATTGAAAGCTGCTCAAGATCGACAGCAGAAGTATTACAATCAGAAGCACAGATTTGTTGAATTTCAGGTCGGTGACTTTGTGTACGTCAAAGTCAGCCCGATGAAAGGTGTGAGCAGATTTGGTCAGGTAAGCAAGCTTAGTCCAAGGTATGTTGGACCATTTGAGATTTTGGAAAGAATTGGAAAATCTGCTTATCGCCTATTGCTTTCTGAATCTATGCCGGATGTGCATAATGTGTTTCACGTGTCCACTCTGAGGAAGTGGGTTTCAGACTCTGGGAAGAAGTTGTCAGCTGATGAGGTGGAGATTCAGGAGAATCTGGCGTACAAGGAAGAGCCAGAGCTTATTTTGGCGTACGACGTCCGAAAGTTAAGAAATAAAGAGATTCCGATGGTTAAAGTCCAGTGGAAGCACCGGACTGCACGGGAAGCAACTTGGGAGAAGGAGTCTGATATGAGACGGTCGTACCCGTACTTGTTTTGACTGCGTTTGGACTGGATAATGTCGAGGACGACATTTTTCTGAGTTGGGGAGATTGTAATATCAAGATCTGCTCCAGTATCGTCCAGGACGATCTGGGATCGTCCTGGGACGATCAGTGGAAATTCAGTTCCAGATTTTGCCCAGTTTTGCTCCAGGTGATTTTCTGCATGCATCGTCCAGGCCGATTGGAGACATCGGCCAGGCCGATCGGCACTGTAGAAAATATCGTCCCTGCAATAGCCCTGAAGGGAGACCAGGCCGATCCTTTTGGTCAGATCGTCCCGGGACGATGCTGCGATCGGCCAGGACGATCTGTGTATTATAAGGCTGATTTCAGTCGTTTTGAAGAGAGAGAAAAATCAGAAAATTAAAAATAAATATCTGAGGAGAGAGAAAGTCGTGGGATTTTGGAGAAAAGTGGATTTTCGGACGACGCGGAGCCGTTTTCGATCGAAGTGACTGTTGAGGAATTTGCTGTGCTCGAGGTAAGGCACATTCTACCTTTCTCAATTTTCAGTTCCGTCGTGTTTGGCGGTATATTCTGTCCGGGTTTTGTTTCCGTTAGCGATTTTCGTCCGTATCTTTTGATCGGTTCAGTTTTTACCGCGTAACTTTCTGTATATCGTTGCCGTGCCGGGTGTGCACGTTTTGACTATATTTTGAAGATTTTCGTCCGGGTATTTTTGTTTCGACTGTGTTTTTAGTCGACCGGATTTTTCTGTGAAATTGGAATTTATCTGTGCAGTAGAATAAAGGTTCTGAAATGTTGATATCTGTATTCTGTGCGAATTCGGTAAATTTTCTTTGCAGGAATTTTTGTGTAAATTCCGTATACTGCCGTTGTGCTGCCCGATTTTTGGGTAATTTCTGAATTGTCCGAATTTCTTCTGAATTGAAATACTATGTGTATAAGCTATAAAAAGGGAGTTATAAGGGGCCTGGATCCTATGAGATTCAGTTAGTGAAACGGGAAATCTGAAATGAGCTCAATCTGAAATCTGATATCTGTTCTGTTCCGGATCCGATGAATTCTGTTTTGGTGCTATAAGCACATCTGTTTTGGTGCCGTGAGCACAAAGGGAGACATAAGGGGCCTGAATCCTATGAGATTCAGTCAGTGTCTGGGAAGGGAGGCATAAGGGGCCGGAATCCGTAGAGATTCCGTCAGTGTCAGGGCATTTAGCTATATGTATCTGTACTATTTTCTGTATCTGTTCTGTTCTGTACGAAATTGTGATTATGACATGATATGATCCGTACGATTCTGATTTCTGATTCTGACTCTGTTGATTTGTTCTGTTCTGATACGATCTGTACGACTCTGATGTGATTTGATATCTGTCCGTAAGTTTTGATTTCCGATTCTGTTCCGACTTCTGATCTGATTTCTGTCTGATAAGTTTGGTTTTGTTTTCTGAGGATTTAGATTGGTGGTTTGTTGCTTTGCTGAGCTGTTGAGCTCACCCTTGCTTTCTGGTGGTTTTCAGGTTCTGGGAAGGGCAAGGAGGTCCAGGATTAGATTTCGGAGTCTGATCAGATTAGGTACTTTTGTACTTTTGATTTTTGTACAGTCATGGCTTTCCTGTTCTGTCTTTCTTTCTGTTGAAAGCCATGTACTGTTCTGTAGATGATTATTTTGAGGAAATGAAAAGATAGATGTTTTGTTCCGCTGCATTTGATGTTTTTAGTAGCTCTGTTGTTCTGTGTGTTTCTGTTGAGTTAAGAATTTGGAAGATCAGTTCAGTAACCTAATCCAAAGCCAGATCCTGGTTAGCTATTCTCCGTCGCGATCCGGCGCGGGCGGGATCCGTCTCGTCTCGGGTCGGGTCGTGACATGAACTTATGCTACAATTTAATGTTTGTTGATGCGTATAGTCAAAGTCACTTAATTGTTAATGACCAACTGATTATTAGTTTACCAATATCTAAGTATTTCCAAGGGACATTAAAGATAAATGAAAGGAGCATTAAAGATACCTTAATCTTAAGTGAAAAGTTAGAGTAGAAAAATCACAAGATTTCATGATCCGCTGCCGATTCCAACATCTCTCACTCAAATATTAAGGATCGTCGGAATACTTTGTATCAACATATAAGATACTCGTCAATATTGATTAGATCCGTAATATGTTATGGAATTATTCATTAAATGAGAATTCTCAATAATATGCCTTGAAGATTACTCAAACTTCCAAGGCCTTTAGCACAAGATTTTGAGTCTCATGTGTCTACCATTTCACCATCAAGACATCTTTATGTGAACATTTATTACGAAGTTTTTCTCGTCTCTCAATTTGGAGAGGGCGAGGTTATATGAGTATGAGTGGATAGAAAAAAAAATCTAAAAGTTAATAATGAATTGTTGTGGTCGACTTGTGAGGGTACGACAATATTGATTGGTCAATAGCATTTCGATAATGGTGGCAGTCCAACGGTGATGAAGGTTGCTTAAAGCCGGCCGGCCGATAGACGAAAGGAAAAACGGTATATCGAAGTAGTTCTGACAATTCAGAAGTATGGAGAATTCCACCAGAAGGTTCCAAGGAAGGCGGTGATCTGATGAAGGTGGTCGGGCGATTATGATCCGATTGGGATGTTTAGATGATGGATGTGGCTCAACAATGGGGTTCTGATAGCGGCAGTCTAACAAGAATGATTGTGGCTCAATGATGACAATCTGGTAATATTATTGGGCGGCAACTGACCAATAATAATTGTTGGGCGGCGGTAATTTTGACGGTGGTTCACCGACAACAGGGATGTTAGGGAGATTTTAATTACACAATTATATTACACATAAAATTAATATAAAATATATTTTTATTTATACAAACCAGTTCAAAATTTAATATAAAATATATTTTTATTTATACAGAGCTCTAGTAGGCAGTGGGGTGTACGTAGGCCTATAGCTAGCTTCACGTGTAGTAGTGTCCGTAGGAGCACCAGCCACGCCAAACATTGCTGGCTGGCATTTGCCCATTTTGGCATTTTCAACCAAGCTATAGGACTCCAAAGAAGCATCGTCAATCATTCACCTTTCTTTTTTGGTTGGTAGAATAATACTGAAATGCCTTAGCATTACCACATTTATGTGTAATGGGCTTTGGGCCCATCCATAATGTTAATATTTTTCCAGGGTTTATTGCAAAATTGAAAATGTCGAAATCATTGAAATTGTTTTTGGCTGAATCGACATCAGATTGAAATTAACCATTAAATTAATTAATTAGATACGATTCAAAATATCACACTAATGCAATGGGCGAGAAATCAACTCTATACGATGTTAGTAAAAAATCTAGTAATCATTCATAGGCGGAATTAGGGTTCGTTTGAGACGGCTTTCTTATTGATTTTTAAAGCAGCTATATCGTACAAAAAAATTAATTTTTGTGCTAGAAAACTGGTTTAAGAAGCAGTAAGAAAGCTATCTCAAATGAAGCCTTAGTTTATGACAAGGCATGAGTAAGTTTCACAGGTGTGCTGATTTCTTTTTTTATTCATCATATTGAATATATATGTTACCAGTTGCGGAGCCAAAAAAGTATATTTAATGGGGGGGTCTAAATTAATAGCTTATAAAAATTAGTGTATTTTCTTCCGTCACAAGTTAAATTTGCCTTGCAAGTTAAAGTTGGTAAGATTGAAGGAAAATTATGACCTTACATACATTAACTCCTTGATATCCTCGTGAAAACAACATAACAAAAAAAAAAAAAAACAACAAATCACTTGATTTATACTAGAACAAGTTCAATATATTAACTAAATACGGAATATTGAAAATCTCATTGCAAAAAATAGCATAAAATATCTTTCATATCGAATCAATATAAGATTAAGTTGAAATCAACCAAAGAAAAAAAAAACAATTACGATAGCCCATTTTAGAAGTTTTCTTAATAGGCTGGAATGTATGTATGTTTTTGTGCTTGTTTAACATGCGTTTTTTTTAGTGGGGGCATGTGCCCCTTCTTCATGTTTTACACAACATATATGCATTTGTGCGATCCTATTGTGAATATATAGCTTGAGATAAAGAGATGTCAAAGAGCACTTGCCTTCCCCTTCGACCACTTGAAGTGAAAGATAAGACGTCCTCCTATATCTTCGTGTGCATCAAGAAGCCATGTACAAAGGAGCATTAATCGATCCATGTTGGTATAGTCACTTCAAAATCATAATCTACTAGGCATACGACTTTTTTTTTTGTTGATAATATTTGGTGCAAAGTTTTTCATCCTTTTTGGCAATATTTTTTTATCTCCAAAGTAAATTTTAGAGTAAAAAAAAATTTGTTTGATCAATGCTTTTAGATTTGTGCCTTGAGCTGAAAATTGTAATTGATCGTACACCAATTTTTATGATTCAAACAAGTATTTATTGATTCATATCCACTTAATTAAATCTTTTGATTAGATGTCCATCAATTAGTACTCATCCTATCTAAATAATGGTCACATAATTGAGCGCACGATGAGCACCATTCTTTTATATTTTCCTTCGTCTTCTTCTTTTTTTTTTTTCGTTTTGGATGCTAAGGCAAACCTCTTTAGATGTCATATGTGAACGTTATCTATAATGTAATATCCATTGTTTTATTGGACCGTTGGTCCGATTCACAAAATATAATACTATCTTCTTATCTACAATTCTTACTATCTGTATTTTTTGAATGCATGTTCAACTCATTATTTTGTTCGTTGATTTCAATGCTCATATCATATTGTAACCCCTAACTGAAGATTATATTAACTATTATAGTTTCATGTGATCAGAAAGTAGATGATAAAGTCCATGTAAAATGAATGCAATATGGTTGTTGCATAGGATAGAATGTATACCATCTAATGGCGCAATTAATAAAAAAGATTCAAATAAAATAAGCTACTTGAGAGTTTATTACATGTTTTATCATTATTTTTTCTTTTTAACCTTTAATTTTTTTATGAAGATAAGCATAATGTAATTTGGATTCACGAGAAGATGACAAATTTTTTTTTTTTGGGTCAGAGGTGGAAACATTCTCTCTTGTGAGTGTTATTTTGTATGGAATCTGATTGTATCGATTAATAGAATTGTATTGTTGCATCGAACCTCAAGTTAATTTCTCATTCTTGTTGGGGAGGTTACTCCTTGCTTGGGTTCGGACGCTTTGCACAACAATTCTCAACACCATACAACGCCCCTACGCTGTGTACACGAGCACCCTGGTGCTGTGTTCCCAAGTGCTAGGGTGTTGCTCGCAGAATTTGTTGGGAGAAACAACATAGAGCAGATCACCGAAGCTCCCTAGATTCAACGCCACAACGCTATGTAGTACCGCATCACTATGGGTTTGAGCTTCGCAGTATCGTTAGATATGCCGATGATAGAGGCTTGAGTGCCGCAGCACTTCAAACTAGAGATGCAATGCTTCGAGATTGACTGTATAGTTTTATTTCTCGTTTTTCTGAAGGGTGGTGTCACTTGGTGTTATACTTGACTTTTTCTTCTGTTTGAGTGAGAATGGTGAAAGAGAGAAGAAAAGCAGGAGAGAGCAAGAGACAAGAGAGTTATACTTATTCTTCCATTTTCATGGTGGATTTCTTGATGTAGAGTGGCTTTGTGATTTTTTTCTCCATTTAAGGTGTTTTCCACGTTAAATCCTAGTGTCATTTACTTTTCACTGATTTTACTTTTTTGTTTGTTCCATCATGGTGTTACTTCCATCCCTAATAATGAAATATAATGAGGTCATGCATAATTTTAAGGGCGAAATAGAAAATATATATATATAAAAAAAGGGCGAAATAGAAAATATATTTTCAATCTTGAAAACAAATGCATTTAATAAGGGGAGGAAAAATAGTTATGACGAAAAATTATGTCTGGATTCTGCAAATAATAATCTCTTCCGTTTCGGATAGCTTTCGTACCGCATTTTAAAATTGTTTTTAAGTACAAAATTTTCTATAAAATTAATTAAAAATAGTGAAATGTGTCAATTTTAATAGCAATGTTGATTAAAATTGTTATTTAAATTTAATGTTTAATCAAAATTTTCAGATCACGTACGCATTAGTATAACTTAAAAAGGAACACTACTTGTCCTGTTATTTGCTGAGAAGTAAAATCATTATTGACATCAAAGAGATAAACAAGATGCCCAGAAGTACACTTCTTAGACCATCTCCAACCGTTCGGCAAACAACCAAATGGAGGCCCTCAAACGTCATAACCGAACGCCTTTTTCGCCAGCATTTGTTTGTTGATGAACTGATATTGGCGTCGCATCGTTCGCCCGCTAAATTTTTATGTGTCAACGGGATTTACTCGCGAAATGGAGAATGGCGTTTACGACGAGGGAAGCTCGCGAATTGGAGTTCGATTGGAGCAGAATTAACACATTTTGATGTTTTGCTGTATTTTACAGTGAAAAATGGGATTTTCGATTGGAGATGCCCTTATGATTGCAAAATTATCGAGGAATACCGAATAAGATAGAAATTAGCAATATACCAATTATTTAGATAATAATATTATTTATTATATTTTATAAAGTAAAATATTTGAACGGCATAATCAAATACGGCAGAAAGTAGAGAGAGAATCAAACAGAAGCAAAGAGGGGGCCCACGGCTTAGCTTAATTTAAAACTTGGTGCCGGGCTGATAACTTTAAGTTGTTAACACTATAAAAATAGCAGAAATTATATTTGCTATTGCTTTTAGGAATATGATAAATGTGTCTAATAAGATTTTAAGCTCGATTTTGATTTCAGTTATGATGGCTTTAATAGTTGATTTTGGCCGTAAGGGTGTAAATATGCTGAGTCGGCTCAACTTCAACTCGTTAATGAGCTCGCGAGCAGAGAATATCGAGCTCGTTTAGTAAACAAGCTCGAGTTCGAGCTTCATGAGCCTCGACATGTGAGCTCGCGAGCCGGATCGAATAATTATTAATATTTTTTAAATAAAATTTTAATTTATTAAATTTAAATATTTAAAAATAATAATAAATGTTTAAAATATTTAATAATATAAAAATAAATTAATAATAAATGTTTAAAATATTTAAAATAAATTATAAACACAGCTCACCTTGACCTTTTCGTTGAGAGCTTAGGCTTCCAACTAAGAGGACTTGAGTTCGAATCTTTGTGTATGTGTTGTGTGTGTAAGTTTGTCTTAAATGGTCTAACTGTCCCCCCCCCCCCCACCCAAAAAAATAAATAAATTATAATATTTAAAAAATCCCGCCAATGCTCGCGAGCCAGCTCGAGTTCATTTACACTGGGATGACAAATGAGCTGGGTTCGAGCTGACTTTCTGACCGATGAGCTGAGCTCACTAAGGCCACTACTTGACTCGACTCGATGTGTTTACACCCCTAATTTAGGGTATGTTTGCGATGACTATAGCATTTTGTAAAAGGGATTGTGAAATTATTTGAGTAAAATTAAAAATTTTTGAAGGTATTATGAATCTTATAACTATATGTATATATCTTAAATTAAACTGTTATTTTTCTAAAAGGTACTTCTCATTAACAAATTTGATTGTAAAAATCTGTTAATTTCTTTAAAGCAACGAGGAAGCTTCAAATAGAAATATTGATGTTGTGAAAAAATCTTGGAGGAAGATGGATTTTGAATTTGAATCTTGCGCTTGACCAAGCTCCACCACCAGTTCTTCTTGGATGGCAGCACCAAAGGAGAGGATAGGGAGAATACAGAGCACACACAGATTTTGGATAGAAAACAAAAACAAATCATTATTCTTTTCCCTTCACCAACAAACACACAGATTTTTGATATAAACATATTTTTATAAAAGGGACTAGACCAACTCACCCAAATTGAAATAACAAAATAAAAACTAATTATAAAAATTGGATCGAATACTAACAATTGTTTTAGTCTTGATACATCATCAAAAAATTATCTTGATCGAGCACAAATCTCGAAGCAAAATCAAGTTAGAAACTTCAAAAATCAAATTCGAGACCATCTGAAATCTGATTTTAGCAAACTTGCAGTCGAACTTGACGAAAGGAGTTTAGAAACAGTAATTCTATTCTCTACCGTGAACAGATACATAGCATAAGTATATATAGCCTGAGATAGAATAGACTCTACTACAGGTTTATTACATGTAAACGGATTACATGTTATCTAGCAGGTATTCTTAATATACCCCCTCAAGCTAATGGGTCAGATTGGGCCGTGAGCTTGTCTCGAAGAAATTGATAGCGAGGCGTAGATAAGTGTTTGGTGAAGATGTCGGCTACTTGATCTTTTGTTGAGATGGGAAATATGTTGACCGTTTTCATGTCTATGTGATCCCGGATGAAATGATGGTCAATCTCAATGTGCTTTGTTCTTGAATGGAAGACCGGGTTATTGGCCAATGCTATGGCCGATGTGCTGTCACAGTGCAGTGTTGTCGGCGAAGTGATAGAGATGTTGAAGTCGAGCAGCAGTCTTCGTAACCATATGATGTCGGTCAATGCAGCAGCAATTGCACGGTATTCCGCTTCGGTAGAAGATCGTGCTACTGTGTGTTGTTTCTTGACGCTCCAGGAGATAAGAGTGTTCCCAAGGAATGTACAATAACCAGATGTGGACCGTCTTGTGTCCTTATCACCAGCCCAATCTGCATCAGAAAATGATTGGAGAATTGTAGATCCCTGCGAAATTGGTAGACCATATGTTAGAGTGCCACTAATATATCTTAATAGACGATGTAGAGAATGAAAATTTGGGGGCATTGGATTGTGCATTTGTTGACACAGAGAGTTAACGACAAAGGATATGTCCGGTCTAGTTAAAGTGAGATATTGCAATGCTCCCACTAAATGTCTGTATAACTTTGGATCGGATTCAAGAGCAGTTGATGACAACACGGCCGGTTGTTTGGACTGAGAAGGATTTGCAAGTTGCTTGCATTTGGTCATTCCTGCAGTGTTGAGAATTTGTTGTGCGTATTTTGTTTGAGACAAAAAGAAAGAGTTTTTGGTCCGGGTAATCTGAATGCCGAGAAAACTGTTTGCAAATCCCAAATGTTTCATATCGAATTTGCTTTTGAGTTTGTCGAGCGTGTTGGTAATCATTTCGGGACTATTTCCTGAGAGTAATATATCGTCGACATAGATCACCATGTATAATTGCACGTCGTCTTTCCGCCAGATGAAAAGAGAAGTGTCTGCTTTGCCTGCCACAAACCCGATGGATTGTAAATGAGTAAATAGTGTTTGGAACCACTGTCTCGGAGATTGCTTTAGTCCATATATGGATTTCTTGAGTTTACACACGTAGTGTGGATGATCGTTGTCCTCAAATCCTTTCAGCTGTTTCATAAAGATAGTTTCATTTAGATTACCGAGTAAAAAAGCATTCGTAATATCCAGCTGGTGTACCAGCCAGTTGTTAGTGATAGCTATAGTAAGAAAAGTACGAATTGTAGGAAACTTAGCTACGGGACTGAACGTCTCCAAGTAATTTACGCCATATTGTTGTGTATTTCCTTGGGCTACGAGTCGTGCTTTGAATCGTGCTATCGTTCCATCAGATTTGTACTTTGTGCGAAATGTCCATCGACTGCCGAGTATGGACGTATTTGACGGTGGTGGTACAAGATCCAATGTCCCCTGTTTCTGTAGAGCGTAGAATTCATCAGCCATCGCCTTCCTCTAGTGATTATGTTTGCTAGCTTCTTGATATGAGTTTGGTTCACCCAGATTTTCAGGTTCTGTATTTGTCTGCAGGTGAAGTAAGTTCAGTTTTTGAACCGGTTTGAGTTTACCTGTTTTCAATCGAGTAGTCATAGGATGATGAGGTGGGATACGTCTGGTTTCGGAAGGCAGGGTGGTGGATGTGCGCTCAATATTGACATTGCTTGGAATGTCATTGATGGGTTTGTTGGAACTTTCAGAGACAATTTGTGGAGATGCCTTACTCCTTTGGCTGTGATTTTGAGTAGTAGGTTGGATGTTGTGCAGTGATCTAGTGCTTTGGATCGGGACGAGAAGTGACGGCTGTGAGACCTGCTGCGTTGAGGATGTAGTAGAAGTTTCTATGAGCTGAAAATGAAAGGTAGTTTCATCAAATATTACATGTCGAGAAGTAAATATTTTATTACTAATAATATCCATGCATTTATATCCTTTAGATATTGATGAATAATCCAAAAATACACAAGACCGAGAATGAGGTTGCAGCTTGTTTCGTTGCGCAGGTGGAATCCAAGGAAAGCACGCACAGCCGAACACTCTGAGTAGATTGTATTCAGGTTGTTTGTGGTATAACAATTGTAATGGTGAGCTGAGTTTGTTTGTGATGGACGGCAATCTGTTTATAAGATATGAGGCAGTAAGAACCACGTCAGGCCAAAAAGAATGTGGCATCGAGGCAGCATGTAAAAGAGTTCTTGTTGTCTCGATTAAGTGTCTATGTTTGCGTTCGGCGGACCCGTTTTGTTCCGGTGTGTATGAACAGGAGGTTTGTTGTTGTATTCCCTGTGATGTAAGGTAGTTGCGGAAACTAGAGTTCAAGAATTCTTTCCCACCATCTGAGCGTAAACATTTTATATAATGATTCGTTTGTTTTTCAACAAACGTTTTGAATTGAACAAAAATAGAAAAGACTTCAGACTTATTGTGCATAGGAAATACCCAAGTAAATTTAGAAAAATCATCTATGAAAACTACGTAATAAAGAAAGCCTTGATGAGAGGGGACTGGTGACGGTCCCCAAACATCCGTATGAATAACTTGTAAAGGAACAGAAGATCTAGTCGAATGATGATTAAACGCAAGTCTATGGCCTTTGGAGGCAGTACAAGTTTTACACAAAGAAAAATTCTTTGGTATATGCAGCAATTTATTAGAATTCGAAACTAAATGCATTGTTTGTCTATTGGGATGTCCCATTCTCTGATGCCAGAGAAAGGCCCGATCTGTAGAAGCAGTGAGAGCTATGTGGTCTTTGGATAGTTGCTTGATCTAATCGGATATAAGCCTCGTCGACTTGGTCCCTCCAGAATGGTTTGATTTGTCGTCAAATCCTTAATACGAAAACCGTTAGAATCAAAATAAACCAAGACATGGTTGTCTTTGGTTAATTGAAATATTGATAGCAAATTGTGTGATAAATTTGGAACATGAAACAATGATTGAAGTTTTAACTTACTGTTAGGTGTAGACAGAATACCATTGCCTGAATGAGCAATCGGTATGTTCCTGCCATAATCTATGGTGATGCTATCATTACCAGAATACGACGCTGCTTGAGAGACGTTGTCAATCGAGTGAGTCAAGTGTGCAGATGCGCCTGAATCCAGATACCATTCCTGATTCTCGTTTTCTGTCGCAGCAAGCATTGCACGAGATGCTGGAGGCTGTGATTCCGGAGGATTAACCGTCATATTTGATCTGTGCCAGCAATTATTTGCGGTGTGTCCGCGTTTATTGCATATTTGGCATTGCACGGGCTGGCCATTGCTCGATCTTGATGGTTGGGATGAATTCCTTCCTCTTCCTCTGCGTCCACGACCACGGGATGTATACAGTGCTGTGGAGGAATCTTGCAGAGATGTTGTTCGAAGTGAGTCCGCCTGAATATTAATTTCTTCACTTATTAAAAGTGAGTAGAAATTATCAAGATCTATAGGCTGTAACATCGTGCGTATGGACGTTTTGAACGCATTGTACGTTGGTGGAAGCCCATTTAACGTGTATAGAACTATATCTTCTTGATCAAGAATCATTCCGGCAGCTGATAAGTTGTCTGCTATAGTCTTGATTTGGGTAAGATATTGAACCATTGTTTGATTTGCCATCTTCACATTGTGTAATTCATTCCGTAGTTGAATCACCTTCGATCTGTTCGACGACTGAAGGCGTCGTTCAATGGTTCCCCAAATTGATGAGGTAGATTCCAGGTTGATGACATAGGGTAGAATGGTTGACGATATTGTCGAGCAAATTGCGGCAGCTAGGTTCTGATCAACGATTATCCATTCACGGTATTTTGGATTCATTTCTTGATGACCCTCTGGTAGGTCAATATACCTAGCCGGTGGAGATGCCGATGGAAGAAGAAAATCGGAGAAACCATTAGCCGTTAGAAGTTTGAGGATTTGAGAACGCCATACCGAGTAGTTATCAGCTGTGAGCTGTGTAGAGACAATGATTTTGATATTGGATATGACGAATTTGATAGCCGCTGGGATGTTGTATTCGCCTGCGACAGATTCTTGGGGCGCCGTTGTGAGAGAGGTGGAAGAATCCTCCATTTTAGGTAGGAGCTTCGATAGATCTATCAGAGGAGCAGCCGAACAAGATGAGGATGAGAGGCGTTTTTCAAGAAACAGAAAATCGCCCCAGGCTCTGATACCATGACGAAAGGAGTTTAGAAACAGTAATTCTATTCTCTACCGTGAACAGATACATAACATAAGTATATATAGCCAGAGATAGAACAGACTCTACTACAGGTTTATTACATGTAAACGGATTACAGGTTATCTAGCAGGTATTCTTAATAGAACTGAACTTCTCTGCAAAAACTCTATAATTCATATGGAGTGATGTTGAGATGATACAAATGATAGAATAAAATAATGAAAGTCAGCGGGTTAATGTTGTGGTCACATTAAAGATGATACAAAGGTTGATATAATCTTAGATGGTTTGGAGATTTGTCCTAGCATCAATAGAGCTATTAATGTTGCTTCAAACAACATTGATTTTCAAAGCATAAACAATGATCATCTTGTAGCACAAGTTGGTGATGATAAATCATTATAAGTTAGTGCCTACTTTCATGATGCTATCAGTTTCAAGCAGTTTCTACGATCCACCGTCATTACTAGTAACTTTGGGGTCAAGATCAAAGCTAGCAATAAGTAGAGTTATACCAATATGCTCACATTGAGGTTATCCTTGGAGGGTACTTGCACGCTGTGCAGAGGTGGTGATGACAGAGGTAATGGAGCAAAGGTCCGAGAGGAGACTTAATGTAGGCGAATGGAGAGGTGAACTAATCCCATATGCTGAGGAGTATGTTAGAGAAGTTGCAATACGAAAGGAGTTTTTTTGTAATTAGGCAGTCAAAATCTTCGAAGTTTGAAGTTGAAGGCCAGAAAGAAAGATGTGAGGTGAACATTGATGCTAAAGAAAGTTCTTTCAACCTTCGGCAAATGAGTGATATGCCATGCATTCTTTCAACTGCTACAATTGGTAAGAAAGGACATCCACTTTTGCATGTTTATATTCAAAAATTCTACCATGTTAGTACGTAATATACTTTTTTTTTTTTTGACATTTAGGCCATTTAAGGCAAACTTACACACACAACTCATGCATATAGACTCAAACCCTGGACCTCTTAGTTGGAAGCCTAAGCTCTCAACAATAGACTAAGGAGAGTTGTGTGTAATATACTTCTTATTTCAAAGTTAATAAGTACCACCTTCATGATACCTCTTACTGAAAAAATTATATTAATTTCAGGTACAATAAACTTACGAAGGTGCAATAGCAATGCTTCTTGACAAGAGTGAGTGGCATGCTGCTGAATATAGAGTCCAAATTGGTGTGCTCAAATCTTTGAGACCTAGGGGGCGTCCAAAGAAAAGAAGGTTCAAAATTTTTTTGGAATTAACTACCAACAAAAAAGGAAGCGAACATAAATGTGGGCGGTGTGGTCTTTAGGCCACCACAAAATAACTTGTAAAAATCCAATAGGATGACATACTCTTGGTCTCTGAAAATCGACATACTCTTGGTTTGTGAAAATCCTAATTTTCTAATGTATTTTTTTGATTCAAAATTATTTCAAGAGTCATTATAAGTTCAAATCATAAATCATTTTCGTCATAGCATATATATTATTATGTTTTAATTTCACTATTTTTTTCATAATTTTTGGGCTTATGTGAAATTCCTTAAAAAATTGACAGTTAGGCTTGGTTTGGGACGGATTTCTGACTGAATCTACTTTTTAGTACAAAAATGTTAATTCTTGTATTAAAAAACTGCTTTACGAAGCAAAAAAAAAAGCCGTCCCAAACAAAGCCTTATTTGTACAAGCAGAAATTTCGGTATCGTTAGGCTTCCGTTTTGCAACAAACCTATTTTTCTAAAATTTTATAGATATGTTTAGTTAGCTGAAAATTTTTATACTAGAAAACTCCTTTAAAGAATAATAAGAAAGCCGTTTCAAACAAAACCTAAGGTTATATTTGGAATAGCTTTTGATAATTATTATTATTATTTTTTTAAAAAAATGTGTACTAAACAGCTGCGGTAAAAAGTAATAATGCCAAATGAAGCCTAACTCGACTAACATTAAAAGATAGATCTAAAGAGATCCTTCCATGAAGCCTCCGCCACTAAAGGACTGTTCAAGATTCTCGAAACACGGTTTCGTCTTCATGTTCCCATCACCTCCGTATGAAGCTCGAAGGATAAGATTCAAAAGAATCAAACAAAATTAAAAACACCGGACAAAGAGTATCCAAGGAGCTTAACAATTTTCTTCTCTTGGTGATCATGTGGATGTATTCTCTCTCTAGATTTCGCGCTGTCTGATCTGTATAACGGAATATTATTATTAATTTATGCAATGTTTGGTAGGATTATTATTACTAAATTGGGAACAATTATTAGGTCCTCCGACCGGACATAGAGGAACGTCCGGTCGGAGGCAAATTCCCACCAAAAAATGAGTTGTACCGAGCAAATACCGAGCAATACCAAATAATAACGAAGAATACCATCATTTGAAGACCCATTACCGAGTTATACCATCAGAAAAACTCGGTACAACTCGGTATTTCTCGGTACAGCTTGGTATAACTCGGTATTGGTCTTCAGAGAACGATATTCCTCATTATTATCAAATAATACCTAGTTGTACCGAGCAAATACCTAATTTTTTGACGGAAAATTGCCGCCAACCGGACGTTCCTCTACGTCCTTGCACCGGATGTAATAAAAGTTCCTAAATTAGACGTACATAACGTTCTTAAGCATAGAAAAATGAAAGGTCGAAGTGGACGTGTGCTTCTTTTTTATTGATTGATTTTGATGATTGTGCGTAAGTAGATGAAATGTTGAATGTATTAAATGCACCGTAAAGCTATATATATAACTTAGGCTTAGTTTGGGATTTTTTTTCTTTTTAAATTAGCTTTTTAGTATAAAAAATTTAATTTTTTATACTAAAAATCTACTTTAAGAAGCAAAAAAATGCCATCCCAAGCAAAACGTTAGGTTTTATTTGGGATAACTTTTTACTGTTTTCTAAAAAAAAATTTTAATATAATTTTTTTTAATTATAACATTTTGTAATAAAAATTTGTTTAGACAATAATAAAAACGTTTTCTAAAATTAAGCCTTAAAAAAATTTCTTGAAAGTTGTTGCATATATATCAACTTTCTTATAAGTATCATATGACTGAATATATATTCTAGTAAAAATAGCTTGCGACCACAAATTGTTTTAAAAAGCAATAAAAAAGTAGCATCCAAACAGATGCGTATAAGAGGTCTGAAAAAAATATCTTAAACACAAATCCTTTATTGTGTGCGTGTAAGTATTATGGTGATTCATTATACTTTGGGAGCAATTTAAGCTACCCTATTTTAGGAGTTAATGAAATCAAAGAATTTTGGATTGCTGAGGCATATTTCGCTTCACTCAAAAGAAAAAACGAAGAAGAATAATGATATCTATCAATATTGGCTCATGTGACAATGCTTCACCTTATGAATAAAAGTTTTTTTGAACTCTGGTTGTGTACTAGATTATTTGCGGCTGTAGAGAAGTATAAAGTTTAAAGTCCTAGTTTTATACAGAGATCCAGCACATAGACAGATAAAAAAATAGATAGTAACGTTCATAAGAGACTCTAGAGTTTTTATGTGGATATTTGATGGCTGGGCATAAATCTGGCTAAAGTTTGGCGACAATTGATAGTCAGGCGTAAATCCGACATTAGTTGGTGGTCGGGTAGAGGCTGGACGTAAGTCTGGAGACAGTTGGTGGCTAGACAAAAGTCTAAAGAGGCCGGACGTAAGTCGAGAAAGAGTTTGGTGGAAAGAGAGAACTTGTATTTCTCTTCCTCTCCTCTCTTTTTTTTATTTCCTCACCCCTCAATGAATAATGAGGGGTCTATTTCTAATTTTTTGGGAGTGAAAAAACCAATAAATATGAAGAAAATCAAGGTCGTGTACGTTGGGTGTGTCTTGAATGGATGACTGATATCGACTCCCTTAATCATGGACCGTTTATGGGGTATTTGAGTGTCTTAATGATATCATAATTCAACGATCTTAGGCTCGTTGGATTCGTCTTGTCGAGCCGCTTGATTCGACTATAAGCATGTTATATTTGAAAATCATTTGATTGACCAATTTATGGTTTACACCTTCTAAATGTACTTTAGGTCCTTCATTTGAACCCATTTGGGCTCCGATTGAAACGATTTGGTGTCGTTGAGTTCATTTTTTCGAGACATTTAGTTCGACGGTAAGTTTGCTTAAATTAGAGTTCGGATGTCCCTGGATTTAATTTCAGAAGTTTGCAGTGCGAATTGCCTCGAGCTTAGTGCTCGACCAGGAAAATTTTTTGATGGCATTTCAACTCTCATTTTTATAGAAGGATTTGTAAAATAATAATAATAATAATAATAATAATAATCCTCTTTCTTAATATTGTGTTTTGGTAGGCATAGTTAGGGCATGCCATATAACATTAACACTGAAATTAAAGTTCGCTTGCGTAAGATTGCTAAAGATTAAAATATTTAATTTCTGCAAAAATCACGAAGAGATAAGCATCCTGCATCATCTCAGTTGTTCGTCGTAACAAATTAGAGATATTCGGTTGTTGCATGTTGCTTATCCTTAGCTACGGATTCACTCATGTCTTATGAACAAATATGATTCAATTATGATTAAAGTTGATTAGATGTAGGTGTAAATATCATATATGCAGACGACCAATTACGTTTAATATATTAGATCACTTATTCATTATTCGAGTAACTTAACGATGTGATAATTAAATAATCTTATGCTCTTCAGATTCATCTCATCTAGCTGCTCCCGTTAACTATAAACACTTAATATTTGGAGACTATTTGGTTCATCAATTAATATTCTAGAATTTTCAAATATGCTTCTCGTGCTTAATTTGGGTTCATTTGAAGTTGGATAGGACCACTTGTGGTATCAATGGATTGATCTCGTCAAGACATTTAATTTGATTATAAATTTACTAATTTATTGAATTCAAAATTCGAACCGCCTTAACTTTAATCCTAAAACTTTTAAATTTAAATGTTACCTCAAAATTCATATAGATCGAGTTTTTGGGAAACGTAGCAATACCCACTCAATCGAAGGTTATTCAAAATTAGGATATTGGATACTGTTGTGTTTGTTGAGGTCAATGATTTAGAGCTGAAGATGGATTCTAATGCTGTGTTGGTTTCGGTTTCCCCTTTGAAGGATGATGAGATTGTGATGCATGATCCTAATGTTGGTGAGGTTGATGAACCTCACAGTTGCTTAACTAATCGGGTAGGCTGTATGAGTGATATTCTTGTTCCTATTGGAGATGTAAATGAGGATGTTATTCCTCTGTCTGATTCTGTGGATGACTCTCCTGCGGGTAATGGGTCAGGGGGTGATCGTTATTCGGAGCGATTGGTTTCTTGTGATGTTGTGTGTATTGGGGTGGAGTCTGATGGTGTTAGGGGACAATTGGTGGATGTTCCTTTAACTGTTGTCTCTAATACTGGCTTGTTGGCCCATCTTGCAGGTGGTACCGTTTTGGAGCAATGTGATTGGTTGGATATTAATGAAGGTTTTTATTCAGATGGTGGGGAGGAGACGAATGAGTTAGCTATGGATGCTCAGCTTCTAATTGCTAATGATGACTTTATTAAAAAGTATGATAAGTCTAGAAATCGTAAGACCAAAAAGAAATAATTTTTTTTTTTGGTCTTTGCTTGGCTTTGACTTTGCTGTTTTTTTTTTGGATTTGCAGCACAGAATTGGGGTCTCGAAAATGATGAAGTAGGTTTCTGCATGCGCCTTGGATGGCCTGGGCTTGGTGGGCAACCTTGGTGGAGGTTTCAATTTTGCTGGATGTCAGTTTTTGGTTGCTTCCTTTTATTCCTCTTTGGATGGCCCATACCTGACAACCAGGTGGCGGTCTAAGTCTGTCTGGCTTACCCGTTATTAGATTTTTGACCCTTTTCGAGAATTGTATTCTTATGGCTATACTTTTATCTTCATTGGCCTGTTTTTGTGCTTTGGCCGTGTGTTGAATTAGATCTTTTTTTCTAATAAAATTTGGTTTTGTTAAAAAAAATTAGGATATTTAAAAAAGTTTCGTTGGGATAATTTTTTTAGAATACAAAAAATTATCTAATTCAACAATTTGTGCTTGAATTAGATCTTCGAGGCGACAGAGGCTGCAGATGGCGGAGCGAATGACGGCGACGGTGGAGCCAGTGGTAGAGATGGCGGATTTGCGACGGCTTGGTTGTGGCAACCTCCAAATACTGGATGGCGAGTCAACCTACGGATACCGGCAAGTTGCAACAACCTACTGCTCATTTCGTAGACGACGGATGGCTTGCGGACGACGGACCAATCGCGGACAACAGTGCGACGTGACGCGGGACTTGACGAGAGTTGACATGAACGGCTCGGGGACTTGACGCGAGGCGGGTTTTCGGGTCTGTCCGGTTTAGTAGATTGACCCTGACGCGACCCATTTTTTCAAACGGGTCGAAACCTGGAACCCGAACCCGACTTATTTGCGAAACGGATTGACCCTAAACTTGAAATTTTTGAGTAGGATTCGAGTCGGATTTTCGGGTTGTGTTAAATATTGACACCCCAAATTAAAATATTCAGCTTGAGCAGTATAGTCAGCAAAATTCAAATATAAAAAGTGGGTTTTATCTTATTTTTTTAATTCCAATTTTATGAACATATTGACGACGAATATAAATTTTAAGTTATAAAAATTTATCTTACTCAACTTTCTTCCTAATATACGTCATTCAATCAATTTTATTCTCATTTTTCATTTTAGTGGAGTTTTATAAGTCTTGACATAACTCATGGAAGCAATTGCACGACTTTTGTTGTGGAATTTTTAGATTAAATAAGTTTCAATCAGTGCATAGTTATGAAATTTCTGTTATTATTATTATTATTATTATTATTTTTTGAAATTTCTGTTATTATATTTTCATCGGCAATAAATTTTTTATAAGAGGATTATTTTTAATCGAAGTGCTATTAGGTTAACACTATCTAATCAAAATTATCACTTTGTAAGAACTGACAAATTAAGTATTAGATCAACAAAGATAATCGAATGACTCAAAAATAAATATGAATTTTTTTTTGTTTGCTTTTGGCTTTGCTTGCGATTTTCACAATTTATGTATCCCTTTTGGCATTTTTTTCGAAAGTGCCCATTCCTCTACAAAACCCTTCTTTAATCCTTCCTCTCTATGCAACAGTGTCCTCTACTCTCCTCCTACCTTATGCCTCTCCACTTCAATACTGAACAAAAGCTGCTCCTTTCAGTTTTCTATTCTGTAAAGACGCCTACTTGAACGTCTCTTCTCTCCGAAAAAATCAATCATCCACAACGTTATAGAGATTATTTTTACTTAGAGATGGGCATAAGTTATGAATATACCCCTTCCATCCTCTTATGTGCTGAGGAAAACAACAGCATCTTTTGCTTAGATGAGGAGGAAGAAGAAGTTCAGAGGTATTGGTCCGATTTGTCTCCTCAGCCAAAAAGCAGCGGCCTTTATGGGACTTCCTTCAATGTCTTCCCTCTGCAATCGGATGAGTGTTTGGGCTTGTTAATAGAGAGAGAAACCGAGCACATGCCGAGTGAGAACTACAGCAAAAGGCTGGCGAGTGGTTCTTTGGATGTTTCCATCAGAACAGATGCCATTGATTGTATTCTAATGGTAGGACTTGCTACTATTTCCTTCGATTTAGTATTTCATCTTGTTCTTCGTTCGATGATTTTCATCTTTCCAAGGAATTTTTTATCGGTTTAGATCTTTCACTGTTCTTTAGTATTGCTTGCTTCGGGGGAATAGGTTTAGCTTGTTCTGTTCCGGGAATAATGAAGTTCGCCTGTTTTTATGTACGTTGTTAATTTTCTTTTCCTGTACGTGTAATGGAATACGGATGAAATTTTATTTTCTCTGTAGATGTAATTAGTGAGTTTTCATATATTATTGACAGGCTCATGCCTATAACAATTTTGGGCCTTTGAGTGCTTACCTTTCTGTAAATTATCTGGATAGATTCCTGTCATCCTATGAGCTCCCTGTAAGTCCTTCAGTCTATAAATTTGGAAAAAGCTGCTTCAATCGATGCAATATGCTCTACAAACCATTTCTCATTACAATGATCTCTACCTGTAGAAAGGAAAAACCTGGATGGCTCAATTATTAGCAGTAGCTTGCTTGTCTTTGGCTGCCAAAATGGAGGAGGCGACGGTCCCTCTATTTCTTGATCTGCAGGTAGTGAAGTAAATATAGCAATTTACGAGCTCATGATTTACTTTCTGTTTCCGACTTATGAACTTTTTTGCTGGATTTATAGGTTGAGGAGGCCAAGTTTGTTTTTGAGGCTAGGACTATACAGAGAATGGAGCTTCTTCTATTGAGTACTCTGAAATGGAGAATGCAATCTGTGACACCTTTCTCCTTCATAGAATGCTTCCTTCGCAAGCTGAATGGGGGCGATTTGCCATCCGAGCTATCAATATCTCGAGCAGTGAAGCTCATCCTTGGCACCATCAAAGGTATTTCTTATCTATGTTCTATTGTTTGAATCTCTGAACAAATTTGTCCTTCTGAATTTACGCAGGGATTGGCTTCCTATCATTCAAACCTTCTGAAATTGCTGCAGCGATAGCTATATGGGTGAAAGGCGAAGCCAATGCAATAGGAGTTGAGAAGACCATCACTTATTCCAACAAAATTGATAAGGTAAAGAAGAGTTTTATATGATATCTACTTCAAAGTATGTTATTGAGCAAAGAAGAACATTGTGGTTATGGTTGCAGGAGAGAGTTGTAAGATGTTATAAAGTGATGCAGGAGGAGTTATTGATGACTTGTGCTGAATCTGCTCATAACAAGAATTGGATTTCATCCGTTACCTATATGCCACAGAGCCCAATTGGCGTTCTGGATGCTGCATGCTTGAGCTACAGAAGGGAAGAAATGACTTGTTCGTCACAGCCAAGCTCTCACCACTCCTCTCCAGCAGAAAAAAGAAGGAAAATTAGCGGGCCTTCTTTTTCATGAAGGGACGAAAGTTCCCCTTTTTTTGTTTCTATATTCATAATGGGTTAGAAAAGCTTTAAGTTTCTGGATAATTTAGTTGATTTGATAATGAGATGAAGAAAAAAAAGACTGAAATGATGAAGATGGAGGTATGGATCAGTTGCCCCTGATTTTGCTATCTGATCAGGGTTGCCACCAACCGGTTATTAAGCAGGCATAAGCTGACTAATGAGAAGGAAGAAAAGAACACCCAAAAAAATCCACCGAAGAAAAAAGAGATTGTACTCACCTTCGCTTAAGTGGATCAATTAAACTGATAGAGGATTAAATGGAGCTTAACTTTTTCTTTCTTTGTATGAATTTGTTTAAGGAATAGAGTTTTTACTTGGAAGAAAATTATGAGAACAGAGGTTGATGTGTGTGTATTGGGAAATGGCATATTGTAGTATTGTAACGAGTGTTTGTTGTTCTTATTATCATGTAAAATTTTGAATAAACTTATTCCCAATAGAACCAAAGAAGCTCTGCTACAGCATTGAGATAACTACCTTTATAATCATCAAGTAGATTTAATTGTTTATGAGATCATCATATGTCGATTATCTTTGTAATAATTTTGGTATCTGCCATCCTATGGGATTTTTTCATACAAATTCTGAGTTATTCTTCAAATAAATGATTTCTGCATTCTTTTTATAAGATAGTGATGATACCTACAGTGTTTTATGGCTAAAATGTTGGTCATTAAAAGAGAAGCATAAAATTAAGCTAAGTGTTGCAAAAATAAGGATGCTTAGGTGGATGAGTGACTTTTGACAGAATGTGAAATGAGTAAATAGGTAAAAGGGTTGGAGTAGCTCTAGTTGCATATAAGATTAGAGAGAGTTGTTTTAAAATGTTTGGTCATATAATGTGTTTGTCTTTTGATGACCCGGTTAGGAGAGTTGATGTGTTAGATCTGATCTATATTAAAAAAGGTAGAGGTAGGGTTTATTTTAGAAAGGAGCATTTTAAATAAAATAGCTCATTCACATTATTTTGATTGGCGCATTCAACTCAAATAGAAACAGCTAGGTGTGTGAGAGAAATTTTATTTTAATCATTTTAATAATTTTAAGAAAAAAATTAAATAAAAATAAAATACATATAAATTCATAATAAATATGGAAATTAAATTTATTTAAGTTAAATTAAATTAAATTTTAAATTCAAAGAAAAAACATTAAAAATCGTAAAATTCATAATCATTATGTAAATTTTTATGCATTTTTAATTTATGTTAAATTTAAATTTTTATTATGTTTATATTTAATTTTATTATGTATATATTTAAAATTGTAAATAAATATTTTTTTTTTGCATTTTTTATATTTAATGCATTTTAGTGGGCAATTATCAATACATATATAACACAAAATAAATAAATTTTATTTAAATTTCTTCATAGAATTATAAAAATAAAAATGCCAATAACAAAATATCTATAAAAAAAATCAATTGGCCACAATAAATATAAAAATTATGATTTCTAATGTTTTTTTTTTGAATTTATAATATAATATAATATAATATAATTTAAATCCTAAGGAAAAAACTTAAATAAATTTAATTTTGTTATTTATCATATATTTATACATATTTTATTTTCATTTACAAAAAAATTATTTAAATTTTCTCCTTAAAATTATTAAAAAAAGCAAAAAAAATTATTAGGGGTGTCAATTTTTGTTTTTTGTTTTTATATTTATTAGGAGGGTGAGAAAGAGAAAGGGCGGTATAAAAAAATTGGGTCGGGTTTTGGTTGACCTGAAAACTCGAGGATGACTCGAAGCTGACTCAGATTCCCCACGTCTCTAGGATTCTGGCATCCCGCACCATGCTACTCGCACACGACGCAACTCACTCGCGTTTGCCTTTCCCGATGCTTGCACTTGAGGCTCGACCCAGCACATCTCACTGTCGCGAATTTGCCCTTTTTTAATTTTTTAATTAAACATGCTCTACTTGCTAATTCTTGGGTTTAAACCGCTACTTATTAAAATAAACCTAAAATACTATGTTAGAAAGTATTAGAAATAACCTTTGTTTATTAGATTTTAATAAGAATTTAATTCTTAATATAGGATACAACAAAGATAAAAGATTCATTTAGCGGACCTCACATAGATGGATAAATATTTGATGTTGATGTTGTTGTTAGTATCTGATGCCGGCAACGGACCTGCAAGAGAAATCACAGAGGAACCAAAGAGGAATTGCAATGGAACAGTAAACTACCGTGTAGTATATTTCTCTATCTGCCTCTAAAACCTGCTATGGGGTATATGAATACCCGATACACTAAATAAGGGCCAAACTGTAAAAAGGTCCGAAAAGCAAAATAACCAACTATGGCAAACGAAAGTGGAGCACATGGCTCGAACGGCACTAAGGCAGTAATAAAAATAAAACAGAAACTAATATTAATAAGCAGCTAATAAAAAGGTAAGTACTCCCTGTAGCAACACCCACGCATGGTGAAGATGCACCGCATCATTCGTCCCCGCTCTGAGAAGAATCTGTGCTAACAGATTCACAATTAGTGTTGCTTTCATCCGGCGGCATATATGAGAAGATATCAGCAACGTTAAAAGTATGAGACGTGTTGAACTCCGCCGGCAAATCGACAACATAGGCGTTGTCGTTGATTTTTCGACTAATTGGAAATGGACCCCATCTCTTCTTGGTCAGTTTGGAATATTGTCCAGTGGGGAGGCGTTCCCTGCGAATGCGAACATTCACTAAATCTCCTGGGTGAAAAATTTTCTCCCTGCGATGAACATCAGCTGCCCGCTTGTATTTGTCGTTAGATGCTTGCAGTTTCAACTTCACATCAGCAATGAGATTTGTAAATTGATCAGCCAAGGAATTAGCAGCTTTGCTATGAACCTTTGGGAGGGCTGCAATATCAAGAATGGTATTTGGCATTTTGGTATAAACAACATTGAATGGGCACATACCGGTGGAGCGATTAACCATGGAATTAAAAGCAAATTCCGCATGACCAAGCACATCATCCCAGAGCTTAGGATTCTCTTGTACCAAGCACCGTAGAAGGTTTCCCAACGTTCTGTTAACCACCTCCGTTTGCCCGTCAGTTTGGGGATGGTAAGACGAGCTCAATTGAATTTGGGTGTTCAATCTCTTCCACAACTCTCGCCAGAAATGGCTAATGAATTTAACGTCCCTGTCTGACGTTAAGCTCCTTGGTATACCATGCAAGCGAACGATTTCTTTGAAAAACAGTTTTGCAACATTAAGTGCATCAAATGTCTTTTTGCATGCTATAAAATGTGCCATTTTAGAGAAACGATCCACTACCACCATTATTGAATCGTTACCTCGTTTGGTCCGCGGCAATCCCAAGACGAAGTCTAAACTCAAATCTTCCCAGATTGTGTCCGGAACCTGCAATGGTTGATACAAGCCGGTGTTTTGCCCTCCTCCTTTGTAACTTTGGCACACTGCACATCGCTGCACAAATTTAGTGACATCTCTTCACAATTGAGGCCAAAAAAATCGCTTCTGCAATTGCGCAATTGTGTTATCACGGCCGTTGTGAGCCGACAACCCACCCGCGTGCGCTTCTGATATTATTTGCTGCCTCCACGATGACAAAGGCACACACAGTAGATTGTTCTTAAATAAAAATTCATCTTGAAGAGAATACTCAACCACAGGCTCCTTATTGATGCATTTGTTCCAAAAGCTTCGAAAGAAATCGTCATGCTGATACAGATCCTTCAAATGTTCCAAGCCAGTAAAGTCATTCTGCACTTGAGTTAAAATAGCAATTCTGCGGCTCAAAGCATCCGCAACCCGGTTTTCAGCTCCACTACGGTGTTTCAACACGAAGGTGAATTTCTGCAAGAAAATAATCCACCTCGCATGCATTCTATTAATGTTTCTTTGAGAATTAATATATTGCAATGCCTTGTGATCACTACAAAGGACGAAATCCTGATGCAATAAATAGTGCTCCCATTGCTTGAGAGCTCTAATAACGGCATAAAGCTCTTGCTCATAAACCGTCCAGCGTTGCCTCGACGGACTCAGCTTTTCACTGAAATATTCTACGGGTTTACCGTTTTGGGACAGAACCGCCCCAATTCCCACCGTCGACGCGTCCGTGTCTACCATAAATGGCTTTTCAAAATCTGGTAAAGAGAGCACAGGAGCGGTAGAAAGTGCTGATTTAATTGCTTCAAAGCTTTCCTGTTGAGCAGTGGACCATGAGAATTGAGGTTGCTTCAACACATCAGTTATTGGAGCCATCACAATACTGAATCCCTTAATAAATCTGCGGTAAAAATTGGCCAAACCATGGAAGCTGCGGATCTCAAAAAGAGTACGAGGAGTCGGCCAGTCAACAATAGCAGCTACCTTCTTTGGATCCACTAGAATTCCTGCCGCTGAAATAATAAAGCCGAGAAAAGCCACCTGTGGAGATGTAAAATCACATTTGGTCAGATTTAAAAAAAGTTGGTTCTCCCTTAGGATACCAAATATGGTTGTAAGGTGTTGAATATGATCCTCCAATGTTGAACTGAACACCAGGATGTCGTCGAAGTACACTACACAGCACCGGTTCAGGACGGGTCTAAGCACTTCGTTCATCAACCGCATAAATGTTGCCGGCGCATTGCATAACCCGAATGGCATTACTTTCCACTCATACAATCCCTGGCGCGTTTTAAACGCTGTCTTCCATTCGTCACCAGGACGAACACGGATCTGGTGGTAGCCACTCCTCAAATCAAGTTTAGAAAAAACTTGAGCACCCGTCAACTTATCCAGCATGTCTTCTAACCTTGGCATTGGAAATCTGAACTTGACAGTGATTTTATTGATGGATCGACTGTCCATACACATCCTCCAACTACCGTCTTTTTTGGTACTAGAAGAGCCGGCACGGCGCACGGACTCAAGCTCGGCTGAATCAATTGCTTCTCTAGCATCTCGTCTACAATCTGTTGTAATGCTAAGTGCTCATTAGGACTCATTCTGTAATGTGGTAAGTTCGGCAAGTTTGCTCCTGGCAGGAAATCAATTTGGTGCTGAATGGCTCTCATCGGTGGAAGTCCAGATGGAAGTTCTGTAGGAGCAATATCGGCAAATCGTTGCAGTAAATTTTTGACACTCTCAGGAATTGTGCTTGCTTGAGAGTTCCGATTTTGCTCTTGGATCACCAATGCCATAATGCAATAAGAGTCTTTCCACTCATTTAACAGCCTTTTGCCTGATACAGAAAACAACACAGTTTTAGTATTGACATTACTTGAGTCCTGATCCGGCGACCTGGGCAACAACCGCAGCCTTTTTCCCTTCCATTCAAACGAGCAGGTGTTGGCGCGTCCATCATAAATGGCTCCTACGTCAAACTGCCAGGGGCGGCCCAAAATAAGGTGACAAACATCCATGTCCACCACATCACATAATACCTCGCTTGCGTAATGTTTTCCAATGGAAAAAGACACCTTACACATGTCCGTAACCGCCATTTCAATCCCCTTTTTAACCCAACTGATTTTATACGGGTTGGGACTTTTCACTGTTTTAAGTTGTAGTGATTGAACTACGGCACGAGAAATAACATTCTCGGTACAACCAGTATCGATGAGCACATCACATACCTTCCCTTTAATCGTGCACTTTGTTTTGAAAAGTGCATTTCGCTGTGTTTTAGACGGGCGTCTAGGAGCTAGCAGTAGTCTTTGCAGCACGCACACAATTGGTTCTCCATCATCGCCATCAACATCTTCCACTACATTTTCAGCCCACTCATCATTACCATCTTCCTCTTCTTCAATTTCCCCCTCCAATATTTGCAGTTGGGCACGCGTGGGGCATTCGTTAGATTTGTGTCCTGGCTGGAAACACCTAAAGCATTTTAAAGTTGATGCTCGGGCATATGGATTCTCCTTCACTGGAGTCTTCCCTTTCATAATTCCTTTGGGCTCCAGCATCCTAGGCCCAGGTGTTTGTGGTTGTCCCGCTACAGACGTTGTCTGTCCTGCTCCAGTGGGTGAGATCTGAGGCTTACTTGCATTAACTGTGTTCTGTAATGGCATTTTCGAGACTTCCACAGGCTGCTCCCAATTCCGTCTGTAAGACCTGACTGTTGCCTGCCTTTTGGTCTGTAATTCAATCTTAAGAGCATAATTTATGGCTTGAGATAAGGACCATACTGCATTAAGTTCTAACTTGTCTTGAATAGACTCCTTCAAACCCCCAATGTACCTTGCCACCAATTGGTTATCGGATTCATTGAGATTGTTTCGGGCACTTAGCCGATAGAATTCTTCAGTGTATTCGTTCACAGATCGAGCTCCCTGCGTGCAATGCTGATATTGCACATACAGCATCTGTTCATAATCAGTCGGTAAAAAATGTCCCCGGAGCAGTTGTTTCATCCGCAGCCAATTGCGCACCGCTCCTCTACCTTCCCGCCTTCTAGATTGGGTTACTTGTTGCCACCACGCACTAGCGCCCCCCTTTAATCTACAGGCGACATATTTTACCTGTTTCTCAGGCTCAATATCCATATACTCAAAAAATGTTTCAACGGATCTCTCCCAATCTAAATAATCTTCAATGTGCAATCTACCATCAAAAAATGGAATGTCTAATTTCACTCGAAAATCACCTGATTGTCTTCCCCTTACGGTGTGCCGTCTCCTCCGCTGAGGAATCAATTCTTCGTCTGAATCAGAAAATTGAACATGACACGTCTGATCTTGCTCTTCTTCGGAATCTGTGAGCACCGGCGCCCGAGCGATGCGTTGCTCATCCCTGTCCAACAAAAACCCACGTCTCGCTGCCGGCAAAACTGCCGGATTATCCCCGCGAGCGGCTTGGTTCCTGTCCAAGCGAGCGTTGATCAATCTCAGTTCACGGTGCATTTCTCCAAAGAGTCTGTGCATTTCAGACGACAACTCTTCCTGTTGCTTCGCCAAACTGGTGTGCTCCGCCCAAAGGGCTTCCAAGCTGTTGTCATTTCCGGTAGCCAACCGGTTACTTCCTTCTGCCATTCCCGAGGCTCTGATACCAGATGATGCCGGCAACGGACCTGCAAGAGAAATCACAGAGGAACCAAAGAGGAATTGCAATGGAACAGTAAACTACTGTGTAGTATATTTCTCTATCTGCCTCTAAAACCTGCTATGGGGTATATGAATACCCGATACACTAAATAAGGGCCAAACTGTAAAAAGGCCCGAAAAGCAAAATAACCAACTATGGCAAACGAAAGTGGAGCACATGGCTCGAACGGCACTAAGGCAGTAATAAAAATAAAACAGAAACTAATATTAATAAGCAGCTAATAAAAAGGTAAGTACTCCCTGTAGCAACACCCACGCATGGTGAAGATGCACCGCATCAGTATCTTTGTGATTAAATTTGTAATATAGATTGAATTTCATTTTTAGATGCAAGAAAAAGCTAAATCATGAACAATTTTCTATCTTAGAGTTTAATTGTATTTTATAATATAAAAATCTTGATATGAAGATATTTAAGTTATTTTATTTTTTTTATTTATTCGTAAACAACTATCAATCTTCAGCAAAAATGTAATCATTCTAAAAAATGTTAAGGTAGTTATTTCTAAATTACTGTAGGGGAAATTTTTTACATCTGCCATCCTCCCGTTTGACTTCTTGTCTGCTTAGATGAAAGAAATTTTTGTTAATAAAGAAGGGACCTTGGGAACAAGCAGTGATGAGTGAGCCAAGGTGAAAGCTTCTTAATTCTGTAGTGCTCTGTGAGTGCTGTGCTGCGTCCTTCACCTCCTCGTCTGTATATAATATAGACGGGGAGAACCCTTCTATCTTTTCTTGTGTTGATTAATGCCCTGAAATTTCTTTGTTCTAGGAAATTAAATAATTTCAAATGTCTGATCGTGTGAAGGCTAGACACCCATTCATTTATAGAGATTTTATTTTTTTGGAAGAAAGAAATTTTATTTCATAAAAAGAGAGGATACATTCGGCTAAAGGAAATTAAGCATAGCACAGTTAAAAGAGGAAAATACACAGTGGAACAACCAACCAAAATAAAGGGGTGAATCGCCAAAGTGGGCTCAGGTTGTGGCGAAGCACTGCGGCCACCCAAATGATAGATTAGGGCCCTCCAAAGGGCAAGCAATAGGCCTGTAAAAAGGAGACCAGCAACAACACGCTAGCAATGGTTGCCAACAAGCCATACCATCAAAAAGCTCGCAGGATTGCCTTATCATTGCCCATACTAAAAATCGCGGCCACACCCACTAGGCTAACGAAAAACCGGCGCAAATCGAGATCCGAAGAAACAGATAACTAAAAAACCACAGCAGCCAAACAGAGTAAGCCCAAAAAAGCTTATTTGGATTTCCGGTGACGACGATTTCTGGTCAAGGTAAAGTCATCTTCCTTCACATGTACCTTATATGATTCCTGATCACCCTCAGAAGAGTCAGCAAAAACTGCCTGATCCCCATCCAGACTAACATGGGAAACATTAAACCAATCCGAGTAGTTCACAAAGAGATCTCTAGATTTACCTAAATGAACTTGTAAAGCACCATTGGAAATTAAAGACACTGGCACATCAATAAATTGAGCATACGTAAGAACCCTTACAGTTGTGTCCAACTCAATAACTGGAGAAACTGCTGTTGACCCACCGAAATCTGTGGAGCCACCATCCACGACCAAATTAATACCACAAAGACCCTCAACAGACTCAACCAATTTTTCACAACTAGGAGACTTCTCAACAACTGTAGGGGAAATATCACCAGCAATCAGACTAACACTCTCCATAACACGCGCATTGCAATAATCTGGGAGCAAACCACAGGCCTAGGAGCCTCCACTGAAACCTCCAAAGGAGAAAACAAAGCAACCACAGATGCTGGAACGTCTGTCTCAATCTCAGGTTCCACGACACGCTCCATAGGCTCAACAACCTTAGGCAAAACAAGCACATGGCCTGGTTCTAGTGAAATATTGACATTATCAAGTTCAACCGAAGTATTGACAGTATCCAAAACAGGCTCAACAACCTTACACAACGCATAATGAGTTACAACTAATTGGGGTGAAGAATTTTACATTCAGGTTTGGAATGCCCCAAAGACTTACAGTGGGAGGAATAATAGGAGAATATCTCCATAACTACCTGTTGGACATACCCAAGAGTTTCGGGACCTACGCACACCTTATCAAGATAGGATTTAGAAACATCCAGTTCAACCAGGACACAAGTTATTGAAGGCCTAGAGCCAACCGACGTAGCATGATCAACCTTAAGAGGCCGATCAAACATAGAACCTAAACCATGCAAAATCCTAGGAGAGAAAAGATGGGGATGCAGATTTGGAAAAGAAATCCAAATGAAAATAATGGGTGATTCGATTTTTACATCAAAGGATGAAGTCCACTTAAAAATCTTCATGTAACAGTTATTAACAAAGTAAGAACGGTGACAAACAATACGGCAATAATCAAGGTCAATTGCGAGTTTGATTAAAACATGCCGGGGATTCAGAACAATAACCGAAAATTCCCCAATAAGCTTGAGGTTAAAGAAATCGAAAAGCCTCTAGTGATGGTCTACGTAGGGGTGTCAATTTCGGGTCACGGGTCGGGTTCGGGTCGGACCCGGAACTGACCCGGGTTCAAACAGGTTGACCCTAACCCGACCCGGTTAGGCAAACGGGTCGAAAATCCGAACCCGAACCCGAACCCGACCCGGCGGGTTGTTGGGTTGACCCGACACGGAACGGATTGCGCGCGGGGCGAAGCGCGTGGGTTGACCGCGCGAGCGCGGGCGAAGCGCGCGAGCGCGTCGGAGCGCCGGGGCGACCGCGCGAGCACGGCAGGGCAGGCGAAGCGCGCGGGGCGACCGCGCGAGCGGGCGGAGCGCGGGCTGGCTCGGACTGCACGTTTCGGGTCAAACGGGTTGACCCGGCAACCCGTCGGGTCAACCCGAACCTGACCCGTTTTTCAAACGGGTCGATTTCTGGAACCCGAACATGACCCGTTTTGCATTCGGGTCGGGTCCAACCCGGATTTTTTGGGTCGGGTTCGAGTCGGGTTTTCGTGTCGTGTCAAATATTGACACCCCTAGGTCTACGTGAAGGGAATTTACCGACCAAAGCAAATTCAAATGGAGCGGCCAACGCCAAAATTTTCGCTTCCGAAATCCACAAGGACGGCAAACACTACAGGAAAAATGGCAAAAACCGGCGGTTTTCACCGGCGGTTTATAGACCGTCGGTATTATCGACGGCTCCGTCGGCGGTTAAGCCGTCAGACATTAACGACGGCCAAATCGGCGGCTTAGCTACGATACGCCGCCGATATTACCGACGGGCTATAAACCGCCGGTAAACCGCCGGATATCAACATGAACCGGCGGTTATCCGACGGTCTAAACCGCCGGTGATAAGTGGTTTTGTTCCGGCGGTCCAGACCGCCGGAAAATCGCCGGATATCAACGTGAACCGGCGGTTTGCCGGCGGTCTACACCGCCGGTGATAAGTGATTTTGTTCCGGCGGTCTAGACCGCCGGTAAAAGCCCTAATACGAGCCCCCTCGCCCCGCTCATTTCATTTTCGGTCTTTCCTTCTCTCTCTCGGTCGCTCGCTCTATCGTCTCCTACGCTCGTCCGATCAGCCCCCGACGAAGGAACTCCGACCGCCGACCCCATTCCGACTGCCGCCGACCCCAGTCCGACCGCCGCCGTCCCCAGTCCGACCGCCGCCGACGAGTTTACTCCGACGCCCGACCGCCGACCGATTCCGACCCCAAACAAACCGATTTCTATTTTAAGGTTATTTTTTATGGTTTTTCTTTGATTATTTGATGATATTATATTTTTAGTTAATGTTTTATACTTTAAAAATGTGGGAGAGAGTTATGGTGCATAGGTTTAGGTGTGATACTAATGTTTCTCAAAATCAATTTGGATTAATGCTTGGTTGTGATGCAATGGAAGTCATATATTTTTTGACATGGTCAGAAGTTGTTGGTGGAAGACAGAGGGGGAGGGTATATGGCATGGGTTCACAAGCTTTTGCTATTGAGGGCAGTTCATACACCTCTGCATTTCATGATCCAAGTGGAGCTGAAGAATCTGTAAGTGAGAGGGTTGCAGCACTTACTAGAGAGATTGAAGAGATGAAAAGGGTTCAAGCTAGAGAGATTGAAGAAATGAGGAAGGCTCAGAATGAAATGCAAGCAGAGTTGCAATCCTACAGAGCTGGAAAACAAAGGAAGAAGGACCAACAGGAGCAGCCATCTGCAGGCAATGAGGATACCGATGATGATTAGATATTTATTATGTTTGATGAATGTATTAATTAGAACTTGTGAACTTCTGAACTTGTGATTGTAGCATTATCATGAACTATCTTGTGAATTTGTGATTGTAATGTTGTGATGAATTTTTGATTTTGTTTGTATTTTCTGGTTGTGATGAATATAGCGGCGTGTTGCCCAACATATATATGCTTTTTCTGCAGGTTTAGACTTTAGGGTAAACCTCCCTCAAATAGAGGGGATGCTGTCAATTTTTTTTTTTCAGGTGCTACAGGTTTCCGGCGGCTAACCGGCGGTTTAGCCGCCGGCAACTACGATACCGGACGGACAAGATAAAGCCGCCGGTTATATTATTAAACCGCCGGTACGTACCGGCGGCTATCCGACGACCGCCGGCGGTTATACGATGGACGCCCGACGGTTTAAACCGTCGGTAATACCGACGGCTCTAACCGCCGTCCACCGCCGGTACCTTACCGGCGGTCTAACGGCGCCGTCCGGCGGTCTAATGAACCAGACGACGCCAGGTTTAACCGCCGGAGCACCGCCGGTAATTTGACCGGCGGTTTTCCGGCGGTCACAATACCGGCGGCCTAACCGCCGGTAGACCGACGGTTAAAATTCCGGTGATCACCGGCGGTATTGCCCGCCGGAAAACCGCCGCAAAAATAAACCGCCGGTAACAAGCCGTCGGAAATGGTTTCCTACGCCGTTTTTACCGGCGGTTCACAAACCGCCGTTAGACCGCCGGTAACTTTAAAAACCGCCGGTAAATCTACACTAACCGCCGGAAAAAATCGCCGGTTTTCAGTGTTTTTCCTGTAGTGAAACCACGAAAGGAAGCAATTTTGAGATCCGGAAAGAGGGAGGATTGAGGAAGAATCACTAGAAAGAGCATCACGGAAAGACTTCGAAACAACTTTACCAGCCAAAAAACCTGGATCAGCTAATTGTTTAGCTGCCATCGATAAAAAAATCAGTCGAAAGCAAAGCAAAGCAAGACAAAGTGAACAAAAGAACAAGAAATGAGAAATCAAAACTTCCTTGAGAAGAGAAAAGCTTCCAGCAGCCACGAACCAGCAGCGGAGAAAGGGGCACCAAAAGGGACGGGAACCCTAGCAGAGCGAACATGAGTGGAGCTTTTAAAACTCTTTAATGAAGTGCGTAATACAGTTATTGTTCATCACTATGCTTTTATCATTTTAATATGCTTTTGCTATGTACACTAATAAAAACCGGACATATCTCTAGTATGCATGGGCAGATTTAAAGGAGGCCTAGGGGGCACGTGCCTAAAAAAAATTTCCTTACTAGTTATAATCCTAATGTAATGAATTACATATACATATGTATATATATATGTATATATGTATATATATATGTATATATGTATATATATATGTATATATGTATATATATATATATATATGTATATATATATATATCTATATATATATCGTTATAAAATATATATATTTTTAAATTAGATATGAAAATCTTAAGTTAGATATTTAAAAAATATTAAAATCCTAATATCAATTTCAAACTTGAATGAAAACGTTTGATGACATTTTTCAAATTTGAAATTTGTGACATCGCAGATAAATAATCTTGGCTACGTGGACTCCGCACTTAATGATCTCTCCTTTCCTTTAAGTCCTTTAGGCCAATGAACTTTCCGTTGTCCTCATGCTTGAAATTTGGTACCGATTTAATTCTATATATTTAGATAATAATGTTTTATGAATACTAATCTTATTATATAATAGTGGTAGCGGTACGTTAATGTAATGAATTTTTAGTTTGAATGATACAGTGATCTTCAGAATGTTTGAATGTGACTGATTTTTTTGTCACTTTTTTACTGTCAGATTGTTTGAAATATACGCACAATGAAATGCCGATAAAATAAAACTTTCGATACGTTATATAATAAAAAAACTGTAATAGTAAAGTTTACGTTAATTATTTTAATTTTTTATAAAGATTCAACATATATATATATATATATATAGAGAGAGAGAGAGAGAGTGAGTGAAATAACAAATATTTTTTATGTGAAAAATTAGAGAATGAGAAAAAAAGAATGGTCTGGTATGTTCCACAATTATTAGGTCCGGATACTGGACGTAGCTCTACATTCGGAGGCTAATAACATGTCGCCACGTGGTCTGACTCTTTACCGCGCGGCCCGACGACCCGACCCGAACCGGAACCCAATATTGCTATGTTCGAGTATTGCTAGTTATTGCTCGGTATTGCTAGGTATTACTTGACAATAACGAAAAATATTGCTCTATCAAGACCAATGCCTAGTAATACCGAACAATACCGAGCGATACCTAGCAATATCTAGCAAAACCAGGGTATTGCTAGGTATTTGTCTTTGACATAATGATATTTCTCGTTATTACCGGCAAAATCGAGTATGCCTAGCAATACCCTGGTTTGTACAAATCAGTTAATACATAGCAATCCCGGGTCCGGTTTGGGTCTGGTCGTCGGGCCGCGCGATAAAGAGTAAGAGCTTGTGAGACCATTTTATTAGAGCCCGAATGTAGAGCTACGTCAGGACACCGGACCTAATAAAATTTCCTGGTATGGACGCAATAATCTACTATATAATTGGAGATTAAAAAATGGCCACCTGATCTTGCACTTGCACTTGCACTTGCATTTTCACGGCTTTCTTGGCCTTAGAAAAGCTATGATTTATGGATTAAAAGGGAGAAATATTAATTCATAAATTACTTATTAAATTTGATTGATATATCCATCATATAGATGTAGTTTCTGGCCATGTCATTGAAGACATAAAACATTAACATACTTCGTAAAATTCAAATTATATTATCTAAAATGACATTAGATTCATCAATCGACAAAGCCCTGAGAGGATTAAGTTGGTGATTACAAACCTAATATAGCTTATCATATAGAGCCATTCTATCTTTCGTTATGGCATTAACTTGATAGACTTTCCACAACAAAAGAGGCTAAGATGATGACAATGGCACTGTATCATGCATACGAAGATCAGTTTACATGACCTAATTCTATGCGTCTGTTTTTTAGAGATTTTAATCATAAAAAATTGGTTTTTTCTGCTTTCTTTGGGATTGTCTTGTTTTGAGGTGGGTTTCTCTTCTTCTTTGCTGGTCGGCTTTGATTGGTCTTATGTGGTTTCTCTTTGGTTGTTTTTATTATGAGGTTTGTTTAGTTTTTAGTTTGGTCCTTCTGTTGTGGGCGCTCTGTTGGTGGTGGCCATTCTTGTTTGTTTGTTTTTCACTGTAGGTTTCCTCTTCCTAGTGTTGTAGTTGCTCCTCTAGTGGTTGCTGGTTGCTACCCTCTTGACTGGCTGTGCTTTTTAAGCAGGTTATGTTTATCTTTTTTATTTTTGCTTTTTTGCTAGCGCTTATGTGTAATAGGTACTACCAGTGGCTTGTAGATTTAATTTCAAAAGTTGTATTTTTTAGAGAGCTGTTGGTTCTTCTAGAACTTTCTAATTATTTAACAGCTAGGCCCTTCCATGGGTTATATATATATATATATATATATATATATATATATATATATATATATATATATATATATATATATATATATATATAAGAATATTTTGAGCCTTTTTATCTCTTAATGACAAAAAGTTGAACATGACATTTTGGTTATTAAAATGATCAAAGTTAGGAAATTTTTGCAACACAAACTTTAAAAATAATGATTTGTGGAATTAGTTTTGGGTCAAGGTTTTAAGCTTTGGTCAAAATACAGTCAATTTCATGATTTGAACAAAATCCCGAGCTAGTTAGTTCCAGACAAATTTTGAGATTCAGGCTTCGTTTTGGATGGCTTTTTTACTGCTTTCTAAAACGGAGTTTTAGTACAAAATTTTTTATTTTTGTATTAAAACTACATTTTAGAAAGCAATAAAAAAGCCGTCCCAAACGAAGCCTCAGTTTTCGTTTGGGATGACTTTTTTACTACTCTTAAAGTAGTTTTTTAGTATAAAAATTAAAATTTTTGTACTAAAAAACTACTTTAAGAAGCTGTAAGAAAGCCATCCCAAACAAAACCTCAGGCTATAATCACCACCTCTAATATTCATATTTCTAATATTACAAAATCATATAAATAATTAATGAATGTGGTTTCTGCAAGATAAGAGACAATAAAGTCTAAAATTATTGACTGTAGACACATGTGAACATATAACACAATGTGATGCCACTACAAAAGAAGCTTCAAACCGCAGAAGAATTTTCACAGCTTGGTTCTTTTTGACTGATGGAAGAGCAAATGAATACAGCAATTAACTTCAGTGAAAAGGTAGCGGTAAAACAGTATATCACATGACATTTTAAGCTTGCATATAAAAAAGTCCGGCCAAGCTGTCCTAGAAAAAGAGGACAGACAACTCTCTGATTGATTTGTTAGGTTCTCAGAACTCAAAATTACGAGAGATTATTAGGTGCGGAGTGCGGATGGGGAGAACCGTCCGCACAAGCATTGGGTACCTAGTGGTATCCGCACTCGATACCCTTGGGTACCGCTAGGTACCCAATACTTGTGCGGATGGTGCGCACTCCACACCTAATAATTTTTCCAAAATGACGCAGCAGTTCCCTCCGTCTACCTAAGTTCATCACGGTCATCTTCTACTCCATTTATTTATTCAATATTGAATTTTTATTTCTTCATGTTGCTGCTTTCTCCGGCCATAGCACAGTTCCTTGTTGCTTCCACCTTGCAGGAGTAAGAGCATCTCCAACCGAACGTCAAATATGTCTATGACGTCGTTCCGTCGCTCCAGCTGAACGTCAAATCTTCCGCTATTTACTTGCGGGTGAACAGTGCGACGCTAATATTGACGTTGCACTATTCACCAACGCCATTTTTATGTGTCAGTCAGATTTGTCAAAGAAACGCGTCAAAGAGGAGAAAGACCGTTACCTTCGCAGAAGCCCGCAGAATGGAGTTCGATTGGAGATAATTCACAGCATTTTTTATTTTCCCTGAATTTTCGAGTAGAAAATGATATTTTTGGTTGGAGATGCCCTAAGGAGCATCAACAACAGGACCACTAAACCTACCCTGATTGATGGATTGTCCTATTGCCGCGACAGACACAAGTTGATAGCTGGAGAACAGATGAGATCTTTAAGGAGGTATCTGCTTTATAGGAAAAGGGATCGTTCAGGGTCAGATGTAGTAGGAAGAAGGGACAGTAGATCCAATAATTGGGCTGCAGTGAGAAGCAAAATCCTAGTTTGACTTTGTTTACATGCTTGGAAGCAATGGAAAGCAGGTAAATAAAATAAAATAAAATAAAAAACTTTGGCGTTATGTGAAGGTATTGTATAATTTAATGAGAATATAGGCGAATTCAAGTAGCACTTTTATTTATGTCGAGGCAAACATCACACTTGCAAACAATTGATGGTTACCTAAGCTTTAATAAATTTTTATTTGCAATTCACAATAAATACTAAACAATTAGAAGTTAGTTGTTATCAACATTTAAGTGTTCTTTGTCCAAGATATCACCTGTATCAAATGGCAGCATCACATAGGAATCTGTCAGTTTAGCAAACCACTAAAGCAACACCAAAGCTCAATGAGGCAAATTTTTTTGGAAACCAGGCACTGAATGGCAGTTGAAACAGCACAAAAGCTCATTGAGAGCGCAACATGCTTCATTGAAATGGGAAGGGACCATGAAATTGCAATTATTACCCAGCAGAAATACTCGACTTTGAAATCCAATTTATTTTGACATCCCTTTCTACAATCAATATTTAAGAAATTCAGGAGGATCTTTGAGAGCTCATCTTGCGCTCTTCTTGCTAGAGAAAGAGAGAGAAAGAAGAGAGAGAGAGAGAGAGAGAGAGAGAGAGAAATTAGAGAAGGAAAACTATCTAAAGCTTTATTAAAAAATTTTCCAAATCTTTACATCACGTAAGCATCCTATTTATAACAATTTACAATGGTGTGATAACATGTAGGAATAACCTAACTAAAATTGGATCAACACCTTACACAATAGCATGTTTATTAGCTTTGATATGCCACTCAAAAAAACCTTGATTGGGCATGAATCTCGATGCAAGCACAAGTTAAAAATTTATAAAGTAAAATTCAAGATCATCCAAAATTCGATTTCAGAAAGCTTATAGTCAAATTGATAATCTCGGGGAGATCGACTCAACAATACCAAAATCAGTCAAATCTGAGCTCAAATCAAAAGATCAAAACTAATTTGAAAGCTTTACAATATTAATTGGATGATAAAATGATATCCAAATATGATATACTTATATTCGAATCGAGTGGCTCGATGAAATAAATACAACGAGCCTAAGATTACTCAATTATGACATCATTAAATCACTTAAATGCTTAATAAAGGATATATGATCAATGAAACTAATATCAAATGTTTGAATGAAAACTCCCAACATGCCCTTAATTTTCTCCATAATCACTAGTCATGACACTCGACAAAAACTATAAATAACACTACATTCTTCACTATGGTTCTTTTGATCTTCGTCGCCCGCTGACTATGGTCCTTCCAACTTTCGTCGCCAACTAACTACTGTCCTTCCAACCTCCATTGCAAGACAACGGTCTTTCTGACTACGGTTACCTGTCGACTACGGACCTTCTGACCTCTATTGTCTGTCGACTACAATCCTTTCGACCTCTATTTCCATCGACTATGGTCCTTCCAACCTCTATCTCCCGCCGACTACGGTCCTTCGACCTCTGTCACCAGAAAAAGGTCTTCCTGACCACTGTCGCCTGGCAACTAAGACCCTTTTGACCTCCGTTGCCTGCTAACTACATTCATTCAGACCTCTGTCACCCATCTACTACTGTCCTTTTGACTTCCGTAGTAAGACAACAGACCTTCGTCACCTGTCGACTACAGTCCTTTTGACCTTCATCTCCAGACAACGGTCTTTCTAACCACTGCCGCCCACTGAATACAACCCTTCCGACCTCCGTCACCTAATAATGCTCTTTTTGATATATGCTGCCTATCGACTACGATCCTTCTAACCACCATCATCCAACTACGGTCTTTCTGACCTTTGTCTCCCACCAACTATGGTCCTGCCAACTAAACAAACATGTCAATATTGTTTCTTTTAATTCCTGCCATGTAAAGCACTCTATATGATGTAAATTTGCTGCATCAAGCCAAGACCTCCTCCCCCCAGGAAGGACCTCATTTATAATCGACTACAAACACTAGTGGATTCATTCAAAATGGGTCAGGCCCCATAGTTTTCCCACTTTTTATGGGTTTTCATGTAAAAATTTTGGTGCATCTTATGAACGCTACATCCTCTCTTTTATCTGATTGTATGTTGAATCTTTTTACAAAACTAAGACGTTAAAACTTTATATTCCTCTATTGATATAAATATTTCAGGACTCGACAATAAGAATTCTCCATTTCTCCTAATTGAAGTATATTTAATTATAGACAATTAAGAACAATAATTGTATAATTTTTGTTATATGGATTACCGAAGTTGGGTGTTCATAAGAGGACAGTTAAAACTCAACAAAAAAATTATATATTAATAGTCAAATGGCAATAGCTTGATCATAGAATTCTGATGATGTTGCGATGATTGATGATGGTAGTAGGAATGATCGCCTAAAGATGCAATACAATTCTTCACCTCTCCTAACTCTCAAAACTCCCATTTGTGAAAAATAAGGCCTTATTTATAGCCTTTTTGAGAGGGGGCATTTTGATAAATTTAACCAAAATCCAAAATGCTTTATTGAATGGTACATATTGATATGTTGTTTCATAGATAATTTATTAGCATTTAAGTGTCTTAATAATATTTTAATTGAATGTTATTGGGCTTATTAGATTTATCTCATTGAGTTGTTTGAAATATGAAAGTTTAGAGATCATTTGATCATTCAATTAACATTCAGATATTTTTAAATATATTTGAAGTGCATGATTTTGTTTCATTTGGATTTAGAACAAATCATTTGTAGTGTCAATAGATTTGTATCATCGAGATATTCAGTTCGATTATAAGTTTGTTGAAATCAAAGTTCAAATGATTTTAAATTTAATTTTAAAGAAAATTTAATTTGAATGTCGCCTCGATATTCATGATGATTCCCCATAGTTAAAGAAAATAATACTATGCATAGTTGAAAACAATTGTATGATTCTTGCCATAGGGCATGTAGAAATTGGGTATCTATAATTTGAAAGTTAAAACCTGACAATAGAGTTGGACGTAAAAATTCAAGTGAAAATAGTCCGAAGGCGAAAATCTAGCGATAGTGGTGGCGATTAATATTGATTGTACTTGTCGATGACGATCATCAGAAAATACAATAGAGTTCTTTAGCTCTTTTATATCTCAAACACCCCTCTACTAAAAAATGAGGCCTATTTATAGCTTTATTGAGAGACGCATTTTGATAAATTAAGTTTAGCTAAAATCTAAAACATTTTATTGAATAGTTCATATTGATCTCAATGATCATAGATTATTTGTTGAACATTTGAGTGTCTTAATGATGTCATAATCGAATGAACTTTGGCTTGTTAGATTCATCTTGCCATGCCACTCGATTTGATTATAAGCAAGTAAGATTGGAAAAAGTTTGATCCTTCATTTAATATTTAGAAGTGTTTAAATGTGTTGCAAGAGTTTGATTGGGACTCATTTAAACTCATATCGGATTAATTATTGTGTCAATGAATTTATATCATCATTACATTTAATTCAACTATAAATTTATTAAAATTAGAATGTTAATAATCTTTAATTTAATTTAAATACTACCTCAAAATTCTTATAATCAAATGTATTTTATAGTTTATCAATATCCTCAACCCCTTAACATCAGCCATCAAGACAATAAGCGAACGAATGCATATTCTTCAACTCTTCGGGCTTCTTTTGTTTTAAGTAGTGGCCAATTAAGCCGATTACTAGCGGTCCAAAGATGCGTCACTCCAAAGAATTCTTCTATCTTCGTCTTTCGCCGTTACGTCGTCACCTAAGATCCAACTCGGAAGTGTTCGGACTTATTTAGATGTGTGTAAAAATTAGGGGTGTCAATTTCAGGTCACGGGTCGCGTTCGGGTGAACCCGAACTGACCCGGGCTCAAACGGGTCGACCCTAACCCGACCCGGGTAGATAAATGCGGACCAGTGGTGTGCGCGCTGGGAGTGGCGAGCGTGGGTGCGCGTGGGGGAGCGGCTAGCGAGGGTGCACACGCGGGCGAGAGCGAGGGCACGCACGGGGCGCCGGCGCTGGTAGGCGCGACAGCGTGCGCTAACAGCCTTTGTCGCGCGGGCAGCTGAGCAGGCAGGTCCGAGCAGCTGCGGGCGGTGCGCGGGCAGGTGGGGCAGGTTCGCGGGCAACAGGGCAGAGCAGGCAAATTCAATTTAAACGGGTTTGCGGGTTGACCCGGCAACCCGCCGGGCCAACCAGACCCGACCCGTTTTTTCAAACGGGTCAAATCCGAGAACCCGAACCCGACCCGTTTTGAAATCGGGTCGGGTCGGGTCGGGTCCAACCCGGATTTTCCGGGTCGGATTTTCGTGTCGTGTCAAATATTGACACCCCTAGTAAAAATTAGTAATATAATAATCTCTAATTCGATTAGATAGCTTCTTGTCAATGATTGAGTTTAGCTGGCTTTTGCCCTCTCCTCTTTTGTTGTTTATTCTTTGATGTTTGTTGCATTGTATTTTTGACTTGGTTCTTTGTTGGATTTGACTGTATCATCTTTTTAGTGTTTAGAATAAAATTCATTTTTGTTTTTAAAAAAATATTATTAAAAAAATTATATAAATCATATCTAATTAAAATATTCTAAAGTATTTTTTTAATAATTTAATTCTCCAACATATTACTTAGTTTTAAAGAAAAATTATATAAAAATTTCCTCATTAAAAATAATTAAAATGAGTGTCATAATTTATAGGGTTTTTTTTTAAATTAGTATAATATTAATTAATTAAGTATTACATAATAAATAAGATTAAAACGTTATGATAATAAATAACATAAATTTTAATCAAACTATTTTAATACAATTTTTAATTAATTATTTATTTATTTATCAAAAGTGCACATTCCAAGAAATAGACAATAGTTAATTAGATAATCAAATGTGCCCACAGGTAACTTAGCACGATTATCTTGCCATCATCCCCATATCATATTGTCATTCTCCATATCACGAGTGATTATTAGGTGCGGAGTGCAGACGGGGAGAACCGTCCGTAACAAGTATTGAATACCCAGTGGTACCCAGCGGTACCGAATGGTACCCAATGCTTATGCGGACGGTGCACACTCCGCACCTAATAATTCCCATATCACATGATTGTTTTTATTTTCTTCCATAATTTTTTTAACTCTAAAAACTGTGCTTAAATGAATTTCAGTAAATTTATCATTAAATTGAATGTCTCGTGAGACAAATCCAGTGACACCAAAGGTGTTCGAATCCTAGTCTAAATGAGTATAACTAGAGCACTTGAAGCGTGTTAGAAATTTTATAAAGTTAAATGAACCAAATGATATATGAATCTTGTGTGTTTATAATTAAAAGGCACGTCTCAATAACAAAAAAAAATCAATGAGCATATGATCACTTAATTTGAAGATAATTAAGACACATAAATATATACTGAAAGAATAATATGCAATCAAAATAAATAACACAGACTATCATATTAAGTATTTTGAATTTTCTGTTAGGTTTATCGATACGTCGCTCCCAAAACTTATAAATAGATCTTATTCTCTACATAAATGAAACATGAATTTAAAGAGAACTTAGATATCTAAAGAACTGTCGAGTCCATTAAGATACTTGGCGTCAATGAATATCACCAGCAATCACCATTACTCAAGTATCATGGTCAGGCCACTATTATCTGTTCATTATTGCCCAACCATTACTCTGTAACCACCATCAATTGATCGTTATAGCATGTCTGCCTTTGTCCAACCACTATCCCTGGATTATCCTAACTCTCACACGTCACTTGACAACTCAAATGATATAGCACGTGTGGCACTCAAGAATTTAATTTAGGAGAATTATTTATTTTTTATATTTTAATATACAATAATGTATTGGAAATGAATGTGAGTATGTGATTGAATAATAACTAATCATCATTATTGTTATAATACTATGATAATAATGTTTGTAGAAGAAATAAGTAAATATTAGTTATTTATTGATGTTGGCTAGAGATCAATTAACTTATACAAGATGGTGGGCCGACAGATTTTTCTTTAAATATGATGGTTATGTGTTATCCGATATAACGATTGAGAGTTATAAGGAGTTATTATTGTGCCGACAAACAAAGAGTAACGACTCTGTTTATAGAGCAAACGATTTATTGATACTAATATTATACTGAAAAAATTATGATAAGCCATTACTTCTAACTTGTTTAGTGCAACTACTGAAATATATGTTACTAAGGCATTATTCATATTATTGTATGAATTATTTCCCAATGGTAAGCAAAACTCTACTAAACAGAAATTCATATTTTCATAAATTAACCAAATTGCCAGAAATTATATATAACAATATTTTGAAACTTTAATTGAACTAAAAACTACTTTTAGATGTCAAAATAGATTTCTTAATTGTTAAAAAATATTATTTTTGAAAAATCACCTAGCAAAAAGTCTTAATAAATATTCAAAACATTCATAATCACAATCTCTATAATATATAAAAAATTAAGAGGTACAAGTTTTACCAATAGATAATTATTCTAATTTTTTAATAACTAAACTATAAATTTGATCAGAAAAATTCTAAAATTATCAAATTATTAAATAAAAAATATGATAATGGTTCATTATAATGACACAAGCAAATCTCCTAATAAGATCGACTAGCAAAAATCTCTGTAACTGTAGGCAACAGAAAATCATACTGAGCAGGAATTCACATTTTCATAAATTAATTAATTTACCATAGATCATATATAACAATATTTTGAAGTTTTAATTGAACCAAAACACTATTTTTAGATTGACTTAATGAGTCAGGCTTTTTTGTGATGTTTGCTTTGCTAGTATTTTTTCCATTTCTTGGCGATCGCTGTTGTGTGTAGGGGTGTCAATATTTGACACGACACAAAAACCCGACCCGGACCACACCGGGAAAATCGGGTTGAACCCGACCCGATTTCAAAATGGGTCGGGTTCGGGTTCTAGAAATCGACCAGTTTAAAAACGGGTCGGGTTCAGGTTGACCCAGCGGGTTGCCGGCAACCCGCCAACCCGTTTAACTTAAAAAAATTTCAAATTTCCCGCCTCTGCTCGCTGCCCGCAGTGCGCCCGCCGTGCTGCCCCCGCTCTCGCGCGCTGCCCGCCTGTGTGCCCAGCGCGCCCAACTGCGCCCGCGTGCCCAGCGAGCTCAACCGCGCCCGCGTGCCCCAGCGTCCCCGCCCGCGCCCGCGTGCCTGGCGCGTCCAACCGCACCCGCGCTGGCGTCCGCCTGCTTGCCTCCGCCCCCGCCGTTCGCCTGCCGCCGTTTCGGCGCCGACAACCTCAAAACCTGGTCGGGTCGGGTCAACCCGGAAACCCGCCGGGTCGGGTCAACCCGGCAACCCGCCGGGTCAGGTCAACCCGGCAACCCGCCGGGTCGGGTCCGGGTTCGGATTTCCGACCCGTTTATCTACCCGGGTCGGGTTAGGGTCGACCCGTTTGAACCCGGGCAGTTCCGGGTTCGACCCGAACCCGACCTGTGACCCGAAATTGACACCCCTAGTTGTGTGGGTAATCTCTATCGCCGGCTTTGTCTGAGGCTAGTTTTTCTTCTCTAGTCTCTCGGTGTTCAGCTTGTTTCATTTTTCTTTTTTGGCCTTTGATGGCGTCTTCCCGGCTTCGTGACACGAGTTTTTTTAATGGAGTTTCGCCGGCTCTTTCATTTAATAATGTCTTGTCTGGGGCTTATTCTTCTTCGGTCCCTTTTCTTGATTTGAGAAATTTTTTATCACCGTGGTTTACCGGCGTTGTTTATTTCGGAGGAGGAAATTAACTCGATCGCTTGCTACTCCATTTGAATTTTCTTTGGTAGGTAAGTTTCCCGGCAAGCGGCCCTCCATTGATGCCATTTGGAAGTTTTTTTTTTCAATTTAAAACTAAATGGCGATTGTTCGGTCACTATTCTTAACCCTAGAAATGTTTTGATTAAGCTTGTCAATGATTTTGATTACTGTAGAACCTTCTCTCAACGTTCATAATTTGTGAATAACTATTATATGAAAGTTGTTAAATGGTACCCAAATTTGGATGTTGAGGTTGATTCTTCAATTATGCACATATGAATTTCGTTTCCCTATCTTAGGCCCCATCTTTTCTCTCCTCAGATTCTCTTTGGGTTTGGTTCTCTGTTCGGACGAACTCTGAAATCGAACACCGTGACTACCTCTGGTTCCTATCCTTCGGTTGCTCGCATCCTTATTGAATTGGATGTCACCAAAAAATTTCTGGATAAGATTTGGGTGGGTTCACCTAATTCCGGGTATATTCAATAGGTGATTTTTGATGATATTCCTCACTTTTATTTTCATTGTAGTTCTTTAGGCCATTTGAAAGAGGAATGCCGAATTTTACATCCCTATCTTAATACTGCTTCTAAATCCATTCCTATTTCTTCTTCTACCCCGTGTGCATTGCTTGGGGTGAATCTGATTAATGCGTGTCTTGTTTTGCTTGTGGTGGAGAGTTTGATGGTTGTAATGCCCAGGTAGCTGCTGATTTAGTTAATAATATAGCTAATGTTGTGTATGTGGAAGCTTTGGATATTGCCTGTAACGTTTGTCCATTGGCTTTGGTCTTTGAGGGCCCGGTTGTTGGTAATTTGGTTCCCTCCTCATCTGTCCCTATCGAGAATGCTGGCCTTGTGGTGGGGAGTGAGGTGGTTTTGAGAGAAATGGCTTCTCCTTTGGTTCCTCCTCATTATGCTCTCGGTTATCTATTGTGAGGAGGTTGTGTCTGTTAAGTTTGCTGAACTTAGTCGTATTAATGGTGGTAATAGACGTAAAAATAAAGGAAAAAAGAAATAGGCTCTGTTTCTTTTCTATTTGCTCTTCAGCGGTGGTCTTTGACCTCATTGTGGATAATGATGAGGAAGCCCCCAGCTTCCCCTCGCTGGCTCGGCTGGTTGGCAACCGGGATGATTTGGCCTTTTGCTTGGATTGCTTGGTGGATTTGACTTTGTGGAGTTCTCACCTTTGGATGATCCGTGGCTGGATGCTGGGTTGGTGCAGGGGGCTTCCATTCTTGCGTCCTGTTAATTTTAATTTTGCTCTCATTGTATTGGTTTGTATCTTGTTGTACGTTTTGAGTTTTTTGCTATGTTGTTGCAGTAGTTGTTGGTCAGTGGGTGTTGTAATCTTTTACTACTTGAATAAATGATTTTTTTGTTGAAAAAAAAACTATTTTTAGACGTCAAAATAAAATTTTGAATTGATAAAAATTGCTACTTTTTCAAACAATCTTACAAAAATATCAAATAAATACTTAAATTATTCATTACGTCGTTCTCTATGACATTTAAAAAGTTATATAGTAAAAGTTTAACCAATATAAAATTAACATTATTTTTCAATAGCGAAATATAAATTTGTTTGAAAAAATTCCTAAAACATCATATTATTGAAATAAAAAATAAAATAATGATTCATTACAATGATACGAGAAATCCCTCAACAACAGTGACTGGCAAAAATTGCCCTACATCCTTCAAATATGAGATTTATTTTTCTCTCTCCTCAGCCCAATTGATATATGGAATAAAGGTTTTTAATCGATTCGTTGAGTGCTTTAAGATATGTATATTAAAATATATTATTAATATAATTATATAAATTAATAATTTTTTTAGTATAAAATTCATATAATTTTTTAGACTTAAAAAATTTTAGAAAAATATTCATCAAATAGCAAATTTTATTTAAAAAATTTGGTGAAATCGATTTGTAAAATAAACACCTGACAGCCCCAAAATCTTCACTTGTACCAACATGTGTAAATTTTTTAATGATTTACACAAATGTCCAAAAATTATGAAAAAAGTAATGTAATTAAAGAATTATAATATCTTTATTATAACGAAGATGATTTGTGATTTTGACTTCTAATGACTTCTGAAAAATTTATTTGATTGAGTCAACTACGAGCTATTACAACACATCCAATGCCACCCACCGAACTTATCATCATCAGACCACATAAGGTTTGGAGGACTCATCAACATGTCATGCCCAAAATTTTATAAGTAGGCCCCTATGATGTACCTAAGGAGGTTCGGTCTCGTTTTGACATTTCAAAGAGTCTAAAGGCTTGAAGAATCTAAAAGCTCTATATGACCACCATCGTTCATCCCTTGTCATCAGTCTACTGCCCGATAGTCATCATTGGAGTAACGCCCAACCACCATCAGACCATTGTTCCCAGAACACCAAGCTGTCAGACAAACCATCGTCAATCCATCACCATCTAACTACCACTCTCAGACCCTTCAACAGACTACAATCCTCCGACCCCTGGCACCTACAAAAGTCAAGTGATGCCATATCATAGAATTATATATATATATAGCAAAAATCTAAAATTATCAGTTCTTTCTAAGCAACGATTACTGCTCTAAAATTCTCTATGATCTGTTAAATCTCATTAACAAAAAGCTTAACTAAAATGTACAAAAAAATTGATACATTTTTATATGGGTATTTTGATGTATTTTATCAGTTATAACTTTATATAGTAGGAATCGAATTAGGCTCAAAAGAAAATAATGATGGTTGTTTATCTTTTTTAGGAAAAAAAATATTTTTGTTTTAAGAGATTTTAATGCCTGTTCAATTTAAGATAATTCTTCATATTATGAATAATATTGACACATGCATGTACGTATAAAGGAATGTTATGGAGATTGCGAGAACACAAACAAAAATTTAGATTTATAAAGACAACCTCAATAAATTCGAAGTAACTTGTCATGGTCGGACACCACATGCCTATATTGCTTGCAATTAGGATAAATTGAAGAGCTTGTTCAAAGATGGCCACAACACAACCATCCTCGATGTATAGCGGAGGAATACCGAGAAAAGAGGAGGTACGGAAGAATAGTTGGGGCTCGTTTTACATTGATTCACTATAAATTTTTTTTGGATAATTGAAATTAGATTTAGGCTTCATATTGAATAGCTTGTGATCATTATTTTTTTACGGCTTTCAAGTCATTTTTATACTAGGCAGCTATTGTAGAAAGTAACAAGAAAACTATATATCTCAACCGAAGCCTTAAACAATCATGGTGTTGTTAAAATCTGAACGATGAGAGGAATTTTTAATGATTCATGGCACATTAATACTGTGAGGTATTGTATTATATTATTATAATAAAATTCCCAATGAAAATTTAGGTATTTAGCTTGTCATTATTTTCTTCACACTACCGCCCCCCCCCCCCCCCCCCCCCCCCCTCTTTTAAACTAAAAACCAAGATTTTATATTGGGTAAACTATATGACATTAAATTAAAAGAAATAAATATTCAATTTTCAATGGTTCAAATTGAACTTAATTGGATGAGATGATCAATATTAAAATTATATAAATATTATGTAAATAATAAAATAATGATATGAATATATGGTAATAATAAAATATAAAAATAATACGAACTCAAAACACTAATATATGCATCTAATAAAAATTAGTTCCATTTGATTAGACACAAATCTCACGGTAATAATTGAATTGTAAAGTTATAAAGTTACATAAAGGATATGAGTTTAAATTTGAACATCTTGACGAGGCGAACTAATCGACACTAAAAGTGAACAAATCCTAATCTAAATGAGCATCAAGCAAGCGCTCTAAGTGTAGTTGAAAACTTCATTATATTATTTGAAGGACTAAGTAATATTTAAGTCTCATACTTATAGTCAAATCAAGCAACTCAATGATAAAAATTTAACATGCTCAATATTGTTTAAATTTGATATCATTAAGACACTAAAATGTATAATGAAAGATTTATGATAAAAGAAATAAATATTGGTCATCCAATGAAGTGTTTGAGATGTTTGGCTACATTAACAAAGAATGACACTATTAGAAACAACAAATATATCTCATATTCTATGCATGGAGGGGTTAGAATCGGTATGGGACTTGGAGTAAAGATATGAGAGAGCTTAGATGATTGAAAATTCCCAAAGCTCCTCCATCATCGCATCAAATCCACCTGACTACCATCGTCAAATCTCTATCGCTTGACTATCACTACTGAAATATCGTTGTCCAACCACCAACATTGGACCATCGCAACCTAATCACCATCACTAGATCACCTAACAGTATCATACCACAATTAAATGATGGTCACCATTCAACCACCATTGTCATATCAGAGTAGTCTAACCACCATCATCAAATGCCATTGTCCCACTTGTGTTGTTGGATCTTCGTTGCGAGACTAACATTGCTCGACCTACATTGACAAATCATTGTCATCTAACCATCACCATTGGACCATCCTTGATAGAATACCAAATTAAGTATAACATCGTCTGCCATATGCCTTATTACAATAGTCATATGACCATCTTCATTAGACAGCAATTGCCATGTCATTACTATTAGACCATTGTTGATTTGCCATCATCATCAGCTTGCTTATGTTAGACTAATGCCATGTAACCATCTTCATTAGACCTTTGTTTTCTTACCTACTATGTATGGCTATCTCCAATTAACTATTGTCATCTGACTACAACTCTCATTATACAACAATCATTTGACTATCGTCGCTCGACTATGGTCTCACCACCACTATCACTCAATTATATTCTCTTGACTTAACATTGCTTGACTATAATCTCTCAACCACCATCACTCCACTATAGTCTTTCAACCACCATCATCATACTACAATTATCTTATAAGTACTATCACATAATTATATTCTTCTAATCATTATCTCCCAACAACAGATCATTCCTAACCATTGCCTCCCAACTATAGTTTCATAACCTCAGTCGCTTGACTATAGAATCATGGCCACCACCAACCAATAACAATCTCTCAACTATCATTACTTGACAATAATCTCCTAGCCATTATCATACAACTACAGTCTCTCAACCATCATTACGCAACTACGCTCCCCCAAGGACCATCACCTGACTATATTCTCCCAATATGAAACTTTCGAACACCATAACCACAATACATTCTCTCAGTCACCACTAACCTACAATAGTCTTCATAGCACTCTCAACTAATTAGGATCCCCCAACCAGCACCATCCGAATACAATATCTTAAACATCATCTGAAAATAATTAAAGACATGGGCGGATCTACCATGGTCTTAGGGTGGGCAAATGCCCATCCTCAAAAAAAATTTTTTTAATATTTATAGGGGACATTTTTGGACTATTTTGAGTATTTTGGGCATTTTGCCCCCCCCCCCCCCCTCAAAAAAAATATAGTTTTTGCCATAATCTTATCAATCATAGACATCTTTGCTTATCCCCCACAAAAAAAAAATTTTACCACCCTAAATAAAAAAGTTGGATCCGCCCCTGATTAAAGATGTGAATAAAATCAAACGAGTCGCTAGTTCATAAAATTTTAGCAGGTTGAATCCAATTGTTAAAACATTGCTTAAAACCTGTCAATTATGAGCATGACGACTTGTTCGAGCCTTAGCCATGGTAATGACTCACCCTCTTTGGATTCAAAATTTTACATTATTAATTGGAGTTTGCAGATTTTCCAAATATTCTTGTAAAACATTTATTTTACTTTAGTGATTTGTTCTCCCCACTCAACTTATCTTCATTAGAGAAAGAGAGAGAGATTTGGTTCGAGCCAAGTTGAAATCAATTATCATGAATAAAATTTATCAAGATATCTAGGTATAAATCACAACATAATAAATTAAAAACTAATTGAATTTTCTTTGCGATTAATTTAATATAAAATTTCCATTTAAAGTTCTAATCTCAAAATAATTCTAATAATTTTCAAGCTCATCCCTAACAGAAGTTCTTTTCTTATCATTTTTATATACGCTTAATCCTGACTCAAAATTAGGGGTGTCAATTTTTGACCCGGCTAGGAAAAATCTGGGTTCGGGTTTACCCATTTAGCAAACGGGTCGGGTTCGAGTTTGGATTTTTGACCCGTTTCAAAAAACGGGTCTGGTTCGGGTTGACCTGAAAACCCGAAATCAACCTGACATTGACCTGAAAGTCGAGTCCATCCCGGTTTCCGCCCGCACTCGCGAGTCGCGAAGTCGCCCGCAGCCGCGCTCGTGCTGTCGAGCTTTCCCGCGAAGGCGCGAACTTCGTCCACACGCTTGGTCCCAGTCCGCACTCGCGCCGTTGCAAGGACGACGGTCCCGCGAACTCCATCCGAAGTCCGAACTCACGCAGTCGCGGGGTCCAATTAATGGATTCCGTTCGCACTCGCACTATGGCGAGCTCTGCCCTCTGCTGTGCGGGTCGGGTCGTGTCAACCCGGCAATCTGCCCGGGTCGGTTCCGGGTTGAAATATCTGACCCGTTTGCAAAAATGGGTTAGGTTCGGGTTGACCTATTTAGACATTGGTCAACTCGGGTTCGACCCGAACCCGACCCGTCGACACGAATTGACACCCCTACTCAAAATCTAAATTTTAAATTTTAAATTACGATTTAATTGGTCAAACTAGTCTCGCGATATGTTATTTGGGAAATTTTGCCGAGAATAAACCTGAACAAAACAGGTTAAATTCGAGTCAAGTTTAATCGGGTCAAACGTCAAGTCGTCAACCCAATGACATATTCTATACCAAGTGGGTGCCCGCGAGGGTCAATAGAAGCTGGTGCGCGTAAAAAAATATTCTATTCGTCATTGCACGGTACTAAACCCTTCCTAAAGAAAAGGATCTTCCGTTCGCTACGCTGTCCGCGTCACCGACGCCAAGTACGAACACGGTTCAAGGAACCCACCAGACCTGTATTCTGCTCCGCCGGATCTTCTTATCATCCCTCCCCGACGTACGATGAGATAGATCGTGACCGTTCATCTATCATAGAGGTAGCATCTCATTAGTTCGTTCAGTGAATCAGACCGCTAACAACCGAGAGATCCGAGATACCAACACTCGCTCTAGTATTCTATTTGCAGTAACACAAATACATTGATTTTTTCATGAGTAGTTTAATAATCGTGGTGGAGACGCATGGTCGCATACGCAACGCGGGATGTTTGACCGTGCAGTCAACCCGTGCCATTCATTATAATTCTTAAATAACTCGTGCAGTTAACTCCTTACAATTTCAGATTTTATAATCCAAACCCTCTAGCAGCCTTCTTCTGTCATTTTATATTTTTTAGATATGGAATTTAGTTGATTGTCTGAAAGCATTGCTAGCTAGCTTCTTCTTTTTATTTTATTTTTGAAAATTTTGGGGCACATGCTTTTTTATAAAAAACCAAAAAGAAAATATCTAAAAACAAAAGGAAAGAAAAAACTACAAGGTCTTAAAAGAAAAAATCAAAGAATATTTTATTATTCAATTCAAAGAAATGAATGATAAAGACATAGCTAAACAAAAGAACAGGATGCCAAAAAGGCATTGAAAAAAAACTATAACAGGTTTTCATAGAACTTGATTCCACTTAATAGACGAAGCCCAACTATAGATATAGCCAAGTAATTTCCAAGAAAAAGCCTGAGAAATCCAATGAAAAGCCCTCATTCGATCAGCAGTCCTTCCATTGTGAAAAAACATCCCGCCAGTCAGACTCTCAAGCATCATCATCAAGAAGAATCCTCCATCAGTGTCCAAATCATCAGAACCTCGCATACAGGCAAAAAGAACTGAAATTAAGAAAGAATTTCAGGGAAATTTTTTTGAAGATCCTCATAATTTTTCCATTTTTTAACTTTCAATTTGATGGCCTTTCTCATAGTAAAACTCAGCGTCAAAGGCAAAACCCAGAGGTCAGTAAAACACCTCATATTTCTTTTCATCCATATATAGTAAACAATAGAACTAGGTGCATCTTTACCGGCACATAAGAGTCCCACTCAGGATTAATAAAATCAGCGACAACCAAACCATTACACCAGGGATCCCAATAGAAAGAGAGGCTGCTGTTAGTAGCAATATGGAGAGAAATGTTGTTCTTAATTTTACAAGCCACATAACAAATAAGCTTCCAGAATTTAGAAGCTCCAATAAGTGGAGGCTTCTCCTTCTAAGGAGAATCAAATTTTCCCCTATACAAAACAGCTAAAGCACTCTCCCTAGAAAGCATTCTCCATATAAGAGAACAAGTAAAACTATGGTAAAGTGCATTAATCGAGGGCAAACCCAAACCCCCATCTTTCATAGGATTGCAAACCGTAGACCAAGCAATCAGGTGCATTTTCTTGTAATTAGTATTATCATGAAATAAGAATCTAGAACATATTCTTTCAATAATTTTGCATATGCTCTTGGGTATAATAACACCCCTAATCCAATAAGCTAAAGTATTAGCAATAAAAAATTTAAGAAATTAAACTCTCCCAACTAGAGAGAGAAATTTAACCTTCCAGCCATCTAGCATGCTAGAAATCCTATCTAAAAGGGGTTGAAAAAACATGGCATTTAACTTGCTAGGAGAAACAGGTTTACCCAGATAAATAAGGCTATTAGCCGAATTTAAAATCCCCAAAATAGAACAGATTTCCTCTTTGTGATTAGCCAAAGCAAAAAAAATAATGGTACTTTTGTTAGGATTAAACCAGAGAGCAGAGGCATCCACAAAGTCCTCCATAAAATGTTTAAGATTCCAAGCATTTTGAATGGAATTCTTACCAAAAACTAGAACATTGTCAGCATAAAGCGGGTGTTTAAACTCTTGCCCCTTAGAAGTATAACCCTTGAAATGAAAATTCTATTTATCCATCAATCTACAAGAAAATGCATCCATTACTATACAAAAGAGAAGAGGAGATAATTGACAACCCTATCTGAGACCAGAAGTGGATTTAAAAAACCCCTAAAGAGAACCATTAACACGAATGGAAAAATAAACATTATATATGCACCATTTAATCCAGCTAATAAATTTTTCTGGAAAACCCTTGTTTCTCATGCAATTGATAATAAAATCTCTAGAAAAAGAATCAAAAGCTCTACGAATATCAAGCTTGGCACAAACACGAGGATAATGTTATCAGAATAACATGTATCCTGAATGAAATCTGCTTGACTTTCATTGATAATAGAAGGTAAGACCTTTTTCAATCTATTAGCAAGGAGTTTAGCCACCACCTTGTAAAAAATATTACAGAGAGAAATCGGCCTATAATTAGAAGTAGTGTTAGCATGAGAATGCTTAGGAATTAAAGTAATAGCATTAGCTTTTCCCCCTTTAGGCATCTGACCAAAATAAAAGAAGTTCTTAACTACTTTACAAAGTTTCAACCCAACTAAATCCCAATTCTCTTTATAAAATTCAGCCATATAACTATCAGGCTCCAGAAAAGAGCCATTAGAGAAAGAAAAAGCAACAGCTTTTATGTCCTCACTGGAGAAAGGAATTTCTAAATAGCTAGCCGCTTCAGTAGAGAGAGTATTCCCAAAACAAATATCTCTATTATTAGCATTGCGAGGAGCAGGAGTATTAAACAAACTATTAAAATGATTAATAAGAATTCTAGCAATATCTTGATGACTAGAGAAATCCCCTTCCGGAGTGGACAACACTTTTAAAGTGTTAATGCTCTTCCTAGTTCTAATTTTAGCATAAAGAAACCCAAGATCTTCTTCCCCATAAGATAGTTAATTGATCTTAGCTCTTTTAGTAGTCCAAGAGGCCCAAAATGTCTGAGAATCAGAAAGAAGATCATTAGTGTCTTTAAGCATGGAACTGATAGAATGATCCAAAGGGTTATTATTAATATCACTAAGCAAATTTATTTGCTTAGCTTTAAGATCCTCAATACTCTCAGCAATAAAATTGGAAGAATTTCAATTTTTTCTTTTTATCACTCTCTTTAAAGATTGAAGACTAGAGTAAAAAGAAGCTATGGGACTAGAAGTCGGATTACTATGAAAGTGTCCAACATCACTTCTATGAACCCCTCCATCTTAGACTAATAATTTTTGAAAAGGAATATGGAGGCCTTACTCGTAATAGAATCAATGTGAATAATAAGCGGAGAGTGGTCAGAACAATGGGGAGCATCCACAATATAGTATGATTTAGGATGAAGATTCAACCATTCAGTGTTAACCAAAGTTATATCCATCTTACAATGAATCAGATTTTCTTTCTATTGATTAAACCAAGTGTAGAAAAGACCAACCGAGAAAAGGTCAATAAGACCACAACCAAAAATACTTTTATTAAAATCCCCCAATCTTCTACGATGAAAGGAGACACACCCAATTTTTCATTTTCATACCTACAATAATTAAAATCACCCACCAAAATCCAAGGTTGAGACATGCCATTAGCAATATTATTAATAATATCCCAGAGAGATCTCCTAGCCTCTAGAGAATTAGCAGCATAAATAATAGAAAAATAGAAAGAGGAGTGCGGGTATAAAGTAATTTTCCCATGAATAATTTGATCGAAAATAATCATCGGGTTAAATGAGATATGAGAAAAATCCCATTTAACCCAATTCCTACCCAGAGAAGAGACATTAAAATTATTACAGGAGCCTTCATTCTCATAAAGCTTATGAGGAATTAATAAACCAAGCACCCTCAAGCAAAGAGTTATGAACTTTTGCCTCCAGAATACAAAACAACTTTAATTTATGTTTAGAAATCAAATTTTTGCAAGCTAGTTGTTTACCCGGGCTATTAAACCCCTTGATATTCCAGCAAGCCAAAGAGGAAGTAATCATCTTGATTTAGAAGAAGAGGATTTGCCTTTTGGCATTTTTTTGCTTTAGAAGACTTGATTTGGTAGTGAAATCGGAGGTTGATTAATATTGGGGGAATTTTGAAGAGGAGAATTATTCTTTGAAAAGATTGTATCTTGAGGAAGCTCTTCTTGCTGTGTTGAAGAGACCTCCTTAATCTCATTCTCCTAATTAATTAATCGAGTATTTTCTTAGACAAGCAAATTAAACTTATTAGCTAGCATGATTCCCTTTCCAGTGTCAACCAAATTAAAGTGTAGTATTAGGTTCTAAAGAGGACAACTCTTCAGTAGGGAAGTTGAGATTTATGAATATTGGTGTCCTTACCCTTCATACCTATGTCACTAAGCGGCACAGGTGGAACAATATCTTCCACATTGACATAAGGAATGTAAGTTTCAATAAGAGGAGCAGTATGCGACAGTATAGCTATTTCAATACGGGGAGCAACAATCAGTGCAAGATTAAGAGGGTCAGGTGTAGGTGTAGGTAGCAATGGTGGTAGGTTGGAATTTGAATGATTTTTGAAACGTTGGTGCCTACTTGTACTTCTTCCTCTATGCTTAGGAAGGGTATTAATGGCCAAAGATTGGTTAGGGGATGGGTTAGAAGGACACCAGTTAGAAGGATGAATCAGGGATCTGCATGTCTCATATGGAGTCAATTTTCAATCATAAATAACTTTTAGAACATATTCCTTCCCTTCAATATCAATCGGGATTTCATCAGGAAGTTTAGAGTCATTAGAGATTTGGACACAGATTCTTGCAAAACTGAGGTGAGTGCATTTGGCAGTAAGATTATCTACCGTAAGAGGGATTCCAATATAACTCGCAATTTTGAAAATACCCGAAGGCGTCCAAAGAGCTAGAGGAAGATCCATAATCTTGATCTAAATAGGAATATAAGCAGATTAATCTCTTTTTGTTTTAAATTTAGGTGACCATTATTGAAGAACAAATGATTTACCAAGAAGAAACCAAGGCCCTCCAGATCAAACCAAGTTGTAGTCTTCTATATTATTAAATTTTAGAAGAAAAAACCTTCAGAAAGAGAGATAAGAGACATAAATCCTTTTAACTTCCTTAGCTTATTCTTATGCATGGAGGCTAAAAGCCTTTCGTAATACGGTCTTTGACCAAGGGACAAAAGCAATAGGAAAAACCTCATATATTGTTTCAGAAGTAGTGAAGTTATCCATCCAGGGAGTCGGAATAGCCGTCGATTGTTGGCCAAGCACCGAAGCCTTTGAAAGCGGAGGAAAATCATCCATCATTCCAGTCATCAGAGCTAGAGGGATGGGGGAGAAATCCCCTTCGATGCGAAAACCCTAGGTTGCGTAGAGAGAGTCACCGCTTTTTCGAAAAAACCTTAGAGCTCCCCTTGCTAGCTAGCTTCTAAGAGAAACAAATATTCTCAATAATTAAGCCATGCGGCACATTTCTACTAAGATTTATTGTATCATAGATAAGATTTTAATTCTTTTTTGTTATTATGAGTATCATTTAATCTGAATCATCCAATATATATCAGATGATTGAGATTAATAGTGTAATATTTTTATATTATTTGAATTTTAAAGGAGTTAAGCACAATAATTCAAAGTGGATTGATACTTGTATAAGATATTCTACTAATAAGAGAGGGTCTAAATTTATGTACTTAGTTGTTGAATCAAGAGATATATGATAATAAGCCTTGTCTCTTCTAAATTATATACACTCTTATATTTATATATAGTATGAAAGATTATTTATAAATTAAATATTTTTTTAGCAATATTTGATATGAAGTATCCCTCAACGTTTAGGGTGATAATTTTGTAATTGCTTGTATTATATGCTTATTTTGAAGGAAGTACTCATGCTTTGTTTTAATAATTTTTTGCAATGGCATAGTAGTTCTTCATTGATTGAGATGTTTCTTGACTAATATTTCCTTCAAACCTTATATTTAGATAGGGGTGTCAAAATTGGGTTGCGTTCGAGTTTGGATCGAATTTGGAATTGATCCGATACTATTTGACCTGACCCATATTTTGCAAACAGGCCATAAAATTCAACCGAGACCCGACCGTTAAGTTTCTGGGTTGACCCAACCAGACACGAAATGCGATTTTTGTATAAGAAGCACACGAATGGGAGGAACCCCATCGAATTGTCAAAGGAGGCGACTCATCTCATCAAAGCCCACAGGAGTAATGATTCATTGACGCTCAATAGCAAGGAACACTTGTCGAAGCTGGAGAACAGGAAAAGCAAACCTTACTGCCCTACGTCATCGATTCATCAAACTCATCTAGTGCCGCCGTACAGGGATAGGAGTTGCGGGAAGAAGAGGAAAAGCACCCTAGGCTCGTTGCTTGCATGCGAGACAGCAAGATGAATGTCAACAGCTCAACACATTGTCAACCTGAGCGGATGAGCAAGATCGGGTGTGTCGTGTGCGGGAGACTTCCGATCCAATTGAGGGAACATCCTTGTTACATAGTCTACCTATCTAGTTAAAGATGTCAATAATACTTTCGATCAAATACGCCGTCGTGAATATGTCAAGAAATTTTCATCAAAGATGTCTTGATTTCCGATCAATCCAACAAAAGGAACGTGAGGAACATCATCGTGAAGATGTTATGTCGTCTTGTCGAAGACTCAAAGCCTAAGGCGAGCTTTTGTGACTTATGATCCAACATGAAGGAATCTCGTGTTAGTGCCTTAGCGGTTTCACCCGAGGGACTATGCCTGGGCAGGGAATCAAGTCAAATTCAGGTTAGCAGGTTGACTCGAACCAGATCTAACCTGGCCCAATTTTTCAAACTGCTCAAGTTTTGGGACTTGTACTCGACCCCTTAGCCTTATGGGCTGACCCTAACCAAGAATTTTTGGATCTGATTTGGGACAAGTTTTTGAGTCATGTCAAATATTGACACCATTGTGTTTAGACTTATGAAAACAATTTAGTAGTCTCACATTAAGTAATTAAAATATAGTAAATTAGAAATATCATTCTCATATGCATGTCGTTTTTTGTTAGAAATAGATCAATTTCATCATTAGATTGCATTAAGATATTTGAATGTTCCCTTACTTCAATAAACTTAACTCCATCAAGATCCAGCTAACATTTATTAAATCTCTATGATGTATTGTTATAGATATTTGGAAACACATCAATTAATTTAAAACAAAGGCATTAGCATGCTTTTAACATGAAATTATAATTTACATATTTTAAAATGTTTCATAAATATTACGTCCCATATAAATAAAAGAAATTTAACAATTAACCACCACCCTCCAAAAAAAAAAAGTACCAGGTGAGTTACAAGCCTACAACATCCATGTTCGGGGATTGCAAACCAAATGTAGCACTACAACATCCATGTTCTAACTATTGCCGAGAGAGAGAGAAAGAGAAAGAGAGGGAGAGCTCAATAAAACTCGAGTGATCTTGCAGACAAAGGTGAAGCCAATAGTAATCGATCACCAGCGCAACTATCAGTTTCAACTACGTGTTGCGCGGATTTTGCAAGTCAGATGACCATTATTGGAAGAATATTATATCATATTTGTAACATGTATGTACATACAATATGATACCTACGTACGTACATTCCTGATTAGCGGACAAAAATAGCGTCATTAGTTTTAAATAAATACTATTATTTAAAGTCCAGCTGGATTAAGCCGTAGGTAAACAACGTCAACCCACCCATTTATATCGCACACGTCAACCCAGACTTTAAGATAATAGAATGAGGTGGCGTGGGGTTCCTCTCTTAGCTTTAATTGATTAATTAACTAAACGCAAAAGTTAAGCTTCCATTCCTTTCTCACCTCTACAGGCATTCAATTTTATTTTATTTTTTTCTTACTTTTTTTTTTCTTTGAAACGCCTCTTGTCGTCTTGCTTTTCCCAACCGACCTACTGATAAGGACTCCTACCATAAAGCGCGCTTGGAGAGAACTATATGCGAGGTTTCTCCTCACTCACTCCTTCTCTCCCCTCTTTCGATCCCCTCCATCTTCCTCTCTTTCTTCCTCAGTGTTCTTGATAAAAACAGAAACTTTCACTCCATCTCTTGCGGATCCAGGACTTTCTTCGCCCAGCGATCGAGTTGCATATATACTTTTTTGAGATGGGGAGCAGCGGAGGTGGACAGGCTGTCCCGCCGCCGCCGTCGGTAGTTTGCTGCATGTGCGGCGATCGCGGTCTTTCTATAGAGCTTTTTCGATGCAAGGTCTGCCTTTTCAGATCCCAACACAAGTAAGTTAGATTTGTCGATCAATTCATCTGTTCGTCTTCATCACTGGTCAAATTATCTCAATTATTTTGAATCTATCTCACATGAATCATCGTGTGTTCTTAAATCTACCAATCTTTGAATACTGGTTTTATAAACTCGTTATTCTAGAAAATCAGATCGATGTTTGTGTAATTATTTGAGCTATTTCGCCAGATACTGCAGCGATCTCTACCCGAAGACAGAGACATATAAGGCATGTAACTGGTGCTTAAGGGAGGAGAGAGGCAAAGCGGTCGCCCGTGATCAGTTGGCGACAACAAGCGAAAACAGCTCCAGCCCATCGGGCAATGGTAGCGGATCCTTGGGATGGAAACTGCAGCGCGGAGCTCCTCCGCTTCAGCTGAGCAAGCCCGTCAAGAAGCAGAGAGTGCCGGAGCGAGCGGCAACTTCGTCGGAGAAAATGACAACGGAGCAGGAGCTGTCTCCGGGGACTGGGAGGGTTCGTCAGACCTTCAGAGGTAAGGTCAGGAGATACAAACTTCTTGAGGAGGTTTCCAGCTAGATCCCAATAGTAACGAAATGCTTTGTAAATGGGAATGAATGGTTACGGTTGATGCCCTGTGGGAAAGGGGATTGAGAGAGAGAGAGAGAGAGAGAGAGAGGAGAAGAAGGGGGAGAAGGGTGCTTAATTAGGGTGATAGGCTGTATTTTCTCTAAATAGTAATAATAACGTGGTTTGCGAAATTTGGTTGGCTGTGAATGGTGATGTATGATAAGTGGCCCCCACGACAACTATGGCTTAGCTGAGAAAACTGATCCAATGAATGATTGATGAGAGTGGAACCTCGGCCGCGTGGCTCCCATTAGGTTACCGTACCGCGAACGTGGCTGGGATATTGGGTCAATGCTCGAGTGCTCTAAAGTATACGTGGGCCATGGCCAAGAAGAATAAAGTTTATATTTTTTTTTAAAAATAATTTTATATTTAAATTTTTTTATTTATTTATTTGATCATAGTCAGGTGGATCACGTCAACTGAGTTTTCAATTTGGGGTTATTTTTTTTTAAGTGTTTTGGTTAAAAAAAGGGTAGGATTAGTACAATCCAATGTGGTTAGATGATTAGGATCGGTGCATTTATGATGGTAATTGAAGAGAATCTGAGTACCCTATGTGAATAGTCATACAAATAAATGTGTAAGGATCTATTAAATTTAAAAATTTTTAAAAAATTTATTTTTAAGGAATATGTAGAGCATTAATCAATTGATGGACAAATAAATGTGGTCCTTATGTGGGGTTCTTTTTTTTGTGTGTGAGCTGGTGGCTAATGCTGATTTGCTTGCTTTACTTCCAATTATGATTATTATTGATCTTTATGTCGCTCTAGTGGTCTTCTGTACCTTTTCTGTTGATCTGTTGCCTTTTATTTTTAGGCATATGAGGCTGGTTCATTCCACTCTTTTTTTGTTCTTCATTTTTTATTTCTTCTTTTGTTGTTTTTTTGTTTCCTTTTCTGTAGATTGTTTTCCTTTTTTTTGCAAGGTTCTCTTGCCTATTCAAATTACAAATGTTTGCAATTCTTTTTTGGGTGATGGCTCTTGGCATCTTTAGTATTTTTTTTATAGGTTTTATTTTGCTTGTAATTTGGTGGAATATTTGACTAATAGGTTTTATTTTTTTATTGTATGCTCTTCTGAGCAGTAGTGAGCATTAGATCACTTCATTTTTTCCTTTAATTATTGGTCTCTCTGATATTTCAATATATTTTAAGCACAACATTGTTTGGAAGTGGCAAGTGATCATGTTAGGATTATGATTATAATGAGTAGTATATGAGTGAGTTAGGGGTCATTATAGGTCATGATAATTCGTAATTAATTAGTTCAAATTAAGTAGTTACAAGATGTTGAATGAGTCATTAAGATTCCTATAATTCTATAAATACTCTCCCTTAGAGAAAGCAATCAATAAAATGAGGTAAGTCTTCCTCCCCACTAAATGTATAGAGCTGTCCAATGTTTTCTTGTTCATTTAGCTTACTACTTATTTCATTTGCTTCCAATAACATCAAATGGAGATTGATTTCACAGAACACATTGCCTAACATGCTATTTATCATCTCAAAACTTTATTTTCTTCCTTTAGCCAATTTTTGTAGAGTTGCAATTAAAGTGCTCTAGAATTTGATTATTTATCTTTATTTTTTTTCATTTTTCTATCTTTTATTTCTATCAATGTAATACTAGTCATGAAAAAATAAAATACAAATCTTACTAAATCCTATTATTAATGATGCAAATAGGATTTAAAAAGAGTGATGGAAAAAGTAAAGATCAATTTAAAAAAATCAAAATATGTTCAATTATATAAACTAATAAAAGAAGACAAAAAGTTTAGAAATATGAATAACCTATAAATTAAAAAAAAAAACTTTTTTAACTAATCATTATGGTTAGGAATCTTAAATTACCTATAATACTTATTTATTAAATCAAAATTATTAATTCTTAGTTCTACCTCTAAAGGTCTTAGCAATATCCTTCTTAATATATATTATCAATGAACTTGTATGAAAATTATGTTCCATCTTATTTCTTAACATTGTCTTGACAATCTTGATTGTGCAAAATACTTATTCAATTATTGTAAGACTATTCCAAGTAATCAATCAATAAGCATATATATAATCAATTTTCACATTTTTTGCTAATATTTGATATAGATAAAAAAATCATAGAGATGTTCTAAAAAAACAAAAGCTTTTGACTAACTTTATTTTTAAAACTCTTCAATTGAATATTTAAGTCTAACATCAATTTCAAAATGTGACAATTTTTTATTGATCTTCTATTTCATATGAAGAACCAACCAAATTGATTATAAGAAACAAATAAGTGAAAATTTTATAAACTAGAATTTAAGGCTTCGTTTGGGACGGCTTTTTTACTGCTTTCTAAAATGAAGTTTTAGTACAAAATTTATAGAAAATAGTAAAAAAGCCGTCCCAAACGAAGCTTAAGTGTCAAATAAATCAGTAGATTATACAAAAGGTCAACATTGATAGATAAAACATGTAATATATTTCACTCAACACACACATTACTTGCATCATTGTATCATTGACCTCAAATATCTTGACTATATATTGAGATTATGATTTGAAAGCACATCATAGTTTTTTTTCTTATTCACTTGGTATCGTGAACATGAATAATATCAAAGATCCGGTCTTTTATAAATCCAACTTTGTCAATAAATAATAATATAAACATCATAGAAATTTGATGGGATACAAAATCCCGATTAAAACATCTTAAATTATTCAGCAGTGCAAAAAAAAGAAAAGAAAATAAAAGAAACGGGAAATAAAATTTTGGAAAACTTATTTATTTCGTTATGCCCACATACGACTAGTTAAGGCATTTATAGGCTTACAGTATTTTTCAGGCTTACTTAGGCTATTAATTAACTATATTTAATCATTAATAATTATAATTAGGTTCACATAATTATTCCCTTATTTATAATAACCATATCCTCAAGGTCTAACTTCCCTTAGTTGATCTGGTCGAGGGACTTACATTTTGCCACATTCTCTCAAACATATCGATCCTTCTGCATTGATTAACAAAGATGCTGCTAAAGAAAATTTTGACCATTAGATATTTGTGAGAATTGAGTGTACTCCTTGGTGCCCATAAATTTAGTGAACACTGGTAACATAGCAATTATTCATACAAGTAGATCATCAAGATCAACCATGTGCAAAGGTAATTACTTTGCACATCTGACACCTCTATTATCTCTTTAGCAAATGTCCTTGTGATACTATGATTTTTATCAAAGATAAGATCTCCAAGAACATGTTCAATGATCTCAAAAGGGATGCCAAGGCATTGAAGAACATTTTGCTTGAAACAATTTTAGGAATTTAGTTGTTCTTTTAGAAAGCATCCGTTGGGAGTAGCACAATTTCAAACCATCTGCATACACCCTAGCAATTATTATTCATTTTATCATAATATTTTTTAATTGCTCTGCTTCTATTATTAATTTTGAATGTAATTTTTATTCTAATTTATTCTTCATATGCATCACGTACACGGCTGAGATGGAGAGTCAGATTTGTTCATCAAGGAGACACCGGATTTGAGTTTTGAAGGAGTAAGCTGTCGGTGATCGCTGGATCATGGACGGAAGTGCTTTCTTGGTAAGAATTAATAAAGAATGGGCGGATCTTGACTGTCTTGCCGGACTTGGGACTTCTGTGGAAATCGAGACAAAAGAGCTGCAGATCGACGGGGATTAGAAATGAGCTTATTTTGATCCAGCTGACTATGGTAGAACCGGTGGGAAGCCAATGTTGTAATTTGTCGGTTGAATCTGAAGTCTTGGAAATAACAAAGGGCTCGATCGCGAACCTCGTCAACGAAAACCTTTGATCTTAAAGCCTCTTCGTGCTGGGATATTAAATGGGTCGAAGTTTTTTGACGGCGTGAAAGGTGTTCTTACGAAGAATAGCGACAGGAATTCGTCTTAGGCGTGGATCAACGGTGGCTCTGGACGGTGTTAAGTTCAGGGCACACGCCAAACCTGTCGTGGGTGGACGTTACGAGGATAAAGTTCGGTATGGAAGGAGAAGGGATTGATAATGTGCGGAGGAAGCAGCAGGTGTAGTTGGCGCTGCCGGAAGAAGATCTTGATGGATAGCAAAGTCTTCTGGCCTCGAGACGCCCAACAGGATCTCCTGAGCGACGGCGAAACTTTGGGATCGCCGGCGAGAGTTCCTTAGAATATGAGACGGAGTAGGAAATTGGCGATTTGCGTTGAGCTGGGCCCAAATGCAGCCGCTAGTGGAAATCTCTCTCTTGAGCACGGTATTTACGCATGCAGAAAGAAGAGATTGTATCCGATTGGAGCTAGTTTCGACGGCAAGAATGAGGTTCTAGCATTGAAGTAAGTGATCGGGAGTTGAGGTCAGATTTGCAGACAATGGATCGAGGAACATGGCCGCGGAAGGATAAGGTGCTACGTAAGCATCAATGATAGCATGCAAATTATTTTCCAAAAAAAAAAAAAAAAACATCCAAATTAGAATAGTTTAAGGTACTGATCACTTAGAGAAATAAAATATAAGAAAAGGAAATTTACTCATTTAATTTGCCCTCATACTTCTTATAATTAGAATATTTATAGGCTTTGGTGGCTTTCTATGCTTATTTAAGTTATTAATCAGTTATATTTAACCACTGCTAATCAAAATTAGGTGAACATCAATTTTATTTTAGATTTTTTTCTTCTTTTTCAATTTTGAGGTCATAAAAATGAACGGAGATTGAATAGGTTATCGTCAACTTGTATGAAAATGTTGAAGCATGAAACAAAAGGTTATATTGCCCGAAAAAACGTGAAAAGATAACGTCTAATTAATTCTAGAAAAAAAAATCTCAAGATAAAATTTTGGAAGATTTAAAAAATTTAGAGTTTCATAAATTATAAGTGCTATTATATGAATGATATTTTTAAATTTTAATAATTTATTAAATTAAAATTAAAAGTTATATATTTGAATTCATTTATATAATTATAATATTTATCTATAATACACATATAATCAAGGACAGATAATTGAGGAGGGGGAGTGGGGGATCTGATTTGCACTTCTCAACTAAACTCTCGCCCTCACAGTGACTTTCCTTCCTCTTAAAAGCTCACTTAAAGACAAATCGTATGCCCTCTCGCACTAGTCGAATCGTCGTTTGCTACTTCTCTGGAATCGTAATTTGTAATTCATTGGAATTGATGTATGTGACTTTGCATTGTCATCAGCCAAATCGCCTCATATTTCGTGACTTCTCCTCGACACTGCTTCCTCAAGATGATTAGATATTTTGCTCATGTGGTCGAATGATCTTTCTTATATTGTTTGAAATGTGCTTGAAATTTTTATTGATTGTGATCAATATAGGTTTTACTTCACGGGCCCAAATTTTATATCAATCTAATCGGTCGTTGTTATATTATTTATTTTTTTCCACAAGTTTTTTTATTCAAAAATAGAAGGGACATACAACTATCAGGCCAAAAAAGTCAAAAAAGGAAATACAAAGCTGAAAATATCGCATTAAATGACAAAATACAAATTAAAATAGAAAGGAGAGCAATCCAAACTGATGGACTCAAAATCGCCACCTGATTGTCATGCTTATATAGGGGTGTCAACTTTTGACACGACCCGAAAACCCGACCCGAAAAATCCGGGTTGGACCCGACCCGTTTGATAAATGGGGCGGGTTCGGGTTCACAGATTCGACCCGTTTAAAAAACGGGTCGGGTTCGGGTCAACCCGCGAACCCGTTTAATTCAAAAAAATTTGAATCCCGCGCCTGCCCGCCGCGCTGCCCGCGCCTGCCAGCCGTGCTGCCCGCGATGCCTGCCCGCGGAGCCCGCCCGCGCTGCCCAGCGCTGCCTGCCCGCGAAGCCCGCCTGCGGGGCTGCCCAGCGCTGCCTGCCCGCGGAGTCCGCCTGCCCAGCGCGCCCGCCGCGCCATCGCGCCTGCCCCTGCTCTCGCCCGCCGCACCGCCGTCCGCCGTCCGCCGTCCGCCAGCAGCCAACCGGGTCGGGTCGGGTCAACCTGTTAACCTGCCGGGTCGGGTCTGGGTTCGGATTTCCGACCCGTTTGTCTTCCCGGGTCGGGTTAGGGTCGACCCGTTTGAACCCGGGTCAGTTCCGGGTTCGACCCGAACCCGACCCGTGACCCGAAATTGACACCCCTATGCTTATATATAAAACCAAGTTATATTAAGGTATTATTGAAACACTTGAGCTGAACTTCCTTTCCTGCAGCTGCACACAAGCTAAAGACAGCAGAGAAAATAATAACAAAGAAAGGAAGAATATGCATGCGGAGAACAGAGGAGGACCGAAAATCTCCTCTCGGTTGTATTCATCTTAATGTTTAGCATTACATATATAGATGAAAAGCTAGAAAGAGACCTCAACAACGGAGATCAAAGCAGTTACAATCCAAAGATAAAGAGTAAGCTTCTAGAAAGCAAAAGATGAACCACTACTTCATACAGGTAATGAAGACCTAAACATATGTACGGTTTGATGTAAAAGGTTGGCTTGCTTATCTGTGTCAACTTGCTTATCACCTCCCCGCAAGATGACATTGAGTTCCACAATGTGAAGCTTGTAACGAACATCTTGAAACCGTGTTATAGACAAAGCTTTCGTAAATAGATCAGCAAGTTGATCAGTGGTATGAACATGAGACACTGTAACTTTGTTTTGAATTCATTCCTGGTCAAATTGAAAATATATTTCTATATGTTTTGTCCGTGCATGAAAAATGGGATTTTTTGCAAGACAATAGAAGATATGTTATCACAGAATAACATAGTAGTTGTAGAAGTAGGAATTTTAAACTTCTATAATAACCAGCAAAGACATATAATATATGTTGTGGCAGTAGCAAGAGCACGATATTCAACCTAAGTGGATGAGAAAGCTATCATTTTTTGTTTCTTAACATGCCAAGAAATGAAATTGCTACCAATAAAAGCACATTAGCCCGAGGTAAATTTACGGTCAATAGGATCACTAACCCAATCAGAATCTGAATAGGCATGAAAGTCCAACGAAGTAGCTTGAATGGGCAAACCAAAATGAAGAGTACCTTTTATATATCGAAGCAGTCATTTTAGGAGCTTGAAATCATCCTCATTTGGATGATGCATATGTTGGCACAATTTGTTGACCGTGAAAGCAATGATTCGACAAGTAATTGTCAAATATTGGAGTGATCCAACTAAGTGCCGAAACTCATCTGAGGCAGTCGACGATAGAAGAGGTGGTGAGGTTGCTGAATTTATGAGAAAATTTGAGAGAATTGGTGAGAGATGGGTTTGCAATCAGACATTCCAGCACGACGAAGAATCTCAGATGCATAGACAGTTTGAGATAGGTGCAAACCATTAGATAATTGAAGCACATGCATTACATGAAAATGAGAGATAAATCCAAGGTTTTACATATGAAACCAAGTGGAGAGAGCAGCTAAAAGATGAGGAATGGTTTGATCATTGTTTCTGTAAGTAAGATGTCATCCACATATACAAGTATGTAAATAACAATAGAATTTGTATTATAGATTAATAATGATGGATCAGTTGTACTATGCATGAAACCATAGTCAAGTAGATAGATAGAAAATGTCTCAAACCATTGTCTTGGTAATTGTTTTAAATCATAAATGGATTTCTGGAGAATATAGACATGTTCAAGATACAATTAATCCTTGAAACCGGTAGGTTGTACCATATAAACCTTATATTTTAGCATGCCATATAGAAATGCGTTGGAGACGTCAAGTTGGAGAATCTTACATTTGAGTGTAGTAGCAACAACAAGTAATATTATTATAGTAGGAAGTTTAGCAACCGTGCTAAACGTATGAAGATAGTCTAAACCAAATTAATGTTGACTGCAACCTTGAGCAACGAGTCGTGCTTTATGTATAGCAACAGTACCATCCGCATTGAATTTGGTTTTGTATATCTATTTACATCCCAAAATGTTTTGACATGGATGTGATGGAACTAATGTCCAAGTAGCTTGTTGTTGAAGGGCATCAAATTCATCAGACATTGCTTTGTGCCAAACTGAATTTTTAATAGCTTCACTATAAGAGGTTGGGTAAGTTGAAAAAAAAAGGCATTCATACTAACAATGTGTTTATGTTTAAGCTTTCCTATTTGAAGCCTTGTTACCATGGCATGTGTGGATTGATTTAGAGGTGGAGGGATATTTATTATTGTAGGAGGTGATGTATGTAATGGCAAAGTGGATTGAGTTGGGAGTGAAGGAATATCTGGTAATGGTGAAGTTGTATTGTTGGTTTGAGGAAGAGAATCTGTAGTGGAGGATGATGATGTGTATTATCTAGTTAGTGGAGTTTAAGGAACTGAAAAAAATATGTGGGCTGGAAGGTGGGGACATATTGGAAGATTGTGACAGATTGGAAGATTTAAACCACCACAATTCTGAAGATATAACAGTGATTTAAGCCGCCACTATTCTGGACTTATAGCAATGATTTAAACTGCTAATAGTACTGCTCCAAAATAGCGATGATTTAAACAGCAGCTAAAAAATGCTTAAATGTCTACCCCACATATTACAAAACCCTTACAAAAAATTCCTTACAGTGAATACTAATTACAACGGTCATACAATGATTTTGGAACCACAGTAAGTTTTTTGTGGCGGCTAAAACTGCAGCAGAAGCCCTTCTAAAGTGTTGTGAAAGACATTTTTTTCTTGTAGAGGCTGTTTTTACAGTAAAAATTCGGATGGTTGTGCCCAAATAAAATGATTTACTATGTAGATATATTATAAGAGTCCTTCCCTCAATTGGAGAAAATAAAATTACAAAACATATAGTACAAGTTTGTATTTATTTAAATGCGAGGGAGAATACTAGAGATACATAAGTTATAGGGTATGAATCAAACAATGATTATATGATGATAGTTGTAGAGTGACAATAGTTGTACGACAATATATAGTTTGATGGCAATTAGATGATTATGAATAGATCATAATGATTAAGTGACGGTTGGTAAATGACAAAGATTAGGAAACAACATCGCATGACACCAACATAATGGTATTTATCAGATAATGATAGTCATACGATGATGGTTTAGAGAAGACAATGCATGAAATTAGTTAAGCGATCACGATCAGATAATGTAGTCAGGCAATGGATAGTGGTGATTGTTAAAATCTAACATCAAGTAGAGTTCTAGAGTACTTTAGTTCTCCAAACTCTCTATAAACTTATGTCTAGGCCCCCTTCATGTGAAGAATGAATGTATATTTATAATATATTTCTAGTGGGCATAATGGTAAAGCATTTCATTTCTTTGGGCTCATCTCATCAAAGCGTTCATTTTGATTATAAGCATGCAAAATTGGAAGATCATTTGTTCCTTCAATTAATATTCTAAAATTTTCAATTATTTTTTAAGTACTTGATTTTGACTCATTTATCAAATCGAACATCTTTTGAGGTTGCTGGGTTTATTTAGTCAAGGGGCTCAATTTGACTATAAGAAGTTGGTCTTTAGATGAATCTGAATTTAATTCTTAAAGTATTTAATATAATATTGTATCAAAATTTGTGCTAATAAAGTGAGATTTCTTGAGACTTATAACATTCCAAAAAAGGAAAAACAGCAATTTTGATGGAAAGTAGGTAAAACCTTGCAACCAATTTATTAATGATCTCAATGATATGTTAAGAGCTTGAGAAAAGGTGAAGTTAAGAACACAATACATCTTGATATGTTGATTATGAGCTTTGACAATCAACTAAGAGGTGTTAGGTTCGAATCTTGAGTATGTGACGTGTACGTGAATTTACCTAATTGGCTCAAAAGTTCCCCTCCCCTCACACCCTTAACAAAAAAAGAAGACAAAAATAGTCATAAAGATATTGCATTCAAAAAATAAATGACTATGAATTACATGACTACAATTGTATAAGACATATTTTTATCCATTTGCATGAATTTCTTTTAGTAAATTTTTTTTTTTAATTATTTTCAAGACATCAATTCATCATTTTTAGATAAAACATGCATATTTAATGGCATTACTTTTAAACTAAATTAAATTGTTCCAAACAACAATCAAAATATAATAATACACACAAAGTAAGCAAGTTTGGTAGACCAAATTAATTAATGTGATTGAATGTGATAGTAATAATGCATATATTATTCAAGTGCCTCTAAATATTAATAGAGTTTTGGTTTGGCAACAACCAATTACATTATTAATGAATGTGATTGACAGTGGTAATAATGTTGTGCTGGCTTTATTATTTAAGAGTCACTCAATAATGATAAATTATTCTGTTAGTGTACACACTGTGTTGAGAGACTCTTAAACGGTCTGGAATGTAAGTGTACACACATTGCGTACACCAATTTGATACACGCAATACACAAATGTGTATACTCACATGTCTGAAGGGTTCTTATCATCCGGACTCCGCATAAAATAATTTCTCCTCAACAATAATAGAGTTTTGTTTAGGCGACGCCGAACTATCTTTAGCCCTTATAGAAAATGAAAGGAGTATATCACTACAGGAAATTTGCTAATTACCTGTGGTTTTTGTCAGTGGTTTACTCATGTTTTCCGGCGGTTCTGAAAAAAATCGGCGGCTTTTCGGCGGTTTTCACATCGACGGAATAAACGGTGCCTGAAACCGTTAACGGCGGTGTTTTTCCGGAGGTTTGTTTTACCGACGGTGTTTCGGCGGTTTATATCACCGGTGTTTTTACAGGCGGCTTCCCGGCCGTCCGACCGCTGGTAAAAATACCGTCGTTCGACCGCCGGGAAAGTTTGATCAAAAGTTTTAAGGCCGGCGGTTTACCTGGTGGTTTTGTGACCGCCGTTATTTCCGGCGGCATAAACTTGCATAACGGTCGGTTGGGTCGCCGGTAATAACCGGCGGTCATACCGCCGGTTAAGTCGCCGTTACTATTGGCGGCTAGACAACCGCCGGTCCGAGCCGCCGGTAATCAATGAATTTCATGTAGTGATATAATCCAATTATATCAATATATGACAAAATTCACCTTCGACCAAGAATCACAATAAAAAAATTGATGATTATAATTGAATATATTATAAGAAATACACTTCTTAATTAAATTTTAGAGCAATTACAAGCATATTTTTCCAATGCATAAAGTCATCAAATTGCTTCCAAATAGGCCCATATTAGCTTGGACATCATTTAATCAACATTTTACAATCTCTAAGTTATTATTAGCCTAAAAATTCAATTAGAATTATTAAGCAAAAATTGCCAATATTATCTTCTTTCTTATAAAAGGTAATCAACTAAAAGATGATAAGCAATTTATTATATGCAAAGAATTTAAGATGGGATTTGAAAATTTTCTTCGAACAGTTTAAAGAATAATCACGTACATATATGGATCAATAACTTAAAAAATTTTAAATAATGGATATAATAAATTATAATCTATATGTAAATGATAAAATTTATAATTTACTCCTATATTTTCTAGATAATTAGAGAATGATCTAAAATATTAATTCAAATTAAAAATTTTTGTACTAAAAAAATTACTTTAAGAAACAATAAAAAAACAGTCTCAAATAAAATCATAATAAAAAAAATTCAATAAATAATGGGCTCCTCATATTAAGTAAAGTGAAAATTTTGTATTAAATGCATCATTAAAATTATTATAATAAATTTGAAAATTTTTAATTATTGAAATGAATATAATGTCTAAATTATTTATATTATATTTTAATAAAATATATTAACAATTATAATAAAAATATTATTCATCACCTTTTTTTTTTGCTTAAGCGAATCTCTTCTTAATTTTCAGGCTCTTTATGCTGATTGCTGGATACTGGATGCTGGAGCACTTTTGGATGATTATTCTGCCTGCCGTTTTTTGCTGAGCCCTGGATCGTTGCTGCTCGTGGTTTTTTGTTTCAAGCCATCTCACGATCTTGCTCAAGTTTTGATCTGTGAATTTTATGTTGTTTTTGGTTTTTGGGTGGTATAGTTGTGATTTTTTCGGACTTTGCATAAGGTTTTGTTTTTTCTGCTTATGCAAGGTTTAGTCAATTATTTTTTATTTACTCCTGTAACACTTTTCTTTTGAAATATATGGGCTTTGGCCCCAAAATTTCCCAAAAAAAAAAAAAATCTCTAATTCGTTTGCGTTATTTATTTATTTATTTTATTATGTTTGTGATGTAAAAGCAGCCAACAGGGCAAAATCAGCTGCCACATTCTGAAAAAAAATAAAAAATAAAAAGAGCTCCCACCTAACCCCATACGAAAGTTTCTGAACCGTTTCGATCATAAAAATATAAAATGACTCCGTGAAAAACAGATGACATAGGCTCTTTGGTGTTGGTCTCTCCTCGAAACGACATCCGTTGACCATGGGAAGCCTCACCGTCCCTACGGAACCTACCAACGCCATAGGCGCTTCCGAGTATCGCCGGCGGCGGCCGCGTTTTCTCTGCCTTCACGGTTTCCGCACTAGCGCCGAGATCATGAGGAAGCAGGTGTTGGGGAAGTGGCCGGATCTCGTCACCGCCCGCCTCGATCTCTTCTTCGCCGACGCACCGTTCCCCGCAGAGGGAAAATCGGAAGTCGAAGGCATATTCGATCCACCTTACTACGAATGGTTCCAATTCAGTAAGGTGGCCGTCTCCCTCATCGTCGATCTTTCATTCGATTCTGTGATACGTCAAACCACTCTTTGATTTTTCCCTCCTTTGGCAACAAAAATTAGGGTTTCACGGAGTTCAGAAATTTCGATGAATGCCTTGCCTACATCGAGGATCTGATGATCAAGCATGGTCCGTTCGATGGATTGATAGGATTTTCCCAGGTGTTTTTTTTAATTATTATTGTATTCTTTCCCCAATTTTCGGAATATTTTCAATTTGGGTGTTGATTGTGGGTGTATAATAACGCAGGGGGCGGCCCTCTCCGCGGCGCTGCCTGGTCTCCAGGCGAAGGTAAGGAGCGCTGTTCTTATTTTCCTGCACTTTCGAATTCGGACAGCTTAATTTGATGATTAAATGTTTTGTTTCTCATTTTGTTTGGTTTAAAATTACTAGGGCTTGGCTTTGAAGAGCGTGCCAAAGGTGAAGAACGTTGTGGTAATTGGCGGGGGGAAGATTCCTGTTCCAATTGTGGTGGAGAAGGCTTTCGATGTCAAGATAAAGTGCCCGTCCCTCCATTTCATAGGTATTTCGCCTTTTCCTTAAAAGATAAAAATAAAAATAATGCTTTCCTCCCCAAATCTTCCAGCCACTAGATTTTTTTTAAGCTTTAGAACTTAGATTTTTTTTTTTTTCCAAAGAGGTCGTGATTTAACAAGTGGATTAGCGTTACCGAGCTTATAAGAATATATTTAAACATGCTTAGTTTTACCCACTGAGGCTTAGTGGTTGGTGGGTGAGCACAGTTGGTAACCCCTCATCCCGGGTTGGATACTGAGCGCCATAATATTTTGGGGTGATGTGGAGCATTTTTGTTGGTCGCCAGACAAATCCAAACCCGCACGTAATAATTTTTCCTTTGGCCTCGCCTCTTCAGTAGGGCAAAGCAAGCATGAGCCTGATGCCGGTGGATGATCTCGTTAGGTTCTGCCTACAGATTAGTTACACCGCCAAACTCCATTTGAAGTGGAATACCCCGTTCAAAAAATAAAAAACATGCATAATTTTGGTTTTAAGTGTTTTAACCTACCTTTTTTATTTGGTGATTCGCGCCACCTAACAGAAAAATCCTTTTGACTTGCCGGTGTGGGCATAGGACACCAAACAGTCCATTCTTAGCGAAAAATCTTAAATTAAAAAGAATAACCGGTGAACACTTGAAACATGTGATGCAATAAAGTTTTGAAGTATGTCACCTCCTCTCTTGTTTTTGTTCTTTTTGTTTTTGTGACAATTAGGTCACTTTCATCGCATATGAAAGAGCTGCTTAAATATGCCTTGTCGTTTAATCTTATTAATTTTAGTTTATAAAAATATTTTAACTGCAGGGGACTTGGACTTCTTAAAGGAGCGCGGCGAAGCTCTTTTGGACGCATTTGTGGACCCCTTTGTTGTTCGCCACTCAAGGGGTCATACCGTCCCCAGACTCGGTCTGTTTTTTTTCTCTCTCTCATTTTACCTCATAAAACTCTTTTTTTAATGGTAATTGTATTTTAGAAGATTCTCCAACTTGCAAGGGTTCCTCTTTTGTTCTGGCCTATACACTTGCCATTAGAGAGGCGTTGATAACGGTCATTACTTTCATGCCTCTACAAATTTTTTAAGAATTTTTGTTAGTATTTTCCACTACAATACCAGGATGAATTTAAAAGTTATTATTTTGTTTTTAGATTAATGATAGTTATAAAAAAATTATAGGGTATGAATTTTAAAAGAAATTTAATAATTTATAAATCCATTTTAATATAATTTGTAGAATGTTTTCATATATATAGTTTTTATTTAAATTGTTTTTTTGGGCAATTTAGCTGCAAACTTTGATGTCTATTTTATAGATCAAAGTTATTATCATTCAAAATACATTGGTGGTTTGAAAATATTGGCGAAATTATGACGATTTCAAGGGAGAGGGAGTGAATGACTGAATGAGTCTGCCCGAGTATGAGTGAGTAAAGTTTCTTCTATAAGATACATGCTTTTATGAAAGCTTGAAGGTAAAATCTTCGTATCATGTATGGTTATATAAGATTTTTCTCAAATATAAGAGGCACCCTCACGTCCTTGTTGATTAAATCCTACATGAGAAAACCTATTTATTTTCTAGTTATTAATATACTTATTGTAATTATCTAATTTATGACTAGTCAATATAATTATTTCCTGTTCAAGGTTGAGCTTTGCATCTACATCGTTTTTTTATATGAACTTTTTTTTCTTTTTTGGTCTAATATTAGTCCTCTTAATTAAGACCTTACATTCTAAGCTTCTTTGTTATTGATTACATCTTCTTAACATGCTAGCATGCATATAACAACATTAATCTTGACATGCTAGTATAACTTCTGCTGTTTTCACTAACTATATTATCAATACTTGAAAATTCGGTCATGAAATTGAAAGATGTGCAGTACATGCTATTCTTGTATCTGTGCATTTTACCAAGTATAAAAGGATGAAAATGCTTTTACAATAAACTATCAAATGTAAGATGATTAAAACTAAATAATCAGTTATTAATATTTTGTTTCCATTATTAATTTGCACACTTGCGCTGCTGTTTTTCCAGATGATAAGAGCCTGGAAACAGTGCTAGGTTACATAGATCGGATTGAGAAGAATATGGATGAAGAAACTGAGCTCTCTCTCTCTAAGTTTGAGGAATCCATTGAAGCTGCTTGATGCTGATGTGCATAGGAATCCATTGAAGCTGCTCTATTGCAATTATAGACCTCAGGAACTTTATAGCTTGGATACCGTACGTATTTGATTATTCCATGCATGGAGCCATCTAAATTATCAATAAAGCTGGGTGCTCCGGTTGCTTGGGCTGGATAATATTGTATAATTTCCACGCATGTGGATATCTTGATTTCTCTTTAAGAACTCGTCGGAGGCTTCTGTAATGTGTTCCTATTTTTATGATACGTTTCATGCGTCAAATTGGCATATCATGCCTACTGCCAACTGTAGGGTATAACGTTGATGTGTTGAGTTCGGCTCTTGCTAATTGCAACATAGAAACCAAACTCATTTTAAGTGACGCACTTCAAACTTTTTTTTTTTTTATTTTTTTTTTTTATTTTTAACGCACTTCAAACTTTTCTTGTCTATTTTAGAGATCAAAGTTAATATCATTCAAAAGTTTAATTTGTTAATCCTGAAACAATTTTATATAGAAACCAAGCGATATTAAAATGGATTTAATTTGTTCAAATCAGGATGTCAAAGTCTAACACGACCAGAAACCTGATTCGAACCCGATCTAGAAAATTCCGAGTTTGGGTCAACCCGTTTGTCATACGGTTCGGATTTGAATTTGTAATTTCAACCCGTTTGAAAATTTTCAAGTCCCATTTTCAATTATTTGCACATAATAAAATGTTTATCATCTCTTAGTTGTTCAAGTTGACCCGAAAACTCGAAACCAACCTGCATTGACCTGTTTGTCCGCTTATCGCGTCAATCACGTCAGGCGTCAGCGCGTGACCCGATGACCGCGTCTTGTCTCCAATCACGTGACTTGCATCACGTCCGTGCTGTCAATAGTGGCGGCATCTGGTTGAGTTCGAAGCTTCGAGCTTTCACTGCCTTCGATGGCTCTGAGCTATCACTGCTTCAAGTTGTCGTCTAGTTGAGGTCGAGTTCAAGGCTTTGTGCTACCACCGGCGACGGTGTCTGGTCAAGTTCGAGGCTTCGTGCTACCGCCAGCGACAATGTTTGCAGAGCCGCATATTGCTCTTGTAGTGTTGTCGAGAGTCCGTAGAATCATAGATGATGTTGCCTCTCACAAATTGTGTCGGGTCAGGTAAACCAAGTAACCCGCACGGGGTCTGATCCGCGTTGACAATTCTAACCTATTTGCAAAATCAGGCCGGACTAGTGTCAACTCGTTTATAGTCGGGTTTGACCCGAACCGATCCGTTGATCCAAATTGACACCCCTTTACTTTTTTATGCTCACAACGTATTTAAGAAAACGGGACCTATTAAACGTACTTTTTGTCGGTTTGGTTTTCTTTTAATTATATTCCTGGAAATATGTCTCTGTGATGAATACTCATATGACATATCACTTGTTTTTTCATATTAGTTGGGATGATTTCCCAACAGTTAATGCGTCGGGAGGAGTTTGAGATCTCCCTCCTCCAACGTGGAACATCACGTAGTTCACCTTTTTTTCAGTTCTAGGAGAATTTCTTCATAATAAGTACTTACTATATATAAATAATATCCTTTTTTTTTTAATTTTATTGAAAACGGGATATCTATCCGGTGTCACTTCTAAAGGAGGCGCATACATAACTCTTCCCTCAGTAGGCCTACCTGTAAACAACCGCATAAGTGCAGGGCCACAAAATTATTTTGCTCCCCGTATAAAGATTTGCCCCACAAAGAATATCTTCATATCAATTAAATTTTATTGGTGAGAGCTTCAAATAAATTAGGTGGGGTTTTTTCATTACATTGACCAAATATTTATGAAGAAATCTATGATAAGACAGACATCAAATTTTTTCCGTCAAAATTTGGGAATATGTTAGGTGATTTTACATAAACTTGGTAGGTTTGCATTAATTTGGATAGCCATATAAATTGGTAAACAAAAAAATAAATTGGCATTGAAGCTTAAAACGATCTTAATGGTTAAAATAATTTTTTTTAGCAAATTCTAAAACGAGTAATTTTGTTTTCTTAATTACTTTTCTTTGCTCTTGTAAGCTAATTCTTAAATGAGAAAATAATCATAATATAAATTTATTTGAAATAAAATATATCTTTTGATGTATATATTTAAATAATAATTAGATAGTATGTTATTATAAAAATAAATATAAAAATTAGATGTTAAATATGCAAACATAAAAGAATTATATAAAATATATGTAAATTCCCCTACAATTAAACTACTAAAATTCATAAATTATTATTATTATTATACTTATGAATGTCTAACAGTCAAATTGTATTACATAATAATTTTTTTGTATTTATCTAATAGTTTAATTATATTATATAATGATTTATTGTAATTAGAAAAAATAGTAAAATACATAATGTGTGAAATAAAAATATATTTTTATAAAAGTAGTCTCATTTTATATTTAAGAATATGAGCATAATTTTTTTACATAAAATTATCATTACAATAAATGATCATGAGAGAGCTTCGCTTTGAAGCGGTGGTCTGAAACTCTGCGAATTATGGTCAACGGATGTCTGGACATCCAATCCGGTGAGGCCAAGTCACCCAAATATATTGAGTTCCAGTGTATTTTAGTGACGTGGCGATACTGTTCGGAGGAATCCGGACACCGGACGCTCTGATACCAATTTCGGGTCTCGAAACTTTCAAAATTGCTCGTCCTTCTGTGCTGCCTGACGAAACATGAGCGACCAGACCACAACTGCTTTCCAAGAAAAAGGAATACTTTGGCCCGCTCAAGAGCCTTGATCTCTCGTGCTTCTAATTTCCCATTGGCCTCTCGACGCCGCTAGAGTCTAATCCATGCGTTACTCAGGCCCCGGCTGCTCCGCATTCATAAAAAGTATGGTTATTGTGTTTTTGGTTGCTTGTGTAGTTTTTTTAAGTTCTTATTATGCAGGATATCTGATTCTTGGTTCTCGTCGCTCTTTCAATCCGTGCATGTGTAGTTTCTATGGAGACGGTAAGGAATTTGTTTGGGAGATGGAGTGTTGGAGAAGCGACGAAGGCAACTGAGAATCTGAGCCTGAATGTTTTCCAGCATTGTGAGTTTTTTTTTTTAATTATTTATTTTATTTTAATGTTTTCTTTTTGAGGTTTTGGGAGGTGCTTTGGGTGTATAATCATTTTCTATGTTGTCGGCTTTCTAAATGGCACTCGAGAGGAGTGTATAAGCAATTATTTTGTGTTTGTTCTTTTGGTGATTGATAGACAGCACACCTCTGCACAAATTTGGCTATATCATGCTATGTTTGGACTTGTAAAATCGATCTTCAATGAATGCTATTGACATATTGGTCTTGTTTGATGAATTCACATAACGTCATCTTCAAAATGCACAACTGATTCTTTAATTAAGAATCCTTGTGGAACCTGATAATCATTAGAGTTGTGTTGTTGATTATATTTTTTTCAAATGTCAATTAAATCTTCATCATTAACAGATAAATCTTTGAGAGCTTCAAACCCCAACAATTCAGTTATAAGGTATAAGAAGTAGATGGCCACGCTAACTTAGAGCACTGGTTGTGTGGTTAAGGTTCATACTTTATATTTGCAGAGGAAGACGATCTTTTAAAGAAAGAGGACCTACAGGCATGCTTGTTGGAAATATTCTTTTAGGAGTTAATGTATTGGAGGGATTGATGATCTCTATGTAGGATAATTTTCTTTTGTATTAGATAGTGCTCCTAATGTTATAATGCTCGTATAATAACATATAATTTTTGCTCAGTGGTTGTCCAGTTTTACTTAGCGTCGTCTAATTTATGGCTGATATATTTGATGGGTAGACCCTCTTAAACAAGCATTATCCCAATTCTTGTTGTCCAGGCATCAGTTGACCTTCAAAAATCCATTTGAAGTTAGGAAGGGCTAAAATAGGAGCAGAATTAAGCTTCTCTTTAATAAAGCAATTCTAACATAATATGTGCCATGATAACACTAATGCATTGAAAAAATCTTCCATATAATATTGCCAAACTATGAAGACTTCCAATGTTATTAGATATTAGTATGTTTTAACCAATCATTAATTTCTTTTATTTTTTTTATGTTCAATAGATATTCCTTCACCTAATACTACAAATCGTTGCACCAAATGTTCCTCTCTGCCTTATTATTTATCAAAATATCCTTAAAAAATACCACTAGAAAATATCAGATTAGGTTAGCAAGATACAATAATTAAATCAAAAGCATGTAGTATGCTTCTAATAGGTGGCAATTTATCTACAAGATCGTACATATATAAATATTTGAAATCAAACAACACTTTATAAATGTTAAGATTCTTGGGAAAGTTCTTGAACTTTCTTGAGCTCTTCTTGTAAGAGAGGAAGAGGGAGAAGAGGGAAGAGAACAAAATTTTGGAGGAAAATCTAACATAAAGCTTTATGCAAAGTTTTCCCAAATTATACATCACATATAATCTCTATTTATAGATATTTACATTGTTGTGAGAATCGCAAGATAAACATATCCAAAAACTGAACCAATACCTAACAATCTCCATCTTGGTCCAATTTTTTTAATCAAAGAACCACCTGTGCATCTGCTGCAATCTAACTTCAAGAGCAATCCCGCTCGTGAACGGCCTCCATCGTGCGTTCCAATCTATGACATCAGCTCACGCTCTAGCACTGACTTGCCAGTCTTCCTCGGACACTCGTGTGCGCTCAACCTGCGACCTAGCACTGCACCTTTCCGATTCAGAGTCTGCGACCTAGCAGTTGCCCCGAGGTTCTTGATCTTTCCTGTATTTATCTAATGTTCCAACACACAACAACTAAATGTTCCTTCTCACCGATCAAACCCACAATCTGACCCCTGAAAGCTCCACCTCAAATATGTTCACCAAATCCATAGCCTATACTGTCATTGAAATGATATGGATCTGGAACAAAGTCTTGGATGCTAGTGTTTCCAATAAGTATTTTCACCACACTTGACATTGAAGGCCTATGATCTGGTGATGAATGTGCACATAGAATAGCCACCCTGATCATTCCCAAAGCTTCAACTTGATTGTATTGGTTTTCCAATCTCTTATTAACAAAAGACAGCAGGTCCTCTTTATCTTTTACAAAATATGCCATGTCCAGAAGGTGATAATGGCCTTCATTCATATAGCTCAAGACACACTTCGCAGTTACAATCTCCAATGAAGCAATGCCAAAGCTGCGGGCATCTACCTTTTCTGTCAAATAGCCCCTTGTTGCATATTCAGGTGTCATATATCCATTGAAGAAGAATTTTTGGCTGCTTTGGAGAGCTCCGTCTGAAATCCAATGAACTAATCACGCTCTGGCTTCTTTCAATTGGACCTCACGGAACAAGCCAGCACCAGCAACCTTCTATTCACCTCCATCCGCCTCCTACACCGAGTTTGACTTCACCCAAGAAACCAAGAAAGGCCTCTCGTCCGATTTCTGCCAACCCGAACAGCACCAAGTAGCTGATTTTCCGCCGCCTCCTCTGTGGATATGAGTACTCTACGCGATACCGTCCTGACCCGACCCTACTTCTACCTCCTCTATGCGTGACTTCAGCTTCAAGTCCCACACGGAATCGAACCCAGTCTACCTCCAATTCTTTAGTCAAACCAAGCCTTTGTCTAGTCTGAGCCCTCCGCCTCTGTGCAAATTAGGCCCGAGCCTTGCTGTAATATCTCGTTCCCTTACTGTTCCTCTCTGATTTGGATTTTCCTCCCAGAATCGGCCAGGACGAAGTTTGGATCGTCCAGGCCGATCAGTGCATTGAACAGCTGATTTCTGGTGTGTTTTCTGGAAGAATTTCTGCACAGATCGTCCAGGCCGATCGTGAGATCGTCCAGGACGATCGTACTGTAGAAATGATCGGCCAGACAATAGCCCTGGGTGAGGTCCAGGACGATCAGGATTTGGTCTGATCGTCCCGGGACGATGTGAACATCGGCCTGGCCGATCAGTTCACAAATATAAGAAAATCAGCTCGTTTTGAGGAGAGAGAAAATCATTTTATAAAAACGAAAATATCTGAGGAGAGAGAAAGAGAAAGGGAAAAAGAGAAAAGCTTGGTTTTGGAGGCCGCGGATCGCTTTTCGTCCGACGCTGCTGTTGGGAAAAGTGAAGATCTCGTGGTAAGGACTCCGAACCCTGTTTCTGTTTTCAGAGATGTTGTGTTTTGACCTAGTTGTGATCTGTTTTGTGTTTTCGTAGTCGACTTTTCGACATGGTTTTGATTTGACACAACTTTCACCGCACAACTTTTAGTATGTTATAGATATGATTATTGTACACGATTTGACTGTATTCTACGAAGATTTTACCGGTCGGAATTGATTCTACGCGCTTTTACTCGAATAGAAAATAATCGGGACCTGATTTGATTTGGATTCTATAGATCGATAGTATTGTATTGATGTTATAGATATTCTATTGTAATTTGGAAAGATTTGGATATTGTGTCTTTTTGCAGGATTTTTGTGTAAATTTGACCGACTGCCGTTGTTTGAATAGTTGCTATTTGAATGAGTTATATTTATGCAACTTATGTAGTTTTGATGATTCCAAACATTATTGTTCAAATGTATAGTTATCTCCTAACAATTTCAGAAGATTTGCACTTGCTCTTGTGTGTACTAACATTTCAGGAAAATCAGACTCCAGACTACGAAAACTTCAATTCAAATTCAACATGAGATATTATGTTTAATTGATGTTTATCTTTTCTTTGAATTAACTTTGAAAGGGAGTGATTGTAATTGAGTGAATAAAATCTCACACACACACACAAATAAGGAGATCTTGAAATTCTATACTGATCGTACAGGACGATATTTATCGTACTGGACGATCTGTCAGTTATCTCCTATAGAGCACTTGGAACGAATAGGAACTTGCCTTGAAAAATTTTCTAAGTCCTATTCGTCCAGGACGAAATTTATCATCGTCCCAGGCGATGGGTTCTCTGCAAAATTTTCGTCCAGACGAATTTTACCATCGTACGAGGCGACCAGTCCTCTGGAAAATTTTCGTCCCGACGAAAATAAATATCGTACAGGACGATCAGCTCTCTGGAACTTTTTTCGTACAGACGAAAACAAGTTATCGTCCGCGGCGATAGGTTCTCTGGAAAATTTTCGTCCAGACGAAATAAATAATCGTCCAGGACGATCGGCTCTCTGGAAAATTTTCGTCCAGACGACCACATTTTCGTTCAAACGACAAACCGACTTAGAACAGTTTTCAGCAGTTTCTAGAACCGACCTTGTAATAACCGTTCGTACTGGACGAACCAAGTTCGTACAGGACGATCAGATGTACGAAGTCAGTTCGTACACATATACAAATTGGGTCGTTTCAGATCGTTTAAGTAAAATCGTCCAGGACGATCCAGAATCGTACAGGACGATCCACTGCGTACAGAATTGAAAATTTGCAGTTTTTGGGCGGTTTCACTTGTCTTTTATATAAATAGTCCAAATTAGACTGCCACCCAATCTTTTTGTCATTTGATCTTCGTGCCTTTTGAGAGAATAGCCAAGGAGAGAGTGGAAGAGAGCATTCAAAGGAGGATTCCTACCACTGGAGCTAGAAGGCTTCACTTGGATTGCTAAGGTAAGAGTCTCTACTTGTGAAATTGGATTTCTTCACTCTTTTTCTTTCTTCCTTCTAGATTCTTGTGAGAAGATCATTCAAAAAGGTCCGGTTCTCTGCCGACACTTGGAGAGTGTGAACAGACGAAGGGTTCTCTGCCCACACTAGGAGAGTGTGAAAGGACGAAGGGTTCTCTGCCCACACTAGGAGAGTGTGAAAGGACGAAGGGTTCTCTGCCCACACTAGGAGAGTGTGAAAGGACGAAGGGTTCTCTGCCTACACTTGGAGGGTGTGAAAGGACGACGGTTCTCTGCCAACACTGGGTTTTGTGTAAAAGGACGGACGGTTCTCTACCGCACCGGGGAGTGGTGAAAAGAGTGTGTTGTAAGGGCTTCTCCGCCTTGCTGTGGGTGCAAAAGGAGAGTCACTATTGGTATTAGTGCAATACTCAGAGGGTGCCTCTGAGGAGTGGATGTAGGTCTGGTTATAGACCGAACCACTATAAATCTGGTGTCATTTACTTTATAGCTTTTACGTTTCCGCACTTTTAAAATTCAGTTTTAACAACTCTGTGGTTGAAAAATATTTTTCTACTAACTTTAAAAAGAAAATTTTATTTCGGTTCAACTTTATTTTTAAGAGGGTTTAAAATTTTAAAAACTACCAATTCACCCCCCTCTTGGTAGCCTTGGGACACTTACTTAGGCTTAACAACCTAATTACTGGACTCAACAAGTGGTATCAGAGCAGAGTTTCAAAATCATAAGTTTGAACTACTTTTTGATTAACGTAGATGGCTACATTTGGAAACCGAAACACACCTGAGGGTTACTCTATCACTAGACCTCCACTGTTTGATAATATTCCTTTTGATTTTTGGAAAACACGCATGTCTACTTTCTTACAGTCACTTGATTATCGCATGTGGATGCTAGTCCAGGAAGGTTACACAAAACCAACTAGATTAGTTGATGGAATTAGGGTAGATACACCCTATGCAGATTGGACTATAGAAGAACGTGACTTAGCACAATTAAATGCGAAATGTTTAAATAGTTTCTTTTGTGCTTTAAAATCTGAAGACTACATGCGAGTTTCCACTTGTAAAAGCGGAAAAGACATATGGGATAGACTTTGTATTACTTATGAAGGGACAAATGAGGTTAAGCAATCAAGACTCAATATCTTGTTACATGACTACGAATTATTTCGCATGAAACCTAATGAATCTATATCTGACATGTACACAAGATTCACTCAAATTGTCACCTCTTTGCATGCACTTGGTAGGGAATTAACTAATGCTGAAATGGTTAATAAAATTCTTCGTTGTTTACCTACTACATACGATGCTAAAATTACTGCAATTACAGAGTCAAAAGATCTGAACATTTATTCAATTGACAATCTTCTTGGTTCACTCATTGCTTACGAGCAAGGAGTAAGTCAAAGAAAGATTGATGCAGGTGAACCAAGAAAGGACAAGAATCTTGCATTAAATGTGGAAGAGTCAGAAAGTGAACACTCACAACCTGAGGATGAAGACGATATAGCACTGATGACTAGACAATTCAGAAGCTTTTTAAAGAGGAAGCAGAAGAGACGCCAGCAATGGAATAGAGGTAAGTATAACAAAAATGGCAGGGTTTCTAATGAATTGATTTGTTATGAATGCAGGAAACCAGGTCATATAAAAACTGATTGTCCAAAACTTAAAGCCACTCCTAGCAAGGAGAAGGTAGAGGAGAAACCAATGGTAAAAAAGGGCAAGAAGAAGTTTCAAAAGGCTTTTTGGGCTGACTCAGCTTCAGACTCATCTGAGACTGAAAACGAAGAAGAAGTCACCAACCTTTGCTTGATGGCAGATAAAGCTGAACAATCAGATCAAGAAGAGGAATACTCTCACACAAGACCTCGTGAGAGTATATGGTACCTGGACAGCGGATGTTCTAAGCACATGACTGGAGATACTGCTCAATTCATAACGCTGGAAGCCAGGAGTGGAGGCAAGGTTACACTTGGAGATAATACCACAAAGAAGGTGGTTGGATCAGGTATGATTGGAAATTTGAAAAACTTTTTCATAGATAATGTTTTATTAGTTGAAGGCTTAAAACATAATTTGCTTAGCATAAGTCAGCTATGTGATAAGGGCTATAATGTAAAATTTTTACCTACTAGCTGCATAATTAGCCTAAATGGGAAAATTGTTTTAAATGGAAAAAGGGTGAACAATGTCTACATGCTAGATTTAAATTGTATTCAATCTCCTACTGCTTTTTGTTTGAAAACTGTTTCTGATGAATCATGGCTTTGGCATAGGAGACTTTGTCATTCTAGTATGAAAAATCTTAGAAGAATTACCCAAAAGAATTTGGTTAGAGGAATACCTAAACTAGACTTTACTAAGGACCACTTATGTGATGCATGTCAATTAGGAAAACAAGTGAAGTCCTCTTTTAAATCCAATAAAGATCTTAGGACCAGTAAACCTTTAGAAATTCTTCACATGGATCTTTTTGGACCTGTAAGCACGGTTAGTCTAGGAGGAAAGGTATATGGATTTGTAATAGTAGATGATTTTTCAAGATTCACCTGGGTTAAATTTCTTTTTCATAAGAGTGAATCATTTGAGGAATTCAGAAATTTTTCAACTTGGATACAAAGAAAACTAGGATGTGAAATAATTTCTATACAAAGTGATCATGGAGGAGAATTTGAAAATGAAAGATTTGAAGATTTCTGTAAAGAAAAGGGGATTGATCACAACTTTTCTGCACCTAGAACTCCTCAACAAAATGGAGTAGTTGAAAGAAAGAACAGAACATTAATAGAAGCCGCCCGAGCAATGTTAGCAGAATACTCTCTTCCTAGATATTTTTGGGCTGAGGCGGTTAGCACTGCATGCTATGTTCTGAATAGGGTAAATGTGAGATCAAATTTGAATAAAACACACTATGAATTGGTAAAAGGTAGAACACCAAATTTGTCTCATTTACATGTATTTGGTTGCAAGGTGTTCATACATAATAATGGAAAATCTGCCTTAGGAAAATTTGATCCAAAATCAGATGAAGGAATTTTTGTTGGATATTCAAGTGTTGGAAAATCTTATAGAGTATTCAACAAAAGAACTTTAGTCATTGAAGAAACCACACATGTTGTTTTTGATGAAAATGGAAACATAGAAGAGCCAAAAGTTGTTGAAGAAGAAATTGAAGAAAACTCCCAAAAGATTGATAGATTAAATTTGGAAGAAAATGTGGAAGAAAATATAGAAAGAGAAGACCCTTTGCCTAGAGATTTGAGATTCTCTAAAAATCACCCAAAGGAATTAATTATAGGTGAACCAAGTGAGGGTGTTAGAACTAGGCGTGGATTAAACAAGGAAGTCAATCATTCAGCCTTCATTTCAACTATTGAACCCACTAACATTGATCAAGCACTTTCAGATGAATTTTGGATATTGGCCATGCAAGAAGAGTTAAATCAATTTGTAAGAAATAAAGTTTGGGAACTAACTACAAGGCCAAAAGATCAAAGTGTTGTTGGAACCAAGTGGGTGTTCAAAAATAAAATGAATGACTCAGGAGTAGTCATTAGAAATAAGGCTAGATTAGTAGCTAAGGGGTATAATCAAATTGAAGGAATTGATTTTGAGGAAACTTTTGCCCCTGTAGCTAGACTTGAAGCAATTAGGGTTTTACTAGCCTTTGCCTGTTTTAAAGGTTTTAAATTGTTTCAAATGGATGTTAAAAGTGCTTTTTTAAATGGAGTAATTGAAGAAGATGTTTTTGTAGAACAACCTCCAGGTTTTGAAAATTCAAAATTTCCAAATCATGTTTTCAAATTAAAAAAGGCATTATATGGATTGAAACAGGCACCTAGGGCTTGGTATGAGAGGTTAAGCACCTTCCTACTTGAAAGATCTTTTGAAAAAGGAAGTGTGGATACAACTCTCTTTTTAAGAAAAATTGGAAAGGATATACTTATTGTTCAAATTTATGTGGATGACATCATCTTTGGATCTTCAAATAAACATCTTTGTGATGATTTTTCTAAAACAATGAGTAATGAATTCGAAATGAGTCTAATGGGAGATTTAAATTACTTTCTAGGATTTAGCATTAAGCAACTTGAGGAAGGTACTTTTCTTAGTCAAAACAAATATATTAAGGACATCCTCAAAAAATATGAAATGGACAATGCTAAACCTGTTAGTACACCAATGAGTTCTTCAGTTCAGTTGGATAAGGACCTTAAGGGAAAATCTGTTGATCAAAAGAAATTTAGAGGGATAATTGGATCTTTACTTTACTTGACTGCTAGCCGACCAGATATTATGTTTAGTGTTTGCCTATGTGCTAGATTTCAATCAGATCCAAAAGAATCACATTTGACAGCAGTAAAAAGGATTTTAAGATATCTACTAGGAACTCAAAACTTAGGAATTTGGTATCCTAAGTTTAGCTCTTCATTTGAAATTATTGGTTACTCAGATTCTGACTTTGCAGGCTGTAGAGTGGATAGGAAAAGCACTTCTGGAACATGTCAATTCATTGGAAATTCATTAGTTTCATGGTCTAGTAGAAAACAAAATTCAGTGGCACTATCTACTGCAGAAGCAGAATACATTGCATTAGGAAGTTGTGTGGCACAAGTACTTTGGTTAAAACAACAGTTGATTGACTTAGGATTAACTATAGGCACTATTCCAATTTATTGTGACAATACTAGTGCTATTTGTATTTCAAAAAATCCTATTCAACATTCTAGAACCAAACACATCGATATAAGGCATCATTTCATAAGGGATCACGTATCCAAAGGAGAAATTGAACTCATACATGTTTCAACTGAAAATCAACTTGCAGACATTTTTACAAAACCTTTAGCCTTTGATACCTTCAGTACTTTAAGAACAAGGCTTGGTGTTATTGATTTGAATGCTTAACTCAAATGTCTTTGCAAACATTGATACTTGTTATGTTTTGTTTTTGAAATTTTGTGAATTTTTGTGTGTTTTTTAATGAATTGTTTTTGGATTTATGATTTTGTTTTATGTTTTCTGTGTTTCTGATTGTTTTTGTTGATTTTGTTAATTTAAAAATTTAAAAAAATCAAAATTAATTTTTGGAGGAAATCGTCCAGGACGAAATATTTTCGTACGGGACGATGTGTAAAGGAACAGTTTGCGAAAATTTAAACCGTTTTAGAGCAGTTTTTTATTGGATCGTCTGTACGATCTGTGATCGTCCAGGACGAAATTTTTTTTCTCTCAAACGTCGGGACGATTGAATGCAGCGGTTGAATGGATAAGATAGTTTTTAATACGAACTTCGTCTGTACGAAATTTTCGTTCGTCCAGACGAACATGTGTCGTTTCATTGTAGGGGACGGTTTTCAAGAGTCATCAAAACGAAATACTTTTCGATCGTCTGTACGAAATTTTTTTCGTCTGTACGATCGGTCAAGTCAAAAAGCCTGTACGAAGAGACGCATCGTAAGTTGTGTTGAATACGAAAAGCCGTTACATTTTGGACGAATTGGATCGTCTGTACGAACATGCTTCGTCCAGACGAATTATTATGTTCGTCCAGGACGAATATTTTCGTCCAGGACGAAAGTATCGTTTTTTCCTTTAAATATGAAGGCTTTTCAAACTTGAAAATCACACTTTCAAATTTCTTTTTCAATCCCTTTCAACATCAAATCAACAATGGCCTCCTCTAGCAAAAGACAAAAGGTTTTGGTGAAGAAACCAAACAGGAATGCCCCAGACAACTTTCTTTCTAAGGAAAATGAGGAATCTTTTCCTCGTTTTGCCTCAGCAAAAATCACTCCGTCTCGCATTCTTATCCCAGCAGAGTTGAAATATCGGGTAATGCACCTCTTCGCCTCAACCCAATTTCAGTTCATTCTTTCTCTCGTTTACCTCTACAACAAACAAACCTACCATTACTTCCTTGCCAACATGAGTTTCAATTCTGACCACTCTATCATTAGTTCTTTTGTTTTTAAGAAAAAAGTTGAGATCACCAAGCACGATCTTGGTGCATTTTTAAACTTAAGAACTGAGGGATATAGAGCCCACACCCTAATGTCAGAAAACTCCTTCAAATGGTTTGAAATCAATAGGGTAATTAGAGGAAATGCAATTGACAATCATGTTGCTAGAGTCTCAGGTATGACCCAAGATGCCCGAATCATCCAGCATATCCTTAGATCCTCAATTATTCCTAAAGCTGGTGATAGGATTAACATCACTCCTCTCCTTTCTTGTCTAACTTTTTTAATCATGTCAAGACATCCTATTGATGAAGCCCAACTCATCATAGATCATATCTATAGGCTTTCAGAAATAGGACATGCTGATCAGAAGAAAAAGAAAAACATTTCATTAGGGCACTTAATTACCTATATTTTGGAGAAGAAATACAATATAGTGCATCCTGATGAAGAATATGAAGAGCCAGTTTACTATAACAATACATCATTCAGACTGCTCTTCAAGGAAGAAAAAGAAAAAGGGAAAGCACATGACAGTGCTTCAGAAGAAGAAGAAAGAGAAGAAGGAGAGCATACCTCTGCACCTCAGTCAGATTATCAGAATCTGATTGAGAGATTTGATCGTTTAGAGACTCATATTGATCAAAGATTTGATCAATTTGATGCTCAACTTGTGCAGCAACAACATGACATTGGTGTTATTAGAAATGAAGTACATGATATCAATACCAATGTAATGTTGATGGCCTCCTACTTTAACCTTTTCGGTGGCATTCCTCCTCCTCCTCCTCCAGAACAGTAGAGATGATTTTATGTGTTTTTGTAGTACTTGTGTTGTATTTTTTGTTGTGTTGTTGTGATTGTTACTCATTTTTTTCTTGTTATGTTAATGTTTTTATTAAATGTAGGTATTTGTCTTTTATTTTATGTTGTGTTTAGCTTTTGTGAAATGTAATCTTTTCATATAAATCAATGCATTTCACACTTGTTTCAGTATTGATTTGTTATTGAAATGTGGTTAATTTTTTATGAATTTCATTAGTATTATTTAATCTTCATAGTGCTTAAATTAGATTGTAATTGGAGATTATCTACATTAGAAAATCTAGTCTTTCAAAATTTAAAAGTTGTTTATAACTTGTTGTAATTAGAATTTTTAAATTCATGTCTATTCATTTAGACTACATAAAAGTTAAAATTATTATTGCAATTTAGATGTTTACTTATTTTGTATTTCTTTGTTCAAATAATATTTATGTACTTAGAAATATTTGAAATTTTAGATTATTGATTTTGGAAAGAATTGGTGTAAAGTACTCTTGAAAATTGTACAAAAAGTACAAAAAATCAAAAGAAATGCGCAATGGTTCGCAAATATGAAAAAGAGGCACAAAATCAGCTCAATATCAATAGATGCACAAAAATGTGCTCAAAAAGTTGAAAAAGATGCGCAAAGCGCCACATGTGGTAATTCTCTTCTTTCCAAATTCTTTCAATCTCTTAATTCAAATTGATCTTATGTTCATTTATATTCTATTGAATTTTGAAATATAGAATTTTTTCTTCATCTCTCTTGTAATGATTTTCTATATTCAAATGTCTAAATTGAATCATGTCTTTGCTAAATTCTTCTTACTTACAAAGTTATATCACTTTTTAAATCTCCTGAATTTCTATGATTGACCTAATGTTTTTAGTTTAAAATTGCATACCCTATGTCAATCACCATTTAGATTAAATTTTAACAATGAATTTCATATAATTATTTACATTTCTGGTCTTTTTCTTCTTCACTTTTTGTTGCTGTCAAAAAGGGGGAGAAATTATTAGTTTGTGTATGTTTGTGTTTTATCTTTTTTAGTTGTTCTGTTTGCAATTTTTTAAAAAAAAAAAAAAAAAAAAAAAAAAAAATATTGTTCTTTAATGCCTCCTTATTTTAATGTACTCATAAATTCAGGGGGAGTTTAGGAGATAAAAAATGTGTTTTAACTTGAAACCATACTAATAATAATTGTTTTGCCATCATCAAAAAGGGGGAGATTGTTTGAATAGTTGCTATTTGAATGAGTTATATTTATGCAACTTATGTAGTTTTGATGATTCCAAACATTATTGTTCAAATGTATAGTTATCTCCTAACAATTTCAGAAGATTTGCACTTGCTCTTGTGTGTACTAACATTTCAGGAAAATCAGACTCCAGACTACGAAAACTTCAATTCAAATTCAACATGAGATATTATGTTTAATTGATGTTTATCTTTTCTTTGAATTAACTTTGAAAGGGAGTGATTGTAATTGAGTGAATAAAATCTCACACACACACACAAATAAGGAGATCTTGAAATTCTATACTGATCGTACAGGACGATATTTATCGTACTGGACGATCTGTCAGTTATCTCCTATAGAGCACTTGGAACGAATAGGAACTTGCCTTGAAAAATTTTCTAAGTCCTATTCGTCCAGGACGAAATTTATCATCGTCCCAGGCGATGGGTTCTCTGCAAAATTTTCGTCCAGACGAATTTTACCATCGTACGAGGCGACCAGTCCTCTGGAAAATTTTCGTCCCGACGAAAATAAATATCGTACAGGACGATCAGCTCTCTGGAACTTTTTTCGTACAGACGAAAACAAGTTATCGTCCGCGGCGATAGGTTCTCTGGAAAATTTTCGTCCAGACGAAATAAATAATCGTCCAGGACGATCGGCTCTCTGGAAAATTTTCGTCCAGACGACCACATTTTCGTTCAAACGACAAACCGACTTAGAACAGTTTTCAGCAGTTTCTAGAACCGACCTTGTAATAACCGTTCGTACTGGACGAACCAAGTTCGTACAGGACGATCAGATGTACGAAGTCAGTTCGTACACATATACAAATTGGGTCGTTTCAGATCGTTTAAGTAAAATCGTCCAGGACGATCCAGAATCGTACAGGACGATCCACTGCGTACAGAATTGAAAATTTGCAGTTTTTGGGCGGTTTCACTTGTCTTTTATATAAATAGTCCAAATTAGACTGCCACCCAATCTTTTTGTCATTTGATCTTCGTGCCTTTTGAGAGAATAGCCAAGGAGAGAGTGGAAGAGAGCATTCAAAGGAGGATTCCTACCACTGGAGCTAGAAGGCTTCACTTGGATTGCTAAGGTAAGAGTCTCTACTTGTGAAATTGGATTTCTTCACTCTTTTTCTTTCTTCCTTCTAGATTCTTGTGAGAAGATCATTCAAAAAGGTCCGGTTCTCTGCCGACACTTGGAGAGTGTGAACAGACGAAGGGTTCTCTGCCCACACTAGGAGAGTGTGAAAGGACGAAGGGTTCTCTGCCCACACTAGGAGAGTGTGAAAGGACGAAGGGTTCTCTGCCCACACTAGGAGAGTGTGAAAGGACGAAGGGTTCTCTGCCTACACTTGGAGGGTGTGAAAGGACGACGGTTCTCTGCCAACACTGGGTTTTGTGTAAAAGGACGGACGGTTCTCTACCGCACCGGGGAGTGGTGAAAAGAGTGTGTTGTAAGGGCTTCTCCGCCTTGCTGTGGGTGCAAAAGGAGAGTCACTATTGGTATTAGTGCAATACTCAGAGGGTGCCTCTGAGGAGTGGATGTAGGTCTGGTTATAGACCGAACCACTATAAATCTGGTGTCATTTACTTTATAGCTTTTACGTTTCCGCACTTTTAAAATTCAGTTTTAACAACTCTGTGGTTGAAAAATATTTTTCTACTAACTTTAAAAAGAAAATTTTATTTCGGTTCAACTTTATTTTTAAGAGGGTTTAAAATTTTAAAAACTACCAATTCACCCCCCTCTTGGTAGCCTTGGGACACTTACTTAGGCTTAACAACCTAATTACTGGACTCAACAGCCGTTACGCTGCCCGATTTTTGTACGATTCCTGAATTGTCTGAAATTGATAGATTGAACTGATATGCATTGATTATTGATATGATTGCTTTAATATCGACTATTGAATTGTTTATTGATTGAATTGACTATTGATACTGATCGCAAGTGGAACCTGGTTGAACATTGGTAGAAGATTGATTGATACCTGTACAGGATGGTGGGCCGACGGGCTTTCCTTTAAACATTGATTATTGATATATTGAAGGGAGACATAAGGAGTTTATTGATATGCCGACGGGCGAAAAGAGTGACGACTCTTATTGATTGAACCAATGTATTATTGATATCTACAACAGCAATATGGATTCTACAACAGCAACATGACCAGTAGATTGTACTTGTTCAGTATATAGTATTGAATTGCATGTTTACTGTATTGCTTTATAGATTCATTGTTTTATAGATTCCTGCTTTATCGACTTTGATTGGATTTACTAGATCGTACGATTTCATTGATTTCTATGCATTGACATTGAACATTGATATAGAAATGGATGGATATAGATATTGCATTGATAGCATGGACATCGTACTACTGCTTCTAGATTCATTGATATTGCTGCTTATAGACCTATAGATTCACTGTTGCTACTGTTCTATACCGTATTGACTGTTTATAGATTGATTGTTTCGTATCGCCTTTCTCGATTGATTTCAATTGATTAGATCGTATTGATTTGACCGTATTGATTTGATTGACGGATATTGATTGATTGCGTTGATTTATCGAATTGCCTGCCGCTGCATTGACTGGTTTTATTGACTATTGATTTCCGCTGCATAGACTCATTGACCATTGACTGACATAGATTGATTGACTGTGATAGATTGACATGCATATTGATAGCATAGCCGTGCTTTGATTTCAGTTATAGGTATTAGGTGACCTGCTGGGCTTTGTAAAGCTCATTATATGTGGTTGATATTTTCAGGTCAGGGCTCGGGAGCAGGAGATAGGAGTTGATTCAGATCTTCAGGTTTTAGTTCTTTTGATCGATTGATGATTCTTTTGTACTCAGGACAGGATAGATTTCTCTACTTGTATTGGTAGTGTAGTTCCTGAGTTTTGTACATGATGTTTTGAGATATGAATCGACTTGTATATTGATGTTTTAAAGTTATAGATGTTTGATAGAATGCTTACTGAAGGTTTATAGATAACTCTGGTAAATTGTTGTGAAATTGATTGACATTCTTTCCAAGTTTTGTTTCTGGGGCGTGACAAGTTTTGGTATCAGAGCAGTGTTATTGGAAGAATGGATTGTTACCAGAGTTGTAGGATTGGATTGAGAGATCGGGTAGATTGGGTAGCTTTAAGAGCTTCATTGGCATACATCGTTGCATGTGTGTATCATTTGTTTTGAATTGTGCAGGTGAAAAAGATATGGATCCTCCAGCAGAATCCAGTGTACCAAATGAGCAGCACAGCGCAGCTCCAATGCCTTCAGAGAGTATGATGCAGTTGGCTACTGCGATTGCACATGTTATGGGGGATGCCCAGAGCAAGATGAGTGGAAGCAAGGAAGAAGAGGTAGACAGACATTTGCAGATGTTCCACAAGCTGAAGCCTCCGTTGTTCAAAGGGGCTGTAGGACCACAGGCTGCTGAGGATTGGATCATGAGGGTGGAAAAGATTTTTGATAGCATGCAGTGTCCGGGGAATAGAAAAGTACCATTGGCAGTATTCATGTTGGAGAGTGAGGCAGAGAGATGGTGGATCGGACAGCAGAGAGAGAAATTCCAGGGGAAGACAAATGCTGAGATCACCTGGGATGAGTTCACTACAGTATTCAGGATGTGGTTTGTACCACCGTCAGCTCAGCGACAGATGCAGGAAGCTTTCATGAGATTGGAGCAAGGCCGCAAGTCAGTGATGGAGTACGAGGCCGAGTTTACTGCTCTTGCGAGGTACGCTGCTCATCTGATTCCTACGGCCGAGGAAAAATGTTATAGATTCCTGCACGGATTGAACAGAGAGCTGAGGCATCCACTAGTACCTTTCCGGATCCATGAGTTTTCTGAGCTAGTGGAGCGAGCTCGATTGATAGAGATTGATCTGGCGACACCGGTACCGAGGTACGAGGATACCAGAAGGAGGAGAGATGACGTACGACGAGATGATTCTGGTAGAGACAGAGATAGAGAGAAGAGAAGCAGATATGAGAGTTCGAGAGGATCTGCATCGGGATCTGCGTCACGATCAGCATCGATAGTATCATCTGGTGGTTCTGGCACGTGCATTCACTGTGGCAAACGACATGCAGGTCAGTGCTACCTAGTGACGGGACAGTGTTTTCACTGTGGACAGCAAGGACACAGAGCAGCAGAGTGTCCTCAGAAAGGACTGGGTGGAAGGGCTGATACGGGTACAGGACAGCAGAGGACTATTGCCTCGAGGGCCTACAGTGAGAGATCAGGAAACCGGATGGATGATAGGACTGTCAGAGATCAGAGGGAGACGGTTGCGCCACGACCTCCAGTGGTGCCACGCATCTACAGTCTACAGAGTTTACAGCATCAGGATCAACAACGACCAGAAGGTTCTACTGGTAAGATTGATTTGACTAACCGATTGGTATTGACATATGAACATTGCATATTGACATTTGATTGATTGCATTGTGTGTTCTGTATGGATTCCGACGAGTTTTGATTTAGATTTGGTTTTCGATCGATTTGTTTTGCATTGTCGTTTTTGCTTCGTACCTGTAGGGAAATGTCGGGACGACATTTTTCTAAGGTGGGGAGATTGTAATATCTCGTTCCCTTACTGTTCCTCTCTGATTTGGATTTTCCTCCCAGAATCGGCCAGGACGAAGTTTGGATCGTCCAGGCCGATCAGTGCATTGAACAGCTGATTTCTGGTGTGTTTTCTGGAAGAATTTCTGCACAGATCGTCCAGGCCGATCGTGAGATCGTCCAGGACGATCGTACTGTAGAAATGATCGGCCAGACAATAGCCCTAGGTGAGGTCCAGGACGATCAGGATTTGGTCTGATCGTCCCGGGACGATGTGAACATCGGCCTGGCCGATCAGTTCACAAATATAAGAAAATCAGCTCGTTTTGAGGAGAGAGAAAATCATTTTATAAAAACGAAAATATCTGAGGAGAGAGAAAGAGAAAGGGAAAAAGAGAAAAGCTTGGTTTTGGAGGCCGCGGATCGCTTTTCGTCCGACGCTGCTGTTGGGAAAAGTGAAGATCTCGTGGTAAGGACTCCGAACCCTGTTTCTGTTTTCAGAGATGTTGTGTTTTGACCTAGTTGTGATCTGTTTTGTGTTTTCGTAGTCGACTTTTCGACATGGTTTTGATTTGACACAACTTTCACCGCACAACTTTTAGTATGTTATAGATATGATTATTGTACACGATTTGACTGTATTCTACGAAGATTTTACCGGTCGGAATTGATTCTACGCGCTTTTACTCGAATAGAAAATAATCGGGACCTGATTTGATTTGGATTCTATAGATCGATAGTATTGTATTGATGTTATAGATATTCTATTGTAATTTGAAAAGATTTGGATATTGTGTCTTTTTGCAGGATTTTTGTGTAAATTTGACCGACTGCCGTTACGCTGCCCGATTTTTGTACGATTCCTGAATTGTCTGAAATTGATAGATTGAACTGATATGCATTGATTATTGATATGATTGCTTTAATATCGACTATTGAATTGTTTATTGATTGAATTGACTATTGATACTGATCGCAAGTGGAACCTGGTTGAACATTGGTAGAAGATTGATTGATACCTGTACAGGATGGTGGGCCGACGGGCTTTCCTTTAAACATTGATTATTGATATATTGAAGGGAGACATAAGGAGTTTATTGATATGCCGACGGGCGAAAAGAGTGACGACTCTTATTGATTGAACCAATGTATTATTGATATCTACAACAGCAATATGGATTCTACAACAGCAACATGACCAGTAGATTGTACTTGTTCAGTATATAGTATTGAATTGCATGTTTACTGTATTGCTTTATAGATTCATTGTTTTATAGATTCCTGCTTTATCGACTTTGATTGGATTTACTAGATCGTACGATTTCATTGATTTCTATGCATTGACATTGAACATTGATATAGAAATGGATGGATATAGATATTGCATTGATAGCATGGACATCGTACTACTGCTTCTAGATTCATTGATATTGCTGCTTATAGACCTATAGATTCACTGTTGCTACTGTTCTATACCGTATTGACTGTTTATAGATTGATTGTTTCGTATCGCCTTTCTCGATTGATTTCAATTGATTAGATCGTATTGATTTGACCGTATTGATTTGATTGACGGATATTGATTGATTGCGTTGATTTATCGAATTGCCTGCCGCTGCATTGACTGGTTTTATTGACTATTGATTTCCGCTGCATAGACTCATTGACCATTGACTGACATAGATTGATTGACTGTGATAGATTGACATGCATATTGATAGCATAGCCGTGCTTTGATTTCAGTTATAGGTATTAGGTGACCTGCTGGGCTTTGTAAAGCTCATTATATGTGGTTGATATTTTCAGGTCAGGGCTCGGGAGCAGGAGATAGGAGTTGATTCAGATCTTCAGGTTTTAGTTCTTTTGATCGATTGATGATTCTTTTGTACTCAGGACAGGATAGATTTCTCTACTTGTATTGGTAGTGTAGTTCCTGAGTTTTGTACATGATGTTTTGAGATATGAATCGACTTGTATATTGATGTTTTAAAGTTATAGATGTTTGATAGAATGCTTACTGAAGGTTTATAGATAACTCTGGTAAATTGTTGTGAAATTGATTGACATTCTTTCCAAGTTTTGTTTCTGGGGCGTGACACTTGCCTCCCTTGAAGCACTACCTTTTTTTTCTTTTTACATGTATCTCCATGGTCAATAATTTTCAGTTCACCTTCATATCCCCCATTGTTTGTAGCCACTTCATCCCCATAATCATATCCGTACTTCCCAAATTTAGGGGAAGGAAGTCTTCCACCACCTGAATATCCAGTAAGGTCATCACCACTCCTTTAAATGTCTCCCTGCTCCTCTATATCTTGCAAGTTCCCATCATAACCCCACATCCTTTCATCCTCACTATCTTGCATGTGATGTGTACGACAAAGTGGAGATACCCATAAGTATCAACTTGTTGGGAAATAACTGTCTTTTCAAGCATATACCTGTAGAAGACCCATACACGCTTTTCTTATCGTGGTGAGGGATGAAGAAAATACGACCACGATGTTATGGATGATCATGTGTTTACCATCACAGCATTGGGTTATGGATGATCATGAATCCAACCCTATCAAATCCAGGAAGGGACTGAACCTAATAGCCACCATAGCTGTGAGACCTCGTTCCTTTGCTGTAGCTGCTGGAAAAGTAATTTTTCCCCAGGATCGGCCGGGCCGATGGTGAGATCGTCCAGGCCGATCTGCACTGTTCAAAATGTCGGCCTGAGAACAGTTCTGGGAGTCGTCCAGGACGATTGATTTTGGTCTGATCGTCCCGGGACGATTTGGCGATCGGTCGGGCCGATCAGACTAAGGATATATGAAAATGAGCTCGTTTTGAGGAGAGAGAAAACATTTTATAAAATCAGATATTTTGAGGAGAGAGAAAGAGCGGAAAAGCAAAGGAAGAAGTCTGATTTCGGGGCCCGCGGAGCGATTTTCGTCGTTCGTTGCTGTTGGATATTGTGTTTGTCTCGCTGTAAGGATTCCGAACCCTACTTCTGTTTTTGAAGATTTTGAGGTTTTGCGAAATGGTGCTCAGATTTGTGTTTTTGTAAGTGATTTTCGTACCCAGTTTGGTACTAACGAAGATTTCACCGCATAACTTTTGGTATGTTATAGAGATGATTATTCTGCACATTTTAAGTATTTTCTGAAAGATTTCGTCTGGTCCGTTTTGATTATGCGGGGTTTTATTTTGACTGTAATTTTATTATGATGTCCGAATTGGTTTGAGCAGTAGAAGAATAGTCTTATATTGTTGCTGTGCACGTTCTGTATTAATTTGGTGGATTGTAGTTTCTGGAGATTTTTGTGTAAATTCTGTAGACTGCCGTTACTCTGCCCGATTTTCGTACGATTACTGATTTTCCCGGAATTGATAGATTGAATTGATATGTACAAGACCATTGATATGATCGTTCCAGATTTCTTTAATATTGCTTATTGCATCGATTATTGCATTGACTATTGATTGACTTGATTGATTCTGAAAGACAAGTGGAAACCTAGTTGAACGTTGGTTATAGAAACCAACGTATGGATATCTACAACAGCAATATGGATTTCTACAATAGCACTATTGATAATAGCCAGTTAATCTGATTGATTTCTACAACAGCACTATTGATAATGACTAGTGTTTGTGCTTGTCGAGTAAGACCATGGTATGAAATTGCATGTATATGATATTGCATCGCATAGATTTCCCGATCTGCATTGATTGATTGATTTTCGATTGATTTGATCGACTTGATAGTATAAACTGGATTTGATTGATTGATGATTTGACGGATTTATTGATTTTATTGATTTATCGTATTGCTTTTCCGATTGGATTTATCGTATTACTTTTCCGATTGATTTTCTCGACTTGATTGATTCATAGATACTGGCACCGATATTGATATGGATCCTGCGTATTGACACTGATATTGATATAGATTGTATCGATTGATAGATACCGATATCGACATTGATAGATATGATATTGACATATGGATACTATTGATACGACAGATCCTGATAGGTTATTGATATACTGATACATTGATTCGTCGTGCCGATAATCGATTGATTGATTGAATGGATTATTGCCGTATGGATTTGATTTATCGTAGGATAGATTTCTTTATGGAACTGATCGTATTGATTTCTGTATTGCATTGACTCATTGATCATGTGCGATTGATTGATTTGACTTGATTCGATTAACCTGCATATTGTTTTCAATGTCGTGCTTTGATTTCAGTTGTAGGCTTTGGTGACCTGCTGGGCTTTGTAAGCTCATTATATGTGGTTAATAATTTCAGGTGCAGGGCCTCCAGCTTGAAGATCTTTCTGCCGAGTTCTGTAGCTTTTAGTTCTGTAGCTCTTTGCTTTGTAGCCTTGGTAGGCTTTCTTTTGTAGCCGGTGCGGCTATTGTATATGACCTTTTGGACGCTTTTTGTCTGTGACTGTTGTACTATATGTGAATTATAGTATCCGCTGCTGTTTCTTTTCTATAATGTAATTATCTCTGGCTCTGGATATAGATATGTATGCATGGACTGATATGAACAACAGATAAGGAATTGATAGAAAGGAAAAAGAATTGATAAAAAGAAAGAGAGGCAATAGAACGATCAGATGAATCCTTTCGCTACACGGATCTTGGGGTCGTGACAATAGCCTAGAGCGTGCCTTTACACACCTTAGTTGATCATGAGACTCCCTTTGGTTTGACGAATCAATCCCTCAGGAGAGTCAGCCCATACCTAGTAGACTTGTTGAGATCCATCCTGATGATCTTCCTGATCCATTACCCAGGTTAGAGGCATTTCCTATGTTCTAGATATAGCCCCTAGAGCCTCCCTATCCGATCGCATCCGAGTTGGACTCGACTACCTTGATTCAGTGACTCGTACCCTTGGTTTAAGTCCTTTTAAAATTGTTTATGGGTTCAAACCTAGACCACCACTAGACCTTATGCCCATGTGTTCTAGGTATAGGATTTTTTAGTCTGCATCATCATTTTTATCTCATATGCATGGGTTTCATAAAGGAATTACACGACAAATTGAAAAGGGCAACAACGATTACAAACTATATGCCAATCTGAAACAAAAATTTAAAACTTTTTAGGTTGGTGACTTCGTGATGGTGCGGATTCATTCGGAACAGTTCCTGCAGGAAACAGTTAAGGAGCTGCATGCTAAGAGTGCTGAACTATTCAAAATAACTAAGAAATTCCATGATAATGCTTATGTAATATTTCTGCCCACAAAATTCAACTCCAATCCCTCCTTTAACATAAAAGATCTAGTTGCATATGAAGATCCTGACTTTAACACACCAGATCCACTCATACAGCAGCCTTGTGTGACCCCACCATGTGAGAACCTAAACCTACCCCCACCCCCACCCCCAGATATTCCCAAATCACCCATGGTAGAAAAGGTGGACTCGATTCTAAGTGATGACATCATCTCCACGGGAGAACGTGGACAATGGAGGTATTTGATCAAGTGGAAAGGAAAGCCCGAATCAGATGATACATGGCTGGATCGTAAGGAGTTGGAGCACCAGAGACACTTACTTGACAGAGTTGAGTTTTCTCCCACCCTAGAAGAATGATGGGGACATCAGATTTTTGAAGATTTATCAGAGGCATGGCCGCCAATCTACGACCACGATTGAGTCATTGCACTTTTGATTTATGTTATATTTATGTGTCGTTGTATTTGTTTTATTTTATTTCCTGTTGTACCATTCTAGCAAAAGGATGTCGTATGTGAGCCCAAGGGGCATTAGTGTCTTTTGTCTTTGAGTCCTTATGGATGAGGCTTTATGTAGCCCTCCTTATTTTCTTTTGAGGTTAATGAAAGATTGATAAAATTTTCCCCTTGCTAGATTTCGTTGAGAGATCTTGAGAGCATTTGAGAGATGAATCCCTAGGAGAGGGAAACGGATCACTCATCAACAGTGGAGATGGCCGGGTTCATGGTTCTACCTTCTCTATCATTTTTCCTCCTCATTCTTCCCTCAACTAGCCACTGGTTTTGAAATCCCTCCCCACCTCTTTAAGCTGCCGTGACCATCCAACTTTCACTCACCACCGGATAACCCCAATTCCTCCACCCTCACCCAACCAACCCAACGTCACCTTCACCTCACCGAAATTTCTTGTTCCAAGCCCAACTAGCCGCCGGCCTCATCACCCTCCTCCCTCCAAAATTAAAATCACACTTTGAATTCTTTCCATAATTATCTCCTCTTAATTTGGAAAGGCTTAATTTCAAATTTCAAAGCAATTGGAAGTTGAAATTTCTTTCCTAATTTAACATACCTATTTTTGGAAAGTTCCTAAATTAAATTCAATTTGAATTTTGAATTGAATCGAATTAAAGATCCCTCCTTCCTAATTTGATTTCCCAAATCAGGGAAGAGTAATTGCTTTCCCTCAAACCCCTTCCCTCTATGGAGGCCGCCGGCCTCTACATGGTCCCCACCTCTATATTTCTTTTCAAACTCAAGTCCCCTCTTTAGGAATTAAATTACCCAGCCTCCCTACCTTACTCGCCTCCCCTCTCCTCCCCTTAGGCTGCTCAAACTCTTTCCAAATCAAAGAACCTTGATTGGGAAAGTGATTTCAGCCTTCCCTCCCACTTGTCCCCCTTCCAAACTCTAAAACTGATTCCAAAATTCTGAACCTAACTCTTCTTCAAATTTCATCCATTGACCGGCCATCCTCCTCTTGCCTTCTCCTACTTGAATTGTTGAAGGAAGCCCCTCTTTCTTGAAGGATTCTTCAAGGCGATCAAAGGATCAATATATTCAACACTTCAGCACTTGGAAGAGATATCCTCTCCTCCAATTGAACCTTCATGAGAAACGATGACAAACTTCGTCAACACATCGCCTACTTGTCTCCGGGTTTTGATAAGGGTGAACTTCTTCCCCTTTTTATTTACTTTTCTAATCCCCCTAATCTTGTAGGTGATGGAGATTCACAAGGAGCCGAGCTTCACCTTTGCCTAAGTTTAGTAAACGTAGGATTTTGCTTCGCCATTGCCAAAGCCTAGTAAACGTAGGATTGAGTGCACTTTATTTGCTTCTAATCTTATAGTTACATTAGAGATTTCTGTTGAAGGCTATTCTATTTGCATGACTTGATTTTCTATGTTGTTTTAATAATCCAAGTGCTTAGTGTGCAACTTAGCCTAAACGGAAGTGATCACTCTTATATTTTATTTGATCGTTTTAATTTGTTAATAGTTCTAATCTAAATTGCTCTTATCAAGATATCGTGCAAATTCTTTTACATTCATTTTAAGCATTTAGTTCTACATCAGGTACCCTTGGACGAAGCAACCCATGACTGTCGACAAGGATCTTTCTGTCAGGTTGGGTCGACTACCTCCTTTGACTAAGTAGACCAAGGACCACGATGGCCCGGAATGATGGAACCATGGGATCTTGATTGGATCCATCATCCATTCCCTCCCATTATCCGCTTTAAGTGCAAGATGGTGAAATTTCTATTTTAAATATCGAATCTTCCGACCCTTCAAACCTCTGAATCATCCTAAGTTCATTGCTGCTACTATATGCCTGATACTACATATCTACGGATATAATGTATATGATTGACGACTAGCCTTAATCGAAAGTTTTCTCTCATTATCGAGAGGGGTAATTAACTATAGGGGCTTGCGCCTATAGGAAACCAGAACTCAGATCATAAAGTCCTCGCAAAATGAGGGTGAAATCTCTAGGTAGTGTCTTATCTACAATCCCATCTTCCTTCCCAAAATTTACCCCGGAACTTAATGTGCTAAAACTCCCAAAAAAAGAAAAAGAAATGCGGGCGGAGGTCGGGGCCGAATTTTCGGAGCCCAAAGTCTGATTCTCGAGTCAACCCGAACCCAGTCCGATTTTTAAAATGGGTCAAGTTTTTAAACCCAAATATGACCCATTTGATAAACAGGTTGACCCAAACCCAAACTTTTTCAAGTTGGGTTAAGTTTTGACACCCCTTCCTATTGTAAATGCAGCAAGCAGTTTCAGATTCCCGTGGTCCTAAGGACCTGAACTACCCATTTCATTGATAAAACACTATCTATATAGCAATTCGGTAAATAAACTATGTTTTAGGTACTGGTACCTTTTTATGGATTATCTTGTCTTTCCTTTGCTTAATGTGAATTTTCCTTCTATACGTTATCTTAACTTTTTTACTATTGCAGCCCATCCATTTTTTTGTTATATATTGTTTTCACAACGGTGGGAAGATAACTATGCTTGCTGACATTAGTGGAATTTTTTTTTCACCTTAATCTTTACATGGATGTTCACGGTTTTAGATAATAAAGATTGTTACACTAAATTGGTTACTAAAATTGTATTATTCTAGCTTACTCTCCTACAATACAAAAATATAAAATTGGATTCTTTATTGCTGTAATTTGAATTTCAGATTTCCTATTCCTCTCCTTACTATTCCTCTACTGAATTTCTCCCTCGAATGTTCAAGCCATCATCAAGCTTTCCTTATACGCATTCCTTCCTGATTTTCTTCCTTATCCATCCATGTCATTAAGGTGCTTTCCTTGTGTACGTTCCCTTCTTGAGTTTCTTCTTGGACAAGTTTTCCTTCTTGGCATACAAATGTATTTGATTATAAACTTCTCTTTTTATAAAATTTTGATCAATTTCAATGTATTTGATTCTGCTATGCTGCACAAGATGCTGAGCTATACTTATTGCAGCCTTCTTGCACAACATATTCATTGTGAAGCTCTTTCACTTCTTTAATTCTTCTAGAACCTATTGCACTCATAGCAACAACAAATCCCATTGGCCATGACCTTATGTTCTCCATCTACACTAATTCTTGCAACCATGTTTACTTAGGGGCAATGCACTGTTGTTGACCTCCTATTTGTGTTAGAATCAGCTTCAGTCAATGTTGATGCAGGCTTCAACTTCTCTTTGCATTTTTTTTTCCGAAGAACAAGCCCTTCTTGGGACAACATATTTCATATTGCAGAATTTGATAGATAGCTTCAAGGTGTTCCTTCTTGAGAGAGTGGATAACTTTTCAAATTTGGCACATGATGGTGGTGTAAATCCAACATATTATCCAAAGATTCGGTAAAATCTTCACTGACCATGTATCATTTATAATAATTACAAATGGCTGAATGATGAGCTGATGCCACATCAATAGAGCCTCCTCTTATATGGCATGTCTCAGAAGAGCCTCTTAAGGACATCTCGCAAGAATATCTCTTGTAACATTTCTCAGGAATGTTGATTGGAAGATATCTAATAAATTGTTTAGGAATCCTCAAGTTCGTCTCAGTAGTCTTCATGATCTACTCAGTATTCCTCTCAAAGTAATAATTTTTCTTCAACACGCCTCCAACATGACCTCTAACAAGCGTTCATTGTAAAGTTTACAAAAACTAGCACATTCCGCCACTAATAGACATGCATTTAATGCAAAACATTCGTTGCACTCTTCAAATTTCATGCCTACAAGTGGCTACATTTTGGTGTTGCACGTGGCAAGATGCTGATGGCAACATGACTAGTGTATATCAATCCTCAAGAAATCTTCACATGCTAGTGAAGTTTCTTCTTGTTCTCGGGAAGCTTCTTCTATTTTATCTTTCTCAGGAATCCTCTCTCTACATCTAGGATTGTTCCCCTTTTTTTTTGGAGATTTAGGCCATTTATGACTAGGGTGCGTCTACAAATACCCTTGGAAGGGCATGTACACTTAAGAAGCTGTTAAATGCAATAGCATTGGTAGACCTTGGGCATTACTACTTTCTTCTCATCTCTCATATACTTTTTCCTACATCTTTTATATTTCTCTCTTATAATGAAGGCTAGTCCTTTAAGGCCCCCTAGTAACAGGAATAAAATGCTTTTGTTAGTGCCTTGTCATAATGAATATAGTTCATGATGATTAAATCACTCTAAACTGTTGAGTAATTTTGGTCAAAATGGGCTTTTCTTGTTCTTATTTGAAATCTTGGTAGAACTTATCCTTACCATTTCAATTAAGCCCACTATTCACGATTAGCTTTTGGCATGTCTAGAGGAAGCTAGCATCATTGTGAAAAGATAGACCTTGGGGATGAAACTCTATAAAAGCTATCGCTATATCACACTATTGTCCATAGTATAATGAGGCGCACCGCAATCTTATTTGTGTATGTGGCATGTGGTGTCAAAATAGCGTGTTATTTGTGCTATACTGATATTGGTGGGTTATAACGCCAATTGCATTGCTCTTGTAGAATGTGCTGTTTCATGTCTTTAATTTATTACTTAAAACTAATATTAAAATTATTTAATTTATTTTTATTAGTGTGTTAAATAAAACATGCACACACCTAGTAGAAGGCTTCGCAGATCACATGCTAGTGATAGCTTTGACTCCTCGTAATATCGATGACTTAGAGGTGACATCTTTGACACCTTTTGACAATGATGAAGTCGATGCACCTAGCAGTGGCTTTGACCCAATCGACTCTCTCAAAATAGTCTCCTCTTTGAAGGACAATCTCGGCTCTTCACTTGCTCTTTGAAGGATGGCCCATAGCCTCGTTCTCCTTCCTTGCAAGTTTTGCTACTAACTTGTATGTAAGATTGCAATCTTTTCATTTTTGCAAGTCCTCATAAGTTTTATTTATAAATGAAATAAACAACACATTCAAATGTATTTCAGGTCTAAGACAAATCCTACTTAGTAATTGTTTATGAGCAGACAAATCCTCATTAATTATATCTTGTCTACAGTTCACAAATCATGATGGACAAGCTAACCTTTATTTCCCTTCATCCAAATGCGTAACCACATAATTTAGTATATAGCAACCTGAAGTACCATACATGTCTTTCTCGATTTTGACGCCCTCATAACCCCCAATTGGGCATATTTGCATTTCTCTTAAGAAGTACATCCCGTTCCCCTTTTTTTTCTTCTTTTTTAAGATTCTGATTACACGAGTTATTTCAGTCGTATAACTGGGCTGACAGCTTGCTGTTCTTTGCAATTCATTTCTTCCACCTACTATTTTGTTCGAATAACCAGAGAACCGATCCATCTGGCTAGCTTTGGTGTGCTGAACCGGTGCATGCCCCATGGATCAATGTATTTCAAAAATAAAATAAAATAAAAGACTCGATCTTTTTTACCATGCTTTAGCATGTATAACTAACCATTGATTTAGTTATTCTATTTAAAAAAAAACGTTATTATAGCACAGCATTCTAATAGCAAATGGTTTCTTTTTTTTTTCTTTTTGAGAAATTGAGGGCTTAGCCGATCTTATTGAAAATCAAAAGATGTACATGTGTAAGTAAAAGAAACTTATTAGAAACAAGTAAAAGCGTACACGGAGAGGAAGCTAATAGGAACAAAATTAACAAAAATTGACAGGAAGACCTGTCAGCTTGAACTCATAAATACAAACATAATAAAAAATAGCTATTCAGATACTCCCTTAGTTGCCCAAAGACCATCCAAAGGGCGAGTCAGGCAAGCTTCATCATCGTCCAGGCCCAAAAAATTGTGCCTGCCAAAAAGTGTATATGCTGAAGGCAACGGACGACTTGGCATGTTAAAACCACAAGGATGCAGCAAAATTCCATAACAAATAGTACTACTCAAGAAACTCCCACAGCCCAATCCATCCTCCAAAGTATTAAGGCTAATCGAATAGAACAGCCAAGGGAGACATTGATGTACATCTTCCAGCAATAACCATTCAACAAAAACAAAACTATGCGGCATATCTAAAATTTAATCTTTCCTTCACAGAATCCCCATCTTTCCAACTTGAAATCTTTAAATTAATTGCTCTAGCAATCCTTTTTGGTAAGAATGAAGACACAAGTAATAAATAATAGCGTTGAGGGTGAGCAGAATGGCACATTTAATGTTTTGAGGTACTGAGAGACCACCAACGTGATTGAAGCTTGGGCAATGTTAGGCCTAAGGTAAAAGCTCTGAAACGAGGGAATAAGCTTTTTCAGCACTAAGAATGAATATTAACAGAGAAGTAGAATTTCTGCTTCTGTTGCTGTAATACTTAAGTTTCTTGCCTCCTTTTTGTGCTGAAGCAAGATATTTTGGCGGAGCAAGTGCAGTTTTGTTATCAGGTCTTTACCTCTAGCCCGAGAATTTGGTTTTGATGGCCATGCAAGAACAGTTTTATTGCCTTTTTCTTATTCTTCTGGCTCGAGATATTGGTATTGGTGGGCAATGATGTGCGGATTGCCTCCCCTTGGACGGCAGAGATTTTGGTCCCTCATTGCAGCTGCTTTCTACTTTGCAACCCGAGAAATGGTCTTCTTTTGTGGCAATTCCTTTTGAACTGAGCCCTCCTGCTCTTTGGATAGAATTGTTCTGGTTTTTTTTTTTTTTTTAGTTAGCTTTTGTATGTGTAGCTGTTTACACATAGCCTCCTTTGGCATACTTTTGGCTGGTTTTTTTATTGCAAGGTTTATACACACCTGTAACTAATTTCTTTTAAAGAAATGGGCTTTGCCCTCAAATTTTCCCAAAAAAAAAAAAAACATCATATGTGTCAAGGTTTCAGTGTGCGCACCACAAAGGATACAGCTGGTATCTTGGATGTGAATGTTTCTAAATGGTTGCTTTCACTCACTGCAAAGTCATGTCTACGATTGCAGCTGCAGTTTCCTATCATGTAGAATCTACCGATTTGATTCAAAAGAAATCTGCTGTTATATTGTCTTGAGATGCTGCACAACAGGAACAGACAATGAGCTATTGACAAAAAGGGTTTTCGTTATTGCTCTCAATAGTAGAGCATTGCTGCAGGCCATTTAGAGAATACTGAAGCCATGCATGTGCAGCACCTAATAGAGAGCTGCAGAATAAATTGCCAAAAAGGTTTCTTGATATTTTGGATGTTCATTTTAATCGTATATTTTTTTAGGTATTTAATTTGATAGATCTCTAAGCTCATTAAGCTTGAACAAATTTGATTGTACCATTAATTTTGTCGTTTCTTTGAATAAAAATGGGTGGAGGAAAGCTTTTTGTGAAGCCATTTTATGTATATATATATATATATAAAAGATTGATCTTAAAAGTTCAAAAATGACCTCACGAAAAACTTTCCTCTAAATTCTATTTGTTTGGGATAATTTTTTTACTGTGTTATAAAAGAGTTTTTTTAGTAAAATAAATTTTATTTCAATAAATTTTTGTACTAATAAAATTATTTTAGAAAATAATAAGAAAGTGTCCGAAATGAAGCCTAAATTAAGGATTCGTTTGGGATTGTTTTTTTTTATGTTTTCTAAAGTAGTTTTTTAGTACACAAATTTCGTGTATAAATTTCGTGAATTATAGATTTTTGTATTATAAAGATGTTTTAAAAAGTAACAAATAAGTTGCCCCAAATGAAACATAAATCTCTAGAAAATTTTGAGAATAAAAGTGATGCATCTAAAAACTTTAAAAATTATTTTAGACATTTACTAATCTAACAAGGGAGTTATCAAGGCAGCTTCTTTGTAAGATATGAATTCAGGGCTCTCGCTTCTTTTTTTCAAATCCAAGGAATTGTAGTATTCTTACCAGCCAAGATGTCAATAGTCTGTAATTAAACAATTCAAGAGTGAACAGTGAGTCTAAGGCTTCGTTTGGGACGGCTTTTTTATTGCTTTCTAAAACGGAGTTTTAATACAAATTTTTTTAATTTTGTACTAAAACTCCGTTTTAAAAAGCAATAAAAAGCCGTCCCAAATGAAACCTAAGGCTTGGTTTGGGATGGCTTTCTTATTACTTCTTAAAGCAACTTTTTAATACAAATATTTTTTATCTTGTACTAGAAAATTGCTTTAAGAAGCAGTAAGAAAGTTGTCCTAAACAAAGCCTGAGTCTCATCAGCATAGCATGCTGATGTCTGGTGATGCAACCTAAAATTTATTTTAGTAGGCGCATAAAATAGATTTCTAAAATATTCTCTAATTTTTTTTCATCTAGATATAAGGTTAAAATTTGCAATTTTTAAATTTTTTTTATTTAAATTGTTATTTTAAAAGCTAAAATATAAGGTGATAAAACTTGCAATCTATAGTGCTTATTACTCATATTATGAAATAAGAGATAAATAATTATTTTACTATCAATATAATCAACCATTTTTTTCTTAATCTAAATGACAAAAGTATCATTCATATATCTATTGATTTCAAATTCTATTTTGTAATTGATAGTTCATAATAATCTAGGAAAATAACTCTTTTAATTTATATTGCATTTATCATTTTTTTTTAATTTATTATGATATAATTTAATTATAATATTTGAATGATATTTATTTTTATATAAAAATTAGAGTTAAAAGAAAATAAATGACAGTATAAATGTTATTAATTGTGCTTCTATTTTTTAATAAATAAATTATATATATAAATATTACACAACAGCCTGAATCCGCCCATGGTATGTCCTGACCTGCGTTTTTGTCAAAAAGATTCTCAATATGTGCTCAGAAAGCTCTCAATCCCCCTGAGAACCTGCCAAATTTCTTGACCTTTCAGGAGCAGTGCTTCTCGTCATCTCGTTGTCATAAGTTATTATACTGTTAACAAAATTTTAGAATTAACATCTCATATATAAGAAGAATCAGATCCATTATAAGTGGTGGGTTAACAAAAACATATCTTCTTAGGACAAAGCTTCAAACACTCATAAATTAGTACAATTTTCATGCATTTGCTTGTGGTATGATACACCCATAGTGTATAAGAAGATGATGGCTCAAAATCATATATAATATGTAAGAAAATGATGATCAAATATAGCTAAGAATATTTTTCTTTTTTTTTTTTTAAGTTAAAACTCAGTAAGGAGCATTCCCATTACATAATGATGAAAAGTATAAATCCTTAACGGAATAAAAGCTCATTAAAAATACAACATTTGAAGGAAAACCTAATGAGCTTGAGTTCTTATCTATTACAAGGAAATCCAAAGAGAAAATCAGAGACGCTGAAAAGATGAGAAAAGTCGCAATGGAAACTTGATGGGAAGGAGATTTACGAGACTAGTGATATATGAGGAGGAAGAAGAGATAAGAAAATTGACGTGGGTCCTTAATGGAAAAAAGGATCCATGGAATAAACATTGTGTGAATAACGAAGAAGAGGCGGAAGAAGTGGCTTCGGGATGTTGCTATCGAATGGGGATGAGATCAATGGCGTGTGAAAGATGAGGAGTTCAGTGTCAAACCATAATAGAGAGGATAGCAAGGGTGTTATTTTTTTTTCTACTAAATATTATTGGACAATGTTAAAGATAACTGAGATTTCTTGTGTTCCATCCCATACAGATTAATGAAATACAAAATTGTGTAAAAATACAAATAACTAATTAACTATTTTCTTAGTTGAAGATGAATTTGATCATTGAGATATCAAATTTTTCTTTAATCATCTTTAATCCACACTCTCCAATAAAAAATATTAGATATCTTATAAGTTCCCCATGCAATAAATATGCTTATAATAACATTCAACTTCTTCTTGCATACAAGATCTAATTAATTTCTAAGGCTGCCATTTTCCACTCAAAACAAGCAAAATGTTTATGATAGCTTGAAACTATTGAAGCAATATGTAGATTTGGTGGGTAGATATTTCTTCGATGGAATGATATTGAATCTTAACATAAATGATATATACAATGATGAGATATATTTGCATGTTCCAAAGAAGGACAACAAAGTCCTGAAAAGGAATTGATGTTCTCCCATTGGGTAGTCGTCTCTTGCCAATTTGCTTTCTCGAAACTACACAATCCCAAATCTTAGACAACTTGGAAGCAAAGCTAAATCCTGTGGCAAACCAAAAGCTGGCTTCATAGGGTTTTCTACTTGAGTCTTCCATTAATCTTTTTGACTCATAAGACATTGGAGACATTATCAAGTCATGAATATAGCTCTGTTGGGAGGGCTAATGGTCTTTGAAAGTTGTGGAGCAAATGATTCCAAGTGTATAGTCAAATTTTGTGTCTCGACTAGAGGAATCCAATGCAACAAAGAATATTTAATTCTAATAAGACATTTTAATGCTGAAAGAATAATATATGATCAAATGAATCAATAAAAATTGATTTTGCCTTAATTAATTAAAATGTTACTCTATAAAATTATAAATAGACCATTTTATTGTATGAATTTGAATATATCATTATTTAAAATATTTTTCTTATAGGTGAGATGATATATGAAAGCATTTTAACTTTATAGTATATATACAAACATCAATATGTCTGATGTTGAGAAAATACGCTCTGCGCCTTTATCTCTAAAGTTCATTATTCGTGAAGGTTTGTAATATTATTAGATTTGTTGACCATAAAATTGCTCCATATAGGTTCAAGGGATATTTTTGTCCAAAAAAAATTGTTGGGCGTATTTTCTCAACATCAGACATATTTATCCGATTTCAAATATTATGGGACATACAAAATCATATTCCCATATTTATAGTACAAAGATACGATAAATATTTATGATACGGGAATTCAAGGGATCTATTACTAATGAAAATTTTATTAAATATGAAATACAAAACAAAAAAAAATGACATAATAATTATAAAAATTAAATAAACATGACATATCAATTTAATTATACAACAGTAAATTTTATTCTTCTATTAAAAATTTAACAAATGATAAAAAAGAAGTAAGCTAAAGAAATTAATTATTAAAAACAATTTAAATGTCTTTTTCTGGAAATGTTGGATTTCTGACATATACAGTTGATGTGAGTGAGACGTAGGCTTCGTTTGGGACGGCTTTCTTCCTGCTTCTTAAAATAGATTTTTAGTACAAAATTTAAAAATTTTGTACTAGAAAGCCGCTTTAAGAAGCAAGAAGACAGCCGTCCCAAACGAAGCCTTAGACTTAGGTTTAGTTTGGGGTGGCTTTTTTACTGCTTCTTAAAGCGGCTTTCTAGTTTAAATATTAAAGTTTTTGTACTAGAAATCTACTTTAAGAAGCAGTAAGAAAACAATCCCAAACGAAGCCTTAGTTTTAGACAACTTTCTTAATGTTTAAGAAAGCTGTTTTGAAAAGCAATAAGAAAGCCCTTCCAAACAAAAGATCAGGCTTCATTTAGGACAGCTTTCTTACTATTTTTTAAAACAATTTTCAAGTATACAAATTTCTTAGGCGCTGATCTTCCTTCCTCCATGGGGACAGCGTGGGCAAGAGAGACAACCTTCTTCAACGGTAAGCAAGCAGTCGCCAGTCGCCAGCCTTCACTAATTATTCCAATTGTGGTCGATAATTATATCCATAAGTAGAAGCCCCATTCATAATCGCTTTATTTTTAATAAATTTTAAATCAAATTTGATTTTTTTTTAATGAAAAGCTCCTTATTGATATCAATTTAAATCATCCTATATGCATAACTATCTTTATTAGTAATACAAAAATTATTTATAAAATTAATAGATGTTGGTCGAATTAGGCTTCGTTTGGTACGGCTTTTTCGTTGCTTCTTAAAGCAGCTTTTTAGTACAAATATTTAAATTTTTGTACTAGAAATAACTCATTCTTTTGCTCAATTCAAATTAGATTCAGTTGAAATCAAAAATTTTATTTATAGCAAAATAGAAAATGCATAATCTTGAGGCAGATATGAGGCTTAAGGATTTGTTTGGGATAACTTTTTTAGTGCTTTGCTTTTTAGAGTGAATCAAAACATCTATTTGTCTATTGATTTCTTGCTCCTATCAAGAAATTTTTGTGCCATAAAGCTACTTTCTACAGCAATTTTTATAAAAATTACTTTCCTCACAACAGCTTTACAACCGTTCTAACAGATAGCTGCAGTTTCTTCCAAATAAAAAGTTTTTCAATTTTTATCTTCATTTACTATGATATATGATCAAAGGCAAACAAACTATTTAAGTACTGCACTAAAAAAATAAGGTGATTGTTAGTCAAAGTGTGAATGTCAACACAGGAGCATCTTAAAGTAGATCCTTTTTTTATTAGCGAAGGAATAACTTCCTCAGGGACATGTTGAAATTAAAAGAAAGTAGTAGAGATGTGCTGTTTAATGATTTCTATGTAGAAGATTTTCTTTTCAATAACAGTAATGATTGAATGCTACTGAATTCAAGTTAAAAATTGCCTGCGTTGATGATGACAAACAGGAGAACTATGACTTGTTTTCTCAGTTTGAGAATGATAACACAAATGAAAGGTCTTTTCTACCACTTATGGCTAATGCAAAGCATTGAAGTTTGATTTGGGAAATTTTTATTTTTATCATTTTCTAAAATAATTTTTTAGCACAAAATTTTTTGAATTAAGTTTTTTTATAATAAAAAATTATTTTAAAAAGCAGTAAGAAAGATATCTCAAACAAAACCTAAATAGTGATAAAAGGATAAGAAGTTCAATCATTGGAGTTCAATTCCAACAAAATAAATCAAAAAGACATGCTACGTAAAAAATAGTTGTTAATTAGTTGCTTCATTGAAAGTATTAAGAACACATGTTTTTTTTTAATGTAAAATAAATTAATTAGTATTTTTAAAAAAATTTAGAGCAATTTGGTTGCCATTAAATTAAAATTTAGGGTATGATGTTTTAGTATAATTCAATGACAAAATAACCTCATCATATATACCAAATATAAAACTTTATACTTATTATATATAAATGAATCTCTCATAATACAAAAGACAAGAAGGGCTGACACTCCTTTAAAAAAAAAAAAAGGACTGACATTACATCCAGGTTAGGGTCCCTCATGCGCTCTGTTAGGGTTTCGACTTCTGGATCGATTTTTGTCGTGCCGCTCTCTGACCGCTTCTCTTCTCCCTGGGAAGTATTTCTTTCCTTCCTTTTTGTGTGTGCTGCTCTAGATGGCCGGTAAACATTTGTTTGATGGTGGTTTTCTTGATGGCAAACCATCGTCCAAGTCGTTTCAGGAGGCTCTTTCCAGTAATGTCTCCCCCTTTCCTGAACTTAAATTTTCTACTCATCTTGGGCTTCCCTCTTTATGGATTTTTGAGGCAGAAATTTTGTCGCTTGCTTCTCCTTTCGATTTAGTTTCCGACCAACACGCCGTCCCTTGAGGCCATTAGAAAATTCTTTTTCAATTTGAAACTCAATGGAGATTTCTCTCTTACGGTTCTGAATCCGAAGAATGTTTTGATAAAATTAGGGAATGATTTGGATTATTGCCGTATCTTTGTGCATCGTTCTTATTTCGTGAACAACTGTTACATGTGTTTGATTAAGTGGTCACCTTCTTTTGATGTGGATGTTGAATCTCCCATAATCCCTATTTGGGTGTCTTTCCAGAATTTGAGACCTCATCTCTTTTCTCTGAGGATTCTTCAAGGCCTCGGCACTATTTTCAGTCTCCCCCTAAAAATTAATCATGCTACCTCTTCTGGTCATGATACCACTCGGTTGCTAGGGTTTTGGTTGAATTAGATGTCTCGAAGCAATTTCCTGACAAAATTTGGGTTATTCTTTATATTTGAGCTATGTCCATACGTGTTGATTGGACTATGATGAGGAGGCCCCTGCTTCCCCTTTTTGGCTTGGCTGGTTGGCAACCTAGGTGTCTCGCTTATTATGATTTTATTTTGGTTTTGTCACGTATGGATGGTCCGTGCTAGCCTTGTGGTTGGTGCCGGGGGCCTCCACCCTGAGTCCTCTCTCGATGCTTTCTTTGGTCCAGTTGGTGTTTTTGGGTTTTAATTTTTGTTCTGGTGCTTGCTGCAGCTCGGGGCTGTCCTGTTCCTGTATCTGTTATACCCTTTCATTTGAATAATTTTTTTTATTTTGAGGAAAAAAAAAGGGGCTGACATCCATATCATTTGAGCCATACTATTTCAATTCAACAACCATAAATAACCAAATATTGTAAAAACACAAATTTCAAGTAATAAATATGAAGTTTCAGTGGTTTGAAAAGATAGAAAAATAAGTTTATACCTCAATCAATTTCATTATAAAATAGAGATATATCATTATAAAAAGTGGATAATTGTCGAGACATAATAACAAGAGGAGGTCTTGAGTGATTATTGCATCACAAGTCCTATATAATTTAGAATTGAAGAGTCAAGGCAGAACAAAAAAAGCAATTAATGATATGGTAAATTGAAAATGCATGCATAATAGCAAGTTAAATGATCTATGTTAAAATTTTATATATTAATATAATTGAATGTATAAGTGATTATAATCACATTAAGACTTCGTTTGAGACGGCTTTTTATCGTTTGTTAAAACAGCTTTCTAGTTTAAATATTAAAATTTTTATATAAAAAAATTGTTTTAAAAAGCATTAATAAAGTCGTCCCAAGCAAAGCCTAATATAAATAATCAAACTTATTATGATTAAGGCTTCGTTTGGGACGGCTTTTTTACTGCTTTATAAAACGGAGTTTTAGTACAAAATTTTTTATTTTTGTACTAAAACTCCATTTTAGAAAGCAATAAAAAAGCACTCCCAAACGAAGCCTAAAATAGACACATTTATAGTCATATATAATTATACAAGTAAATAAGTAATGTTGTTTTGAAGATGATAGCTGGAGTGTTTAAATATAAGCACAAATATAAAGAATAATAAAACTTAACAAGTTTTTAATATGATTCTTTTTAAATACTAAATGTGCTATAACAAAATAGATTATATTGATAAAAGTGAATCTAAAATAAAATTATGAGTGCATAAATATTAAACACAATGGTGATAATTAAACTAAGTCAAAAGCTTAAAAAAAATCTACTTTAAACATTATGCAATCATTCATGCATAATAAGAGCAAAATATGGAGTGAATATATATCTAACTATATCACAAAAAGGATACAATCAATGATTATATGATTAGGCATATTTAATGAGCTAAAATAACACTTAAGCACAAGTTGTAATTAAGGTTTCACTCTTCCCAAGTTATAACACAATCTTTTCTTTCGAATGCAATGAGACCCTTTAACTCTTTTTCTTCAAGGGAAGCAAACCCCCGTCTTTAATATGGGGAAATTGGTACCACTTCTAAGCCTAAGCTTAGCCTAAGCTTAGCAAATTTATAGGAAACATCATCTTCCAAACTGGTCCTGTTGCGGGCTAGAATATACGCGGCGGTAGAGTTTGTAAATTCGCGTCTGAGTGTCGTACGAATATTCAGCACAGAAACAGAAAAGAGAATGAACACTAAGATTTTTACATGGAAAACCCGGAAGAAGGAAAAAACCACGTGGCAACGCCTTGTTGAAATAATTCCACTAGTGTTTGTTTGAAGTATAAAGACCGATTCGTTTCACAAATCGAGACGATCAGTTTACAATCAGCTTCTAACAAAGTTACAAAGTTCTGCAAAATCCCGGCATTTTTCGAAAATCCGGTAGAGTTCCGGCATATTATGGCGGCGGGAAGAGCTCCGACTATGGTCGAGAAGGAGATGATTCTTCATTTCCCCTTTCTCTTCTTCTTCTTCCCTTCTTCTTCTCTCTCTTCAATTGAGTCCTCTTGTGAAGAATGAGGGCTCTATTTATAATTTTTCTGGAGTGGCATGGATTGTAAATATGTGTGAGATCAGGGGCGAATAGGGAGTGGTCAAATGGACGGTTGATGTTAAACCCTTCGATCGTGCACCGTTAGTTGGACATTTGAAGGCCTTAGTGATGCCGGAATTTGGCGATCTTGGGCTCGTTGGATTCGTCTCATCGAGCCGTTCGATTCGAGTATAAGCTCGTCAAAATCGGAGACCGTTTGGTAACTCAAATTGTGATTCGAACCTTCCAATAGCGCTTCGGGTGCTTAATTTGGACCCATTTGGGCTCGGATTGGGTTGAATTTGGTGACATTGGGTTCGTGTTTCCGAGACGCTCAGTTTGACTATAAGCTCTCTGAAATCGGACTTCAGATGCTCCTGAATTTAATCTTTGAAGTTTCCAACTAGCTTTTTGCCTCGAGATTCGTGCCCGATCAAGATAAATTTGTGATGACGTATCAGGTCCAATATTTTAATGGTAATTAAAACTATCATAAACTATATATACAAGTTCAGTTATAAAAGATAGAATAAAATATACAATCAAATAAAAATAGAGATTGAGATAAATAAATTACTTTGAACTTGATCTAATATGTGTAAAACAGTGAGCACTTATTATTCTTTTATTCTTAAATATCTATGGCCATTTAAGAAAGGAAGTTTTCAAAGTAGATTTTCACTAAGGATTTACAAAATATAACCTCTTCGTTCAAGTAAGAGTGGAAGTGATTTTCAATCAATACATAAGTTTTGAAATAACATAGATATGTAAAGTAACCTCCTTTGATTAAATAGAAAACTTAGATAAGCAAGTTCTTTAATATTTAGCTAATTTTGCATAGCATGACAAGGAGAACAACACATTTAAGGGTGTTAATTAAATCATAAAAAGGTAGTTTAAAATAAAAATATTTATTTAAAAGTATATTAGTGAGTACCCAAAAAATCTAAAAAAGACTTGCGAAGTAGTTAATTTTTTAAGGTTGATAAAAATTAGTAGACGCCCAATAAATCGATTCAATAAATTAAAAATAAAATATTGTCTATTCATAAAGAGTGCAAAATATTTGAGGAGAATAATTAAATTTGTAGAGACTTGTAAAACTTAGGACGTTCATACTAAATAGAGGCATGTAAACCAAAAAGAAAATTGTACTCCAATTTAAAAGATTTTGCTTTATAATAAATTTACATTCAAAGGGTAAAGTGCAAGTTTTGTGGTTATTTAATATATACATAATTTTGTGTGCATTTAAATATATAATAACTAGTTTACTTATGTATAGCACACTTTAATTAAGCTCTACAATTTGAAAACATCGAATAATTATTTAAAAATAATTACTAAATAAAATAATATTATTATATTTTAATTTATATGTTCATCATTCTTGAGATACTATAGGTGAACCAAATACTCAATCATTAGATATTGAAATATTTAACCCTTCGATTTTTTTTTTTTTTTAAATTAAGGTGAGAGCTCAACATTATAAATAAAAGATAATTACAAAAGGAAAATTAGTACACTATAAAAAAGAATGAGGCTACAATGAGTTGTATGAAAAAGGAGCAATGCTCTCAAAAGACACTTTAAGCTTTTGAAGCTTGAAGACTTGCAACAAATGATAAATGAAGATGATTCAAAAAGATAAAGTGAAGAATCAAAGGATGGAAATGAATTGATTCTTCACTTTATCTTTTTGAATCATCTTCATTTATCATTTGTCTCAAGCCTTCAAGCTACACTTAAAAAGTGTCAAATGGAATACATCATCATTTTCATGATTTAAGCAATTAAAGTGCATACCAAATAATCATATAACATCATATAAAATTTTATTATCATCAAATCACTAATGAGCTACACTCAATTCTCATGACTCATGAAGTTAACAAAAATTATTTCTTAACTCCTAGTGCATCTATACCTACCTTTGATTCTAAAGATTTTGAGAGGAAAGAAGAAATCATAATTGGAATCATTGATAAGTTTTCATATATAATGATAAGTTTTCATATATATGATATTAATCTTCAAGTTAGTAAATCCTAAAGAACTTACAACCCCGCAATAAGTTTAGTAAACAAATTTTTTTTTTTAAGCAGCTCTATTAGATGAATGACTTTCAATTACATTTAGTAACTTGAGCTGTACTATCAACCATTACAACAAAGAGTGATCAATATCATATCTCCCTATATTATTCTTATGTGGGATGCAAATGTTACAAGCGTTTAATCAATTTTAGTTGATGAATTTAAACTGAGGGCTTAATAAGATATGAATTTTTTCCTCATAGTTCTATAAACAATATGACAACACAAGAGCTAATACATGAGTTATGAGCATACCTTAAAGATAGGAGACCGAAATGACAACAGGGAATAAGGAAATTGGGAGAAGATGGGCAAAGGCAATAAATATGACTCGGGCTGGGACAGGAGGTTAGGAGATAATGAGCTAGTGCATCAATGGAAGACTAGGATATAGTAGCCAGCTTAATGGCGAGGCCTATATCGATGAAGGATTGCACTTAGGGTTGAGAGATCAAGAGGAAATTATGGGATCAGTGAGAGGTAGGAGACATCGGAGAAAACATGGGAATATAGTTTTAGTGAGATCAAACAATTTTGAAATGTAAGGAAGAAAATTTTCTAGGGCATTTTTAATATATACCAAGAAATTTTATATTATATTTCCTTAATTTCCTTTAAATCAACATTAAAAAAATATAAATTCATACAAATGAAATACAATGCATCTATTTTACTTGCAACTAAACAACCTCTAAGAGAATTATTCATTACATTTATGGTTCAATATGTACTTCATTAGACGGGGAGATTTTAATTAATGATAAGAAGAACGCCGCCGATTAATTTTTCAATAATTGGATGATCAAAATTCACAGGATTATTGAAGAAAAGAATAACAATTAATGATTGCAAGCTTCTTGAAGTTATTCTTATATTACATGCAATTTACGCTTCATTTGTGACGGCTTTCTTACAGCTTCTTGAAGGTACTTGAAGAAGCAGTTAAAAAGTCGTCCCAAACGAAGCATTGGTTGAACAAGATGTTGCAAAGAACCTCTCATTTTGGATTAAGCTGCCAAGATTGGCCTCGATAATAGTTGGTAATTATTTTGACTAATACATTAACACTAATGAGGAGAACAATACATTGGCATCCCCTAAAATTTCATTAAAGAATATATGAATATGAAAAATAAAAAACAGTTATATGTCTTGCTTTTGTGAAGCCCATCTTCATATTGCAAATATCTCCACTAAACCCTAACATGGGTCAATTTCTTAAACTTTACTTTTTTAGAATTAACAATAAAGAAAAATAAATTTAAAGAATGAGTGCTTTCAATAAATTTAATTATTATTTATTCTGATTGAAGAGTTGTAAATTAAACTATAAGATAAGAGTCTAAAATGTAATTCATTGATGAAAATTTTATGAAATTTTTCAGATGTTAGAAATGTCTTCTTCAAAATTTATAATATACATTGGCATATAACATATCAAGTTTCACATACTTAACATACACAGAATAATTTTATATTAAGAAATTTAATTTAAAATACAATGCTTAATCATAAATTATCTTTAATACAATAAACTAAAATCATAATTTTTATGAGTCTAACTATTATTTTTAATATGATAATAGTAAAACAGCACATCTAAGTATCAATATTTTTTATTTAATTGTAAAAATAATAAATCTGATTTCTCAAATTTTAAATGTGATACCAACAACAATGATCATATTCAAATTAAACTTCATTCTTTTAATATCATTCAAAATAACAATTATTAAATTTATTATTTTTTAGGAGCTATTTGTTTTGAGAAAAAGTGAATGCAAAGTAAGTGAATACTCCCGGCGTTAGTCCATTTTCGATGTAAAGCGAACTTGCTCAAAACCGAGCGAAAAAGGATTTCTATAGGCAAGAGAGAGCACCACATGGAAGGCATCTTTGTTTCTTCCTCCTCCCAAATAGCAAGTGGATCGAGATGATGCCACAACTGGAGAGGGCGCATTCATGTTCCGTTGCCGAGGTGCAGGAGAGGATTTCACCAGGGGAGTGAACCGGGTATTGTTCGGGTGGAGGAGGACTGGAGCCTGAGTACCTTCGCCGCTGACGACAAGTGGAGGATGTAGAGGGTTATCAAGTTTGGTTGTTGCCATTATCGTCGGCCCTCACTACTTCAACCCCTTTGCCTCCAAAGTCGGATGAAGCAAGGATGTAAAAAAGCAAGATTGCTATGAGGTATGATTTTTCACTTCTGAGCAACACAATGTATGCCACTCTATGTGGAAACCAGGAGCCACGAGATGGCTGGAAAACCTCGTGCCGAAACTTGGAGCCGCAAAGTCTGTCTTCTTTGTTTGATTTTTCTAGGAATGTTAAACTTGCTTGTAATTAATTGGGGGACTTCAATATGGTAAATAAATTTAATTTGAGAATAGGTATGCTCATCTAAACGGGCCTCTGATTTTATTTTACTCTACATACACCCAATCAAATAAAAATAAAAATTATCATGCATTCAATTTATAGAAAACCACACAACCTCAAGTATTTACTTTACAATGCATTTGTTTTACAGTGCATTAACTTTATAGCCAACCAAACAACTTCTTAACATAAATTTAAAAAAATCCACTTGATTAATATATATTAAATCATTTTATAAGTTCAAATTTTAAATACTTATATTCATTATTTTAATAAACACGTCCAATATAACAATAATTTGGTTAAATTGAACTAAAAATTTTAGATAATGCATTAAAAATAATTTCTAATTAACCACAAGATCCTAAATTAATATCAGTAAGCATAAGTTTCTATTAAGATAATTCGTAAACCATTAAATTTCGTTAAATTATGTCGTTTTTTTTTTTTTTTTGGGCACATAGCTAAGTTAAAGTACTCCAGTCTCTCAATCCCGTCTTACCAGTTTGTGGTCTTGGATAGAACAAAGGAGAGGCCTTGGGAAGCTTGTGAGTGGAAGCGGAGGTTAGGGTTTTAATCCAAGGATTTGAGAAAAGTGACATTCTCACTTTCGACATAGAAGGGAACAAGAAATGAAGTCTGAGGTTTCAGGCCCTAAGGGCTACATTTAATGCATCTTTTGTGCCAGTGTTGCGCGCATAAAAGTAAAGAGTTTAGAAAGAGAAGCTTATCGAGAGAGAGAGAGAGAGAGATCCTTGAAGCTTCATGTTAGCATTAATTGTGAGGAGTTGTACCCCCTTACCGGCCAGAAGTTGAAATAAAAGTAGTCTTAAATGCAACCAAGACAAGTAGTTTGAGGCTAGTCATTTCCTCGGCCGCTGAAGAAATCACAGCATATGAACGGAAGAAATAGAGCAAATGGTGTTCCCGTGAGTCTTCTCCATAGCCACATAACTTCCCATTTATGTCTACTTGTAAAACCAGAAAGCTTGAGCTCATCACGACGTGATCAAATACGGAGAAGTCGACTTAATGGTTCACAGAAGAGAGAGAGAGAGAGAGAGAGAGAGAGCGCGTGGAATAAAACAATAGAATTTATTCCTACCTTCCACTCAATTCTTCTCGCAGGATCACAAACCAAATTCTCCGGCAGTACCCATCCCTTTCCCACTCGCTATCAATTTTATTACCTTTCAAAAATTTATATAAAGAAAATGGTGTGTAGAAATGGAGCCCCAGCGAAGTAAGCCATCCCCATTCCCCTCCACTGGCGAACGCAGAAGCACCAAATAACAAAGCAACAAAAACGCAATGCATGGCAGCCACGTTTCAAACTTGTTCACAGAATCAGGCTCTCGTGGAGCGCTACTCTTTGTGATTCTAATGAGAGAGAGAAAGAGAGAGAGAGAGTTACATACAATGGATTAAACACAAGCGACAAATTAATTAATACAACCCCAAAGTGGAAGAAGAGGGACGGGAGAGCAGCCGAAGAAATTTAACAAACACCAAGGAATCAAACAGTGATTTACCCCCACTCCCACTTCCCCATCCACAAGTTTCTATAATATAACAACCAACTCAATGAGCAATGGCCCATACATCTCCCTCTCTACCCAGCATAAAAAGTAATTAAGCTACCGCACCAACTAAAAAACCTGAAATAATCCGTAAGAAGCAAAAACAAAAGCTACCCCTAGATAACCAGCAGCCCACACAAATGAAGAAAGAGGAGGATCTCATGGTTTCTTACCAAGGGTGTGCTTGTTATTGTGCATCCAAACCTTAAGAACGTGGCGCTTCACCGATGTTTCGTTACAGAACTGCTGCACTGCAGCTTCGTCGTGCTTCTGAAGCCGCCACCCCACCGCTTCAGCGAATGCCAGCATCTTATCCTTCTGCTCCTGCGTGAACTTGGTGCGAAATCGCTTCTTACCAGACGAGGAAGACGGCCCTGCGGCCGCGCCGCCGAAGCCGAAACTCATTGGATTTGAGACGTCCTCCAGCTCCTCTCTGCTATGCCCTCCACCTGAGGTCGACGGCAGCGCGAGTGGTACCGGTCGGTGGTGATGATGCGCGGCTGCTGCTGCCGCGGCAGCCGCCGCGTACTGATGATGGTGATGGTGGTGAAGATAGCCTGCCGGCGTACGATAGTAAGGGGAGAATGGAGAGTGAAACCCTGCCGCCGCGGCCGCCGCAGCGGCCGAAGATCCCGGAGAGGGTTCCCCTCCTCCCTCGACTTCCTTGCGGTGGAAATTACGGTGGCAGCTACAGGCGGCGCAGCGGAGCGCGTCGAGGGAGCCTTCTTCCCCTGCCGGCAAAAACTCGCCGCAGCCGTCAACCGCGTGGCCGCCGATGCTCACCGCGTGGTTCTTCAAACACTCGCGGTAACGAACGCCAGCTGTCGGTTTACGGTTACTCGACCCACCGCCGGGATCCGAAACTCCAGCTGCGCCCGCTCCGGTTACAGTGGGTTTCTCCCGGCCGGAATTACCCAACCCGGGTTCGTAGTTGGAGAGCCCCATCTCCTCCTCGGCTTCATCATGGTCGTCGAAATCCATGGCGACCGAGGGAGAGCGAGGAAGATAAGGGAAAGCTACAGAGAGTGGACAACAAAAATTCACTCCTTTTTTTTAATTTTTACTAGACTCAGCTCCGGAGATCGCTTTGGCGATCCCCAGAGCTTCTCGGACAAAAAACTACTGCTATCCTTCTCCGCTTTACCATCTAATCCCGGTTTCTTAACCCGTTCCCAATCTACTCAATCCCACTATTTTTTGTATTTTAGTATTACTACTTATTAAATTCTATACATTAAAAAAAATATCTTACTATGATAAAAAAAAAAATATTTACGTAGGGCATGCTATTATGTTTAGATTGCGCGGCATAATATATATCGTTTCGAGGCACTTTTTCTCAATTTTAATCATATAGATATGCTTATTTAAGTATTACCTTTTACTATTTTTCTGCTCCTCTGATGTCAATAGGGCAATGATTTTTTTAAATAAAAAATTTTATATAACCTATTTTCATATGATATTTAATGTTTGAATTAGTGATGTATGACAGGAATGTCGAATAAGATAATATGATAGACAGTTTTAATATTACTTCATATGATCATTTTTTATTATAAAATTTTTTAATTCAAAAAAAAAATTTATACTAAAACATTATTTTAAAAATCAACAAAAAAAAAATTCAATCAAATCCATAATTAATTGATTTTAGTGAGCGCTACAGAAACATATCCTTTCCAATTACAACTATAATTGGAAAGATGAAGTTCACAAATTTTGCTAGCCAATCTATTTTGGATGGTTAAAATTTATTTTATTTATTATTTTTAATTATTGTGACTTTTAAATCATTATTAACTAAAAATTAAAGTTTCAAGAATGAGTAAATTAAGAATTTAATTAGCTAATTGTAATGATAATTAAGATTATGAATCATTAACCTATATTCAATTTCATATCAACATAATATATCACAGAAAGATAAGTTTATCTACAATTTCTTTTCGTATTCTTATTTATAAGTTTTCATAAAAGTCAAAAAAAGTTTTTTCGTTCGCCTTTTCCTCTGCTAGGGTTTCCCCCCTTTTGAAGCCCTAGCCGCCACCGCTCGCCATCATCTCCGACGCATCTCCGGCGTGTTTTTCATGGCAAATAAACGGTTAGACCCTGGCTTTTTGGAGGGTAAGCATTCGAAATCTTTCAAAGATGTTTTATCTGGTGTCGCTGATTCGAATGGTTTTCCTGATTTTTGGGTTTCGACGATTCGTGGGATGCCGGCTTTGTGGTTTTCGGAAGAAGAGTTTTTGCATCTTGCCAAACCATTTGAATTTGCTTTGGTTGGGAAGTTTCCCCTTAAGCGGCCTGATTTAGACTCTATCCGCAAGTTCTTTTTCAATCTTAAACTTTCCGGGGAGTTTTCTGTTACTGTGTTGGATCAGACCAATGTTTTGATTAAACTCTCGAATGATCTTGACCTTGGGAGGATTTTCGCTCATTGTTCTTATTTTGTTTTTGGGTGTTTCATGAAAATCATTAAATGGTCACCCCATCTTGATCTTTCGGAGGAATCGCCGGTCGTCCCTGTGTAAGTTTCTTTTCCCGGTTTGCATCCGCATCTCTTCTCCCCCCGTATTCTTTTGGGTTTGGGATCGATCTTTGGTCGCCCTATTCAGACTGACAATGCTACGGCTGTCGGCTCTCGTCCTTCTGTCGCACACATTCTTGTTGAGCTCGACATCTCGAAATCGTATCCTGAATCCATTTGGCTTGGCCCGGAGAGATTTGGTTATGTTCAAAAAGTGATTTTTGAAGGTATGCCAAACTTTTGTATGCACTGTAAGTCGGTGGGGCATAAAAAATCGGAATGTAGCAAGCTTTTCCCTCAGTCGCGTCCTACTGTCAATTTGACTCCCTCGCTAGCTGAACCTGCTTCTAATCCTCCTGTGACCGCGGTTAACCCTATTACTTCCTCTTCCACCCCTCTCTATGAATTTGAGTTGGCTAATAAAGAAGCCCCTTTGGTTCAGGGGGGGGGCCTGGATGGCGTTACTGTTGTTAATGATGTAGTTGATGATACTATTTTTTTTTTTGGATGCGCCGCCCTCTTTTATTTCTGAAGTTGGTGTTATTGCTGAGGGGGTTACTGAGACTGAGGGTGTTAATGCGAATGGGGTTTCTCCGGGATCATTAACTGCTCCTACTGATAATAATGTGGTGAAGGAATGGCCTACTGTTATAACTGGACTTGAGCAAGTGATTGTTCCGTCCACTGTTTTGGGTGGAGAGGATTTGGCTGGTGTGGGTTTGCCGGCATCGGAATCTCCTATAGTTAATGAAAATTGTAATAAGGTTTGTGGGCGGGTGGAGTCTTTGAATGGGCTTTCGGTTGGTTCTGAAAATTTCATTAATGTTCCGTGGTCGATACGATTAATTTGGTTAATCAGCTGGGTGCTAAGTCTGGTTTTGATGTTAGAAACCATGTGGATTGGCTCAATGTTTCGTCTGAATCTAAATTTTTGGATGGTGGTGCATCTCCTGGTTTTTTTGGGGGATCTGACCCTAGTAACGAATTTAATCTGGTGCGGGATAGGCCTGTCTTCTCAGCTGCAACTCGTGGGCGCTTCCGTGGGAGGGGCCGGAGAAGAAGATGATCTGTTATGTTTGATTGCTTTCTTTTTCCCTGTTTTTTACTATGGTTTCATTCGGTTTAGCGTCGCGTTGGAATGGGACTATGATGTGGCTGAGGCTCCTACCCTCGTCACCTTGTCGTGGCAACCTTTGGTGAATCTCTTCGAGTTGCTGGGCGGGTCGCTTTCTCACCTTACTTGATGGTCCGATCGAGGTTTCGGGGTACTGGTAGCCTCGACCGTTTACTGAGTCATCTCTTTATTGTATTTCTCATTTTCTCTGTTCTCCCTTAACTGTGTAACCTTTTTCTTATTTATTTAATATATTATCTTTTTTGGAGAAAAAAAAAAGATGTGTTAAAGATGTGAAAAGTATCTCAATAAAACAAATATTCTTTTAATGTATTGGGAGCTTTATTTGTCATGTCCCACCAAAATGCATAACACTTCTCCTAACCAGGTGTGATAGAGGAAAAATTTCAAAATAACCGATAACAAGAATAAAAAAAACAGCAAACTTTATAAAAATACTAAATATTTTCATTGTAATTTTACACCATATATATATGATGTTTAATGATAAACGTCAACCCTTTTTATGCCAATTTGAACAACATAACGTAATGCATTCTCTCTAATAAAATCAGCTTAGTTTACGATGTTTTGCCTCCACAACATTTCTATTTTTACCTAAAAATAACATATACATAGACACTAAGTAGAGAGCATAAACCTTCTAGACAATAAAAAATCGAATAATTTTACACCATATATATATGATGTTTAATGATAAACGTCAACCCTTTTTATGCCAATTTGAACAACATAACGTAATGCATTCTCTCTAATAAAATCAGCTTAGTTTACGATGTTTTGCCTCCACAACATTTCTATTTTTACCTAAAAATAACATATACATAGACACTAAGTAGAGAGCATAAACCTTCTAGACAATAAAAAATCGAACATGTAATTATTTTGCAAAGCAAGTTAAGCAGCATGCATAATCATGCATCAATTACATGCAACTTCATCATTAAATAAATACAAAATAAATAACTAGTCATATATCGACATATCATCACAAGTCATATGAATCAATAAAATTTTTGCTACGACATGTGCTTGATTTTTCAATCATAATCATAAATATCTTTAATGCTAGCATATAAATTATCATATAATTATTTCACATTCAAGATTCCTTTCACATTTTTTTGGAGCAAGAATGAAGATTAAGTGAGTGGCTCATTCAATCTTACTAAATCATCTCAATTTGTTAGCAATCTTTTCAAGCTAGTTCATTCGATTTATGCAAATGTAAAGTAATTAAAGATGTCAAGCAATGCCTAATTCAAGAGCCTTCTAATGGATAAATGTTTCAAACCAAATTATACTTAGACTTGCTTCCATATTAAGAAGCCATAAATCAAAATTAAACCGAACAATCAAAAGCTATACATATCAAGAATACTTCATTGTGTCGAACTGCAACCCTTGGATAATTTGTAGTAGGATAATGCCTTTGAGTTCTTATTAGTCATATCCAATGCATCTATGATGTATGTTGTCCATATTTTTAGTGAAGATTTCTATCCAATCACAGCTGAATCCCCATATAATATCAAGGAAAACCATGTTAATTAATCTTATCATTCTTCAAGAAAATCGACTCAATTTTTATTTCATTACCACATAGATGAGTCTCAGGATTTGCGGTAGCTTTTCCTAATCAATATTTTCTTAAATTTAGCACATTATCATTATCATATAATAATTTATCAATTTTGTCCTACTAAATTACACTACTCACCTTCACCATTTTTATCCAAATGTGATTACTTACATACCTTAATATAACTTATACATTGTATTACTTTACGAAAAAGGGAGACTTTTATTTAAAACCTCTTAAAATATAAATGAAAAAATAAATTTTAAAAAACTGAGAGAATGATGATTCTGAAATAGAGTTCATTTATTATGTTAAATTTTTACCTATAATAGATTTTCTCCTTATTAATGGTTTCTTAAACTAAATTTAATAATTTTATTTATAAATTGAATAGGTTGATAAATATGATTCACCCTTCCTAAATATAAATTTATTTTTTTAACTTTTTTTGAACAAAAAATTAGTCATTCACTACTAAGACTTCATTAGTAACCGCTTTGTTACTACTTCTTAAAATTATTTTTTAATATAAAAATTATTAAATTAAAATTTTGTACAAAATAGCTGTTTTAAAAAAGCAATAAAAAACTGTCTCAAATAAAATCTAAATTGTAGCTATTTCCTAAACTCTATATAACAATCATAATAATGCTCTTTCAATCATTACATGCATTTTAGTTCTATTTATGTACAGTTGCATGAATTTGTTGATTTGAAATGAATTAATGAGAATAAACATTGATTATAAAGAACTTTAAGCAAATTAATTTTGAATTTTTGAAAGTCTCTAATAGAAAAAAATACTATGAAAGGTTGAGGGATTGTTACGAATAACTTTTTAGTTGTTTTGTTTTTCAAACTATAATCGTAATTTTATTTAATTGCTGTTTGCTCACAATTTTTAAAAAAAATTTCTATGAAGAAAAGTTATTTATTACAGTCATGACAACTAAATTATTTTCTACGTACACAATAACCTCATAATCAACTTTATAAAATACTATAGCGGCTCAGAATAAGCTCTAATAAACAAATCTTAAATGAGAATTTTAAATAAATAAAACTTTTTATCTTATTTTTAATTTAAATTAAATCTGAAATATACCATATTTAATGAGAAAATTAGTTAAAATGATATTTCTGGATTCATTTTGAGTCAACGTGCTAATTTGGTTGACTCAGTAGAAATCACATATGACTTTTAGTTTTAATCAATAAATATTTGCGACTTTATGTAGAGGTAAACGCAGACACCTTTGACTAATGTTGGTACCCGGCAAGTCGGCATTCGGCATCGGGCATTCCCACCGCAAGTGCCGCGTTTGAAATTGAAACACTACGGAGCTTCCGTGGCCCATCCGTTAGCCCATCCGTTAACTAAGAATATTATAATTTCAAAATGATATATATATATATAGGGTATCAATTTCGGGTCATGGGTCGGGTTCTGGTCAAATTCAGAACTGACCAAGGTTCAATCGGATCGACCCTAACCCAACCCGGGTAAGCAAAAGGACGAAAACTCAGACCCAGACCCGACCCGTCGGGTTGCCGGGTTGACCCAACCCGACACCGGACGCGAGCTTGGGCGCGCAGGCGGGCGGACGAGGGGCGCGTGGCGAACTCGGGCGCGCGGCATGTGCGCGGATGCGAGCAAGCACGCGGGCAGGGCGGGTGTGCGTCACTGCGCGGCGGGTTTGCGGCGAGCACGAGGGCAGGGCGCACGCGTGCAAGAAGGGCGGGCTCGTGCAGGGCCGTGGGCAGCGCTAACGCGACTCACGAGCAGCATCGGGCAGGGCAAGAGCAGCAATTGTGGCGCGGGTAGCATCGGGCAGGGCACGTGGAACATTGGCGGCCGCGAGGGCAGGCGCGGGTAGCCGGGGCAGCCTTGGGTAGCTCATTCTAAGCGAGTTTCCGGGTTGACCCGCCAACCTGTCGGGTCAACCCGATCCCGACCTATTTTTCAAACAGGACGAATCCGGGAACCCGAACCCGACCTGTTTTGAAATCGGGTCGGGTCCAACCCGGATTTTCCGGATCGGGTTTTTATGTCGTGTCAAATATTCACACCCCTATATATACACACACATTAAAATAATATATTATAAATTATTTATTATTGAAATCACTAAAATTTATAATGTCTTTTTTTTTTATAAAATTCCGATAGGGGCCTACGCGTAAATTCAAAGCAATGATACAAGTTCATAATGAATCAAAAGCTCTCTAAAATACGTCATTTGAAGAAAAACCTACGAGCCTTAGATTCAATCTAGATATAGATTTTTTTTAGTCTAGTTACATTTAGGCTCATTCGATTGAATATTTAGGATTAGTTGACCCCTCTTCATGTCATGTTGCATGATTTTTTTTTTTTTTTGACAAATTCATCAAATCAATAAGTTTTAAAATTGAAATTAAAAATCAGATTGATCAAAAGATATGTATAACTGAGTCAAATTGTGCCGAAATATAGTTCAATTTATTAGATTCTATAGATTCTACATATATTTAATAAATAAAATTTTTGTAGAGATGTTTTTTCATTGAATGTAGAACCATTTCGGCTAAGCAAATAATAATAGGATATGTTAATCTTTATATCAATTGTTTATTTGCAATTTATGAATTTTATTGATTTAATTTTTGAAATCATTAGAGTAATTTGATTTTTCTATTTTGTCAATTTTATAGAAGGAAAAATTGAACTAATAAACAAAATTCATATAAATTTAAAATATGATAAAATCAATTAAATAAAATTAAACAATTCGATATTATTTTAATAATACATATCCCAACTTGCATGAGATTGACAAATTCCACCTGCTGCAGTTGTTGCAATCATCATACTTACTGTTGCGGGCTAGAATATACGCGGCGATAGAGTTGAAATACTTTCGTCTTAGCGTTGTGCGAATATTCAGCACGCAAACAGGAAAAGAAAATAACACCAGGATTTTTACGTGGAAAACCCGAAAGAGGGAAAAAAACCACGGGGCCACGCCCAGTTGAAGTAATTCCACTAGTGTTTGTTTGAAGTACAGAGGCGCCAGATTCGTCCAACAAGTTAGGACGATCAGATTACAAAAAATTTCTCCTTAATTGAAATTCAATTGCAAAGTTATGGAGAATTCCGGCGTCTCCCGAATATCCGGCAGAATTCCGACGTATTCATGAGGTGGAAAGAACTCCGGCGGTGGTCGAGGAGGAGCTGATTCTCCTCCTTCTCTTCTTATTCTCTTCTCTTCTTCTCTCTCTTGCTTCGGTCCCCTCTTATGAGAAATGAGGGGTCTATTTATAGTTTTTCTAGAGTGGCATGGCTTGTAAATAGGTGTGAGATCAGGGGCGAACAGGGAGTGGTTGAATGGACGGCTGATATTAAATCCCTTGATCATACACCGTTCGTCAGCCATTTGAAGGCCTTAATGATGTCCAAATCCGGCAATCTTGGGCTCGTTGGATTCGTCTCGTCGAGTCATTCGATTCGATTATAAGCTCGTTAAAATCGGAGACCGTTTGGTAACTCAAATTGTGGTGCGAGTTTTCCAACAGTGCTTCGGGTGCTTGATTTTGGCTCATTCGGGCTCGGATTGAGTTGAATTTGGTATTGTTGGGTTCCTATTTCCGAGACGCTCAGTTTGATTATAAGCTCGCAGAAATCGGAGTTCAGATGCTCCCAAATTTAATTTATGAAATTTCCAACTTGATTTTTGTGCCGAGATTCGTGCCCGATCAAGTAATTTCATGATGACGAATCACTTACAAACACAATCTAGTCTCGATCTTGTATTACAACAAGGTTCTCATCTAGTTCTTCCATATATTTGTACACTTAAAATTTGAAGAGCCGTTTTTTTTCCTCTCCCCACGAAGAGGTAAAAAAAAAACCGCTCTTCATTATTTTATATTGAGTCCGGATGAGAATAATCATCCAAATTATGAGTGTATACATTATGTACACAATATATGTATAAAATTTTAATATACATTATGAGTGTATATATTATGTACAGTATATGCACTCACATATCTAGACGATTCTTCCAATATAATTACTCTTTTGTGGGGGTCGATGTCGAAGTGATGCACTGATGTATGGAAATTAAAAAATCATAGAAAAATAAAAAATCTCCCCAAGCGTTATCCTTTTAGTTATCCAGGCGCATTGATAATAAACGCATATTAAAACAAAAATCATAATATTTTAATCAAGTTTACATAAAAAGTAAATTTTAAATAGCTAAATTATTTTAAGATAAATATATATATACAATTTTTATGTATTTTACGCATCTTTAAATATATTATAATTTTTTTCTCCTTGAATGATAAGCTAGTTTGCTTGGGGTTTTTAAAAAAAAAAATTATAATTTTTTAAATTTTATTTAAACATATTTTTATCAGAATATTATCAATTTTTAAATTTATTGTAAATATCTACATAATTTCTTAACTTAAAAATGAATCGATAAAATATATTTTAAATAATTATTGCCATATATTATTAAAAAAATCAGTTTAAAATTTTAATCATATTTATGTCATCATTGCATCTAATCTAAGCCAGGGTGATCCAATGGTCCTCGGCTTCAATCCCATAATGAGTCCAAACTGTGTAGCATTTTTAAGTCTGGTAATCTTGTCATTTTGCTAAAAGAAGAAGAGCTTGAAATGATAACGCAGAGGGGTCCTCGGTATTTGGAGGGAAGGCGTTCACGGCCCAAATTTTTAATGAATATCTAATTATCTTACTGTTCTAAGTTCTTACAAGTGCAGCTTATAAGCTGGCACTGAGCTGATGTGGGTGCAGCGCTACAGCTATTAAAATTCTAAGTAAAAATTTTATCAAGTGTTGTTCAGCACAAAGTGCCCGGGAAAAAAATTGGATAAATAGGAGATTCAATGCTCCTAAATTTAATTTAAGATTGATAATTCGTCAAAAAATTATCTTGATTGGGCATGAATCTCGATGAAAAATCAAGTTAGAAACTTTCGAAATTAAAATTGGGACCATCTGAACTCCGATTTCAGCAAACTTACAGTCGAACTGAGCGTCTCGGAAATGCGAACCCAACGACACCAAATTCGACTCAATCCGAGCCCAAATGAGTACAAATCAAGGACCTGAAGCGATGTTGGAAGGTTCGAATCACAATTTATGTTACCAAACAGTCTCCAAAATTGACGAGCTTATAGTCGAATCGAGCAGATCGACAAGACGAATCCAACGAGCCTAAGATCGCCAAATTCCGAAGTCATTAAGGCCTTCAAATGTCTTACGAACGGTGCATGATCAAGGGATTCAATATAGGCCGTCGATCCAACCACTCCCCATTTACTCTTGATCTCTCACCTATTTATGGGTCATGCCACTTCAGAAATCTATAAATAGACCTCTCATTTCTCTTGAGAGATGAGGGAAGCAAGAAGAGAAGAAGAGAAGAGAAGGAAGAAGCTCCTCCTCGACCACCGCCAGAGTTTCGTCAAACCACCGCCAGAGCTTCACCGGACCACCATCTAATGCCCTCGCCTTAGCCGGACCACCGCCTGATGTCGTTGCTCCATCGGACCACCACTTGAGGCCCTTGCCTCCACCGGACCACCGCCTGACGCCGTTACTCCGCCGGACCACCACTCGAGGCCCTCACCTTCGCCTGACCACGGCCTGATGTCGTTGCTCCATCGGACCACGGCCTGATGCCGTTGCTCCGCCGGACCACGGCCTGATGTCGTTGCTCCGCGACCACCCCCTGAGGCCCTCCCCTCCGCCGGACCACCGCCTGACGCTATTGCTCTGTTAGACCACCACTTGAGGCCCTCACATCTACCGGACCACCGCCTAACGTCATTGCTCCGCCGAACCATCATTTGAGGCCATGAGCTCCACCAAGCCACCACCTGACGCCTGAACTTCTACTGAAGTACCTCCCTCCTACAACAGTTTTTCAGACCCCTGTCTCCTACCGACTACGGTCTTTCAGACCTACATCACTTACTATGATCCTTCCGACCTCCATCAACAGACAATGGTCTTTCTGACCCCGGTCTCCTGTCGATAACAGTCCTTCCGACCTCCGTCGCTTACTATGGTCCTTCTGACCTCCATCACGAAACAACGGTCTTTCCGACCTCCATCCTATCGACTATGGTCGTGCCGACAAAACAAACATATCTATTGTAACTCCCACCATATAATGCACTCTATATGATGTACATTTATGACATCAAGCCAAGACCTTTTCCCAATGAAGGACCTCATTTGTAATCGACTGCAAATACTAGTTGATTCATTTAAACCGAGTTAGGCCCCGTGGTTTTTCCCCCTTTTCAGGGCTTTCCACGTAAAACTATGGTGTCTCTTATGAACGCTACTCCCTCTCACTATCTGTTTGTGTGTTGGATCTTCATACAATGTTAAGACGTTAAACTATATATTTCTCTACCGCCGCGAATACTCTAGGAAGCAATTTAATATATTATAAGTTAAATAATATTTCTTCTTTTTTTTTAGTTTTTAAAATAATTTTAATAACTTTATATCATCATAATCAAAATTTAATTAACACATGGCTTGGAATTCACTTTTTTTTTTATATTTCTTAAAACAGTTTTTTAGAAAAATTTTATAAAAAGCTGCTTTAAGAAGCAGTAAAAAGTCATCCCAAACGAAGCCTTAATGGTTCGAGAATTTCAGATTTTTCATTCACAACTTGAGATTTAATGTTGCATGCATAGTTTGATTAAATTTATTTTAATTAAAAAAAAAAGAATTAAAAGCTTTATAAAAATGAATGGTTTAAGAAATTATAAATTAAAAGAGAAAGAAAAAGAGAAAATTAAAATATTTAGGTTAATTTTTTAGTTTTATTAATAAATTTTTTAATCTTTTATAGTAACAACAAGGAAGACGATATAATATCCTGGAAATAGATTGGCAAATGAACCATTAATTATTTAGTTTTTTTCATTTATTTATTCATTATCTTATTTTGTTTCCACCGATAATTATTTGAAATTTTTGTTGATATGATTGTGAAATGTTTATTATATAATGTTGTGGAATTTTATATATTTGTCAATACTTTAATGAAAATATCACATTAATAGTTTTCAAATCATATATATTGATAGAGTACTAACCTTTTTTTTTATGACGAGGAACTGTCTGCTGTCACATCAGGCTTCACCGAACGCGCTTGGCGGTCCATAAACCCCAGCCGACCTACCGGCCACCCACACCACTGCACCCGCAGTCGGCACTTTGGGGTCTCCACTGAAGGGGCGACTGTCTCTCGAGGGAAGCACTATTCTAACCTTTCATCCTTCTTTGGGCTTGTTTCGACCTACAAAGAGCCCTCACATCTCATAAAGAAGCAATATTGTTGCATACTTACACACATAGACTCACACCTTCAAGAGTAAGTTGGACATTTGAGATTTAAAATGAGATGGAAAGAGGAACAAGTAATGTCTCAGGATTTAAATTAGAATTATTTTCTATTTTATCTTTTAAATTATCAACCACAACTTTTATGAATAATCAATATAAATCAATATATGCTATAAAAACAAATCTATATATGTAGCATATATATCAAAATATAAATCTATATTCATTCCTATAAATTTATATTTATAATCGCCAAGAGATCATTATTTTTAATAGTTTATCTCAAACTCCTCACAAAAAAAAAAAAAAACCAAAGCTAACAAAAGGAAAAACTTGAAGATCAATCAACCTTCCTACACAGAGTCTTCCCTAACCACAAATCAATAAAATCATAAAATAAATTTACAAAGCCCAGCCAAAACTTTCAATGTAATTTCAAAAATTAATATATATGCTAATCTCAATCATTAGAATCATTAACTTTTCATATAATCAATAATCAGTCTTCTATAGCACAAATCAAAATGAAAAATAACAAAAAGCATGAATCATTACGTTGAAATATATAAATCAACAACAAATGTATGAATATAAATACATCAGTGATAAAAAAATCAACATTGTATGGAACAACGCATTAATATTGTAAGCATTCGATATTATTACTCCTTTAGTGAGGTGAATCATGAATGAGTAGGAGTCATATTAATATGATATGTATTAGTTCTGATAACCATTTATTATCTATAATATCATGAAACTGCATATGCATGAACTTAAATAAGAAATGCATGAATCAGTTATATGCAATTAATATAATGCAGTTCAGCAAGATAGGTCTTCCAAATATAATATGGTGTATTCAACATCTCTAACCACAACTATTTCACATTTGGTTATTAGTCATATCCTTCACACCTTTTATTTTTTATGTAAATGAATTATAATTATAGGTGGTATTAAATAATCTATAAATTAAGAGATGTCACTCTATACCCGTTGACATAATTCGGTCAAAGGGTTCAAGCTGCAATTAAGATCACATTACAAATCATTTATTTTAAAGAAAGTCGATCAGCCCACCTTCTAGCACAAAATATTATGTTTTAGGAGCAAACTTGTATTAACTATAGTGCTAATTATAGCTAGCCCCACTTGCTCACATGTAAATTCCACCATTATCTAGACTAAATGGCATTAGTTTTTCTTTATTATATGAAATACAACTTGAAATGGAAGAATCTATAAAATATATAAAAATTTGTATATTAGCCTCTAGCTTCAAAAAATCATAACTCTTGTTTTACTTTGTGAAATTCAAAAATATTACAGTCAAAATGTTAATATCAGTTATATACAAAAAAAGTTACACAGTAAAAATACGATAAATCAAGAGAAAATATATTTTTATCATTTTTTAGAAAAATTAAATCAGTAGATATAAAGTGATTGAAAATAAAACTATATTTTAAATTATTTACTACAATTAGAAGACTTTCTCCAATTGAAACAACAAACAAAAATAATCGAAACCGATCTTTCTCTCTTCTTCCTCTTCCTTTCCCTCTCTTCTTCCAAGGCAAGCCACACGAATGAGAGGGGAATGAATTGCTTAGTATTTTAGGTCTAGTCTCTATTTAAGCTAGAAGTTAGCAATATGTTTTTTTCAAAGGCATCTATATGAGCATGTTTACATGAAAAATCACTTGGATTAATTGATTAAGGCTTCGTTTGAGACAGTTTTTTTACTATTCTTTAAAATGATTTTTTAGTACAAAATTTTTTACTTAAAAAAAAAGTACTAAAAATGTTATTTTAAAAAGTAACAAAAATAGTTGCCCAAAATGAAGGCTAACACTATCATACTTGATTACTTGTATGTGCAAGCTTCATGAACACTTATGATCACATTCATGCACTCTTTGCTTATTCATATATAGGGGTGTCAATTTCGGGTCACGGGTCGGGTTCGGGTCGAACCCGAACTGACCCGGGTGCAAAACGGGTCGACCCTAACCCGAACCGGGTAGAGAAACGGGTCGAAAAACCGAACCTGGACCCGACCCGGCGACCCGACCCGGTTTGGGCGAGGTCAGGCGCTGGCGGGCGCGGGCACGCGGGCGCGCGGCGAGGTCGGGCGCGGGCACGCGGGCGCGCGGCGGGCGCGGTCGGGCGCGGGCTGGGGGGCGCGCAGCGGGCGCGGTCGGGCGCGGGCACGCGGGCAGCGCTGGCAGGAGCGGGCAGACGCGCGCGGCGGACAGCGCGGGCGATCGCGCGGCGGGCAGCGCGGGCAGGCGCGCGGCGGGCATCGGGCAGAGGCGGGATTCGAAATTTTTCGAATTAAACGGGTTGGCGGGTTGACCTGGCAACCCGCCGGGTAAACCCGAACCCGACCCGTTTTTGAAACGGGTCGGTTTCTGGAACCCAAACCCTACCCGTTTTGAAATCGGGTCGGGTTCAACCCGGTTTTTTCGGGTCGGGTCCGAGTCGGGTTTTAGTGTCGTGTCAAATATTGACACCCCTATTCATATATATAGTGTAAAATCTTGGATGAGAGGAAAAAACACTTCCTCTTGAGCTTCTTGAGAGAGAAGAGAGAGAAAAGAGGAGAGGGAGAGATCATAAAATCTGAAATGGATTTTTGTATTTTGCTTTTGGCTTCAATATCTTATTACAAGTTTGTTATGTCTATTTATGAACACTAAATAGTAATTCAAAGGGCTACACAAGATCATAAACAAAGTAACATAAATACTACAAAGAAAACTAACTGAAAAAAAAATTACACAGGTAAATTTTGGACTAGTCATAAAATATAGTTTTATTGTCATTAGTGTTAATGTTACAAGATGGAAGAGTATTAATTTTCTTAAATTTATAAAAATAAAATTTATTTAAATTTGTTTTTTAATTTTATTTACATAAAGAGTAACACTTTGCAACTATATGAACTCACAATTTAAAATAAAATTCATTTCCAATTATTAGGCTACGAATTTTTTCACAATCTGAACTTTATTTTCCGCTCAGTTACATTAATAAGAACTGCTAGAACTCTTTTGATAAAAATATCTTTTAGATATAAGCTAAAAAAGCAGCAATCTTATTTATATTCGAACCGAGGGGAATAATTATGTTTATATTTGAATCTTCGATGGGTCCCACATTTTGATGACGTGGAGGATCAAGATTTCGCGGAGGTCGGCAAACGGAGTTCGGAGTTTGGTGTTTGCTTAGACGTAGGGGATGGAATAGCGGTGTCATGTGAGCCAAGCCAGGGCCGTCGGGGTCACATTGACGGGACCCTCTCGAGCCGTACATCAGGCCTGTCAGCTGGCAGGAAACCGCAGGGTAAGTGTAACAAGTGAGTGATAAGATGAGAGAGAATGAAGAGGCGGGAAAGAGCAGAGCCATCTGGAGTATTTATAGAAATAAAAAAATAAAAATAAAAACACGTAGCACGCCAGCGTACTCCCTTCATATACTTTTGCTAGAGAGAGAAATTAATCAGAAGAAAAAAGCAGCGAGAGAGAGAGAGAGAGAGAGAGAGACTGATCGAGAAGGCGTAGATCATGAACGATTGTGAGATTGCAAGGTTATTGCCGTAGGGCTGAAAGCTTTTTTTTTTTTTCAGTCCTTAGATGAATCCACCAGCTTCGAAATCACTAGTTGCAGAGCTTCCTCCTGCAAACCTTTATGTTCTGCCATGGTTCCCGGCTCTCCTCTATTTTATGAGAGAGAGAGAGCGAGAGAGAGAGAGAGAGGGAGAGAGAGGAGGGTTTTGCGGGCAAAAGCGAATGAGATGGTGACAAGACGATTAAAGCTTGCTCCAGCGTGATTTCCATTTCTATTCCTTCGCTTTTACTTTTCCTTTTTATTTCTCTATCCTCTTTTCTCGTCGATCAGTCTAATTCTTTTGCAAGATGATTTTATCTTTCTATGTCTCAAACAGACTCTTATTTATATTTTACGGGTTATAAATATGCATTAAGGTTATGTTAGTCGATCAGTCTAAATCTATTTATAAATATTTGAATATTTCTTAAAATTATAAAAAAAAAAATTTATTTCAAACAGAATTATATCATGCTGTTTTCATATATTTGGTATAATAATAAAATTAATTTATTCTAAACATGATTTCAAGTGGTTATTTAGATTATCCTATGTTTTTCTTTAATGTTCTATTTTTATGAATATCTAATTATTTTAGTATATATTTTAATAATTTAGTTTTTTTTGTCTGATTTGTTGAAATAAATTTAGGTGTTTCCTATTACTAGCTGAGAAGCCATCGTCGAACGGCCAGCATAAGCCATTGAAGGCGCGAGCTTAGTGCAAGCTGGCTTTTTTACTGTGACTGATCACAAGTGGGTTGAGAGGAACGTTGACCTGGGAGCCAACTTAGAGCAATAGTTTAAAAAATAAGAAGAAGAACTTGAATGTCGAGCAGAAGATGAAGAAATATTGCGAAGAATTCATCAAAAAATATGATGCAACGTGGATTGTTACAAGAAGCAGGCGGCGACTTCAAGATTTTGAGCGATATAAGCACCGTTGAACTTTATAGTCAGATAAATAACCACAAGCTAGGGCTAAGCCTTATTTTGTCGAGTCCCATATATATTATAAGTGGGAAAAAAAAGTTTGTTCATCTCAAGCTCGAATTGCTATGTTAGAGGTGTTATTGAAGAAGTAGCAGGCAAGGCAGACAAGGTCGAGACGACATCTAAAGCTTGCAAAATTTTCATTATTAATGAATACATTAATTGCTTCTGATGGATACAATTACGAGATAAAGTTTAAGTATTAAGAAGAAATGGTCGAAAAGATGTTTGAAAAAATTACATTGCCCTTGAGCACATTTCACAAAGTTTTTTACTTGGGCCTACTAATGAAATTGGCTCGAAGTCGCCCAAACCGGATTTTCCCCTTCCCTTTTCTCTTTTTTTTTTTCTTTTGTTTTCCATTTTTTTAATTTCCTTTTTCCAGTTCTCTGTTAGCAAAAATTTAGGGAAAAGGAGAATGACATTTAAAAAAAATCATTATTCTTTTAGATTTTTGTTTTTATATTAAAATATTATTATTCTAGTTACTTATATTAAAATTTGGGAATCTAAAAATTATAGAAAACAGTGATAAAATTGGTTTGCAAAACAAGAGTTTTATAAATGCTTTGACGAAGATGATTTGTGATTTTGCTTTATAATAATTCTTGAAATAATTATTAACTATTAATGATCAAATATTTAAAAATAAAATAAAAGTTTTCACAGTTTGCACTTATTTGCATCACTTATAGTGAGCAGTGATATTGTTTACTTAATATGAGCAATATGATTTACATGATCCCGCTACTCTTTTCATATATCCAAAATAGGCATCTTGAACTATATCGGGTGCTAAGTCTAATATTATAAGAAAATGAAGATGTTTTTGTTTGATGAAAATTCTCTTGAGCAGGCAAGATTCAGAAAAAATTGTTTCTTTTCCTCTTCTCGTTGCTGAAGATTGATCAACAAAACTTCAACAACAACAATAAGAAGTTTTTATCCCACTAAGTGTGGTAGGCTATATGAATTCATTTTCTCTATTGTGTCATATTAAGAATGAAATTGACTATCATTTTAAATAATTGACTTGACTTGAATTTGATCTATTGAAATAGTCATTTTATATTAAGCTATACAAAGACAATATTGCTATATTTTTCATGAATGTATAAAAAATTTAATATATTCCAGACTCATGAAATTTTTGGAGATATTTTTACCTGTGTAAAATTGTTATTCCATATTTAAACATTTTTAGGAACATTGAGGGATAAATTAATTATAAAACATGTGATTTCTAAATTTATAAGCATGAAAAACAACTTTCCTCTGCAATTGATGGGTCATGATTTTTTTCATTGCATTTGGATTGTAAGAGTCCTCGAGTGAATGAAAAAAAAAATGAAAAAAAAAATTATGATGACACAAATTCAAAATCATCTAATAAATTATTTACATTGCATTTCATTTCTTTCTTTCCCTTTATGTCAATCACAACAAAGTTTTGAGAAATGATACTTGGCTAGAGTGTTAAAAACTAATGGAGTGTGACCATAGACTATCAATTAGGGTATTAAGGGCATCTCCAACCTAAAAACTCAATTTTCACTTCAAAATATATTAATACACAAAATGCAATAATTCGTTTTCAACTAAATTCTATTTTCTAAAAAAAAAAAAAAGTATGTATATTCTTTCTCATACTTTATTTTATATTTATTTAATCTTATATTTATAAAAAATAGGGGGTGAACCGTACGACGTCAATATTGTGGTCGAACTATACACCCACACCTGAATAGTGATTTTTTTTGCTACCGAATGGAGCAAACGCGGCTCCAATCGCGTGTTAGACGGTCTATTGGAGACACTCTTAGCCATTAAAGTTAGCGCGCAGTGTTAGAACAAGCATATCAAATAGAGTAATGCACATTTATTTTACTTCGGAACCAATAGCTTTAAATGAGTCTTCTACTTTATTTTTGAGTTAAAATATTTGGCGGAAGATAAATATATCAGTTTTTAATCTATTAATAACATAGATTTAAGTTTTATCTGGTACAACTTTTGTTATCAGGTTAACAAAATTTTGTAAAGCGGTTGACAAAAGTTATTTTAAAACAATTTTTTTTATAAATAAATAAAAAATAATGACAAAAAATTATAATTACAACGTAAAAAATAAAATAGTAGAAATATTGTCCAAAAAAGCACAAATTTCTTTTTTTATTTTTTCTTAGAGTTGATAATGTGCTTGAATTGAAGTTTTTTCGGGAATAGAATGATAATCAAAGTATTGAAATTAATTTGCAGACATTAATTAGTGGTTCATTAACATTCACTCCATTAGAAGGATTAGCAGAAGGAAATTAAGGGTTGTTGTTGGGATAAAAGGCATCTTCCTTTGTCTCCTAAGGTGATCATCATCATTGTCTTTGTTCCTCTTTTCCCTGTCTTTGTCACTGTTACGCTTATGTTTCTTTCCTCCACACATCACAGTAATTCTCACTTCCTGCCCACGCGTTGCTTCCCCCATACCTCAACAATCCAGCAAAATCCCAAAAAAGAAAAGATGGGTATGGCTATGAAAAGACACAAGAATCTTTTCTTTTTCATCGCTCTCTCTCTCTCTCTACACCTCCATCCTGAGCTTCAGCAGAGATAGAGAGAGTGATAGCTAAGTAGAGTAGCTTTCTTTGTTATCATGATTAGCCACTGGCAAGCCCAATCACAGATGTGGCCACCGAGTTCAAAGTTCAAACTACAAAATAACGATGAATGGGTCCGGGTAAAGGGACAAAAATCCTATGAGGAATTCCTGACACTGAGGATTGATTGATTGCCATTTATCGCAGACCAAAATGCTTTCTAATGCAATTATGGGTGTATGGCGATCCTTATAGTTCATTCATTTCTCATATAAGTTTTTTTTTGAACTGAATATCTATTTGCTATTATTCTGAAAGGAGTATTTGATGGTGGAATTAATTTCTCGACAAAATCTGACGAAGTCATCCATCGGCATCGACCCACACTAGCATTGTCTTATTGAAGAGCTAAGGCAGTAGTAAAATTTAGATTCCGAATAGTGAATTCTTTTGCTTAGATTTTATTTAAGATAAATAATTTGCATTTAAATCATTGCAACTCATATAACTTTGCAGTAATCAATAGTGGAGTCAAATTTATCAATAGGCGGATTGATATTAATAATTCAAGAAGTATACAAAACAGTTAATTTTCTTAAAATCTTATATCATGTATACTTTTGTCACAATAAAAAAATATACATCAGATGATAATCATGAGAATTAATTGATTGATGTAAGAAAGTATTATATATATATATATATATATATATATATATATATATATATATATATATGTGATATTATCTCTGACATGATAGTACTGCACTTCTGTAATATTAAAATTCATAATAAATAATTTACAAATCAACATCTTGATGGCAATAACCCATACTTTTATGTACAGTGGCTCATGTGAGCAGACAGCGGTTTCTCTCTTTCTTACGTTAGATCATCACCACATAAATATTGGAATCCTCCTCCAAGAGGAGTGTTGGAGGAGAAATTTAACCCACATTATTTTGTATGGAGGCCCAATATGATTGGAAGTGACTCGGGTGCAATTATATCAGCGTCTAACGGTAATGAGTCGTGACACCAAGCAGTATCGAGCTGTGGTACCGAGCGCATAGATATTTGTCGTATTCTGATTGGGCTCCAGATGATGTTTGGCATCCACACATAATAATATTTTCTGCTTGAGAGATTATTATGTGGGATCACTGGATTGCTCGTTGATTAATCAGAATAGACAGATACACAATAATAATACACAATATTGATGACATGATTCATCCTGATTGACCTCCAGACTATATTCCGTGACCGCAATTAATAATTTCACCTCTTGCTAAGGCCGAATTTGAAATTTCGATCTTATTCTCCTCTGCCGTCAACATGTATCTATTCCCAATGATAAAATAAAGTAATAAAAATATAAAAAAATTTGGAATTATTTTTTTTTGTTTTTTATTTACCTTTGAATTTTAATTTTAATTTTTATCTTTAATATTGAATATGTGAACTCCTATTAGCGCAAAAAAAAAAAAGGAGAGAGAGAGAGAGAGAGAGAGAGAGAGAGAGAGAGAGGTAAAATAGAAGAAGACGGTGGTCGGGAGAAAAAAGCTGGACCGGAGCAACCGGCTCTGGGTATTGTCCATTCGAGACTCGCTGGTGGGGCCATGTTTCAGTACTCGAAAGAGCAAAACGGGAACGGCACGTGAGTCGAGACCGTATTGTAATTTAATGCGCATTACGTTTGAAACGCACGTGTGCCAGTAGGAGGAGCTGCCCTCTTAAAACAGCCTAGTCATTAATCAAACTTGGACCGATATTAAATTTGATTATGAGGTCATTCATTTAATGTTTGGCTCACTGCGATGGATTTAAAGGGCTCATTTGATTAAAAAAAAGAGGGTCTTAAAAAAAAAACTAAGTGATCAAGTGGGTCTTTTTAAGTGGGTCTTAACTTAAACAGTTCTAATGGGTTCATTTAGTTGTCATAAATTTAGTGAGTTTAATGTACTTAACTACTTAAGCCTCATATTTTTTATTACAAATAAGAGTGAAAGGATGTGAATATTCACTTATTAACTTTATTATTATTTTTATCATTGCATATATGAAGATCTAGGCTTCCTTTGGGACAGCTTTTTACTGATTTTTAAAATAATTTTTTAGTAAAAAAATTAATTTTTATAATTAAAAAATGTTTTAAGAAACAATAAAAAAAACCGTCTCAAATAAAGTCCTAATTACATGAAAAGGTTGAAACAGTTTTAAAGGCATATAAGATTAGAGAGAGTCATCTTAGATGATTTGATCACATAAAACATCAGTATTTTGATGAATCAATTAGGTGAATAGATGTGTTAGATCTTGCCTATACTTAGAGAGTTAGAGATAACAATTGCTATTTGAAGCAGTACATCTCCATATACTGGCGCTAGAAATAATTAGATGATTAATTGAGAGTTGCTACAATGCAAATTTTGACAAAAAAAACAGCAAAAACTGTTTCGGCTAATAAGTAAGCTTGTCGTATTTATGTGGTGGCCTCAAAAGAAAAAGGCCCATTAGCCATAAATGGGCCAGCCCCAATAAATGAAGTAATTATTCTGAAAGAAAATAAAAATAGAAGATGCTAGCGTATTTGAACCAAAATCCTTATCTATTTGTAGACCGACAATCAAAGTTCCACGATTTCCAGCCAATAAGAATAAGTTGCCGGGATGGGACGACATTGAAAGAAAATATAATTTTAGAGGCAATCCAGAAGGTCTACAGAATATTTATAGATGTAGAGTAAAATTTTAACAGAAAATAAAAGGTTTTTGACGTAGTAGTCTCGCGGGAAGGAGAAGAGCAAACAGAAAGAACATAATAGAAGAGAAAACTGTTCTCACAATACTGTAGATTATATTTCTGTATATCCTTTTCTTAATACATTTCAGGTATATATATATCACTTGTGCTCTTAGTAGTCTTGATACGACATCGCAAAATCATTTTGATCGGGCACGAATCTCGAGATAAAAATTAGTTGGTAACTTCAAAAATTAATTTCGGGAGCATATGAACTCCGATTTCAGCGAGCTTACGGTCAAACTGAGTGTCTCGGAAATACAAACCCAACGACACCAAGATCAACCCAATCCGAGCCCAAATGAGTCCGAATCAAGGGCTCAAAGCGCTGTCGGAAGGTTCAAACCGCAATTTGAGTTACCAAAGGGTCTCCGATTTTGACGAGCTTATACTCGAATCGAACGGCTCGACGAGACAAATCCAACGAGCCCAAGATCGCCGAATTCCGACATCATTAAGGCCTTCAAATGCCCAACGAACGGTGCATGATCAAAGGATTCGATATCGGCCGTCCATTCAAAACACTCCCAATTCGCCCCTGATCTCACTCCTATTTACGGGCTATGCCACTCCAGAAAAACTATAAATAGAGCCCTCATTCTACACCAAAGGGACTCAAGTGAAAAGAGAGAAGAAGAAGAGGAGAAAGGGGAAAAGAAGATTCCTCACCTCCTCGACCACCGCCGGAGCTCTTCCTGCCGCTTGAAGACGCCGGAACTCTGCCGGATTTTTGGGAAATGCCGGGAATTTGCAGAACTTTGTAACTTTGTGAGAAGTCGATTGTAAATTGATCGTCTTAATTTGTAAGACTGATCAACCTTTGTACTTCAAACAAATACTAGTGGAACTTTGCAACTGGGCGAGACCCCGTGGTTTTTTTCCTCTTTTGGGTTTTCCACGTAAAAACCTTGGTGTTCATTTTCTCTTTTCTGTTTGTGTGCGGAATACTCGTGCAACGCTAAGACGAATATTTCCTAACTCTACTGCCGCGTATATTCTAGCACGCAACAAGTCTATTAAAGCTAAACAAATAAAAAGGTCAAAAGGGTAACAATAAGAAAGTTGTCCCAAATGAATCCTGAGTGACATACGACTTTATTTTGGCCTAAATTTTAAAAGATTAACATGATCGTCAAATTAATGATTTCTTTGGGATAGTTAATAAATTTTATAAAATTGATTGTGAAATTATTATGGAGAAAATAACTTTATTATTATGATTCCATAAAGAAAGCAGCTTTTCACAATAAAAATTAAAGAAAAGCAATAAAAATGCAAAAAAAAATGCAAAAAAAGAAAAGAGAAAGAAAACAAAAAAAAAATAATAGATAAATAAAATTGTGATTGTTGTCTAAAAAATAGATAAGTTAAAAAGTTGTGGCAAATTTTCCCTAAAACTAATGGCTGATAGATGTACTCAAACCTATTGACGTCGAGTCAGCCTAATCAAACAAAAACTAGTTAAGGTTGTCAAAATTCTGACTTTAATCCTATTCAATTTGCATAAGAGTCATTAGAATATGAAAATTGGCCCAAAAGAAATTAGGAATCCAAAAAATTTGGAAGTGGCTGTAGAATACCCTCATCAAGTAGCGAGTTAGTCCAGTTGCTATTCTAACCAAAGCCCATTTGGCTGGTAATAATTAAATAAATAAAATACCATTAAGATCAAATTATTTAAAGAGTTTACATTCCAATATGTTGCAAGTCAGTCAAAAATCTTTCTGTATTCATTACATAAGCTTAAAACTTTTAAAGTTCCCTAAAATTTAAAATATTTATAAAATATGTAAATTTAGGTTAAAAAATTATGGCAGAATATTCTAATAAAACACACAAGATAAATTTCATTAACTCTTTTACATTTAGATTAATAATGTATGCATCTCAGTGAAAGCTTATTGAATATATGACATCATATATTTTGCATGGAGATATACTCGATCTACTTTTTTAAAATAAAGAAAGTATGAGAATTTAGAGGATGTGCCTCATTATTAAAATAAAGAAGTATGAGATTTATGGATGCTGGTATTGCTGGTCACTCCGAGCCATTTTCGTATTAGCAGCTTGTTCTGGACCCGACTCAAATTTTAAAATGGGTTGAAAATAAGAAACAAAACCCCACTCGTTTATTAAAAGAGTTGACCAAAAACCTGATTTTCGTGTCAAGTTTTCAGGTCAGGTCATAAATTGACACCCCTAGGATTAGGGATGTTCTAGTTTGAATTTTTGAGCCGTTTGTCTAATAAGGTCGAGTTAGTTGAAGGCAATTTAGGCCTGAATATAATCTGAAAACATATTTTAATACCTCTTAGTTATAACTGATAAGTTTGCATCTTAGGCTTCTTTTGTGACAACTTTTTTTATTGATTTTTAAAATGAAGTAAAAAAAATTAATAATATTTTTTAAAAATAATAATAATAAAAAACTATCCTAAATAAAATATTATTGAATGCTATACGTATCTCATTCATCTACATAATTAGGGCTGCAAATGAACCGAGCATTTGATGCGTTTCTCGTGGTTCGACTTGATAAAAGCTCGTTCATGATCATTTGATAAGGTAAACGAACAAAGTTGAACTCTTTTGATAAATACTCGATTGCTAAATAAACGAATTTGAACAACTTGGTGTTTGATTCGTTTATATTCATGAACATTATCGTTTAACCCTAGTGAACAATATATAATAAGAAGTCAGATTAGAACTATATTCGAGATTTTTTGTTTGCATTCAAACTTGATTTATTTAAATTAATAGATATTCATGTTGAGTTCCAGCCCAAAGCCCCTATGTGGAATCAACCAATAATGCACAAAAATCTGAACCATCGCATCCCATTCAATCTCTCTCAATCTACAGATAGAAAACTCAGCATTGAGAGGCTCTCACGATAACTAGCTGCACGAGCAGCAGTGATTAAAGTCAATGACATGCATTATGCATCCCTTGCTGGCTTGCTCGGTTGTTTTTCTTCTTTGATGCATCCTTCAGCTTTCGCACTTTGGTTTCTTGGAGAACCTGAGCCGCCCACTGGGAGAAGAAGGCCTCGTCGTGTCCAATGGTTCCATCTTTGTAGAAGGTGAAGCACTGGTCTTTGTCATCGAAGGGACAGCTTTCGCCTTCGGAATCTCTCCACTGGCCCTCATGCCTCATCCCGGCCGAGTCAGCCAGCCACCGGAATACGTATTGGCCGCCTCCGGCGAGCTCGAGCCATCCCTTCGGGAAGAACTCCATGACGCTGCTGCTCTTGTCCATGAAGATCATATTGGTCATCTGCGCCCCGTGAGGGGAGATGAGGATGTCTGTCTCGCTCATCAGCGTCACCTGTAATTGAGATAATTGTACCAAACAAATTATAAAAAAAAAACTCCAAAAGCTTGTTAAGTCAACGTTATGGAGTCTACTCTTTTCTTTTTGAAAGTTTATTGCTTAGATATATCTATTGTATTTTATTTCATTCTGGACTTGAGATTTGTTTATTTTACATATATTTATTATTGAAAAATTCCATTAATATATTTGAACATATAAAAATAAATAAAATTTAAAATTTCATAAAAAAATTAAAAGTGAGAATTCAAATAAAAAATTTAATTTTATAAATATATTATAAAATTAAATTATATATGTATAAAATATAGATATATTTATGAAAATACTTGAGAGTTAATCTAAAATTTGAATAACAACCCTTAGATAATTTTGAAATAAATTTTCATCTAGAGTTTCATTATATCTAAAAATTTTCATGCATATAGGTTTATCTTTAAATCATAAGTTGTCTTAATTGAGCATAATTTTTTTTTTCAAATATTATTTTTATTTTCTTAGTTTTTCAATTATTATATTTTTTCACATTTTAATTATATACTAATATTCCTTTTTATTTTTAATTATTTTGCAACTAAAAATAAATATTCTTTAATATTAAAATTATTCTATTTTTAAATAATTTAATTTTAGATGTTATTTCCTACTTTTATAACATTGTTTTATTCTGGATGCGGTTTTATTAATTTTTAAATATAATGGTCGTTTCACAGCGATGCCTTACAAATATATTGGTGGGAAAACACTCATCTGAATGATGCAAATATTCCATTTCAAAATAATTATTATTAGTTGAGAAAAGATACATATTCTAAATATATCATATATTATTTTAATTTAATGTTGCAATACTATCTGATTGTAAATATTAATTCAATTTTAAAAATTTTATATAATATAATTATTAAATATTAAACTTTGGAAAATTTATATTTATATGTACAATATTTAAATTTAAAATTATATCATAAATATTGTTAATATTAAAATTTCAAATAAAATAATTTTAATGATGCATATATTTTAATGCAATTAAGATATTAAAATATTATATATTAAATATAACATTTTAAATATTTAATATATAAAGTAATAAAAAGTATATGATAAATATGTAAATTCGCCAAAGAAAACCAAACCTGTTCACAAAACGTTAAATTACTAGACCGGACCAGCCGAACCCTGCACCCCTCCACTCTCTCGCACTCTCTCTCAAAAACTCCGGCCACCGCCGTCTCGTTCTTGAACGACCTCGATCCCACCCGAAACAGCAACGTCATCCTAATCTCCCCCAGATTCCCTCCCCCATTTCTCTCCAAACCACAATAAATCCTCGCCCTACTCTTCATCAAATCATATACCTCCTCCTTCCTCTCATTACTCATCCCAACATCGTTCCGCCGCGCCACCACCGCTTCCTCGAAACAAACCACCCCTGCAGCCTCACCTCCTTCCACAACCCTCACCTTCCCACCAGTCGAAACTTCCGCCAAAGTCCTCACCCACATTCCCATCCCCTTCCTCACCTCTCCCCAATGGAAAAGGAACCACCTTTCCGGCGATGCGCATCCGTTCGCTGCGTGCCACTGCGCAAACGGAAGAATCGCCGCGAGGCCGTGCCATAAGTTGTTGTAATCGTAAAAGGTGTCGGATACGAAGGTGAAGCCGGGGAGGAAGGTGGAATTGTAAGGGAGGGCTTCGGGATAGGCGAGAGCGTAGGAGTTGCGGGAACCGTCGTGAGGGTCGGAGGCGGAGATGCAGAGGAGGCGGTTGTTGGTGGAGGTGGAGGGTAAGCGGATGTAGTAGGGCTCGCCGACAGAGTCAGGGGAGTCGTGAAGGGAGCTCATGAACCAGGTGTTGCCAGCCGTGGGGTTGTGGGAGAAGCGGAGATCTTTAAGGGGGAGGAAGGTGATGGAGTGGCGAAGCATGGAAAGGAGGGTGGTTTGGTTGCAGAGGTGGGAAGAAAAGGACGGGCTTGGGCAAAAGGAGATGGGAAGGGAAGGGTTGAGGGATTGGAGTTGGAGGAGGATGATTGGGGTGAGGATAATGGGGAGGAAGAGGAAGGAGGAGCATTTTGGGATGGGAGATTTTTGTTCTACTGATGTGGAATTGGGATTCATAGTGGGATGGTTGGAAGAGAGTAAAATTTGGTTTAATAAGACGTGAGAACTTTGAGTGATTGTTTTCTAATTCAAATGGGAATGTTGAGAGGAAAAGGGCTACAAGTGGTGGTTAACAGCCAAACTTCAAAGGAATCGAGCCATGAGAAAGAGAAAAAAAAAAGAAATTTTTGTTAAAGGAATAAAAGTTGGCAACTAATTAGAAATCAAAAGTCAAAATAGGTGGTTTGGTATAAGTTTTTTTTTTATAGAAAGATTAATCAATAAAAAATAAAAAGAAAAAGTGCATTGTAAATTTTTAAATTCATTTTAAGATATATTACTTTAATCATAAAATAAATTTATTGGATTAAGTTTAAATAAGAATATTCTCATCCAATATTTGTCTAAAAATAATGTTTTTGATTGAAAATATATAATTTCTTTCATAGTTTATTTTTAAAAAATTACATTTGAGAAATCAAGATAAAAATTTTAGCTGAGAAAATATTTCGAAAATCCACAATAAAATAAAATTATGTCTCAAACAAACTCTTATGCTGAAGAATATATAAATTATTTTAATGAAAAAAATTATATCAAAATATTTTGATATGAAATCAGTAATAAAGTGTCTAAAATTTTAAATTTATATTGAGTAAATAATTAAGATTACTCTAATTTTAAAATAAATTCAAATATTTAGAAATGCATCCCAATTTACCAGTGTGATATTTTGCCCAAATTAAACAAAATAAAGATTGAGAAAATTCCATTATTTCGAGTGAGAATATTTGTGCAGATGAGGCCATTATTATCATAGAAGGAGCAGCAGCTTTGTCACACATTGCAAAGAAGGCTCCCAGACCAATGCTTAAATAAGTTGATCTTCCCAAGGTGAGGATCAAGACTCGAAGAGCAAAAGGGCTTCAGCTTTACAATCTTCGATTCAAAGCAATTGACGATTTTATTGATTTACAAGCTCAAAGTATACTGTGGAGTAATAAATCACTGAAATAAGTAATAAAGCACATGGAGATGGCTTCTATAAAACTTTAAAAATAAATAAGCTGAGGATAGAGACAGAAGAGCATTGTGGCCTAGGGGCGTAAAAAAATCTGAGTTAAATGAAGCTACTTTAAGATCATCTTCAATCAGACTACATACGTTCAATCAAACTACATACCAACGTATGTAGTCTATCATTTGCTGCATTCGAACTCTAAATCTCAAGTCAAAATTCGGTAGGTGAACAGTGCGCCGCCACCAATATGGCGTCGGACTGCATAGGTACCTATGTCAAAAAACCCTTGCTTGAGAATTTGCCGAAGAAGAGCGGAAAAGAGGAGAAAAGCGCGCAAAAGAGGAGATGGATGCTAACCTTCACAGAAGGCGCACCAAAGAGGATAGAAATGACGTTCTATTGGAGATTAATTACGTCATTTTAAAGTTTTACTATGTTTTAGAATGTAAAATAGATTTTTTTTTCGGTTGGAGGTGCCCTTAGCCAAATAAATCACCTCAAACAACACTCGGTTCCCACTAGAAGAACAATTCCTGAGACCTCATTCTCAGTCAAGATGTTTATATAAATTCTTCCTCATAGATAAGACTGTAGGACAACTATGAAATTTTCTCTTTAACACAGCTCATCTTAATCTGTTGGTTGAGAGCTTATGCTTCCAACTAAGAGGTCTAGGGTTCGAGTCTCTGTGTATGCGTTGTGTGTGTGAGTTTGCCTTAAATGACCTAAATGTCCCCAAAAAAAAAATCTCTTTATAGTACTCCTTGTTTTTTTTGGGGACATTTACTCCTTGTTGATACCTCTTGTAAGTGAAATAGAATATTTTTTCCTATTTTAAGTGCCCTTACTTTAGGAGTAGACTTTTCCACAGAATCTCTCTTTCTATTCGTGATGTTGAAAATATACCTATTATTTTGCACTATAACAACTGGTCCTAAGAAGGGATGCTGTGGCAGAACTACATGTTCAGAAGAGAATGCAATAATTGCTGGTGTATATCAGCTATAAATCAATTCTTTGAGGTCTCAGCTTTTCATTCGATCTGTTGATGCGTCATACTTACTTTCTACAAGCTCGGATACTTAGTTGCATGTGAGCGAAGATCTTATGGCCAGTAATAGAATTCACTCGAGCTTTTGAAGAAAACAAAGCATTAATTATAGCCAAATCTTGATGATATTAAAGTAAGATTGTGATAGATGCTTCGTTGCTGGAATTTTTCTTTTAAAATTGCAACATAAAAGTGTTTTTGAACGAATGGTTCATCTTTGTGATGGCCATTAGAAATTCTCGATAACCGGGGCGAACCAACTTTTTAGTTTATGGTGGGCAAAATTTTCATATAAATAGACTAATATTTAAAAAAATAAAATGAGGATATAATTCAAAGCAAAATTTGGTATTTTATTATGATAGATAAATTGAAAATTATTACAAGCTAAAATGGGATATTAAACAGGAAAAAGGAGTTGCCACAAATCTAAGTTTTATTGACTTTCTCAACATCATAACTCAGATTGCAAGCGATTAGAAGTTTGAAGCTAGGCAATTATTACAGGCAATTATAGGCATTGGGAAACGACCGAACAAAGTTTGTTGTTGCAACTCTAATCAATCAAACTCAAAAATATTTTTTGCGTTGGAGCTCGACACAGCTGGTGAACGTTTGCAACTGCGGGCCAAAAAATTTCTACTATTTTGTGATCTTTTTTTTCCCTTGGCTGGGCAAATTAGGATTACCGGTCGGAAAATAACTAAAATAACCTTAAACTATTTTATTAAAATATTCCGCCCCTGCTCGCTAATCACGCGAACAATGCATATTAAGCCCTTTGACAGTAAGCTGGTGATTATTTTTGTTTAATATTAAGCCTTTCTTTGATATTTAAATGCTATATAAGATAAAAATTCGCAAAAAAGATTGGATAAACTGCATTGCAAGTACGTTGAACATAATCATTTAAGTGAGAGAGATGCACAAATAATACAGCACTTCTTTTGCATATTATGCCACACATTAAGACTGCAATTTTCTTTTCTTCAAATAAAACAATTGAAAAACATTCCAGATTTAGCCCGAACAAAGCATTCATGCCTTCAAATATATTGTAGGCATGCCATGATTTAAGGAGGATTTCATAAATCTTCTAAATTCAGATTTCGAAAATCCTGAGGGGCCTAAATCCTGATAACTGCTTATTAACTTTCATGATAAATCCTATTAAATTTCGTGTGGCTATTTGGCTATAGAGCGAATTTAACAAGCGGACTCTTCCACCCGAGGCAATGAATTTCGTAAATACGGCAAAAAATAAGATTTTGTAAATCCGGAATTTAGCACGAATGGTTTTGCATTTTAAGCCTTTTGGCTGAATTTCTCTCAAATCCGGCCTAAATCCTGATATAAACAGCCCCTAAAAGCAGAACTTTTATTACGTTCTCTGACCGGACGTAGATCTACGTATGTTCGGTCAAAGGATTGTTACTCGATTTTTGCTCAGTATTTGGTCGATATTGCTAGGTATTGTTTGATAATAACGAGGAATACCACTATGGGAAGACCAATACCGAGTAATACCGAGCAATACCAAGCAATACGTATTACAAAAAAATATCGAGTTTTTCTAGAAAAAAACTCGGTATTTTTTGGTATTACTCGGTATTTTGTCTTCACATAATGATATTTCTCGTTATTATTAGTATTGCTCGGTATTTCTCGTTTTATGCCTGCGATCTTAGTGCTGACCGAACGTAGCTCCACGTGCGTTCACTGGACCAAATAAAAGTTCCTAAAAGCAGCCCACCTTACACAAACGAGGGATAGTAAGGGCGAGGAAATCAAGACCAGATCAAAAGGTTGATGAATCATATCAAACAATTTAATCATAAGAAAACCATATTATCTTTAAAAGAATGGCATAACTAAATTAATATTACAGGTAACCCAGATAGTTTGCAGGGGCATATTTACAGAAAGAAATTTAAACGAAAGCTCTTAAACAGTCAGTAAGGAAATATGGCCTTAATAAACAGGAACAACAATGCAGAAAAGTGCACTAGGCTTTGGTTCATTATATTACAAATTTACAGAGTTTGCTTCTGGCTGCTTGCCGTTGGTGCTTACAAAAGCATTAAAAGATGGAACACATCAACGCACTGCCCGTTCTTGCTATTTCCAGTCTTTGCCAAATTACAAGAGGCCTCCTCTTCAGAGTAATTTAAAAATTGCACGCCATGAAGTAGAGAAGACCACTGATGCCGCCCTAAGCAATGCTGGATTTTGATATATGCTATCAAAAAAAGAGAAATAGAAAAACGAAAAAAAAAAGGTAAGAAATATATATAATTGAGCTTTAAACAATTTAAAGGACATGGAATAATCATCAGCTATTAAAGCATTTTTAATATTATCAAATACACAACTTTTGGATTCAGAATGGAATTAAGGCTTTTTTTGGGATGGCTTTCTTCCTGCTTCTTAAAGCAGCTTTCTAGAAGAAAAAATTTAATTTTTGTACTAGAAAGCTGCTTTAAGAAGCAGTACGAAAGCAATCCCAAACGAAGCCTAAGTTTTGATGTTTCACAAAACGGTGGATTATGTCGGATAGATTGTAAAGCATTCAAGACCACCATGCAAGCTCTTTTTTGCTGAGCCATTGAGTAATAAATAAAAAATAAATGTTCAACTATGCATCTATATCCTGTCATGCCCTCAATTTAGTGAGCTATGCTAAAACCACTACAACTAAAAAGAAAAAAAAAAAAGCATTATAAATTTGACAGCCCAAAAGAGCAACCTGGTGGCCGTTGTATTGCATATTAATGGTTAAAAAAATAAGAATTATTAAGCTAGACTTTCATCATATGGAGTGTTATTGATGTGGGGAGAATAATGAAGAATCATCACAAGTAACAGCTCCTAAGAGCAAGAACACAAAGAATAGTACTTACTGTTAAATTTCAAAAATATCCATTCTTATATCATCTTCATACAGTTGTTTTATATATAATATACTTATAGAGCATTCTAGAAGGCTCAAGAAAACATATAGAAAAGATAATAAAGGGATAAACTATTCCTAAGACAGCTTTTGTGTTATGATGCATCGCATCATACATATATAGCATACATATACGATCACTCATCCTGATTCTATCCATCACATAGCCTTCAGATTGGAGGGAGTATGATGCAGTACATCTTAGCTAAAGAATTCCTTAGGAATAGTAGCTCTAGCTTTGTACCTGTTTTTCTGAAGTTTTCTAGGTATTTCTATTTTTATGTTATAAATGATAGTTATAGGATATAAAGGATGATATATGATGAATATAATAAATAAATAAATAAATGATGAATATTTTTGGGATTTAATAATATTTATTATTCATGGTGTTCTTGCTCTTAGGAGTAGTCTTCTTCAATGATCCCTCCACACATCAGTTGGTATCAGAACTAGAGGATCTGAGAAACCTGGATGAATGAAGCTACTTCAACCCTTGATGGCGATCAGGATTTGGATGTTTTAGGGAGACCATGGATTAAGGAAGACATACAACCCTTGATGACGATCGGGGTTTGGATGCTTTCTGAGCAAGTGCAAGCGAGCATCACAAGCGACCTCCACTAGCCCGCAACCATATCGGCGACTCTACCTCCACCAATTGGCAACCATACCAACAAATCAGCCTCCAACAGCAAACAACCATACCGACCAATAAATTCCCCACCGATTGGCCACTCCGCTCTAATTCCAACTTTCGCCCTCATACCCACAACACCGATCAAATCCAGCCGCTTGTCTCAATTCGATTCATCATATTGTCAGATAATGTACCGCCAGAAGCCGCACACACTCCGATTTGAGGCCTCGCCTGCACATCCGATCATCGCTCCCACGCTCAACCAACCACGCCTCGTTCCCGCACGTGATCGAACCTGCAACGGAACCGCCCGTTGTTTCCCTCCACTCCCGCACGTGATCTTCCGCCTTTGCTCCCGCACGTGACCCAAATCTGCGTGCTCAGCTTCGCATCCCGCATGCGCTCGTATTTGCTCTGACATCTCCCGCGACACTGCCCCGTGCTCCGGATTCTTCAGACAGGAGGAGTATATGATGCAGTGCATCTCAGCTAAAGAATTCCTTAGGAATAGTAGCTCTAGCCTGATACTTATTTTTCTAAAGTTTTCAATTTAGTTCTATTCTTAGGTTATAAATGATAGTTGTAGGAGATAGAGGATTATATATGATGAATATTTTTTAGATTTAACAATAAGTGTTCTTGCTCTTAAATGTTGTTACTTGTGATGATTCTACATTGATCTCATCACATCAATTGGTATCAGAGTCTCAAACCTCTGCTACATCAACCCTTGACGTCGATCGGGGTTTTAGATATTTTGGAGAGACAATGGATGAAGATTGGTTGTCGAGGATGTTCGAAGCCTCCACCAGCAACCATACCGTTAAATCGATCTCCGCCAGTTGGCAGCCATATGACGATTCGACCTGTACCGACAAGAACTACACCGTTGGACACTTCTCATAATTCAACTCTCCGCGACTCCCTAGCTCGCCTCCAATTTCAACTAACGGTTCACTCACCCGCATCCGCTTGACCTCTGCTGCGCTTGCACGTCGCGTCCGCCTGGCCTTCCTCGCACACTCGCGTCTGCCCATCTGCTCAAATCCCGCGGCCTGCATTCCGTGACCAACCTCGATTCTGTCTCACGTGACTTTGGCCTGCCACACCGACCTGCATCCATTTTACCCAATTCAACTCGATCCCCACACCGATTGGCACACTCCTCTCTCATCCCAACTTTCGCTCTCGTACCCACGGCCGATCAGATCCACCGGCACAGAGTCTACGCTTCCTCTCGCGACCATACCTGCAATTCCCAACTGAACCCTGCATCCTGGCCTTTGGCTCACGCTCGTGTCGCCTCTCGTCCCATTTTTTACACCAGAACGCTTCTGCCCCGTGCTCCAAAATTTTCAAAGATACGAGGAGTATAATGCGGCGCATTATAGCATAAAAGTTGTCTTAGGAAAAGTTTATCCCTTAATAATCCTTTCTACATTTTTTTTATAATCCTTTCTACATGTTTGCTTGAACATTCTAGAAAGTTCTATAGATATGTTATATATAAAACAACTGTACGAAGAATGAATATTTTTGGGATTTAACACTAATTACTATTCTTGATGTTCTTGCTCTTAGGAACTGTTACTTGTTATGATTCTTCATTGATCTCCCCACATCAATTATCCTTTTTTTCATCATGACCAGCTTTTCCTATGGAATCTGGTATTAGAGCTCTTACAATAAAAAAAAAAGAAGTTGAGCTTCATATTTTACATTCACCAATATAGGAACCATAACTCATTAAATTCAACAACCATTGTCAAACGATCTTTTTACGGAAATTTAATAAATATCCCAGATATTCTGATGAAACATTCCTAATTATCAATAGCACAAGTTCCTTAAACTTTATGAAAAGCTTGTGTACCTATATTTTTTTTTATTTGGGACAAAATAAAAAGATATTATTCCTGAAAAACACTTCTTAAGTAATGTTTTCCTCAACCTTGCTGTAAACTTTTTTTTTTTTTAATTCCTTATGCCTGATGTCGCATAAACTATCATAAAGTTACATGATTTTTTAGCCCTATAATTTTTTTAACAGTTGATCAAAGACTAATTAAGTTAATGTGTTATACTTTAAAACTATGGGAGAGAGTTATGACACAAAGGTTACGAAGTGATAATACTGTTTCTCAAAATCAATTTGGATTCATACCAGCTAGGTATATTATGGAAGCTATATATTTATTAAGAGGTTTGATGGTGAAGCATACAGAGAATAAGGAGAATCTACAAATGATATTTATTGATTTAGATAAAGCATATGATAAAGTTCCAAGAGAAGTGCTATGGAGAGTTCTAGAAAAGAAAGGGGTTAATAATACTTATATTCAAGTCATTAAGGAGATATGAATAGATGAGTTGTTACTTGTGTTCAAACATAAGGTGGTTTGACCAAGTATTTTCCTATTTTAGTTGGATTAATTTTAATAGTAATAGATCTAGTATGGGGATTATGACTTTGGGCGATCAAATCATTAATAAGAGTACACATTTTAGATATATTGGGTCTATTGTTTAGAGTGATGGTAGAATTCAAGTTGGATGGCTGAAGTGGAGGAATGGATCGGACTTGTTGTGTGATAGAAAAGTCTCTGTCAAACTTAAGGAAAAATTCTATAAGATGGTGGTGAGACCTACAATGCTTTATGATGCAGAAGGTTGGCCATTAAAAGAGATACATAATATTAAGTTAAAGTGTTACAGAGATGAGGATGCTCAAGTGGATGAGTGGCTTTAATCATAGAAATAGGATACGAAACGAGCATATACCTGAAAAGATTGAAGTAACTCCAGTGTTAGATAAGATTAGAGAGAGTCGCCTTAGATGATTTGGTCACATAAAACGACAGCATTGCAATGACATGGTTATGAGAGTAGATATATTAAAATTGGCTTATGATAAGAAAGGTAGAGTTAAACATACAAAGACTTGTTAAAAAAAATTAGAAATGACATTTCTTTATTAAATTAGAAATGACATTTCTTTATTAAATTTAAAATGGGAATTTAACACTTAACAAGATACAATGAAGAAAAAAAAATTCATGTAGCCAACCCCACGTACTGGGATAAAGGCTTGATGATAATGTTGTTATTGTTGTATCAAAGACTAACAAATGATTTGCTTTTTAAAGGCTCGAAAGAAAGTTCAAACATTCTATTCAAGTGGACATAGTCTAACTCCACTATTTCCACAACTATGGAATGGAAATTAAGAAGAACAAAACAAAACCTTTATCCCACTATGTGGGAAAGTCAAAAGAACAATGAAAGCAAAATATTAGACAAATATAAGTACATGAAGAAAATGTTCACAGAAATGTAAACATTACAACAATGTTTAAAATTGATAAATTGGGTATTGATGCATTTTTTGTTCGCGAGGCGAGACGTAAGCCTAAAAAAAATATTAAGTTAAAATAAATGTTAAATGTGATTTTTTTATATAATACCCAAATAATATGTTAAAGGATTGTCTATTAACTTTCTATTAAATTATCAGATAACAAATTGACATACATGTAAATAAAAAATTGTACAAGACGTAAAGTGACAAGTGATAAATTACGTGAAATGAAATTGAAATCCAAATATTACAAGAACAAAATAATATTAAATATAGGAATATATAAAAACATCATATAATATCAAGTTTAACTCCAAATTTCTTCCTTTTATGTTCTCTACTCATCCACACATTTAAATCCTAAAGAGATCTGAAATAGTTGACAAAAACTTAGAAATCATCTATACTGTCATCACTGGGGGGGGGGGGGGGTATTTAAGTCGTCATTATAACAAATTAGACTCTCCCCTACCTCATCCTATGGAGTTCAATGCCTCCCAATTTATTTCTTCTTCATTTATTTATGTCATCTTCTCTTTCATAAATATTTCTCATTAACATAAATATAAGATTAATACTTTAAAAATTTTAGAGAACGTGGTGTGGTGGTGTATGGGTTTCAAGTGATCCCCGACAACTGCTATGATGGTGCTGACTGAGGGCTGGAGGTCAAGGCAGTTCAAAGGAAGTTGTTGTAGCTTGGTGGTGCATTAAAGCTTGATTTGTTTAGGGCTTTAGTTTAGGATTTATATAAGTTTTAATAAAATATATATAAATAGGACGATGAGTAAGCAACATGCCAGTGAGGCGTGGCATGCCTCATAAAAAAAAAGTTTGAGATGTAAGCCTCAATGCGTTTTTCACTGGAAATTGTGCTGAGAAGGGCCTCAAGACGAGCCTCATTTTGCGCAATTTTAAATAATGCATTATAGTATCTAGACTTCAGAATATATATAAACTCCAACACTAAGCATCATCATCATCATTAACCTTATCCCATTACCTGAGTTTGGGACTAAGAATCCCCCTCTTTTCTTCATTGTTGTTAAATGCTACATGAGATGTCAATTTTGTTATGCGTACATTTGCATGGCCTGTAATCATATTAGCATTGATCTATGATTTTTATCTTTACAATTCTTGCATATTAATTCCGTTTATTCATATTATTTTGTACATAGAAACACCATCATAAAACGGATTTAGAAAGGAGGGCAGATATTATTTACCCAATAGCTGTAGCACTCCAAGATGCCACGTTATAAATAACTTTGCTACCATCCCAAGCCTTTTGAAGTCTGGTCTTTTTCCTTTTCCCAGAGAATGTTTTGCAAAGAGCTGGTAAACAAAGATGGGAAATCCTGGCATCAGACATTGCCATATCTAAGCATGAAAAGTCAGGAATAAAGATGAAGTAAACTCACCTTCTTGAAGTTGGTTTGGAGTCAACTCCTGTAAAATAATAATATAACCATAAGTCACCATACCATCACACCGTCTAATGAGTCTATACCTTACAATGAGTCTATATATATATATATATATGAACAAATAAAATTCCACGAAAGCATTTAGAAAATGTCTCAAATTCAGCCAATATGTATTTACAATATTTAGCACCTTATAAAGAAATATACTTTGCTAGAACAAGCATGGTTAAGATCACTGTGATAACGTCCATGAGCTTTTTCCACTTTATTGACCTTGCAACACTAGCAATCCAGATCACTCCCTCCACATTCAGCTCATTTACTAATTACTAGGAACTCAATAAGGCATATATTCAATAGCAATGAATTCAAATATCCTGTCCAACATCATAATCGGACCAACCATGCTTTAGCAAGCAACAACAACAACAACATCAAGCCTTTATCCCACTACGTGGGGTCGGCTACATGAATCCTTTTTCTCCATTGTGTCCTATTAAAAGTCAAATTCAAACCAACCATGCTTTAGCAAGGAAACATAGAATTTTTTTCCCACACAAGGACCCACAAAACATATCGGGTTGTAAAGAAGCATTATTTGTAGCCTTGTATCATTTTTAATGGCTTTACTTTTTTTTATGATCTTATTTTAACATCTTACTTTGAAGTTAATGTGTTACTTATTATTTCATATTTTTTTATTATTTTAAAGGTTTAATTTTGAGGTTTATGTCTCAAAATTTCTCAAGGCTTTCACGTCAACATACAAAACAAAAACGTCTTAATACCCAATTGCATAATTTCAAATCTTGGATAAGACCAATATAGTTTTATCACAAATAGTGTTGCTCATCAACATAGTGTATTTAAATTCAACTTCCATGAAGATAAAAGCACCTCTTCCACTAGTTCTAGAAAAATTTTTATTTATTAAATATTCTCTCTTCTCATAATTGATATTTTCTTGCTTTCAACAACTAAAAATTGCTATTAGTAAATGTATCATTATATTTGTTGAAATTATAACCTAATATGGTTTAAGTTTGATTAATCAAATGACTATTGAATGCTCTAATTAGTAAAACTGTCATTTTGCTTTGCACTTTATACATAGAAGAAACGAGATACCATTCCGCAATACGTTGCAATTAGCACTTTAAAAACATTGACCTGTTGTTGAATGCATGAGCAAGAAAAGGATGAAGCTACTAGCATCAAAAAGCAAATTGCCTAGCTTAAATTTTGTGTATGTTGGCTCCAGTGAAAATCGTGTTTTCAAGAAGCTACTTGAAGGATTCCTAACAAAGATAAGCTTAAGCTTTTGTATGCAGATATACCTTATTTCATCTCTTGGAGGTTTGCTGTATTATGCCAACATTCATTGATGCTTCAACTTGAAAGATATAATTTTATTTCCTAACAAATAAATTTGATATGTTCATTAATTAAAAAAACAAAAAAACTAGAGAATGAATATGGTAATAAGTTCAAGTGCTTGAGGTCTGAGAATGAAGGTGATAATACAACAAAAAATCTAAGGTTTTATATACAACAAATGGAATTAGAAGGTAGAGAACTATCCCATAAGCATCACAATAGAATGGAGATGCAGAGCATATGAAAATGTCTCAAAATGAATGTATAAGAGCATAAGATTACATGTTGAATTTTCTTGAATTTTTTTGCAGGCAAACAACCTACCTGATCTACTGGGACCATTTGTTCCTTTAGATGGTAAGCTTCCAAAAGAAGCTTTGACTAGTAAAGAGGTAAATCTCTTAAACCTAAAAGTGCTTAATTCATATATGCACTTAGACACTAATAGCAAAGATAAATCGGATCCAAGTCTTGGAAGTGTTCACAAATTAGCTATAGCAGTGATGATTTGATAACCGCTTTCAGGATCAGAAAATAGAAATATCATTAGAAGTAAAAACATTATATTTAATGAAAATGTTATTTATAAAGAAAAAGATGTCATAGACCTAACAATGCATAAGAGGATGTTCATAAGAATGAGTATACTGAGCTAGAAGAGATTACTGAAGGAAAAAGTGCAATCAACTGTGAAAAGAAGATACAAGTGGAATCAAAACCAACTACAGTTGTGTTTAAGATCATAAGATCCAATTGAATATCTAAAGCTACTGAGCAATGTTCTTCAACATTGTATATTTTATCGTTGATTGATGGTGATGAGCCAGAGTGCTTCGATGAAATAATGCACAGTGATGATTATATCAAGCGGTATAAAAGCAGAAGTTATGACTAGGATTGATTGATTCATGCAGCATGTGTCTCACATAAGTCTCGGGACCTTCGCCCCTAGTAATATGAGGTTCAATAGATAATAACTCTTACAATAGTACAATGTAGTTACATGGACTCTTTTTTTTATTATTATTCTGGTTTTTTTTAGTTACATGGACTCTTGTGCATGATACTTGATGATGTTGAAAAATAATTATATTTGAGATGAAGTTATGGTTGATGCAGGGAACTCTCACATAAGAGAAAATAATTTGGACATCCGACCGTCGATGATATTCAAAGGAAGAGTCGAAGATCGATGGTCGAGATCACTCCGTTTTACTTTAATTTATTAATTGTATTTTGATTTAGTTTTGCAATTTTTCTTTTTTTACCCTTTTTTAAGTCTTGTCTTATGTAAGACTAAGGGGCAAATTTGTCTTTTAGTTTTTTTGAGGCCTATATATAGAGGCCCCTTCTCTTGTATTAGGTATGATGGAATTATAATAAAAATTTGTATTCTGCACTTATGTTCTTTTGAGAGGACGTTAGTAAAATTCCTATGGGAAGAAATCGGAGTTTTCACCAGCCACAGGATGGGTCCAAGCTCGTGGCTCGAAGTCTCTTGGAGAAGGGAAACATATCACCCGTCAGTCTTCGGAAGAGTCAAAACTCGCAGTTTTGTCTTCTTTTTTCTTATTATTATTCTCCTTATTTTCCTAACCGCCACTTCCCCATCTCTCTTTCTCCTATTGGCCAAAAACTCCACCGAAACCCTAGGCCAAAAGACACCCAACCGCCGGCCCAATCCCCTTCCCAAAGCCGCCAGCCATCATCCATCCCTTGGCTCCAAGATTCAAAATCTAGCATTCAAATCCTTTCCTAAATTAGCTCCCTTTAATTTTGGAAACTATTTAAATTCATATTCAATTGAATTTGAATTTGAATTTTACTTCCTAAATGAGGAAAACTATTTTAGGGAAGTCCCTCAAATCATGCAATTTTGAATTTTAAATAGGAGTTGATTTAAATTCACTTTCCTATTTTAAGATTCTAAATATAGCCGCCCTTAACCCCTCATATCAATCACCCATAATAATGCTAGCTGCTGGTCCTACCCCCCTCCTATTTTCCTCTTTCCCTCCACTTTTCAAATTCATTATTGAAGGCATTCCTTATTCAATGCATCTTAAGTTTGAAAAGTTTTTAAATTCAAATTTAAATTAATTTGAATTTGAATTCTTTCTTAAAATAGGAAAAATTATATTAGGAGGCTTTCCTTAATTCTCCCAATTTGAATTTAATTAAAGACCTGTTATAATTCCCCTCTCCTTATCTTAATAATTCAAGTTTGGAAATTCCTTAAGTCCACATTCATCGTATATAGACACATTCATCGTATGTGGACACATTCACCGTATGTGGACACATTCAACGTATGTGGACGCATTCAACGTATGTGGACGCCTTCCCTTTTTCCCCTCTTTTGGTTGACCCCTTCGTTCTACATCAGTTTGGTATCATAGCATGGTTGCCCGTGACGCGAACTCGACGGAGTCGAGCTCTTTTCCACCCCGGGAGAATAATGCGGACATCCGACAGTGGACGATATTCAAAGAAAGAGTCGAAGATCGACGGCCGAGATCACTCTATTTTATTTTAGTTTATTAATTGTATTTTGATTTAATTTTGCAATTTTTCTTTTTTACCAGTCTTGTCTTATGGAAGCCCAAGGAGCATATTTATCTTTTAGTTTCTTTTGAGGCCTATATGTAGAGGCACCTTCTCTTGTATTAGGTATGATGAAATTATAATAAAAATGTGTATTCTGCATTTGTGTTCTTTTGGGAGGACGTTAGTGAGATTCATATGGGAAGAAATCAGAATTTTCACCAGCCGTATGATGGGTCCGGGCTCGTGGCTTGAAGTCCCTTGGAGAAGGGAAACGTATCACCTGTCAGTCTTCGGAAGAGTCCTAGTCTCGCGATTTTATCTTCTTTTTTTAATTATTATTCTCCTTATTTTCCCAACGGCCACTTCTCCATATCTTTTCTAATATTGGCCTAAAACTCCACCCAAACCTAAGGCAAAAAGACACCCAACCGCCGGCCCAATCCCCTTCCCAAAGCCGTCGGCCATCATCCATCCCTTGGCTCCAAGATTCAAAATCTAGCATTCAAATCATTTCCTAAATTAACTCCCTTTAATTTTGAAAAATATTTAAATTCATATTCAATTGAATTTGAATTTGAATTTTACTTCCTAAATGAGAAAAACTATTTTAGGGAAGTCCCTCAAATTGCAATTTTGAATTTTAAATAGGAGTTGATTTAAATCCACTTTCCTATTTTAAGATTCTAAATATAGCCACCTTTAACCCCTCATATCAATCACCCATAATTAAGCTAGCCGCCGGTCCTACCCCCTTCCTATGTTCCTCTTTCCCTCCACTTATCAAATTGATTATTGAAGGCATTCCTTATTCAATGCATCTTAAGTTTGAAAAGTTTTTAAATTCAAATTTAAATTAATTTGAATTTGAAATTCTTTCTTAAAATAGGATGAATTATATTATGAGGCTTTCCTTAATTCTCCCAATTTGAATTTAATTAAAGACCTGTCATAATTCCCCTTTCCTTATCTTAATAATTCAAGTTTGAAAATTCATTAAGTCCACATTCATCATATATGGACACATTCATCATATGTGGACACATTCACCGTATGTGGACGCCTTCCCTTTTTCCCCTCTTTTGGCCGACCCCCTCCGTTCTACATCAGAAAATTATTAAGACGTGGGAGTATTGAATTTAGTCTCATATGGGATAGGTGAAAAAAATTTTCGTGTAGGAATACCATGTAGTTAACCCCCTGTGTGTGTGTGTGTTTGTTTAGCATGCTCCAACTTTAAGATTTCTTGCATTTCCTTCTTAATAAAAAAAGGCAAAGTAAAGAGGGCAAGAGGTAGGGAAGGTGATGAGGGAAAATCCAAACCCAACTATTTTCTTTTAAATAATATCCAATCGCCTAAAGGTAAAGATGATTTCTTCATCTTCCGCTTCAATTATGAAATCCCTATTTCACTTTTCTCTTTCAGGATTCCAATCATTATTATGATGTTTCAGTTGATGCGGACATGAGGAGGGGGTGATCCTCAGTAGTTTTCCGCCTTAATAGTCCATAAGATCAATATTTGTTTAGATGTACTCATTTTAAGGTAGTAAAATGTTATTGGCTGAAGGAAAGTTTTTGAACCACACGGGTATTATAAAATTTAGTTAGTCAGTCATCAAAAATGTTTTTCCACCTTGGAGAGAACTTTCTTATCATATTTTTGGAATGTTTTTGCAAACAGTGAGTTATAATGCTATTACAAGAGAGCAGCTTATTTTTCTTTATTTCAATGCATTAAAAGTGAAACCGATTGTTCTTGGAGAAAAGCATATCCAGGAAATAATGAATATCTAAAAACAAAAAGATTAAATTTATGACTAATAACAACTAGCAGCATAAGATCTTTAGTCCAATAGCACACAATTATTTATGTAGCACCACTATAAAACAATTTATCTATTTATCCTACAGTTAATTAACAAAAAAATACATATATGTTAATTAAATTAATAAGATAATTAATGGGTTACTTAATCAATACAAAGTTTATTTGATCATAAACAAATTATCATATCATAGTGTCAATGTATAGCACACCAATTGGATCAAGAAAATAAAACTAATGATTCAATAACAAGAGCCTACATAAGAACCTATGAAAATGTCAAAACAAAAGCCCAATCACGGCCCATCAAAAAAGCCAACTAAAATAATAATAATAATAATAATAATAATTTTAATATTTAAATTAATTAAGATCTAGAAATTTGATTTTTTTTTTTTTTTTTTTTGAAAATTTTTATGGGCTAGCCACTCAATAAATGTTAGAAAAAAAAAAGTTATGAAGATGGTTGGCACATTCCTCCATTAATAACCACTCAACTCCTTTTCCCTCAAAATTTTCATCTTCTCTTTTGAATGAAAGTAACTTAAGAGTCAATGTAATTCATACAAATAGGGCTAGTACAATTTAGAATTTACCAACTTTGGAATGACTAAAAAACTATTGTAAATTTTTTTCTTATTCAATTTGTGCTTTATAGCCTATCTTGACCATGATTATTCATCTTTTATATTTATTGCTACTTTCTTAAATCTTCTTTGAAAACTTTCTAACAGCTTCCTCTACAACTTAGCCATCTACCAACATCAATCATTCACAGCTCAAATCATCAAAATCAATGCAAAAGCTACTTGAAAACACCCAGCCTAAATTAGGCTCTTTTACATCTAGTTTTATTCTCCTCCCCTCTATAAGCCCTTAAACCTTATTAAACTCTACCAAAAGCTGGAAATCATAACTTCACATCTTAAACTAGCACTCCATATTCGTTTCCCTCCATTTAACCTTAATTAAACCCATCCCCTAAAGAGTTAAACCAATTCCACCTAAATAGAGCTAGTATTGACATTCTTTTCACCATGCACCACAAAACCCCTAGTTATTTCACTATAAACACTAGATCACATCTCCGCATCCTAAATTAATCTTCCATAATTATTTTTAGCTAACATTCTATTTTAAAGACTCCCATCACCATGAAATTTGGTATCAGAGAGACTGTTATCACCCTACTCTATTTTCATATATACATATGCTATATCATTGAAAAAAAAAACTCACTCTATTTTCATAATATTGCACCCGAAGAGCATGCTGATGAATTGCTTCCTCTTATAGACATTCAACATACCATTAACTTCAAAACCAACTCCAAACTTCTCAATCTTCATCACTATAGGATGAACCCCACTAAGCATGTTCAGATAAAAAGATAAGTTGAAAAATTATTGAAAAAGAATTTTGTTGAGGGTAGTCATAGACCGTGTGCAGTATTAGCTTTTTTAACAACTAAGAAAGATGGAGCATGAAGAATATATGTTGATAGTTGAACAATAAATAAAATCATTGTCAAATATAGGTTTCCTATTCTCCAATTAGATGATATGTTGGATTTAATCATAAGGGTAGTTTTTTTTTTTAATTGATCTGAAAAGCAATTATCACTAGATTTGAATTCGATTTGGAGATAAATAGAAAAGTAGAAAACTGTTTTTTGGACCTCTAATAAACTTATGAATGACCTATCATGCCCTCTAGATTTTTAAAAGGTCCTAGCATATTCATGAGATTCATGGATATTGTACTTAAACTCTACATAGAATAGTTTTTGTAGTGGATTTTGATGATATTTTGATTTCTAGCTTTAGTGAAAATGAACATCTACACCTCCAGCGAGTCTTTAAACTTAAGCAAGAAAAAACTATATTAATTTAAGAATAATTTCTTTCTATAAATTTAGGTATTTTTTTTACAATTTATCATGTGTTGTACTGAATTTAAACCCAACCTTTCCAAAATTGCAGACATAACATGGGCAAGAAAGGAAGATAGATCATCACGTTCACTTCAAAACGAAAGTGACGAAACTATCAAAACTCTACTTCTCATGAAGCAGTCGAAGCCTACACAGGCTTGAAAGGTAAGATGGACGACTGTTACCTCACTACTAAAAACTCGTCCTGACATGAAGCGAAGTTGAAGCAGGCGAGGCCGAAGTAGTGTACATGAAGAAAAACGAGAGAGCACTACCTTTGTTGCGAGCTATAGAAGGGGGCAAAGATTGGAACAAATGTTTCGAAATCAATGAAACCCTAAATCTAATAAGTGCACTCGACTCTGCTAAGCTAAAAAATTAATTGAATAGCGACAGCGTCTCAAACTGCCACGAGGCTTACACCTCAGTGACAAACATCGTAAGCCTCGTCCAAACATACAAGGCTTAAGCTTCGAGGAGTATGCCTCAAACGCTTTTTTTAAACCATGTCAAGAAGTTTAACTTTTTATTTTGGATAACAAATATGGGCTGGCCATTTAATTAATATTAAAATATAAAAATAATATAATGAGGGGATTGGCACAATTCTCCATTAATGATTGCCCACCTCATTTTAGCCTCTAAAACTTTCCATTTCTTTTTTGAATGAAGACAACTTAAGAGCCAATGTAATATCGATAAATAGGATTGGTAAATAATGGAATTTTTAGGTTTAGAATGATAAAAATTATTGGATAAAGTTATTCTCTCTTGATTAGTGGTCAATAGCCTGCCATGACCAATATTAATGGAATTAATTAGTTATCTTTAATGCCTATTACTACTCTTCTTAAATCTTCTTCTAAATCTCTCTAACAACTTCCTCTACCTTAGGCACCACCTCCTAAGACTAGCATTCACAACTCAAATCATCAAAATCAACACAATTCTCACTTAGAAGCTTTCAACCTAGATTAAGCTACCTCGCACCTAGTCTTGTTCTCCATCCCTTCATAAGCCTTTAAACATTATTAAACTCCACCAAAAGCTATAAATCATAGCTTTATATCCTAAACTAACCCTCCACATTCATTTACCTCAATTTAACCTTCATTAAGCCCATCCCTTAAGGAGTTAAACCAAATCAGCTCAAACTAGTCTAAATCAAGCTTAATCTTGATTTTCATTACATCATACATCTTAAAACCCCTAATCATTTTACTATAAATTCCAAATCACATCTCCACATCCTAAATAAATTATTCATAATTATTTCCAACCACCAATCTAAGCCTCCCACCACCATCAATAGATGTCTAGGATTTCCTAATGCCAATCTATAATGATATGCTATAAGTCATGCATACATCCCTTGCATATTTTACAAATTCTTAATTTTTATAACAACCGATTCTTAATAAAAATTAAAAATATGAAGAAGATTGCTATAAATGATAATTTCTTGGGTATCTGCAAAAAATAACATGAAAATTATACATTTGATTAAAAGCCACATTGCAGACAAAAATTAGATTTTACAATATTTCATAAAATTTATTCACGTGAAAAGCAATAATAGGAATTAGATAATATAAATAAAAATGATGAGATGTCACCAAAAAGTACTAAAATTTTCGAGAGCCAGCTTAGACTTTGGTATAAAAGAACACCTTGCATTTTGAAAACTATTGCGGACATTCATTCAGACTAAGGCCTTATAAAAAGCAATTGTATTAGGATCATTAGACTCCAATATTATGACCCCATGAAATGAGATGAAGATTTGATGTCAATGTTGTTGTTGTCATCATCTCCAACATTGAGCCAAGGCTCAAAAATCAACATATAGCAAGTTAAGGATTCTACCTAGATACAATAAACTTTGTTTAGTTAAGAATTTTAAACCTCAACTACATAAGTGCAAGGCCTCAAAAACAGAGTCCTGGCATGCCTAAGGTCCTAGCTTTCAATCAAGAATCCACAACCTATGCTATCAAATTTTCTTGAGTCAGCCAAAGCCCACACTGCGAATAATAACACCATCAACCTTCCCTTCTTTGGGAAGCACTTTGGATGAGGTAAATTATGGTTGCTAATCAGAAATTCTTCATGCCACAGATGAGGTTCTATGATAACCAAAGAATCATAACCTTATATACCTTAAAAAATAGAACCAAAGGATCTTGACAAAGTTAATTACTTTTTCACCAAATTTGTTCCTCAAATCTTGCATAGCCAGCAATCACCCGATATATTGAGTGGAGCGACCTCATTAAACAAGAATGCTCTCAACCCTAAATCTAAATAAACCCTAACAAGATTTAGCAAAAATCTAGTTAATCGCAAACTCAATCCACCTCAAGAGAAAGATTATTCTCGAGTTCTAATGGGCTCTATGTTCATTTGCTATTTCTTAAGTGATTATAATTTAATGATGGTCAGCACAAATTTTTTTCAGGGAACTAGACAAAAACTTAGCTCACACTTTTCACTATATTCAATGATAACGGTGTATAAAGTAACTTTGAATGGAATCATCACAGAAACAGAGACACCAAACAGAACTAATATAACAATTCAGTGAATACTCATGTGCAGCACCTTGCTTTGCTACTGAGATGCAATGTACAAAAAAGGACTAAAAAGTGCCTAGATTTCAACTAGGGATTAGAGTGACTTACTTTAGAATCTTTCAATGATAGAAGGTAAGCAGCCATGAAGCAAGCAATTCCATCCACTATCTCCTCTTGTCTAACTAGAACATAACTATCTTCATCTGATTCATTGTCAACAACAATCTGTTTATCATCCCATAGATCTTTTGGAGTAACCATATCCCATGATGCACTATCATCTGCAGAAATTTAACAAACTCAGGATTCCAACTCATGACAACAGAATTTCTTGCTTAATCCTGTTTTAATTGGTTAATCAAATGTTTATTACAAACACTATGTACCACAAACATCGGGACAAACAGACATATGGATGCTCCCAAGCTTTTCAAGAAAGGCCGGTGATTCAACCCTGGACTTGACAAGATTGCATAGCTGCAAACAAAAATGAACCAAAGGATCAATTGACGTTTTCTTCTGAAATGAAATTTGGCACTGAGATAATTGATATTATTGATAATCATTTTTTCACACAGTTGTCATTTTACAACCATCCTATGCCTGTAAAGAAAAAGGTGAACTACTACTGGAAGAGTCCTTTTGAAGCGCACAATTTTTTTCCAATTACATAGACCTAAAAGTACATTAAATTCATTTAGAGTTAAAATATTGATATGTTCTTAATTAGATGAGAAACATGAATTTATGTATTTATTCCAATTTTTACACTTTTATAGTATACAATTTCCCCTCAAAAAGTACATAATTATTAACTATTTAATGATAACTTGAGGATGATTAACTAATCCATATCTCAAATGGAACTTAAGAAACACTTTGCGTGTTCACCAAGGCGATCTCCTGAAAAATAATAATTTCCTGTCTTAATCCACAACAGGATGCATATTTCATAATTCTTGATAATATTTTAGGCCTGTATCAAACATGAAAAAATAAGTTATATATATTATCAATTTTTTTATGAGAAACTTTTTGCTCATGATTTCAATCAAATTTGATAAAAAAGACATCTCTTGGTGAAGGGCGTTACCCTAGGCATTCATTTATAACAACTGATAAGTTATCATTAAGTTTTTTACCTTAAATCAAGATCAAAGGTTTAGATCTTAATCTGAATACAAAATTAGGGCTGCAAGCGAACCAGGCGTTCGACGAGCTACTCGTTGTTCGGTTCGATTAAAGCTTGTCTGCGATCATTTAATTAATTAAACAAACAAACTTGAACAATATTTTAAATACTCGATTCTTAAATAAACAAACTTGAACACTAATGTGTTTGGCTCATTTATGTTCGCGAACAACACAATTTGAAGCTCGTGAACAAGCTCGACATTAAGCTCGATAAAAGCTCAATTCGTGTTTGATTTTGAACTTGTGAATAAGCTAGATAAAAGTAATTAACATTTAGTTATAGAATATGCAACATGTAAGCTTCATTTAAAAATATATTCATATTGATTAATGTTGCTTTTATTATAAATGTGTTTGGTCATAGATATGTTCATGAACGTGTTTGTTTGATAGTTTAAAAAAATTCGTTAAATATGTTCTCGAACATGCTCGATGTAATCGTTTGTTAGGAAGCTTGATAAAGCTTGTTTATTAAGTTAATGAACATCTAAAAATAGAACTCATTTATAGCTCGTTCATGCTTGTTTGTTTAAAGCTCGATAAGAACTAAATGAACCGAACATGAACTGAACATGAACCGAACATGAACACTCATTGATTTAAATGAACCAAACATGAACACAAACAATAAAACTCGAACAAACATGAACCAAACTTGAACAAGCTGATATTAAATGAACACAAACATGAACACTCACATACTCGGCTCGGCTCGGTTCGTTTGCAAGCCTATACAAAATTAATTACAATTAACATTGTGAAAAATGAAAATTATAAAAAAGGGTAGTTTCCCTCCCTCTTTCTTCATGCGTGCACAAACTAAAAAATTGCATAGATAGATAGTGAAGTCATCAAAAGGAACGGACGAAAAGTTCTCTTTCAAGTGGTCTCTGGTGAATTGTTTTTTAACCCTTCCCTTTGCTCATATGCTACCATATATTGATTTTCTTTCGCGCCATAAAAAACAGTCCTTTTGAATTAAAATATTAATCCTTGTAGAAAATTTCTTTGGAAGTAAGTGCCTTTCAGTTGTGGGAACGAACACTTAATAAATTCTAGTGGTGGCTAGCTCAAAATTCCTAAAGAGCAGGTGTTCGCTCAGGAAAATAGACACGAACCTCGCTCTCACAAGCTTAAGGTTCTTATTTTTCCAAGGTAGATTGAATTTAAAATTAACTAGATTTTCCCTCAGAATAATGTCAGAGTTTATTTAGATTTGGGTCCTACTTCCTATGAGCGCAAGCCCTTATAGTTAATTACCCCTTCTAACGCGTAGAAAAGCATTCTCGATTAAGGATGAAATTATATTTAGTATGTGCATAAAGTGCAGATATGTGTGCAACAATGTGTGAATGTTCTAAACCCTGATTATGGGAGATGAAGGTAGAATCGATCAAGATCTCATGGTTCTCGTCATCTCGGGAATACCGTAGGGTTCAGTCTACCAATATCAGCGATCATTGATCGTAGTGTTCAGAGGATCTGATTAACAGCCATGGGTTGCCTACTTTCAGGGATCCCAAGTAAACTGAAGTGGATATATATTCAATATTTAGCTTGATTAGGGATTTATGTCTCTATTTAGAAGTTGTCCATAATTCAAATTTAGAATTGGGTCATATAGCCCCCATTTAGGAGTTGCTCGTGTGAGTGGATTTGGGTAGGGGCTTACGGATTTGATGCAAGCAGAAAATTAGAAAAACTCTAATTTTTTGCAAGCAAGAGAAACACTTCCTAGGATAAAAAGAAATTACATAGAATACTCAAACTACAACATAAAATGACACTTAAACCAAAAACAACTTCACTTTTATAAAATAAAAGGACTTACAAACTTTGACGCTTACAAACACAAAATAAAGACACCTAAAGAAGCTTGCATTCATCGAGAAGAAAGATACAGGTGGGGTCGGACTTGCGGATAGAAGGAGATAAAAAGCCTTAGATGAAAGGGAGGACAAGGTCGCAAGCTTTCCTAGAGGAGAAGAGAAGCACGGAACAAGCTCGCAAGCTTTTCCAAAGAAAGAAGAAAAACCCTCAGGTTTTTATTTCCAAAAATCCCCACATAATCTCACTTTTTTCTTTACCCAAACACCTTATATTTGTAGAAGACAAAGGGGAGCCAAACAGCCAACTTCCACCTCCAACCAAACCAATCAGGTAAGGGGAAGAGAAAGACTAGCAGTCAACACAAAACAAATCCCAAAGACAACACAGGAACTGGGTAGGAGAAGCCACGGCCCGAAAAGCCAACACAAAAACCGAGTAAGAGAAGCCATGGGAAAGCAGCCATGGGGAAAACCGAAAAGGCAACCAGCACCCAGCATCAAGTCACGGGAACAACACAAGAAAAAAACTGAGGAGATACAAGAAGGGGAAGAGGCAAAGGCAGCCAAGGGAAAGTAGCCAGGGAGCAAACCGAAAAGGCACAAAGAAGGGGAAGAGGCAGCCAAGGGAAAGCAGTCAGAGAGCAAACCGAAAAGGCACAAAGAAGGGGAAACCAAAGAGCCAAAGTAAGAGGAAATGAATCTAATTAATTGAATTAATGAGCTGATTAGATAGTAATTCCTCATTAATGAGCTGACTTAAGTAGAAACTTACAAAAAAATAAATCCCAACTTTTTTTGACCCCCCTGCCTACATCAAGATTTTATTTGAAAGTAGCCCTAATAACGATTTTACGACCTCTATTAGAAGTGGCCCAAATAGTGGGTCTTACAACTTAGCCCTATAAACTAAGATGCCCAATGATTTTGGATGTTCAAACAGGTCTTATGACTTCTGAATTTAGAAATTGCTTGACGACTAATCTTACGACCTAGCCCTGTAAGCTAAGTGGCACATATAGTGGGTCTTACAACCTAGCCCTATAGACTAAGATGCCCGGAGAGGGGTTTAGAGTTATGTTATTTATAGATATTTTCCTCCGAAGTCAAACTTATAGCTTATATCAGATTATTGGAGTGTTTCAAATGTCCATCACTTCACATAATAGATTTGTCTAGTGAAATTGTCACTAGTATGATTTATTTTTTTAATATTATTTTTTTTTTTTTTTAGGATTCCCTACTTCCATTAGAAGCGACCTATAGGGTTTAGGTTAGCAAGGACATAGCTTTACACACTTCACTGTTTTGACAACAATGTTAGCGTCTTGTTTTGCCAACTTTGTTTCAGTACTAGCTTGCAAACATTATTTGACACTTATTAGCCAATAGTTATTGTTTTGTGCTCGTAGTAGTGCTTGTAGCTTTTCAGCTTTAGTAATAGCTTTATTTTTTCCAGCATTAATTTTATTTATTATGTGCTAACTTTTGTCTACTTATTTGCAAGTTCTCGTGAAAAACGAAAGTGTTGAATTATAGAGTAATAAGGAGAGTGTTAGTAAACTATTTTTTAAGAATAAAGATGATGCACAAAATTGTGTGAATTATAGAGGAATTAAGTTAATGTGTCATACTTTAAAACTATGGTAGAAAGTTATGGAGCATAGGTTACGACATGATAATAATATTTCTCAAAATCAATTTGGATTCATGTCGGGTAGGTCTACTGTGGAAGCTATATATTTATTGAAAGGTTTGGTGGAGAAGTATAGAGAGAATAAGGAGGATCTACATATGATATTTATTGATTTAGAGAAAGAATGTGATAAAATTCCAAGAAAAGTGCTATGCAGAGTTCTAAAAAAGAAAGGGGTTAATCATGCTTATATACAAGTCATTAAGGACATGTATGCAGGAGCTGTTATGTTCAAACACAAGGTAGTTTGACCAAGTATTTTCCTATTTTTGTTGGATTACATCAATGATCGGCCTTAAGCCCATATCTTTTTGCTTTAGTCATGAATGTTCTCACTAAACATTTGCAAGAGGTTATACCCTAGTGTATGCTTTTCGCTGATGATATTATTCTTATTGATAAGACTAGAGAGGGTGCTAAAGGTAAACTAGAACTATGGACATCAAACTTATAGTATAAAAGTTTTCATTTGAGTAGATCTAAAACTGAATATATCAAGTGTAATTTTAGTAGTAATAGATCTAGTATGGGGACTGTGACTATAGACGATTAAGTCATTAATAAGAGTAGACATTTTAGATATCTTGGGTCTATTATTCAGACTGATGGTGAAATAGATGGGAATATTGTTATTAGAATTCAAGTTCTATGGTTGAAGCGGAGGAATGTATCGAGGGCTTGTTGTGTAATGGAAAAGTCCCCCTAAAATTTAAGGAAAAATTCTATAAGATGGTGGTGAGACCTGCAATAGTTTATGGTGCAGAATGTTAGCCATTAAAAGAGAAGCATAATATTAAATTAAGTGTTGCAGAGAGGATGCTCAAGTGGATGAGTGGCTTTACTCTTAGAGGCAAGATACGAAATGAGCATATATGTGAAAATGTTGGAGTAGCTCCAGTGGAAGATAAGATTATAGAGAGCCGCATTAGATGATTTGGTCACATAAATTGGCTGCCTTCCGATGACCCGGTTAGAAAAGTAGATGTATTAGATTTTGCTTATGTTAAGAAAGGTAGATGAAGACCTAAAAAGACTTGGTTAGAAAATATTAGAAATAACCTTTCTTTATTAGATTTAAATGAGAATTTGATACTTAACATAATACAATGGAGAAAAAAGATTTATGTAGCCGACACCACGTAGTGGAATAAAGGCTTGAAGATTGTTGTTGTTGTAGATATAGTAAATATGTTTAATATTATATATTAATTTTGTAAATTTAAAATTTAAAATTACCTAAGCCTTAATTATCAAGGCTCACAAATCTTCAAACTTATGCTAAAATTAAGATGAGGTGTGTCTTGAGGCGCGTTGCATACCCACTAAGATGTAAGCCTCATTTGGTAGGCATGAGGTGTATGCCTCATTGCCCTTTTTTTTATTAAATTGCATCGAGGCAAGCCTCTAATAGCATGATTTTAAACCATTTAGAATGTAGTACCATCCCATGTTATTAATCTTAAGTTTTCTGAACTCATAACTTTGATTTGATTTTTCAAAGTTTGTATTTCTTTTTATAATGTGCCTTTTATGAATTAAGGCTATATTTTTATGAACTTTGTGTGTCTTCTAATTTTTCATAATTTTATGATTTTTTATTTTAATTTAAAACCCTCGAGTCAATTTGAACCTATGTTTTCATTCAATTGGGAAAATCGCCTCAATTCCTAACATATTTTTTAAACCTCGTATAGTGCAATCAAGAACTCATCCTGCAAATTTTTAAAACCAAGCAATTGATCACCTTCTCAACTCAAGGTGTCATTTGTGAAGTGTAACATGGCATATTTTGCATAACCTTAACTGTTTCAGCTTTTCCCAAAAGAAGGCATTTACAATTTAAGCTGAGTATAAGTTAGATCTGTAACTTCCAACTTTAAAAACATTGCTAGTCAAAACAGCGCTGCTGAAAACAAGAAATTTTAACATATAATAAAAAATTGATCCACCCAAACTCGATGGGTTTCAAAAACAACCCGGCATCAATACAACGGAAAACAAATCCAAGTTTCTAACACAACATAACTATCACCAAATAACAGATAGCAGCTTGGGATTCATCAAAATGAGAAAATCGAATTAGGAACCATAAAAGCATTCCAGCGCTCACCTCATCGGCCTCGGGATCGTCTGCAGACGTAGAGTCCGAGCAATTACCCTCCACGTCCTCTTCAGCAAGGTCCCCATCACCTTCAGACTTTTGGAGCAGCTCGAGCGCCCTATGGCACTGCTCTAGCACCGCCTCCAGTGTCCTCCTACGAATCCTGATCTCCTCTGCCGAGCCGACGGCAGGATGAGGAGGCCCGGATGAGACCGCCGCCGCCGCTTGTTCCGCGATTCCCATGATGACCAGATCCCAAAAAGTAAGATGGAGGAGAGAGAAAGAGGAGGCGGAGAACAAAACTAGGGTTTCAGTCGGAGACGGAAAGTAGAAGAAATCCCTGACGAGAAGATTTCTGAGATCATGGAGGGCACGTTTTCATCCAGCAGGGCAACCTCAATTACGTCTCCGACAGCGGAGTTTTCCAAATCATTGCCGTTTTCTCATAAAAACCTCGTGGTCTAATTTTAAGCCGTGTCATTTTTATTTTAAGCAACAGTTAATCCCAATATGCACGAGTCGAATTACCTAAAAGAAACAACTCCCTAATCTCTCCCCTACCGCGGCTCTTACGCCGTGCCGGAGACTGCGGGGAACCATAAATAACTCAAGTAATTTTTATATTTAATATTATATAAATAAATATGAATATTTAAATATTGGGTATATATATCTCTTTATATTATATTATTTAGGAACTTATATTGGGTGAGGCCTAAAGATTTGTTTGGGGAAGCTTTTGGTCGCTAGTTTATTGTTTATCAAGCTAATGTTGTAAATAAGGTTGGACTCATTTTGTGAAAATGAAATTAATCTAATATGAATCTTGACGTATCATTGAAATTGAAAATTTTAATAATTAAATTTATGATCAACAAAATTTTGATTTTTAGTAAATTTATAATTGTTGTGGAGTGAGTAATTCATCATTATAGAATGAGAAGAATATACATCGTAGTAATGCACGAAAGTTCAGCAAAAAACAAATAAAAGATAAAATATTAGGACTTTTACGTGAGAAATTCTGAGAAAGGGAAACCCAATAGGTGAATTATTTATAATATAAAAGAGCCCAAATCAAGCGATTGAAAATTAATATTAATCTAGTTAATATTGATTTAATTAATATTAATATTGTTTTGAGTTAAAAATTAAATCAAAGCAACTAATATAAAATCAAAGCAATTAATATTGTCCTGAGTTACAAATTGATCCAATTAATATTGTTTGATTTTTAGATCTCATAATATAAAAAATTAATATTACTTTCAAGCATATAATCATGCATATATAAAATAATTTAAAATCAAAATGCTTATATATATGATTATATATATACATATATTTCAGTGAGATCTAGAGTAGGGGTGTCAATTCGGGTCGACCTGTCGGGTTCGGGTCAAACCCGACCTGAATCGGATCTAAACGGGTCAACCTGAACCCGACCCATTTTTGTAAACAGGTCCGACATTTCAACCCGGACCCGACCCGACAGCGTTTAGGGTTTAGGGATCGGCAGCGGCCAGTGAGCGCGGCACGCGACACACGAGCGACGGCGGACGCGCACTCGGTCGGCACGGTCGCAACGCGGCACGCGGGTTCGGCACAGGCACGGCGGCAGCGGGTTCGGCAACGCGCCAGCTCGGCACGTGGCTTCGGCATGGCCGCAGCGCGCCCGAGCGCTGCACGCGGCTTCGCGCGCCCGAGCGCTGCACGCGGCTTCGCGCGGGGCATCAACGCGTCAAGCGGGGCAGGCGGGCAGCGGGTAGCGCGGGCTGGGGCAGCGGGCACGCCGGGCAGCGCAGGCTGGGGGTCTGGGGCAGCGGGAATTCAATTTTTTTTAAATTAAACGGGTTTTCGGGTTGACCCGACAACCCGCCGGGTCAACCTGAACCCACCCCGTTTTTCAAACGGGTCGAATCTGCGAACCCGGACCTGACCCGTTTATCAAACGGGTCGGGTTCGGGTCGGATTTTCGAGTCGGGTCAAAAGTTGACACCCCTAATCTAGAGCTAGCTCAATCCAATTCAGAATTAGCTTAATTCAAATTTGATTTGAGCCAACCTTGGTTTCTTACTTCACTGACTTTAATCTGATTCAAAACTTCATAAAATCTAGGACAATTTTGGATATTCAAAGGGTCTTTTTGGGATAGTTTTTTCACTATTTTGATTTTCATACATCAATTATAAATTCGTTTGACTACTAATTTCTTGTTATTTTTTTAGTAGAAAGGTTTTCTTACAATCGAAATAGTTAAGTTGTTTTTCCTACAAAAACTTTACAATCAACTTTATAATGTTGAAGCCGTCCCAAATAAATCGTAAGGTTTCGTTTGGAACAATTTTTTTTAAAATAAGTTTTTAGTACAAAAATTCTTGAATTAGAAATTTTTGTACTGAAAAATTATTTTTAAAAGCATTAAGATGAAGCCTAAGTCAATTTTATAGCCCTAATTGGAATGCATGCTCTAGTAACATTGGATGACAAAAAAAAGGGAGATTTACATACATACCACCTTATTCTACTCTATTTACATATTTAACACTTAAAACTTTAATATTACATACATACCACCCATAGTTCATTTTCATATCAAATATGAGTGGTAGAAATGAAATATATGAGTTGTAGGAAAGAAATATAAGTGGTATATTTGATATTAAAATAATATAGGGTGGTATGCATGTAATATTAAAGTTTTGGGTGTTAGATATGTAAATATGTAAATAGGATATTATAAAGTGGTATGTATGTAAATTTCCCCAAAAAAATATTTATGCATGGCATCAGAGTTTTCACCATGCCAAATTTGATCAGTTCCCTACCCAATGTGTCAAGTCCACCCACTCCATTATTAGAAGTGTTAAAAGTGGCAGCTCAAAGCACTAGCTTGAATGAAGGTGATCAAATTATCATCTCTCAAATAAATTCATTTTAAAATAAGATCAAAGTCATATATTAACATTCATTTTTTTATTTGTAATTATATTATTTTAAGCTAGTATTATAATGACTTGCATCAACACAATTATAAAATTTTGAAAATATATAATTAAAGATAGTTAGGCTTCGTTTGGGCCGATTTGTTTACATCTTCTTCATAAAATATTTTTTTAGTATAAAAATTTTTAAATTAAAAAATTTTGTTTTAAAAAGGTGCTTTAGAAAATAATAAGAAGAATGTTCAAACAAAGCCTTAGGTCTCGTTTGAAATGACTTTTTTTACTACTTTAAGAAGCAGTAAGAAAACCGTCTCAAACGAAACCTTCATCTTATGCAGTAAATTTTCTATTAATATATTATAATTCTTACTAAATTTCATTGAATGACGGATCATTGAAATAAAATAATAACAAAATTAGTCTGTATAATTATGCAATCATATGCAAGAGCAGATCTCCTTTATGGTCGGGGTGGGCAAATGCATCCTAAAAAAAAGTGTATATGAAGGACAATTTTGAAATTTTGCACTCCCTTCAGGCTAGACCTGTCAATATTGGACTCGACCCGAAAATTCGATTCAAACTCGACCCAAAAATTTTGGGTTTGGGTTGACCCGAACCCGAAGCGGATCAGGATCGAGTTCGGGTCCTAAAAATTGACCCGTTTGCAAAACCGGGTCGGGTTCGGGTTGACTCGGCAACCCGGGAATGACCTGAAATGACCCTGAAATCGGCCTTGTCCACTTTACCCAAGTCTACCAGCCTGCCCCACGATCCCGCGTACCCGGGCTGCCCCAGTCCCCACAGCCCGCATTGAGTCCTATCGCGTGACAGCTCGCATCGCAGCTTGCATCGGGCCCACTGCCTCGCCGGCACTGCCGCCGCTGCACCGCGCGGGAACTCAAAAAATTGAACTGAAGCGGGTAGGGTGTGGGTCCGGAATATCGACCCATTTGTAAAAATGGGTCGGGTTGACCAGAACCCGAATAGTGCCGGGTCAATTCCAGATTCGACCCGAATCCGACCCGTGACCCGAAATTGACACCTCTACTTCACCCCATAAATTCTTTTTTGCACTAATCCTCCCTATCCAGTATCCAGCATGTGCCTTCCACTTTTTACATTCGAACTTTTATCTTGCGTGTGCACCGATTCGCATGCTCAGGTTTTCAAATCGCATCTTCGCTCTTCAACATCTTCACAGCCTTCGGCGTCTTCATAGTCTTCAATCTGCCCTAATTTTCCCTATCCGCGCTTGCGACGTTGTTTTCAGCATAACCAAACCGCCCATTCTGCACTGACAGTCGCCGATCCTTTCAATCTCCGCATGAGCCCGCTACCCGCTGGCGTGAAGAACTCACCGTTCTCGCTGGTGTGAATACCTCGCCATCTTCAGATGTTTAAACGTAATTTTTATCTAATCGATTGTTTCTGATAGATTAATCTAATCGAACTGTACTCTTTCTATATAAATTTCATTGGATATGTTAAGGCTGCATTCTTAAAATTGATACAAACTGAATGGTGGATTTTGAGTTAAGAGTTTGAAGGTGGTCATGCTGATTGTGGACATGGAACCGATTCATGTATAGCTCTGCAATCGCCAAGCATTTAATGGTTCCATATGGCTGAATTATATCTAATTGATGTGAGAAATCTAATGGTATTAAAAAGATCTTTATTTCAAGGGAAGTGTTTGTTGGTATAGAGAACTCTCACATATAAGGTAGATTGTTAAGGTATAAGAGATTATTTGTTTGTTCTCAAATTGGATAGAAAAAAATATGATGGTGTAGAAATTATTGCCAAGAGTACGACTCATTGCGGTCTTACTGAGAGGATTCTCATTAAAAATCATCTATCATCCATTTGTTCTACAAATCCAATGAATTTACTTAGGAAAAGACCCAAGCGGAATGCTCCAACATTGCCTTTGTTTTATCCCATCAAATATGGGAGAAGATTTATCATCTATGATCTTGAAGAGTGTTGTGCTACACCAGAACTTAAGTGAAAAAATCACAAAATCAAACCCAAAAAAAAAAAAAAAAAAAACACATACAAATCATTTAAGTAAATTGAAGGGGATCAAACATGATAAAAACAACATCTACTATATGTCTATATAAGGCCTTACAGCCAAAGGACTCATAAGCTAAAATTTTATAACTCTAAGAAAATTAACATTAGAGTAGTAGACACGAAAATATTATCTACAAAGCTATCAAGTGCTTTGAAAGCTCTTGTAAGCTCGAAGAGTAAAGCCTTCCATTTGAATTCTATTGGAGTTTATGAACCATATTACGAGCAACATAGAGTTTATCATTGTATAATATTTAATTTTCTCAAATATTTAGCCTAGTTTGGATTTGCAATATCCTCGAGTTATATTAAATTTGAAGGATCGAGATTTTCCAAGGGTTTGATGCATTAGATTTTGCAATCCATGTGGTTTAGTGTACGTTCTAGTCCTGGATCAAATCAATCAAAAGAAACTAGTGTAGGTATCTGTTAAGCCACAGTCCACGTGGCAGCATCACATTGGTTTGCTAGTGTACCGTTTGGCAATTCTTTACTTTCTTTATCAAATTCTGTCTATATAACATACTCTGTAACCTGGTGCTAAGAATATGAAAACAAAGTTTATTTTCTTCTTTTCCCTCTGTTGTCTCCGGCTTCAAGAAAGCCTAGTTTTCGTTTCATCTTTCCTCTCCGTTTAGGAACTCTCACATGGTATCAGAGCGCCAGGCCATCTAATTTTATTATCTTTCACAATGACATCCACGGCCACAGCGTCTTCATCCACTCCGGCGGATACCTCCACCGCCGAGAACAGCTTCTCCTCCCCTCAAATTCCTTCGTCTCTGAAGTTCTTGATGAACAACATCAAGAAAGTCATAGCTCATCAGCTCACCGCAGACAATCACGCTCTATGGAGGACCCAAGTCATCAAGCTCTTCCGGGCAAACAACTTCGAAGGCTTCTTGACCGGCTCCGCCACTTGTGCGCCACCGCTGACTCAGGATACCAGCGGCCAAAACATCACCAATAACAATCACAACACCTGGCTTCTGCTTGATCAAAATCTCGCCGCAGCTCTATACTCCGTCATTTCCCCCTCCATTCTACCCTATGTCCTCTCCGCCGATCACTGCTGCGACATTTGGAGGATCCTCGACAGCCATCTACAATCCTCAACAAGATCAAGAATCTCTCAACTTAAGAACGAGCTTCACTATCTCTCAATGAAGGACAAATCCATGACACAATACCTACTAGATGTTAAATCTAAAGTCGATGCTCTCGCTGCTGTAGGCGCCCCCGTCGAAGTTGAGGATGTCATCCACTACACCCTCAACGGATTGCCTATTACGTATCAGGCATTTAAAATCGCCATTAGAACAAACCTTCGCTCAGTCAGCCTTGACGAGCTTTACACGCTCTTATGCAGTGAAGAACTCAACCTCCTCCATGAAACAACCAAAGAACTACACAATCTTAGCGTCACTGGCCATCAAACCGCTCTCACGGCCACCAGGGGACGCGGCCGCAGACGATCATCCAATAATAGAGGTCGACCCACCAATCGACCTCCATCCACCACGCCTTCGAATCGAGGAAGCAAAACCAATCGTCCTGCCATCTACTGCCAAATATGTGGTAAATTCGGCCACTCCGCCGTTAAATGCTGGCACCGCCATGACGACGAGTACTCTACAGAACAACCAGTCGCCCTCTTCACCTCCCCCGCTGCAGCCAGCTCCTCTGACTGGTTTCTTGACAGTGGTGCTACAAACCATCTCACCGTCGATCCCAATCAAGTTCACCAATCCCAACCATATCACGGGAACAGCCAGGTAACGTTAGGGAACGGCCAGACCATCCCAATTCAAAATACGGGTTAAGGTCTGTTACCGACTCCCACAGGTAGTCTGCAACTATTACACCTCAATCTTGTTCCAAACTTATCTTTCAATTTACTATCTGTTTACAGACTAACAACTGACAATAAATGTTTCATTACCTTCTTTCCTCATGGATACGAAATCAAGGATCGGAAGACCCACCGGCTTCTTCTTTCGGGTCCATCTATTAACGGGCTCTATCCTCTCAGACTTCACCAACACCATTCAGACAAAACCGACGATCTTGCTCTCATCTCAATCCAACAGATTCCTGACTTATGGCACAGACGGCTCGGTCACCATTCGCCGAGCACTCTCGCTTCCATCTGTACCCGCGACGGCACTGTTTACACGAACTCTATTACTACCTTTTGCAATTCTTGTAAAATGGCCAAAAGCCATCGCTTACATACTTCTCCCTCTCAATCTGTAACAAACACATTATTTTCGCTTGTTCACTCAGACATCTAGGGTCCTTTCTCTGTTGCGTCTACTCATGGCTTTCGTTACTACATTTCTTTCATTGATGATTTTTCCAAATTTACATGGATTTATCCAATGACTAATAAATCTGAAGCGTTCTTCAAATTTCTTGAATTTCAAAAATCAGTTGAACGACAATTTAGTTCCAAAATTAAAATCATTCGTACCGATAACGGCGGCGAATACATCAATCACAAATTCAAAACGTATTGTGCTTCAACCGGAATTTCTCATCAATCCACCTGTCCGCATTCCCCTTCTCAGAACGGAGTAGCGGAACGTAAACACAGACATCTCATTGAAACCACTCGGGCTCTTCTCATTCAAGCATCCCTTCCCTTATCACTATGGGTAGATGCACTTCTTACTGCAAATTACTTAATTAATCGTCTACCTTCTCCCAACACCAATCACAAATCTCCCTTTGAAATTCTACACGACCAACCACCCCACTATGACCACCTCAAAGTTCTTGGATGTCTATGCTATCCGTGGCTAAAGCCGTACACTTCTCACAAACTCTCACCTACTTCCCACCTGTGCGTCTTCATTGGGTATGCTCACTCACAAAAAGGTTACAAATGTTTGGATATTCACACTCACAAGATCTACACTTCTTGCAATGTTATTTTCAACGAAAACGAATTTCCTTACTCCTCTCAATCCCACTCCTCAACTCACTCTCGGTCCTCAAACACTATGCCACCACTGATTCTGGTACCCAACCTCAGCATTCTACCACACCAACGTCAATCGTCTCACCTCACATCTCAGCCGGGTCTCACACCCGCCACAATCAACTCTTCCAATTACCCCTCCCAGCCATCTATTCAGCCACACACTCTGGAATCCAACATATCTACAACTCAACTTCCTAACCAATTCCACACAGAGAACATCCCGCAGACCGAACCTCCTTCCCAGCCTATATCTCAATCTACCCATCACATGGTCACCCGTCTAAAAACTGGGATATCCAAACCTAAGAAAATCTTTGATTTAGCTCACATAGTTCAACCTACCGAACCCAATACCTATAACCAAGCTGTCAAATTTGAGCATTGGCGATCTGCTATGTCACAAGAATTTCAAGCACTCCAAGCACAGGGCACCTGGGAGCTCGTCCCACCTTAGCCATCAATGAACATTCTCGGCTCAAAATGGACCTTCCGCACTAAGTATAACTATGACGGTACCATTGGCAGACACAAAGCACACTTGGTCGCCAAAGGTTTCAACCAAGAACAAGGCATCGATTACAACGAAACATTCAGCCCAGTCGCCAAGATGCCGACCATACGCGTCCTTATCCTTCTCGCTCTTCATCACAACTGGACCATCCATCAGCTCGACGTCTCCAATGCCTTCCTCCACGGTACACTGTCCGACACGGTTTACATGTCTCAATCACCGGGCTTCCAAGATTCAATACATCCTGGACACGTTTGTAAACTTAAGAAAGCGCTCTACGGTCTCAAACAATCGCCCAGGGAGTGGTACGCTACCCTCTCCAACCACCTACTCAACTACGGTTTCAAAATCAGCACATCAGATCACTTGCTACTCACATACAAATCTGGCGCAACTCGCATATACATGCTCATTTACGTCGACGACATCTTGCTCACAGGTAACTCTCACTCCGAAATTACTAAATTGTTAACTAATCTACACGCTACTTTTCAGATGAGAAATCTTGGCTCCTTATCGCAATTCTTGGGCATTCACGCAATTCAAACTAAGACCGAACTCATCCTACACCAACAACAATACGCCAAGAGCATCATCCATCGGGCAGGCATGGATCAATCCAAACCTATCACTACTCCCCTACCCAGCCGTCAACCTAGTCACCGAGACTCCAGCACACCCTACGACAACCCGCAACTATACAGACAGTTCATTGGCGCCTTACAATACCTAACTATCACCCGACCAGACATTCAATTTGCCGTACAACAATTATGCCAACATATGCAAAGTCCTCTCATCACCCACTATGACTCTCCCAAGCGACTCCTCCGCTACATTCACGGTTCGTCCGGCACAGGTATTCCTCTCAACCGCACCAATTTAACCTTACGCGGGTATGTCGATGCAGATTTGGCAAGCAGCCAGCAAGATCACAAATCCATTTCCGGATACTGCAACTTTCTTGGTAACTCAATCATCTCATGGCAAGTCAAGAAACAGAACACCACATTAAGGTCCTCCACTGAAGCGGAATACAGGGCGCTCGCTTCCGAAGCTTCGGAAATCATATGGCTACGCCAACTCCTGGACGACTTTCATACACCACAAAAAGAACCCACAACAGTGTTTTGCGACAACACATCTGCCATAACACTTGCCAACAATCTGATCTTTCACGCTCGGACCAAGCACATCGACGTAGATTGCCACTTCATCCGAGATTGCATCAAGAACAAGCAAATTTCGGTGCATCATATCTGTATCGACGACCAAATTGCAGATCTCTTCACCAAACCATTGCCAAATACAAGATTCAAAAATCTTTCCACCAAACTTACAACTTCTACGAACCATAAGTTTGAGGGGGGCTGTTAAGCCACAGTCCACGTGGCAGCATCACATTGGTTTGCTAGTGTACCGTTAGGCAATTCTGTACTTTCTTTATCAAATTCTGTCTATATAACATACTCTGTAACCTGGTGCTAAGAATATGAAAACAAAGTTTATTTTCTTCTTTTCCCTCTGTTGTCTCCCGCTTCAAGAAAGCCTAGTTTCCGTTTCATCTTTCCTCTCTGTTTAGGAACTCTCACAGTATCAATGGTTCAAAGGTGTTTTTGTGTGGCTGCTGGTGTTCAACGCATTGGATTTGCTTTGATGCTTTTTTTTTTTTTTTTTCAATTCATCCATTCAAGCCCATGCTAGTTATGATATCACTTCGGAAAGGAGGACTCTTGGCCTCAAGTTTTGGAAATTTTTAAGATTTGAATAAATATTTGATGAAAGATTTATTTTTAAGCTTTTTTGGGGATCTTATAGACCTGTAAGGGAGAACTTCCCCGAGCTGAGTTCTTATCATTGTATTTTTAACGTTGTCATCCTTCTATGTTAAGTATGCAAAGCTTGTAATCATTTTTTTAATTCATTAATTATAATGAAATACAAGATTATATATATATATATATATATATATATATATATATATATATATATATATATATATATATATATATATTAATTTTTTATATTTAATTTTTTATATAATGAATTTGTCCACCTTAAAAAATAAAATTAAATCGGTCCATGATCATATGAAATAGAAAGGATCAATATTTAGAAAATATTATCACATTGTTCTACATACATATTTTTTTGGGCTCATTTGATTTTTTTATAAATAAATAGCATTTTTAAAAATGATGACTTGGTTTCTGTTCATTTTATTTATGTATACAAAATCATTGTACGTAAACCTTCTTGAAGTTTAAACTTCTCGTTGATATCTATTTACATCCAAACAATAAAATTTAACAAACATTCATATTTCATACAAAATATTTATTTATTTTTTATTTTTGAGTTACACAATTCCTTAATTAATACTAACTATAAATTTAGGATCCGTTTGAGATGACTATATCTTTTCATAAATTTGTTTTGTGAAAAATAATTTAGGATTTATTTTAGACAACTTTCTTATTAATTTGTTCTGTAACCATATTTTTTATTTGACAATTCTTTCCCATTATTTTCAAGAAACTTTCATGCTAGAAATTTGCTTTTATAGTAGCTTTCAAAAAAAATTATTTCCCCATAAAACTAATTTTATAAAATAGTGCAACTGTCATAAACAGTCCTTTATTTAGCTACTTTCATTATAAAAATATATTTTATTCTAATTTTTTAAAATAATAAAAAATTGTAAGAAAATATCAATCAAATAAAATTATAATGACTATTTTAAAAAAAATTATAAAAAAATCTCTTTTTTCTTAAGAACGAGTGTATCTACCCACTGCCACCCCATAAGATGCACTTGGTGACGTAACTAATTCATCAATGAGCCTACCAGCAACCAGCTACACAGGTGCATGACCCACAGTTTTTCTCTCCTCACTTAAGGGATCGTGTCGCATGAGAGGGAAATCGAATATGAGTTGGAGGGTTCCCAATCATGCTCGCCCATCAATTCCGCTAATCGGGATTGGGTAAAAAAAATTATCTCTTGTATAAAAGCAATGTACACTACACGTCAAAGAACTTTTATTTGGTCCGGTGCAAGGACCTAGAGGAAGATTCGGTTTTGACGCCCATTATCTTTCTTCACATAAGGCAACACACCGCGTCACATACTATTGCTGAGTCTTATTAATAAAATAGAGAAGTAATTCCTAATACAAATAAAATAATCAATAAAATTTTAGTATATACAATTCATGTCCATCCTTCAAAATCAATAAAAATCTGACACTAATTGCCGTCCTCTCCGTAGTTTATAGGACTCATCTTGGGCATAAAGAACTAAAATAAATAAATAGGACAAAATGATTACGATAAACAGACGAATAAAATGATATGGCACATCTGAAATTGAAAAAAAAAAATATTTAAAAACATCACATTAGCTTAGAGTTTAGATGTTCGCGTCCTCTTAAATGCTGCAGAATTTTGTGCATTTAGATGATTGGTAAATGACAAAAGACTTCTTCATCGTTTAACGTTAGTCACAAAGATGTACATGCACTACGATATAAATATTATTAGAGATATCAATTTGAGCTGAATCTGACTCTAAATATTGTCGATCTTTATCTACTATTTTATAATAAGGATCAAAATACTTGAGCTGAAGCTAACTCGAGCTCAACTGGACTAATTCAAATCTGACTTGTTCGAATTGATTATTATATGGTTCGTGTATATATTTTTATTTCGATCAATGCAATCAGTTTAAACCAAATGCAACCCACTTAACTCGAAAATGACACATTTAATGCAAATCCTGCCCATTTAACCCAATGTCATAGGATAATTAGAATAATTTTGAGTTTTTAGGTCAATTGAACTTGACACAAAATATACCGTGCCAACAGATTCTACCTAAATTGGATCCTAAAGTTAATTGGGTCAACCAAAACTCAAATTTTTTTAGTCAGGTTTGATGGGTTGGGTCATTTATTAACACTCATGCATAGCCTTCTCAATCATCATGATTAATAATAAGTGCTCAATAAAATAAAAGTGAATGTAAGGATTTTTTTTGTATGAAATAATAATAATTGGATCATATTTGTTATGTTTGATTAGTTGATTAAATGGTATATGAAATATCCCATAATTTTGTGTGAGAGAACTATTGCGTGTCAAAACATCTATTATGATAAATAGATAGAGTTTAACGTTTAAATATTAATTTCTAAAACATACGCAAATAGGAGGGGTGGGGGCTGATCACAATAAGAAATTATCTTATATGGACATTTTGGCTATGATATCTTAAGGTTATAGGGGAGTTAAAGCCTTCGGAAGTTACAAATAATGTGAGGAAATATTTGAAAGAGTTTTAAAGGGGTTGGACATATTTTGAGGTTAAGGGAAGCTAGGCTCAAGGCTTTGTAGAGGAGATGAAAATTGTGTTGAAAAAGAGGAGGAATTAGGGTGAGAGAAGATAACTAAGAACTCGTCAATGACCTAGGGAATCAGCCACCAAGCTTCAACGGATAGTGGAGCATCCACCGAGTCTTTCTACATGAAATTCGCACAAACAAAAATAATTTTTTTCAATGAATCAAAAGGTATAAAGTAAGGTCCTATTTAGACATTTTCTAAGCCTAAATGACTTTAGAAAGCCTTAGGAGCCAATAAGATACTAATACATAAATTGACTATTTATCTTAATAAAAAGGGAAAAAAATAAAATAAAATGTAAAGTTTTTAAATGCAAGAAAATTTGGGTGACTTTAGATTAAGACATGATCGCTTTTATTACATTTCTAAGAAAAAAGTTTATAATTTATTAAAATTTATATATTTATTATTATTTGATTTGATTTGATGCTATATTTCTGCATGTAGATTATGAATATTTTATACAAAAGAGAATGTAGCGTTTCAAAATGAATGATGGAGAATATCTTCCAAGTTAGCAGATTTCTTTAAATTGTAATCATAAACAACTTTTAAATGTGTTTTCTGAGTCATTCTAGAAATAATGTTATTATATACAAATTCAAAAGGATGTTGATGCAAGTCAAAAGTGCCAACATTCTTACCACTAATTAAATATCTTAGTAAGTTTTCTAAGGATCTATTTAAAACTAGATAAAAAATTGTAGTTATATTTTAATTAATTCCATAGCGTAACAACTTTAATTTTGAATAATATGAATTTCTAGGTTTTTAGAAAGCTGCATGGAGCGTTGCGATGCTAAGAAACGCTAGAGAGTGGCACCTCAGTGCCATAGCTCATTTTAGCGTGCGGCGTCGTGACACTTATATATATGTGTCATAAAATTCTAAGCACTAAATCTTTTTCCTCCTCTCACTATCATGGCTTGCTGGGTAAGGAAGAAGATAGGTAGAGGGAGAGGGAGAGGGAGAGGGAGAGGAGAGAGAAAGAGAGAGAAAGCTACATTTTGATCATTTTTGTTAGTTGCCTCAATTTGAAAAAAAAATCTTATGATCATTGTAACACAATTCATACTTTAGTTTTCAATGATTTTATGTTTACTAATTTAAATCCTTCCAAAAGTAATAAAAAAATATTTTCCTCTAATTTATTGGGTTTTTATCATGTAACCTTTTATATATGATGGATATGATTTTAATAGATATTTTGTTTATATTTTTATAAAATTTTACAAGATAAATTAAGAGTTATGGTTTTCTAAAGTGTTGCGGGCTAGAATATACGCGGCGATAGAGTTATAATTCTATGTCTTAGCGTTGCACAGATATCCAGCTTACACTCAGAGAACACAATATTTTTTACGTGGAAAACCAGGGAAAGGGAAAAAAATCATGGGGTCTAGCCCAGTTGAAAATGATTACATTATAATTTGAGCAAAATACAATGGTCTGACTCGTCCTTCAGGACGACCAGATTACAAATGTCAACTAAAAGTTTTACAAAAGTCCATTGTCACTCCAACGTCAGTTGGTGGTCCGGCAACACTCTGGTGTCAGGCGGTGGTCAAGCAGTGACAATTCAGTGTCAAGGGGCACTCCAGCTTCATGTGGCACTTCGATGTCCTTTGATGATATGGTGGTGATTCGACAGAACTCCAGAGTCCCTTGGTGGTCTGGCAGTGGTGCGACAGAATCCGGTGGTGGTGCGGCAGAACTCTGGAGGTGGTGTGGCAGAACTCCGGCGGTGGTGTGGCAGAACTTCGACATTGGTCGAAGAGGAGCTAGGCGGCTGGAGCTTTATTCCTTCTCTTCCTTCTACTCTCTTAGCTCCCCCGTCCCTTTCAAGATGAAATGAGGTTATATTTATAGAATTCTTGAGTGTCAAAACTTATAAATAAGTGAAAGATCAAGCGTAAATTGGGAGTGGTTCAGATGGACGACCGATCTTTATTTCTACGATCATGCACCGTTCAATAGATCTTTGATTGTCCTAATGATATCAGAATTTGATGATCTTGTGCTTGTTGGATTTGTCTCGTCAAGCCGCTCGATTTGACTATAAGCATTTCATGATTGGAGACCGTTTGGTAACCCAAATTGTGGTTTGATCCTTCCAAAAGTGCTTCGAGTCTTTGATTTGAACTCATTTGGGCTTGGATTGGGACAATTTTGGTGTCGTTAGGGTTCGTATTTTCGAGACGCTCAGTCTGACTATAAGTTTGCATAAACCAGAGTTCGGATGGTCTCAATTTTAATTTTTGAAGCTTCCAACTTGTTTGCTTCAAGATTCGTGTCTGATTAAAATAATTTTTTGATGATGTATCATAAAGATTGATGAATAATATGTATTTTATAGAATTTATTGCTTTGCCTGGTACATACACATGTTAATGTGCTATACATATAGGAAAATAATATTATTGATATAAGATGAATGTGGCATTTACATGCAAGGAAAGAAGTTTGGTTGTTAATACTATAATTAATGTGGGTTGACTATTAAAATGATAGTACATTGTATAAGAGGGAGGATCAATGGGCTTTTTAAATTTGGTTTGTGGTGTTATCCTAGTTGTAGCCTAACTATAATTGATGACTGATTACACTCACGAGCAGAAAACGACGACTCTTTATAGATCATTAAAAGCCACTTGTAATGATAATCGACTTAATTTATAAATGATAAGATTGATGGATGACAAATGAAAAACTAAAAACATCACATTAAAGCTGTTCGTCCTACCTTACTAAACTATATGATATTGATGTTGATACGTCATCACAAAATTAGCTTGATTGGGCACGAATCTCGAAGCAAAAGCTAGTTGGAGACTTCAAAAATTAAATCCGGGAGCATCCAAACTCCGATTTCAACGAGCTTACAGTCAAACTGAGCGTCTCGAAAATACGAACCCAACGACACCAAGATCGACCCAATCCGAGCCCAAATGGGTCCGAATCATGGACTCGAAGTGCTGTCGGAAGGTTCAAACCGCAATTTGAGTTACCAAACGGTCTCCGATTTTGACGAGCTTATACTTGAATCGAACGGCTCGACGAGACGAATCCAACGAGCCCAAGATCACTAAATTCCGACATCATTAAGGCCTTCAAATGTCCAACGAACGGTGCACGATCGTAGGATTCAATATCGGCCGTCCATTTGACCACTCCCTATTCGCCCTTGATCTCACACCTATTTACGGACCATGCCACTCCAGAAAATCTATAAATAGAGCCCTCATTCTTCACAAGAGAGGATCCTAAGCAAGAGAGAGAAGAAGAGAAGAGAAGGAGAGAGAGAAGGAAGGAATTCCTCCTCGACAGCCGCCGGACCACCGCCGGACCACCGCAGAACCTGGCCGGACCACCGCCGGGCCACCGCAGGAATCTCGTCGGAGCACCGCCGGACCACCGCAGGAATCTCGTCGGACCACCGCCGGACCACCGCAGGAACCTCGCCGGACCACCACAGGACCTCGCCGGACCACCACCTTAAGACCCGACGTTCAGTCCCTACGTCCTGCCAAAGACCCGACGTCTTGTTCAAGGCCCGACGTTCAGTCCTTACGTCCTGCCAAAGTCCCTACGTCCTGCTGAAGACCCAACGTCCAACTCAGGACCCGACGTTCAGTCCTTACGTCCTGCCGAAGACTCAACATCTTACTTAAGCCATTGTAATCTGTTCACCCCTGGAGGTGATTCAGTCCTTTGTAACCAATTCAAAATCTAGTGGAATCATTTTCAACTGGGCTAGGCCTCGTGGTTTTTTCCCTTTTAAGGGTTTTCCACGTAAAAAATCTTGTGTTCTCTGTGTGTGCTAGTTATACGTACAACGCTAAGACGTAGAATCAAATCTCTATCGCCGCGTAATTTCTAGCCCGCAACAGATTGGCGCCGTCTGTGGGAAAGATCAATCCCACTACACTAAGTACTTCTTCAATGGCAAACAGGCGTAGCCATCGCATCATGGGAGCCTCTCGCTCCAATTCACATCAATCAGGAAACCAGTCCCTGAATCAAGAACGACGGGCATCTGCCTCCTTTCACCCTGGTGGCCGACACCCTGCAGGGGAAGGAACTTCAGGGCCATCCCTAGAAGAGCGTATCAGGAAGATGGAGGAATCTCAGAATGAGATCATTCGACTCTTAAGGGAGACTCGAGGACCAGCATTAGTACCTCAAGAAGATATTCTCTTCCCTCAAGACCAGCCAGGCTTAGAAGACGTTCTTCATGTTGAAGTCCCCCTTCCTCCGCCTAGAGTGCGCCCTCCAATCCGTCCAGAGAATGAGCTTGCTGACACAGCAAGCTCTACCCATCCTTCACACACGGGCCACCGGCAGCATATGCCTCCAGAAGTCCCAGAAGACTTGGACCAACAGCACGTTACTGAACTCCCCCGCAATACTCTCCGGGATGAGTTGCGGAGGCTAGTCCGAGAAGAGTTCCCCACAGGAGGTACAAGACACTCCCTTCGCCAACGGGACGTTCACGAATCGTCACCTTTCACCGAAGCTGTCCTCCGATACCCCGTTCCGGCAAGATTCAAACTCCCGAATATTGATTCGTATGATGGAACTTCAGACCCCTACGAGCATATCGACCACTACCGCACTATTATGCATATCCAGCAGGCCCCGGACGCTTTGCTCTGTCAAGTTTTTCCTGCCACCCTTAAAGGGCAAGCCCGAACATGGTTCTACTCACTGCCTGCCCGATCCATCTCGATATTCGTTAAATTGGCCAAACTGTTTGTCGAACAGTTTGTCGCCAACCGAAGGACGATTAAAGATTCCTCCCACCTTTCAGGGATACGTCAGAACGAGGGTGAATCCCTTAAAGAATACTTCCAGAGGTTTTCCGCGGAAGCCCGGCAAGTTCCAGGGGTAGATCCCGAGTTGCTTAGAGGTGTATTTCTCGGAGGGCTTCGTCCTGGCCCCTTTTACTCGGCACTAATGCGAGAAACGGTCCATTCATATGCTGATCTAATCCATCGAGTAGAGGCCCAAATCTCTGCCGACGAAGCCATTAATGCTCACAGGAGACAATTTGAACAAACAAATGGGAAGCGTAAAAATCCTCCAGAAATGGAGTATCCTCCGTCACAAAGGAAGAAGCAAGGAAATTATAATTTTCCTCCTCGACCCTCACAGCCGCGACGAGAACCTCGCCAAGAAAAGGAGTACACACCACTTAATACATCCCAAACAAACGTATTAATGGCCATCCGGGATCAGGAGAATGTGAAATGGCCACACCCTTTGAAGCCCAACGTCGGAAACCAGGAGCAATATTGCCACTTCCACCGTAGCCGTGGGCACACTACTGAAGCATGTTGGCAGCTCAAGGAAGAAGTTGAGAGACTGATCCGACAAGGATATCTCCGACAATTCATCAAGAATACACCAACCCGAGAAGAAGTTGGTCCGACAGGGGGGCAGAATCAACAACAAAGGCAGTCGATAAACAATCGCCAAATAGTGGGAGAAATTGGAACCATTGCTGGGGGCCTATCAACGCCTTGCCAAGTTTTAATTGCGTAGAGCACAATAGTGCTACTTGTTTTAAGTATTGTATGTCTTTAGTATTGTGTGACTTCAGTACTGTCTGTCTTTAATTGTGAATGTTGTTTGTGGTGTTTGTAGCTTCTCCCTCCTTAAGCTGTCTTAGAAAGCTATGTTTTTGTAAGACTTTATCTCCTTATCTTCTTCGAGTAAAATTATATTGATAAATTCACAAAAGTAGTGAACTTTAATATCATTGACTCGAACAAATACATAATCGTTATTGTAGCTCAATCACCAGATAATCAATCCTTGGTGGATTCTCCCGACCTCTTCCAGACAGGTTAACGTCGTCGAGCAGGGCTCCGTCATACAACCTCGGAAAGGTCTCACATCCTTGGTGGATTCTCCCGACCTCTTCCAGACAGGTTAACGTCGTCGAGCAGGGCTCCGGCATACAACCTCGGAAAGGTCTCACATCCTTGGTGGATTCTCCCGACCTCTTCCACACAGGTTAACGTTGTCGAGCAGGGCTCCGGCATACAACCTCGGAAAGGTCTCACATCCTTGGTGGATTCTCCCGACCTCTTCCACACAGGTTAACGTCGTCGAGCAGGGCTCCGGCATACAACCTCGGAAAGGTCTCACATCCTTGGTGGATTCTCCCGACCTCTTCCAGACAGGTTAACGTCGTCGAGCAGGGCTCCGGCATACAACCTCGGAAAGGTCTCACATCCTTGGTGGATTCTCCCGACCTCTTCCACAAAGGTTAACGTCGTCGAGCAGGGCTCCGGCATACAACCTCGGAAAGGTCTCACATCCTTGGTGGATTCTCCCGACCTCTTCCACACAGGTTAACATCGTCGAGCAGGGCTCCGGCATACAACCTCGGAAAGGTCTCACATCCTTGGTTAACATCGCTAGAATGTCGTCAATGGACTTCTATCTTACTTCTCCATAATATTAAAATTCTACCAAATTTTGAATTTTCTCCTGTCGCTGAACTTTTGCCTTGCAGGACTTTCGACGGACTTCTACCCGACATCGGACTTCTCCAGGTCGTCTGACTTCTGCTCGTAAGCGGACTTCTACTCGTCGTTGGACTTCTGCACGTCGACTAACTTTCATCGGTCTTCTGCCCGATGTCGCACTTTTCCCCGACGTTAGAATTCTACTCGACGTTAAGTTTCCACCTTTCGTTGGATTCATGTCCGTTGTCAAACTACTACCCGTCGTCGAATTTCTGCTCGTTAGCGGACTTCTACACGACGTCGGACTTCTCCTTGTCGTTGGACTTCTGCTCGTCGACGAATATTCATCGGTCTTCTGCCCAAGGCCGTACTTCTACCTGACTACGGGCTTCTGCTTGCCGTCAGACTACTAACCGTCATCAGACTTTTGCCCGTCAACGGACTTTCATCGGTCTTGTACCTGGCGATGCACCTCTACCCGACTTCGTACTTCTACTAGATGTCGTACTTCTACCAGTTAATAGACTTTTGTCGGTCTTCTGTCCGACGCTGTATGACTACCCGACGTTGAATTCCTACCTATCATCATACTTCTCCCCAATGCTGGAAGTATGCCCGTCATTTCAACCTCCCTCCTTACAACGGTTTATCCGACCTCCATCGCGAACCACCAAACATCAAAACTCCACAAGATCTCTCGAAGAAAAGAGGGAGAAAGAGAAGAATGGAAAATCTTCGGACTTCCTTGCCAAGAGAGGGGCCTCAGAAAACTGAGGGAAGGCCTCAATAGAAAGGACAGAGGGAGAAGATCTCCGAACTTCCTTGCCAAGAGAGGGGCCTCAGAAGACTGAGGGAAGGCCTCAATAGAAAGGACAGAGGGAGAAGATCTCCGAACTTCCTTGCCAAGAGAGGGGCCTCAGAAAACTGAAGGAAGGCCTCAATAGAAAGGACAGAGGGAGAAGAGAAGAAAGGAGGAGAAGAAGAGAAGAAAAGAGAAGAGCAAGAGGAGTGGAGTGATTTTCTAAAGGGTTTAAGGCCCTATTTATAGGTTTTTGGGAGAAAGGAGAGAATTTTCTAGAATTTTCAATTTCCCAAAATTTTCTAAATTTTTCTGAATTTTTTCGGAATTTTTTAGGCATTTTTTCGGCCTAAAAACGCTTAAAAATGCCTAAAAAACCCCTTTTTCTGCACAGGTGGGGCCCACTAGGTCGGTGGGCTGAACAGACCCGCCTGTTCGTTCAAATGAGGCGGTGGGAAGCTTCCAGGCGGGCTGACCGCGCGGGCCCAGGCGGGCCTAGGCGGCCCAGGCGGGCCGCCGCGCGGGCCAGGAGGCGGCCCAGCAGCCCGCCGCGCAGGCTGCAGCGCGGGCCGCAGGCGCGGCCCGGGCGGCCCAGGCGGGCCGCCGCGCGGGCTACAGCGCGGGCCGCTTGCGCGGCCCAGGCGGCCAAGGCGGGCCGCCATGCGGGCCGGAGGCCCAGGCGGCCGGGCAGGCCAGGCGGCCGGGCGGGCCGCCGCGCAGCGCGCAGCGCGGGCCCGCGAGCGCGGGCCCAGGCGGGTCGGGCGGCCCAGGCGGGCCGCCGCGCGTTCCAGCGCAGGCCTGCGGTGCCGCCGCCGCCGGCGGCGGCCGGCCGGCCGGTCCGGCCGGTCCGGCCGCCTAGCCCATTTTGGGCCCGATTTTCGTCCCGGAAACTCCGTTTTCGACATTTTTGGGGTCCCCGGACACGTTTTTCGACGTTCCGGACTCAATTTTGGCACTTTCAGAGCTCATCGAGGCCTCCTTGACTTGTTTTTTGCAAAATTTCAACTTATGGGAAGCGATTTTTGCTATTCGGCCAACGCAAAATGTTGACCCTTATATTTTCGGACTCCTAGGGCTTCGACGTCCGAAAATAGGGGGGCAACTGATACGTCATCACAAAATTAGCTTGATTGGGCACGAATCTCGAAGCAAAAGCTAGTTGGAGACTTCAAAAATTAAATCCGGGAGCATCCAAACTCCGATTTCAACGAGCTTACAGTCAAACTGAGCGTCTCAAAAATACGAACCCAACGACACCAAGATCGACCCAATCCGAGCCCAAATGGGTCCGAATCATGGACTCGAAGTGCTGTCGGAAGGTTCAAACCGCAATTTGAGTTACCAAACGGTCTCCGATTTTGACGAGCTTATACTTGAATCGAACGGCTCGACGAGACGAATCCAACGAGCCCAAGATCACTAAATTCCGACATCATTAAGGCCTTCAAATGTCCAACGAACGGTGCACGATCGTAGGATTCAATATCGGCCGTCCATTTGACCACTCCCTATTCGCCCTTGATCTCACACCTATTTACGGACCATGCCACTCCAGAAAATCTATAAATAGAGCCCTCATTCTTCACAAGAGAGGATCCTAAGCAAGAGAGAGAAGAAGAGAAGAGAAGGAGAGAGAGAAGGAAGGAATTCCTCCTCGACAGCCGCCGGACCACCGCCGGACCACCGCAGAACCTCGCCGGACCACCGCCGGGCCACCGCAGGAATCTCGTCGGAGCACCGCAGGAATCTCGTCGGACCACCGCCGGACCACCGCAGGAACCTCGCCGGACCACCACAGGACCTCGCCGGACCACCACCTTAAGACCCGACGTTCAGTCCCTACGTCCTGCCAAAGACCCGACGTCTTGTTCAAGGTCCGACGTTCAGTCCTTACGTCCTGCCAAAGTCCCTACGTCCTGCTGAAGACCCAACGTCCAACTCAGGACCCGACGTTCAGTCCTTACGTCCTGCCGAAGACTCAACATCTTACTTAAGCCATTGTAATCTGTTCACCCCTGGAGGTGATTCAGTCCTTTGTAACCAATTCAAAATCTAGTGGAATCATTTTCAACTGGGCTAGGCCTCGTGGTTTTTTCCCTTTTAAGGGTTTTCCACGTAAAAAATCTTGTGTTCTCTGTGTGTGCTAGTTATACGTACAACGCTAAGACGTAGAATCAAATCTCTATCGCCGCGTAATTTCTAGCCCGCAACAGATGTATATATGGATACATACATGTATTGATTTGTTTTGAAATGAGTAGTGTTATTTTGATACGAATTTACTTTGTACTTAGTTTTATTGCATGAATGGCTGAATCCATAGTGAAAATGTTGGGATGATATTTTTTTAAGATATGTAGATTGTAACAACCTTAATTTTGAATAATATGAATTTTCAAAACTTTCAGAAAGCGATATGGAGTGTTGCTGCACTGTACTTTCAGGCACAACGGTACTGAGAAAGGCTAGAGAGTGACACATCAGCGTCATAGCTCTTTGTTCTATAATAACACTTGAATCATAAGTAGTGCAGTGGCACTATGTCATTCGGGCGTCGTAGTGCCACAAATTGATGGTGGAGATGCATATACTAGATCTTTTGGTATAGTCTTTTCTATAGTCCTCTAAATGTCATAAATAGATGACGGAGATGTATATATTAGATCTTTTGGTCATTATTTTATTTAATGGCATATTTTGAGCATATATTGTTCTCCCTCTCTCTCTCTATTTCTCTCTCTCTATCTTCCCTTTTTCTCACTCCACACTTGAACTTTGATTTGTTCATAAAAATAATTATAGAGTTGTTGAGAGGTAATATTGTTGTAAAGTTGCTGTGAGTTTTTTTTAAGTTAATTAGTAATTTTCTTATAAATACAACCAGCACATTTTATTATTAAAATTATTATTAAAATAAAAAAATAGTAAAATAATAATAGCCAAACTAATTAAAACATATATCAATATAAAAAAACATTAAAATAGTTTTCTCCAGCAGATCCTCTTTGGGTAAGCCTTACTCGTTTTTCTTTTAGTGCGATGAATAAAATATTTAAAAAATTTATTTTTCATCTATAAACAACTACTTAAGCCATTACGTGAATTATTATGATTTATTATTAAACATTATCACAATCTTGCCGCTGAAAGTTAAGTGCCCAATCACAAAGGTGCCGAGATGTCACATTATACTATTATAGCATTTGATGAATGGAGAGATCTTGATCTGATTCTAGACGGAAGAAAGAAGAACAGAGAAGAGATCGGAACAAATGAGAAGAACAGAGAGTAAAGTGAAATCTTTCATATTCTGAGACAATGCCTAGTACAAGCTATATATAGACATTTACAGGGGCGGAACTGTTGTTTAATTAAGGGGGGCAATTGCCCCTCCTTAAAAAAAAAATTTATCAGAGAAGGGTATTTAGGTAAATAACCCCTTAAATATGTTATGTTGCCCCCTTTGCCCTAACCAGCGGCAAATTATTGGGTCAGGTGACCGGAGGCGAAAAATAAGTTCGGACATCCAATAAAAATTTGCCGCGTCATCTTGCGCTTTAGTTGCGCTTTTTGACTTGCGCTTTAGTTGCGCTTTGGTTGCGCTTTAGTTGCGCTTTTTGACTTGCGCTTTAGTTGCGCTTTACCTGCGCTTTAGTTGCGCTAATTTTAAAATAATATTTTAATAATATCCGGACCTCTGTGTTCGGTCACCTGACACAATAATTTGCCCTAACCAGCCGAACACTTAGAAAAAATTAAACTGCGCACCTCGGCACCTGCAGCGAACGCAAGAGTCAAGACGACGGGCGACTGCAGCGAACGCAAGACGGCGGGCGAGAGGGAAGGCTTCATCGCAGACTTGCAGTTGATTCGCGCGCAAGACGGAGAGAAGGAAGAGTTCGTTCCGACGTTCGTGATTTGCGACTGCCTCCGGCATCGGGAGATCTAGGTCAGTTTTTATTTTTGAACGCATTGATTGATTGTTGTGTTTGTTATTTTTGAATACATTGCTGAATATGAGAAGCGTTTTTGATCTTCTTTGCTTAGGGAAGATGATTGAATGTGTTCTTTTGGAAGTATATATATATTTTTATTTGAGATAGGTTACAAGATGTACTTTTGGTGAAGTAAAATCTCCCTTTTTGTGGAACAATGAACAGAGCTTTAAGTATATAGGTTACAAGAGCTCTCATGGGAAGGCTTTTTCATCACCGAAATTTCCTAAGCAATTTTTTTTTGTTATAGTTGTTACAGAGAGCTCTTATCGCTGTTACTTCCCTCAATTAAGAGCTCTGAATGAAACAGAGAGCCCTTGAGCTGAATGAAACAGCTTTTTCTTTATTTGAGATGAATGAAACAGAGCTCTGTTCATTGCTTGGGTTTAAGCTCTGTTCATTTCTCCTTTTGTAGCTTTGCTTAAAGCTTTGTTTGTTGTTCTAAAAAGCGTGCTGGTTAGTTGTTATATAGGTTATAAAATATAAGAAGTTTGGGCAGATTTTTTTTATCAGGTAAATTTGCAACTTTAAGCTTAGTGTTATATAGGTTAGTTGTTATATAGGTTATAAAATTTAGCAACTTTAAGCTTAGTGTTCATTTTTGCATAAGCTAGACATAAAATATATTCTTGCTATTTTTGTGGAGAGAGCATTTTCAGCCATGAAAATTATGAAACATCGATTGCGTAGTAGGATGGGTGATAATTGGCTCAACGATTGTCTTGTGCCTTACATTGAAAAAGATGTCTTTGATTTGATTCCAAATGAAGATGTAATCCAATATTATCAAAAAATGCAAAATAGATTGATAAAATTGTAATGGTTTTCAATTAATCTATCTTATTGGAATACAAGATTTCATTTTGAATTATGTCACATTTATGACCTTATGCAGCCACGTGTACAGCAAAGATATAAACAGGAATTTAAACTAAGCTACAGTTATCCTTAATGTTATTATTACATTCTAATAGCATTATTGAAGCTTTTTAAAAATTTGTATACTTGATCTATCATCAAAAAATCATCTCCATCGGACATGAATCTCGAGGCAAAAATCAAATGGGAAACTTCAAAAATTAAATCTGGGTCCATATGAATTCTGACTTTAACAAACTTATAGTCGAATTGAGCGTCTCGGAAATACAAACCCAACAACACCTAATTCAACTCAATCCGAGCTCAAAATGGTTCAAATCAAAGGCCTGAAGCACATTTGGAAGGTTTAATCTACAATTTGGATTACCAAACGTTTTCCAAACATGACATTCTTACAGTCGAATTGAGCGCCTCGATGAGAAGAATTCAACGAGCACAAGATTGTCAAATTTCGATATCATTAAGACCTTCAAATGTCTAATGAACGGTCCACGATTAAGCGATTCAATATCGGCCGTCCATCCAAACCACTCTACATTTGCCCTTGATCCTCCTATTTACGGGTCATGTCATCCTAAAAAAACTATAAATAGCCCGTCATTTCTCTTAAGAGGGGACCAAAGCAAGAAGGGAGAAAAGGAGACGAGAAGAAGAGGAGGGAAGAAACTCTTCCCTGACCACCGTTGGAGTTCCGCCCGACTTTCAAGTGACACCGGAGTTCCGCCCAATTTTCAACTGACGCTGAAACTCTGCCCGATCTCCAAGTGAAGCCGAAACTCCGCCCGATCTCCAAATGATGCCGGATTTCTGTCTGATCTCCAAGTAACTATGGAGTTTTGCTTGAATAACATCTAACACCGGATTTCTCCCATGCCGCCAATTAACGTCAGACTTCTACCCGACGCCGGACCTCCGCTCTGCCTATTGTCGGACTTTCGCCAGACATCTATCCGATGCTGGATTTCTGTCAATTGCTGAACTTCTACCTAATGCCATCCTTCTGACCTCCGTTGTCAAACAACGGTCCTTCCGATCTCCGTCGTCTGCCGACTACGGTCCTGCCAACTTACGCCGCACATCGACTATAGTCCTTCCGACCAAACGAACACGTCAATAGTGACTATTTGTATTCCCATAATGTACTTCATATAATGTACATCAAGCCAATGCCTTCACCCCTAAGGAAGGGCCTTATTTGTAATCGACTGCAAATAATAGCGGATTCATTCAAACTGGGCTAGACCTCGTGATTTTCCCCTCTTTTTTTAAGGGTTTTCATGTAAAAACCTTGATGTCTCATAAATGCTACACCCTCTCATTTATCTGATTGCGTGCTGGATCTTCATACAAACTTAAGACGTTAAATTTTATATTTCTCTACCGCCGCGAATACTCCATGACACAACAATACTAATCAAAAGGGTGCGTAGCAGGAACCAACTATATACACAAAATGATGGCAACTGGCAGCCGACAGCTAGAAATTAGTACGTGCGGAGATCGGATGTAAAATTAGGTTCAGACTTTAATAAAAAATATGACACGTGAATTAAATATTATGATATATTATTGTATAATATTGTGTATTTAACTATGTATTATTATGTATTAATTAATACATAATTAATACTCAGTAATACACAATAATACATGCCTAAATATATTAGTGAATGCATCATATTTTCATTGGAGTCTGAGCATAACTCTATATTCAATGTCTACACGTAATAATTTCTCGCCTGCAGCACACGCAGGCTGAGCCAAAATCCTTGGCAGAAAAATAATTGGCTATGATAGACGTCTTGAATCTACTTACGATTTTGAAAAGTCAATTTTATTTTTTAATCCATAGGCCACACGCCTTTACACAATCATAAATTTTAATCAATTTTTTATGTAAATAAATTTTTAAAAATATTGAATCAATTATTAAAATAAATATAAGCCAAAATCACAAATATCCTTCAGAATAGGAATGTCAATAAATGATCCCACTCATATAAGTAAAAAATTCAAATTTAAATTAACAAGTTTAATAAATAATTTAAGTTTGGGTCATGCATTCTAATTCATTTATTAAACGAATTGGATTCGGGTTGACCCATTAATTCAATTTTGATCCAATAAAATTCATTAAATATTTTTTCCTTAAGTATAATCTTCTCAATTTTCTATTAATTAATTTAAATTTTATGATTAACAAGTTAATAAAAATATTTTTTAATTAATATAGGTTCTTAGGTCAAGTTCAGGTGCCAACAAGTCAACTTCATCCCTTTTTTTATCCTTTTTTATTAACAGGTTAGATTCGAGTTAATTGGATTCGGATCAAATTAATAAATTTTAGTATTGAATCCTATCCAAGGAAAATTATTGGGTTCGGACACTAGACGACATCCGAAGCCCAATAAAAATGGGTCACATCACCCCTTACTTGGTATTGAGCTCCATATGAGCTCATTACTTTATAGTACCGAGCTCAATAATGTTAAGTGTCGAGCTTAGTACTGCTCGGTACTGTGTGAAGTATCGAACTCAATACTTCACAGTACCGAGTAATACTGAACTCGGTACTATGAAGTACAAAACGATAAGCTGTGTCCGGTGTCCGAACCCTATAATCTCTCCCAAACCAACCCATTAATCTGCTTTTAACCTGTGTGCACAAATTAATTGGAGTCGGAATGAACCTGGACTCCGCACTCCTCCACCCTGTAGCGAATCCTGTTTCTGCTGCCCACCTTCCGCTTCCCTTCCCCTCTCGCTTTCTTCGGAGCCGTCTTGCAATATTCCACGCGAGGAAAAAGGCTATAAATACCTCCATTTCTCCGGTTTTCTCAGCCAGCTACAGATCAACCAATATAGAAAGCATTACATGTCTCAGAGAGCACGCGTTCCTCATTCTTCTTCCGTCGCCTTCGCCCTCCATTCCCATCTCCTGGTTTCCAGTGAGATGAATCCCAGTTCCGACTGGTAGAATTATATGTATTGATATTAACTTCCTTTCCATAATTTCCCCCAATTTCGTAGCCCTCAGATATCGCACGAACCCCTTGCTGCAATTGAGATGAGTATCAGGGGATTTGTGGAGGGCGGGATCGCATCCATCGTGGCCGGATGCTCCACCCATCCGCTCGATCTCATCAAGGTCCGGATGCAGCTTCAGGGCGAATCAGCCGCGTCCGTGCCCGCCTTTCGCTCTGCCCTAACCTTCCCCGGATCTGGCCTCGCCATTCCTCAAACCCCTCCCACCGCGCGCCGCCCTGGTCCCATTTCCGTCGGCGTGCAGATCTTCCGCGCTGAGGGCCCCTCCGCTCTCTTCTCCGGCGTGTCCGCCACCGTACTGCGGCAAACCCTATACTCAACGACACGTATGGGCCTCTACGACATTCTTAAAATCAAATGGTTATCCCACTCGATCGCCGCAGACGGCGAGGGAAATCAGCCGAAACCGGCGACAGTTTCGCTTCCCTTGTACAAGAAGATCACCGCAGGGTTGATTGCCGGCGCGGTAGGGGCGGCAGTTGGAAATCCGGCGGACCTGGCGATGGTACGGATGCAGGCGGACGGGAGGCTTCCGGCCGCGGAGCGGCGGAACTACAAGGGGGTCGGTGATGCCATCATGCAGATGGTGAGAAGGGAGGGGGTGGGGTCGTTGTGGCGAGGATCAGCTTTGACGGTGAACAGGGCGATGATGGTGACGGCTTCGCAATTGGCAACATATGATCAGGCAAAGGAGGCGATATTGGGGAAGGGGTGGATACAGGACGGGTTACTGACGCATGTGGCCGCGAGCTTTGCGGCGGGATTGGTGGCAGCGGCGGTTTCGAATCCGGTGGATGTGGTGAAGACGAGGGTGATGAACATGAAGGTGGAGATGGGGGTGGCTCCGCCTTACGTCGGTGCGGTGGATTGCGCATTGAAGACGGTGAGGGCGGAGGGGCCAATGGCTCTGTATAAGGGATTTATTCCTACCGTTTCCCGCCAGGGACCCTTTACTGTTGTTCTGTTCGTTACGCTTGAGCAGGTTCGCTCCCTGCTCAAGAACTTCTGATGTGATCTCTACTCTGGTTTCGGCACGTGTGATTTACTTGCTCGCTTCTTTCGTAAATGGTAATTTATATAATTTAAAATTTTCTCTTTTAAGATTATTAATGGATCATCACCATTGAAGATAATATATTTTTATTATAAAATATGTGACTTGAATTTATTACTTTAGAGAAATAATCTGATCTTCTAACCAATAGATCACTGAGGTTTTGCATTAAGGGTTTTTTTAATTGCTGGAATTTTAGAAAGGATCTTGATTAGCGCTTAAATTTGGAGAAGCGTCAGAAAAAAAAAAAAGGATGCAATTCAATTTTAAGACAAAACGCAAAAGAAAATTACGTTTATCTGTTGCCACTAAAAACGCAATTTTTTATTGCTTTTTTTTTTATTAAAACGCAATTATGTATTGTGTTTTGTCTGCAAATGAAATTATTTTGTTTATTTAGTATTATTTTAAACGGCTGGAGTGAACGAAATGTTATTTTTGGTTTATTTATTCTTTCAAATTGTATAAATAAGGGATATTAGGAATTTTCAGATTATATAATTTTGGTATTAAATTTTAAAAAATTTTAGAATATGCTGTTTTAAAATTAAATTAAGTTGGTTGATTATATTCAGTATTGAATTTCATTATATTTAATTTAAAAATATTTTTAAAATAAATTTTAACTCAAGTAATATTTAGAAGTAGAAGACCATTGTTACTTGTAGAAGATATTCATTATATGTTAGAATTTACAATGCTAACAACTGATCTTTTTAATACAATACTACCAATATCTGCTATTACAAATTAAAATAAATAAAATTATTTTATCAATTTTATAATATATTTTAAATACTAACTTACAATGAAAATATCTTCTATAAATAACAATAAATTTCTATTTCTAACCACATATGTTAATATCATTTGAGTTAAAATTTATTTTAAAACTGTTTTTTTATTAAATATAATTAAATTCAATAATAAATTTAATCAACCAATTTAATTTAATTTTTAAATAGTTTCAAACAATATTAATTGCGTGCAGGATTTTTGTATGTTAAATATATAATATATATTCTGTTGTAGATTGACTATGTAATTGTATATTATCAGTATCTCCATTTGTTATAATACACCGACTACACAATAATAAATGATTATTTACTCAGATACTCTGTACACAAAAGTAACAACCATCATCTACATCTACTAAATTCTTCAAATCTTATAAGGTTTCGCCCATGAAATGAATTTAAAGGAGGATTAATTTTCTTAAAAAATTTCCACATCGTAAGCACTTGAATTTAAAATGCTTAAGAAAATAGTGATAATAATAATCTAACAATTTATGAAAGCAAGCAAAACTGATGACTGCCTAAACTCTCAGCATTCTCTACTGCATAGTTCGCCATTCTCATCCAGCATAAAAAAAAGAACCCTGTAAGCTCAACAGGCTTCTAATCATGCCTAAAATTCTATGCATTCTGCTCAAATATCCGAGTAATAATGCCAACAGCTATTGTGTTTCCTGCAGACCTTAAGAATGCCCGTCCAAGAGCTTTGCATTTAGTGAATTCTTCAACACAAACAGCGCCATCCAATTCCACCTGACATTACGAAACACAAAAGACAGAATTTAGTTGATGAATGTGATATCAAAATTTAAAGGAAAATTATTACGTGCAGCATCCGGATTCGTTCAGAGTTGAATTCGGACGCGCCACTTCACCCGAGGCCCGGTGCATCCGGAAAAGTGGCACGTCCGGATTAGCCTTCGGACGGTCCGGACACCGCACGTAATAATCTCTCAAATCTAAATGAAAAAAAGTCTGGGATTCACATTCTAGCTCTCCATATAAGTTTTCACCTTCTTTGTTCTTCATGTAGTTTAAACCATTTTAAAGCTTTATGAAACTTAAAAAGAGGAGATAAACTTCACTTCAAAAAGCATTTTAAGGCGCGATAATGGCAATGTTATGCATTACTTTAGTTTATCAATTACGAATATATCTGAATCTGGATGCAATCTGGGCATAAAAAAATAGCTATTTCAATCAAATAATTTTCAGATGAAGTGTTTTTTGAAATATAGAATTGCAGTCTGACCAGTTGCAATGTGGGTGAGGGTTTAGTAATGACAAATCACTTGTTTACGTACCTCAACTATGGCATTTTGCTTAGACTTGAGAACTCTTGGAGCACCTTTAGAAACCTTTCCAGTTTTCTGATCCACAACGGATACTATTTTTACAACTCTGGCAGCTTCCTTTACGTGGTGTATGTGGAACTCAACCTGCATTTACACCGGTCATCAGGGTCTGAGTAGACTATCAAGAAAAAGAAGCGAATAAATATCTGATCATTACTGGAGATCCAATAATGATTGGCATTTTGATGTCCAAAACAAGGATCTTGAGCTCTAGCCTTGCTGCCACGGCCACAGGGAAGTCTGGGTGACAGAGCACACCACCAGGTATTAGGTGGATAGGATCTATGCCATGCAAACTGACAGCCACATTGTCACCCGCTCTTGCAGTGCTGCAAGCAGAAGAATCCCGCTCAATGGATCGAACACTAGCAAATTCCCCTGAAGGCATAACTAAGACCTACAAATAATTGGATAGGAATAATTACTCATAATTGTAATTACATTGGTCTTCAATAGAAAAAAAAAAAAGGTTTGTATCAAAACCATATAGCACGATGAGAAGCATTTTGTGTCTTGTTTGAGAACAACTCTGATCTTCTACCAATTGGAAAATCAAAAGGAAATTCCTAAACGGTCCCTATATTCAAATTTCCCTCTCAAATCCCTAAAAAATCCTTCCTAAAATGCTTTGTTAGCTCCTGCGGTGCGTGCGGCTAAAACAGGAAGCGGATAATGTCCGCCTCATTCGTGCATAAGCCAGTCACGCCTGGACCGGATGGACCGGTCTAACAGGTTGATGTAAGTTTCTTTAATAAATAAAAAATGAATAATGTGCAGAACAAAATGGAAATATGCAATTTTATATGAATTTATCATTCTTGCACTGCTTAGTGTTAGGATCAGGATCTTGCAGGAACAAGTAGGGGCTTGCTTGCAGTAATTGAATAAGATATACAAGCATTGGCTACCAAAAACAAATGATAAAGTTGGAATTCGACTCAAGAGATGCAAGATACCTTCGAACCAATTTGAACAGCTCCAGCCTCCAGTTTTCCAGAAACCGCCACCATTCCAAGTGTGCGCAACTTAGTGACATCACATATAGGAAGACGTAGAGGCTTTGAAACATCACGTAGTGGAGGTTGTAACGAGTCTATCACATCTAAAAGACACAATCCCCGGTACCTGACAAACGAATTATCTCACTAAAAGCTAAAGAAAGAAATAATTAATTAACATAACAAAAAGATGCTTAAATTTGTCATAGTTAAGATAAAAAGAACACATCTATCTTCCACCTCAAAAACTATATCAATCAAGTGCAATGAGATATAAGATGTTTAATTAATAACACATCCATAAAGAAGCAAAGACAAACTTAATTAACTTTACTTCCGGGATGATTGTTTAGAAGGCAAACTAGCCAAAATGCTGGTGCAAACTGAATGTTGGGAGGAGAATTGTTGCGTCCAGGAGTATTCGCGGCGGTAGAGAAATATAAAGTTTATCGTCTTAGCGTTGTACGAAAATCCGGCACGCAATCATATAAGAGAAAGGGTCTAGCATTCATAAGAGACACCAGAGTTTTTACATGGAAAACCCCTGAAAAGGGGGAAAAACCACGGGGCCTGGCCCAGTGTGAATGAATCCACTAGTATTTGCAGTCGATTACAAATGAGGCACTTCCTTTGGAGAAGACCTTGTATTTATGTAGCAACTATACATCATATAGATTGCATTACATAGTAGGAGTTACATATACATGTTTGTTTGGTCGGAAGGACCGTTAGTCGGCAGGAGACCGGGGTCAGAAAGACCATTGTTTGTTAATGGAGGTCGGAAGGACCATAGTAGGCGACGGGGGTCGAAGGACTGTAGTCGGCAGTAGACCTGGGTCAGAAAGACCGTTGTTTGTTGATGGATGTCAGAAGGACCATAGTAGGCGACGGAGGTCGATAGGACCGTAATCGGCAGTAGACCTGGGTCAGAAAGACCGTTGTTTGTTGATGGATGTCAGAAGGACCATAGTAGGCGACGGAGGTCGATAGGACCGTAATCGGCAGGAGATCGGGGTCTGAAAGACCGTTGTCTGGTGATGGAGGTCGGAGTGACCATAGTAGACGACGGAGGTCGGGAGGACCGTAATCGGCAGGAGACCGGGGTCTGAAAGACCGTTGTCTGGTGATGGAGGTTGGAGTGACCATAGTAGGCGACAGAGGTCGGGAGGACCGTAATCGGCAGGAGACCGGGGTCTGAAAGACCATTGTCTGGTGATGGAAGTCGGACGGATCGTAGTAGGCGACAGAGGTCGGGGGGACCATAGTCGGCAGGAGACGAGTCAGGTGTTAGACCCAGTGTCACTTGGAAGATCGGGTGTTGATGGTCTGGCCTTGAGTAGGACTTCGGGTCTGAACGTCGGGCCTTAAGCAGGATGTCGGGTCTTCAGCGGGACGTAGGGACTGAACGTCGGGCCTTAAGCGGGACGTCGAGTCTTCAGCAGGACGTAGAGACTGAACGTCGGGCCTTAAGCGTCGGGTCTTCAACAGGACGTAGGGATTGAACGTCGGACCTTAAGGCAGTGGTGCAATGAAACTCCGGCGAGGCTTCGGGTGGTGGTCCGGCGAGGTTCCTGCGGTGGTCCGGCGAGGTTCTTGCGGTGGTCTGGCGGGACTTCTGCGGTGGTTCGGCGGTGGTCCAGCGGCCGTCGAGGAGGAGCTTCCTCCTCTTCTTGCTTCGACCCCTTGCTTGGATCCCCCCTCATGAGAAATGAGGGCTCTATTTATAGATTTTCTGGAGTGGCATGGCTCGTAAATAGGCTTGAGATCAGGGGCGAATAGGGAGTGGTTGAATGGACGGCCAATATTGAATCCTACGATCGTGCACCGTTCGTTGGTCATTTGAATGCCTTAGTGATGTCGGAATTTAGTGATCTTGGGCTCGTTGGATTCGTGTCGTCGAGCCGTTCGATTCGAGTATAAGCTCGTCAAAATCGGAAACTGTTTGGTAACTCAAACAGTGTTATGAAGTTTCCAACAGCGCTTCGGGTCCTTGATTTGGACTCATTTGGGCTCGGATTGAGTCGAATTTGGAGTCGTTGGATTCGTATTTCCGAGACGCACAGTTCGACTATAAGTTTGCCGAAATCGGAGTTCAGATGGTCTCCGAATTAACTTTTAAAGTTTCCAACTTGATTCTGCATCGAGATTCATGCCCGATCAAGATATTTTTTTGGCGACGTATCAGTTGCCCCCCCAATTTTTGGACGTTGATGCTCCAGAAGTCCAAAAATATGTGTCGTAGTATTTTACATTGGCCGAAACGCCAAAAAATGCATTCCGAAAATTAATGGCTTGCTTGAACTTGATCATAGAGGCCCCGTTGAGCTCCGAAAGTGCCGAAATCGAGTCCAGAACGTCGAAAAACGTGTCCGAGGACCCCAAAAACGTCTGAATCGGACCGTCTGGGCCGAAAATCGGGCCCGGACACGCGTATGCGGCCGAACCGGCCAGCTGCCGCCCGCCGCCGCTCGCCGGCGGCAGCAAGCCTGCCGCGCGCCAACAGGCGCGTCCCGCGCGTGTACCGTGCAGTTAGCCGCGCGGTTATTTGAAATTTTTTTTTTGTGGGGCCCATATGGATTTAAAAAATTCGAAAAAATCTCAGAAAAATCCAAAAAATTCCGAAAAAATTCCGAAAGATTCAAATTTTTTGAGAATTCTAGAAAACTCTAGAAACTTCCCCTCTTCACTCACAAAAACAATAAATAGACCCCTAGGGCCTTTAGAAAAATTGCTCATTCCCTCTTCTTCTCCTCTCCCTCTGTCCTTACTATTGAGGCCTTCCCTCGATTTTTCGAGGCCCCTCTCTTGGCAAGGAAGTCCAGAGATTCCCCCTTCTCTCTCTTCTCCCTCTGTCCTTAATATTGAGGCCTTCCCTCGATTTTTCGAGGCCCCTCTCTTGGCAAGGAAGTCCGGAGATTCTCCCTTCTCTCTCTTCTTCCTCTGTCCTTACTATTGAGGCCTTCCCTCGGTTTTTCGAGGCCCCTCTCTTGGCAAGGAAGTCCGAAGATTCCCCCTTCTTCTCTTCTCCCTCTGTCCTTACTATTGAGGCCTTCCCTCGATTTTTCGAGGCCCCTCTCTTGGCAAGGAAGTCCGGAGATTCCCCCTTCTTCTCTTCTCCCTCTGTCCTTACTATTGAGGCCTTCCCTCGATTTTTCGAGGCCCCTCTCTTGGCAAGGAAGTCCGGAGATTCCCCCTTCTTCTTCGAGAGATCCTACGGAGGTCTGATGTTAATCAGTTGGTTGTAGATGGAGGTCGGAGAGACCGTTGTAAGGAGGAAGGTTGACAAGACTGTTGAAGTGCAGAAATCCAACATCGATTGGGAGGCTGACAACTCACATAAGTCTGACGAAGGTTGGAGAAGTACGACGACGAGTAGAAATTCAACGGCATGTAAAAGCCCGATGAATGTCCGTCGATATGCAGGAGTTCGACGTCGATGATAGTCCCGCAATGAGTATAAGTCCAGCGTCGTGTAGGTGTACGAAAGTTTATTGATATGCAGAAAATCGACGACGGGTTGTAGTCTAATGGTAGATAGAACTTCGACGTCGGGTAGAAGTACGGCGCCGGGCAGAAGACCGACAAAAGTTCGTCGACGAGCAGAAGTCCGACGACGAGTAAAAGTCTGCTGATGAGCAGAAGACCGACGACGGGGAGAAGTCTGACGTCGGGTAGAAGTACTGTCGGGTAGAAAACCGACGAAAGTTCGTCGACGAGCAGAAGTCCGACGACGAGTAGAAGTCCGTTGATGAGCAGAAGACCGACGACAGGGAGAAGTCCGACGTCGGGTAGAAGTACTGTGTCGGGTAGAAGACCGATGAAAGTTCGTCGACGAGCAGAAGTCCGACGACGAGCAGAAGTCCGCTGACGGGCAGAAGTCCGACGACAGGGAGAAGTCCGACGTCTGGTAGAAGTACTGTGTCGGTAGAAGACCGACGAAAGTCCATCGACGGGTAGAAGTCCGACGACGTGTAGGAAGCTCTGCGTCAGACAGAATCCCAACGAAAGTCCGAAGACGGGGAGATGTCCGACGTCAGGTAGAAGATTTGTGTCAGGTAGAAGACCGACGAAAGTTTGTCGACGAGCAGAAGTTCGACGACGAGTAGAAGTCCGCTAACGAGCAGAAGTCCGACGACGAATAGAAGTCCGCGACGAGCAGAAGTCTGACGTCGAGTAGAAGTCCGCTGACGAGCAGAAGTCCGACGTCAAGGTAGAAGTCTAATAAAAGTCCATCGACGGACAGAAGTCCGATGACGGGTATTAGCTCGACGGTAGGAGGAAGTCCGGCGTCAGATAGAATACTGAGTCGGGTAGAAGACCGACAAAAGTCCATCGACGAACAGAAGTCCGACGACGGGTATTAGTCCGACTACAGGAAGAATTCCGGCGTCGGGTATTAGTCCGGCGAAAGTCCTGCAAGGCAAAAGTTCAGCGACAGGAGGAAATTCAAAATCGGGTAGAATTTTAACATTGTGGAGAAGTCAGATGGAAGTCCATTAACGACATTCTGGCGACGTTAACCAAGGATGTAAGACCTATCCGAGGTTGTATGTCAGAGCCTTTGCTCGATGATATTAACCTGTGTGGAAGAGGTAGAGAGAATCCACCAAGGATGTAGGACCTTTCCGAGGTTGTATGTCGGAGCCTTTGCTCGACGACTTTAACCTGTGTGGAAGAGGTCGAGAGAATCCACCAAGGACGTAAGACCTATCCGAGGTTGTATGTCGGGGCCTTTGCTCGACGACGTTAACCTGTGTGGAAGAGGTCGAGAGAATCCACCAAGGATGTACGACCTATCCGAGGTTGTATGTCGGAGCCTTTGCTCGACGACGTTAACCTGTGTGGAAGAGGTCGAGAGAATCCACCAAGGATGTAAGACCTATCCGAGGTTGTATGTCGGGGCTTTTGCTCGACGACGTTAACATGTGTGGAAGAGGTCGAGATAATCCACCAAGGATGTAGGACCTATCCGAGGTTGTATGTCGGAGCCTTTGCTCGACGACGTTAACCTGTGTGGAAGAGGTCGAGAGAATCCCCCTGGGATCGATTTTGCTTTGATTGGGAGACGGCGTATGCCACGTGTATCCCGAATCAAAGGTTAAGAAGGGTCTATCTTTAGACCATTACTGCCTTTTTGAGGTTGAGATCAAGACATTGCCCAAGGAGTAGAAGTTTAGTAAGGGACTGTACGTGGTTTGAAATTTATCGGAAGCTTCATTCTATTTGCCGAGAGTTTCCTTAAATATTGTCTTTGTTTTAGAAGTTTTGGAGGGATCTTCTTGACTAAAATTGAAGTTAAGATTGCCCCCCAGTTTAGATTTGGTTCCATGAAATTAACGCATCAATAGCAGTCGAATAGCCTTTTGAGGTTGGAGCCAAAATTGCCCCCAAGTCGGGAACCACGTTTCCCACAGACGGCGCCAAACTGTTGCGTCCAGGAGTATTCGCGGCGGTAGAGAAATATAAAGTTTATCGTCTTAGCGTTGTACGAAAATCCGGCACGCAATCATATAAGAGAAAGGGTCTAGCATTCATAAGAGACACCAGAGTTTTTACGTGAAAAACCCCTGAAAAGGGGGAAAAACCACGGGGCCTGGCCCAGTGTGAATGAATCCACTAGTATTTGCAGTCGATTACAAATGAGGCCCTTCCTTTGGAGAAGGCCTTGTATTTATGTAGCAACTATACATCATATAGATTGCATTACATAGTAGGAGTTACATATACATGTTTGTTTGGTCGGAAGGACTGTAGTCGGCAAGAGACCGGGGTCAGAAAGACCGTTGTTTGTTAATGGAGGTCGGAAGGACCATAGTAGGCGACGGGGGTCGAAAGGACTATAGTCGGCAGTAGACCTGGGTCAGAAAGACCATTGTTTGTTGATGGATGTTAGAAGGACCATAGTAGGCGACGGAGGTCGATAGGACCGTAATCGGCAGTAGACCTGGGTCAGAAAGACCATTGTTTGTTGATGGATGTCAGAAGGACCATAGTAGGCGACGGAGGTCGATAGGACCGTAATCGGCAGGAGATCGGGGTCTGAAAGACCGTTGTCTGGTGATAGAGGTCGGAGTGACCATAGTAGGCGACGGAGGTCGGGAGGACCGTAATCGGCAGGAGACCGGGGTCTGAAAGACCGTTGTCTGGTGATGGAGGTCGGAGTGACCATAGTAGGCGACGGAGGTCGGGAGGACCGTAATCGGCAAGAGACCGGGGTCTGAAAGACCGTTGTCTGGTGATGGAGGTCGGAGTGACCATAGTAGGCGACGAAGGTCGGGAGGACCGTAATCGGCAGGAGACCGGGGTCTGAAAGACTGTTGTATGTTGATGGAGGTCGGACGGACCGTAGTAGGCGACAGAGGTCGGGGGGACCATAGTCGGCAGGAGACAAGGAGTCAGGTGTTAGACCCAGTGTCACTTGGAAGATCGGGTGTTGATGGTCTGGCCTTGAGTAGGACTTCGGGTCTGAACGTCGGGCCTTAAGCAGGATGTCGGGTCTTCAGCGGGACGTAGGGACTGAACGTCGGGCCTTAAGCGGGACGTCGAGTCTTCAGCAGAACGTAGGGACTGAACGTCGGGCTTTAAGCAGGACGTCGGGTCTTCAACAGGACGTAGGGATTGAACGTCGGACCTTAAGGCAGTGGTGCATTGAAACTCCGGCGAGGCTTCGGTGGTGGTCCGGCGAGGTTCCTGCGGTGGTCCGGCGAGGTTCCTGCGGTGGTCCGGCGGGACTTCTGCGGTGGTTCGACGGTGGTCCGGCGGCCGTCGAGGAGGAGCTTCCTCCTTCTCTTCCTCCTCTTCTTGCTTCGACCCCTTGCTTGGATCCCCCCTCATGAGAAATGAGGGCTCTATTTATAGATTTTCTGGAGTGGCATGGCCCGTAAATAGGCGTGAGATCAGGGGCGAATAGGGAGTGGTTGAATGGACGGCCGATATTGAATCCTATGATCGTGCACCGTTCGTTGGTCATTTGAATGCCTTAGTGATGTCGGAATTTAGTGATCTTGGGCTCGTTGGATTCGTGTCGTCGAGCCGTTCGATTCGAGTATAAGCTTGTCAAAATCGAAGACCGTTTGGTAACTCAAACAGTGTTATGAAGTTTCCAACAGCGCTTCGAGTCCTTGATTTGGACTCATTTGGGCTCGGATTGAGTCGAATTTGGAGTCGTTGGATTCGTATTTCCGAGACGCTCAGCTCGACTATAAGTTCGCTGAAATCGGAGTTCAGATGGTCTCCGAATTAATTTTTAAAGTTTCCAACTTGATTCTGCATCGAGATTCGTGCCCGATCAAGATAATTTTTTGACGACGTATCAAGAATAAACAAAATAAGTGGCATAAAGTAGTGTGAGGTGAGACAGAAAATTTGGAATTTTGATTGTACAAGAAGGAAAACTATTGTATGGTTCTGAGAATCTCAAAATTTACAATCATCAAAACCACAATATTTATGTTTAGGACAATCAATCTAAAAGTTAAAGTTTTCTTTGAATGTTATTTTTTTATTGTTTTTTCAATTTTAGTATAAGATGGTAGGTATAAGCCTAGGAGATGCCCAATCATAAAAGTTCATTTGTATCTGAATCCCTAAATGAATTCTCATCCTATTTTTGCCAAGAAGATTCCTTGCAATCCTCTTGTGACCTTCTTGAATCTATAATTTGATTCTTCTATTTGGCTACCAATTCTCCTCATAAGGCTTATCAATTGATCACGCTTCCTTAAAAGGTGCGACAAATTTCTTCCGTGATTGCGTCGTATGCCTTCTATTTCAGCACCTTTCTTCCTCAAGTGTCATAGAACCCTCATCTACATTAAAATTTCCTACGACTTCTAAGTCCTTTCTTCCAGTAACTTTTCTTTATTATCATTTCTTGCGGCATATAGAGTACGAATCCACTATTTCTTCCAAGAAAAAAAAAGCTTTTATGTATCCTTTGTTACGTTATATATGATTGATTAATGAGAACTTTCTATGTTTATCAAAAACTCAATTAGTGATTGAATATCATTTCTATTTGGATGTCTAATTCCTACCGTTGGAATTCAGTTACTTAATCAAGTGAGAGACTCAAAAAATTATGGGAGATTCATTATACAACTGTGACACTTGTTTGCTGGTGAATTATGTACTTTCTTCTTTCGTCAAGGTTTTGTTGTTAATTTAAAAGAATGGTTGTTTTAGTCTAATTTCATACAATCTAATTCCCATCAAGTGCATGAATTTCAAAACATTTATGAGGCTTTCTTGATACTAAATTTCTAATCATTAATTTATACTAGAAATCCATTGAATTTTTGTCTGAACAAATTTTCATGTTTTCGGTTTTCAGTCAAATGGCGAATAATAATTTTAAGATCATTAATTTTTCATGTAAATTTCGCTTGCTTGTTACATGATTTTATGCATCTCATTTTAGTTTTGCATTAGAATCCTAAACCCTATGACATCCTATATCACATAACAAGTTCATAATGTTGATGATCCAAAATGCATAAATACTGTGCAGGCAAGTTGACAAAATAAGGAAAGATGATAGTTTTAGTATAGTGCACACATGTTTTCAAAGCTAATCTTCAGCTTTTTCAGACCCTCTTTGTGTCCTACAATAAATTAGAAGAGAAAACTATTTTTCTTGAAGTCGGTGGCCTCGTAGCCATTAAGACCTCAATACTGCTTTCTTAAAGAAAATGATTGCTCGTGAGCAAAGGACACAATTGTATACTTGCAAAATCTCTAATGAGCTCTGAATTTTCTGTGAGCCTAAAATATGATGACGACTACCTAGAAAATTGTTAATAAATCACTGTATCCATTGATGTTGTTCAAGTTTTTCAAGATAATTAGATCATGGCCTAATTAAATTTCATGGATCAATCAAACAAAGTTTTAGTAAACTATAAAATGAGCTGCTTATATGACTGCAATAGCATAGTTAATTTCATTACATTATTGTGCTAGATAACATTTTTAAAACTATTTTATTAACTGCATTGATCATATGAGCATATCTTCTCGTAGTCATTTTATATAGAAGATTTATATAGAATACAAGTTACTTTCATAAATACTATAGTAGATAACAAGTAGCACAGTTCTAAGCGAGAAATTGCATTTGAAACAGGGCCATGGCACTTTGCTGATTTAATGAAAAAAAAAAGGTTAATTCCAGAGCTTATTCCCATTAGCTTGCCATACAAAATGGAAGTAGATTATGGAATTGAAAGCTTACCAAGAAGATAAACGAGCATCTGACGCAGCTGTAGCCAAATTCTGATTTGCCATGGCACTAAGAGGAATCCAAGTTACGTTTGATTCCTTGAAACCACATGAGCGTAAGAAAGATCCAAGCTGCGTCTTTATGAAATCAAATCTTTCCTTCTTATAAGCTACCAGATCCATCTTATTAATAGCTACTAATAGTTGTTCAACACCAAAACTCCGCATAAGTTGAGCATGCTCTCTCGTCTGCCCAAAACCACTGCCTTCCATACCAGCTTCGAAAGAACCCACAGAGGCATCAATAACAAGGACAGCAGCATCAGCTTGTGCTGCACCAGATATCATATTTGGAACAAAATCTTTGTGGCCAGGGGAGTCTAGCAAAACCACACGATACTTCTTTGAATTAAAATATGCAACAGCCACTGTCATTGTTACACCTCTTTCCCGCTCCTCAGTGCTCTCGTCCATGGCCCAAGCATAAGTAAAAGATCCCTTGCCCTGTATATACAGTAGCAATAAATAAAGTAGTATTCATTGTACCACGGAAATGCAACAAAGTCAGATAACCCGCATTAAACCATCTCCGGTATGTTAAAATGAAAGATTCGGTTTATCAAGACAGTTATAGTGTGTGTTTGCTGCACTGAAAGAAAACCAATGCTTGAAGAACATTACATGACCACAATAATGGCATCCCCAAATGGAAAAATTATTGAACTCATCTCCAACTTTACGCTAAGCAAAAAGTGGTCAGGATGGGACAAATCCAAAGACTTTGAGAACCATCCTAACAAAAATTTTCAGAAGGATATCCTGGCTCAAATTTTTTTCCCGTTCAAATGTTGAGAATTGAGCAATATTATAAAACAGCCACCATACCTTTTCTTTAGCTTCCTTTTCGTATTTGTGCATTTCTTTGTTGGATATTCTTCCCAAAAGATGCAATAATCTTCCAGATAATGTTGATTTTCCAGAATCAACATGACCAACCTAGGATGATTGTTAAAATATAAGTTTAATACTCAAGAACTACAATTATGAGGCCGTTGGGGAGGGGGTAGGTGTAATAGATTAGCCAGCTGAATTAAGTAGTTCCCTTACAATTGCAAGATTCAGCTGAACCTGCCTTCCTTGCTCTTGGTCATGTAATAGCTCTGTTCCAGGCTTAGAATCATCCAGTGAATCCTCTTTTTTTCTTATGACATTTGTTTCTATCTTCAAACAGTCTACATCATTGGTTAGACTTGGTAGTGTGTTTTTATTGAACTTGGAATTCTTTCCCTTGGTTTGATTGAGTTGCACTGCTTGAGCAAACGAGGCTGAAGAATGATCCATTTGTCTCTCATCGGATAATGCAGCTAGATAATCATTTAGTTGACTTGGGTTATATCAAGTGGCAGATGAATCACTAGGAGATGATTCAATTGCTTTAGATAATGAAGCCGGTGGTTTACCTGAAATATTATCATTTATTTTCACTTTGGTTGTCCTATTTTTCTCATCAGTTGCACCAAAGACTGGTTTTGCAAGTGCTGTATCATGGAGAAAGTAGCGGAGAAATTAGGAATTGAATGCAAAAAATTAATAGTTGAATCGTAACAGCTAGTAAATGCAAAGCTTCACAACATAAAACAGGATCAGTCGTTTTATAGGTCCCACCATTTTGTGTGGTACAGTCAGGAACTAAAAGACATTAGCCTTAACAAAGAACAAATCAAGCATAAAAGAAAAAAAAATGCTTCCCAAAAAAAGACAATTAAATGCTATAAACTAGTAAAAAACTTGTACAGAAACCAGTGTCAGGCAAATAAAGCTAACATTAGCAACTTAAATTGTGAATTTCTCCTTATGATTCTATCTAGAAATTCAAAAAAAAAAAAACTGCAAACATTTTAAAAGGTAAAGGAATTTTTTCATATAATTATATAGCCAGAAAAGCTAGAACTCTTCCAATGATTAGGCATAGAACAAGTACCTGTGTGCTGCTAAGAAAATGAGTAGACGTACCCATCACAGCATTGCATGGTGCAATTTATGACAACTTCTACGTATTAATCAATAATTCATTATTAAAAAAATAATATAGCATATCCACTTTCTGCAGATTACTTGCAAAAGTGAAAGTACTACATACGCCCATTATGGTAGAAAAGCCCATATTCATTTGGTAGCACTAAAAGGTCAAATCAGGGCAGCATAGGAAGTCAAAAAGTTACAAATCTAAAAGCTACTAAAACTATCTACAAATATTGCAGAAGTTCAGGACAAGAAAATGTGGGCTCCGAAAATTCGGCCCCGGCCGCCGCCCACTTGTTACTTTTTTTCTTCGGGTCGGAGTTTTAACAGAATTAAGTTCCGGGGTAAATTTTGGAAGCCAGATGGGTTTGTAGATAAGACACTACCCAGAGATTTCGCTCTCATTTTGTGAGGACTTTATGATCTGAGTTCTGATTTCTTATAGGCGGAAGCCCCTAAGTTAATTACCTCTCCCGATAATAGGAGAGAACTTTCGATTAAGGCTAGTCGTCAATCAAATACGTAAAGATACTTATATGAATGTATTAAGATAAATATACCGGTCACCACAACCGTCTATTTGTTTGATGGTTCGAACCCTGTCGACTCCTATTGATCTACATAGAAGGATTGGGTTCGAACTTAAATTCACTTATTAACCCGCGCAGCATCCCTAGACGTCACGTGTGTTTCTACAACACGCTCGTCGGGGCCCATGCAGGTGTTTGGGGGCATTTTATAGTTGTTTGCTGAACCTTGTCGAGTCCTATATACCTGCTTAGGATGATTAGGCTCAAATTTAACGACCCGCGCAGCATCCCTAGACGTCACATGTATTCCTATAACATGTTCGTCTGGACCCATGTGGGTGTATGATTACACTTACCCCTTTGTGTACCTATGTGTATATAAATTATGGTGCATGTGTAGGGGCATTTTTTTGTAATATTTATAAACGTCTTATGTCCGCTTGTATGAATGTTGCGGATCCAGTGGCATGTTGTAGCAGCTTGTGGATTGAGTTGTTTGATGCATTGTACAGGTAGACTCTCGTGCACTACTTATATGATTTATGCAGGTAGATTGTAGTTCACTAACTAATTTTTTTGCTTTTGGATACAAGTGAATCGTAGCATTATCACCTGATTGCAACAAGATATTTCATTGTTCTGATGTAAACTCCCTTTTCTCATTCACCGGGAGGTTCTTCTGGACTTTGAAATTAATGACCGCTGCTTTGAAAAGAACTCATTTTAAGATCTTCAGTGTAGTAGACTTGTTATTTCCAATGTTTGTAGATACCAAAACTGTTTTCTTCCAAGGTATAGGACCAAGAAGAAATTTTGGAACTCCATGAAGTTTAGTTTGAATTTGTTCAAACACCTCTTCCATTCCACCAGAAGGTGTCCTTCTCCGTATATTGAGTTGTCTTCAAACCCGACGTACTTGTGAATCTCAATCACCACTGTTGTAGGCGATATCTACACTTGTGTCCATAGTGGTTTGTTGTGCTTACGATATACCCACTGTTGCTATCCATAAGCGGCTCGTGTGTATTTACGGGGGCCCACTGTATTCACTACGACTTCCTGGAGGTGTTCGTAGAGGAGCCATTGTTCCTGCATCATATTCACCTTTCACTAATCTCAGGTGGTATGATGATTGTACTTGTTTGTAGGGGCGAGTTTTCCACTATCAAGTGCTAGTATTGCCATCTCAATCTACATGTATTGTTGCTTGTGTTGGAGATCTCAACAGCGCATATAGGACACATGCATTCTGCAACCATTTGTTGTTCTTGCAGGTACGATGCACCTGATCTCGTAGAGACTTTTGTAAGAGTCCACTACATTCTTTGTTTGTGTGCATTGAGATTTTGCAGTGTGGCTGCTTGTACCTCGATGTTGGTTATGAGGATGTTGCAATATCCTTCCTACAAGAGCTCACGGTCGTTTGTATTTGTCACATCTTAGTCACATTCATTTGCAAGGATTAATGCATTTCATCCGACATTGAGTCACTATTGACCGTACAAATGTTCTTGTAATTTGAGTTCCCTCATAAATGATTAAAGCTTTGTTCTTTGTATATGTTTGATTCCAAGTTCAGTTTCATTTAAGCTTGAGTTCATCGAGTTTACAAGTCCCACTTAATGTTGTATAGTCCGAGTTCAAGTGTGAATTCAAGTGCTTGTTCAAAATCTTCTGAAGTCCTTGCAAGTTCAGGTGCATGTTCAAATTGATTTGAATTTAGCTCTAGTTTGATCTTATTTTATTTGGGTTTGACCTTTTATTCGTCATTTAGATTTTGTTCAAGTTCAGGTCCTCAAGTCCACTGTTCATTTGAGTCCAAGTTCTTGTTCTCTTAAGTTCAAACCATGTCCAAATGCAGTCTTACTTTTAACCGAAATTTCGGCAGCCTCCCGACGTCTCTCCTGTTTAGGGGAAAACTACGGGAAACTGGGCCTTCCCACCACGCTAAGAAAAGCGTGTATGGTAGTTATCCTCGGACGAGGACACCACTGCCGTATTTTCTTCATCCCCCACCACACTACGAAAAGCGTGTATGGGTCTTCTACAGGTACCTGTTGCAAGAGAAAAATAATTGTTTCCCCGCAGGTACAAAGCCGCATATGGATACTTAAGATTATCCTAGCCACGTTAATAAAAGCGTGCACTAGGCTTACCTGCCTCGTCATATGTGTTGCACCGGATTTCCTCCTACCACGCTAAGAAAAGCGTGTATATGTGGTTAACCGGCTCGTCACACACATCGAGGACAATATTTTGGGCTCAAGGGCTGCTCACCTACCCCGTCGTAGGTGTCGCACCAGATTCCTTCCTACTACGCTAAGAAAAGCGTGTATATGTGGTTTACAGGCTCGACACACACATCGAGGTAAGAGAGGGATTAAGTTTTAGAAATTATACCTCGGCGACCGATGAACCGGCGGTGGAGGCTCGTGGATCGAGGCGGGAGGAGCACATTTATTATTATTATTATTATTATTATTATTATTATTATTATTATTATTATTAATTAATTAATTATAATCTATAATTAGTTATTAATTATAAAAAGTAAATTAATTATAATTATAATTAATTAATGACTAATTATAATTAATTGAAATCAATTATAATTAACCAAATAATTATAATTAATAATTAATAACTAATTATTAATTAATTATAGTTAATTAATTAATTATAATTATAATTAAATATAATTAATAATTATTATAATTAATTAAAATCTAAATTTACTGGATTTGGTCGAAGAGACGCTCGAAAGGGAGAAATCACCTTCATAGTGGCGAGCTCCCGTCGTTGCTTTGAATCAAAATGTTGTAACTTCTGTCCCAACAGGAAGGAACGTCGTCGAACAAGCGAAGTCGAACGGCTACACAGAAGCCGAAGAAGTGCTCGGCTAGGGAGAAAGTTACCCTCACGGTCGACGAGCTCCCTTGTCGCTTCCGCCAAAATATCGTAACTTCCAATCCATGGGGAAGGGAGAGTCGTGGAAGCAGCAAACTCCCGTTGTTTCGTCCGATCAAAATGTTGCAACTTCCTATCAGGTGGGAAAGTCGTCGAAGCTACGAAGTCGAACAGCAATGAAGGCTGTAGGAGCGTCCGATAGAGAGAAAGTTTCCTCCACAGCTAGTGAGCTCCAACGTTGCTTCTGACCAAAGTGTCGTAACGTCCGATCCGCAGGAAGGGAAAGTCGCTGGAGGAGCGGAAACTGTGCGACAACGAAGGGCCGAAGTAGCGTGCGAGAGGAAGAGGGAGAAGCGCAGTCGGGGCCTTCGCTTCCTTCGCTATTTAACGATGCGAGTAGGTCGTAGTGGTATGGAGAGAAGCGACTTCGATCGTGGGAGGAATGGCGATGACGTGCGAGGTTCGGCACAGGACAGGTATGCACGATCCCTCTTTTTTTTTTATTCGGCAGGTCAACAGAAAAAAAAAAGGATGGGAAGGACCAAAGATTTCTCGAGTAAACTACAATGGAAATACAGTCCCTGGAAACCATGTATAAGTATCTATATAAATGTTCTAGATTGCAACTTTGTTTGGTAGGCACCCAAGATGGGTTCAATTTGATTTGACAAATGCAACTTAGCCGCACGAACAACACTTCAAAATCCTACTTATCATGACTGATATCTTTTATATGGCATGCTTATATTTTATCACAAGAACATGATCCTAAAAATTTGTGTCATAAAAACAGATTCTCCAAGAAATTGTTATTTTCCCTTTTGTGTTCATGTTTTGAGAAAGTTTTTTTTATGTACATATCAGAAAACAATCATTGCATGCAAGTCTCCTAAGATAAGAATTTCTTAAAGGGAAGCAGCGAGATTATTTCTTTCTACTGTTAGGTCCTTTTGAGATTTCCCTACGAGAATATAATAAATCTGGCTTAAACTTTAAAGCCATACTAACTGGCATCCACAAACCACCAACACCGCCCTCCCTGCATATCTTTGATCTTGGAAAGAACCAAATTTCCTCCATAAAATTAACTTTCTTGTAAAGAAAAATTCCATCAAATGTATGTTACAGAAGCAAGGCGAACCAAAGCACAACATGATGGCTAAGCCTTGTGTCATGTCACATTTCATAATTATTGTATGTTTCATTTTTATTCCATGTTATGTCACTTAAATATTATCCATAGGTATGTAAGCTATGGCGTAGTAACCCTTATCTTTGTAATATTGATGATAATGTTGTTGAATATGAAGAGCATGATTGCCTGAATCCTCCCTCCCTCCCTCTTACTTTCAGAAGGCTCACAGATAAGAAAATTAAAAAGCTCTGATTTTGGTTGTGATCATCTCCATCAGCACACGGTCATTACAAGCACCTATTTGTCCAAACAACCCACTGCAGGAAACGACATTTTAAGAGCAACAAAAATAATATACATTTAAGTACACAGACAGGGCATGCTCACCAACAAGATATAGCTATTAAAGACAGTACACTATGATGAAAAATAAAAGCTAAAAAAAAAGTACCTTTTGCATCACTTGCCTTGCCAGAGGCAACAGAGGGGTCACGAAGAACTCCACAAATTTCACAAGACAGAAAACTTTGTTCATTATCATATGTGCAAATGTAGCAGGACCAAATCACAGGTTTATTCAATGCCTTGTCTTGCTGAGAAGTCTTTCCTGAAGTAGAAACAACAAAATGAGCATTAGCTTGTTTCTCAAGCAGCTCCATTAGATACAAATTTTGCAGTCAAGATATTATAACATGAATATATATATATATATATATATATATATATATATATATATATATATATATATATTTAGTTGTTCTTTTTGTCCATTCACAGGCATTATTCATGTATTTCCTTCCTTCAGATGGTATTGACATTTTTTTAGCGCATCAAATGACCTTATAAAGTGACCTTATAGATATTCTTTCATAGTGTACATACTACAATAACAATCCAAACAATATGGAGCCTAAGTTTAGGGACTACAAACAATACTAAAATAGTGGTGTAATGATGCTTCAGCAAAATAAAAGGGGCATACTTGCTCAGTCGGCCTACCACCATCAATATCACTGAACATCCCTCCAAGCGTGGCAAACCCTCAATAAAGTCTATGGTCACTTCCTCCTAAACCTTTTCAGGCAAAGCTAAGGGTTGTAGCAACCCCCCTGGTGCCATAGTCAGGTACTTATGCCTCTGGCACACATCACACCTTGCTACCATATATTCCACATCCCAGTGTATTCCCGCCCAAAATAACTTAGCAGATAGTTGGTTGTATGTCTTTTGAACTCCATGTCCCCCTGTTGCACTTCTATGAAACTCTTGCAAAAGCTTGGGCATGTAACTTGAGTGCCATGGGAGTACATATCTCCCCTGGTAGAGTAGTTGTCCCCCCTCAGAACATATCTGGGGTGACTGTCCGAGTCTTCTAACAACTCTTCCCTGATCTTCCTCAACCCTTCATCCTGCTCACTCTCTGTCCTCAATGCTTCCCAGTCTAAAATCATTCGTACTGATAAGGCTGTCAATTATAGCTACTCGACCCTTCAGGACAAGGCATCTACTATTTTGTTTTCTAAAGCTCAGTCGGTACTGGATCTCAAAATCATATCCCAGCAATTTGGATAGCCATCTTTAGTGCTCCTCAGCGACCATCCCCTGCTCCAGCAGATACGTCACTCCTCTAATCTGTCCTGACTATAAAATATCTCCTAAAAAATAGGACCACCACTTCTGAATCGCCAAGACAATCACCATCAGCTCCCGCTCATACACTGATTTAAGCTTTGCCCTGGCTATATGCACCTAACTGAAATATGCAATAGGTCTTTGGTTTTGCATGAGTGTTGCTCCTAACCAGCTAACCTGATGCATCTATCTCCACCACAAATGATCTCCCAAAATTTGGGAGCGCCAGTATTGGTATACCAATCATAGCTTTCTTCAGCTTCTGAAAAGCTCGTGTTGTTTCCTCCCCCCACTTGAAGTTGTCATTCTTCAATTGCTCTATCAAGGGTCCTACAATAGTGTCGTATCCCTTCACAAATTTTCGGTAGTAACCGATGAGCCCTAAGAACTCCCATAACTCCTTCAAGTTCTAAGGAAGAGGCCAGTCCACCATGGCCTGAATCTTGGATTGGTCCGCTGACACCCCCTCTCTAGACACAACAAGTCCTAAATACTCCATCTATGATAGCCCAAAACATGCACTTTTTGCATTTGGAGAGCAATTGAAGCTGCCTCAAGGTCTCCAGTATTGTCTTCAAGTGTTCCCAGCATTATGTCTCTGTCCTGCTATATATCAAGATGTCATCAAAGAATACCAAGACAAACCTTCGAAGATGTGGTTGGAACACTCAGGGGTTTTCCATGTAACTTTCAGCATGACTTTTGTGTGTTTAGATTTCTTGCAATAGTTGCACCAAAGTGAGTTTTTGTCTTTAGATTTTGAAGAATCATTACATCTTTCCTTCCATGACGCCTCTTCGCCCATCACAATTGCTAAACCTTCAGCAACCATTGGTTCCAGCATTACCCCTCGTTGGCTTTCGTTAGCACGAATGAAAGAAATGATCTCATTTAATGAGGGTGTCTCCTCTTTGCCAAGGATCAGAACTCTAACTTGGTCAAACTCCGTATTTAATCTTACAAGAAAGTCATACATTATATCTTTCTAAAAGAAGCTTTTAGGATAGCATCATATTTTGGACTCTTGGTCTCTGTGCATATGTAGTAATCAAGTTCTTGCCACAAGCTTTAAAGGAGTGGCATATTCAATCATGGTCATGCTTCCTTGTTTTGTGCTCCCTAACTTAACTTTAATTTTGAAGATTTGTGCAGCATCCCGAGCTTTTGAGAAGATTTATCTGACGACATCCCATGTCTTTTGTAGTATATAGGAACATGAAAGTATTGCTAATTTTTAGAGTTATGAAATTCCACAATCATGACATGACCATGGAGTCTGCTTCATCCCATGCCCAAAAATTAGGATCTTTTAGTCCTACCCCAAGAAGGTGATTCATTTTTCCTTTTTCCTTTCAAGTAGGTCTTCACAAATTGAGACCACTTCAAATAATTCTTCTTATTTAAGCGATAGGAAAGTAGTATGTTTTGGAGATCTCCTCTTCCTTAGTGCACCATAGAGTCCTCCATTTGGACAAAGCTTTGAGAGGAATTTGCTTCAGACATTACGGCGGTAAAGGATAGCAATGAAGGCTGTGTTGGTTATAGATAGGATAGCAACAACTAGGAAAGGTCGATAATGAAGGCACGACAGTAAAAAAACTCAAAATTCCAGCAGTGACAATGAAGGCACGACAGTAAAAAAAACTCAAAATTCCGACAACGACAATGAAGGCTCTGATACCATGTTAAATTCAGAGAATGGAGAGGGAAAAGGCTTAATTTTATTGCACACAATTATCCCTATTTATAGATCTATACAAGATATCTTAATAAATAATTACATAATCATGCATAATTGGCCTAATATAATCCTTCCTAAATCAACCACCCAAATATGGAAGGAAACTTGCGTGATTTAGTTGAGCCTCCCACGGATTCTTATCCTAGCCGTCGTGGGATCCAATGTTAAGGAACGGTTGGGATTTCACAAAGATAGGCACAATCCAGGTGAGCCTCCCACTGATTCCCATCCTTAGTACTTAAACTAGTAGGCCTTATCTAAAACAACAAGACAATTTTAAGACAAACAACAATAAACAATTTTTTTCCTACACGACAAATAAAATAGCAAACCATGATATTTGACAAAGACAAGAATGCACAAACATGGACGTGACACGACACAAAGACGATATATGTCAATTATTGAAATATAAGATATGTATATAGGTTGGACACGACATTACAATTTTTGTATCTTAAAAATAGTGAATAGTAATTAAATAAGCAAAATATTAAAAATAATAACATAATAATAAATCGTTAAACTCTAGTATTAACTTTGTAAAGTTGAATTGTCTATAAATAATTGTCAAGCCTATGATATCAAAAAATAAGCATAAATTATTTAGTACAACATCAAGATTTAAGATACAATAGTTAACTATTCATTAAAGAAATTAATAAATTAGTTTCTTCATCATATATTTATCTTTAGCCTTCAATATCATCATCATTAAATATCATTGCTTCTAATTCTTGCTCATAAAGAAAAAAATTTGCAATCTCCTAAATTAAAAATAAATTTTTAATAAAACATTTAGGACATGCACATCTTTTTTTAAATAATATTTTAATTGGACACATCTTTGCCATGTCTAACACATATCAGAGGTGTGTCGAACATGTGTCCACATCTGACAAACTTGGGCCATTGCATGTCTCCTTAGGGAGGAGTGTCAACACATCATACGACAAAAATAAACAACGTCAAATTACACAGAAAAGGGATGCATAACCCAAGAAAAAGATGGATAAAGACAAAATGACCAAGGCACAACTAAACTCAAAAGTAGGGTAAAATGACATCATCAATTCTCCTAGGGTACAAAGAAATCTAATTTGTAGAGTTTTCTTTTAGAAAATTTTGGGGCAGAGCCCATCTCAATAATAAAAAATAGTTACATGTGAGGTAGCAACTACAACTTGTTTAAAAGAAAAACTACAAGAAGCTGCAACCCAAACAACAGGAAACAAAAACAACTACTGGTTAAAAGAAAAACAAGAGAACCCAAAAAATGGACTCAGAATGGGCTAAAGAACATTAGCATGAAAAAAACTTCCATAGGAAAGAATAGACCCTTGGTTGCCAGGGATTGCCCTTCCAAGTAATGAAAGCTCGTTGCCAAGACAACCTCCCAAAGGGCGAAATCAATGATACACCATTCATCATCGTCCATAAAGAGCCCATTAAATAGAGAAGCATCATAGCTGAAAGCTAGATCAGCTCAAAATAGTAGCCACAAAAATCAAAACAGGACATCAACCTCAACTAGTCGAAGAACATTAAGTTAAAGAGGCAGCAAAAATCATAAGCAAGAGTAATTGCAAAATCATCCACAGCCCACCCAAAAAGATACCAAACATCATAATCAAGACAAAAAAGTGAATCGACGAGCCAACAGAGAACCAACACTAGCCAACACCCTCCAATAAAATCAACCTCACTTAATAAAAATGCTTAATGTCATGAGAGGAACTCCACTTAGCAATTTTAGCCATAATAGCATTTTTAATAAGACAGGCAAACAGTCGAGGAGCAACTAATGTTGCCAGAAAATTTCCTATTGTTCATTTCCCTCCATAAGTAATATAAAGAGCAATAAATAGCAAGGAAAAAAAGGTTTTTATAATGACTACCAATATTTAAAGTTGAGATAAAATTCAAAACTTGATGTAAGTTTGGCCTAAATAAGAAACTATTTAAATCAGGCAACAAAGAGGAAATTATATAGAAGAAGTCACACTCAAAAAGAGGTGATTATGGCTCTCCTCAGCTTGAAAGCAAAGAATACAGGTCATAGGTACTTGTATATTGCGCTCAGAGAGCATGTCAATAGTTTTTAGACCCTTTATCATAACCATCTAGGCATAACCACTCAAGTCTACATGTGACAAGTCAGCTAAACATTAAACATAAAAAGTCATAAAGGGAGGGTAAAGAACCCCACCCCAAGAAAGGCAGAAATCCGACTGAGAAGAAATGTTGAGATTAGGTACCACATAAGTTACAGAGGAAGGAAAACATTCAGGTAAATTCCAGCGGCCAGAGAGAATCAAGTCTCCCACAGTGTATGATTGGAAATTTGACCAAGTAGTATATCAAGCAACTCAGATAATGCCTTGCCACCACACCAGGGATCCCAAATGAGGGAGACAGGGATATTGGGATATATGATGAAAGAAATCTTACTCTTAATATTCCCAGTAATAGTGCAAATGTACTTTCAAAACTTGAAAGCTTTATAAAGTGGGGTTTTCCAAAGAGAGCAGTATTTATGCCTAACCAGTGAGACAGCAGGCAATGGTCATTGAGAATGTGCCAAATAATAGAACACCAGAATCCATAATATAAGGATTTTATGTCAGAAATCCCCAAACCCCCATATAACTTTTGGCCGACACACAAATTTCTAAGAAATAGTATTAATTTTTCTCAAATTTGCATCATTATGAAACAAAAACTTAGAGAAGACTTTACTAATGAATTTGCAACAACATTTGGGAAGATAAAGTACTCTAATCTAGTAAAAAATAGTGTTGCAAATAGTATTTGTAATCTACCTATAAAAGAGAGCATCTTTGCTTTTCAACCAACAAAAAGATCAGAAAATTTATTTAAGAGAGGCTAGAAATCAGAGTTGGTAAGTCTTTAGGATAAATAGGCAGGCCAAGATATTTCAAAGCATTATGAGCAAATGAGATATTCAAAATCTTGCATATATCAACAGCAGACGTGGACCCATTGGAAAATATAGCCAAGCTTTCGATAAAATTAATAAAGAGGCCAGAACAAAGGACAAAATGTTCCCAAATATCCTTTAATCTCTCAGCATTTTGAAGATAAGCTTTCCTAAAGACAGGCGCATCATCAGTCTAAAGAAGGTGGGATATATTATTCCCTCCAGCAGGGCTTCAAAAGGAGCAACTGAAGATTCATCATCTAATAGGTTAGACAGTGCAACCCTGACGGAGACCAGAAATAGAGCTAAGAAATCCTTCCAACACACCATTGAAGCTGACAGAGAAAAACACATCCTCAATACAACCTTTGATCTAGAATATGAAAAGATTAGGAAAGCCTTTTTGAGCTAGCTTGAATAAGAGAAAATCTCGAGTGCAGCGTCAAACACCAAATGAATATCAAGCTTAGCACAGTAAAACTTTCCTTTGGCAGTGCAATTGAATTCACTCAAGAGTTAAGAGGCAAGAAAAATGTTATTTAAGGAGATTCTTTTATGAATAAATCTAGACTGGTTAGGACGAATGATAAGTGGCATGATGTGATGCATTCTATTAGCAAGAATTTTGGCCATTGTTTTTTAATAAACATAACATAAAGAGATGATGGTATGGGCCTATAATCAAAAATATGAGAAGCATGATTGCTTCTAGGGAATAGGGATAAGAATAAATGTTGAAGCTTTAGCACACCTTGGCATAAAACCAAAAATAAAGTAATGCTTAGCTACCTAGCAAAAAAAAGGACCCATAACATCCCAAGTGTGTTTGAAGAACTCAAAGTAAAACCGTCTGGACTAGGAGTAGAGGAGACCGGAGTAGAGAATACACACTTCTTAATTTCCTCATAAGATATAGGAACAACCAATGTAGAATGAAGGTGTGAAGAAATGGTGCTACCCATAGGAATAATAAGTGAATTGGCTAAAGGCGGCTTAGAGGAGTTAAAAAGCAATTTAAAGTGACTAACAATAGCATCAGAAATATCTTTAGGATCATAAAATACCCCTGAAGACAAGAAATAACATTGATATTTTGCTATTCTACCTGGATCTGATTCTAGAATAGAGAAAACCTAGGTCATCTTCACCAGTGGATAAACATCTTGCTTAGGTCGCTGAGAGATCCAGAAAGTTCATAAAAAAGGCTATGATTAAGTTGAATGTTCACCTCCTTCAAAGTGTCATTAAGGTGTTGATCAAGATGATTAATTTGAATTTGTTGCCAGAGCATAAGTTGAATGTTCACCACCTTCAAAGTGTCATTAAGGTGTTGATCTAGAGGATTAATTTGAATTTATCGCAAGAGCATATCTTGTTTGTATTGGAGGTCAGCAATGGAAGAGGAGACTGAATTAGACAAGGCCCAAGGTTCAGACTTTATGCTGCATTTAAGCCTATGCAATTTTGAATACAGATCAGCAATCGGACTACAAAAAAAAAAAAGCAACAACAATAGAAATAAACATATTTGAAAACTTAGGCTTTTTGCACCATAAAGTTTTAAACATGAATCTATGCTTGTTGTTGGCCTTATGATTGTAACAAAAGACAAGAGGAGAATGATCATAACAGCTCGGTTTTTCAACACAGTAGAAAAAAGAAGAAAAAAGCTCCAACAAATGACAGTTCACCAAAACCCTGTCTAGGTTTATATGAATAGGAGAATTGTTTCTTTGGTTAAACCAAATGTAGAAGTAACTAACAGAAGAAAAATCATGAACTCCAATGCTATAAATTAAATTGTTAAAATCCAACAATTTGCTATGAGACCACATTGCCCCATATTTTTCATCAGAAAATCTGCAACAATTAAAGTCACCTAGCAACAAAGGTGAAGCAATGTCAGCCACCAAAGAGAGGATATCATTCCATGAAACAATTTTTATAACTTAAGAATTAGAAGCCTAAACCACAATGATGACGAAAGAGGTGGAAGTGCCTACCAGAACAGAGTTATGAATCATTTGGCTAGACGAGAAAATTGGAGTGAAAGAAACACAAGAAGCATTCTATTTTAAGCAAATCCTCCTTGGGTCAGAGATATCAAAGTTATTACAGCTTGTTTCATTCATAAAGATCCTATGATTAGCATAGAACTACGGGTCATTCACCATTGAAGAATTAACCTTAGCTTCAAGAATACAGAGCATATCCATGTTCAAATTACGAACAAGATCCTTGCAACTAATAACCTTTTCTAGGCTATTGAAACCTCTAACATTCCATGAGGCAATATTAGGTAAGATCATTAAAACTTGGGAGGGGGTTGGGTACCTTCTTGGCAATTTTGGCTCGTGTAGATTTACCTGATTGAGTGACCTGTTGAGAAATAGATTGATTAGAGAACTTAGGAAGGAGCGGCTGGAGATTAGAGTTATCCAACTGCTCGACAAAGTTCAAAGTCTCAAACTGCAAAGCTTAAAACTTATTTTGGGTGTTGATCGAGTTTGATTTGTGCGGCGTGGGCATAATAGATGTTTCAAGAGGTGAAGAACTCTTAGAGGGAGAGTTCATGTTGTGAAGGTTTAACCTTAACCACAGAGGAGAAGGCTTTCATTTACTGGGCAATAGCTGAGACAAAAGGGACCTCGGTACCATTAGATGTATTAGGGTTATACGAGGAGGTGGAAGCTACCGGTTGGGAGGGTTTGGGGACAACAAGTCAAGGTAGAACCACCTTAGGTTTTCTACTCCTGCTCCTTTCTCTTGGCAGTTAATGGGCATAGGCTAGGGGGTTGAACAATCGAACCACGGCAGAACATGGAATGGGCTTCCAATCATAAACAACCTTCATATTAAAAATATTTCCCACTACATAAACTTAGATTCATCTAGAAGTGCGGAAGATTTATCAATATGAACACAAACATGAACAAATGTTAATCTAAATTTTTTCGCTATTAAAGCAACAATTGTAATGGGGGTATCTACAAGACTCACTATTTTAGGAATACCCTTTGGGTTCCAACAGACAACATGAAGATCCAAGATCTTAATCCAGAAGGGGGTGGTGGAAAACTCCTCACGCTTGGGATGAAACAAAGAAGACCATTTTTAGAGGATAAAAGGTTTCCCCAAGCCCCCCGTCCATGCTAAATCAAAGTCTTCGGGACAGGAGAACCTAAGCAAGAAAAAATCCTCACTCAAGGAGAGAAGAGTTAGCGTACATTTGAGCTTCCAAGTTTTGAAAATAGCCGAACGTAACGCTTCATAATATGGCCTCCGACCTATGGAGTAGCCAACAAGAGTTAAACCCAAGTCTTTGGAGGCAAAAGATACCTCCTCATCAAAGAAAAACAGAGTGTTATCCTTAGGTGGCACAAAAGAGAGGGAATTCTTTAGGAGTGGAGTTGCGGCAGTCAAAAGCCCTTTTTAGTTAAGGGTTTTGGGATCGAAAGAAGCCATAGAAGATGGGTTTCCAAGGGGTTTCTTGGAAGAAAGTGGGGGGAAATTTCCCCAGTGGATGCAGCCATATTTTGAAGAAAAAGGGAGGGGAGTAGACAGAAGGAGAGAGCCTCCGGATGGGAAGAAGGAGGCCCCAAGGCGGCTAGGGTTTGCAAGAAACCCTAGCAGAGCACACCCTCGCAAAGAAAATTAACACCCCTAATTTGTAGAGTAGAAATGCCTTCGAAAGAAAAGAAAAAATTATATTAGGCTTCATTTGGTTCAGCTTTTCCTGTTTTATAATAGTAAAAGCTGACAGAAAGCAAGAGAGTGTTGTTCGGATAAGAAAAGTAAGGCAGCCTTTTCCAAGGTTTTTCTACTATGGACCATAAAATATTTGTTTTTTTGACATTAAAAAAAAAACTGTGACAAATAAAGCAGCTTTTACCAAATTTTGAATGAAAAGCAGAAAATGCTAAATTTGAATCATTGACAATCTTCAAGTAAAAAGAAGTGGCTAATACATTGGCGAATAAAAACTATAATTTGTATACTCTTTAAGCTTGGCTAATTTTGATCCAAACAAATTACGTCAGTAAGAACAGATGGTAGTTGTATTAAACACGGTTCATCTATCCTGAAGAAAATACAATAAATGTTAAAATTGTTTTCACAAAAAGGAAACATTAGATTGTTTCAAAAGCAAAGAAATTAAGTAAAAAAGAACTATAAAAGATAAGTCTCGGCTTGCCATACATCATGACAATAATTGCTGTAGCTAGTTCATCGAGCAATTTCAAGATCATTTGAAATCACATCATTTTACCATAAGTCCATAACCAACATAATCTAATAAACTACAAACAGAAAACACAGCACCAAGGGCAATTAATTTAGAGGCCTCTTGTTCTCACTTTCTATTATTGTATCTTGTTTTTGTTTTTTTATTTTATTTTGTTTATGTTTTGATATGAAATAAAAACATGTTGGTTGCTTAATTATAAGTTCTTTTAATTTTTATTCAATAGCACATAAGTCGGTTATGTGAAAACTATGACAGTTGGCCAACAGTGGCTATGGTGGGGGTGGTAAGAGGTGCCGGCTAGCCAGGCAGCCAGCAGTGGTAGTAGCAGTGAGAAGTGGCAATAGTCATGGTACATGCCAAACAGCACACCTGGAAGGCGGAAATAATTGACAATGGTTTCCACCAACAAGACGACAAGTGGCAGTGTTGGCGGAAATCGGCAATAGTGGCAGCATCCAAGTAGTGGAGGCCGAAGATGGAGGTGGTGGCAGCAATAAGAAGGTGGCCAATGGTGGCATCAGCAACAAGGTAGCGATAACCAACAGTGGTGCGGCCACTAGCAGCAGCAATGTCGGCTAACACAATGTGGTTGAGAGTTCATGAACAATATTATGAAAACTCCTAAAAGTTGTTTTGAATTTTTTTTTTTTTTTAACTTGATTTGATTTCAAAAACAGAAAAAAAACTACAAAATATTAGCCAAACACCTATTCAAAAAACATAAAAATTAAAAACGATGTCAAACAAGCCCTTAGAAAATAGATAGACTGGTTTAATGTGTCTTAAACCTTAGAGTAGAATTAACAATATGTCAACAACCGACTTCTATATGTTGAATTGGCTTCAAAGAAACCCAGAAATCATAGATATGTAAATGGCAGATATAATAAAAAGGCTAGAAGAATAACAAACTTTTAATATTTTAATAACGTAAGCAAATCAAAACATGGAATGGCATTAAGAAGCTAACCATCACCTTTTGTAGAAAGTCCATGCTCTTTGTCATCATAACCAACATAGTCATCATAGTCGCCATAGTCATCATTGTAGTCTTCATCATAGTCAGGCCTGAAATTTGTCTTGCGAGGCATATTGCTGAAATATAATCATATGAAAGAAAAAACATTGCTAGCTAATAACCTGTGAGTTATAAAGCCAAACTTTCTAGGAGAAAAATTACCGACCAAATTGGATGAATGACAAGAAATTCATAGCATGCTTTTTGGGAAAAAAACATATAACATGGTTGAACCAAAAAGACCTTCAAAGGGTCAAATATACCTATGAGGAAACAAACTCTTTTTGGAAAATTTACAGCATCCTGCCTTCGCAAAGCTACTCCAAGTTCAGCTTTATAACAGAAAAACATGCACCTGTGCCAAAAACCAAATATAAGGAAGAATTCATTAATTTCCATGCTATGATATGCCAACGGTACAATCCACGGCAATGAAGACTTGGAGAAAAAGTGGAGGTATAACTGGTACCTCAAGTCATTGGCTCTATGGATAAATTAAAATAGCAATAAGCTTGCAAGCAGTTGCATAGCTTAAGCGTTTCTAAAGTAGTAAGGTTTCTCCACAATAAAGAGCCTTTGAAACTAGGCGCTGCACCTTTGGATGACGTTCTCCTTATCCATAGCCAGCGGTCAAAACATCTCTTACATAAAGCTCTTTGAGATCAGTGGTGTAATATGATCAAGCAAGACATGTGATACAATCTATTGTCCACCGTCTAATTGTTGATGATTTAAAAATATATGGAATTTTTCTTTAGGTATTTATATTGTAGGTTCATTATAAATTAGCAACTTTTTATCACATTTCTTAGATTCATGAGGATTACAGGAAATAAGCCTTAGAGGCAGATTAAATTTCAAATTGTCAGGTTAATTTTACAAATAGCATCTTATTCTTTGCCAAAAAACACTACTTATGATGAGTTAAACAGAACTTCCTGCAGCCAGCATTTTGCCTTCCTAATTGTCTGCCTTGAGTATTCAATGGTTCTGATATTTTGAGAAATCAACATCAACAAGTTGAGGATTCAATGTTCAGTATTTTTTTCAATCAACTTCTTATTGAATATACAATATCTAACAGTAACCTTGTCAATTTTATTTTCCCACTTTTAGTCAGTTCCTGCAGTTTTGAACCTTCTCTATCAAATCCCTGAAATTTCTTTCCCTCCCACACCCTACTATCTCCTACTCTGGCAAGCCTTTCTCTCAAAAAATAATATTTTTCATCTTCCGATGACCCAGTTAGGAAAGTTGAGGTATTAGATTTGGCTTATGTTAAGAAAGGTAGAGGTAGACCTAAAAAGACTTGGTTAGAAAATATTAGAAATGATCTTTCTTTATTAGATTTAAATGAGAATTTGACTTTTAACCGGACACAATGGCGAAAAAGGATTCATATAGCCGACCCCGCGTAGTGGGACAAAGGCTTGTTGTTGTTGTCTATTTTTGATCACCCCATACTATCTCTCTCTCTCTTCATTTCCTAAACTTTCTAAACCGCAGCTCAAATTTCTCAAAATATTATTATAATTAATGAGATACTCTTCTCTTTTCTTAAATAAGATATTAAAAATTATAAAATAATAAGCTAGAGCATAATCTAATATGATTCTAATACCTTCATTAATCGCTCCAAAATCATAGTCACCATGAATGCTTTTAAAATCCTTTACCACACTACCAACATATCTATTTAAACTCCCCCAATACAAACACTCTCTTCAAAAGGTTTCGTTTGTATTACTTCTTCTAAATAATTTAATAATAAACACTAATAAAATTAATAATCTTAACATCAATAATAATTTTTAAAACTATAATTTTATCTCTAATTCTATTAATGTTTATAATATTATCCCACAAACTCTTATCTACAATTATATCTACATCATTTCTAATACAACTCCTATTAGAATACCATAGTTTAAATCCTAAATTATCATTATATGTAGCCTTCTCTACAATCTATTTAGGTGTGTTTGAGACGGCGTCACTGCTGCTTTGCTTTATAAAAAGCTATTAAATCGTCGCTAGGGGCATTGCGGCAGAACTGCGTCGAAAAAAATTCACGGCATATAGCTGCTTCCCGCGACCTTTCACGATCTCTCGCAGTAGGCTGCTTTCCGCAGAAAAATTACCTAAATCCCCCACATGCAAATATTGGTGACCTTCATCCCTTCGGCACCTTCAGCGACCCCAACTTTCCAGATGGCTTGCGCCAATCTGTCTCACCTTTCTGCCTCGATCCGCTAATTACCTACTCCCACATCTCTCCCTTCAACCAATTTCGATGGCCACATCAAACCGGAATGAAGTCACTATAGTCAGCTACGGAGAGATGCTCATCTATTTTGTCCAACAGTTGTCGGTGTTTCCCTGGTGGAGGCGCCAGCTTTCATCAAAGCTCCCGGTGGTGCTCCGACAAATGTTTCCATCGCCGTGCCACGGCTTGGAAGTCGATCCGCCTTCATCGGAAAGCTTGGCGATGACGATTTCAGTCGGATGCTCGCCGTAGTTCTGCGGGATAACGTAGAAAAAAGCAGTCAATTCCCTAGCTTTTTTTTCCTATCACGATTGAAAATTTTCTTTCTTATTCGTTGAATATAGTTTTGGATATTAGATTTGATGTCAACCTTTTTGGCGTTATGATTTTTGTCCTTATTATTTTTTTCAATGCTTGCATCACCTTAGGGCACAATTCAACCATAAATATTTATGCATGTACCCTTCTCCTATTCGAAAGCTTCAAAATTTTTGTTTATCCTTTTGACAAATGGTTTTCATCTGCTAAAACATTATTAAAAAAAAGATTATATTATGATATTTAATATTTATAAAATATTTCATGAAAGTTGATACAATTTTTAATTTAGAATTGTTGGTTTATTAACATATAATCTTTTTGAAAATTTTGATATTTACGTAATTTATTTTCATCTCAATATAAGGGTATAAAGGTAATTTATTTCAATATAGTTACAGCACAGCAACTTGACAGTTATACTCCTCAAACAAAATATACTGATTTCTATGCAGTAATTTCAAAAAGCAACTTTTTTGTACAACAATTTTACAACTTACTTTACCGACTGCTGCAACCGTCCCAAACGCATCCTTAGTTTTCTGAATGAATAGAATATTTATCTTCATATTAATCATATTATCTATTAATTTATTAATTTGCTTGTAAGAAAACATATATTTCAAGTTCTTATCATAATTCTAGTTTCATGGACAAGCTTCTTTGCCCACATTTATCCACGATGTGGGAACTCTTGCTTATTTAACACTAACCTGGGTGTCGGTGCAACATTCCTTGCACATTTCTCACTATATTCAGCCTAAATAATGCGTCGCTTCCAAGAAAAACCCTAACATTAACATAATGTATTAAATGATTTAAGTCATGAATGTTCCACAAGTTTTACATCGACTATCAACTACCTAACGCAATCCTTCATTTTTCTCATACAAAGCTTGGGACTTGTAAATAGCAGTGTTAGGTAGCAAAGCTCTTAACACTATTAGATTTGTGAATCATGAACTTGATTGCTTCCCCAAGGCGCAATATCTTTTCGATGGTGGATGGCTCTTTTGGTATGCTACTGGGAAGACTTTTATTTCATTTGCATTGCTTGTGGAGCAATTAGATGCATTTTGGTCAATAGATGCACACAACATGCTCAATGAATACTAGATGCTTTAAAAATCAAACAAACAATATAGCAGTTTTGAATAAAACATAAAAAAGCAAATAACTAACAAGGCCTCACTACAAATATTGCAAGCCAAATCTATAGAAAATGTGTACAAGAGATTATACACGAGAAATGAAACTCATAATATTAAATTCGACAAGCCTTAAGTGGATGAAGGATTGTATGCAGATCACCCTCAGCTCCAATTATCGTGGTATTCGCAAATCTTAAATCAAACAGTCTATGTAAAAAACAATCTCAAATAAAACGTGTACAAATATGGGCTTAAGTCCTAATTGGCATGATAATATACACCACTACACAGTTCTCAATAACATACTAATTGCTCAAAAAAGCAAAGGTTTCCATGATGTTCCAAAACTTAAGTGCTAAACTATACACACATAAATTCATTGATGTTATTAACTTGCAGAAAGGCTTATGGCAACCTCTTAGTCGGATAAGTTTAGGAGTTATCTCCCCTAAACTCACTCTAAACAACCATTTTCCTCAAATTAGGACGTAATACAACAAAAATATTCATTTATTAAAAGCATGACTAAATTAAAATAATTAGTTAGAAAACATTAGAACTGCATCAGTAAATTGGATATTCTCTATAACATGCCAATCACATACTGATTGATAAATTTCCTCAGTATAACGTGACTGAAAATTAACTGTAATAATTTAAACTTTCTTTCTTAAACTAATCTGAGAAATTATTTTCCCTTACAGAGATGAAATGTTAGTTAAGATTTAATCATGTACCACTGAAACCTTGATTATTTATAGAACAAGCATCTCAGAATTTAAAAATTAATATCAATGTATTTGCATGCGACAACAAAATTATTAGGACTTTCAAAAAATTTTAAGAATAAGAGTTGATAGTTTTGCTAGTGATATTATTGTAAATCGAGAAGTAATTATTCAAGATTTGTCTGTTGCGCACTAAATTTCCCGAAATAATGAATTGTTCAATAATTTGGCAAGGCTTCCGAACGCACAAGCCCGTGAAGGAAAGGAAGATGCTAGATGAAGGTAAAAGCTCGACGACGACCCGTGGCCGGCTGGTATGGAAAGAGACAGGAGTAGGAGGGAAGGATGAAAGGAAAGTGAAAGCAAAAATAATAGAAGCTAGGGCAACAATACCTATCTCAATCAGCGGCTCTGGTACGCTAGATATCACCAGAATCCGTCTACTTCTACTCCTCGCACTGCACCGCCTATACTCTGCTCACCTATCAGTATTTCCCGCTCGCTCTCGCTCTCGCTCTCTGACCGCCTCAAGCCAGAGGTCGATCTCGCTTGCCTACTCCAGAAAAAAGCGAGGAGCAAACGGGCCAGTGTTCCCAGCCCACAGCCTATTTTGAGGGAGGAGAGGAGGAAAAGTGGCCCGTGTCGACCCGGCAGGCAATATCACAATAAATTATGGAGGAGATTGAACGAGGAAAAAAATGAATTTTAAAGTTGGTTTTATTTGTGCCGTTTAGTATAAATTTTTTTATTTTTTTTATTAAAAAATTGTTTTGAGAAATAATAAAAAAATCGTCCTAAATAAAGTCTAAGTGGCAAATTATAAGATGTCAGAGGAGATCGTTCATGTGATGGAACTTGAGAAAATAAATTTATCGAGTGATTGTTATTAGACAGTCGAATGAATTGTTAACATTGGACTTAAGAGGGAATTGTAGGCCCGGCTTTTAACATGCAAAAGTTGTTAACACTAGACTGAACAAGATTCCAGATCGAGTTACCACATCTATGATTCAAAGGGAAGACTCCGAGTTGGGTTACTTTGGTTAAGCAGAGAGGATCGCCCATCATATGTGCACAATAGATAAAAAGAGAGAGTGTGTGTGAGAGAAAAGGAGAAGACTAACTAGGTGTGAGTAGTTTGGTGGCCTTCATCTATGCCCCTTATGGAATGCACTAATTTTGATTATACTTATAGGTGGGAAAAGAAATAAAAAATATAACTCCATGGATCAAGCCAAATAGTAAATACATATTATAGTAACTATACCTACATTAATAAGTAAAATAACTAATGAAATAGTACTCATTTGTGCATATTCTGACCTAATATGGTAAGGGTAACCCATTGAATTTTCTCCATTTACACCTCTTCCATGTGTTTGTAAGTGTTTTGTGCACATGTGAATTTTGGAATATGTTATGAAACACGTTTTGGGGGTCTATGTGCATGTATGAAACATCTGAAATTTTTATCTTGGGAGAGCTATGGCATAAAGGTGACGGCACTACGGCACCATGCTTTCAAATTTTCAAATTTGAGTTAGCATAGCAGCGCTGTTGCCTAAAGCGTCGTGTCGCTAGATTAATTTTTTATAAAAAATATCAAAATCCACTTCATTTTCTCATTTTTAAAACAAACCCCCAGTTGCATTTTAGAGAGCGAAAGCGAGAGAAAAATCTTGATTAATTGTAATTAAGAAAGGTTGTTTAGTTGTACTTAAGCATAACACCTCCTCATGGGATCGATACACTTCTCAATTGATTTATTACTTGATTGACATGTATACTTGCGCATCTAATATGCTTTTAATATTCATTTTATCAAAAAAAATCTTAGCATATTCATATTACGCCACTAATGAGGCACACAAAAGCCACCCATCAAGTTTTTTACACCGTTGTTGGGAAGTAATATGCATATTGTAATTTTAAATTATATTGTTGAACTAGCTGCATAGTTAGACCTACTTATATTCTATATCTTTATTTTGTTGTTCTTGTTTGAACTTTCGAATTAAGGAAAAAAATGTTCATTGATTAGTTTTATTTTTACTTTTTTGCTGCATGCTTAGTAGATCTAATAAAGAGCCTCTTTTATTTAATTCTGATATGGAAATGACTCTTACACAATTTAAAAAAAATAAAAAGATTTTAGAGATGTCTAAATCAGTTCACACATCTACCCCTTTCACTCCATGAGGCCTATTTATAAGACTTTAATGAGGTGAAATCAGCAAATTTTCTCCTTGATTTTTTTCAATATCCTATGCATACTACTCTTCTTCTTCCTTAAGCATATATAACTTCTTTGGCTTGAAATTATGAAGGCAACAATGGGTTATATCAGGTCAGTTTGTAACATCCTTGGCTTGAGGCGCGATGAGTTGTTAGTGCTATATTTGTCAAGTGGAGTAACCATTGGTTATGATTGGCAACTTGAGGTACGATTTGCCCATTAAGCATCAAGTTTTGTTCCCACTGGTTGTAGAGTCATGCAAATCCAACAAGATAACAACTAAACCACTAAAAAAATGTGCAACTTTAATAAATACTTTGTCATGGCACCTAACATCCACAAGTATACTCGTAATGTTGTGAGGAAAATTAGGTCTTACATTTGATTCGACTCACCATCCCCTACTAACAGCCTTCGATCGAGTTTTTCATAAATCATTTCACTTGACATAATCATCAAAACTTATCTTCTCTCACATTTTATAGTTTTTGTTAATTGAGTTCAATCCATATTATTTAATAGTTTTAACATCTTTAGACATACAATATTAGGTTCAGAATATTTAAATTTGATTTCAAATCAAGGACTTAGAATCAAATATAAAATTGCTAATCTAGGGTTGTCAAAAAATGGACACGACACGAACCTGACCTAAAATTTTTGAGGTCGGATCCCTATTTCAGACCCATTTCAAGTTTAAGGTTGGGTTCGTGTCAACCCAATATTAACCCTAATTGACCCACGCTATTTTGATTAGGGCAAATAGCAAGCGGGCAGTCGTGTCTCCGTTCATCTGCAGTTGGATCGGAAGTGACAACGACGACGACAACTAGTGCTTGCTTGACATTTAGACAAATATAGGTCGGAAGATACGATTGTTGAGCTCGCCACCGGCCGTTCATCTACAGTTGGATCAGAAGCAACGATGACGACAACACGAAAAATGCCGTTCTGTAGTTGGATCAGAAGGAACGATGATGACATGAGGAAGCAACGACGATGACAGAATGTTCCGTTGCTCATTCCCAAAGGTGATACATTGGAATTTCTCTGACAAGCAGATGTTCAGCTAAGGCTTCATGTCAGGTCGAGTCAAATCAAAAACTCGACGGGTCGGGCCTGGGTAATATTTTTTGACCTGTCTGCAAAAAAGAATTAGGTTCGGATATTGTCAAACAGTAACAGATCAGTATCGGGTTCGATCTGAACCTGATCCGTAACACTATTTTGAAACTCCTATGCTAATCCTATTCTAAGCACCCAAAAATTATTATTAGTTTTACAAGGTAATCTTCATCTATCTGTCCACGTGGGTTTTTGATCGTCCCGGATAGAGATATCCGAGCGAAAGCAGCCAATCCACGGTCGCTTTCGCCCTCTCAAAAATCGAAGTCCCGTAAACAAATTCTTGCCTCGAGCCAGACGAATCCTCGGCCTGCAATGGCTATGAAAGGCTGAGATAGACCAGAAATTGTGCCACTCGTTTGCTGCTCGATCAGCCCTTATCCACTCCACCACTGCACCACTCCACCACACGTTAGATGTTCGGCGAAACGCCCCTATAAGAAATCCCTTCCCCCTCCCTTCTTTTCATTTCCCTTACTCCACATCTAAAGATCAGAGAGGTGGGAAGACTCAATCAAGATCATAATTAGTGCCGCCTGAGTACTTCATAAAATGCCAACTACGGCTTCCAACGCTTCCACATCAAGCTTCTCCGCGTCTCTCTTTCGGCGTCCCACCGCCCTACTAGCAGCGGCGCCACGGCCGTCGTGGCCTCTGGCTTCTGCGGTCACGACTGCGGCACGGAGGAACCTCTCATGCCAGGTTGCCCTCGCCACCGACGTCTCCTCCTCCTCGCCTGATGCAATCGCCGAAGAAGAGGCTGAGGCTGCCGCTAAGATTGGGGCTAAGGTTCGCGTGAAGGTTCCGGTCAAGGTCTATCACGTGATGAAGGCGCCGGAACTGGATTTGTGCGGGATGGAGGGTGTAATCAAGCAGTACGTTGGGGTTTGGAAAGGGAAGCGTATTTCAGCTAATCTCCCCTTCAGGGTGGAGTTCTTTATTTCCGTCGCGGGGCAGGAGAAGCCCGTCAAGTTCGTTGCGCATCTGAGGGAAGACGAGTTCGAGTACTTGCCTTCTTCCGATTGAGCGAGTTCTTGTTCTGTTTGATGTAAAAATTGCAGATTTCTGAAGCCCTCTGATGTGTAGCTGGTGTAGGAGCTGAAACAGAGGGATCCTGGACAGCAAGAACAAGTGGAAACCAGAGTATACTTTTTCTATATTGTGTAAAAACTCCCTAATACAGTAGTTTGCATTTCTTCTGTATTGTTTTTCTCTCTATTCTAATAAGAGTAGTAATGTTAAAAAGGTAAATATTAGACTATTAGACTAAAACTGGAAAAAAAAAACTGATATTATCGCAGTGGTTAAAACAGAACTAGTGTTCATCGATGTGAGCGAAGCAGTCCCGGCATCCGGTGGGAAATAGGTGTAAATATCAGAGACGTTGAATATGGGTTAGGACTGCTACATTAATTGTATTATTGGGAGCTTTAGTATATACAATACTAAAAGGTGAAGTGCCTGTTGATCTGTTAGATATAGAATTGTAAGCCAACTCACTTTGGCAAAGGATTTCATCCAATTGTTTCTGTTGATTTTGGGCCAAACATCTCAACATATTGCCAAACGTGAGGTTTACAACTTCCGTTTGGCTATCTGATTCAGGGTGATAGGTTGAACTTAGTTTGAACTCCGTCCTTAAGCGCTTCCATAACTCCCTACAAAAATTACTAAGAAATTTAACATCTCGATTTTAAGTAATGCTACATGGAACTCCATTGAGGCAAATGATTTCTTTAAAAAAAAGTTGAGCAACTTGTAAAGCATCTAATGTTTTTTTGCATGCCACAAAGTGTGTCATTTTTTAAAATCGATCTACTACTACCATGATCGAATCAACACCCTTTTTTGTACAAGGCAAACTCCGCATAAAGTTCATATTTACATCCTCCTAAATCGAATTAGAGACTGATAAAAGCATGTATAGTCCAATATTTTGTCCTGTGCCTTTAATGTTTGACAAATTGGGCAACACTCCACAAATCGGGATACATCATGACGAAGATGCGGCCAATACAATCAAGATTGCAGCTGTTCAAGTGTCTTCTCTCGATCTACGTGTGCTGCTAGTCCACCAAAGTGCAATTCTTTTATAAGCTGAAGCCTCCATGATGAATCTTGTACACATAAAGTGTTGCCTTTGAAAAGAAACCCATGCCTTACAGAGAAGTCTGCTTGCGGCTGTCCCTTGGTGCATTGGCTCCAAGCTTGTTTGAAATCATTGTTGGAGGCATATAATTCTTTTAATGATTCTAGTCATGTATGCTCGGTTTGTAGCTGTGTTAGCAAGGTCAATGATGGCTTAAAGTGTCTGGAATGCGATTTTTAGTTTCATTTTTATGTTTTAAGACAAAGCTAAATCTCTGAAGGATCACAATCCACTGGTCATGCATCATATTTATATTTTTCTGACTATTAATGAATTGCAAGGCCTTCTAATCACTATTTAAGATGAAATCATATTGCATCAGATAATGATCCCACTGCTTAAGTGTTCGAATGAGTGTGTACAATTCATGCTCGTATATGGACCATTTTTTTTAGCTTGGCTTGGCTTCTCACTGAAAAATTCCACAAATTTGTCATCTTGAGATAAAACTGCTCCAATTCTTATAGATGAAGCATTCGTATCCACGTGAAACGGCTTATCAAAATTCGGCAAAGCTTACACAGGCGCTGAGCCAATTTATTGTTTTCGAAGCTATGTTGTTGCTCTTTAATCCACTTAAACGTCTTAGATTTAAAACAATTAGTAATTGGTGCCATAAGGATGTTGAACCCTTTAATGAAACGACGGTAGAAGCTCGATAATCCGTGAAAGTTTCAAAAGTCATACATCGCCTGTGGGGGAGGCCAACCCAAAATAGTTGTGACCTTGTAAGGGTCCATATGAATTCCTTATGCAGAAATGATAAAATCAAGAAAGTGCACTTTCATTGTAGCAAATTGACATGTCAAAATATTTAAGTAGAGCTTGTGAGTCCAAAGAATTTCAAAACTACAATAAGGTGCTATAAATGATCTTTAAATGATGAGCAATAGCCTAGTATGTCGTCAGTATTTCATTCATATAATCCTTCCTCACTTTTAAAAGCATCTTTCCTTCATTGGCTTCATGTGAATCTGATGGTATCCGCTGTGAAGATCTAGTTTCGAAAAAAATGATATTTGGCTGTAATTTTATTTATAACTCTGCTGTCTACTCACATATGCTGTTGACCATCCTTTTTTGGAACAAGAAGAGCTAGCATGGCACACGGGCTTAGGCTAGGTTGTACAAGCTGTTTTTATAGCAGTTCATCAACAATGCCTTGCAAAATTTCATGCACTTTGGGACTCATTTTGTAGTATGGTAAGTTTGGTAAGGTGGCACCTGGATGGAAGTCAATTGGATGTTGTATATTGCGAAGAGGGGGTAGGCACGAGGGCAATTTTGTTGGTCCTATACTCCTATATCAGCAAACTGAATTAACAAATCCTGTACCTCTTTAGGTGGGTTGTTATCTCCAACTGTTGGATTGTTTTCAAGCATAGAAGAGCTTGAATACAAGAAGTTTCACGCCCACAATGCAGTAGAGCTTGTCCCGACACAATACACATAACAGGTTTCTCTTGTTTGTTTCTAAAGTGTTGGCATGCCCGTCACAGATTGCACCCGGATCAAACTGACACGACCTTCCCAGAATAAGATGGCATACATCCATGTATAACACGTCGCAAATGACTTCACACACATAATGTTTACCAATAGTGAATGTAACATGACACATTGCAGACACTAGTATGCCAATCCCCTTCTTTACCCAACTAATCTTGAGGGTTCTTTGTTGGCTTGAGCTGTAAGGCTCGTACAATCAACCTAGAAATAATATTTTCTGTGCATCCGCTATCTCTTAGTAAATCACAAATCTTATTATTAATTGTTCAACTGAGTCCTGAAGAAGATGGTGTTCCTCAGTGAAGGAATAGGTTCTCATGGGAAGTAGAATGTCTCTCCATACTTCTGTAGGGAACCAAAAAAAACTCAGCCATAAGCTGCTTTATCAGGCGCGCCATGTTCAGGTCTGGCATCTAAGCTCCGATCACCACGTCTCAGCAAGAACAAGTAGAAACCAGAATATACTTTTTCTATATTGTGTAAAAACTCATTAATACAGTAGTTTGTATTCCTTTTGTATTGTTTTTTCCTCTATTCTAATAAGAGTAGTAATGGTAAAAAGTTAACTATTGTGCTATTAGACTAAAACAGAAATAACACTAATATTGTATTAGTGGGTTAAAAAAAATACGGTACATTGTGCTGCTGGTAGATAATAGTTCGCATCACCCTCTTTTGTATCTCGATCTGGGGATGGTTTTATCTGCGGAAGGAACTGTACACGCATCACTATACTCTCTTCCTGCGTGATAAAGGTGGTAAGTTGTAAAGTACTTATTACATGATGCTGAATTGCGATAGTGGTGAAGTTAAACCTTAGCGGCTTCTTTTGAATTTTTGTATTAACATCATCAATGGAGACCTAATGTTGGCTATGACTTGGTCAATTTAAGCATAAAGATTAAAGAATGTGTTTTTGATATTTCCAACTCCTGCTATATATTGCCTATTTAAAGTGCGAGAGAGAGAGAGCTGGGCAGAGAATAATGAACAGCTCCATGGCCCTGACTGATTGCTTATTACTTGTGGGAGGTTTTTCCTTCTAAAATAAAATTCTTTGCGCTAGCATGTTAAATAGCTTAGATTTGACGTGAATGCTTAGTTATTGCCTGTAGTGATGTTGTTGAAGATTTAGGACCCATAAGAACCCCTTTTTTTCTACATGGTACTAGGAAGTAATTGGGATTGAATGTTGAATGTGTGATTCATTGAAGCTAGTTTCAATCTTTGTTTATTTTATATTAATTCATTTTTTTAGAACTCAGTCCTTTAGTGTTTGTTTGAACCTCATTGAATTTTATGTTAGCCACTATCCTATTAATTTGTTTCTATTTTTTTGTTATTAGATGACAACGATGACAATAACAAATCTTTATCCTACTATGTGAGGTTATTGAACCTGTTATCATATATTTTATATTATTGTTAGCTAATTTAGTTGCTATAGGATTTAAAAGTTGTTGGCAAGTTCTTTATATCAAATCCCTCTTACATCAAAATTATATTACTTATAGAGGTTAGTTCCAAAATAAGAATCTTTCACTTACTTTCTACCAAACAAATACTGGAATTTAGTCCTTAAACTTAATTACACTAACTTCTCACCACACTGCTCGAACAAGTTCTCCCCAACTGCACCTTGGTTTTTTCTTATAGCAAAATTTTATTTTGTTTAGGAACTAATTAATGCTTAATTTAGAAAAAACTGCTACTCTCAGATGTTTCTGTTTCATCTTTTCCTCTACTCTTGGCATGGTAAGAGTCCTGTGGCTGTTAAGCTATTTCATATGTGTTTATGCTTTATTTAGCTAAGCAGTCTGATCTTTGATTTTATATTCCTTTTAAAGGAACCCCCATTCAATAGCCATTGAATGTTTGCTTATGATAAATATGATTTTAACTTCCTGTAGAATGCGAGAAAGAATCGGAGGGCCTCTATGCGTACACACTTTTTGAAATAATTATTGGTCGCCCCAACCTCTTAACACCTGTATGTTTGTACCTGGACCTGCATTTTTCATGTATTTTCCCGTCGAAAACTGCTGCTGACTGTTTTCTCTCATTATATGTCTAAATAAAATCAGCAGATCTGAGAGGATTTGAGGGAGTTTAGTCTAAAATCGAAGTTAATTTTAACTGCATCCAGTCAAATGACAAATCTCCTAAACTTCATTATTTTTAAACCATATTTTCTATCTTCTGGCAATCAAATCAGCTCTTAATTGATATCTACTTATGCTCCCCTTCTGCACTTTTAGGCTTCATTTGAGATGATTTTTTTTTTTTTTGTTTCTTAAAGCAGCTTTTTAGTAAACAGTTAAAATTTTTCTACTAGAAAATTGCTTTAAGAAACATTAAAAAAACCGTCCCAAACAAAGCCTGATATCTACTTCTTCAGGCAATCAAATGGCATCTTTCTTAGTGATGAGAGATTATGACTTGGGGCGTGTGTGTTTGTTTTGCCTGAAAAATTACTTTGTGCTTAGCTGCAACTACTACAGTGTTCATGAATGCTTGGTGTAGTGCTGTATTGTACATATACATGAACGCTGAGCTCGAATTCGCTTTGATCCTTAACTAATAAACCTGCTAATCAGGGCACTTTTTGCCTATCAAGTATCAAACATAAAGATTAATGGCAATTAACTATTTGTTCCAACTATGCGTTTATTAGGTCAGGACATCTGACGTAGCTCTATATCCGGACACCAATAACATGTCGCCACGTGCTCTTACTTTTTACCGCGCGGCCCGATGACGCGACCCTGACTGAACCCGGTATTGCTATGTATTAGTTGATTTCTGCATACCAGGGTATTGCTAGGTATTGCTCGGTAACGAGAAATACCATTTTGTCAAGACCAATACCTAGCAATACCCCGGTTTTGCTAGGTATTGCTCGGTATTGCTCTTGAAAGAGCGGTATTTATCATTATTGCCAAGTAATACCTAGCAATACCTAGCAATACACGAACATAGCAAGACCGGGTTCTGGTCCGGGTCGCGTCGTCGAGCCACGCAGTAAAAAGTAAGAGCTCGTGGTGACATGCTATCGGTGTCCGGATGTAGAGCTACGTCAGATGTCCTGACCTAATAAAAGTTCCTAGTGATGAGTTTAAGCACTTTTTTTCTCGTGAAGTTGTTGGATTTGAATTCCCAATTCTACAACAACAACAACATCAAGCCTTTGTCCCACTATGTGAGGTCGGCTACATGAATCATTTTTTTTTTCATTGTCTTGTTAAAAGTCAAATTCTCGTTTAAGTCTAATAAATAAATATCATTTCTAATATTTTATAACCAATTCTTTTAATGTCTACTTTTACCTTTCTTAATATAAGTCAAATCTAATACCTCTACTTTACTAACAGGTCATCGAAAGGCTGCCATTTTATGAGACTAAACCATTTAAGGCAACTCTCTTTAATCTTATCTAAGCTACTCCAACCTTTTCACATATATACTCCAATCTTATCAATAATTCCCAATTCTGAAAAAAAAAAAAAAATTTACGTCAGTTTTATGTGAAGTTATGTGAAGTATTAGGGAAGAGTGCATTTTAATTCAAGAGTAACTGTGATGAACGACAAAGTAAGAGAAAAGAAGATAAAGTCCCATAAAAAAGAATATCAAAATTTGCGTAGATGCGCAGAGATTAAATATCTTCAATTTTATTATTTCCTTAAAAGGCTGTAAATATCTCCAAATTTTGCTATAAATGTCTTAAATTTTAAAATTTTGTCTTTGAAGTAACAAATTTTCACATAGATTATAGATTGGTGATAAATTAATCAAATATGTGATTTGAGCGTTTAAATATCAAGAGAGCCTCATATTCAAAGCATTCTGACAGGAAGTGGATTAAGAGCTCCTAGCACAATTTTTTTTTTCATTGGTCTGAACCTGCTTCCAAAGTGAGTATAAAGTAAGCCAGCATGAGATCCTTCGTCGCTCAATTTGCGTCCTTGTTTGTCGATACCCTCGATACGTTATTTGAAAGCTGGTTATTAAATTTGGATTAAGAGTTCATGTGATTTATGACGTGATTATTTAGCCCATTTTTATCATTATCAAATAAGATAAAAAGTTTATGATTCATATGACAACATCATATGGTTGAGCATGACTTTAATATATAAGTTTTTATGATGTTTAAAAACTTTTATTTAAAGAGAGTGATGACTAATGTGAAAATATTCTATATGAGATTGGATTTGTATGGGTGATAGTTACTTAGTTTGTACAATTTTTGAATTCAATACTATTTATAGTTAGCATATATTTTATCCCCCCATCATTTCAGAAAAAAAAAATAATTATAATGAACGAAATTTAGCCGTTGTCAGGATTCAAAATTTCAAATAAAAATCGTATATACTCCTCTTGTTTTTTTTTTTTTGAGAAAAAAAATCGTATATACTCGGCAATACTAATAAAGGCGAGATCCAAAAGCCAGGCTTGCAAAAGATGCCAGACAAACCAATATAAAGGACACGCCCCAACGGCTCCCTGCAATGTCCAGCCCAGCCTCATCGCCATGGCGCTCCCTCCAGTTTACATCAAATTTGAATTCCAATCCCCCATTTATAACATCCTCTTATAAGCACCAGAGCCCCATAAAAACCTATGGGGGTTTGCTGCAGTAAGAGGAGAGAGTCTTCCTACCCCGACATAGTTCCTTCAAATGATCCACCAAAAGAGAGTACAGTGAAAGAGGAAAACGAGACTTCTAAAGCCGCAGAATGTGTGAAGGTCACTACTTCCTTAACTACAAATAAGGCTTCTTGCGTTGCTGAAGGAGAAGATGAGAAGACAGGGGAGACACCCGTGAAGCAAAGTGCCCAGCTTAAGGAGGACAAAGGTAGCAAAGCTGCTGCCACCGTTACGACACCACTGAGGACGTCAAGCTGCACCAAGGAGGAGGTTGACGCCATCCTCATCCAATGCGGACGCCTCAGCCGCAACTCATCCGGCAAGGCCTCCAATGAGATGGCGGGGCAGAGGGGGCCCTTGGGCTCTAAGAAGAGCTACGACTTCGACAACGATGTGAAGGAGGAAGGCGAGGCGTTCGATAAATCCACATCTAGGCCTTCCCCTCGCCGGCGAACTCGTTCCGGGAGCAGAGAGAGGGGGAGCAGTGAGGGCAGAAGGTTGAGCAGATCGCCTGGAAAGAGATCAGACGGCCCCGCCTCCTCTACATGTGATAAACCAAGGCAGAAGCCGACGAAGATGATTTCAGTGCCTGCAACTGAAAAGGGAGCCCTTTTTGTTAATGGCGACAATGACAGTGGGAGTTCGGATGGAAAAAGAGTCTCCGCCCCACTGTCTACAAGATCCCGGTCACCGGTGAACAACGCCAGGAAGTCAAATGAGAAAGCCCAGTCTCAATCACTGAGTCGGTGCTCTTCGAGAAAGGCTGACGAGTCTCCCCTTAGGAGAAATCCCATGGCGGAGATTGATGAGAACTCTCTCATAAACCATAATGAAGCCAACGTCAGCATTTTTCAGAGCAGTAGAGAAGTGGACAATAAGGCCATTCAATCACAGATCATCCATGTAAATATAACTTGCACCTCTTCTAATCCATTTCCTCTTTCTTGTCCTAATTTCAGTTATCCATTTTTCAGCAGACAAAGAAGGCAGAGATAGTGGAGGAGTCGGGAGACGCAAAGTTCAACACTGGAGTTGAAAACCTCAACCCATTAGCCCAAACAAGAGCAAGATCTTCAAGGGGAACATCGTGTGATCTTGACAACAATCCTGTACTCAAACCAACATCTTTTGCCTCATTTATGCTAGAAGACATCCAGAACCATCAGCAGAACATTGCCTTTTCCTTCCCAACATGTGTTTCCAAGGCTTCCTCCTGCTCCGACCAGAGGAGCTACGAAACTGATCAATCAAACAACAAAAGCTTTCTGAAGAGTGAATTCGCGAGAAGAGTGCCAATGGTTGAGAGAGAAACATCAAAAGAATCAGAATTAGAGGTGAAAAACGATCCTAAGGAACCAATCATACACAAATACGTCACTGCAAGGAATGAAGTGCCTCAGGAATCAGCAGGCAGCAATAGCTTTATAGAAGAGGAGGTGGGGAATGAAGTTGGCCAGAAAGGAAAGCTGTAGCAGAAAAGATCATCCCAAGGTAATAGTAGTCACAACAAAGCCATTATCACAGTTGCAACGCCATTGGGGAAGAAGTTCGATCACCGCCAACTCCACCAAAGTGGTCGTGGATGTGGGAATGGAAAGGTTGATGGCAGGGGCATCTCAGTTCGTCTTTCTGCTGCAACTTCTTGTACTGGAGAAGAATTTCCACTTTAACTTATAACTATATTTTCCACCTCAAAGATGTTATCGCACGTTGGTATGAGGGTGCGTTGTGCTAGCAATGCATACAAATGCGACTCTTTTCCATTTTAAATCTAGCATTCTCTAATGTTGGAAGGAACAGTCTCCATTGTCAACCGTTTACTAAGTTCACAGCACAAAGTTAAGGTCTAAGCTGACGTCACGAGAGCTATTGAGCCATATAGTTTTTCTCTAAAATTATAATATTGCACCATAAATTTTTGGTATACCTTACATATATTTTATGTGTGACACAATATTCAAAATACAAAAATAGGAGGCAACTGATGCCTTATATTCATCCAATGTAGCACGAATCTTGAGATAATATTTAAATTAGAAACTCATGGAATCAAATATAGGACCAGCCAAGGAGATCGGGTTAAGCGGCCAGATGGTCCACGGTAGCTCTTCCTCTCCTCTCATGCCACGCTTGAATCCCCTAAAGTTCAATATACCAAACACCAATTTCACCAAACTTATAATCCAACTAACATCAAGATAAGATGAACCCATCGGCGCCCAAGGAGAAGCGATCCGACTCCAAATGAACTCCAATCAATTACTCGAAGTGTTAATTAAAACTTTCGGGCATTGATTGAATGACTAAATAATCTTCAAATCTTACATGCATATAGTGAAATCAAGTGTCTTGATGATACTAATCCGAAAAGCTCATGATAACTTAATTTCGACTTCAATAAATACTTAAATATTAAAAAATCATTTATGATTAAGGGGATTACATTAGGTTGTTTGATGAAGTGTTTGGATTTTGAGTATATTTATAGAATACAACTCTCAAAATCTATAAATTGGTCTTTATTCTCTACATGACAGTGTGCAAGGAAGCTTCAATGTTGATTTAAGATTGGAGAGAGTTGTCATTGTTGGCTGCCAACATCATATCATCAGCATCCAACTATATCTAACGACCATATATATATATATATATATATATACAATGTTACTGTATTTTGTTGTATTAGAAATATTGTGCAACATGAAGCTCGAAATTTCAGATTTTAGGAAAATAAACAATAAAATTTTTATATAGCTGAAGCTAACTTACATTTCTTCAAATTCAGATCCTGCTCGATAGAAGAATGGTACCCCAGTCTCTCCTGCAATAGCCTAATCCAGCATCACTGCCCGACCAACGTTGTTGAATCACCTCTATCGAACCATCATTGTCCAACCATGATCGACTATGATCCTTCAATTATCGTTGCTTGATTATGATTCTCCAACCATCGCATAACCATGATTCTCTAACTATCGTTGCCCAACTACTATCCTTCAAATACCATCACTCGACTACAACTCCCAACCATCATTGCTTAACCATAATCCCTTGACCACTATCACTCAACTACACTATCCTTCGGCCATCGTAGTTTCATTAAGATCCTCCAATTTTCTCCTAGCTACAGTTTCTAGATCACAATCACCCAATGACGATCCCCCAATTATCATCTCCCAAATACAATCATCAGCAACCATCACTCAATTATGATCTTCCAACCACCGTTATTCGTTTATAGTCTTCCAACCACTATCATTCGAATATGATCCCTACCCATCATTGCTTGACTACAGGCTCCCAATCATCATCGCCTGACCACAATTCTGTAGCAACCACCCCATGGCTATTATCTCCTCTTCTTAAAGAAGAACAATCAAATATATCATAAATAATATCTTAAAGATAACTCCTATGTTAGAAGGCTTTCATAACTTCCATATTCTCTTTTGTTTTTCTCTACTATACTATATCATTATCTTCCACAATTAAAGATAAGTGCATCATGTATAACAAACAACATACACCCCTCAAATCATTTCAACTGGTCTAAACTTTGTGATTTTTCATTCATTGATTTCCTAAGTAAATATTTGATTTTCCTTGCAACCCTCGTTTATATATATTGGACATTCATATAAAATAAAAATATTAAATATTTTCTCTTTATCATTATAAATCTTTTAGTGCGCAATAAATTTCAAAGAATTTAATTATATTAGATATGCAATTCTAACAATCCAAAGCCTCCGAATCACTTATATTAGGTGCATGCGGGATCGACAAATTCAACTTCTCTCATGCTGTACATAAACACCAATCGACCAAGCCAGATAAACACTGCAGCCATTGAAAGCCCCTTATTTTGTACTTAACAAGGACAGCTGAGGTTAGCTCAAGTTACAAAACTAAGATGCCACAGATTAATCATCTCTTATAACACCCATAACCTACGTTCTCATGGATTTCTTCTTGCCGTTTACATGAAGAAGGCACCAAAAATATCAGAACGATGACATGTCCCTCTGTATTACTATTTTATTCTCAATAATAGCAGTATAATTAAGTCAAGTCAAATTGAGCTCGAATCATAAGCAACTCCAGCTTAACCCGCCTATCAAAATCTCATCTCAAAATTCAAGCTTAGTCAGCTCAAGTTTGGCTCGTCCGTACATTCCAAGCTCAACATAAAATCAATGACTTGAGATGATTTACAAAGGAAATAAACCATAGTTATAACTCACTGGTGAAGGAATGACAAGGACAACAATGGTGGGGGTGGGGAGTTCGTTGGACAAGGATTGATGAGGCCAACAATGCAAGCAAGGGAAGTTGCACTTGTTGGAGCAGGATAGACGATCCAAGTTATGTGAGCAACTACCGGAAACTATTGCGCCGGGCAGACCAAGGTTTTAGTGACGACGGATCGCAAGTTATGAAATGGGCAGTAAAGACTATATGTTGCGAGGTGCAAACGAGGGAAGTGAAACTATGGAAGCAGACATAATTAAACTTTTGAATTCATTGGATTAGAGTGTTACGAGATCAAGTAGCTCAACAGCTAATCAAGTCGAGTCATAACAAGCTCAAGCTCGAGCTCAACTAGCAAATGAGAAATAGGATCATCTAGAGTTTGAACTTGTGGGTCGACAAACTCAACTCGTGAGCTTACTAGTAAGCTGAATTCAAGATGGCTTGGCTCCCTTAAAGGCTTAAACCCTAATTCAATAAACTAGAAAATAAAAAAGCACCGAAAACAAAATGCAGTTTTTATTAGATAAATGCAATCGAAGGAAGAAAAGAAAAACATTTCCTTTCCAGATATAATCCTACATCGATATAATCCCCATCAGCACCATTGAAAACCGCTACTACATTTCAATCCATTTAAATTTTGAGAAAGGCGGAATAGTTCGGTATCATTGGAAGACCATACTGGTTATCACAACTTAAAGCATTCTGCATACAATTTAAAAAAACATGGATTGAAATAAGAAGCCTCCAACAAATATAAAAAAAGTTACTGCCTAAGGTTTGAAAATATTTGTGTAAGGCAAATCAAAGCCTCCAGTCATGCACCATCAGGTGACTGCCATTAGATCCAGCTTAAATATCAGTTACAAGCGTGTAAAACAAAAAGACAGTCATAATTCTTCCAGTTGAAATAGCAGAATTCTATCAGTACTACTGGGCACCAAGGACTTCAATTTCAAATACCAAAACAGAGTTAGGTTGAATTCCCCATGCTGGAAATCCATTAGCTCCATAAGCATAATCTGGAGAGCACTGCAAATCAAGAAGCAAATATTCAGCAGAAACAGCATTACTATGAAGCACGCCTAAATCTAAAATCTCCATAACAGCCATCATAAAGGAAAACTAGTGAGATAAGTTGATAACTAAGGCTTCGTTTGGTTTTTCTTTTCCTTTTGTAAAAGGTAGCTTTAGAAATAATGATTAAGAGAATAGAATTTTCTAACGGAGAAGTAAATGTCAAAAAGCTTCTCAAAACAGTAGAAAAACGAAGTTCCCTAAAAAGCATTTATATATAAGCGTCCATCCAAACAGCGAAAAAAAAAATTCTCCATTTCTAAATAGAAAAGAAAAAAAAAACACCGAAACAAACGAGGCCTAAAGCATAAAGACTGATATTTGACGATCAGAAACTTCTAGTTCCAATATAACTTATGAAATACCACAAGAACACTGAATGACGATTAATCAAGACAGCCTCAGATAATTAGGAATACTGATAAAGGTTAGATTTCAGATATGGCACTGAATAAAGTTATTGGATAGATAATAGCTTCTTGGCAACAATTATTTGCATTTAATAATAATAAAACTTAAAGAAACACTAGTAATCCAGGAAGTTGAATGGAAACTCCTGAACTAAACATCAGTGCATGATTCCATTTAGTCTTCATTGAAATGAAGTCACGGCAAAAAGCTACCTTCACTAAAATTGGCAACCCCTTGCTTAGGAATTTTTTCTCCCCCCTCTAAAAAAATGATGATTGTAGAGGTTGAGGAGCCCAATTCCAAAAATTTTACAAGCAGATAAGAATATATTACCTGGAGACGTGCAATTTCACCAACTTCCATGCCCAAAACACCTTCATCCCATCCTAGAAAATATAAGCACATAGCATTAAGTTGATATCTATTTAGTAAAGCATGTTTAAATAACTAATTAGGTTAGAGGGGTCATAAGATGAACACTCTAGAACAGTTGTGAGAAGGCTGGACAAACAAGGGTTTACGGGATTGCAATTCCATATTGAAGCCCATCTGCACTTTGAAGGAGCTCTAATTACCATTTTACAGACGGTAAAGAAAACCTTTCAGCATTATGATTTCTTATGAATTCACAAAAGCATGGCATTAATACCAAAAATATAAGAAAAGATAAAACTTCTATTTTATTGAAAAGTCGTTACAACTCCAGATACAGTTTGTCGTAGTAAAAAGAAAAAAAAAATTATAGGACTATTTGCAGCCGTTGAAATTAACTCTTTTAAACACCGAATCGCATGTCTCTCTTCCACTCCCCAAATTAATTTCTCCGTCCCCAGCCGTTCCCTCTATTACCGGCTATCAATTTAATACGCCTCCTTCCACTCCACTGCCTCAGACTCTTGAGCCTCCTTTCTGACAGATTTGCTTATGATTTTCTAGAGCTCTTCTTGTCCTAGTTTTGAAGAGAGAGAATTTAAAAGAGGAGAAAAGGAGGGGGAGAGAGAAGAAAGGAGTAGAGAGAGAACAAGCATGTGAGAGAAAAGTTGAGTGAGAGAGTTATCGCGTGGCCTATTTCATTTATTAAATATAGCATGACCTGATACAAATACTAGTCCAGTAGTCCTTAATCTGAATAGAGTTAAAAAAAACATAATAGGTATAAAAAAACATCAATTAAAACATACAATTGACAAATGTCCAAATTCAATAATAAAAGAAAGCATAAATAAAGCATAGAATGGTTACAAAAGATGATGCTCTCCAATGAATCAACTAAGGAAGAACAGGCATGCTCCTGTATCAATTCATAAGATATCATGGAAGGCAACATTATCATCCCAATACTACTCAATGATATAAGCCATCTTAGATTCAAGATTTTTTTATGTAAATCTAATAGAAGATCCAAAAACATTACGCAGCAACATACACAAAATTTTACGAACCACAAACTATTAATTTTAACGACAATTTTTACCATCAATGAAAACAAAAAAAAAAACTAATGAGAATCAACCCAAATATAATTCAATAGTTCTAGAAAATATGCTTACAAATTAATAATTATAAGAAAACCATAAAACTAAATGATACCACGTGCTCAATGAAACGCAAACTGTATCAAAATTGAATAAAATCAAACACAAGTTCAATCAAATAACAATATTTAAAAATAAAATGAAATACAAGAAAATAAACCACCAAAATCAGAAGAATCAAGCCAGTGTTTGTATCGTGGGAAACTCAAACACAAAATTTTCAAGTATCTGCCCTGATCAAAGAGTTGACCATAGAAAATCGACAAAATATCACATACAAATAAAACTTTATAATGAACAAAGTCTTTTATATGTTAAAGGGATGGAATTTTGAATATTTATTTTTGTTAAAGCATCGCATCAACTAATGATTTGAGTAAATTTTATATTTTCATCCGTTGGTTTATTTTAATTTATTTTATAATTTAGATTAAATAACAAAATAATCCTTTGACTATTTGTGTGGGGTTGATACCAGAGTAACACATTTCTCAAATTTAGTCCCCAATCATAACAATTTGAAAGAAAATGATCCCTCAAGCCAAAAATGTGATACAAAATTGATCCCAATTTAGACCCTCGACTATACCAAATTAATCTCAACTTTGTCCATGAGAGACCGCCTTAGATAAATTTTGTATGGCTAAGTGACCAAATTGGTTTTAGATCAATTTTGTATGGCCAAGGGATTAAATTGGAGAATTGTGATGCTCTGAGTGACCATATATTAATAGTCGAGAGACCATTTTGAGATTTAACCCTTTATAATTTCAATGGTTTACACATGCTTGTAATGATGGCCTAAAGAAATGACTAATTTCCAATTTCCTAATGTTTAAGTTGACCAACAAATTTGGTTTAATTCTTGGATACTGTCGAGTTCAACTCTCAATATCACTTGTAATTGTCATATCAAAGGCTCAATTCGTAGTAGTTGACTTTTACCAAATCAGGCAAATTGTGGCTATCACCTTTATGGTATTCCTGTGAGTTTTGTTGGTTCAATACTAAGGTTTGTGATGGATTTAATACTCATGTAAATAAGATAAACAAGGAAAAAAACTCTATAAACATTTTCCAAATGTAATTTGATAAAAGCATATGATATCAACAGCTCTTCAGATTATTGCTTTACTATGGTTATATGATCGACCGAATTTGATTTTGAGGGAATTACAAAATTTCCTATTCAAGAGGGATGTTTAGGAAGGTTCTGAATCAAAGGTGAATTGTTTAGAAAAGTATTAATTATAATTGGGAAGAATTTATTTAGGAAAAGATATCTACTTTGAATTTAAAATCTAAGATGGACTTATTTAGAGAAAGGGAGGAGGAATCAATGGCACGATAATGAAGAAGCTAGAATGAATCAGATGGCAAAATGAAGATGAAGGACAAAGATGAACAAAGAAGACAAAGCTTGCTCTGGACCACCCGATCCCAATCCCACCCTAGCCCTATTGCAGTCATTGACCACTAGAATGAAGGCATGGGTGAATGATAATATAATAGGTTATATTTATTAATAATAATATACAACAACAACTACTAATCTTTTATACCACTGCGTGGTTGACTATAAGAATCCTTTTTCTCCATTGTATCCTATTAAGAGTCAAATTCTCATTAAATCTAATAAAAAATAATATTTTCATTACTTTCTAATCAAGCATTTTTAAGCCTATATTTACCTTTCTTAACATAGGTTGGATCTAATACATATAATTTCCTAATAGGGACATCAAAAAGTCAACGTTTTATATGACCAAACCATCTAAGGATACTCTTTCTAATCTTATCTACCACTGGAGCTATTCCAACCTTTTCACATAAATACCCGTTTCAGATTTTATCTCTAAATGTAAAGCACATCATCCACTTGAGCATCCTCATCTCTAGAACACTTAATAATATTCTTCACTTTTAATGGCCAACATTCTGCACTATAAAACATTGCAAATCTCTCCATCATCTTATAAAATTTTCCCTTAAGTTTAAAGGGTACATTACTGTCACACAACAAGCCCGATACATCCCTCCACTTCAACCATCCAACTTGAATTCTACTAATAATATAATCTCTTTCACCATCGCTCTGAACAATAGACCCGAGATATCTAAAACATACACTGTTTTTACTGACATGATCACCCAATGTCATAATCCCACAACTAGATTTATTATTGTTAAACTTACACTCCATGTATTCAATTTTAGATCTACTCAAATGAAAACCTTTAGACTATAGTTTGACCTCAATAATTCAATTTTTTCACATACTCTCTCTCTCTCACTCTAGTCTTAGGAACAAAAAGAATATCATAAGCAAAAAACATACACCAAACTACATCCACTTGCAAATGTTTAGTAAGAGCATCCATGACTAAAGCAAAGATATGAGCTTAAAGCTAATTCTTGATGTAATCTCACTAAAATAAGAAAATACTTGGCTAGACCACCTTGTGTTTGAACACTATTAATAGTTCATGTATACATGCCTTAACGACTTAAATATAAGCATAATTAAATAGTGTTTTGTATATAACTCTCCTAAACATTTCTCTTAGAACTTTATCATATGTTTACTCTAGTCTAAATCAATAAATATCATATGTAGGTCGTTACTCTCTTTGTACTTCTGCAACAAATCTTTAAGCAAATGTATAGCTTTTAAAGTAGACTTACCCAACATGAATCCAAGCTTATTTTGAGAAACATAAGTATCACATCATAACTTATGCTCAATAACTCTTTCCCATAATTTTAATGCAAGAAAACTTAATTCATTTGTAATTTGAATAATCTTGTGCATCATCTTTATTCTTCAAATAGGAATCAACACACTTTTTCTTCACTCATCTTGCATCTTTTAAGTCTTCAAAATAATATTTAAAAGTTTAATAAGCCAAGAAATTCCATAATCGTCTAAGAATTTCCACACTTCTATTTCAATATCATTAAGTCATATTTTTCCACATTTCATTTTCTTTAAAGTCTCTCCAACATTTTTACTAATACAATGATAAAAATAAAAATCTCTATTTTCAGTTCAAGAGCTAAGGTCACTAAGATCAATCATATTCTCACAACCTTCATTAAAAAGTTTCTCAAAATATCTCATCCACCTATATCAAATATTCTTTTCTCAGAATACACATTTCATCTTCATCCTTAATGTACTTCACTTAAACTTAATCTTAACTTCTACTATATATTTACTAACTAACTTAGACATATGTCACCCACTTTAGTATCTAATTAATTATATAAATCATTAAAAGCTAATTTGATGCAGGACTGCATATGAAATACTATTAATTCATTTGGATTTTGCACAACTCGTGATTGGAATAATCATAGAACAAAACTAATAGCAATTTAAAACAATGAATCAAAACAAATAAGGGGTCACACCCGCTTAGGCCATTGCGTAGCAAGAGATTTGAAACCGTCAAAATAAATTCAGAAAATAACACAATGATAAGTAGTAGTTTCAAAGAAATCCTTAATCTAACAATAAGAGTTAATAAGCATAAAGGCGCACTCAAACCCTACGTTTACTAAGCTTTAGCATGAGCAGTATGGAGTCGTCCTTCATGACTGTAATCAATTCCAAGAGAAATTAGATTTAGGAAATATAATGAAAGGAGAAAGAAAGAAACCTTCATCAAGGAGTGGTGGAGATCCTCCACTCGACGCCTTCGAAGTGCTCGTCAATTGCTTCTACTAAGGTGTCCAGAATACGCTCCAAGTATTCCTCGACAGTATGATCAACTCTTGGGTTCACGTCGAAGAAAATTGAGCGTAGGATATCGGTGAAGCCGTCCTCGTCCCAAGTTAAGCCATATTCAGTTGTTGGATCCGCCATTCATGGGTGTCGAGTACAAATCTCCTTTTCGCCTTGCTAGGATCCTTGGTGGTGGACAAAGAGAAAGAAGTTTCTCTTGCTAGCACGGGGGAAAGGCACCAACCTAAAATCTGAAATAAATTTCAGACTTTGTCAAGTAGGAGAATCAATTGAGAGGGGGAATATTGGAGTTGGAATTAATTTGAAAAGGAAAGAGGGGAGAGAGGGTCGGCGGCAAGGGGAGAGAGGGGGCCTTGAAATTGATTCCAAATTGAGAAGGCTTTCTTTGGAAATCAAGTAAGTAATAGATTTATCCAAAGTCGGCTAAGGAGAGGTGGCTGAAATTTGAAAATATTTCCTAGTAAAGCTAAAGAGGGAGTTAGGAAATAAATTCAAAACCTCCTCTATAGGGGCCGGCGGCATGTGGGAGCAAGGGGGCCATTTAAGGAGCGTATTTAAGGCCTCTTAATTTGGTTCAAAGAATTAGGAAAGCAAATAATTCAATCCAAATTAAATTTTAAATTCAAATGGATTTAAATTAAGAACTTTCCTAAAATAAACTAACTAAATTAGGAAAGGATTTGAAGTTTAAATTTGATTAACTCCAAATTCAAATCAATTCCTAACTTAGTCCCAACCAAAATAGGAGAGGCTAGAGCCGGCGGCATGAGGGCTCGGGTTGGGGCTTTGGCCGTGGAATTGGAAGGGGAGGAAGTGGGCTCGGGTGAGGAGTTTGGGAAGTGGATTGGGCCGTGGGTTTTGATTGGAGATGAGGAGGTCGGGTGAGGAGAAGGGTTGGCCGGCGGTGGAGGTAAGGGGAAGGGAGGGAAAGGGGAGGAGAACCAAGAGCCACCGGTGGTGACTGTTGGGTACGACGGGTGACCTATCCTAGGCTCCACCAAGCTCTCTAACTCTCTCTCTCTCTCAAGCTCTCACAAAAGCTTCAAGATCACAAGTGCAGGAAAATTTTCTCATAATCATTCATTGACTTGAAAATAGAACAAAGGGCTATATATATAGCCAAGTACAAGAGAAGCATGAAAATAAAAGACACATTTACCTTCCGGGCTTACATACGACATTACCCATTAAAAGGGTATAACTGGAAAATAAAACATAACACTGAAATAGAAAATGCATAAATAAGAAAATAACTCAAAAGTACAAAGACTCGATCGTGGCCGTAGATCGGCGGCCACGCCTCTGATAAACCTTCCATGAGCTGATGTCCAAATCATAATTTTTTTCATCGCATATAACTTTTTTAGACTCCCTCAAGCCCCTCTATATCTATGTCAATTTTCTAAGCTTTTACATCTAAATCAATTTTTATAATAAAACTTTTAATTTTGTATATTTAGTTGCAATTTTTTTATTATGTCATCGACTATATTTACTAATAGAACTTTTTTCTTTTGATTCTCTAACACATACTTTCCAAATTTCATAATTTCACTAGTTACTTTTCCCACATAACATATTAACTTTCTCGGGAACAACCAAAATCTAAAAATCTTAAATCTTATTCTCAAAATTATTTTTATTGCATTATTTAAACATCTACATCTAAGATAATATTTTATTTTATTTTTAATTTTAAACCACTTGATCTTAAAGTCCAAATCTAATAAGCAAATTTGGATACATAATTTTTCACTCATAATGAACTTATAATATTTACCATCTAAATAATATATTTTTCATGAAAGAAAATAATTAATTTATGTTTTATTATGTGAATTCTCATAAGTGATCAAATATTCCCCTCTTTTCTTAAATAAAATATTAACAATTACACAATCATACAATATAGGAAAATCCGATATGATCCTACCGCCTTTATTAGTCACTCCAAACTCATAGCCACTATGTATACTTCAAAAATCTTCTACCACTATACCAACAAGTCCAGTTAAATCTCTTATAATAAAATTTTTTTCTTCAAGAGGTATTCTTAATATTAATTCATCTAAGTCATTCCAAACTTACTAGATCACATATCTTAAACACATATTAAAATCTACTTAAGAAACATAAACACTTATAACATTAATAATATTAACATCAACAATAATCTTAAAACTACAATTATATATCCAATTTTATTAAGTTTAGAAATATTATCCTTCAAACTCTTATTAATAATCACACCTACACTATTTTTATTATGACTCTTACCTGAACATCATAGTTTATATCCTAAACTATCAATATTTTTAGCCTTTTCCTGATCCATTTAATTTCCTAAATACATAGAATATTTATCTTTTTATAAATCATAATATCTATTAATTTCATTGATTTACCTATAAGAGTACTTATATTTAAGAAACATAATGTTCAACAAATTCTACGCTAATTGTCAACTACCTAATGCCTCTCCACATTTCTCATTCAAAACTTGGGATTTGGCAACAACAATATTTTTATTAATAATAATATAATACACATAATTTTTTTTAAACCCTCTTTAGAATGAGGTGTTGCTTCAAAATGCCTCTAAATATATGCCTCATTTAAAAAAGACGCTATCCTCACTAGAAACAATAAAGCTTAAGCCTCAAAGCACTCTTTGCACGCCTCAATTTTAGGCGCACTTAAAGGTGTGCGCCTCAAAACATTTTTTTAGAGAATGCAAACCTTATGAATTGAATGTCGTCAAGGATTATGAAATTCAAAACCCCTTGCCCAATCTTCATCAAGACATATCTCACAAATAGAATCATCTTTACTATTCCAGACAAAGTCATTAGGCGTTATGCTTATGTCCACATCCCACCTAAAGAACGAAGCAACTTGATCCAAAAACTATTAAATGCATATTTAATTATTATTCTCCCAACCAAAAAGAGTATAAATATTATCATTATAAAGAAAAGATAAATTCCACACTTTTAAATATATAACATTTTTTTAAAACCAACCGTTCTTTTAAAAACTCACATTCAGAGGGGGAATTTTAACACACTTCATGAATACGAGTTTTTTATCCATCTCACTAACTTTTAGTCTCGGTCTATCCTTAAACTCCCTTAAGCTCATAAAATTGACCATACTAAAAAAATTCGCAAAATTGCATACAACAAACAAGATATAAAGGCATGATTTATATTAGAAGTTTGAAAAACTGGCTTCGATCATCCTCCACATAAAAATGTTAATTCTGACATTGATATCCCGATTGCTAATAAGAAATGTACAAGGATGACAAAACATTGTACAGAATACCAAACTAGTGAATACATTTCTTACAACTTATCTCTTTATGTATGTACAACTAATATTTTCAATTCGGACATCCCTATAACATTCAGTTGATGTTTAAAATAACTAAATAGATAAAAGCGTTCATGAAGAAATGAAAGCATAGTCAAAGAATGACACATGGCAATTCTCGATCTTACCAAAACAAATCATGTTGGATGCAAATGAATCTTCAATCAAAAAATATAAGGCTGATGAGACTTGAGAGCATTTAAAATGGAAACTAGAGCTATTGCAAATAGATTTACTCAAACTTATGGCAAAAATTATAAAGGAATCTTTGCACTAATTGCTAAAATTAACTCTACCCAGGTCATCCTCTCTCTAACTATGAATCTTAATTGATCTCTCCACAAATTAGATATAAAGAATGCATTTTTAAATAGAGATCTAGATATATGCGTGCGTGCGCGTGCTTGTGTGTGCGAGCGCGGCCTTGTAACGTATGTGCGTGCGTGCATGCGTGCGCGCGGGGGTGTGTTCCTTCTAGATTCAAGACTACCAAAGGTAAAGTTTGTTAACTTGAAAATTTCTCATAAGGCATAAGGCAATCTCCATCAGCCTAGTTCGTGAAAATCTATTTTAAAAAAGAAAACATATAAATGGGCAAACAAATGAAATGATAAATTATTAATATGTAAACGGATAAATATAAGTTAACAAAGTTGTTCAAAATGATTTATGTAGAATAGATTTATACACATACAACACTCACCAAGAGTGAATAAAAAGAGCTAGGAAAGATTCATAAAGTTAAACTCAAATAAAAAGGATAAGGTTCATAAAGTTAAACTCAAATAAAAAGGATAAGGTTGATGATGATGATATCAACAGAATACCAAAAAAATCCATCAAAAAAATAAAATTACAGAAAAGGAATGCATATTAAAAAAAAATTAAGTGCCTCGAGCATTCCCAAGTTTGTTTTGACGTGTACAATCTCTATTTTTCGCTCGGGCACAGTGCAAACGTGTATAAATGACTAATTAAATTCAAAAGCAAAAAACCAAGTGTGTCATAATCTCGAACCTACCCTACATATTAATAAAATATATTTTAGTAAGCCAGATGAGAGATAAACATATTAGATTAACAAAAGATGCGGCTTAAGCAAATACAAAGAGTTCAAGAAAGAGTTCAAGCGAAAAAGGCCTATGCAAAAAAAAGGGCCGTAAAGCATAAAAAAGGAATATATATTTCTGTTTTCAATCATGAAAAAATAAGAATATAACAATAAGATCCCTAATAGAAATTATTTTCCAACTCAATTTGTGCTCTCTTGCTAGAAACAAAAAAACTAAGGATTCAAGGAACATAAAAATATTTAAATTATGCTGGTAAGCGGTTGTAAAACTCATCACCGCCTTTTCATAATTGCTCGTACATACATGCATAAGATAAAAAAATATTATATCCTGCATCCAGATCTTTGAATGGTTAAGATCTAAAGCAGCTCGATTATCCTCTTTTGACAATTCTCAATGTCATATTTAATTAGTTGAAACCTATTCCAAATCTCAATAATGCAAATATGTTATTAAATAGTATAAGATGAATGAAGATAAAATCATAAAAACTCTCGCTCCCTCCCTCCCTCCTTGCTAGATAAAAGAGCTCTTTCCTGCTTTCACCCAGTTTTCTATTACTGTAAGATCAAGATGAAGGGTATTTTTATTTGGAATTGTTGATATGGTTTAGTTGACTGCCAAACGGCTTCCTATGTTAATCGCCATTTCATTTTTTATCTATGGTACATGTTAGCACAATAAATGGAACCCTGACGTGAAACTCAATAAATGTAGTCAATTACCTGTGCCAGCTTTCAAGTTCTACATGAATGGTTGTACAGAAAACCACTAGGCTAATTTTAATGTAGAACGGGTAGGAGGATTGAATCCTATGGGTCTTGAAGAGCAAATACAGAAGTCTAAACATCAGCTTTTGGTTCTTAGAAGTCTTGGACAGCAACTCTTCTTGTTGGAAATCCCTGGTCAACAATCCAATAACGTCCAGAAAAGTCTGGACAATGAATGGTATTGTTCCGGAGGGCTGGACAGCAAAACTCCATGCTGAAAAGTTCAGGACAGAAATCCTAGAGATGGCCAGAAACTTGAACAACAATTGTAAGGAGGCTGGGAGCCCTTGGGCAGCAAGTAGTGGCCTTCGGTGGTGCAGGACAGCAAGTCGTTCTCGCTGAAATTCCTGGACAGCACTCAGGAATGTCATAAAAGAAAGAAAATCATGAGGAGGAGGCCTGGGGGAAAGAAGCTAGGGTTGAGAGGAGTTAAGGGGGAAGGCATTTGAGAGTCAGAAAAGAGAGAGGGGCTGACTGGGCTTGGAGGAGAAATTAGGGGATTGATTGGAGATTTTAATTGGGTGAAAATTAATTAGATAGGAGAGAGGAAGGGAGAAGGGGGCAGCAGCCCATGATGGGGTTTGATTGGCTAATTAATTGAGGGAATTAATTTGGATTGATTGGCTAATTAATTGAGGGAATTAATTTGGATTGATTGGATTGGAGAGAGAGGGAAGGGGCCGGCCATGCAAGGGGCTTGATTGGGGGATTAGGGAATCCTTTCCAAACATAGGATCTAAATTATAGAAAGAGGATTAGATGAAAATCTCTAATTAATTTCAGATTTGAGAAGATTGTGAAGTTTCTAAATTAAATCAATCTTATTTTAGGAAAGGATTCAAATTCAAATTTATTTGAATTTGAAATTTGGAAGAATTTGAAATCCTTCCAAATTAAAGATGATCCAAATTAGGTAGGTCCTCAATTCTTTCCCTAGAAGAAATTTTGGAAAGAAAGGGATGAGGAAAGGGAATTAAAGAGGCTTTAATGCTTCCTTAATTTTGGGGGTTGGATTTAGAATGAATTAAGTCATCCTAATTAATTCAAAATACAATGGAGGAAAAATTTGATAACTTTTCTAAAATATATTTTATAATTTATGAAAGAATTTGAATTTCAAATTTGGGAGAATTTGAATTTCAAATTTGGGAAAATTTGAATTCAAAGACCAACTAAATTATGGCAATCCAAAATTAGGAATTATCCAAATTAGGCAATGGGGGATGGGAGAGGGTGTGGCCGGGAGTTTGAATGGGGCGGGTAAGGGGCTGGTGGCAAGGTGGAGATGGAGACGACGTGATGGTGGAAGTAAGGAGAGGATGAAGATGACGACTAGGAACAACAAGAAGGAGCAAAAACAAAAACAAAAACAAAAGATAAAAGATAAAACCGCGAGCCTTGAACTCTTCCGAAGACTGACGAGTGATACGTTGCCCTCCTCCAAGGGACTTCAAGCCACGAGCCCGGACCCATCCTGCGGCTGGTGGAAACTCCGACTCCCTCCCATAGGGATTTCACTAACGTTCTTCCCAAAAAACACAAGTGCAAAACACAATTTTTTTTTATAATTCCATCATACCTAATACATAAGAAGGGGCCTCTATATATATGCCTCAAAAAAATTAAAAGACACATTTTCCCCTTGAGCTTATATAAGACAAGAGGGTAAAAAGGGAAATTGCACAATTAAATCAAAATACACTTAATAAACTAAAATAAAACAAAGTGATCTCGGTCGTCGATCTTCAGCTCCTCCTCGGATAGGCATGGACGGTTGGATGTCCGCATCATTCTCCCGGGGTGGAAAAGACTCGACTCCGTCGAGTTCGCATCCAGGGTGAGCAACCATGCTCTGATACCAAACTGATGTAGAACGGGAGCGGCTTTGCTAGGGAGAGGTGGAGATCCTCCACCTGATGCCTTCAAAGTTTCCGGGTCCGCCATTCATGGGTGCTTGGCAACAAATCTCCTTAGTACTTGGTAGGCCTCTTGAGTGGTGGCAAAGAGAAATAAGTTTCTCTTGCACTTGAAGAGGAAACAAACTCCCAACTTCGTTCTCTCAAAATCTGAAAACAGTTTCAGACTTTTAACAAAAATCTGAGAGGAATTCTCAGATTTTAGTGGACAAGGATCTAGAGACAGTTGAGGGAGAAGTCTATCCTTAATGGAGAAGAGAGACTGAGAAGAAATTCCAATCCACGAGTCTTGACTAGAGAAGTTTGCTGGAGCAATTAGGAGAAGAGGGGGACGGCGGGACAACAGGGAGATTTAATGGATTTCAATTCCCCAAAATCAGTGAATTGATTTGGGGAATCATAATAGGAATTAAAGCTGAGGAAGATGTACTGGGCTGCAGATTTGCCTTCTAAATCAGCAGTTCTAAGGGCCTTTAGATGTTGAGGATGCAAGCCAATAGCAGAGAATTTCCGCTTCAGCTTTGGGGAGCAAGGGAGTTTATGATTTGTGGGCTGTTGGAGACATTAGTAGAGGAAAACCAACAAAGGAAACCTGGGGGAAATTCAGCCAGCAGGGAATACGGGAAAGAAATTCGGATTCTCAAGATTAAGGGCTGAGTTTAGGGAATAATTAAGAGGGGATTCCAGAATTTCAGCCAGGTTAAGGTGACGGTTTTTAATTCTTTCCAAGTGAGAGTAGTGGCTTTAGGAAATAAATCAAGAGGATTAATTAAGGGGGAGGGGCCAGTGGTTTAGAGTTGATGGAGAGGATTTGGGAATTGATTTTGGGTGTATTTAATAGGCTAGGGGGGATTTAGGAAAGTAATTAACTAAATCCTATTTGAATTTCAAATTCAAATTGATTTAATTAAAGAACTTTCCTAAAATAGTTTTGATATTTTAGGAAAGTTTTGAATTTCAAATTGAACAAATTTGAATTCAAAATTCTGTCCCAAAATACTTTCATCCAAATTAGGCAAGGGTTTTAATGTGGATGAAGAGGTGGACGGTGGGCGGCGGCAAGAGGATTGGGCCGGCGGTGTGCAGGGGTCGGGTGGGATGTTGGCCGTGGCTGTTGGACGGGGGAAAAAGAGGGGTTTTCAGGTGAGGCTAAAATCCGGCGGCCAAATGAAGATGGGGAGGAGGAAGAAGATGAAAATGACTACTAGGAGCAATAAGGAGAAACAAAAACAGAGAAACAAAATATCAAAGATACAACCGCGAGCCCGGACACATCCTGCGGCTGACGGGTACTACGTTGCCCTTCTCCAAGGGACTTCACGCCACGAGCCCGGACCCATCCTACGGTTGGTGAAAACTCGACTCCCTCCCCTAGGAATTTCACTAACATTCTTCCCAAAGAACACAAGTGCAAAACACAATTTTTTTTTATAATTCCATCATACCTAATACATGAGAAGGGGCATCTATATATATGCCTCAAAAAAATTAAAAGACACATTTTCCCCTTGAGCTTACAAAAGACAAGAGGGTAAAAAGGGAAATTACACAATTAAATCAAAATACATTTAATAAACTAAAATAAAACAAAGTGATCTCGGTCGTCGATCTTCAACTCCTCCTCAGATAGGCATGAACGGTTGGATGTCCGCATCATTAATGAATGATTATTAAGAAATTTGCCTACGCTTGTGTTTGAGAGCCTTGAGAGTTCTAATGGAGAGAGCTTCCTAGGAGAGGAAGGAGATTGACGCATCACCCACCAACCTTGGAGACGGCCGGGTTCGTGGTTTTCCTCGTTATCTTTTCATCTTCCCCTCGTCCAACGCCTCCCCACCTCACCCAACCCCCCCTCTTTCCCCAAGCCCCACGGCCTCCCTCTACCCGAGCTCCTTTCCCCCACAAAACCGCCGGCCACCTCATTACAACCCGCCGGCCACCTCCCTTTCATCATCCCCTTGAAGTTTCCTAATTTACGATTGAATGAATTTGGAAAGAATTTGAAATTTCGAATTCAATGGATTCAAAATTCAAATAAACTTTCCTAATTCACGAATTCTATTTTAGGAAACTTTTTGAATTCATGCCTAATTAAATTTTAATTAAGAAAGGGATGAGGAAAGGGAATTAAAGAGGCTTTAATGCTTCCTTAATTTTGGGGGTTGGATTTAGAATGAATTAAATCATCCTAATTAATTCAAAATCCAATGGAGGGAAAATTTGATAACTTTCCTAAAATATATTTTATAATTTATGAAAGAATTTGAATTTCAAATTTGGGAGAATTTGAATTTCAAATTTGGGAAAATTTGAATTTCAAATTTGGGAAAATTTGAATTCAAAGACCAACTAAATTATGGCAATCCAAAATTAGGAATTATCCAAATTAGACAATGGGGGATGGGAGAGGGTGTGGCCGGGAGTTTGAATGGGGCGGGTAAGGGGCTGGTGGCAAGGTGGAGATGGAGACGACGTGATGGTGGAAGTAAGGAGAGGATGAAGATGATGACTAAGAACAACAAGAAGGAGCAAAAACAAAAACAAAAGATAAAAGATAAAACCGCGAGCCTTGGACTCTTCCGAAGACTGACGGGTGATACGTTGCCCTCCTCCAAGGGACTTCAAGCCACGAGCCCGGACCCATCCTGCGGCTGGTGGAAACTCCGACTCCCTCCCATAGGGATTTCACTAACGTTCTTCCCAAAGAACACAAGTGCAAAACACAATTTTTTTTTATAATTCCATCATACCTAATACATGAGAAGGGGCATCTTTATATATGCCTCAAAAAAATTAAAAGACACATTTTTCCCTTGAGCTTACATAAGACAAGAGGGTAGAAAGAAAAATTGCACAATTAAATCAAAATACACTTAATAAACTAAAATAAAACAAAGTGATCTCGGTCGTCGATATTCAGCTCCTCCTCTGATAGGCATGGACGGTTGGATGTCCGCATCATTCTCCCGGGGTGGAAAAGACTCGACTCCGTCGAGTTCGCATCCCGGGTGAGCAACCATGCTCTGATACCAAACTGATGTAGAACGGGAGCGGCTTTGCTAGGTAGAGGTGGAGATCCATTCCTTAGGACCTTAATATTGCAAATTCAGATGAACAGGAACTACCTATAAATAACCATTCTCGCAGGTATTACCGCCAAAGCCTAAAACCTGGGTTTAGAATAAAAGCCACTCAGTTTTATCAAAAATAACTAAAACTAAAATTACTAGGATTACCGTCGTACCTAAGAATAACCGAACAACTCAGCAGTCAAAAAGTATAACAAGATCCCAAGTAATGATGATAATTCAAATTTTTATAAGCAGTAAAAGGAATCAAACCAAAAGCTATTATGTTCCCATCATCATAATCACCATCGAATAGACTAAGGCTTCGTTGGGGACGGCTTTTTTATTGCTTCTTAAATCAGCTTTTTAATACAAAAAATTTAATTTTTGTACTAAGAAACTGCTTTAAGAAGCAGCAATAAAGCCGTCCGAAACGAAGCCTAAATCAGCTAAAAGAGTGAGTTAGGCTATAGACACACTTTACTATAATAGCAAATCATATGTGACCAATTTAAGTATTTTACAGTAAAGCTTGATGACAGGAGAGCCGGTTGAATTCCCATGAATGCAAGCACCAATGGTATTACTAAATCTTGACATTTAAATCAACTGCCCAAAAGCTAACTCAAATAAAAAGACAAAATGACGCTGAACAGAAAATTTGACTAAGAGAAGAAAGATCTCAAAGATAATTAAAATTAAAATGGGACTTTAATCTAAAATAGTATATCATATCAATAATGTAATCAATCCCAACATTTCAATCCATAGTATGTAAATCCAATGTTCAAAATAAACAGCAAAGAAAAGTACATACTTATATTTTAGTAAGACCTTATCTATTAAATCACACTGAACAATTTCAACAAACTATAATTAAATTCCTGTATTAAAACATCAGTAAATGGTTATGGATATTGCGAATCGGCCCCGGTGAATTATTGGTCCAACGGTGTTCCAAAACTTGTAGAGCTCGCCATCTTTCATATCGCTTCTTTTTCATTTTGAAAGCCACCGCGAGAATATAAAACCTAAGGTCGCGATCAGATGGTGTTGATCCAAAACAAAAGAGCGGAAAAATTAGAAGAAGAGAAACAAGGTAGAAAGAACCGCAGCAGGCAGGACTAACCAAAGCCAGTACAGTGGACGGTGACGTTTTGGCCGCGGACAGGCTTGGTTCCATTGCCGGTCTTCAGAATCTCCTTCTGCACTCCCATCCCTACTTTTTTCTTGGTCGCGCCGCGTCGCCCCCAGCGAAACCAGTCGACTTCAGGGCAGATAATTTAATAATAATAAGATAAGTGGCGCAACCTTGGGTGCGTTTACCAATTTTCCCCAATTTCTATTTGAGAGAAATTGAGTTGGAATACTCGACTAAATTTATCTATATGTGATTTCAAAAATATTTTTTAAATTATATTTATTCAAACTAAATTTAAAAACGTTAAAATTTAGATCTTAACACAATTTTTTTGCTATAAGAAAATATACATTAAAATAAAATTATATATATATATATATATATATATATATATATATATATATATATATATATATATATATATATATATATAAGATTTAGGGTAAATTTTAAAGTGATTAATTTTAGTAATTTAATTAATTATGAAATCAATAAAATAAATAAATTTAGAACTGGGCAAAATCACCCATTGAGTGGGCAACTTACTCAAGTTATAAAAATATTAAAAAAATATTTTAAGAGAGAGAAAATATGAGAGAGAAATAAACTATAATGGATAAATTAAAGGAGGAGGTAGAGAAATAAAATAAGAAAGATAAATAAATAAATTCAAAACTTTTTTTTTCATGTTGTGTTGGGGAGTTGGTATATAAGAATTTTTTTAATTAAAATCTTAAATACAAAAAAAATTCTTATTTTTTATTAAATAATTTAGAATGAAATTTTTTATGAGTTATTATGTGTTAAAAAAATTCATAATTTAATTTATCATAATCAATTTAAAAATATACATTTTTCATAATTTTTTATTCATAATATATTATTATTATTTTAAATTTATCTTGTTTTAAAGAAAACAATATCTAAAATAAATATTTAAATTAATCTTGTTTAAAATAAAATAATGTTTTAAATAAATATTAACATGATTTTTCTGTTGGGAATGTCGCTATTTTTAGAAATCAATTTTATGAACTTTTAATGGACAAGTACATCGACAACAACCATGATGATGTCTTTGTCATTTTGCTAGCTGAGAATAATCAGTTATGCCCAAGCCTCTACCAATCATTCCTTCTTATTTCTTGTTTGCATTGGGTATGTCGTCAGTTATTTAAAAAATTTATGTTTTTGGTGTGAAAGTGCTTTACTGCAACTTGAAAGTTCGAGGAGGTTGTTAGACCTCAATGAACTAGCCTTAAGGCTCACTAAGATAAAAGCAATACTATCACTTGATGCGGAAGCTAGTACACTTATCAAAAGCTACAAAGATGGTGATAATAATCTAATTCAATACAACATAATATTAATCACATATTTTTCAACCAAACAGTTATCACAAAAATAAATGTGGAAAATAAAGTGTGAACAAACAAAATAAAAAATAAACACACCAGATTTTATAGCGGTTCGGTCCAACTTGACCTACGTCCACTCCCCAGAACCTCATGTTCCAAGTATTACACTAAACCTTTAGTGACTCTTCTTTAGCCCCCACAGCTAGGTGGAGAAACACTTACAAAATCTTTTCCACCAACCTGGTATGGTAGAGGACCGAAACTCCTTTCACAGGCAGAGAACATTGAATCATTTTTCTCCCTCTATGAGATAGTAGAGAACCACGAATCCCTTTCACCTTCCTTGATGCGGCGGAGTAGCTGGGTCCTTTGATACCAAGGAGATTTTTTCTTCCCAAAACTTCCCTCAAGACAAACCTTGAATCTGATGTGCTACGATGCAAGCTTGATAGAGCAACCATGTGAAACCCCCTCAACTCCCCCTTGAAACCCACAATGATCTTCTCCCTCTCAAACTCCATTTTCTCACTCTTTTTCAAGGCTTTATAATGAGGTCATCGACAGACATTTTAGGCAGGTTTACCGGCGAAGGAATCGTAGATCGACGGCTACGATTGGGAGCTTATATTTCTGATGTTGCCATGTTATTTTATGATATTTTTCTAAGTTATTTTATGTATCTTTTATTTCTTGCATTAGTGACTATTTTGCCCTTATGAAGGCGTAGTGTTTGTTGTAGCCCGATAGGCATGTGAGTCATTTTCATTTTCATGCTTTGAGACCTTTATAAAGGGGTCTCCTCCTATTGTATGAGTTAATGTTTGATTAATAAAAAAATTTCTGAAATTTTCTTTTGTCTTCTTGCTTGAGAGCTTGAGAAAAAGACAGGAGACCTAGGAGAGGCTCCACCCAAAATACCCACAGCCCGCCCCGGCGAGCTCTTGGTTTTACTTGTAAGTTCACTGTTTTCTTCCTTCCCCACCACTTCCTCCACACACCCGCCCCTTCCCTTGCAGCCAAATCCCGAAATTTCTCTCACCCTGTCCCGCCGAGCCACCCTCACCCGCCCCCTGCCGCCGGCTGTGTGAGACCTCGTTCCCTTATTTTTCTCTCTGATTTGGATTTTCCTCCCAGGATCGTCCAGGACGATTTTGGACATCGTCCAGGCTGATCTGTACTGTTCAAAATATCGTCCTGAGAATCGCCCTGAATGCAGTTCAGGCCGATGTGATTTTGTTCTGATCGGCCAGGACGATGTGGCGATCGGCCAGGCCGATCAGACTAAAGTTATAAGGAAATCAGCTCGTTTTGAGGAGAGAGAAAATCATTTTAAAAACAAAATATCTGATTTTAGAGAGAGAAAGAGAAAGGGAAAAGAGGAAAAGTTGGGTTTTGGAGGCCGCGGAGCGCTTTTCGTCCGACGCAGCTGTTGGGAAAAGTGGAGATCTCGTGATAAGGACTCCGAATCCTATTTCTGTTTTTGAAGATATTGAGTTTTGACCGAGTTGTGCACTGTTTTGTGTTTTCGTAGTCGAACTTTTGACCTTATTTTGTATTGACACAACTTTCACCGCACAACTTTTAGAATGTTATAGATATGACTATTGTACATGATTTGAGTATTTTCTACGAAGATTTTACCGGTCGGAATTGATTCTACTCGATTTTAATTGAATAGAAAAATATCAGGACGTAATTTGACTTGGATTCTATAGAATAATAGTCTTGTATTGATGTCGTGAATATTCGATTGTAATTTGGAGGAATTTGGTATTTGTGTTTTTTTTTCAGGATTTTTGTATAAATTTGATAGACTGCCGTTACTCTGCCCGATTTTCGTATGATTTCTGATTTGTCTGAAATTGATATATTGAATTGAGATGCATATGACTATTGATATGATTGTTCTAGATTGCTTTAATATTGATTATTGAATTGATTATTGATTGATTATTGAAATGATTCTTGAATTGACTATTGATACTGGAACACAAGTGGAACCTGGTTGAACGTTGGTTGGAGATTGAATTGACCTGTGCAGGATGGTGGGCCGAAGGGCTTTCCTTTAAACCATTGATCATTGATATAACGATTGGGAGTCATAAGGGGTTTATAGATATGCCGACGGGCGGCCGACGGGCAATAGAGTGACGACTCTTTTTATTGAAACCAACGTATGGATATCTACAACAGCAATATGGATTCTACAACAGCAACATAGCCAGTTGTTTGTACTTGTCCAGTATTATTGTATTGAAATGCATGTTTACTGTATTGACATACGGATTTACTGTTTTATCGATTTCTGTTTTATTGATTTGATCGGATTTATTGTATTGTACGATTTCTTTGATTTCATCGATTGATTGCCGAGCATTGATACTACTGAGCATAGATATGGATATGGATGGATATGGATATTATAGATTTATTGATATTACTTATAGACTCATTGATACTATTGATCCTGCATTGTATTGATTGCTACATTTGAGTTATTGATAGGATATTGTATTGCTTTTCCGATTGATTTTATCGACTTGATAGTATATATTAAATTTGATTTGATTTGATTGATTGATTTAACGAATTGATTTGACGGACGGATTGACTGATTTGACGGATTGATTGATTTTCTTCGAGATTGATGTGAATTGATTAAGCTTGGTTTATTGATTTGCCTGCTGCTGCATTGACTGGTTTTATTGACTATGGATTTCCATATTGCATAGATTGATTGACCATTGACTGATATAGGTTTGATTGACTGACATGCATATTGATAGCATCGTCGTGCTTTGATTTCAGTTATAAGTATTAGGTGACCTGCTGGGCTTTGTAAAGCTCATTATATGTGGTTGATATTTTCAGGTCAGGGCAAGGGAGCAGAAGGTAGGAATTGATCCAGATCTTCAGGTTTTTGTCTTTTGATTGATAGTGATTCTTTTGTACTCAGGATAGATTTCAGTACTGGTGATTGTAGAGTAGTTCCTGAGTATTGTACATGACCTTTTGAGATATGAATCGACTTGTATATTGATGTTTTAAATTTTATAGATGTTTGATAGATTGTTAAATGAAGGTTTTAGATAGCTCTGGTAAATTGTTTGAGTAATTGATTGACATTCTTTCCAAGTTAGATCTTGGGGCGTAACAGGCTGTGCCAGCCGCCGGCCCCAGCCAGGCCACCACACCCCTTAGCCCATCCCGTCGCTCACCTGGTGAGATCCCGCCACCCACTCCCTCTTGAATTTTGAATTCCTGCCATCAATTATGTCATTATTTCTTTCATAATGTAACCCCTACATTTAGGAATAGATTTAATTAAAATCTCACCCTATTTGATTAAATTCTGAAAGCAAAATCTGGATTTAATTAATTACACGGGGCCCACTACTTAAGAAAAATTCCCCTCTTTCTTCCTTTGCTTGGCCGGCCCCATCGCCTAGCCGTTTCTCTCTCCTTGCCACCTAAGCGTCTACTAATTAACCCCTTAATTTCTCTCCCTAATAGCCGCCCACCCCCCCCCCCTTCTTAATTTGATTTAGGGAAAGTTTAATGATAAAATAACTTCTCCCTCCAAACCAAGAAAATATGAAATTCAAATTTCAGATTTTCTCCTTGCCCCTCCCTAGCTCACGGCCCAACTCTTCTTCCCTTTTTCTTCTTCCCGCCCCTCCTCAATGTTGAATGGCGGATCCGGAGCTTGAGTGGGGATTAGTATTCAACGCCGACGGAAGCATTAATATCCTACGATCTCCATGCTTTGACGTAGGATTTGAAGATGACGCCACAGTTGAAGAGTACTTGGAGCGAGTCGTCCCGATCCTCGTGAGCATCATCGACCGACAGTTTCGAGACTACACTTGGACGATCTTCGGACACCATCCACCACCACCTCCACCGGCGACTACCTCTCCGGTAACGAAGTCTTTCGTCTCCTTTTCCGTAGTTGTGCTCTCCATCTTCTTATGGTTCCTTCTTCTCCGCTAAAGCCCAAGAGTGAACGAGTGAGAGGGTGCTCAAGGTGAACTTTTTCATTATTAATTGTGGGATTTTGTTATGAGCATTTAAGTAATTCTTTTATCTTGAAATATTATGAATTGTTTGGTGATCTTGACGCAAATCTTCGCCTAAGCAAGTTGATTACTTAGAATAAATTTAACCCTCTATTTTATTGGTAATAAATTTGTATTGGCAAGCTTTAATGAATTCTTGTTTTAATTTCAGCACACAATTCCTTCATTGATTCACATCACTTTATCTTCAACTTTTCTCTAGAATAATGGAAACTCAATGCATGCCAAAAGACACTTATAATATCTTTAATGAAAGCTTAAACAAAGGGCTTCAAAAATTCTATAAAATTAAGTCTACCGTCAATGATCATACATTACAATTGCAGTATCATCTTGTACCGATGTGCATAATTTTTCCTGATAGTACTGTACAATCACCAAATAGCACATTATGATTAGTACAATGTTGGGGATCATTCTGTCACGACCCAACCCGATCGGGATGGATCTCGCTCGCATCGGGTCATGGCCAAACTCAAACTGACTGAACTGATTCCAGGATCTGGCTTTGGAATTTGTTTCAGAACTTTCTTCCAAATATTTACACACAGAAACAGACACACAAAGCTACTATAAACATCAAAATACAGCGGAATCGATCAACTATCTTTTTCTTCCTCAAAGGAATCATATACACATACAGCTCATGGCTTTCAGACAGAAAGAAAAACAGAACAGAAAAGCCATGACTGTAAAATACCTATAACAGATCAGACTCTGAACTACTAATCCAAGACTTCCTTCCCTTTCCCAGAACCTAAAAACCACGCAGAAAACAAGGATGAGCTACAACAGCTCAGCAAGACATCAAACCTCCAATCAAAATCCTCAGAATCCACATCAAACACATCAGACAAGAATCCGTACAGAAATCAGATCAACAGAATCGTATATCAAATCAGAACATAACAGAAATAACAGAAATCATAATTTCAGAACTTGAATCAGAACAGAATCATACAGATCAGATCAAATCGGAACAGAATCATACAGATCAGATCAAATCAGAACAGAATCATACAGATCAGATCAAATCAGAACAGAATTATATCAGAATCGTACGGAAATCAGAACATATTAATTCAGAACATATCAAAAGTCATTCAGATCAGATTCCCTGACTCTGACAGAATCTCAACGGATTCTGGCCCCTTATGCCTCCCTTCCCAGACACTGACAGAATCTCTCGGATTCTGACCCCTTATGCCTCCCTTTGTGCTCATGGCACAAGAACAGATGTGCTTATAGCACCAGAACAGAACTTAACATCGGATCCGGAACAAAACTTGTTTTCAGATTTCACAGCTCATTTCGGATTTTCCCTGACACAGACAGGATCTCACAGAATCATGACCCCTTATAACTCCCTTTTTATAGAACACAATCATATCATGTCATTTCAGAACAAATCCAGATAATTTCAGAAATCGTACGAAAATCCAGCAGCATAACGGCAGTATACGGAATTTACACAAAATTCACTGAATCAGAAATTTACCAAATTACCATAGAACATTCACAATAACATTATAAGACTTTCATTCTACTGCCCAGACAATTTCAGACATCAACAGAAATTACAGTCAAAAGAAAATATCGCCGAATCAAAATTATCCGGTCAAAATTTTCCAGAAAATAATCAAAATGTGCGCACTCGGCACCTCAAAAACATATCAAAAGTTATGCGGTAAAAACTGAACCAATCGGAAAATACGGACGAAATTCGCTAACGAAAATGAAATCCGGACAGAAAAATCGTTCAAACTTCATTGTTCTGAAAATTGAGAAAGGCGGAATGTGCCTTACTTTGCGTACACCAATTTTCTTGAACTGTCTCGACGGACGAAAACGGACCGGCGTTGTCCAAAAATCCACTTTTCCTCTTTTTCTCTCGACTTTCTCTCTCCTCAGAAATTTCAGATATTTTATTTTGATTTTCTCTCTCTTCAAAACGAGCTGATTTTAGTTAAATAATCTTCTGATCGGCCCGGCCGATCGCACGATCGTCCATGACGATCTGAACAAATTCACTTCGTCTTGGGACAATTTCTCAGGACGATAATTAATTTTCTCGGACGATAAAAACCCATACTCTCTGACTTGTGCATTGCTCTGATTGTCCCGGGACGATCCCAAATCGGCCCGGACGATGCTTACAGGAAAACTTTTCTGTAACTTCAGTACAAAATCTGGAGCAAAAATTCAACTGATCGTCCCGGGACGATCCACGATCGGCCCGGACGATAGGAGCAAAACTGATGTTACACATTCTAGCCGATTAGATGAATAATTATGGTATTTCGTCTGGGACGATCAAGTATCATCCATGCATCTGTTGGGTTATCCAGTACGATCTTCAATGATCGTTCTGGATGATTGGATTGAACAAATTAACTATAATTAGTCACCTAATAACATGATCAATTTAGGCATCGTCATAGATTGTCAAATACGATATACATCGTCATTGACGATTAATATGAAATTTAAAATCTTGCTAAACTAATGATTGGTGACTATTTTTCATGATCATAATTGATCTTCCTAGGCGATCTAAATCGTCTAGTATGATTAGTTAAATAAGCTGATCGTATAGTATGAAATAAATCGTACAGTACGATTAGTTCAAAATTTGAATATCTGGTTTTGATTCAATTTCACTCCCTCTAAGTGTGTGTATATTGTCACCAAGCTAACATACACCCTTATAATACTTGACTAAAAAAAATAAAAAAATACATTAATGAATATTACAAAAATCTTTATAGCATAATTTATTATACTCAATCTTGAGTCTTGAATTTTTGTTGGATGGTGCATGGTGTTCCTGAAATGTTAACACACACACAAACAAATATACATTGCAAATACAAGTAGACATACGAATGTGAGTCACAATGTTTATTATCATCAAAAATATAAATTCGTGAGCTCGAGTTGCAACAATGTGTTCTTTTTTTGTCAATTAATTTATTGCTCTGTTTGCATTATGCTAAGCTTAATCAATATATAAGCAAAATACCAAATTCTAAGTCGCCCATCTCAATAGAGAATCCGTTAGAGCTTCCAATCTACTGTTGTTTCATGATATAAATAATGAACAATGGACCCTTTTAGTAGCAAACTTGAAGAACAAAATTGGCATTTTTTTTATTCCTTGTTCAACCCAACTCACAAGGCTGTGCTTCCTCAAATTGCAAGTAAAGATTTGTATGCATACACTTCCATTTGAAATTTATACTCCATTAGATTGAATATTATATGGTGTCAACATTCTGTGCAGATCAATTAACTTTACGAAGAAACAAATGATTCTTTTGATGATGACATACGACAGTGACCGATCCTAACTATGGTTGAAAGTGAGCCGAGCCGGTCCAAACCAGCTCAAACTTGACTCATTTATGGGTTCGCAAACTGAACTTATTGAGCTCACGAGTCGAGTTCAAGCTTGATGAGGTTCAGCTCGTGAGCTCGCAAGCGAACTCGTAATTAATTAATTATTTAATTAAAATAATATATACTATTTATTATAATATATGTTAATATATACAGTATAAAAGATGGCAAATTGGCAGATACTTTTCATTAATGCAGGTACTTTTCATTTATCATAATATATGTTAATTCATAGTGTAAAAGTGACGGATGCCAATTCACAGCTCATTACATCATTTCAAGTGATGGCTTCTTTTCATTTATGTAAATAGATGTTCCATAGGTTCAATAGGAGATATGTATGTGACCGGTCAATCATGCTATCCTGACCTTCGACTTGAAAGCCAACCAGTTCTGACTTTAGTTATGCTTCTTCCGGCCCAAGCGAACCAGGTAGTATCTTAGCTGTCCCTTAGCTTTCGAAGAAGCTGTCAAGTATTCCAATCCGGCTAGCATTCCAGCATTCCAAGTCAGTTGAACTCCTTTTTGGTTGAGATGAAGACTAAGGGAAGAGGACTCAGGCCCGATCGAGGTTATCCTAGCGCCTGTTCCATCCCCCGCACCTCTTATGAAAGTGCAATGCTTTCTCTAAATTATCATAATTTTGAAATATGGGATCCACACGACAGACACAGGCGGAAAAATGAGAACCTAAGCGGGGGGGGGGGGGGGGGGGGGGGGATGCGAATCACGGACACATAATACGGCACGAAATCGAGCGGTTCGTGAGCCGGCTCGAGCTCATTTATAGTTGGACGAACTCGAGTTGAAGCTCGACTCGAGTACGAGTTCGAGCTTGCTTTCTGACTAACAAGTTGAGCTCAATGGTGATAAAACTCAACTCATTTACACTTCAACTTCTAACTGTCTGTGGTGTGCCAACCTAGAAGAATACCTTTGATTGCAGGATTGTTGCGTCAAGGAGTATTCGCGACTGTAGAGAAATATAAAGTTTATCGTCTTAGCGTTGTACGGAAATCCGGCACGCAATCAGATAAGAGAAAGGGTCTAGCATTTATGAGACACCAAGATTTTTACGTGGAAAACCCCTAAAAAGGGGGAAAACCCACGGGGCCTAGCCCAGTTTGAATGAATCAACTAGTTTGCAGTCAATTACAAATGAGGTCCTTCCTTGGTGGAAGGTCTTAGCTTGATGTACATCTTAACATGATGTTAATACAAAGAGTCATTGCTGACATGTTCGTTTTGTCGGAAGGACCGTCGTCGGAGGGCGACGGAGGTCGGAAGACTTATAGTCGGTGGGCGACGTATGTCAGGAGAACCGTAGTCGGTTGGCGACGGAGGTCGAAAGGACTGTAGTCAGCAGGCGACGTAAGTAAGGAGGACCGTAGTCGGCGGGCGATGGAGGCCGGAAGAACTGTATTCGGCGACGAAGATCAGAAGGACAGCGTCAGGTAGAAGTCCAACAATGGAAAGAAATCCATCTTCATGTAGACGTCCAGCGAAGTCCGATAACTAGTAGAAGTCCGACGTCGGGTAGAAACTTGGCGAAGAGTGAAGGTTCGACGTCGGGTAGAAGTCCGACGTCTGTTGGTGACAAAGGAGAACTCCAGCTTCACTTGGGCGGAGTTTCGGCGTCAGAAGGGAACTCTGTTGCAAATTGGGAAGAATTTCAGCATCACGTGGAGTTGGGAAGAATTCCTGCGTTCTCCCGAATATCACGCAGAATCCCGGCGTGTTCGGACGGCAGGAAGAGCTCCGGCGGTGGTCAAGGAGGAGCTTCTTCCTTCTCCTCCTTCTTCTCTTCTTCTTCTCTCTCTTCCCTCTTTTTTTCTTTGGTGTAGAATGAGAGCTCTATTTATAATTTTTCTGGAGTGGCATAGCCCGTAAATAGGCGTGAGATCAGGGGCGAATTGGGAGTGTTTTGAATGGACGGCCGATATCGAATATTTGATCATGCACCGTTCGTTGGGCATTTGAAGGCCTCAATGATGTCGGAATTTGACGATCTTTGGCTCGTTGGATTCGTCTCGTCGAGCCGTTCGATTCGAGTATAAGCTCGTCAAAATCCGAGACCGTTTGGTAACTCAAATTGCAGTTTGAAGCTTCCAACAGCGCTTCGAGTCCTTGATTCGGACTCATTTGGGCTCGAATTGGGTCGAATTTGGTGTCGTTGGATTCGTATTTCCGAGATGCTCAGTTTGACTATAAGCTCATTGAAATCGGAGTTTATATGCTCTCGAATTTAATTTATGAAGTTTCCGAACTGATTTTGCCTTGAGATTCGTGCCCAATTAAGATAATTTCATGATGACGTATCAAGGATGTTCGTTTGTAAATATATGGAGGTTGCCATCCAATATTAGGTTGTCAACTGGATTGAGCATAAATACTGGCTAGATAAAATGACTAAATTCAGGGCATAACTCGCATACTCCATTCTTTGTGCAACCAAAAAGTAATTGATCTGAAGGTGTCATTCATTATTTGTACAAAGAATTTATGTGTTTCTATTTGTACAGAGAAATTTTCATTCATTATTCGTATATATATATTCTTCATTTGTATTTGATAATCTTGATTTGTAAGTGTAATTTTATACATATTCTTTGTAGACATAATTTCTATAGAGATAATTTTATGTGTAACTGTATGCGTAAGTGTAGAAAATAAACAAAAACACTACACAACGGTACGTATAGAAAATGGAACAAAACATAAAGTTAAGATATTCTATTAAGTTGATTATGCGAATAGAAAATAAATAGTACACAACGATACGTAGCAGTACACAACAACAATATATAGCATATGCGCTTCCCATCATAATTCTTACATATTCTACTATCGATTGGGCGTTTGATGGACCGATAATATATTTATATGTGAAACATTCTGGTATGTTTGAGAAACTTCACCTGACTCGATGGTTCTCCGGGTGTATATTGTTTTTCACCAAATAATTTGTTAATCACATGGCAATACACAAAAAATACAACGGTACACAACAACGGGACACAGAAGCGATAATACCCAACAATAATACATATCAAATTATGTTTTTTATCTGGACTTGCACACAAAATCCAAACTTACATCTAAGCATGTGCATAGCAATATAAATTCATATGAGTTAAAAAGATTTGAATGATACACCACAAGCCATTAAAAACTCTACATTTTCAAATGAAAAAAAGTAAAACCTCTTTGGAGTTTTGAATATACCAATAATATCCCCAACTTATCTCGTAGTTCGTCGCGGTAAGTCTTTTTGGATGTTTTGCGTAACGCCTTCCATCTCCTTGTAGAATTCGACTTCCTCCAAACCGGTTTTCATTTTCATAACATGTTTCTCACTTTTCTTTCTCAGCTTTATTCTAAAGAGAAATTCAGTCTCAGGTGGTGTAAATAGTTGGTCAATATCCAAAACGCAAGACATTATCACATTTCTTTTCAATTTTTTTTTTAAGACTAGGCCAGGTTGCCGGTCCACACAATAAATTTGGAAAACAAATGTTAAATAATATAATTTCATCGAGTTTGATTCTAAGCCATAGGGTGGCCATAGGAGCTATTTCCGGACTCTGCACATAAAATAATTTATCTTCTCCTTGGCTATTAGCAATAAGGCAGTAAGATTTCATTTGAGATGATTTTTTTATTATTTCTTAAAGTAATTATTCAATATAAAAAAATTAACTTTTGTACTGAAAAAATATTATAAGAAGTTATAAAAAAGTTATCTTATACAAAATCTAAAATTTTATTTGGAACCATTTTTTTTTATTGCTTAAAACGTCTCTCATCGTGCAGCTGTTGGATTTACGGGAGCTGTTAGATTGGGAACAAGCACGCGGGAGGGATTCCGCGGTAGACGTGGATGCACTGTCACCGGAGCGGAATCTATGAGGAGTTCTTCGGCGGGGGGTTTGGTGGCAAAGGCGGTGCAGTGGCGACGGACGGAGAATAGATGCCCTACTGGTGGGATCGTGGTTTGGGTGGTGCGGTGCTCTTGGTGTGCTTCGTCTTGTTTCCGGCAATCGCGCTGGTGGTTCGTTGGAAATGGAGGCTCGCGGATGCAAAGCTGACGGAGATCATACGCCTTGTGAGGTTCGCAGTGGCCTAGGCGGAGAGGGCCGAGATGGAGGCAGCTGTATTCGCCTCTGCGTCGGACCCGCCAGCCTCGGTTGTTATCGTAGGCGGAGCCGTGATGTCGAATTGTGCCGTTTGTCATAACCCCACCACCAGCCGTTGCGCACGATGCAAGGTCGCCAAGTACTGGTTAGTTGCTTTTTTTTAGTTGATTGATTTTGTTTTTACTGTGAAATTGTATTAATCTAGTTTGGGGCAAAATTTTGGTCAGGTTTCGGGTGTATTTTTCTGTTTACGAATCTGTTTCCTTGGAAAAACTAATCTGATGCTAGATTTGTTGATAGCTTTCTTCAGCCTGGATACTAGGGGACGAGGAAACGTAAGTGATGTTTACCTTAAATAAAAAATACAATAGCTAGATTTGTTGATAGCTTTCTTCAACCTGGGTACTAGGGTACGTTTTTGATTCTTCACTTAAATAAAAAAGAAAAGAAAATATTATGCTTCAAGCTAACCACAATGGGGACGAGGAAACGTAAGTGATGTTTACCTTTAATGAGGCTATGGAGTTTCTGCAATAGATTATAGGATCAAAAAATTTCTTTCTATTTTGTATTGAGGCCTTGGGGCAGATTATAGGATAAAAAAATATTTCCTTTTTTAAATATTTTGTAGTCTCCAACGAGGATACTGCTGCTTATTTTATTCTAGGCAGATGTTTGTTATAGTGGGCGAATTGAAATAAATAGTTAATTATCTTATTCTATTGCCCTCCCTCCCTCCCTCTCCTCTAGTTCTTTCGAGAAATTATTAGGTGCAGAGTCCAGGCGTAGAGATTTTACGTTATCGTCTTAACAACTAGGGTAGTAGGGGCACTGGTCGAGATTTTTATTTCCTAGTGGAAACTTTGCTTTATGGTGGCGTATTAATTGGTAGTTTTTCTGATCGCTGATGGCTTTATTTGCCATCTTATTCCCTCCGACTGAGGATAATAATGGAACGTGGAATGATAAATAACAAGGTTTGGATCATTCATGATTTAAATATCGTTAGAAATAGAATTTAATATTCCATGTTATTTTGTTGTTGTATGGCTGATTTAGTGATTGGCATTTTGTTATGGTTTCATATGACTAGATCAAACTTCAAGATAAAACACATATCTGTAGATGGAACTGTTTAGAATTAAATTGACATAGAAGATAGACAACAAAAGAAAATGGGGAATTTCAATAAATCCCCTCTCTTCAACAATAATTATTTTTGTTGTAAAATATCAAGAACTTTCTCCCCAAATTGTTCCAAATCTAGGTGATCTTCTATATATAAATGGCCATCAAATAAGGTTATATCGATTTTTATCTTGAAATCACTGAGCACACATTTTTGTAGAGGACACCATCGCGGTGGATGATCTAGAAATAGTTGTTTAACTTTTGAATATTAACTGGAGTGGTTGGTCCACTGTCGAGGATTCCCAACTTCATTGGTTTCATGAAGATTCGGACGAGCCAATGAATTATGTTGTCAGGGATGCTATAGAGCCCAATCCATTGCAATGGTTTCATAGTTTGCTCATATGGTTGCAAAGTTCACTGATGTGGTTTCGGAGTGAGTTTTTTCTCATGCTTGAAGTTCTAAGCTCCCTCGTATTTCCATTACAAATTATTGGAAATTCGATGTCAACACATCCATGACTTAACCTTAGTTCACAAGTCAATTTAGTGTAGAAGTGGGAAAACAAGTAGAAGAAAGCATAGAAGTCATGGAAATCTCCTTTCTATTCAATAATAGTTCTTTTTGTGGGAAAATATCAAACATCATATACACACATATAGTTAACATAGTAAATGAGGAGGAAACTGAGTGGAAGTTTGATGAGCTGCTTCATTTTGTCTTCTTCTCTAAAATTGCTTGATGAAATTTGGTGAGTTGTATGGAACTGCCATCTAGTGGTTGGTTGCTATATACATCCACAATATTGAATGTGGTTGATGTTCAAATATGAATGGAGAGAAACGATCTAAGCATTGCCATTTATGTGTCCTTCGATAGAGAAAGGTCCAAGTTTTTGAGGTTAAGTGTCGATAGGGAGGCACTTCTTGAGAAGGTGCATTATAGCTAAGTCACCCATAATAAAATACTTTATGCCGATTACCTTAATTAACTTGTTTCTTATACGATAAAGTTGTGCTTATTAATTTGTTTGTTACATCTCAAAGCATAATACTAAAATATGTAGCCATTAGTTAAACATGTTTACTTCAGGGTTTAGGAATGGCTGCTATATCTAGGGTGTTAAAACATGTCAACCGGTTAGGTTCATGTCCAACCCGAAGTTGACCCAGCCCGAATTTGGTTTACTCGAACCCCACCCATTTAATAAATGGGTCAAAAAATTGAACCCGAGCCCCCTAGCAACATAAACTTGATCCGATAATTCATTTTAATTAAAAAATGTATTTAATTAGCATATTAATCATCGATTTTAGGTTAATTGATAAAATAGAAGATTATACTAATAAATAAATTAAATTAATAAAAAATACTCAATGGATTATTTTTCGGTCAAAATCGGGTTGGACGATCAACTCGAATCCGATATGTTTAATAAAAGTCAGAATGCACGACCTGAACCCAAGGTGTTTATTAAACGGGTCAACCCAAACCTAGATTTTTCAAGTTAGGTTGGCGGGTTGGGCCATTTATTGATACCCCTAGTTATATCCACGATATGTTTGGGCAATGTATTATTATTGATAAAGCTGAAAGAACTTTGCGCTATAGATTGATTAACCATAGAATTGTAAGCAAATTTAGGTCTTCAAAACTTCATACCATAGTTTTTGATGATCTACTATAAGGTAGCTAATCTTATTGCTTAAATGCTCAATTAGTGGTCTCAATGTGTCCATCCGTTAGATGTTGATAAGCTGAACACAAGGAAAGTTCGGTTTGAATGCACTTCCATAACTCCTGTCAGAAGTAGTTATATTATATTAAGCTATGTGGTAATTCATTTAGTCTCACAATTTCTCTAAAGAAGGTATGAGCAATATGGAGTGCATCTAAAATCTTATTGCATGAACAAAATTTGCTATTTTACTGAATCTATTTATGTTGGGATTTTTTCAAGGAAGATGAAGCTCATTGAGCTTCTTGGAAAAGAGGGAGGAGAGGGAAGAGTGGGAGAGAGCAAACCGAACAGATTTCTTTATTGATTGGCTTGCTCTCTATTACACCCTATTTCTTATGGGCAACAATGGCCACACAAAGCAGCCACCAAAGACAATACAAGCTATACAAGAAACATAATAAAGTATAATGAAACAATTAACAAAAATCTGAACCAATATCTAACGAATTTGACTTTGGTCCAGATTTTACAAAACATCCGATTCAATCCAACATTCTCCCAAATATGCCGCCGCTGCTAATCTGGCATTTGCTTTGAGCCCGGCTCCTTGCAGTTTCAACAAATTAAGACAATTTATCTTTAAAGTGCCCCTCTTTCTGGCAATAGAATCACTTCTTGTTGGATTTGTTCCTTTTGAATTTTGATATTCCTCTTGCAATTAGAATACTATCAGTATTATTTTCTTTATGTTCAGATTTTCTCTGAACATCCTTTTGACATCAAGACAGATTTTTCCTCTGTCATTGTCAATATTTGCTTCCCATACAACATAGTGTTAACAATGTGCTCATGTGTTTTGGCAAAGAGCTGAGGAGTATAATTCCTTGATCTTCTTTGTCTATTACCACATCAACATTCTTGAGGTCAAGAATCTGTTTAGTAAAATCATCCAAATGTTTTCTAAGCTCCTTTGCTTCTTCCATTTGGAGTGTGTATAATTGTTTCTTCCAAAATTGTTGATTAGTAAGAGATCTTTTTATATAAATTGATTCAAGCTTCCGCCATACCTCTAATGCCGAGTCTTCTTCAACAACCTCTCTCAACACTTCGTCACCAAGAGAAAGGAGAATGGTACTGTGTGCCTTCAATTGCATTTCTCTAGCTCTGACCTTGTCAGTAACTGCAACAATATTCTCCTCAGAAATGGCATTGGCAAGGCCTTGATGGACCAGTAAAGCCTTTATCTTTATCTGCCATAAGCTGAAATCATTCCCCCCATTGAACTTGTCGATATCAAACCTTTGCATCGACATGATCAAGAAACAAGAACTCGATCTGCGCCCCAACGTCACCAATCTACTTTTGCTCAAAAGATCTTACCAGAAATAACAAGAAAAATATCCTTGCTGTTTGTGTTTGACCCGAACACTTAAGCAGAACCTCAACTTTCTCTTGCCTCTGTGCAATCTGCTTCGATTTCTCAATTGTGGAATCAAACCATGACTACTGCTCCACCAGGCCACTCCGACCTAGGTAGCTTCTCCCGTGCGAAATCACGCTCCGACCCTTGACCCGGCTTTTCACCCCTATGCTAGCCTTGGCCGAACCCTACTTCCACTCGGGGTGTCAATATTTGACACGACCCGAAAACCCGACTCAAACTCGATCCAAAAATTTCAGGTTAGGGTCAACCCGGACCTGAAACGGGTTGAGTTCGGGTTCAGCAAATCGACCCGTTCAAAAATCAGGTCGGGTTCGAGTTCATCCAGTAACCCGAAATTGACATGTTTTTTGAACTGAAAACCCGTTTTGACCCGGAAATCCGAGATTGATCCGTCTTTGACCAAAAAAAATAGGAGATTGGCTCATTTTTTTTACCAGAAAACTAGAATTTTTAGTCGGTCTCGGGTCATTCGGGTCACGTCGAGCTGATCCGGACCCGAAGCGGGTCGGGTTCGGGTCCAAAACACCGACCCTTTTGCAAAATGGGTCGAGTTCGGGTTGACCCAAATAGTGCCGAGCCAGTTTTGGGTTTGACCGAAATGCGACTTGTGACCCGAAATTGACACCCCTAGCTCCTACGACAGCCCGTGGCTCCCCTTGCCGCACCGCGTCTCTCACATGCTTCGGCCTACACACTCCGAGTTCCTGTGTCCTGCGCCTAGCGCATGCACCCGCTCATCGTGCACCGCCTAAACATGTTCGCTTTCGCCCTACTGCGATCCTGCAGCCCGTGTCCACTCTTTGGCCCTGTGCGGCTGTCTGCACCCTGAGTGCGTTTACCCACGCATACTACTACATGCAACTAGCTCACGCACAATCTTGCCACCCGATTCGCACTTACAACTCTGGCCGGTCTATGCCTCTCATGCGCTTGTGCGCGCAACTTCTGCCCGATAACAGACCCACGCATAGGGGTTTAAACGAGCCGAGTCGAGTTGAGTATTTGCCTTATCAAGCCTGGCTCGTTTAATCCTTAATGAGCTCGAGCTCGATTAGTAGGCTCGAGATCGACTCATTTAAAAAAATATCAAGCTCGACTCAAAAGCTCGAGCTCGTTTGAAAAGCTCGAACTCAACTCTTTTAATTGGCACGAGTCTTTAATTCTAAACCAAAATTTTCTCTTTTTTTGGAATTTTTTTTCTTCTAACACTTAATTAAAATTTGTTTTCAACAATAAAAAAATAACTTAACTAATCATAAAATGTCTAGAACTTTAACTATTAATTTCTTTAAAAAAATTTAAGTTGTCGAAGAATCTATAAATTATGAGCAATCATCTTTTTAAAAAAAAAAAATATTTAAAAATTTGATCAATATCAACTTATCAACTGCAATTTTTATATGATTAAGTACTATAAAAACTTGAATAACATAGAAATAGAACTTTCAATAATATAAAAATTTGACCAAATTGCATTTCATATCATCATTACAAAAAAAAGCTATTGGAATCATACAACTCATTAAGAAGTTTCATAACAGAGTACAAGTAAAAATTGAATATAAGATAGAACTATATATTCCTTGTCTGTCTGATATTTAGCTGTTCCATATTCTTAAATTTCTCCCATCTCTACTCTCTAGTACCAATTAATATGATAAAAACTTGTAAAATTAAGATAAAAGCAAAATAATAATTATTTTAGAAATGGGGTAAAAAGAAAAATATTATCTTACAAAAGGTAAAACTGAAGGAATCACATATTTCTACAGACAAAATTCATAAGCAGTCTTACCGCTCAAACCTAACAAGCAAAATTATCCACCATATGTTTTTGATGGATAGCATCAAAAAACTAGGGAATGACCAAGCAAGTAATTGTGAACTGCATGAGCTCTCAAACATAGATTCCCAGCTACTGCTAATGTTTGAAAAAGAAAAGCTTAACTTAATTATCATAGGCAACTCTATTGATTTTATTATCAGGAAAAGCTTACAAGCAAGAAATAATAAGCATGTGTAATGAGTAAGAAAGCCGAATGAGCTGTACAAAGCTTAGCTGCAAAGAGAACCGTACAACCTATGAGCTTCATTATGCAATGAGTATAGCACTATTCCAAAAGAATTCATATATATATCGTTAAAAAACTAGTAATTTGTTCTTTTTTTTTGTTTCTTATTTTCATCTGATGCAATTTTCTTTGTTTAAATATAGGCATGATAAATGGGAGTTGAGGTTGTATGAAAAAAATTATATCAGAATAGGTATGTCTATCGTTGTGGTAATGCTGCTTCAGAGAAAATTTCAGATATAATCAGATCTGTTAAATTCAATGCATAAGAGATAAAATTTTGCATCAGAATATAAGAAGAGAAAAATTTTAAGATTTATTTTAATTGAAATTACTGAATTTAATTTTGTCAGTGAGTGATATCTGAATTTATTAGTAGATTTATCTGAAGAGCAAATGAACTTGCAAGCAAAGAGAACTGTACAACTTGTAAGAAAGCAGAATGAGCTTCATTATGCAATGTGTATATGCCTATTGGTGAAACAGCTCAAATTCAGGAAATAAGTGTTGTACTAGTATAGTGTAGAAGGTAATGGAACACAAAGTTGAATATATTTCTGACCTCAGACTTTCTCATGTAATTGGTAAGACAATCTCCACCTCTTCATCTTCTTCTTCCTCCTACAATAGCAAAGATAATTGAATGTTCATATATAAGTTGTTTGGGATACCAAACAAATGTGTTCTACCTCATGAATAAGAATTATTACCTTAACCCTTCCCTTCAGGCCATAGTGACAATGAACCCAGTTGAATCCACATAGAAGAGCTTGCACAGTGTCAACCCCTAATTTTGATCAATATGTATCAACTACTCTTTCTCCAGCTGTTGCCCATGAATATTTCACAAAAAAAGGTGACATACTCTTCAAAATTAAATTGAATCCAAATTCTTCAACAAGTGAAAATGGTTTCTCATTAATTAATATATAATGTGCAATCATCTCCCTAACTTTTTGATGATCATATTTAAAGGTGGTCAACATTCCACCATCTTGACTGCTTTGGGAGAATGAGTTCTCTAAATCTGTTGGTTGAAAATGTAAAATTTTCTATTTTTTTAAGGCACGAATCCTAGCAGCACAACGGTTCAAATGCCTTTTAAATTGTGTAGTAGCACCAGTAACTCCAATAAGTAGTTGTTTTACAATGCACACATTCTCCTTTTCTTTGCCCAGCTGGAAGAATTACTTCCTTAAACTCATCCCAAACTTTGGATATTTTTTTCCTTTTATTTTTTCCTATAATATCATCAACTTCATCAATATCATTTACTTGATTTTCATTAGTCCACTTCTCGACCTCTTCGTCAATCCCATTATCATCAATATGTGTATTATCCTCATTCGCAGGTTGACTACCAACATAAGAATGAATTTGATGATCATGGTATTTGTAGGCTCAATATTATCTCCTTCCATACTTACTAGTGTTGACATTCTAAACAAAATAACAATAGCATGAAAATTGATGGCATCTATAAAAAAAACTGATAGAACTACCAAAACTCTCAAAAAAAACTATAAGAATTGTGAAAGAGTAAAAATATAACTGTTAGCAGCCAAAAAAAAGGCATCATCTAACATTTAAAATATGAAAAAAAAAAAAAATCTATGAACATATATCTAAACTAAACTCAACAGATCTGCTTCAAAAAAAATTCAGAAAAATTCTACGAAGACTTGAAGTTTGCTGTTTCAATTTTATGAATGCTCAATGAGCCAACAAGCCGTCAACATCTCTATCATCATACCAGTCAGATCAAACAATAAAAGCTAAGCAAAATCCTATTTGCATAAATCCTCAATCATTCTTGATAGGCTGCATAATCAATAGCCATATTCAAAATTTCAGAAAACCCTCACTTTAACGGAATAAAAAACACTCCCCAAACATGAATACTTTAACGGAATTAACACAAACATGAATAAATTGCATGTACATAAAAAGTAAACATGAATTAAGCGTTGGATAATTTGTTATCAATGGAATAAAAAGCACTCCCCAAACATTTCAGAACTGTTTTAAAAAAAAATTCAGAAAACCCTCACTTTGCTGCTATAGGATAACAACGTGATCTGTTTTAAAAAAAATTTCAGAAAAGTTTTGGATCAGAATATCTAAACAAAAATCACCCAAAGAAAAAGAAAATCCACTCATCCATACATCCATCAATTCATGTATAAACAAATTCAAGTGAAGACATGACGTTTGTTGTTTCCAGAACAAAGAAGCTCAAGCCTCAAATCGTCAATCTACGTTAAAAAAGAAGAGAAGAAAAATTACCTGCCGGCTCACCGCTGATTTGAGAAAATCTACATTAAGAAAAAAAAGGTAAATCTACTGAGAAATCAACACAAAACCCTCACTTTGCTGATTTGAGAAATCAACATAGAAAGAAAGAGGAATGAGATGAACTAAAGAAAGAAGAGGGGAAAATAAAACCAGTAAAAGAAAGAAGAAAATACCAAAGGGAAGAAAATACCTGCTATCGGCTCACCATTGCAGTCGCGTGAGAGAGGGCCAGACGAGACCTAAGAGGGGTCTTTGCGTGAGCGTGGGCCAGACGAGACCTAAGAGGGGTCTCGACTCTCGACTCTCGTCTCATATGAGAGGATGACGGCGCTGCTTCGAGTCTTCAATCGAGGGAGAAGAGAGACTGGGTTGCACGATGCGGCTAGGGCATGAGGAGGCAAAAAATATTACGAAAAGAGCGGGCTAGGGTTTTTTTTTAACCGTATAGCATATATTATGTAATAAGCTTTTAATTTTCTTAAAAAAATAATATTATAAATATAATATATTTAATATATTGGAGTAGCTTGATAAGCTTTCGAGTCGAGTCTGGTTGAGCTCGAACTCGAGCTCGTTTATCATTCGAGCTCGATTATATGCTCGAGCTCGAAGCTCGATAAGCTCGGCTCGCAAGCTCGTTAACGAGTTGAGTTCGAGCCGGCTCGGCTCACTTACACCCCTTCCCACGCAACCGCCTATGCTCTTCTAGTTTGATTTCTTGAGCAAGAAGTTTCCTCCACCTTCACCTAGCTCTGATACCAGATTGTTGGGATTTCTTGGAAGAAGATGAAGCTCATTAAGCTTCTTGGAAGAGAGGGAGGAGAGGGAAAAATGGGAGAGAGCAAACTAAATAGATTTCTTTATTGATTGGCTTACTCTCTATTACAGCCTATTGCTCTTATTTATAGGCAACAATGGCTACACAAAGCAACACACCAAAGGCAATATGAGCTATACAAGAAACTAAAGTAAACAAAAATCTGGACCAATATCTAACAATTTACAACCACCATGATTGAATCCACTTGTTTAGTAATCCTAAAGCAAAGTCAAGACTAAAATCTTCTCAAATGGATTTCACAATTGGCAATTGAGTATACTAGTGTTTTGTGTTCTTCCTTTGTACACTAGGTAAATATGACATCTTTCCACATACTAGCAAACATCTCTCTGAACCAAAAGAATATAGCCTGTAATAACTACAGTGTTTTATCTCTTCTTGTATGAGCCACAAGTCCTTCAACGTGCATTTTCTTTACTAACTATGTCCGGTTTGAAGTATTGTATGATCATTGACTGAAGTGTGGTTATTGCATCGAGAAATTCCAATAATTTTTATTTGATTAACCACGAGTATGCTAGCTTGTCAGTTGAGTGCATTTGCTATCCTATTGGATTTGCCAACTTTATGCTTGGGAGCAAAGCTTAATTTTTGTAAGAACATCAACCATTAACCTTGCATATGATTTGAAATTTTCAAAGACTGTAGAAATGGGAGAGATTGATGGTCGGATAAGACATCTTTTTGATGTAGTAATTAATGTTCTCATCTTTTAAGAACACGAACAATTCATCAGTGTGATTGCCTAAGCGATTATGCCGAATTCTTGAATCTCTTGTCGCAATCCCATGACCAATTACCTGTAGTTTGATGCCAACATTTGTTCAAGAGTCGATTGAGCTACTTGTAAAGTATCCAAGCCGTGATCATCACCATGAGTTTTGTTCTTGCTGCTGTCAGCCATGTATTTGATGTCAATCTGGTATAGATACCGAACAACAAAGAAAAAAAATAGAGAATTCCAGGAAATCCTCTTTCTATTCGGTAATAATTATTTATGTTAGAAAATATCAAAATTTGCCTCCTTCAACAAATTTGGTTATATATATATATATATATATATATATATATATATATATATATATATATATATATATATATATATATATATATATATATATATATATATATAAGACATTAAATGAAGAGAAAAGTAAATGGAGGTTCGGTGAACTGAATTAGATGACCTTCAAGGGAAAAATAGGTAGGTATTTTCGTATGATTAAGACTGTAGATGGCGGAAAAGATGAGACCTTAATAAAAACATAATCAATTAATCACATTCTCTTATTCGCGTTTCCCTTGATTTCCTTCTCTTGCATTTTACAGCCACCTAGTTTAAGGTGCTTGCTTACAACACCATTATACTGCCTTGCTTCGTAAGTTTCAATTTCTCATTTTCCTTCAAAAGATGATATTGGAAAATTGTTAAGCAACTTATCTATTTTAAACCGTCTTGTAGCACGGTACTAGAATGATTTTTAGCGTGTCCATGGTTCATGGTTTCCATCAACATCATTGCTTTCAACTATGAATTTCAGAGCATTTTATCTCTTGACTGTTATATTGGTTGGTTGGTTGTGCTGGTTGCTTAAATTATTAAAGGTATCTAGTCCACAATTTGGTTCATAACTGGAATGTTACAAATAATAGCAACTGTTTTTGTTTGTATACAATTTGGTTCATGACTTGGTTTTGAACTTGATTATTTCATTTGGGATTTTGGTCGCTCATATAGATGGATTTTCACAGTAAAATGTTGCTTGAAATTTTTCTTGGAATACTTTTTAGTGATTCGTTTAGATCGTATGCTAACATATTGCTTGAATTGTACTGTAGTCTCTGATTAGGAGTTCATGGATACATCAGTTTTTATCATTATGAAGTTTTTCATTGATTGATGAAACATTTCAAATGAGTTGCATGAAAATTTGAGTCGTGATTGTTGATTCTATGAACTAAGCTCATTTAGCTATAACCAAAAGAACATTATTTGATGACAAGGGGAGCTACCAGTTACCGTTCCTATAGCGCTGAATTATTTGAATATATTTCTTTGAATCATTTAGTTGACTGTCATTATTTTTGTGCCAAAGTTAACTTCTTTTTTCTTATGTAGGCATGCGTATGATGCATTTCTCTAAGACTAGTTTGTTATGGTTTTGCGTGATTCTGATTTTATTCCTGTATAATATAATTGATATTTTTTTTTTGTTCCTTGTTCATAAGAGTCCTTATTTTGGAAAAAAAAGTTTCTCAATAAATCCTTATATTGATAGATCTATACAGTCAAAGGTTTTCTGTTTGGATAATTTGAGACTGCTTCTGGAAACGTTTCAGCTCTGGCAAATGCCAAATCATCCCTTGGCGGAAAGGACACAGGGATGAGTGCCATCCTCCACCTGTTGATCATTTTAAAGGCCAGCCTCATTTTGCAGATTTAAAAGGAGGGCAAGCTGAAAGGAATGATGATCACTGCAGTGCTTATCAAAATATCTCTATTATGAATGCTGGCCAAGCTGAAGAAACAATCATTGACGACAGCAGGCCAGAGATTGATGGAAAACTAGATGATGTGGAATCTTTTGAAACATCCTTCAATTAATCAGTGCCATCAAAGTCTGATCTCTCTTCAGAAACATACAGTCAGATTGGCAATGTTAGGCAGAAATCTTCTGCAAGTACTTCTGGAAAGCAATTTGCTACTTCTTTGATCGACTCCTCTACTTCTGCTGACTGCACATTGCCCCGCCTTGGAGAGATCCCTCATGTTGCTTCTTCAAATGCGGGCCTTACTAGAGCACAATCTGGACAGCATTCCAACGCAAGTTCTTCTTATGTTTCCTTTACTAACCCAAAGAAATCTTTTTGCACTATTCTTGAGAGCTCTAGAACTTTTGTTGGTTCTGAGAAGGTAAATCTTCCATCCTTTCCATAAGGGATAGCGAGTGCAAACATTTTTTATAATGCCTCCTCAAATGACTTTAAACTGCAGTCCACTTTTATAATGAGGAAGCTAAGTGCAAGTTGAATGATCCTTCAAATATGAAGTCCTCTAGCTCAAACAGATCCTTGAATGTTCGGCTTTGTCAGACTAGTAACTCTAGGACTACTACTTTATGTTCCAAAACATTAGATAAATTTGAAAATAATTTTTCTGATAACCATAATGAATGCCAGGAGACTGCAGTTGAAATTGTCGGATCTGCTGATATTAATGAATCCCATACTCACAAAAATAATCAAACTCAGGTGGATGCTATGCTTCATTCAAAAGGATCTCTTAATGTTTCTAACTCAAAATCCTTTTCATCCACAGCAAGTCCAGCTACACTTGAGCCTACAGCTACAAAAGACTCAAGCTTTGAAAAATCATGTAGTGTTACTTATGGGGAGAAAAATAAAGAACAGTTCAAGTTTTTATCTTCTTCCTTTGACGATAATTTATCTCCATTAGTTCAGGGTACAACCATTGTAAGAGAAGGGCCTCATGTTGTTGAAAATGATCCTCATGTTTCAACCAAATCATTAGAGGTTTCCAACTCTTTATTAAATGGTAAGATATTTGTCGGCAAAAGTGCTAGACAAATTTCATCATCACCACTTAGGCATGTTCAGCCAGGGGCTTGTAACTATGGATCTCTTAAATACAACTATAAGGTACTATTGTTCTTGCTATGAGTTTTTAAAACATCTTGTTTTCACATACATAGTATTTTGATTGTTTATATCTTCCTATGTCACATTAGATGCTTTTTGCGTACGACCTCTTCATCAAGCTTTACAACTCTGATAAGGTGTGGTTGAACCCCTGTGGTCTGATTAACTGTGGTAATAGGTAATGTAATATCTTTTCACATTTAAATTGACTTTGAAATATCAGAGCTTGCCATGCAATTTGGCTTGCTTCATACTTGACTATTTAATTTTGTACAAAATTAATGCTCTTTTCAATGATTAAAACATGTGTTTGTTATTCTATCTGTAATCTTAGATCAACTGCCTCTGAGTTCAATGCTTCATGATTTTCGTTAAAATGACGAATCATCATCATCGTCATTAGGTATATTCTAAACTTTTCAATTTAACTTTATGATTCCTCATATTCCGTTCCTTCTTGCTAACTATTATTGCTTTAGGTGCTAAATATATTCTTTACAAGTTATTTTGAACAATTCCTATTTATTTTATCTTTGATCTACCATTTTTCCTTCTTAATCTCTAAACAATAATTATCTACCTGTTTAATGAGTGCAATTTTTATGCTTTGTTGTGCGAGTTTAAACCACCTAAGTTTTTTTTTTTTCAAAAGATTCCCTTTTAACAATACTTCTAATTTAATTATTTTTTTAGTTAAATTTTCCTAATTTCATTGCATATTCATATGATGGTTCAATTTTTGTCACTTTGTGTTATCAATAGCTATTTTATTTGTCCAATACTCGAATCCAAACTATATACTCGCTACAATTTAATTTTTTGAAATGTATTTATAAGTTTTTTTGATATCCTTTTATCATATAATACTTCCATGATACTATATTTTAGCCACAAAACCTTAACTTTAGAATTTATAGTCTCCTCATGCCTTTAGTCTTATGTATAATGTATTCATCATACTTAAACCTATCAAACTTATGTAACACTTTATCTTTTAATAATGTTGGCTGAAAATTGCAAATGTCTTCTCCAGTAAAATTTTATATCATATGCTCAATATATCTACTAATTATGCACTCTATCTTTTCTATACATTTTCGTAATTACTCTAAATTTTCTTTTATCTTAACAGACGTCTCACAAATTAGGATTTTATCTTTTGTGGTAAGCATATACTTGGGCAACTGAATTTGTACATTCTTAATAAGCATTTTCATAACTATAATACAAAAAGATATTGACTCAATGTTGATCATTGATGTAATCTTTTTTTAGTTGGAAGCTTTGTCCCCAACTACTTCTGATACTATTATAATTGCAATTGCTTCATTGTACTTATCTTTAATTAATTTCCCATACTTTTGACATATATCCTTTTTTTTAGTTCGCACCAAATTATTTATTTAGTTCTTGGTCATAAGCTTTTTCAATATCATGAAAAAGTCATATGAAGATCCATTCTCTTTTATCATCTCAATTTAAAAAATTGCTTCACTATTCAATCATCTTGGCATGAAACCAAATTGATTCGTTGATTGATGTAGTTTGCTTTAAGTCTTTATTTTGTCATTATCTCTTATAACTTTATTTTTTCTCATATATTTGATTCCTTTGTACTCTCTTTAAAATGAATAATTTACTAAAATATTGCTAGATTCTTTTTCTTAATATAAGATTTTAAGGCTTAGTTGATGATGATGATATACTAAGCTTGAGCATGGGTGTTATTACTCTATTTGTTTATTATCTCCATTTGTTTACCAGCTTATATCCTCCCATGTTTCCTTTATTGAGCTTCTTGCTTTGATAATATGTGCTGTCCTTCGTAAGGTGTCTTTGTAGACCTCTTCAAATTAGTTGTTATATGTGCAAGCACTTATGTGATTCTGATACTTTTTTTTTTTTTTTTCATAAGAAGTTCACAATGTATTATTTATCAAGAATTATTTTTTCATACTTAGAAACTTTATGATGCAGGACAACTTGTTTTAGAGTTTCTGATTAAATCAACAGCATGAATGCACGAAAGTATGCTCATAAAATTAAATTCATGATGTACCAATATTTTGTTTGGACAAAAAATTCATCTATTTTGATGAAAATGAGAAAAAATATGCAAAATTCATCCTAAATGATTATATGGCGGTTTACCAGATATAAATTTTTTGAGAAATTTGAGATCAATTGAACCACTATACAATTAGGATTCGCATTGCCATAAAAATTCATATTATAATTGTGGGTTCCAAAAATTCGTGCCCCGGCCTTTCTATGACCCCTTTTTTTTCGTTGGCGAGGAGAGTTTTAATGAGTTTATGTTTCAGGGTAAATTTTCAGAAGTCATATTAGGTTTTTAGATAAGATACTACCGGAGATTTCGCCCTAAATTTGCGAGGACTTTATGATATGAGTTCTGGTTTCTTATAGGCGCAAGCCCCTATAGTTAATTACCCCTCCCAATAATGAGAGAACTTTTGATTAAACCTAGTTGTTGGATAAACACTAAGTACTCAACATATGCCAATAACAGAATTAGATATTGAAAATTGAAATTTTATCACCATGTACTTAAAGTAGATAGTGAGGGAATGATGATGAACCTCATCAAGATCTCATGGTTCCATCGTTCTGAGTCATCATGATCCTTAGTCTACTTAGTCAGAGGAAGTAGTCGATCCAACCTGACCGAAGAATCCTTTTCGACAGTCATGAGTTGCTTCATACAAAGGTACCTTGTAGACTTGAGGTGAATGTTTGCCTAAGGGGATATATTTGAGTCCACCTTAGTTAACAAAGGGCTTTATGCCTTATCAATTATACCATATTGATTAATTACTAAAAAAAATTTGAGCCATTGGGGAACATACGGAATCTGATCGTGACCATAATTTAGTGGTATCATTTGGCGATATAAATCACCCGGTCAGAGGGCACCAGTCATAACAGTTTACTTGTGATGTCATTTGGTGGTGAAACCACCGGCTAGAGGACATGTTCCACATTCTTACTGACAAGAGATGGCTTGATAATGAATCTGAGTGATATTTTCGACTGGACATTCATTGTTGTTGTTGTATAAACATACCAAGGAATACTGATCTTTGCAAAGAGCCATTGGATTTGTTTTTGGATACCGAAGACATGCTAGGTCAATTGAGTATTTACCATTTGAAATGTTCTCAACATATCCACAAATTCATCATTGAAAGGAAACCTCTAATCCAATCTCAGAGTATTGTTCAAATAAACACACCTTATTAGTTTTATATGAGTTGTGTGGTCTCTCATCTCTCCTAGGAAATCCTAGAATGAAATTGTTTTGTATAATGTTTTTTATTCTATTTTTTTAGGCCCTTGGTGTTGATTAAGCATCAGAACTTGTAGGGCATAGAAGTTGCTGGTGAAGTTTATAACTGTGTTATGAGTATCTTTTTAGAGAAGCAACGAGGAAGTAGAAAACATGAGAAGCAAGAGTAGAAATGAAGAAACAAAAGGGCATAAATGTTTTGTACATCTTACTTTTGAAAATCCTAGAAGAATGGATACAATTTTTTGTGGAAAAAAAGATGCATTAATGACAATCAAATCATTATGATTATGCTAATTAGCATATTTTTCTAGGCAAATGGTGGTTACCATCAAGTTGTTATTTAAGGAATTTAAAGAAATATTACAAAAGGAAGAGTCACTCGAGCATTTAAGTCAACAGAGGAGTTAATATCTAAGTTCCTCTCGATAATGATTATTTTTTCTCAGAAACTCATATTTAGGCTTCGTTTGCGACGGCTTTTTTACTGCTTTCTAAAACGAAGTTTTAGTACAAATTTTTTTATTTTTGTATTAAAACTCCGTTTTAGAAAGCAATAAAAAAACCGTCCCAAACGAAACCTTAATCTCAGGAACTCTTAGTTTTTCTCTCATTTATAACATATACTACATATCATTTGTCAAAGACAAATTCAGTTGCGCAAAAAACTTATATTAGAGAAACATAATTGCATTCATCAGAGTAAAAAGTACGTCATATTACATCATTTCTTTTCAAGACAAAAAAAATAAAATAAAATAAAAACCAAAAAGAAAGCAATCCAAAATAACTTAGCTTGCCGAGAAGACCTACAATGAGAACATCTATCCTTTAGGAAATAATATTTTGGTTAATATTTGAACTAGGTCCATTTGTGAGATTCTCCAATTTGTTTTGGAGATTTTTTCGTTAGTGAACCGCTTCGGACTCTTATATTCTCAGTCTTCGATTAGAAGAACCTTTGGCCATTGGTGCAAGATTATGCATGACAAACATTTTTCTGGTTTCCTCCAATCTATTGAGAGATCGTCAGGAAATCCAGAGTCGAGGAGAGCATGAATTGAAAAGTATTCTAGTGATGCAACAACAAAAATGCCCATTTTTAAATACTCGATCTTCAAGCTTAGACTGTTGCAATTGGTCAAAGATATCCAATTTTCTGCTTATCATAGTAATCTCGCTAGTTTACCCAATGATATTAATGATTGGGGAAGCAAGAGCTGGTACCATCTCAGGAAAGCTGACCAACCATTACTGTTCCTCTTAGGAAGGTCTCAACTATAACATCATTATGGAGGAACCATTACTGTTCCTCTTAGGAAGGTCTCAACTATAACATCATTATGGAGGCATTATAAGTTGTACATGAATACTACATGTGTTGCAATCATAATTCCTAGAATTAATGAAGAGATTAACAATGATCCAATTGGGTCCGGTAAACTACAAAAATTTCTAATCCCTACGCTCTATTATGTTAACTTGTATAGGTTCCTTAAATGCATAGCTAACTAATTCTCAATTAGGTGCTCTCCCCGTGCCCCTAGTCTCCTAAGAAAAGAAATAGCAAATAAGAGCTGATTAAGGCTTCGTTTGAGACGGTTTTTTTACTGTTTCTTAAAGCAATTTTTTTGTATAAAAATTTTGTTTTTTGTACTAGAAAGCTGCTTTAAGAAGCAGTAAGAAAACCCTCACAAACGAAGCCTAAAGCAGAATGGGGATTCTCATAGCTCCAAGGCAAGATCTAGCTCTAACATGTCACACCATGGATTAGCCATCACACATGGTGGCAAAAGTTAGGCTTCCCATTCTGACGATCCTAAGTTTTGGCTGCATGATCTGTTTGATGAAAGACTTCGCCACTCCAAGCTTGATATCTCCAGTGACACCTTTTCACTTTTTAGCTGCTCTGATGAGGGATCTTCCTGGAGTGCTGAGAGCACCAAAGACTCTGCCACTACTGAGGATTTCACCGAATCTGTAAATGGTGAACCTGGCCATATAAATTGTAATAGCCCTCTTAGATTCACTTGCTCACCGAACTCGAACTGAAAAATGATTCACCTGATCTCAGTCCCTTGGATTCAAGAATGGATAAGTGGATTTGTAGGGGCGGGCAGTTGGGACTCCAACGAAGTGAGAACCTGCCATTTTTGTACTACACTAAACAGTGTAGGAATCTAACAGAACAATCCAGCAATAGAAGTGATACGTACTCCAAAAATTAGCTTGATCGGGCACGAATCTCGAAGCAAAAGCTAGTTGAAAACTTCAAAAATTAATTCAAAGAGCACCCGAACTTCGATTTCAGCGAGCTTATAGTCAAACTGAGCGTCTCAGAAATAAGAATCCAATGACACTAAATTCGACCCAATCCGAGTCCAAATGGGTCCAAATCATGGATCCGAAGCGCTGTTGGAAGGTTCAAACCACTATTTGAGTTACCAAACGGACTCTGATTTTGACGAGCTTATACTCGAATCGAACGGCTCGACGAGACGAATCCAACGAGCCCAAGATCACTAAATTCCGACATCACTAAGGCATTCAAATGACCAATGAACGGTGTACGATCGTAGGATTCAGCATCGACCGTCCATTCGACCACTCCTTATTCGCCCTTGATCTCACACCTATTTACAAGCCATGCCACTCCAAAAAATCTATAAATAGAGCCCTCATTTCTCATGAGAGGGGATCCAAGCAAGAGAGAGAAGAAGAGAAGAGAAGGAAGAGTTCCTCCTCGACAGCCGCCGGACCACCGCAGAACCTCGCCGGACCACCGCCGGACCACCGCAGGAATCTCGTCGGACCACCGCCGGACCACCGCAGGATTCTCGTCGGACCACCGCCGGACCACCGCAGAACCTCGCCGGACCACCACAAAACCTCGCCGGACCACCACCTTAAGGCCCGACGTTCATCCCCGATGTCCTGCCAAAGACCCGACGTCTTGTTCAAGGCCCGACACCCAGTCCCTACATCCTGCCAAAGACCCGACGTCTTGTTCAAGGCCTGACACTCAGTCCCTACTTCCTGCCAAAGACCCGACGTCTTGTTCAAGGCCCGACGTTAAGTCCTGACGTCCTGTTGAAGACCCGACGTCCTGCTGAAGACCTGACGTCCTGCTTAAGACCTGACGTCCTACTCAAGGCCAGACCATCAACATCCGATCTTCCAAGTGACACTGGGACTAACACCTGACTCCTTATCTCCTACCGCCTACAGTCCTTCTGACCACTATCGCCTAATACGATCCGTCCGACCTCCATCACCAGACAACGGTCTCCGGCCGACTACGGTCTCCGGCCGACTACGGTCTCCTGCCGACTACGGTCTCCTACCGACTACGGTCCTTCAGGCCAAACAAACATGTATATGTAACTCTTACCATGTAATGCAATCTATATGATGTACATTCGCTACATCAATCCAAGGCCTTCTCCTAAGGAAGGGCCTCATTTGTAATCGACTACAAATACTAGTGGATTCATTCAAATCGGGCTAGGCCCCGTGGTTTTTCCCCCTTTTCAGGGGTTTTCCACGTAAAAAACTCTGGTGTCTCTTATGAATGCTACACCCTCTCACTTATCTGCTTGTGTGCTGGATCTTCGTACAATGCTAAGACGTTAAACTAAATATTTCTCTACCGCCGCGAATACTCCAGGACGCAACAAGAAGGGAGACTAATTGGGTTAGCTCTAGTGAGATAAAGCCTACTGTATTATTTAAAAGGTCCAGTAGGGATAGAATTGCCCCAACATTTTATTAGCTAGGTTTGGGCTTGAAAATAAGATTTATTTTATTAAGGCTTGTATAGCTAGGTCAATGTAGAAGTGCTAGTGGGAGCGCGTTAATTCTGATTGCAAAGTCTTGCCATGCCTCAATTTCTTTTCTTATGCCTTTTGTCTGCCATGTCTTACTTGAGATAAACAGGCTGTTGAGGCCCAAGTCTTACACATAAGTGCCTCAGAAGCTGGGCAAATTATTAGGTGCGGACGCCGGATGTCATCTAGAGACCAATAAAAATGCGCCACGTCACTTCAAAAGTGTACCGCACTCGGTACCGAGCGCGATATCGAGCAGTACCACGCTCGGTACCAAACGGTACCAGACAATTCTCTCATCTGGTGTCCGCACAGAATAATCTCTCCAGAAGTTGAGAGCTAGGTTTAGAAAATGATAAAAAAATCTGAATCTGCTCAACAAAATATAACACACGAGTCAACAATAGGATAAATTATTAGGTGTTTTAAATGCACATGGAGGCAGGTGTGAACATGCATTTCTATGTATTATTGTGTATAAAATATATATCTTATCATACTAAGCTAACGTAATTATCATTCCAGTACTTGTGGCGACCACTGAATATTATCAATATTTGCCTTTATCAAATCTATCCCGTTCATTTTTTTCAAAAAACCGCCATGAAAGCCAGCTTGTGCGTTTACCAGAGGTGCAGCTAGCGGCTTCTATAAGCATCAAGGCTTAGATAAATTCTGGAGCAAGTCATCAAATTTTAGGTAATTTTTAGAAAAATACTATACGTTATTACGTTGACTTGTTTATATAAATTTGCTTGTTATAAAAACTATTGATAGTATTCTTCAAATAAAAAATTTAAATTGAATGTGATAGTAATCAAAAGAATAAAACTGAAAAACTAAAATTGTATGAAAGATTTTGAGAGTAATATTTATTAAACATATACAAATTATATATATAAATAAAAAAGGAGAGTTTTTTTGTAATTTTGCATGATTTATGTTTTTATACTGTGAGAACTTAATAGTGAACCATTAATGAGATTTTTACATACATAATACTTAAAACTATTGAAAAAACATATTTAACACCTAAACTTCTATATTTACTAATATAATACATAAAACCCCTCTTTTAATCAATTCTAACATTCCGTTTAAACCTTCTGTCAAAAATCACTATCAACGACTGTCTTCCCCGTCAATGACATCCTTTCTCAGTGAATACAAGTATCTCTTCGCTTCAATGGAGTGTAGAATAGAATTAAAAATGGATTTTATGTGGTATATTAGTAAATATAGAAGTTTATGTGTCAAATATGTATTTTTAATAATTTTATGTGTTATGTATGTAAAAACCTTTTAATATATTGTAAAATATAGAATAGAGCATGCTTTATAATTCCATGAAAATTACTTTATACACTGAAGGAAAAAAAAAATATCTTATATCAAGAACTAAAAAAATTAGTTAAGAATATTCTCATGGAACGAAATTCTTTGCTATAATAATGACAGGGAAGACTAGCTAGGAAGCTGCGAGTAATTGTTCGCCATTATGAACAACATTGCACTCAACCATTTCTGTTTCCAGTCTGCAGACGTAACTATCAGGCAAATTGCAGGCGGCAGGCTACCAACTTGCGTTGCCATCACCACCGCACAGCGACTCCAACCAACTAAATCTTTCAATGTCGATGAGCCGTTCACATGTGCGAGTGGCCCCATCCGCGCCAGACAAGCCCCGCCATTAGAGTCCACCCAGCTTTTATCCCTGCTTGGCTTCTAGTCTTCTTCTACGCCTTTCTCTTCTCCAAGTTCAAATTTCAAACCATGCATAGAGTACCACGTCGTTGAACAAAATTCCAGATTTGACCCAAAGCCATTAATCAATCGACAACTCATAAGGACACCTCTCCCCTCTTTCTCCCTATCCCCATCTCTTTCTCTTTCTTCCCATTATTCACAGTAGAAAAGAGGGCACTTCAGATCTGAAAGAAATGAAATTAAATTACCAACTTTTGTTTGTCTTACACACAGTCGCCTAAAAAGGGAGAATTATTACGTCCGGTGGTCACCGGACCGGACACCAATTCAGACGCGCCACGTCATTAAGATATACTGGGCCCCGGGTGTATCTGAGTGATGTGGCGCGTCTGAATTGGTGTCCGGACGTAATAATTTTCCTACTAATAAAGTTCTATGATGAACACAAAGTAAAAAAAAAAAAGTTGTGATTTTTGTGACCTGTTAAACAGTTCAGGCGTAGAAAGAAAGCTTTACATGCTTTGATAACGGATTAGATATATAAAAAACTTTTAAGATTTAGAGATTTGAGTATTTTATTGATAATTATAAAAATTTAAATTATAGATGTATAAATATATAAGAAAAAAACCTGCTAAAATGGCTTCAAACTTAATGAAATTACTTGAACCTATAACTACATGAATTTTTTATGCATCTTTTTTTTTTTACTTTTCATAGCTAAGTGTTGTCATCGGACAATCTAGAGGCGAATCAGAAAGCGCAAAGTCACCTTGGTACACAGTAAAATGTGACATGACATGTCCTGATTCGTCTCTAAATAGAGTCCGATGACCACACCTAATAATTTCAACTAATTTAGGTAAGCAATAGTTGCTGTCACTTTCTGCCGTCTTTCTTTGTGCTTACTCCACAATATGGCCGGCAACAAGCGCCAAACCTTTTAGATATTTCTCTATTTAGGGAGTTCTATCAAACTTTCACGAGTTCAATAATTTCATATTAATTTTGGTTATTCCACACTTTGTGCATCTTTGATAACCTGTAGGGATTAATTATTTTGATTAAAACTAAGAGGAATAAGTAATTAGTACGCACGATTTTGTTGAAAACAAATGATGGGACATATTCTGGTGGCTACATGGGCATTTGTTTTTATTAGCTCTTTCGTTGCTTTTTGACTATTTATTTCCAAACGTTGCTTGAGCTTTTGAGAAGTTCTAGAGGTTCACGCAACTTTCATTTCAGTTCACCATTTAGTGTTAATTAGTGATATTGGAATTTTTTTTGTAAAATATGAACTTCGTTTATAATGTCAAAATGATTAGAAATTATATTTGCTTACTATGAAATATTATGGTATAATTGATAATTATTTTTGAAGTTCAATTTTTGTTTGCTAATCACACTAATGATGATGAAGATGACTTATTTGAAACTATTTTGATTCAAAACAAAATTGATATTGTTATATGATCTATTTTAATTCATTGTTTGGAAGTGTGATATGATTGGGGATTGAAGTTGGATTGGATGCACTAATGGTCAATTATGTTCTTTCAAAATTTTTTTATTGATTTATAGGTAAAAGCTTTTTTTTTTTTTGCACTAACATATTTTTGAACGGTTGATGTGAGGCTAAAACCAAGTCTTTTACGTATTTTAACTTTTATAGTATGTAAACTCCGTCGTTGAAATATGGTCTTTCCGACCACCTTAGCTCGACTACGATCTTTCTAACCATCGTCACTCACCGACTATGATCTTTCTGACCTATGTCGCCCAATTATGTCTTTTCAACAACTTTCGTTCGAATACGATCTTTCTGGCCACTGTTGTGGCCACTGTTGCCCGTAGGCTACCGTCCTTCCGACCTTCATCGCCCAATTACGATATTTCCGACCATCTTCGCTCGATTACGGTCTTTCTGACATTCGTGGCCCACCAACTATGATCTTTCTAAAATTCGTGGCCCACCAACTACAATCCTTCTGGCCTTCATCGCCAGACTATAGTCTAATTTATGATCTCCGTCGCCCAAGGAAGGGCCTCATTTGTAATCGAATGCAAAAACTAGTTAATTCATTCAAATTAGGTCAAGCACCATGGTTTTCCCCCTTTTTAGGGGTTTCCACGTAAAAACTCATGTCTCATGAACGCTACACCCTACTTTCTTATTTGTTTGTGTGTTGGACATTTGTACAATGCTAAGACATTAAACTTTATATGTCTCTATCGCCGCAATTGTATAATTGATAATTATGTTTGAAGCTTAATTTTTGTTTGCCACCACACCATGAAGATGAAGATGACTTATTTGAAACTATTTTGATTCAAAACAAAATTGGTATTGTTATATGTACTATGTTGATTCATTATTTGGAAGTGTAACATGATTGGGGATTGAAGTTGGATTAGATACACTAATGGTCAAATATGTTCTTCCAAAAAATTTTATTGATTTATTCGTAAAAGCAATAGTTTTTGCAATAACATATTTTGGAACATCTATGTTAATTCAAAACTAAGTCTTTTACGTATTTTAATCTCTATAATATGTAAACTCTAAACATATGACAACTCTCTCTCAAACATAAGCATTTAACCATTATTATGCATATTATAATTTTTTACGTGCAGCGAAACATTCATCTCCAACATAATATAATGATTAGGCTAAGAGAGGAGATGAGCTAAAAAATCAAGCTTGAGTCAGTTAGCCCAACCCTGATGACTTTACTCATTAGCTCACGAGCAGGTCATTTAAAAATTATTAATATAAAATATACTTAAAATATATTAGCATTCATGATTTTAAGTACAAAGTTATAAATAATATATTAAAAAAATATGTTACTTTCTTATATTAAGTGAATCTTTATTAGTTTTCTTTTAATTTTTTATTCATTTTATCATTTTATTATAATAATTGCATGAATCATAATCATTTTCTCACAATCATAACAAGCGAGCCAGCTTGGACTCGTGAAAAAAGCTCGAGCTCGATTTAAATTAATTAATCAAACTCAAGCTCAAATCAGAGTTGACTCGAGCTCATTTTCACTAGCTTACACCCCTAGTCACAAATAGGCTCTAAATTTAGTGTAATTTCAGACATGCTCTTTATTCTGCATGCACTTTTGGCCAAATTAGTCAGCAATTAAAGCTTCTTCATATAATAGGTAAAGAGCTTGCGTCGACCGTTGAAACTTGTCCATGTTAAATTTTAATTTCAGTAGCCAATTTATATTTCCCCCTCTGAAATGTGGGCACCAATGATAGGAAGAGGGAGACAGTGACCACTGACCATTAGGGTGGTTGAGAATGAAAATAGAAATTAAATCGGTTCATCAAAACTCACAAGAGAGATAAAACAAATGAAAAAGATTAAGGCTTCGTTCGGGACGGCTTTTTTATTACTTTCTAAAACGGAGTTTTAGTACAAAATTTTTTAATTTTGTACTAAAACTCCGTTTTAGAAAGTAATAAAAAAGCCGTCCCAAACGAAGCCTAAATGTTTAATTAACAAATTATCGTGATATAATTGAGAATCATATTCTTAAAAATCCTATAAAAATAATCTAATAAATATATTTTTTATTTTTATGGTGTCGTTATATCATATCCTTAGATTATTTAATATGATTGTGAATTCATAACATCTTAAATGTCATTTGTCTATCCAACTAGAAATGGCGATCTACAGACTCCAACCTTAAGCAAATGCGCAAGTTATAAGTGTAAAAGATAAGAAATTATTTTGTGCGGACACTGAATGGTACGAATACCAACTAGAACGCCCATGTCACTCGATACCGAGCGGTACCGAGCCAAAAAGTGACGTGACACGTTCTGATTGGTCTCCGAATGCCGTTCGATCTTCGTACAGAATAATTTCTCGTAAAAGACAGCTCATCTTGATATGTTGATTAGTAGTTTTAGCTACCAACTAAGAAGACTTTAGTTCAAGTCTTGCTATGTGATGTGTGTGCGAGTTTCTCTTATTTGACCTAAATGTTTCCAAAAAAAAATGCTGTAAAAACAATTAGCCATTGCTGTGATGTATTGAAAAATTTACAACCATTGAGAAATCTGTGATAAAATACAACGGTGGCAGTCAATGTTCGATATGTAGACATAAATCTTATACATTTGCAAAATTATATATAATTCTAGAAGTATATGTATAATCAAAATATCAAATGATTATCTAAACCCTAAAATTTTAATATTTTTTTTTCAGTAATATTTAAACTTTATCAAACAAATTAAATAATTCTAAATAAATTATTTTATTTTGTGTTAAATCTATAAATTCAACTATATTTAATAATTACATTATTAGTATCAAATATTAATTAAAACTCATCTCCATTGATCACAATAAGAAAACAAAAATAAATAAATAATTTTTTTTTAAAAAAAATCAAATTGTATTTAAGCCTTTATTAAACTAAAATAATAATACAGTAATCGATTAAAAATTAATCACTGAGAAGCGAACTTTTATTACGTCCTCTGACCGGACAAAGCTCTACGTTCGGTCAGAGGATTGTTACTCGGTATTTGGTCAGTATTGCTAGGTATTGTTTGGTAATAACGAGGAATACCGCTCTGTGAAGATCAATACCGAGTAATACCGAGCAATACCGAGAGTTTTTCTAGAAAAAACTCGGTATTTTTTGGGATTACTCGGTATTGCTCGGTATTACTCGGTATTTTGTCTTCACATAATAGTATTTCTCGTTATTGTTGGTATTGCTTGGTATTTGCTCGATATTTCTCATTTTGTACCTGCGATCTTAGTGCCGGCCGAACGTAGCTCTACGTACGTTCACCTGACCAAATAAAAGTTCTTGAGAAGCAGTTCTCTCATAAAAATTAATTTGTATCTTCTCATATAAAAATTAATTTGTATAGAAAGTCCAAAACAGAATCGTATTCCACACTAAAAGGAAAAAAAAAATAGAGATTCCGCACGTTATTTTACTGTTTGGCTCTTAAAAAGAGATTTGGGCGATCTCTGTACCGTCTGAACACGAAACGTGTACTATAGATGGCCAAAATGGGCTTAGATGAAGCTCCGACAACTCCCATCCTTATCCAAATCAGGTAATTATCATCCTCTCCAGACACATCCAAGCCCCACAACCGGCGTGTCGACTCCGACCCGGCCGGTCACGAAGGTCACCCGATAATTCTATATTCACCTACCGGTCACCCCACGCTGTAGGGCTCTACCTGTATGGCTGTCAAAGATTGCGGGCAAGCTGCCTTTTTTTTTTTTTTTGAGAAATTGTAGGCTAAGCCCTTGTATTGATCTTCTAAAAGTTTACAAGTGTGCTACTATATAATAAAAGAGAAAATATGAGCGGCCAAAAAAAAAAAAAAAAAAGAGCAAGCTCACAATCCAAAATTTCTAAGAAGTAATCGAAAATCTTTTTTAAAAAAAAAAACTTACTAGAAAAGCAATCAAATAGGGAGACACAAAAACCAACTACAAAAATAATAAATACAACGAAGAAGAATGTGGAGGGGCCTTTAACCAAAATGAAACTTAAAGCCTAGACTCACAAATTGGAGATGTTTAGTCAAAGTTTTCGGGCCATTGAAATCTATCACATTCCAAGCTGCTAAGTGGGGAAGGTCAATGAGATTTTTGCGGGTTGCTAGGTGGCTTTTTGGATTGCTTGCTCCTAGGAGCCTTTTTTTTAAGTAGATGAGGGGTTTGAGAGAACTGTTTCCATGTGAGTAGAGGCTGAAGAGGAGGTCTGCATATCATTCAAGTTCTCTTTTAAAATGTCAAATTTGTTTAAGGATATAATATGGTCATGTGGTTTAAGAGAAGTTTGTTGTGCTAGATGAGGGTATATCCTCTGTGGTAGAGTTTAGGATAGGTAGGGAGATGGGAGGGTTATTAGTGGAATGAGAAGTAGAGGGAATAACAACAGTGAGAGGATGTGGGTTTGTCTTAGAGGTAGGTATGAAAATTTGGAACAATTATTACGTCCTCTGACCTGACGTAGAGGTACGTTCGGCCGCAAATAACATGTCTCCACGTGCTCTTACTCTTTACCGCGCGGCCCGACGACTTGACCCGGAGCGAAACCCGGGAATGCTATGTTCGCGATTTTCTCGGTATTGCTCAGTATTTTCTCGGTATTGCTTTGCAAAAACGATAAATACCGCTCTGTGAAGACCAAAACCATACAAATACCGAGTTGTACCGAGTTTTTCTACAACTCGGTACAACTCGGTACAACTAGGTATTTGCTCAGGATTTGCTCGGTATTGCTAGGGACTTGCTTGTTATTGCTAGGTATTGCTAGAAAAAAATCGGTACAACTCAGTATTTGCTCAGGATTTGCTCGGTATTGCTAGGGATTTGCTCGACATTGCTAGGTATTTGCTCGGTATTGCTAAAAAAAAAACTAGGTACAACTCGGTATTTGCTAGGTATTTTAAATATATCCAAAAGGTGATGGGATGTTGTTCGGCTCGTCAAGGATTTAAAAAAACGCACGTGCAAGAACCCAAAAAATAGCGGGTCGGGTCGGCGACTTTTCCTCATGCTACGTGGCGCTAAAACATTGCTGGCCGAACGTAAAGGAGCGTACGTTCACCGGACCAAATAAAAGTTCGAAAATTTGAGATGTTGATGAATGAGGATTGTTATGCGGTTATAAGATTTGTTTTGAGGCTACATTTAAGGGGTTATGTTGAGATTGTGCTGTAACTAAGCGGGTGAAGGGTCTATTTTGCTTCATGCTTGTGCTTCTCCCACGGGTTTAAGGTTGGGTGGAGGAAGGGGGTGCATGGGGTTTGATAGGACAAAGGTCTGCAGAGTGCACTATGAAGCCACAAAATTCACATGGAATGGGTTCCCACTCATACTAGACTTTCAGGTCAATGAGTTTTCCCAATATGGTGATGGGGATAGACTCGGGGTACGCATAATTTTTTGTCACTTGAACACAAACCCTCACATACATGAGATGGGTTTTCTCAGTAATCAGATTATTCATAGTCAAAGAAGTCCCGATCTTACTCTTAATGCAGGATATACATTTGGGCATCTGGCAGGGTAGGAGGTCAAGAATCTTAAAACAAATGGGAATAGAGGTAAACTCCTCTCTTTAAGTTTTGACGTTGGGAACCCATTTCTGAAGGATTAGTTTTCCCAGAAAGAACAAAACACCCCCAATTAAATCCATCTCATAGTCCTCATGTGAGGTAAATTTCAACATGAAAAATCCATCACTAAGAGAAAGCAACTGCATCATACCTTCAACTTCCATGAATTATGGATAGTTGAGAGGAGTGATTCGTAATAAGGTCGACGACGAATGTAGTAACCAATAAGCAACATCCCCCATTCATCAAAAGCAGTTTTGTTATGGACTTTTGTAAAATCAAGGGGATCATCTTGAGAGGGCGAGTGGGAGAGGGAAAAGGACTTCTCCGAGTTCCTTGGGGCAGCAATGATGTTGCATCAATTTAAAGCGAGAGGAGATGAGGATGGAACAAATTTATTGGGAAGAGGGGCCGGGGAGAATCGATGGAGGAAGAGAGATTAGCCATGGGGAAAGCAAGGGGGTGTGGTGGAGCCCCCGATCTGGCAAAAAAAAACCCTAGCAGACTGGTGGGAAAAATTATGTATCACCACGCAGATTTTGATTTCTCCTATTTTGTAATCGAATACTGCATTGAGAATAAAGTACGGTCTCGAGAGGCCGACACAATATTCTACAATGGATTCAATATCAAAATAGGGTTTTAAAAATTGATATTTCTATAATCAAACATAGTTCAAAGAATAACATATCATCTTAAAAGATGAACATGAAATCCTATAGAATATGTTTAAAAATAGAAATACGTTTTTAAAAAAGTTTATTCATTCTTTTATTTAGATATGGCAAGAATAATATTATATCATCTTAAAAGACGAACATAACATTCTTTAAGATATCCAAAAGCGAGAATGAGTTTTATAAAATTCATCATTTCTAAAATTGAATATAACAAGTATAATATCATATTATCTGAAAAGATAATAATAACATTCTACAAGTCTATTCAAAATTAGAAATGAGGTTTTAAAAATATCTACGTTCCCAAAGATTCTTCCCTTGTTTTATACGAATAAAACAAGGTTTATTTTAGTCTGGGGTTCTCAAATCCCTATAGAAGCAAGCTCCTATAGTTAATTACATCTTAGGAGGAATGCTCCTAAGAAAACTCTCGATTAAAGCAGTGATTTCATACCCTTTGACTACAAAGTAAAAGACAAGGAACAGAAGTAGGAATTTTCCATGGTGAAAGCTCAATGTTGAACATTTATTAGTGAGTCAAAGGAGGAAAAGTAGGAGGAGCTGGATTCTGAGAAGCTCAGAGATAACCTCAGTCTATCCTATGTTGGGCTTTACGTTTTAGGAGAGAAATTTTATGTTTAAGTTAGCATTTTATTAGAAATTTGGGATTTATATTCCCGGAGGGTGAGAACTTAAGATCTAAAAAGAATCTGCCTTAGAACCTAAATCTAATTTGGGTACTATAAAATAGTGACCCGAACCTAACTAATGAAGTGCAAATCTGGACTTACCCCGGCCTGGATTGGGGAGCCAGCTAACCACCTAGGCGCTTTAAAATCATGTATCCAGTTTCTTATGAAAGATGGGTAGGGATGTTATTTAAGTTTTAAGGAATTGGGGACCGACATCTAAGATAGATCCTAATTGGTCCCTCAACTTATGTAGGGTGAAAAATGTCTAAAAATGCAATTAATATTTTAGACTCTTTTTAATTTGTATCTAATGCAATGCATGCTAATTGACTCGAATGCATAAAATGAATATGAAGCAGTTTAAAAATTAGGCTTAGAAAATAGGTTTTTCCCTAGAGATTGCACAACTTCCCCTTGACAGAACTGCACCCTCATAGGTCAAGTGGTCTGCCAGAACCCGCAGGCGGGGAGGTGCCTAACAAGGAAAAGAAAGTATTAATATACTTATGCTGACTCTCGGCGGTCCCGAGCTTACTTCTTAGGTCGTTAGAGTTACTATGTGAGCCTAAAAATTTTTATTTTTAATTACAAGTAAAAGAATTTTAAGCGTATCCTTACGAAAAAAATCTCTCCGATTCGAATCCAGGCTAAAACAAAACACGGCATGCAAGGGCCCTAAAAAAAGCTACTGCACAAACAATGTAAACAAACAAATTTTAATAATCCAAATATAATGTCCAATGTCCAATGTCCATATTACACCCAGAATTTATAGAAAAATAAAGTGGCCGGGCACCACTGACAACAAACCCGGATTCTAATTTTAAGAATGACGCAAGTGATTTTTGAAATGGGATATACTGTTACTTGAATCTTCATTTTTTTATCTTCTTTCTTCAATCTTCTCGTTCTATCTTTTCTTCTTCTATGAATTTCTTGGATCCGTCGGGTCTGGATATCCAAATGAAAAGAAACTCATCCCTAAAAAGAGGTATTTTCTTTTCTATTTGAATACTAAAATCATCCTAATTTGGCTTTCCAAATAAAAGAGAATAATCCTTTAAGGTATATTCTCCTTTCTTTAGATTCCAAATTGGATGTGATATCCTGCTTTCAAAATCACTTTCACATATTTTCAAACACATTTACATTACATTACATTTCACAGAAAGAAAAAGAAAATCTAAACCACCTGCAGGGTTATCCTAAGCAAAAATCATCCCAAGCAGTTATATATATGCATTTAAATTAAATCCACCAGCCACACTTGGCCACACTCTTTTTATTTTGGGGGCTAAGCAGCTGAAGTACCTGTAGCATTTATATAAATTTTTTAATTAATTAGCCCCCTTTTTCTGCCCTGCACGAGTGTGGCCACCTGCAAGAAATCTTGTTAACAACCCAGATCGCTCCTAACCTATAGGTAATCTAATCGTCAGTCAAATCACAACACAGAGTGCAGTAAAAGTAAATAAACAAACACACCAACAATTTTACAATCAGCATGCAATGAAAGCCGAGAAAAAGCCCGTCACAATGCAGTAAGGAAATAAACACCGGCCTAACCTAAAACTAGAGTCGGTTGTCCTAGCAAACAATTCTAAGTGTGTGTAATAAGCTGTGAGGTTTTGATATGTCCTAGGTCAATTATTGGCTAAAGTTTTCTAATTGATTAAATTTTAATTTGAAAATATTCATTAACCCTAAAGTGAAGTGTCACTAAATTTTCTATGTTATATGTTTCTATCCTATAGTGTGCATACATCCTAAGTCTAAGTTTTCTAAGACCCGGTCCTTAATTTTTGTCCTTAAATGTCACTACTGTTATATATGTGAAAATCTTTGTTATTACTAACCCTTTGGACTTTTCGTACGTAGAAATAGGGTTTAGGGATCTACGATAAAATAAAAGTAAATCTAATAAATTGAAGTTACTACAAGAACCTAAAAGGGAAGGGTTAACGCAAATCACATCAAAGGGGTCCCTAACGGTTTTCTAAGTTTAGAATACTCACAGTCACCGGGGGCTACGACCCGGTGGTTCCGCCCGGAGCACCTCTACCCGGTTGGATAGAGGCGACTGACATTATTAGCTCCTTGTCCTTTTGTTCCCTCGACCGGTACCGTTCCTCGCAGTTTATGCCTAAATTTGAGAAGGTTGCTGATGCCTTCAAGGGCAGAGAAAAATAGGGATCTTTTGGCTTGGACTGCTGTCCACGCAAACAAGGAGAATTGACGGGATCTATGACTAGAGGTATGCGAACTGGGCTTCGTGCGAACTGAAAAGATGAGGGAAGAGGCGGGCTGAGCGTATGAGGGAGAGGCAGAGCAGTTCTTCTTGGGCTTCTCACGCGATCTAGAGAAAGATGGGGGCTTCTGTGCGTATGAGAAAGTAGTAGAGGAAATTGGCTCTGATTAAGTTTTTAACTTGAGAGAGACGGTTTTCTGTATGTGCAAATGAGGGCCTGTGAGAGTGGGGAGGCCGTTCGTGAACTGCAGGAGGCGGTCGTTCCTGTGTGCGAATGCAGAGAGGGAGTGGGAGGGCAGTTCGCGAATCTGAGAGAGTGGGGCTGATGGTGGACTGTTCGTTGGACATTTGAAGGCCTTAATGATTTCGGAATTCGGTGATCTTGGGCTCATTGGATTCGTCTCGTCGAGCCGTTCGATTCGAGTATAAGCTCGTCAAAATCGGAGACCGTTTGGTAACTCAAATTGCGGTTTGAACCTTCCAACTGCGCTTTGAGCCCTTGATTCGGTCTCATTTGGGCTTGGATTGGGTTGATTTTGGTGTCGTTGTGTTCGGTTAGACTAGCCCTAACTCTTATTTCGTTTTGGTTTTAATAATGTTAATCATTTCTTTGAATCAATTTCAGTCTTAATTGGTCTAAATGAAACTATCTATCTCTCAATTCAAATAGAGGACTAGGATTAAAGAAAGATTTAAAGGTTGATTCGATTTGATCGAAAAATTAAATCCGACTTTATTAGAAAGAAATTTGGGTTTGAATGGTGAGTTGATTTGAGCCCAATAATGTATCAATTTGATCGAAAATAAATTAGATTGAGTCGTTCGACATCAACGAATCATAAATCGAGCTTGATTTGTGTTCCTTTGGAGTTGAATTAAAATTGGATTGAATTGATTTTGATTCGAGTTGAATGATAGGTCTGAGTCGATGCTATGTCAGTGGGCATCCACCTAAGGGATAACCTATGGGCGACGTCTATGCTAGGTTACGAAGACCTAGGCGCTAGAGTCGATTCTGGGGAAATTGACCTTGAATAATGAGGTCAACACAGACCCCTTCACAAAAAAAAAAAAAACCGCTTTCTTGCTGTTATAAATCATTAGGTGTATAGCACTGAATTTAGAGCGGGCTAGCTGCCTTAACGAAGAAAGAATACATTTTGTTTAAATTTTGATTATCTAAAAATATTAAATTTATTTTGATAAAATATAATATGGGAGTAATAAATTAAATTTTATGTTATAATATTTATTTTGAAATAAATAAATATATATATATATATATATATATATATATATATATATATATATATATATATATATATATATATATATAGAGAGAGAGAGAGAGAGAGAGAGAGAGAGAGAGAGAGAGAGAGAGAGAGAGAGAGATCATCTAAATTTTCATAGATCAAGTACTTAGAAGAGAACATGACAACTTCATGAGATCATTTAAGGGACCGACCCACCTTCAAATTTCATATCCTTATAGCCAGAAGAACATCTCATCTAGATGAATTCGACAAGCTCAAGTTCCCTCAATTTCAATTGTATGAAGCACTACATTTTTTCCCTAATAGATTTTTTCTCATATAATTTTGTCTCTTATGAGTCACAATCTTCACATATATATTCTTTAAATATTCTTGTAACGCTAACCCAACAAAACAACCGCCTTCTATCATTGAGAATACTTAACACAACTGTTGCGGACTAGAATATACGCGGCGATAGAGTTAGAATACTACGTCTTAGCGTTGCACGAATATTCAGTTCACACACAGAGAACACATGATTTTTTACGTGGAAAACCCTTAGAAGGGGAAAAATCACGGGGCCTAGTGATGTAGTGGATCGTCGGAAGAATCGATCTGCAAGAAGGATTTGAATCCCAATCCAGGGAAAATGGAAAACACAAAGCTTCAAAGCTTTAAGAGAGTAATATTTTCATTCAATGCCTTTCTCCTCTTACACATTCCCTATATATAATGCCAAAGCAAGGAAAACTTAGAGAATCCTAGAATATTCTAGAGAACTTGTAATAACTAAATAAAATAACCTAAGGAATATTATAAGCTAAAAATGCTCCGCATCATTCTCCCCTTGCATCAAAAGAGTTTGACTCTGTCGAGATGTGCCATCCTCCTGGATCGAAGATTTTACATCTTCGATGTATGTCCACGATCTCATTCATTAGCTGTAGTAGTTGCTTTGGCCTTCCACTATTTTGCATACCTCCATGGGTAGAAGCAACAGCATATTTGTCTCGCAAAGCAAGCAAGAAATCAATAAATGCTAACCATTTTAGTGCTGGAGCTAATAAAATCCTGTGCAAGTCATTCTCAAAACCAACTTCTGATGCTTTTTCTAGTACAAAACCTACTAGGCAAAGCTGATTTGGTGGACGAGCTCCAACATATGCAAATACAACTCCAAACTCCTTTGCTTTCATTTCATCAAACACTTTGCTGGCACTTTTGATGTCACCACATTTAGCATGCATCTTCACTAAACCATTGTAAACATAAACAAATGGCGTGAAGCCATGATGAATGGCGCATCCCTGAACCAGTAATCCATCTCCGAGGACTTTCAATATGGCACAAGCATGAAGGATTGCGCTTAATAAGCTTCCATTCACATTACTCAACCTTGGATTATGAGAAAAAGATACAGTACCCCCTTCATTAAGAAACTGGTCAATAGCATAGGCAACTAGCCAGACAGTGTCATATGCATACAACCCATAAGAGTTTAAGCTTGAACTTACATATCCTTTTTGAAGCAATTTATTCCATCTCAACAAAAAATTTTGTTTGATATTTGAATCTGGTGTATAAGGATGAAGAACGATGGCCCCATGTATTAAACTCATGGTTACAGGATCAGCACTTCCGGAATAATCCAAGACTGACGAGAGCCAATCTGTAGCTATCCATGCATATCCAACATTAAGGATACTGATTTGTTTCAGATGTACCTCCCTCCCGGTTCCGGCAAGACTGGCCTGAAGACTATTGGCAAAGTAGTGTGCGAGCCTCAGAGAGGCATTATCATGAGGAGACGAATGCTGCCAGATTTGTTTCAGAAACTCGTAGCCTCTAAGGTTGTCGTCGTTGTCCATGGTATGTGCACAGTGGAGAAGAAAACTGTTGAAATCCACAACCTCCTCTTTCAGTTGCTTCTTCCAGCGAGACTTCCGACTAACACCTGACTCATTGGGGATGGAATTTTTGGAATCCTTTCCCTCTTCTGTGTACACCTTTTCTCGAATTGCCCTCACGTCTTGAGGAAACCTTTCACAGCTACAGAGTAGTACATCGTCGAACATCTCCAAGGGAATAACCGGCTCTTCATAGGAGAAAGCCAACTGGTTGATTCTCCTCGTCTCTTCGAAGCCTGAATCATCTAAATAACGGTTCTTCTGCCTTCTCTCCTGTTTGATGGGGTTTTGTAGCAAGGTCAGATTTATTTCTCCAACTTTGAGGGTCAACTTGTCTATACTTGGGAGGAACTTCTTGGCTTCTTCTTTTCCCTCCTTGAACTGGATAGTGGGGAGGGTTTTGAACAGAAGACCGCTACCATGGCCATTAACAAAGCTAAGAGAAGACCGCGAAAGTGGAATCTCGTAATTTTGGTACTCAGGGAATTCAGAGTTGTCCTGAAAGGACTGGATCCCACTGTTGTTTGAGTTATGGCTCTTGTTGCTATCAAGGATCTCAAGGCTTGGACTAGAGTAGAGAGGGAAATGATTTGGCGAAGAAGAGTACTTCTCACCTATGAGCTCATAGAAGGGTTTCTCTGTGGATTTGAGATTTGGATGCCTCATAGAAGGGTCGGAGGAAGGAACGAGCGGCAATGGTGAAGTGACAGCGGCAGTTGCTTCCTCTGTTACAATAGGCGATGATTTGGCATGGGATTGCTCGGCAAGCTCGAGGGTTCCATTTTGCTGGAGCGACTGAAATGCAGGCGAATCTGCAGACGGAATTAGGGTCGTTTGTGCCTGCGTGTTGGTGGAGCAGAGGAGCGACAGGGATGGTATGGTTGCCGGCCTGCTCATGATTCTCTCCACCGATTGTATGAAATTAACACAGAAATCATCTATTCGATCGATTGATGCTTCAACTTGAGCCAACTGAAGGGCTTCGCGGCGTCGATCACGGTCGACATCCCTTCTTCTTTGGCGGTTCTCTTCGCGAGGATAGTGGGGCGGCGGATCTCGCCATTGGAGTGGAAGTTGGAGCGGAGGATAGTCGTCTTCTTCGTCGTCTACCGCCCATCTCCTTCGGCGTCGATCATCGTCGACCGCCCATCTTATTCGGCGTCGATCTTCGTCGATCGCCCATTTTCTTCGGCTTCGATCGTCGTCGATAGCCCACCTTCTGCAATCCATCGTTCTTCGCAAGCTCCAGGCTCTGATACCAACTGATGTAGTGGATCGTCGGAAGAATCGATCTGCAAGAAGGATTTGAATCCCAATCCAGGGAAAATGGAAAACACAAAGCTTCAAAGCTTTAAGAGAGTAATATTTTCATTCAATGCCTTTCTCCTCTTACACATTCCCTATATATAATGCCAAAGCAAGGAAAACTTAGAGAATCCTAGAATATTCTAGAGAACTTGTAATAACTAAATAAAATAACCTAAGGAATATTATAAGCTAAAAATGCTCCGCATCACCTAGCCCAGTTGAAAAGATTTCACTAGAACTTGAGTTGGTTACAATGGGCTGACTCGCTTCTGAGAGCTATCAAATTACAAGTAACAATTGTACAATAGAAGTTCAAGTGTCAGGTAATGGTCTGACAAGACTTCAGGCCTTAGATGAATGTCTGGCAGAACTCCGGGCTTTAAATGAAGGTCAGGCAGAACTCCGGGCCTTAGATGAAGATATGGCAGAACTCTGGGCCTTAGATGAATATCTGGCAAAGGTGAGAGTCTTCAACGGTGGCCTGGAGAAGATGAGAGCTTCAAGTGAAGGATTGGCAGAGCATAGGGCGTCAGGTGATGATTCGGCGGAGTGATAGCGTTAGTTGATGGTCCGGTGGAGCATAGGGCGTCAGGTGATGGTCCGGCGGAGTGATGACGTTAGATGGTGGTTCGGTGGAGCATAGGGCGTCAAGTGGTTGTCCGGCGAAGTGACGGTGTTAGGCGGTGGTCCGGTGGAGCACAGGGCGTCATGTGGTGGTCCGACGGAGTGACGGCATTAGACGGTGGTCCGGTGGAGCACAGGGCGTCAGGTGGTGGTCCGGCGGAACTCCGGCGGTGGTCCGGCGGAACTCCGTCGGTGGTCCGGCGAAACTCTGGCGGTGGTAAATAGGGAGTGGTCGGATGGACAGCCGATATTGAACCCCTTGATCATGGACCATTCGTTAGGCATTTTAAGGCCTTAGTGATTTTGGAATCCTGGGATTTTGGGCTTGTTGGATTCGTCTCGTCGAGCCGTTCGATTCGAGTATAAGCTCGTTAAAATCGGAGACTGTTTGGTAACTCAAATTGTGGTTTGAACCTTCAAACAGCGCTTTGGGTCCTTGATTTGGACCCATTTGGGCTCGGATTGGGTTGAATTTGGTGTCGTTGGGTTTGTATTTCCGAGACGCTCAGTTCAACTGTAAGTTTGCTGAAATTGGAGTTTGGATGGTCTCCAAATTAATTTTTGAAGTTTCCAATTTAATTTTGCATCGAGATTCGCATCCGATTAAGATAATTTTTGTATGATGTATCAACAACAACTATTTTTAAAATCTTCTAATAGTAATTCAACTTAAATTTATACAATATTAGATTATTAGATTGTTAAGTAAATAAACTGAATCTTAAAAAATATTTATTTAATAATTGAGTCAAATATACTCAACATATTGAGAGGCCAGTGCTTAATATATAGATAAATCTTTTTAATACTCCATATATCTAACTATTGATTCAAAATCATTAAAAAAACTGTTTTTTTGTCGTTTAATATGTTAGCATCCCACACCTTTTTTACAATCAAAATTTTAATCAACAACTTAATTAGTCAAATACATACAAATCACTTTTTCAACTTGGATTTATAAATTTGATGCCTAACGATTTAGCAGATAATAAAATCAAACAGTCGCTTTGACGTTGGAGTTCTTTGTCCTCAGCACCCTTAGCCGACAAGCATAGAAGAGAAATAGAGAATCCTCTCTCTCTCTCTCTCTCTCTCTCTCTCTCTCTCTCTCTCTCTCTCCACTCTTTTCAAACGCCCAGACCTTCAAAAAGCGGTGAGTAGAAATAAAAGCAGCAGCTTCTGTAACCATCAGTTCTTATCTTTAATTTCTTCCTCTCCAACCTCATCCCAAGCCTTCTTCTCTTTCTCATCTCCACACCAAATCCTTTGCTTGCTCTCGAAGCTAGCTAGATATATATTGCTTGATTGGAATAATCCATTCATGATCTTAAACAGCCTCGACATCATGAAACCGGATCCGTTCTCCGAAGAGGTGGACAGCGTGCAAGGAATAGGGAGAAGACGGAAAGATGGTGAGAAAAAGGAAAGGAAGCCTCCGCAGCTTCTACCGCCGCCGCAGGCTGCCGACGGCGCGAGCATCGAGTTAGCGAAGCGCCCACGTGGACGGCCGCCGGGGTCGAAAAACAGGCCGAAGCCGCCGGTGGTTATCACAAAGGAGGCGGAGCCGTCAGCCGCGATGCGGCCGTACGTGCTGGAAATTCCCGGCGGCCACGATATCGTTGACTGCCTCGCGCGTTTCTCTCGCCGGCGTAATCTGGGAATATCCGTGCTTGCGGCGACCGGCGCCGTGGTCAACGTGACAATACGCCAGCCAGGGGCCGAGGCAGCTATCGTGTTCCACGGGCGGTTCGAGATCCTGTCTATTTCGGCCACGTTCATGCCTCCGGCGATGGCCGCGGCAGCAGCGGCGGGGACTGGAATCACGATTTCGCTTGCGGGACCGCAGGGGCAAGTAATCGGAGGGACGGTAGTAGGGCCGTTATTGGCGGCTGGGGTGGTGATAGTGGTGGCGGCAGCGTTTGCGAATCCGACATTTCACCGGCTGCCGGAGGAGGAAGAGTTATCGGTATCAGTTTCGGTTTCGGGGAACGATGCGACGGCTGAAGTAGCCGCCCAGCCGCAGTATCATGAAGACGAGCATCAGCGTTTCTTTCACCATTTTCATCTACAACAGCCGCATTCGTCGCCGTCTCCGCCACACCCACCTACTGCAGCGGCGGAGTCGGGTGGCATGGCGATGTATGGCTCACACTTCTCACAGGACATTGTATGGCCACCTGGTGGCCGCCCGCCGCATCCACCTTACTGATTTAAACCTTCTCGATATTGACATGGTTATATTCTCGCCTGCAACTGCTTTCTTTCTCTCTGGCTCTCAAATCTTCAGTCTTTTTATCTCTTTTTTTTCCTTGAGCAGAGTAGTTGTAGATCATTTTTTCTTTACCTCTCGTTCTCTATCTCTTTCTGAAATATCTTTTGTTCTTCTTCTATTTATGTCGAATTATCCCAAATCTTTTTTTCAAATCTGCACTGAGTTGGACTCCAAGTGCTGAAACTGCATCATGAAATTTTGTTTTAAACCAAGTGATGGGTTACTGGTTCTGTTATTTATTGTTTTTATCTTACTATCTAGTAATTTTGGTAATTTTTTTATGATGGTGGCTAGTTCTGCAAAATGCTGTGTTGTTCTTCTTGATGGTGGGTTCAGTTCTTTTGAATTCTTAGATGAAAATAGGAGTGAATTATAAATTTTATATATTGCAGTAAATTTGTGAAAAAGTTTGGTGTAGTTCGCTAGGAAGATAAGATTAGAGAGAGTTGACTTAGATGATTTGGTCACATAAAACAGCTGTTTTTCGTTGACCTCGTTAGGAAAGTAGATGTATTAATTTGATTTATTTTAAGAAAGGTAGATGTATACTTAAAAAAAATTGGATTAAGAATATCAAAAAATGATTTTTTTTTATTAGATTTCAATGAGAATTTAATTTTTAAAGATAAAAAACATTTCTAATAATGAAGATATATTAACTTGAGAAAATTGGTCCTCCATTTTCTGCTTCAAGATGCCATCCTTTTACCCTTTTAGGACAAAATTCTTATTAGGAACTCCTTATAAAACTGTTTGTTAGTGATGATCAAGATCAAATTAAGTAGGAATGAGGATTTGTGCTTTAGTATAATACTTTTAATGGAGCGACAGTCATACTTTAATGTTATTAATTTAACTGTAATAGATAATATAATAATTTAAATTGATACCATCTTAATTAGCTTTAATAATATCTTAATCAATAATAATAATACTTTTTAATAAATTTAGATTTGCAATTATATCCCAGCTTACTGTTAATTTTCACATTAAAATTTCTATTTATTTAAATACTTAATTCTTAAAAGAACAGACTAACAGCTAAATAAACCAAAATTTAGTCAAATTTAAAAGCTCACACGCTCAATAATTTTTATGATTTAATGAGATTTACTAAGTTCAGCATTAAATATTTCTGCTTATATGTTTAACAAAAACAAATTATTTATTTACAAATTTTTTAAATACATCAATTATATCACTGAATTTATTCTTGTTTAAATATACTAAAAAATTTTATTTATTCAAATATCAATGAAATTTTTAAACAAGTCAAATAAATTATTGAAATTATTTATATTTATGTATTTAATACCTAGAAATCTTCTAACCAATATACCACTAGTGTTACTATTATTAAGCATGATTAAATTAACACATCATCATTATGCTTCAATTCCAACTTTAATTATTCAACCCAAACACCTCTTTTAAAAAGAGGGTAATAATAAATGCTTACAAGAAGAGAATTACAATGATCATAGAAGTATTAAAAGGTTCTGTATTGCAACAATTAACATGAATTAGAAGTCAAAATTCATGTTTTTCTCTAATTTTTTTTAATTATTTCTCCTTAAATTTAGATCTAGGCCATCTCCAATTGAACTCCATACTCGTGTTTAGCGTCCGCGAATTGCTCCAATCGAATGACAAAACGTGCTCCATTCTCGTGTTTGGCGTCGCACCGTTCACAAACACATTTTTTTTGCAAAAACTGAAAAAGCAGAGGCGGAGCACCGAGCGCGCGTGGAGTTTGGTTGAGAAAGAATATATATGAAATAGTCTTTTTTGGTGTTAAAAAATAGAGTTCGATTGGAGATTGAATTGCTGAATTTTGAAATGTTACTGTATTTTGGAGTGTAAAATGATTTATTCGATCCGTTGGAGATGGTCTTATGTTCAAAAAGAAATGGAAACAGCATATTGAAATAGGAAGAGTACTATTGCTGGAAGAACAAAAACTAAAATATATTGTAATTTGGCCTTGCTTATTAAGAGTAACTGAGTAAGGATGCTTAAAGAAACAAGTGATCATCTAGAGACTTACCTATGTAATTAGCTACTTAAGGATTCTATTACAGAAAAGAAAAAACTTCATGAAGAACCAAAGAACTCCAAAAGATCAAATATTGCTCTCTGACCATAAAATTATACTGGAAATCTGTATAATTTTATTTGAGTACTTGTTTTGAAGGATCACAAATTACTATTGGCCGGGTTCCATCTCCAACGTACTGATCTGCTTTAAATTCTGATTGCAGACGAAGATAAGGGCAGCGGTACAGCAGCGAGATACCCACGCGAGGTCTTCAATCTCTGTCCGCACGTCCTCCTCGGCAACACTATAGAGCCCATTGTATCTTTGCTCACAGTAGTAAAGTTTGAGCTTTGGAAAGCTTGGCGAGAGAGAGAGAGAGAGGCGAAGGAGAGCGAGAAGGGAAAAAGCAGTAAAGGCCTTAAAAGAAGTGAAAAAGAAGGTGGCTATGTTTGCTAAGTTGCAACGTATAACTTGATAGGTTAAAGGCAGTACAACACAAAACCTACTTTGGTGTGGAGAGAAGGTTTCTTCTGTACTTGGGTCATCTGAATCACTTGATCGGATCGAATCTCCTGTGAAAAGCTAAAGTCTCTTCCATTCTGAAGATTGTTGAGAGCTGAAATGAATTAGCCTTCTCTTTCTGTCTTTCCATATGCTTTAATGATGGAAGAACAGAGACGATACAGTTGGCACATATGGGTGGGTGGGTGCGTGGGTGACTTTTTGTCTAATTATTGGAGAGTGAAATGGAATTCTCACCCACCGCTGCTTGTCCGCGTGATGAAGAGTCGGTTGGACAAAACTCAGAAATCTGGTTTAAATTCCTTGCAAGCAGTGAAAGCCTTAAGTGTTGGACCGTGTAAATTAGTGTAGGTTGCATGCTAGGTCAATCGAGATCTTCACTGATCTAAGAACAGTGCTTTTTCGTAAAAAAAAAAAAAAATCTCTTGGCTCCATGAATGTCCTTCTAAGCTTATGGCAGAGGCATGGGCTGCCAGAGACTGGCTAATTCAATTGTGAGTACAGCACATGGATTTTTTTTGGGGAAATTTGGACAGCTAATGGATATTAGAAGATAGCACGTTTACTATTTTGTTTCTGTCTACCTTTAACCATCCTGTAAAGTTGGCGCTCATAATTTTGTTTTTTTATACAATAATTTTGTATTTTACTGTCTTTATATCTGCATTACTTTTTCTTTTAAATTATTTTCAGGTTCAGATTAGGACTTCGTCTGACATGATTTTCTTATTATTTTTTAAAGCAAATATCATTTAACTAAATTGATTCTAATAATAATATTTACTATTATTATATCTGAGTATCAGCTGCTTTATTTCAAAATCTTATAAATTATAATCGAATCGTAGCTACATAAAAGAATGTTTAGTGACTTAAAATTTAATCAATTTGACTCTTTTTTTAGCCAGATTTAAAAAAAAAAGAGTCAGCGAATAGAAGAGAATAATTTTATTCAAAATGCGCAATTAAATGTATTTTTTTAATAAAGAAAATAGTACAATATTGGTTCAATAATATGAGAACAGTGAAATTTCTAAAAATTTAACACCTAAACAGTGATATTGATTTTTTTTTTCCATCTTATTCTCTTTCTAAATATAAAAATTTATAAGTACATAAAAATATGTTACTAGTAACTTTTATTTTGAATTAAACGTACTTTAATATCTTGGCTTTGCAATTTAATTAATATTTGTACAGCTTGTAATCACATTCGCATGTAACTAACAACTTTCTAACTGTATTTTGAAAGATAGGCTTAATTTGTAATAGTGTTTTTAATATTTTAAAATAATTTTTTAGAACAAAAATTTATAATTTAAATTTTTTAATTAAAAAAATTATTCTAAAGGAAACTTAAGGCTTCATTTAAGACAGTTTTTAACCACTAATTTTAAGATTTTCTTACTAAAAATTATTTAAAAAATAGTAAAAAATTTAATCCAAGCAAAGCCTTAATATAAAATAAACGTATTATCCTACATTATAACACTGCAATTGCGTTGCATGATTTTTTTACTTACGATTTATCATTGAGATATTCTTCTTATAAAAAAAATTACAAAATAATTTTAAATATTACATTTTTACAACTCAAAAAATAAGTATATTAAAAAAGAATTAGATTAGAATTTTGATTTTTATCTTCTATACTTTCATGTGCATGAAAAATATTTCTACTACTCTCTTCCAAATGAAATCAAAAGCTTATAAAAAAATAGCTCCTGCAAATATTAAAACTTGCAGTTAAAAGAAGAGGTTAAATGCAACCCACTCTCAACTAAGTGGCTCTCACAAAGGAATTTTTATTAGGTCCGGACACCTAACGTAGCTCTACATCTGGACGCCAATAAAATGTCGCCACGTGCTCTTATTCTTTACCGCGCGGCCCGACGACCCGACCTGGAACGGAACCCAATATTGTTATGTATTAGCTGATTTGTACAGACCAGGGTTTGCTAGGTTTTGCTCGGTATTGAGAAATACCATTCTGTCAATACCTAGCAATACCGAGCAATACCTAACAATACCGAGCAATACCCCCGTTTTTCTAGGCATTGCTCGATATTGATCTTGACAGAGCGGTATTTCTCGTTATTGCCAAGCAACACCTAGCAATACCGAGCAATACCGAGCAATACCTAGCAATACACGAACATAGCAATACCGGGTTTCCTTTTCGGGTCGGGTCGTCGAGCCACGCGATAAAGATTAAGAGCACGTGGCGATATTTTATTGGCGTCCGGATGTAGAGCTACGTCAGGTGTCCGAACCTAATAAAAATTCCTCACAAAGGATTCCAACATAAGCACTAAAATGATGAAATGTTAAGATCATCTTGAGTACTGTACCATAGAGCCGATCAAATAAACATAAATAATGATCTTCCTCTTCAAAGGCTATACCAAGAGCTATACTAAGGCAGATCAATTGATTCATAACATTGACAATTGTAATAACTCTGCCACTCTTCACTTATCTATCATATATGCAATTAACTCTCAATCTAGTATAACTCTCTTATGAAAATTTAAGATATTTTATTGTCGAAATATCATATAAGGAGAATTTAATTGTTGCAAGTTCCATTTTGAAAAAGTTAAGGAAAACCTTATTCCTAAAGACAAATTTTAGGATTTTAGCTCTCCTAACTTTTTTGTGGTTTTACTGACTTATCTTCAGTTGGTCTCTCATACGCTTGATCCAACAACAGAACAAAACAATCCTACTAGGATTGAACTAGATAGATAGCTTGTAAATTTAGATTGATTGGAACTATTTCCTCTCTCTTATTATAATACACTATCTCTCATCTTATCACATTCATTGCTCTATCCTGTAAAATCAGGTAAAGGCTCCAATTCTAAGACTTTAGGACTTCTCAATATGGCTTATCCAACACTTCAAAGCCCTCTTCACTAACAATTTTCCATGCATTAATCCTACTAACTCTTCAATTAAGTTCCTAATCACTTAACAAACAATGTTACTGCCCTAACAACTGATGACAAAATAAAGCCGGTGTTCTCTTCATCTCATAGAAACTCTACTTTCGGACCTAATGATCGAGCTGAATTTTGACTACTCTTAACTTAGGAAATCATTGGAAACCATGTTTAGTATATTGTCAAACAATTCTTCAACACTGAGAAATTACTAAGAAATGTGAAGGCGACTTCCAAAAATCCCTCACACCAACAATTTTGCAGACTTTAAGCATATACTTAGGTAGCAATTTGTACAAGATTTATTCTAATGATTCTTGCCAGTAGATTCAATCTAATTTGCCATACATTATTCATTCTAGTTAGGGGTGGAACTAAGAAGAGCTCGGGATGGACAATTACTCACCCTAAAATCTTTTTTTTTTTAGAAGAATAGACATTTTAACGATTTTACTCACCTTCAATAAATACAATTGTCCAAATTCTTTATATATATATATATATCCTATTTCATATAATAAATCATGTATTTTACAATTCTATTTGATCCACCCTCAAAAAAGAGGTTGGTTCCGCACCTAATTTTAGCCAAGCTGCTTTATTTAAAATAAGCTATGTATAGACATCATTATCTTAGCTTAGTCAAATTTTCCATCACTTCACAACCCTAGACATTATCGCTTAGTCAACATTATCTTAGTTAAATTAAGTGTTGTAGAGATGAGAATGCTCAGGTGACTGAGCGGCTTTACACTTAGAGACAAAATGTGCAATAAATAATATGAGAAAAAGTTTGAGTAACTCTACTGGCAAAGAAGATTAAGAAAGAGTAGCCTTAGATGATTTGATCATGATTTGGACAGATAAGCATTGGCCTACCAATGACCCTATTATGATAATAGATGTATTAAATTTGGTCTATATTAATAAAGGAAGAGAGAGACCAAAAAGACTTGGATAGAAAGTTTTAGAAATGACATTTTTTTAATAAATTAAATAAAAATTTAACTACTAAAAAAAAACACAATGGAGAAAAAAGATTCATGCAACCAACCACATATAGTGAGATAAAAGCTTGTTATTGTTGTTGTTATATGGATTTATTAATCAATCTAAAAGCACTATTCAAATTTTTGATAATGTTAACAAACATCTTCTCAAAAGATGCCTTGGTATTCTAGCTACCTCCTACAACCTTATCATGACATCCTTATATAATTAAACTTCTTCACCTCAATGAGTTTCAACATGATCTCCATAAGATCTCCTGTTTGTTGGATGGCTGGAATGCAAATAGCTCTCTTCAACAGGTTGCAAACAACTATTGAAATTCTCCACTTGTAACTTAATTGCTTACTAGGCCAGATAACTTATCCTTCGAAAAGCTTGTATAAAAATCATAATCTTTATAGTGCTAGGGTTTTTTTTCATGGGAGCACAAATATAAGTAAACTACCTATGATTATCTTAAGACACCAAATGCACCCCCAATATTAATGGAGGCCCCAGTCTACCCCTGCGCTCCATATTGCTTTTAATTTGCTCACATTATAATAATGTAGGCCTCATACCTGCTCGAAAAACTATTTCTTGCTCAATATGTTGCCTCATTTACTATATCTAGAGGGAAGGGAATAATAAAAACTTCCAGTTTTTAGTCTGCTGGCTAAGAAAGGAAAGATTATTCTATGCGGATGCTGAACGGGAGAACCGTCTGGTTTACGCTTAAGTACCAAGCCTCCATACCGCTCGGTACTAAATTCGGTATAGAATAATTTTTCCTCATAAAGAGGCACTTCCCTCACAGGATGGCTTCAGCACCAGCTGTTGGTCAAAGTACTATTTTTTTTTGGTGATTTTTGATAACCTGTTCACATGAGTCCTCCGCAGCTCATTGCCTCAATTTTGGCTTAATTTCCGGCCTGAAGCTATTTTGCTTTCTTTAGCTAGTTTTTTCTTCATAGTCCGGTAATTACGTTGCATTCAATGGAATTTCAGCTACTGATCTCAATTCCCCCCCCCCCCCCCCCCCCCCCCCCCCCCCCCCCCCAAAAAAAAAAAGAAATCTTTATCTGAATAGATAATTATTTTGTTGACCAAATTAAAATTAGTTGAATGGAGAAAAAGAGAAACTACTACAAAAGCTATCACATATTTTCCTCGGCTCAAGTAAATTACTTGATTTCAAATGCATGCATAAGAAAGACTGAACGAAATACAGAAATACAATAACTTGTTACCTTTTCTGCCAGATCAAAATAAGTGGATTTCAAATGGAACTAACAATATATTTATATAGATTCCATACAAACTTAACCCTTTTTGCTATGGCATGATCCAACTTTGCGCCGCCGCCGGAAACATGAGCGGGTTCTTTACACTGCCAATTGCCAAATAAAATTTTACTACTTTTCAATAGACAACCACTTAGAAATTAATGAATTTGATCCAAATTACAGGAATCATCATTTACAGAAAGTTAATAATACTAAATGACTAATAAAATTGCAGAACAATATGGCATTGTGAGCTCATGTGCAACATCTAAGAATATTTACAATTATTGAAGTTCATGAATCACAAATCCAGTGCAGGATTAATCAACTCTTTTAATAAATAGATCACCATACCACTAAAAAAAATAATCTAAAGCATAGAAATTATTTCATCCATAAAAGAATCTTTATGGATTATGTCAAAGAACAGTAATGAAGATAATCAACCATTGCCGGTAACGAAGATGATCATTACGGCAGATCCGTATGAGGGCTTTGTGTATTTGCATATATCTTTTATATGTACAGACTAACAGATCTCACGATATACAAATATATACAAAATATAAACATAAGAAAACATTGAAGAAAAACTAAATGACTTATCTATTCTATTCTTTATTGTTGGAGCCATAGACCGAATTATGAATCCCTGGGATTGTATTAGTGGATCATTTTATATTCCTAAATACCATTGCTTCTTTTATTTATTTTTTATTTTTTACCATTGCTTCTTTTAGAATAGTGAATCGGCGTAATTTTAGAAATATATAATACGCAATTTCCACGTTGTAAACTATTTTTTAATTAATTAACTTATGTTACCATATAAATGAATTGTTAATTGAAATATCTAAAATAAAACATAATGAATTGATTTGGAATTTAACAGTCCAGCAATAATGCAAGTGCAAATTCCTTCCTATGCAAGCATTTAAATCAACTAACTATGCAAACTCCTTCACATGTTCTAGAAACATTTAAACCAACTATAAAGCATGCTTGGGAATAGAATTCTAGCAATTAAAGACAAATAACGATCTGCTTCAGCATTGGCGTAAATTTCCACTCCAAATGGTGCCTCCTAAGGTTTGGAGTTGAATTGTCATTCAACAACAATAATCCAAATGTATTGATACAAAGTTTAATAACTCAACAATAATCCGAATGGAAAAATATTTATGTGCTTCCATTAACATGCAAGTAAAAAACCAAGAATATTATAGAGTGCGTATTCTCAAATTTGTAGTCCTCAAAAGGTATATTTGAACACTTAAAAGGAAGAATAATCCATATTAATCTAAATCAACAATAGCACATGCTATAGAACAAATCATCGGAATGTTGGAGACATATAAAAATAATTTTATGTTTTCTTGACCGAGTAAAGGGTTTTCACATGTAAGAAGCAAGGAAAGTGGAAACTATCATTAAATCATCATCAAAATACAATAGAGGGACCCTTATATATAGGCCTTAACATGACAAAAGAGGACTAAAATGCCCTCAGAGCTACAACATCAAGCTAACAATCCATAGTGGTAAAATAGGAAAAATTGAAATATAAATAAAAATACATAAAATGCATAAAAAATAAAGGCTGCTGATCGTGGTTGTAGATCTCTAATGCCACCTCTGATAAACTCGCCAAAATCTCCTGCTGATGTCCTCATCATTCTCCCCGGGTGGGAGAAAACTCGACCTCATCGATTGAACATCTCGAGAACATCGTATAACTCTAACAGATATGGATCCAATCCTTGTAGTTCATCTCGCTCAATCCATGTGTCCTCTGTCACCGATTTTCCTTCCCAATGAACTAGGTATCTTTGGCGCCCACCTTCTTTAGTGGAAATGATTTCATCGTTAAGTATTGCTTCAATCTTCTCCACATTAGATGAATGTGGTAGATTGGGGACTGAAGGTAGGCTAGGGTTTTCACTGAGTAGGTTCACAAAAGGCTCATCATGTAGTGGATTATTAGGGTTAAACTCTAGTTCATCAAAGGCTACTAGATATTCAATATTAAACGTATGATTTATATTAAAACCTTTAAGAAGGTCTAGTACATAATCATTACTGTTTATTTTGGAAATTATTTTAAAAGGTCTTGCACTTTTAGCATGCAACTTTTTAACGGATCCTTGAGGGAACCGCCTCGGACGAATCCGTACCATTACAAAATCTTCAACTTCGAATTCTTTAAATCTTTTATTGCGATCAACATTAAGCTTATAGCTGGCGTTGCTTTGTTCAATTCTTTTATTAATTTCCTTGTGCAATTCCTGGGGATGAGATGAAATATAAAATAAACAATACATAAAATGCATAAAAAATAGAAGCTCCTGGTCGTGGCCATCGATCTCCAATGCCTCCTCTGATAAATGCACCAAAATCTCTTCCTGATGTCCTCACCAAGTCTACTTGCATGCAACAGCGGACAACTTTTGAACATTCACTGACAACACACTACCAACGAACAAATCCAACAAAGCTTGCAGTGCACAACGGCTTGCATGCAAAAAGCCACAAATGACCTGCAGCGCAACGCTATGACTCACCTGTAAGCAGAAGCAGGGAGTTTGTAATGAAGATTGCTGATAAACAGAAATAGAAAAATGCTAACGTCGGGCCACCGCGATGAATATATTTGCTCATTTATAAATGTAAGGGTGGAGGACTCCTGATGCATCGTACATAACATTTGCATGCAGAGATATACTCTTACGAGATTCAGAGAAAATGACAACATGCAGGAGACAAAGTGAGTCAAACTATATTGCCAATGCACGACAAATGAAACTCAACGCAATGTTAAAGTATGCCATCGAATTTGCAACATTCATACATGCAAACAAAAGGCTTCTACATGCTTCTAAATAGAGCACTGTGCACACTAAAATAACTATCATTCGCACAGCTGATTGGTGTCAAACACTTCAAAAATTCCCTCCCACATGCGTTACAAATTTTTCTTAGTATTAAAGGATTATATAGCCAATAAAATACAACGTGAAAGTTATATTCCGGAGGGTTATATTGCTGAAAAAGTGATATATTTCTATTCTAAATATCTGAAGGGATCTCAATTTTTAGACGCAACATCAAATGAAGAGCAATTTACTTTTAAATTTTCAAGTGATGTCACTCTACTGAAGGTTATGTCGTTCACTTTGGATGATAAATCATTGGTTCAGACTTATAGATATGTCCTCCAGAATTGTGATAATCTTGATTTGTACATAGAACGTTTCAAAAGATGGTGAGTGGAGAAAAAGACGGAGACATGCATATTTAATAATATCTGATATGGAGAGTCTAATTAATGAAAGATTTCACAAATGATTGCGTGACATAGTAGACAATCATATTTTTCTATCTCTAACAAAGCATATCATAAACTTCACAAGTGCTTATAATAAAATAGTTAACAAAAAAATTTTCATTCCTTTATAGGTTTCAGGTTCAATTGATATGATAATCTTAGAAGAAATCAAAAATCTGGCTAGGGGTCCTAATAAACTTGCATATAAATACAAGGGTCTTCACATTAATGACTATAATTTTCACACAAAATATAAAACGAGAATAAGGAAAATCATAATTATGGTGTCGTTAATACAACAAAGATTGAGAATTTCAATTACTATGAAAAAATTAATGATATAATTAAAATTAATTTCTCCAACATATTCAAGGTGGTACTATTCAAATATGATTGGGGAAACACAAGTTCAATGGTCATACTCTTGTGAATTTTTCAAGACTTAATCATACAGGACAAACTTCAAGATGATCCTTTTATTTTTTATTCTCAAGTCACGCCAATATTCTACATTTAAGATCCTAAAAACATGAATTGAAAATTTGTTGTAAAAGTGAAACCCCGAGATGTATTTGATTGTAATATTTCTCATCCCATGCAAATGTAAGTTGTTCCCTTTCTCTTTTTTTTTATTATTGTTTATGCTAAACATTTTATTATAGTTTGTACTAAACACTTTCTTTTTTATTTTTGTGCAGGAAATAACAAGAGGTAGTTTTTTCAGCCGAGCAAAGAAGGTGATATTTAGAGGAGAAAGTAGTAGGGCCTCCACAACCCCTTCTACTCCAATCCACCTAGTTTCACAAGAAGAATTTGAGTGCAGCGGAACTTAACAGCCATTGCGACATTCTTTTTGCAGTCAAGCTCCTACCTCAAAGGAGAGGATATTGCTCATAGGTACAATTTCATAAAATTTTAAAGATCTAATTTGTAAAGATGAGCAAGGCACGGCCATCAGGCACAAGGGGCGTATAAGATGTGCCAATATACAAAATATGTCACCAGGTAAACGAGTTCACATTGAGGTAAATGTAAATAAAGTTCCTTGATATCCTCGAGTATATTCTACGAGGATCATATCTTAGTTTTGTCGCAAGAGATCCTATTTTGACTCCAATATATTCTATGGACTGAAGAAATAAGAGTATATAAACCTACAAGAAGAAGATGTTGGCCGAAGTTGAAGTATGTGTGATTCATAATAAAGTTCAATTTTCACTTATATATTATTAACGATATGAATTTGTCAATTGCAGTCTAATTTTGAGTTCCCTGGCCATATACATCATTGGATTATTGAATCCCTTAGTGTTAAGTGGTGTCATCAAAAAACCACTTTGAAGGCTGAGTACTGGGACAACAGACCTATTGAGGAAATTATAAAGGCTGTCTGAGCTGGAGTTGATCCATTATAATGATGTCAACTTTTTACACAATGGTCAAAATTAGAGGACTAGATTAGTATTGATATTAACTCATCTAATGTTTAACATTCTACTGAAAACATAAGTTTGTTCTTATGATGAGCTCAAGTGGTTGATGTTTCCACTTATATGAATATTTTTATATTTTGGAACTTAAGTTGTTTTGATTTTGAATTCAAATGATTCTTTTGGTATTTCTACTTGTATGAATATTTTTATATTATAGAGTTAATGTTTGTTATATATGAAGTCTAGTTCTTAAATTGATTCTAGATGAGATGTTTGCTAGGTATTCATGTTGTGATGAATATGTAATCAAATGCTTGATTTTAATATTGATTTGTTAGCATGGACACCTACTTATATGTATGAAGAGTCTCTCATCACTCACAATAATGAAAATTGGAATAACCTTTATTTTTGTCAATGCATTAGATTGATGGTTTGCAGTGTAATAAATTTGCAAGTCTGTTATTTTCATTTGAAGTTCTCTTAAAAATATTTTTATATACTTAAGAGCTAATATGGACCATATAGTTGAAATTGTCATTATGTTCTAAAGTTTAAATTAAGAAGGTTGAGAATTGATGTTAGGTTGAGAATCAAACTTAAAACTGGTGCTAAATTAGTAAACTGAAACTATTTTCGAATTTTCTAATGTAAGGGCGTGCTTGATTTTGCAAAGAAAAATCCTAGGATTTGCTAGGTTCACTTTAAAAATAAACTTGATTTTGGTGAAGAATACGTAAAACTTAGCTAGGATGACAACCATAAGTTATGCTCCCCCAACTAGCTTGAATGTGGTGAGAACTTAACAGTGGCTTACTGTAATACTCATAATTCTTAAATAAAATCAAGTCCAAAATTGGTCTTGGTTACTAAGGCAACGCAACAAGATTTAAAAAAGAAAATTATGGACATTTGTGGTGGTTTTAATCACCACAAACTTACAAAATTGTGGCGTTTAAAATTGACACAATTTTGTAAGTAAGATTTTCTTAATCCGAATAGTGACGATTATGACCTCCTCAATTCTATAAATTTATGACGGTTAAAACCGCTGATATAAACATCACTTCGATTGAACATACCCCAATGGTCTTGAAACTACCTTGAAATATCGTTGCAGTGCATTGCAATCACTGCGTTTTGCAGTGGTTTTAGAACCAACAACAACAACAACAACAACAACAAGCCTTTATCCCACTACGTGGGGTCGGCTACATGAATCCTTTTTCTCCATTGTATCCTATTAAAAGTCAAATTCTCGTTTAAATCAAATAAAGAAAGGTCATTCCTAATATTTTCTAACCAAGTCTTTTTAGGTCTACCTCTACCTTTCTTAACATAAGTCAAATCTAATACCTCTACTCTCTTAACCGGGTCATCGGAAGGCCGTCGTTTTATGTGACCAAACCATCTAAGGCGACTCTCTCTAATCTTATCTTCTACTGGAGCTACTCCAACCTTTTCACGTATATGCTCATTTCGTATCCTATCTCTAAGGGTAAAGCCACTCATCCACCTGAGCATCCTCATCTCTGCCACACTTAACTTAGTGTTATGCTTCTCTTTTAATGGCCAACATTCGGCACCATATAGCATTGCAGGCCTCACTACCATCTTATAGAATTTCCCTTAAGTTTGAGGGGTACATTTCTATCACATAACAAGCCCGATGCATTCCTCCACTTCAACCATCCAACTTGAATTCTGCTGATAATATCCCTATCTATTTCACCATCACTCTGAACAATAGATCCAAGATATCTAAAACGTGTACTCTTATTAATGACTTGATCGCCCAAAGTCACAATCCCCTCACTAGGACTATTACTACTAAAATTACACTCCATATATTCCGTTTTAGATCTACTCAAGCGAAAACCTTTAGAATCTAAGGTTGACCTCCATAATTCAAGTTTACCTTCAACTCTCTCTCTAGTCTTATCAATAAGAAGAATATCATTAGCAAAAAGCATACACCAAGGAACATCCTCTTGCAAATGTCTAGTGAGAACATCCATGACTAAAGCAAAAAGATATGGGCTTAAGGCTGATCCTTGATGTAACCCAACCGAAATAGGGAAATACTTGGTCAATCCACCTTGTGTTTGAACACAAGTAATAGCTCCTGCATACATATTTTTAATGATTTGAATATAAGCATTATTGACTCCTTTCTTTTCAAGAACTCTCCATAGCACTTCTCTTGGAACTTTATCATATGCTTTTTCTAAATCAATAAATATCATATGTAGATCCTCCTTATTTTCTCTATATTTCTCCATCAAACCTCTTAATAAATGTATGGCTCCCATAGTCGACCTACCCGGCATGAATCCAAATTGATTTTGAGAAACATTAGTATCACGCCGCAACCTATGCTCCATAACTCGCTCCCAAAGTTTTAAAGTATGACACATTAACTTAATACCTCTATAATTCGCACAATCTTGTGCATCACCTTTATTCTTAAAAATAGGAATTAACACGATCATTCTCCACTCATCTGGCATCTTTTTAGTCTTCAAAATAGTATTAAAAAGTTTAGTGAGCCATGAAATTCCTTCATCTCCTAAGCATTTCCACACCTCTATTGGAATATCATCACGTCCAACAGCTTTTCCACCCTTCATTTTCTTTAAAGCCTCTCTAACTTCAGTTTTACTAATACGCCGATAAAAACATAAATCTTTATTTTCATTAAGAGTGCTAAGGTCATTATAGTCAATCTTATTTTCACAATCTTCATTAAAAAGTTTAGCAAAATATCTCAGCCTTCTTTGTTGAATATCTTCTCAGAAAAATATTTTTTGATCTTCATCTATTTTGGTTTTAGAACCGCTGCAAAAAATTTTGTGGAGGGTAAAACCGCCGGGAAAGCTCATTTTTTGTGCTGCAATAGACCTATTTTTTGGGTAGTGCGCTATTTAGGAAACAAAATATTCGAAACATAGACAATTGTTTCATGTTAAGTATTTATCCTCTTCAACAAGAAAGCATTATAAGCCTGGTTTGTAGTAAAAAGTTTTTTAACTAACCAAAAAAAGACAAATTACTGTTAACTAGCCTGGTTCCTGCTTGCCTAAAATTAGACTTATGCCCTACTTTATAATATTTTACATAGACTGTATTATTTTTTTAGAAAAAAAAGAAGGCATTAAAAACAAATGATTTACTTTCAAGAAGGAACTCATCTTCATCGCCTTTATAGATAATATACAAGGAACCAAGATTATAACCAATGAACCAGAGATACAAAAAATAATGATTGATGACTTTAAACTCAAAACCGAGGTCATCAAGCAGCTGTATCAGCTTTATCACAAGTAGTTAGAGTTCATAATATGGAGATCAGAAATTACATAAAATCAGTTTGAAAAAAAAAATCTAAGAATGGAGCATATGTTGACCTCATTTTTTGTATGAGGTCACTTGGACCAATCTTGCCCCTAAATCAATTCAATTCCCAAATCAATTCAAACTCTAGGCCCTAGGATCCTTCTAGACTTCAGACCTTAGGTTCTATTCTAGACCTTAAGACCCTTCTAGGAGTCAGACTTTAGGATCTACCTAGATCATAAATTAATCCAGACATATGATCAATCAAATCTAAAATCCAACTCAAATCCAGAAGTTGAAACCAAAATCCAAGGCCAAAGGTGCCATCCTAAAGGCCTTTTTCAGCAAATTTTCAAACACTTCAAAAACCAAGACCTCCGATTCAGAGTCTGTCAGTTGCATACTGATGAGACATGTCTCTGGAGGCAACCCTCCAAATTTGAGCCCATTCTGAGGTCTCTAACCCCAAAAACTAAATCAAAATCCAAAGGCTGTAAAACCTTCAAATATTTACAGCCTATGCCACTGGACCTGTCACATAGAATATTCTGACCTTAGAGCTTACACCAAAGCCTCTAGTCACTTCCAGACCATCAATCCTGATATGTTGAACAATAAACTGAATTTTTCTGGACTCACTTCAGCCCCTAGTGGCCATGAGCCCAAAAATGACCAAAATACCTCTATGGGGCTCAAATAGCGATTTCAATCCAAATGACCTCCAAATTGAATGCAACCACCTCCAGCAAGTTTCAAATATCAAACCAAACTTGTTGGACCCGTTTCCAGACCTTGGGTCAACCTGGTTGACCAAGTCAACCTAGTTGACTTAAGAGGCCCATTAAGGGCCCAAACGGGTGTTTTGACCTAATTGATTTCCTTAAACCTTCAAAACACATTCAACAAACTCAAAACCACATTTCAAACTTGTTGAGCCCAAAATTGGACCATTGACCCAGTCAAACGTTGACATGATCAACTTAACCCAAGTCTAATCAAATGAAACCCATTTGAATCAAATCATCCGATCTAACCAAGGCAACACGTTCAAGCAATCTAAATCCTTAAATCATTTCCATTAAATGGTTCAAAACATACTCAATTTGTTTAAAGTCACATCATAGTCAATTTGACCGAATCATACACTTGAAAATCTTGGTCAAATTTGCATGATTAGGCTTTAATCACTCAAGCCCCTAGTAGGTTGCCTTAGGATCTTTATAACCAGCCATGGACCACCTAGGTGCCACCTCAACAGTCTTATTGACTGTTTGACTGGTCAAACAGTCAAACTAATCCTTTAAATGGGTCAAACTTGGTCAAAGCATCACTTAAACTTAATCCATTCCACTTAGGACCTAACCAACAGCCCTAAGGACCTCTAGAACCTTCCTAGAGCCTTTTCTGGCCTTTGGATCCAGATCCTACAGCTCTAAATCAAACCCATGTGGACTATGGGACAAAAGAGGCTTTCCACCTCACATGTCCTTGTGTCCTTTGATCCACCAGCTTTCCAACCTCTCAGGACACTTGGCAACATCCAGAGGTGCACTCAAGTGATCCTAGCCGTCCAAGTAGCCTAGGGTTATTTGAATAGGGCTAAAGCAATGAAATGTGCTCTCATTCAATCCATAGTACTCTCTCACTACCTCAAGCTTGTCCAGCCGAGCTCTCTGCTCATTGAGCCCTCCAACCATCTCCTCAACGCTTCCCCACTCAAATCCTGCCGGTCAAAGCCCTCTCCGGCGAGCTTCCCGGCGAACCTAGTTCAAAGCCGTTCAAGGAGATCTAGCACTCGATCCAGACGTTTTTGAGCCGAGGTTTCTTCTACAAAATGGAGCGTGGACAGTCTACAAATGCAACAATTCTATAAGCGGTTCAATCCGTCCAGTAAATCAATGTAAAACTCTAACCCTAGTCTAAGACACCTAGGCTAAATAGCTTTTGATTAAATGCTTGTAATGCCGTAGGAATAGATCCCCAAAATTTCTGTTCAACCTCTTTATTCAAGTTTAAAATTTCAAAGCATTTAGTCCACTGTATCGAGCAAACGAGTTAAAAATCAATTCTAGGGTGCCATTCACGGTCTGGCTCAGGTGTGCGATTCCAGGACCGTTGATCGCTCAATCAACGGTCCAGATCGGGCTATTTCGCGGTCTGTTCCGACCGTGTATTCCTTTCAGGGCCAATCTTTTCGTGCGGCGGCTTCTGAACCGTTGATTTTAAACCGCGGGATTGATATCCCGCCGTCTGATCCTTCTCCGTGAGCTCAGACCGCGTGATATCATCTGAGCCGTTGTTTCGTTTCCACGGAAGATCGAACGGCTGCCATTTATGCTGACTGGTTTAAGTGGAAGCCGCGTGGACCCCAGCCGCTGCCATGCATTGAATGCCAATCATTGGCCACGTTTTGGTCCCGCCAACCAGCGAGCGCCACGTGTCCGGCGGCGCCGCCATTTAATTAAAATGATTTAATTTAATTTTAAATCATTTTTAAACTCAGATTCCTTCTAAAAATTATAAAAATTTATTTTTAAATTAAAAAAAAATATATTTAATACATCAAATTATTCAGATTATTAAGCTCTTTAATTATAAATTTAAAATCAATTTAAAAAATATATATATATATATATATATATATATATTAAATAATTTCAAAACACTTGACTTCAAATGTTTAATAATATTTAATTAAATGCTTTATAAAATATTTCAAAATTCAAAATTTATTTTAAAATATTCTCTTAAAAAACCAGTAATTAAATTTGAGATATTTTAGTTCAAAATTGAGATGATTTTAAAATATTTTTGTATATTTTAAATATAATTCTTTTTTATTCTTTAAGTATTTAATTTAATATTAAGTTAAACATTTATTTTGAACAACTTTTCAAAAATCAGAAAACTATATTTAAAAAAAAAATATTTTCATATTATTAAAGTATTTTCAAAACTATTTTGAACCTATCTTTAATAATATCTTGATCTCCTTGAATTTCTAAGATTAAGCTATTTTCAAATATCAAAATCTAATTTTTAAATTTATATACATTAAATTTCAGAAGCATTTGAGAGACTTATTGAAACTTTAAACATAGATTTAAACATTTGAATGGAATTTATGGGGAATTGATTAGTGAATAATCATATTTTAATTAATTATTCACTAATCACATCATTAGTCATTTCAATTAATGTTAATCCATACATGTTTAGGGTACACACACTTGCACATAGTTTAAGGCTTTCCTAGATCTAGGAATTGATTGTTATTGTGTGTTCTTTTAATGCTTAGTTAAGGGTTAGTCAAAACTTCGATTCAAACCTATTAAACTTAGTGTCACTAAGGACAATAATTAAGGACTTTGATTAGATAACTTAGAAAATGCATTGTGATTAGGATACACCTCTTTTGAACTTGAAACTTAAACATTTCAAACATAGTGACATTCTCAGCCTTAGGGAAAACTTTCACTGGTTTTAGAAGTCATTAAGCTCCCTAATTAATTTTCTTAATATCAAGCCTTAATTAAACTATTAAACATTCCAGAAATTACACTAAATCAAAATTAAACTAAAAAAATACATATAATACCTCAAATTGACCAGAATTCAAACCTTAATCAAAGAAAATTAAAAGCCCCTTGATTTGACATCAAATTAAACTTTAATCCAATTTTAATTGAAATTCAATAGTTAATTAAAATAATTAATTAATAATTATTAAAAATTCCAAAAATTTTCCAAACACTTGGGAATCTCTCCTTAGGTCATTCCTGACCTTTGGAGCTGATTTCAATGAGTTGGGATCTCATTTGGAGCAAAATCACAAAAAGGCCCTTTAATTAAACCATTTTGAAAATTCTAATAAATACATAAACTTCAAACCCTCATAACTAATTCAAGAAAAATCCAAATTGTTTAATTATTAAAAATTCCAAAAATTTCTCAAACACTTGGGAATCTCTCCTTAGGTCATTCCTGACCTTTGGAGCTGATTTCAATGAGTTGGGATCTCATTTGGAGCAAAATCACAAAAAGGCCCTTTAATTAAACCATTTTGAAAATTCTAATAAATACATAAACTTCAAACCCTCATAACTAATTCAAGAAAAATTCAAATTGAACAAACTCACTTGCATTCAACTCATAATAATGCCTAATATTTACTAAAAATGTTAAAATTCCAGAAAAAGATCAAATTCAAAAAGTCAACAAATCGGTCAACTCTAGGTCAAAACTAGTTCAAAACTTCAAACCTTCGTAATAAAATGTAGAAAAATCCGATTTCAACGTACTTACTGTCTAACTGATCGCAGCAATGTCTAGTATTTTAATAAAATACAAACATTCCAGAATTTGAGCTTAATAAAAAAGTCAATTTTTGAACCTTTAATTAAGTGATTAAAATATTCATAAAACTCAAAATCGCTCTAAAACTCCAGAAAATGTTAGCTTAATGTTTAAAACATTCAACAAACCTTTTAAAACACAACAACCATTCTAAAGATGAAGTTTATTAGCTGGACTACTCCGGGCTGCGGGGCTAAGTGTCCTAAGGAGGCTGGTTCCTCGAGCCTGGTGGCACAACGCCACGAATGGATTCTAAGGGGTGTTAAACCTTAAAATAGATTAATCATTAATTATTTAACCTTTTAAAATCTTTAATTCAATTATATTAATTTGGTTTATCGGCTGGACTACTCCGGGCTGCGGGGCTAAGTGTCCTAAGGAGGCTGGTTGCTCGAGCCTGGTGGCACAATGCCACGAATCAATTAATGGCAAACTTAAATTAATCAACTTTAAAAATCAGCAATCAAACACTCTTTTTTTAATAAAATACATTAACTTTCCAACCCTTAAAATCAACAATCAAACCTTAAGCAATTTCAATCAAGTATCCCATTTAGGACATATCAAAACCGCACGACCTATCCCACACACTGTAAATGGTTTGCTAGGATCACCGAATCTAGTTTTAGGATAGGCCGGTGTTTACTTTTCCGCTGTGTGCCGGGTTTTCGAGTTTTCATTGCATGTTGTTTGCTAGTTTAGACTTGATGTGTTTATTTACTTACTTGCTTACCGTACTTTGCACTGTGGTTTGATTGTGCGTTAGATTTACCCCTAAGTTAGGGACGAATTATACTTATGCAATCTTATGCAGGTGGCCATGCTCATACAAGGAGCTGAAATTAAAGGGGGCAATTAATAAAAAAAATTATATACTCTTTGCACAGGTACCTGCCGCGGTTAAGACCCCCTTTAAATAAAAAGAGCATGGCCAAGTGTGGCTAAAAGTGATGTATTTCAATTTTCATATTATAACTGCTTGAGAATATATATACAACTGTTGATTATTAGGATAACCTTGCTGGATCGAGTCTAGATTTTCTTATTTTATTCAATGTAAATTTAATTCAATTAAGGTTGTAATTATTTGAAATAACTTGAATTTGGGATATTTGATCCAATTTGAATTCCAAAGAGGTGAAGACATCCCTAAAGGGGAGAGTCTTCTTCCATTTGAAAGTCAAATTAGGATAATTTTCATATATCCAAAGAGAAAAGATAACACCCCGATCGAGGGGGAGTTTCTTTTCATTTGGATATCCGGAACCGACGAATCAAGATATTCGTGAGAAAACGAAGAAATGGACAACGAGAAGAATCCCAAATCTCAAAGTCATTTGATTAGGATTAGAAATCCGGGTTGTAGTCAGTGGTGCCCGGCCACTTTACTTTCTTGCAATTTTGTGATGTATTAATAAGGGCGTTTGCCTATGGACATTCAATTTGATATATTTAATTTCATTGATTTATTTAATTGATTGCGCATTAGAACTCCTGCTTTTCTAGTCTTTTTACTTGCATGTCGCATTTGGTTTGACCTGGAATTTGAATTTAGGCTCCTAGGGGTCTGTCAAAAAATTCTTCTACTTTAATTAAATAAAATTTTTAAGACAAGATAGAAACTCTAAACGGTCCTAAGAAGTAAGCTCGGACTCGCCGAGGGTTTTTCATGCATACATATTGTACTTTCTCAACCTTGTTAGGCATCTCCCCGCCTGCGGGTTCTGGCAGACCACCTGGCCTATGAGGGTGCCGATCTGTCAAGGAGATGTTATGCAATCTCTAGGGAAAAATCTATTTTCTAAGCAAAAAATTTTTAAATTGCTACATACTGATTTTGCATTCAATCGAGTCAATTAGCATGCATCGCATTAGTAACAAATTAAAATTGAGTCTAATATTTAATTGCATTATTTAAACATCAAATACCCAAAATAAGTCCAAGGGGTCAATTAAGGATCTGCTCTAGATGTCGATCCCATTCCTTTATACTTTTCTAATTAACGTCCCTACCACTCTACAAAAGAGACCGGACTCATATTTTAAAATCGTTTAGGTGGTTTAGCTGGCTCCCCAATCCAGACCGGGGTAAAACCAGATTCGCATTGCACTAGCTAGGTTCGAGGCACTAACTTTTAGTGCCCAATTTAGACTTAGGATCTGAGGCTGGCTCGGGCCATAAGACCTCAACTTTCGGGAATTGAATCCCAAATTTCTAATAAAATTGACCACTCTAACTAAAAAATTTCTTTCAATCAAAGACAAGCCTAACACTTAGGATAGATTGAGGTGTTTCTGAAGTAATTCAGAATCTCAAAACACCTCCTACTTTTCTTCCTTCGACTCTGAAAATAAGTCTTCAATTTTGATCCAATCCCACTTGAAATTCCTACCATTTTCTTCCTTTGATATCAAACTTTGAAAATCATAAATAAAATTTATATCGCTATTTTAATCGAGAGTTTTCGTAGGAAATTTTAATTCCCTACGATGTAATTAACTACGAGGGCTTGCGCTCGTAGGAGATTTAGAAACCCAGAACTTATTTTCGAAACCAATAATTTTTCAAAGTCTCTCATTAATTTTCTTTGGAAAAATCAAACCCGACGATCATTATCGTCATTTTCGAACAATCCATAATAATTGATATCTTTTTTCTTCAGAGAGATATATCAATTATTATCGTGGTTTCGATTATTAAATTAATGATCTTTTATCCGAATTAGAATAATCAAACAATTTGTTAAATTCCATTTTGATCCTCCGGGGTCAAATGTAATTCTCCCTTTGAGTTTGACTACAATAATTCGGATACGATTATAATTCTGAAATTTGAACCCGTTAGGGAACGATACGTTCGTCTTTCGAGGAGATATATTATTCATAACGATGTGTTAAATTTCAAATTTTAAAATTTAAATATTCCCAAAGAAAATTCAATATTTTTCAAAACTATATATATATTTAAATTTTTTTTTAAATCAAAACAGCATATTACTTGAGATCTCAGTTATGATAAAGTATAATGTGTACAGCCGGTTTTGCAGCATAGACAGCTTCAATATCTAAACCATCTTGAGGTGAACGATAATACACATTAATGAAAAAACAGTACCAGCCAGTTTCGGGCAAATAGGAACAAACCAGATAAGTTTGAGAGCAGTTAAGAGTAAATCAGTAAACCGATCACACGATCAGTATTTCGATTGATTAATTATGAAAAACATCTGGATTCTTTATTATGACTTTATGATTTACTTCATAGATTTCAATAAAATAGATTTCTTTCATTGAAAAAATCTGCATAGCAGACACCCCTCGCTGTGAAAGAGTTAAGTCACGACAATAATATGGCTTATCAGTAGAATAAACTGGTTAAGAGTAACATGAAGCCTCGTTCAAATTGTGCAGGAAAGGTAAAAGAAGATGAAATCTCTTTGTTCTAATAAGTTTTTTTTTTTTTTAATAAATTGTCCAACTCCTGTGCATATTCAGCAATCCGACATTACTCAACAGACCTCTTCTTCTAACCTTGAATTAAACTTGGTTGAACCAGCTGCTATCATTCATACTACCTCTCACCATCATATGATCACTAGAACCAAAACCGGTTCCTTTAAACCTTGCACTCGTCTAAACTTGTTTCATACTAACAATATGGCAGATCCCACAACAGCCCCTACTACCTATACCGAGGCAGTTAAAAACTCAGAATTGAGGCAGACTATGGTTGTAGAATTCTTAGCTCTCCAAAAGCAAGGTACATGGAGTCTGGTTCAGCCTCCTCCAAACACATCAATACTCAGCTGTAAATGGACTTACCAAATCAAACTTCATGCGGATGGAACAATCGCAAAGCATAAGGCTCGACTGGTTGCGCAAGGAAATAATCAAATACAGTTTAGACTACACAAAGCCTTTAAGCCCCGTTGCAAAGTTACCAACAATTCATATCCTTCTCACAGTCGCTCTCCAAGATGATTGGTCAATAAATTAGTTAGATGTTGCCAATGCGTTTTTGCACGGTACTCTCTCTGAAATAGTATACATGGCTCAACCAAAAGGATTCGAAGACTCGTCACATGCTGAACACGTATGTCGTCTCCACAAAGCCATATACAGTTTGAAACAAGCACAAAGATAGTGGTATAACACTTTTGCTTCTTATCTTGTATCAATTGGATTTTCTCATAGCACTGCTGATCCCTCTTTACTTATTTTCAGTCAAAGCATACTCAAAATTTTCTTTTAATGTATGTTGATGACATACTTATTACGAGAAACAACCAAACCGACATATCGATGGTTATAGATAAACTCAGCAACAAATTTAGTATGAAACATCTAGGCCATGCCAATGACTTTCTCGGTATAAAGATAGACTATATAAACCAATCTTATTTTCTTTCACAAAAGAAGTATGTGTTGTCTCTGCTTCAGCTAGCTCAACTATCAGATTGCAACCCTCTTGCAAATCCAACTTGCACGAAGTTACCATCGGCATTCCCGGAAGATAAGGTCCTGTCTAATCATCAACTATACAGATGCCTCACGAGTTCACTGTAATATCTCACATTGACTCGTCTCGACATAGCGTACAACGTCAATCAACTTTCTCAACATATGCATCATCCTCTCCCTCAACACAGCTATTTACTAAAACGACTACTACGCTATATCAAAGGTACGTTAGATTATGGCATACCTATCACCAAATCTAACTTAGTGCTTCAATCTTTTTTATATGCCGATTGGGCAGGCAACCCTATCTCCAGGAGATCTACTACCGGTTGTTGTTCGTTCTTAGGAGATTCCATCATATTTTGGACAGTTAAAAAGCAACACATGGTTGCAAGTTCCTCCACAGAATCAGAATACAGAGCATTGACGACCTTGACCTTCGACATTATCTGGCTACGTCGTCTTTTCAAAGATTTTGGCATATCTCAAGAACAACCAACCGACATGTACTGTGACAACATGTCAGCAATCGCATTAGCCAACAATCCCATGTTTCATGTGCGAACTAAACATATTGAGATTGATTAGAAATTTATCAGAGATCATATACAAAACGATAACATCCGTCTTCTTCTGATCAATACAATTGATCAAAAAGAGGATATACTTACCATTTCTCTATCCACACCAAGATTTACTACTCTCAGAAACAAACTAACAGCTGCCTTGCACACATCAGTTTGCATGGGAGTATTAGCGCATAACAACAAAACATCCTGTAAACAAGCTACTCTTGCTGACGTGGCTTAAATTCATTGGTTACTTGTAGTTTACTTGTCTATAAATATAGGTCTTGTAATGTCTTGTAGATGAATATAGAGAATATTATTTCTCTTCCGTTCTCTGTTCTGTTTGGCTGTTCTTACCTTTCTCCAATAACAATTAAAGACAAGCAGAGAAATAAATTGTTTATTCAATTAAATAAAATTGAATAACACGCAACAATGAATAACAATCTATGCATGTAAGTATGTCAAACATTCCAAATTCATTAAGGACAGACACATTGCTTTAGGAAACTACAATTATATAAATATTGCAAACATCCAAAATAATCAAGGGAATAATTTTACATTTAAAAGGCCATCAGGCATATCACAGTCAAGGTTGGTGAATGATCTAGTAACAAATTTTCATCAGTTGTATATTTTATTTTCATTCCTATTTACTTTTCTTGGGAAATAAAATATGCAGTTGAAGACGTGAAGCATTAGCTAACATAAACCTTATAAATATTCAATTTAATTCAACTCTAATAATAGAAAATGAGAGGTGGAACCCTAAACCCAAAATCTATGAGAAACGTTAGTACCGGAAGCATTTCGATTAGATCTTGAAACAAGCCGCACTCAGCTTCAGAATGCAGCAAATCGAGCGCGTCATCTAATTTGTGTGGAAATAAAGCGCCTCCGCCGGCCTCATAAATCCAAATTTGTTGTCAATCTGTAGCAAACGCCTTCATGGCTGAGCGGAAGAAACAGACACCCATCCGGCATCGTCAGCGAGTCGCGGAGTAAATTGCTACCGAGGAAAGCGTGATCGGCGGCGATAGCAAGCGAGGAGAAGGTGGATAAAGGAGAGGGCGATACGGGTAGAAATGGGAAGGAAGTGAAAAGGTGCCGGCTGGGGGGAGAGGAAGTTGTTGGCCTTGGGTCCTAGAAGTGCGAGTGCGGCCTGATCGAGGTGGAGCATTGCGGGTAGAGGCGAGCGGCGACCGGCGCGCGGCAGGTGGCGATTGGTCGACGACGAGCAGAGATTTGAGCTTAGGCTAGGCTTCGAACTTGAATAAAGTGTAGATTGTTGGGTCCAGCTTGAGCGGTTTTGTGCTTTGTTAATTTGTACGACAAACGCGAGTAATCAATTGAAGAAAAAAAAACCTATGGAAATTCACTTAGCGAAAATTTTAGTCAATTTAACAAAGTTTCTTAAAATAATCAGTGATTAAGGAATGAAATGTATAAAAGTCGTATTTAAAAAAATTATTATATTTGTTGCGTCTAGGAGTATTCGCGGCGGTAGAGAAATATCATATTTATCGTCTTAGCGTTGTACGAAAATCCGGCACGCAATCAGATAAGAGAGAGGATCTAGCATTTATAAGACACCAAGATTTTTACATGGAAAACCCCTGAAAAGGGGGAAAAATCACGGGGCCTAGCCCAGTTTGAATGAATCCACTAGTATTGCAGTCGATTACAAATGAGGCCCTTCCTTGGTGGAAGGTCTTAGCTTGATGTACATCTTATGGAGTACATTACATGATGTTAATACAAAGAGTCATTGTTGACATGTTCGTTTGGTCGGAAGGACCGTAGTCGGAGGGCGACGGAGGTCGGAAGACTTGTAGTCGGTGGGCGACGTATGTCAGGAGGACCGTAGTCGGTTGGCGACGGAGGTCGGAAAGACTGTAGTCGGCGAGCAACGTAAGTAAGGATGACCGTAGTTGGCGGGCGACAGAGGTCGAAAAGACTGTAGTCGGCGGACGACATAAGTTAGGAGGACCATAGCTAGCTGGTGACGGAGGTCGGAGGAACTGTATTCGGCGAGCGACCTAAGTTAGGAGGACCGTAGTCGGCGGGTGACGGAGGTCGGAAAGACTGTAGTCTGACGACTGTTGACCTCTATTTTCGCTCGAGCACTTTCAATCAACATGATTTGACCTCGTTGAGCCCAATTCGAACTCGAGTCGATCCGAATTAAGTCAAATTAGATTCGATCATATTCAATCAAGTCCAAATAATTTGATTTGACTGCGACGAGTTCAATTTGACCCGAATCATCTTTGATTTGATTTAATCAATTTGATCAAGCCTAATCCCCTTTTAAATCAAACCAATTTGGGTAAAATCCATATCTAAACTTAACTCAAATCGAACCCAAATCAATCCGACTCGAGTCAAGTTAGATTGGATTTGAACTCTTGTTTAACTCAAGCCAGCTCAATTTTAATCTCAATTTAAATCCAAATAGCTTTCTAAGCAATTTGAATCTTAACCCAAATCAAGAAACATGGTTCGACGGTTCTGATTTCCCCAAAATTCGAAGTCGACCGTTACCGCAGTTTTCAGTCGCGTGAGCCCTTAACGAGAGGTGGATCCGAACGACTTTAGGCAAGAACAGAATGTCGCAGGGCCGTTTTGGTGTTTCGAGCGATGCAGAGCATCGAAAGATGTTTAGAAGGCTTAGAGGAAGCCTTCGGCTCCCTCATGCTCACGAAGCCCTTCTCTCTCTCTCTCTCTCTGGTTCGGAAGCAGCCTCAGGCGAATCCCGACCCCCCTCGGAATCATCTCTCTCGCGTGGAGACCGAACCCGACACTCCCATCTCTCACACGGTCGGCCTCCCCTCTCCCGATATCTCCTTCTGTTCGCAAGAGGAGCCAGGCCGAGCTCCTGCTCCCGTGGTTCCTTCCTCTGTCTGAGTCCAGAAGACGGGCACTCTCTCCCTATGGTTTTCTCACACCCGACCTCCCTCTCTGGCGCCCAGTTATCCCTCTCCATTTCTCCTCTGTTCGGACCAAGCTAGGAAGCCCGACGCCGACCTCCCTGCCTCCTTTGTTCGCGGACGCCGACCGAAGCCAAGGAGAAGCCGCGGGTCGCCTCTTCCTTTTAAGGCCAAAGCCCGTCCGACCCTAGCCAAGGTTGAACCCCTTCGGCGAACCCATCCCGACGCTAGCCCTAACCGACCCGGCGTCTCCAGTCAAGGCCGAACGCCTCGTCGCCAGCTCTAGCCACCCGATCTCTCTGCTCCCGTCGCTCCTTGCACGCCAGAACCGGATTCGGCTCTTGACCCAGCTGCCGTCTCTCTCTCCTTCTCTTTGCAAGGTGAGTATTTCTTCTTCCTCCTTCTATTTTTTTTTTTTTCTTCTTCCCTTGCCCTCTTTCTTCTTCTTATCCAGCTAATATCTCTTCATCAAAATGAAGTTAAAATGGTTTGATTTCTGTTGGAGCAAGCTTGACAAAGCATTCCCTGTCATGTCTTGTGGTTTATTCGTGTGTATATCAAATGATGCTCAAAGTGCTTTTGAAAGATGGGAGTGGTTGTTGCTAACCGTGATTAGTTTTATATGGTATGAATGAGATGATGTGTTGGCTTACATTATTCGAAAAGTAAACGATTGTTGTGTTGAATCTGAGCTTTAGGCATTTATATGGTTCAGAAATTTTAAGTGTAAATGGTGGCAAGGCTTGAGAAGCCATGTTCTTTGTCTACTAAACTTTGCATATGAAATGTTCGTTCAAATGCTTCCAAAAGAAAGTTGTAAGCATTAAGGCTTTCTGTGGTGAGTTTGTTCAAGTAGAAGCTTTGTCTTTTTTTTTTTTAGAGACTCAAAGAGTAGAATCTCAAGTAAGAATGAGTTTGGTTGCTTGATGAGATATGGTTCTCTTTCATAAACGTTCCTTATCTAAACTCAATGCCTTTGTGACGGTCACATTAATTTTGGAAAGAATCGCATGCAAATGAATATTTTGATTCATGATTATTCGGAAGGCGAGCTTATTTGTTTATTGTGTATGTAGAACCGGTACTTTGTCATTACTCATTTTATTTGATAAATTATTTAAAATCCTATGTTTAGGTTGTTAGAGATCATGAGAAAGCTATGTTATTTGTTGTCAACATATGCACCTAAAGTGTTTATGGTTTTTCTTACTAAGGAAAATACATGTGTAAGCTTGCTTGAAAAAGAGTTCGCCCAATACATAAGACTCATGCTTATTTGTGAATCGCATCATGTGGTACATCATTTAGAGAGATTTTCCATGTATAAATTGTTAAAGGCCATGGGAGATTATGTTGTTCTTGGCCAAAATATGCATGCTAGAGCTTGTTAAAATGGGAAGGGCTTATACATGAGTTGGCATTTCTATGTTGAGCGCAAACATCTCTTTTCATACACTAAAGTTTTGTGCCTTGACACTACATATGAGGGAGGGAAATTTATGATTACATCTTGATAGACCCTTTAAAAAAAATGAAAGAATGATGAACTTTCTTGCATGTATTGTTCAACCTTGATGTGCTTGTGTTTGCTACAAGATCATAAGTAGCTTTGAAGAGATATCGGTTAATAGATTTGATTATACTTTGTTTACTTTCTACATTTGTATTGAGATGTTAAGAAATGGCATGATGTTCCTTTAGTGATTTACTTGTGATATTACTGAATGGTTCCAGGTAGCCATTTGCTTACTAATGTTGTTGCTACCATATGGGGAAATGATGCTTTTATATTAAGAAGCCAATCACTATGCATAGCTTTGTTCTTGCCTTGATCTTAATAAAGAGTTGTTTGAGCTTTTGATTCATAAATATGGACTTTCTATTTAAAAGAGCTTTGTATGAAAAATTTTCTTCACCTTGAGAAGGTTTTCTTTTGGAATGAACTTCTTACTTAAATAATGGCTTTGTAAATGTGTGAGTTTAAATTTGAAAAAGAGCTTTTCATATATTTGTTGGCATATGGCATGGGAGTTTCATTTTATGTTAGAAAGTTTCAAGGATGATCTCATGTTGAAAAATGCTTTGAGGTGGAAAGTTTTGAAAGTTTTATGACGTGTCTTTGGAATAAAAAAATTTTAAAAGTTGTTTTATGTTGAGGATAATTATGAGTTGTTTCATGTTGGAAAACCCTCTTTTCTTATTTGTATTTAGTCCAAATTGAATTGGAATGAGATAATGAGCTTCCTTTGTGCTTTCTTGAATTTGCTTGAGCTTTATGTGAAAAGCACGTTAACAATTACGTTGAACATCTTTGAAATTTTGGAGGGCAAGTTGGCATCAAGTCCTACCTCTCGTGATTGTATTTTTGGTAAGAATGTGGAATTCCATGCGTATATTTAAATGAGTTATTTTGTTGTTCGGTATGAAGAAGCTTTGTTGGAAGCATTGTTGGATGTAAACTTTTGACAAGCAAAATATGTTAGGGATTTTAGCACAAAAGCAAGTTTATAGCTTTGAGTTAAAGATTTCTTGAATATTTGGCGGCATACAATGTGGAGGTTGGAAGTTTGTTGGAAAGGTTTACATGTTTGTGTCATCCAACCCATAGCTTGCCTTGAGAAATGATTTCCTTCGTTGCTCTCTTGGAAACTTGAAATGGCCAAGATTTGTTTTGCTTCATTTAATATTGAATTTCCTTACTGGGTTGATTTTCTTTCAAGGGAAAATGGCATTGCTCTTTGTGTTCGTTCATTTGAAGTAAGACTAAGTAAATCTCACTCATGCTTACTTTTTCCTTTCAAATCTTGTTGATGATATTTGTGAACAAGCATTGTTTCCTTATAAATATTTGAGTACAAAATCTGAGAATCTTCTTTAAGGGCAAGAATGAGGGTTTTGAATGACATTGCTGAAATTTCCTTGTGATATGCTACGTAGCGCTGGAATTTACCTGTATATTGTTATAAAATGCTGAAATATTTCATCATTAGGTTGCATATGCTTTTCTACTTGGGTTAAGTGCAGATTTTGATGTATTGTTTATATTCCAAACTGTTTTGGGAAAGAGTCATATGCAGATTTTTGCTGTTTTGAGTTTCCAAATCATTTTGGGAGCGAGGTAAGTGCAGATTTTTGCTGTTTTTAGCTTCCGATTTGTCGTAGGGATGACATACGTGCAGTTTTTTTTTACTGCTTTTGGATTTCTAATTATTTTGGAAACATGTTAAGTGCAGTTTTTACTGTTTCTAATATGCAAATTGCTTTAGGAGCAAGTTTTATGCGGATTTCTCGCTGTTTTGTGCTTCAAGCTTTGTCAAAATGAGATTTTAGTAGATTTAGGTTCTTTATATGGTCTATGTTCTTTTTTAAGTGAATGATTGGAGCGTTTCTTTCATGAAGTTTTAAAGTGGGGGTTGTTAGAAGATATTGCAAGTCGTTTTATATTTGATTTCATATTAGAAAGCTTTGCTAATTATTTTTGCATCTAGAGGCTTCATGCGAATTGTTTTATATCGAGATTTTTGTTGTTTTGTTTTGTGAAGATTTCTTAATGGAAGGCTTTATAATGCCTATTCATTGAGGAATTTTCTCAAATTACCCCACTCCAAGTAAGAAAGAGGCACTTGATTGTTTTATGTTGGGGAGAGTTTTTGTGGTCGATTTGTGCTAGATTTTCGTATGTCGTTTCATTTGAAAATTTTCACGAGTTGTTTTAGGATTCATAACTTTATGGTTAGCTTTGTGTGGTAGGCCCATTGATATCTTTTTAGAGCGAGGTGGTATTTCGTTGGGGAAGTTGTCTTCCTTCTTGCTTGCACTTGTTTTCTAGATAATTTTGGATTAGTAGGTAGTGAGAGCATGTTGTTTTGGGTTTTGAGTGAGAGGTCTATTTTGGGGGATTTATTTTCCTTTATCGATTGGAGCTTTATTTAGAGGGTAGTTGAGTTGTTTCGGTTGAGTCTTACTCAAGTGCCTTATTTGGATTGTGGGAATAATAAAGGGCATTGTTGCTATTCTAGGATACACTTGACTTCTACGAAGTGTGTCCAAAACAACAATGCCTACATCCCTTTTATTTGTAATTTTCATTCTTTTTCATTCTACTGCTTTGCTATTGATTCTCTGAGCCTAGTGACACATGTACGAGAGTCCTAAGGATTAGGAAACAACACTTTTAGCCCTACAACTTTAGTGACATCTAAGGACAAAAATTAAGGACTGAGTCTTAGATAATATAGACTTAGGATGCATGCTCCCTATAGGATAGAGACATCAAAACAAAATTTAGTGACACGCTTTCCTAGATTTTAGTTTTCCTTAATCTACTAATAATCAACCAACTAATTCCAATCTAATTCTTAAAAATCTATTAAAACACTTAACTCTTAATTAAGTTTTAATTAACATTCATAACCATTTAACTTTAAGTCTAAAATGCAAACCTAAATCAATCCTAACTAACTTAATAATTGATTCATAACCAATTTAAAATTTAAAAGATGTAGACTATCTTAGGAGACTAAGATACAAACTAAACTCATTAAAAAAAAAAACTCTTAAAGGTCAAACATAGAGTAATCCTTTAAAATCAATTAACAAATCCCTTAATACATAACAACCATTCCAAAGATGAAGTTTATTGGATGGACTACTCCGGGCTGCGGGGCTAAGTGTCCTAAGGAGGCCTGGTTCCTCGAGCCTGGTGGCACAACGCCACGAATGGATTCAGTGGAATGACAGAACTGTAAAATTAATTTCATAATTGGTTTAAGTCGAATCGTAAGTGATAATAAATTGCCTAATCTATATTTCTTTTCTAATTTACAACCAACTTAATAATTCAACAAAAATTGGTTGCCACTGGGTAACCCAGGCCTACGAGGCTATTAAGTTAGCCCCAAGGAGGGTGAAATAAACCTCACGGCCTCGGTGTGAAACAAAGGTGGTAATCAATCAAACACTAAAAATAAAATTCTAAAATCAATCCTAAAATATTAATATTTGAACTTCAATCAAAATCTCTCCTTTGCCCTTTTCAACAAACAAATAAAAATACATACAACTCTAACTAAATTATCCTACATAGGATCTATCAAAAACTGCACAGCCTACACACACCTTAGACTGATTTGATTAGGACACTACTTCTAGTCCTAGGTTAGGCTTACATTTTCTTTTGCTATTCAGTATTTACTACCTATATGTGTTCTATAAATGCAATTCTTACATTTTCTGCCAGTTATATTTTCTTACTTGCATTTCTTTTCTGAACGGCATCTACGCTTATATATATGTTTTCTTTTGTCTTACTTTGCGAGGTACATCCGGTGTTGCATCGTCAATGATCAAGCGGCGTCAATTGCTTATAAGCTTTTAAGTGGCAGCGCCACAGCAGGTACATTGTGTCTTGCACGATCAGGGATCAATGAACCATTTACTTGCTTGGAGCTATTAAGTGGCTGCGCCACGGTCAGGTATGACTTCTGCAACTTAAACTCTTAATTACATATCGGAACTGCTACACTCCACACACATATTGTTGATAGGTATTCTAGTATGTTTAGGTAGTCAGCCATAGGTTAGTGCACTGACGAAGCTTTGGCCCTATAGGTCAAAGCTTTTCCCCCTTCTGTGAGCCATAGAGACCATTAGGGTCATTTAGGCCTGTAGAGTAGGCCACCTATTATGCCGGTTGGCATTGTTGTTTTCCCACACGAAGTGGGCATCGTTGGTTTTCTGCTAGGATTCTGGCCCTTTCCGGTTTTGGGTACGATACCCCCCTCCCCTTTTCTTTTTTTTTTCTGTGAGCCTTAGAGACCATTAGGGTCATTTAGGCCTGTCGAGTAGGCCACCTATTCATGCCATTGGGCATCGCTGTTTTCCCACACGAAGTGGGCATGATGATTGATGATTTTCTGTGCGGGTATCTTGCCTGAAGGATACCCTTAGGGTGTGTTTATTTATTTTTTCTGTACTCTGGATGTCATGCATACACCTGTTCTTACACACTTTTCTCCACAACGCACTTTACATACATACATTGCATTAGTGGACCTAAGGATCTTTCTTACTCATGCATTTGTTTCATGCATCATACGACGCTAGATATACTCCTCTGCATATTACAGAGTTTCAAATCCTTGCTTCTTTAGGATAGAGCCCTCCCATCTTGCATACATATTGGACGGTTGGTTGTGCCTAGGATTTTAGCTGGCTTCCTTTTTCAGGCAAGGGATAAGTCCAGATTGCATTAGCTAGGTCGTAGATGCTAGTGTCGTGTGTACGACACTACATCTTTTATAGACTTAGGGTCTAAAGGTGAGTAGTACGGGTGTACCATTACACACCTTATTGGTGGGTAAGTCTTCCTTTCTTTCGGAGGCTATAAATCCTGCCCATCCGCGTCACACAGATGACGCCACCTCCCTCTTTCTCTCGTGCATGTCTGAGTGCGTTGTCCCTCTTTCTTTTCTCTAGTTTTCATTTCTTCGAGCCGACCGGATGGTGACTGAACCTTGTATGACTGATCGAGCCAAGTTGGGACATTCCCCTTTGATTAGGAAAAACCTAAAAATCCCTTGCACTAAACCCACTTTAGAGGAGATAACCTAACATCCCTAATCGAGAGTTTTCTTAGATCAAGGTCTAAGATGTAATTAACTACGGGGGCTTGCGCCCGTAGGAAACCGATCCCCACAATCAAATAAACCCTATTCAGTGCTGATGTATCGGATAGGGGAAATCTCGTGAATTTAGGGTTATAGATATTATTATCCATCAAGGTGCGTAGGTGAATACCCGCTATCCTCCATGGCTAATCGTATCTATAACCCCATCTGCTCTTCCATCGGCCTGCTTGTGTCGATTGTAAAGGTCTACGACCATTTTGTCCTACGGGATAGTGTGATCGTACCCTTTGCATTCGAACCACACGAGCGGAATCCTTTCGGAGACCCACAGATTTCTGGCGACCACGGTGGGACAGGTTTCTCTCTCCATCTTTGGATGTTATATTATCTTTTCTTGTGTGCACTCCGGGTTTAGTGCTCCTTAGATTAGGTTCGTCCTTCTCTTAGATAGGGTTCTTTTCTTAGTTAGGTTCCCTTCTTGGTTAGGGTTTCCCCTAACTTTGGTCCCTTTCTTTCCGGCCTTTTAGGCTATTTCGTGCCTTATCAAATTCTCTTCTTCCCGTCGGGTTTTTATGTTCGTTCGGCTTTCTCACCCTGAGACCGCCGAGCAGACCCCGACACCTTCTTACCTTTCGTAGGTACTTGATACCTAAGGGTGGATTAGTTGTTGATAGTAGTTCAGATGAGGAAGGAGACTTTCGACGTCATACTACTAGCAAGCAACCTATTCCCCATTAGATATGTGGAATTAGAGTCTAGGATTTCCATAAAAAATCTTATGACACTTCTTCCACTAGTGCTAGTTGTTCGCTATAGACTAGCAAACCTTCCTACCTCCTATAAATATCTATCTATATTCGTATTCCTTGAAGGGAGCCTTCTTACTTTTCGGCAGTCTGTGTGGCCACGACGATTTGTCCTCTACCACACGATGTTCGCTTTGAAGAGTATAAGGCTATCCTCAAAAGGAGTATGCCAGTATGTTGTAGGGATACTTGTCCATATATTTTGTGCATGCCAATCATGTTAGTGCTAGCACATAAAGCCCTTGATTTGTCCATCCTTTGTGAAAGGTTGTTCTACCCAGTTTCGCTTGTCACCCCAAGCGTGGTCTGGAATACCAAAACCAATAATTTAAACTCTCTTTTAAGAGGTCATACTGGGTCCATACCCACCTAAGTTAATCAGATGTGGCTATGTTGATCCAATGTTCCTAATTCAAATCTACTTTCTATAGGTGATACTGGGTCCATGCCCATCTGTGTTTGTCAGGTGTGGTGATGTTGATCCAATGTCCCTAATCCAAACTAATTTTCTAGATGTGATACTGGGTCCATACTCACCTAGGCTAATTAGGTGTGGTGTAGTAGATCCAATATCCCTAATCCCAGCCCACTTTCTATAGGTGATACTGGGTCCATGCCCACCTGTGTTAGTCAGGTGTGGCGATGTTGATCCAATGCCCCTATGTAAGTTTTATTCTCCTATCGTTCGTGATACGATAGTTGTTCTTCCACTGCCACTGGTACATATCCCTCTGTATAGATATAACTCCAAAGGATCTCTTCTACTTTTCGGCAGTCCGTGGCCACGACGATTTGTCCTCTACCACGTGATGTTTGCCTTACAAAGTATGAGATTATCCTTAGTAGTTATATGTAAATACGCTGTAGGAATGTTTTGTACTTGCACTCATGCTCACCAATCGCTCTGGTGTTGTGGCATGAAATCTCCTTTTCAGTCCCCTTTGAGGGTTGACTTTCCCCAATTTCACTTGTCATTTTCAAGTGTGGTCTGGGATATCAAAACCATTAACTCAAACCTATGTGGAATGTGATACTGGGTCCATCCTTGATCTATATTAGTCAAATGTAGTGATGTTGATCCATTGTCATTATATGAATTTCTCTACAAATTTTATTGTGATATTTGTGCTCCCCATTCATATCAGTTGAATGCGGCCTGGGTTACCAAAGCCAATGTTTAGCTCCTTTACAGATTCTGTATATGATTTTTTTTCTCTCCCCAGTTTCATTCATGAGTTGAATATGGCCTGGGTTATCAAGGCCAATGTCTTGTTCCTTCACGGATCTTGTGAATAATATTTCTCTCCCCAGTTTCATTCATGAGTTGAATATGGCCTGGGTTATCAAAGCCAACAATTTTTCCATCTCTTTATATTCCAGTATACTTAATCTATAATTGTGAATATAATTTGAAAATAAAAAAAATGATGCTAAAAGAGAGGAAAGTTCTTAGTTGAGTAGAATCGGTTGTCCTTGTCACGAGTGGAACCCGGTTCTACACTCTAAGAGCCCAAAGTCCCTCCAAATTCTATTCGTTTTCTCTCTTTAAAGCATTTTAATGATTGCTTAGGAGATGATTGTGTCCATTTCTTCTATTATGGTCACTTATAACGGAGATATTTTTCCTCCTCCACTCGTGATGTAGTACATCTTACTCTAGATGTTAACATTACTTCTTTGTGGATTTTGATTTTCTGGTAGAAAGTCAATCCCCTACTCTCTTTAGCAATATAATTTCCCATGGAGAGCTTACTCTTAGCTACAAGGGTGGTCTTTTTGGATGTCCTAATATTGTTTCTACCTCTCACAGAGTCCCAACAGTAAGTATGGGTGTTACCACTGTGATTCCTTTAATAATCATTGATCTTTGATGTGATTGTGGTTCTTAGTGGCAAGTGTCCCTTCGCCACTTCTATTATGCCTTCTTTAGCCTGAGACTATTCTTCCCATTCGGCTGTTTGTATGCTTCTCCTTTTCTTAGAGAGATATACATTAGTCGATGATTTATTATTGTTGTATGGTTTCATTTTTCCTAAAGAAATTCTACTTGTATTTGGATTACTCATGGCCACGACGATTTGTCCTCTACCATGTGGTAACTAAAGTATAAGTTTGAGATTTCTTGGATAATGAATTACCTACCTCTTTTATTTTCTCACAGCACCACGCACATACGCGTTTGGGAGTTGTTGAGTTTCTTGTCCTCTTCTTATCGCCCCGACATACTCCCCGGGCGATAGTAGAGTGTTTCTTGTCCTCTTCTTATCGCCTTGGTAGCTGCACCAGGTGGTAGTTGAGTGTTCCTTTAGTAATCATTAATCCTTGATATGATGGCTGTTGTTCTTAGTGGCAAGTGTGTCCCCTTGCCACTTCTATTGCTATTCCTTTAATATGAAATTTTCATTCTACTCGACTGTTTGTATGTTCCTCTTTTTAGGGAGACATACATCAGTCAGTTGTTTCATGTTGTACATGATTTCAGTTTACCTAAGAAAATTCTTCTTATATTTGAATTACTCATGGCCACGACGATTTGTCCTCTACCATGTGGTAATTAAAATATAAGTTTGAGCTTTCTTAGATGATGAATCACTTACTTCTTTATCTTTCTCACAGCACTACGCACATGAGCGTTGGGTGGTTGTTGAGCCCTTTCCTCTTTTTATCGTCGCGGCATATGCGCCCGGCGATATTAGAGTGTGGTTCTTTCCTCTTCTTATCGTCGCGGCATATGCGCCCGGCGGCATTAGAGTGTAGAGTTCCCTTTTCTGGTTGAGAGAGCCCGACAGAGTCCCTGGGAGGCATTCCTCACCACCCTTGCCTCTTTTGATCGTCGCGGCATATGCGCCCGGCGGTATTAGAGTGCTGTTCTTTTCCTCTTTTTATCGTCGCGGCATATGCGCCCGGCGATATTAGAGTGTTCTTTTCCTCTTTTTATCGTCGCGGCATATGCGCCCGGCGATATTAGAGTGTTCTTTTCCTCTTTTTATCGTCGCGGCATATGCGCCCGGCGATATTAGAGTGTTCTTTTCCTCTTTTTATCGTCGCGGCATATGCGCCCGGCGATATTAGAGTGTTCTTTCCTCTTCTGATCGCCGCGGCATATGCGCCCGACGATAGTAGAGTGTTCTTTCCTCTTTTTGTCGCCGCGGCATATGCGCCCGACGATATTAGAGTGTGGTTCTTTCCTCTTCTTATCGTCGCGGCATATGCGCCCGGCGGCATTAGAGTGTAGAGTTCCCTTTTCTGGTTGAGAGAGCCCGACAGAGTCCCTGGAAGGCATTCCTCACCACCCCTTCCTCTTCTGATCGTCGCGGCATATGCGCCCGGCGGTATTAGAGTGTTGTGCTTTTCCTCTTCTGATCGTCGCGGCATATGCGCCCGGCGGTATTAGAGTGTTGTTCTCTTCCTCTTCTGATCGTCGCGGCATATGCGCCCGGCGGTATTAGAGTGTTCTTTTCCTCTTCTCATCGCCGCGGCATATACGCCCGGTGATAGTTGAGTGTTCCTTTGATAATCATGATCTTTGATATGGTTGTTATTTTTAGTGGCAAGTGTATTCTCTCGCCACTCCCATTGATCTTTCCTTAATATGAGATTATCCTTTCTACTCAACTGTTTGTATGTTCCTCTTTTTAGAGAGATATACATCAGTCGATTGCTTCATGTTATATGATTTCAATTTTACCCTAAGAAGTCCTACTTATGTTTTGATTACTCATGGCCACGACGATTTGTCCTCTACCATGTGGTAACTAAAATATGAATTAGGGATTTCTTAGATGATTACTCACTTCTCTTTCCCTCGCAGCACTACGCACATGTGCGTTGGGTGGTTGTAGAGGTGACTTTCACTCTTTGTTTCGCCGTTTCGAATAAGGTCAGGCAGACATTGAGTCATCCTCATTCACTGTTGCGATCTGGTCAGGTGAATGTTGGATTTTGTCTTTTGTTCTGCTGTTACGATCTGGTCAGGCAGACATTAGACCTTTTGGGAAGCTCTTTATTCGCTGTTGCGAATATGGTCAGGCGGATATTGAGCTATTCTCATTCGCCGTTGCGAATATGGTCAGGCGAATGCTGAACTCCCTTTCTCTTTCACCCTTTTGTCTCGCTGTTGCGATCAGGTCAGGCAGACATTGAGTCATCCTCATTCACTGTTGCGATCTGGTCAGGTGAATGTTGGATTTTGTCTTTTGTTCCACTGTTGCGATTTTGGTCAGGTGGACATTAGACCTTTTGGGAAGCTCTTTATTCGTTGTTGCGAATATGGTCAGATGAATATTGAGCTGTTCTCATTCGCTGTTGCGATCTGGTCAGGCGAATGTTGACTCCCCTTTCTGGTTGGGTGCCCGACAGAGTCCCTGGGAGGCATACTTCACCACCTATTCATTCCCCCTATTTTATTTCCTGTTTGGGGGTTGTTGAGTTTTCTTCTGATTCTTTGTTTCGCCGTTTCGAATAAGATCAGGCAGACATTGAGTCATCCTCATTCACTGTTGCGATCTGGTCAGATGAATGTTGGATTTTGTCTTTTGTTCCACTGTTGCGATTTTGGTCAGGTGGACATTAGACCTTTTGGGAAGCTCTTTATTCGCTGTTGCGAATATGGTCAGGTGGATATTGAGCTGTTCTCATTCGCTGTTGCGAATATGGTCAGGCGAATGTAGAACTCCCTCACTTTCTTTACTCCTTGTTTTTGCTGTTTCGAATATGGTCAAGCAAACCTGGATTTGTCCCCATTCGCTGTTGCGAATATGGTCAGGTGGATGTGGGACCCCCTTTCTTTTCTCTATTCTGCTGTTGCGATGTGGTCAGGCAGATAGATGGTTTCATTACTTCTGATTACTATTGTTTTCCTGTGATTATTGCTTGGCCAGTTGATACGATTTTCAGATGATTGTGGAATTTTCTTCTCTTCATGTCATCTTAGATGTATATTCCAGATGATAGTTGAATTTCCTTTGGACTCTTTATGAGGTTGTTTAGATTCTACTCATGTGAGCATGAGATTTCCTTCTCCTATTCTGCCACTTTAGTTGGGCAGATAGTTGAGCTGCTTTCTTTGATACTCTCACTTCTTTTTTTTGATCTCGTTCTGTTATTTGACCCTAGAGTTGAATCTTCCTAGAGTTGGGGAGGTCAACGCCAACATACACGGTTCACCTATTGTTCTCCGCATATGTTGGGGGTCCGTTTGTTGACCTCTATTTTCGCTCGAGCACTTTCAATCAACATGATTTGACCTCGTTGAGCCCAATTCGAACTCGAGTCGATCCGAATTAAGTCAAATTAGATTCGATCATATTCAATCAAGTCCAAATAATTTGATTTGACTGCGACGAGTTCAATTTGACCCGAATCATCTTTGATTTGATTTAATCAATTTGATCAAGCCTAATCCCCTTTTAAATCAAACCAATTTGGGTAAAATCCATATCTAAACTTAACTCAAATCGAACCCAAATCAATCCGACTCGAGTCAAGTTAGATTGGATTTGAACTCTTGTTTAACTCAAGCCAGCTCAATTTTAATCTCAATTTAAATCCAAATAGCTTTCTAAGCAATTTGAATCTTAACCCAAATCAAGAAACATGGTTCGACGGTTCTGATTTCCCCAAAATTCGAAGTCGACCGTTACCGCAGTTTTCAGTCGCGTGAGCCCTTAACGAGAGGTGGATCCGAACGACTTTAGGCAAGAACAGAATGTCGCAGGGCCGTTTTGGTGTTTCGAGCGATGCAGAGCATCGAAAGATGTTTAGAAGGCTTAGAGGAAGCCTTCGGCTCCCTCATGCTCACGAAGCCCTTCTCTCTCTCTCTCTCTCTGGTTCGGAAGCAGCCTCAGGCGAATCCCGACCCCCCTCGGAATCATCTCTCTCGCGTGGAGACCGAACCCGACACTCCCATCTCTCACACGGTCGGCCTCCCCTCTCCCGATATCTCCTTCTGTTCGCAAGAGGAGCCAGGCCGAGCTCCTGCTCCCGTGGTTCCTTCCTCTGTCTGAGTCCAGAAGACGGGCACTCTCTCCCTATGGTTTTCTCACACCCGACCTCCCTCTCTGGCGCCCAGTTATCCCTCTCCATTTCTCCTCTGTTCGGACCAAGCTAGGAAGCCCGACGCCGACCTCCCTGCCTCCTTTGTTCGCGGACGCCGACCGAAGCCAAGGAGAAGCCGCGGGTCGCCTCTTCCTTTTAAGGCCAAAGCCCGTCCGACCCTAGCCAAGGTTGAACCCCTTCGGCGAACCCATCCCGACGCTAGCCCTAACCGACCCGGCGTCTCCAGTCAAGGCCGAACGCCTCGTCGCCAGCTCTAGCCACCCGATCTCTCTGCTCCCGTCGCTCCTTGCACGCCAGAACCGGATTCGGCTCTTGACCCAGCTGCCGTCTCTCTCTCCTTCTCTTTGCAAGGTGAGTATTTCTTCTTCCTCCTTCTATTTTTTTTTTTCTTCTTCCCTTGCCCTCTTTCTTCTTCTTATCCAGCTAATATCTCTTCATCAAAATGAAGTTAAAATGGTTTGATTTCTGTTGGAGCAAGCTTGACAAAGCATTCCCTGTCATGTCTTGTGGTTTATTCGTGTGTATATCAAATGATGCTCAAAGTGCTTTTGAAAGATGGGAGTGGTTGTTGCTAACCGTGATTAGTTTTATATGGTATGAATGAGATGATGTGTTGGCTTACATTATTCGAAAAGTAAACGATTGTTGTGTTGAATCTGAGCTTTAGGCATTTATATGGTTCAGAAATTTTAAGTGTAAATGGTGGCAAGGCTTGAGAAGCCATGTTCTTTGTCTACTAAACTTTGCATATGAAATGTTCGTTCAAATGCTTCCAAAAGAAAGTTGTAAGCATTAAGGCTTTCTGTGGTGAGTTTGTTCAAGTAGAAGCTTTGTCTTTTTTTTTTTTAGAGACTCAAAGAGTAGAATCTCAAGTAAGAATGAGTTTGGTTGCTTGATGAGATATGGTTCTCTTTCATAAACGTTCCTTATCTAAACTCAATGCCTTTGTGACGGTCACATTAATTTTGGAAAGAATCGCATGCAAATGAATATTTTGATTCATGATTATTCGGAAGGCGAGCTTATTTGTTTATTGTGTATGTAGAACCGGTACTTTGTCATTACTCATTTTATTTGATAAATTATTTAAAATCCTATGTTTAGGTTGTTAGAGATCATGAGAAAGCTATGTTATTTGTTGTCAACATATGCACCTAAAGTGTTTATGGTTTTTCTTACTAAGGAAAATACATGTGTAAGCTTGCTTGAAAAAGAGTTCGCCCAATACATAAGACTCATGCTTATTTGTGAATCGCATCATGTGGTACATCATTTAGAGAGATTTTCCATGTATAAATTGTTAAAGGCCATGGGAGATTATGTTGTTCTTGGCCAAAATATGCATGCTAGAGCTTGTTAAAATGGGAAGGGCTTATACATGAGTTGGCATTTCTATGTTGAGCGCAAACATCTCTTTTCATACACTAAAGTTTTGTGCCTTGACACTACATATGAGGGAGGGAAATTTATGATTACATCTTGATAGACCCTTTAAAAAAAATGAAAGAATGATGAACTTTCTTGCATGTATTGTTCAACCTTGATGTGCTTGTGTTTGCTACAAGATCATAAGTAGCTTTGAAGAGATATCGGTTAATAGATTTGATTATACTTTGTTTACTTTCTACATTTGTATTGAGATGTTAAGAAATGGCATGATGTTCCTTTAGTGATTTACTTGTGATATTACTGAATGGTTCCAGGTAGCCATTTGCTTACTAATGTTGTTGCTACCATATGGGGAAATGATGCTTTTATATTAAGAAGCCAATCACTATGCATAGCTTTGTTCTTGCCTTGATCTTAATAAAGAGTTGTTTGAGCTTTTGATTCATAAATATGGACTTTCTATTTAAAAGAGCTTTGTATGAAAAATTTTCTTCACCTTGAGAAGGTTTTCTTTTGGAATGAACTTCTTACTTAAATAATGGCTTTGTAAATGTGTGAGTTTAAATTTGAAAAAGAGCTTTTCATATATTTGTTGGCATATGGCATGGGAGTTTCATTTTATGTTAGAAAGTTTCAAGGATGATCTCATGTTGAAAAATGCTTTGAGGTGGAAAGTTTTGAAAGTTTTATGACGTGTCTTTGGAATAAAAAAATTTTAAAAGTTGTTTTATGTTGAGGATAATTATGAGTTGTTTCATGTTGGAAAACCCTCTTTTCTTATTTGTATTTAGTCCAAATTGAATTGGAATGAGATAATGAGCTTCCTTTGTGCTTTCTTGAATTTGCTTGAGCTTTATGTGAAAAGCACGTTAACAATTACGTTGAACATCTTTGAAATTTTGGAGGGCAAGTTGGCATCAAGTCCTACCTCTCGTGATTGTATTTTTGGTAAGAATGTGGAATTCCATGCGTATATTTAAATGAGTTATTTTGTTGTTCGGTATGAAGAAGCTTTGTTGGAAGCATTGTTGGATGTAAACTTTTGACAAGCAAAATATGTTAGGGATTTTAGCACAAAAGCAAGTTTATAGCTTTGAGTTAAAGATTTCTTGAATATTTGGCGGCATACAATGTGGAGGTTGGAAGTTTGTTGGAAAGGTTTACATGTTTGTGTCATCCAACCCATAGCTTGCCTTGAGAAATGATTTCCTTCGTTGCTCTCTTGGAAACTTGAAATGGCCAAGATTTGTTTTGCTTCATTTAATATTGAATTTCCTTACTGGGTTGATTTTCTTTCAAGGGAAAATGGCATTGCTCTTTGTGTTCGTTCATTTGAAGTAAGACTAAGTAAATCTCACTCATGCTTACTTTTTCCTTTCAAATCTTGTTGATGATATTTGTGAACAAGCATTGTTTCCTTATAAATATTTGAGTACAAAATCTGAGAATCTTCTTTAAGGGCAAGAATGAGGGTTTTGAATGACATTGCTGAAATTTCCTTGTGATATGCTACGTAGCGCTGGAATTTACCTGTATATTGTTATAAAATGCTGAAATATTTCATCATTAGGTTGCATATGCTTTTCTACTTGGGTTAAGTGCAGATTTTGATGTATTGTTTATATTCCAAACTGTTTTGGGAAAGAGTCATATGCAGATTTTTGCTGTTTTGAGTTTCCAAATCATTTTGGGAGCGAGGTAAGTGCAGATTTTTGCTGTTTTTAGCTTCCGATTTGTCGTAGGGATGACATACGTGCAGTTTTTTTTTACTGCTTTTGGATTTCTAATTATTTTGGAAACATGTTAAGTGCAGTTTTTACTGTTTCTAATATGCAAATTGCTTTAGGAGCAAGTTTTATGCGGATTTCTCGCTGTTTTGTGCTTCAAGCTTTGTCAAAATGAGATTTTAGTAGATTTAGGTTCTTTATATGGTCTATGTTCTTTTTTAAGTGAATGATTGGAGCGTTTCTTTCATGAAGTTTTAAAGTGGGGGTTGTTAGAAGATATTGCAAGTCGTTTTATATTTGATTTCATATTAGAAAGCTTTGCTAATTATTTTTGCATCTAGAGGCTTCATGCGAATTGTTTTATATCGAGATTTTTGTTGTTTTGTTTTGTGAAGATTTCTTAATGGAAGGCTTTATAATGCCTATTCATTGAGGAATTTTCTCAAATTACCCCACTCCAAGTAAGAAAGAGGCACTTGATTGTTTTATGTTGGGGAGAGTTTTTGTGGTCGATTTGTGCTAGATTTTCGTATGTCGTTTCATTTGAAAATTTTCACGAGTTGTTTTAGGATTCATAACTTTATGGTTAGCTTTGTGTGGTAGGCCCATTGATATCTTTTTAGAGCGAGGTGGTATTTCGTTGGGGAAGTTGTCTTCCTTCTTGCTTGCACTTGTTTTCTAGATAATTTTGGATTAGTAGGTAGTGAGAGCATGTTGTTTTGGGTTTTGAGTGAGAGGTCTATTTTGGGGGATTTATTTTCCTTTATCGATTGGAGCTTTATTTAGAGGGTAGTTGAGTTGTTTCGGTTGAGTCTTACTCAAGTGCCTTATTTGGATTGTGGGAATAATAAAGGGCATTGTTGCTATTCTAGGATACACTTGACTTCTACGAAGTGTGTCCAAAACAACAATGCCTACATCCCTTTTATTTGTAATTTTCATTCTTTTTCATTCTACTGCTTTGCTATTGATTCTCTGAGCCTAGTGACACATGTACGAGAGTCCTAAGGATTAGGAAACAACACTTTTAGCCCTACAACTTTAGTGACATCTAAGGACAAAAATTAAGGACTGAGTCTTAGATAATATAGACTTAGGATGCATGCTCCCTATAGGATAGAGACATCAAAACAAAATTTAGTGACACGCTTTCCTAGATTTTAGTTTTCCTTAATCTACTAATAATCAACCAACTAATTCCAATCTAATTCTTAAAAATCTATTAAAACACTTAACTCTTAATTAAGTTTTAATTAACATTCATAACCATTTAACTTTAAGTCTAAAATGCAAACCTAAATCAATCCTAACTAACTTAATAATTGATTCATAACCAATTTAAAATTTAAAAGATGTAGACTATCTTAGGAGACTAAGATACAAACTAAACTCATTAAAAAAAAAAACTCTTAAAGGTCAAACATAGAGTAATCCTTTAAAATCAATTAACAAATCCCTTAATACATAACAACCATTCCAAAGATGAAGTTTATTGGATGGACTACTCCGGGCTGCGGGGCTAAGTGTCCTAAGGAGGCCTGGTTCCTCGAGCCTGGTGGCACAACGCCACGAATGGATTCAGTGGAATGACAGAACTGTAAAATTAATTTCATAATTGGTTTAAGTCGAATCGTAAGTGATAATAAATTGCCTAATCTATATTTCTTTTCTAATTTACAACCAACTTAATAATTCAACAAAAATTGGTTGCCACTGGGTAACCCAGGCCTACGAGGCTATTAAGTTAGCCCCAAGGAGGATGAAATAAACCTCACGGCCTCGGTGTGAAACAAAGGTGGTAATCAATCAAACACTAAAAATAAAATTCTAAAATCAATCCTAAAATATTAATATTTGAACTTCAATCAAAATCTCTCCTTTGCCCTTTTCAACAAACAAATAAAAATACATACAACTCTAACTAAATTATCCTACATAGGATCTATCAAAAACTGCACAGCCTACACACACCTTAGACTGATTTGATTAGGACACTACTTCTAGTCCTAGGTTAGGCTTACATTTTCTTTTGCTATTCAGTATTTACTACCTATATGTGTTCTATAAATGCAATTCTTACATTTTCTGCCAGTTATATTTTCTTACTTGCATTTCTTTTCTGAACGGCATCTACGCTTATATATATGTTTTCTTTTGTCTTACTTTGCGAGGTACATCCGGTGTTGCATCGTCAATGATCAAGCGGCGTCAATTGCTTATAAGCTTTTAAGTGGCAGCGCCACAGCAGGTACATTGTGTCTTGCACGATCAGGGATCAATGAACCATTTACTTGCTTGGAGCTATTAAGTGGCTGCGCCACGGTCAGGTATGACTTCTGCAACTTAAACTCTTAATTACATATCGGAACTGCTACACTCCACACACATATTGTTGATAGGTATTCTAGTATGTTTAGGTAGTCAGCCATAGGTTAGTGCACTGACGAAGCTTTGGCCCTATAGGTCAAAGCTTTTCCCCCTTCTGTGAGCCATAGAGACCATTAGGGTCATTTAGGCCTGTAGAGTAGGCCACCTATTATGCCGGTTGGCATTGTTGTTTTCCCACACGAAGTGGGCATCGTTGGTTTTCTGCTAGGATTCTGGCCCTTTCCGGTTTTGGGTACGATACCCCCCTCCCCTTTTCTTTTTTTTTTCTGTGAGCCTTAGAGACCATTAGGGTCATTTAGGCCTGTCGAGTAGGCCACCTATTCATGCCATTGGGCATCGCTGTTTTCCCACACGAAGTGGGCATGATGATTGATGATTTTCTGTGCGGGTATCTTGCCTGAAGGATACCCTTAGGGTGTGTTTATTTATTTTTTCTGTACTCTGGATGTCATGCATACACCTGTTCTTACACACTTTTCTCCACAACGCACTTTACATACATACATTGCATTAGTGGACCTAAGGATCTTTCTTACTCATGCATTTGTTTCATGCATCATACGACGCTAGATATACTCCTCTGCATATTACAGAGTTTCAAATCCTTGCTTCTTTAGGATAGAGCCCTCCCATCTTGCATACATATTGGACGGTTGGTTGTGCCTAGGATTTTAGCTGGCTTCCTTTTTCAGGCAAGGGATAAGTCCAGATTGCATTAGCTAGGTCGTAGATGCTAGTGTCGTGTGTACGACACTACATCTTTTATAGACTTAGGGTCTAAAGGTGAGTAGTACGGGTGTACCATTACACACCTTATTGGTGGGTAAGTCTTCCTTTCTTTCGGAGGCTATAAATCCTGCCCATCCGCGTCACACAGATGACGCCACCTCCCTCTTTCTCTCGTGCATGTCTGAGTGCGTTGTCCCTCTTTCTTTTCTCTAGTTTTCATTTCTTCGAGCCGACCGGATGGTGACTGAACCTTGTATGACTGATCGAGCCAAGTTGGGACATTCCCCTTTGATTAGGAAAAACCTAAAAATCCCTTGCACTAAACCCACTTTAGAGGAGATAACCTAACATCCCTAATCGAGAGTTTTCTTAGATCAAGGTCTAAGATGTAATTAACTACGGGGGCTTGCGCCCGTAGGAAACCGATCCCCACAATCAAATAAACCCTATTCAGTGCTGATGTATCGGATAGGGGAAATCTCGTGAATTTAGGGTTATAGATATTATTATCCATCAAGGTGCGTAGGTGAAAACCCGCTATCCTCCATGGCTAATCGTATCTATAACCCCATCTGCTCTTCCATCGGCCTGCTTGTGTCGATTGTAAAGGTCTACGACCATTTTGTCCTACGGGATAGTGTGATCGTACCCTTTGCATTCGAACCACACGAGCGGAATCCTTTCGGAGACCCACAGATTTCTGGCGACCACGGTGGGACAGGTTTCTCTCTCCATCTTTGGATGTTATATTATCTTTTCTTGTGTGCACTCCGGGTTTAGTGCTCCTTAGATTAGGTTCGTCCTTCTCTTAGATAGGGTTCTTTTCTTAGTTAGGTTCCCTTCTTGGTTAGGGTTTCCCCTAACTTTGGTCCCTTTCTTTCCGGCCTTTTAGGCTATTTCGTGCCTTATCAAATTCTCTTCTTCCCGTCGGGTTTTTATGTTCGTTCGGCTTTCTCACCCTGAGACCGCCGAGCAGACCCCGACACCTTCTTACCTTTCGTAGGTACTTGATACCTAAGGGTGGATTAGTTGTTGATAGTAGTTCAGATGAGGAAGGAGACTTTCGACGTCATACTACTAGCAAGCAACCTATTCCCCATTAGATATGTGGAATTAGAGTCTAGGATTTCCATAAAAAATCTTATGACACTTCTTCCACTAGTGCTAGTTGTTCGCTATAGACTAGCAAACCTTCCTACCTCCTATAAATATCTATCTATATTCGTATTCCTTGAAGGGAGCCTTCTTACTTTTCGGCAGTCTGTGTGGCCACGACGATTTGTCCTCTACCACACGATGTTCGCTTTGAAGAGTATAAGGCTATCCTCAAAAGGAGTATGCCAGTATGTTGTAGGGATACTTGTCCATATATTTTGTGCATGCCAATCATGTTAGTGCTAGCACATAAAGCCCTTGATTTGTCCATCCTTTGTGAAAGGTTGTTCTACCCAGTTTCGCTTGTCACCCCAAGCGTGGTCTGGAATACCAAAACCAATAATTTAAACTCTCTTTTAAGAGGTCATACTGGGTCCATACCCACCTAAGTTAATCAGATGTGGCTATGTTGATCCAATGTTCCTAATTCAAATCTACTTTCTATAGGTGATACTGGGTCCATGCCCATCTGTGTTTGTCAGGTGTGGTGATGTTGATCCAATGTCCCTAATCCAAACTAATTTTCTAGATGTGATACTGGGTCCATACTCACCTAGGCTAATTAGGTGTGGTGTAGTAGATCCAATATCCCTAATCCCAGCCCACTTTCTATAGGTGATACTGGGTCCATGCCCACCTGTGTTAGTCAGGTGTGGCGATGTTGATCCAATGCCCCTATGTAAGTTTTATTCTCCTATCGTTCGTGATACGATAGTTGTTCTTCCACTGCCACTGGTACATATCCCTCTGTATAGATATAACTCCAAAGGATCTCTTCTACTTTTCGGCAGTCCGTGGCCACGACGATTTGTCCTCTACCACGTGATGTTTGCCTTACAAAGTATGAGATTATCCTTAGTAGTTATATGTAAATACGCTGTAGGAATGTTTTGTACTTGCACTCATGCTCACCAATCGCTCTGGTGTTGTGGCATGAAATCTCCTTTTCAGTCCCCTTTGAGGGTTGACTTTCCCCAATTTCACTTGTCATTTTCAAGTGTGGTCTGGGATATCAAAACCATTAACTCAAACCTATGTGGAATGTGATACTGGGTCCATCCTTGATCTATATTAGTCAAATGTAGTGATGTTGATCCATTGTCATTATATGAATTTCTCTACAAATTTTATTGTGATATTTGTGCTCCCCATTCATATCAGTTGAATGCGGCCTGGGTTACCAAAGCCAATGTTTAGCTCCTTTACAGATTCTGTATATGATTTTTTTTCTCTCCCCAGTTTCATTCATGAGTTGAATATGGCCTGGGTTATCAAGGCCAATGTCTTGTTCCTTCACGGATCTTGTGAATAATATTTCTCTCCCCAGTTTCATTCATGAGTTGAATATGGCCTGGGTTATCAAAGCCAACAATTTTTCCATCTCTTTATATTCCAGTATACTTAATCTATAATTGTGAATATAATTTGAAAATAAAAAAAATGATGCTAAAAGAGAGGAAAGTTCTTAGTTGAGTAGAATCGGTTGTCCTTGTCACGAGTGGAACCCGGTTCTACACTCTAAGAGCCCAAAGTCCCTCCAAATTCTATTCGTTTTCTCTCTTTAAAGCATTTTAATGATTGCTTAGGAGATGATTGTGTCCATTTCTTCTATTATGGTCACTTATAACGGAGATATTTTTCCTCCTCCACTCGTGATGTAGTACATCTTACTCTAGATGTTAACATTACTTCTTTGTGGATTTTGATTTTCTGGTAGAAAGTCAATCCCCTACTCTCTTTAGCAATATAATTTCCCATGGAGAGCTTACTCTTAGCTACAAGGGTGGTCTTTTTGGATGTCCTAATATTGTTTCTACCTCTCACAGAGTCCCAACAGTAAGTATGGGTGTTACCACTGTGATTCCTTTAATAATCATTGATCTTTGATGTGATTGTGGTTCTTAGTGGCAAGTGTCCCTTCGCCACTTCTATTATGCCTTCTTTAGCCTGAGACTATTCTTCCCATTCGGCTGTTTGTATGCTTCTCCTTTTCTTAGAGAGATATACATTAGTCGATGATTTATTATTGTTGTATGGTTTCATTTTTCCTAAAGAAATTCTACTTGTATTTGGATTACTCATGGCCACGACGATTTGTCCTCTACCATGTGGTAACTAAAGTATAAGTTTGAGATTTCTTGGATAATGAATTACCTACCTCTTTTATTTTCTCACAGCACCACGCACATACGCGTTTGGGAGTTGTTGAGTTTCTTGTCCTCTTCTTATCGCCCCGACATACTCCCCGGGCGATAGTAGAGTGTTTCTTGTCCTCTTCTTATCGCCTTGGTAGCTGCACCAGGTGGTAGTTGAGTGTTCCTTTAGTAATCATTAATCCTTGATATGATGGCTGTTGTTCTTAGTGGCAAGTGTGTCCCCTTGCCACTTCTATTGCTATTCCTTTAATATGAAATTTTCATTCTACTCGACTGTTTGTATGTTCCTCTTTTTAGGGAGACATACATCAGTCAGTTGTTTCATGTTGTACATGATTTCAGTTTACCTAAGAAAATTCTTCTTATATTTGAATTACTCATGGCCACGACGATTTGTCCTCTACCATGTGGTAATTAAAATATAAGTTTGAGCTTTCTTAGATGATGAATCACTTACTTCTTTATCTTTCTCACAGCACTACGCACATGAGCGTTGGGTGGTTGTTGAGCCCTTTCCTCTTTTTATCGTCGCGGCATATGCGCCCGGCGATATTAGAGTGTGGTTCTTTCCTCTTCTTATCGTCGCGGCATATGCGCCCGGCGGCATTAGAGTGTAGAGTTCCCTTTTCTGGTTGAGAGAGCCCGACAGAGTCCCTGGGAGGCATTCCTCACCACCCTTGCCTCTTTTGATCGTCGCGGCATATGCGCCCGGCGGTATTAGAGTGCTGTTCTTTTCCTCTTTTTATCGTCGCGGCATATGCGCCCGGCGATATTAGAGTGTTCTTTTCCTCTTTTTATCGTCGCGGCATATGCGCCCGGCGATATTAGAGTGTTCTTTTCCTCTTTTTATCGTCGCGGCATATGCGCCCGGCGATATTAGAGTGTTCTTTTCCTCTTTTTATCGTCGCGGCATATGCGCCCGGCGATATTAGAGTGTTCTTTCCTCTTCTGATCGCCGCGGCATATGCGCCCGACGATAGTAGAGTGTTCTTTCCTCTTTTTGTCGCCGCGGCATATGCGCCCGACGATATTAGAGTGTGGTTCTTTCCTCTTCTTATCGTCGCGGCATATGCGCCCGGCGGCATTAGAGTGTAGAGTTCCCTTTTCTGGTTGAGAGAGCCCGACAGAGTCCCTGGAAGGCATTCCTCACCACCCCTTCCTCTTCTGATCGTCGCGGCATATGCGCCCGGCGGTATTAGAGTGTTGTGCTTTTCCTCTTCTGATCGTCGCGGCATATGCGCCCGGCGGTATTAGAGTGTTGTTCTCTTCCTCTTCTGATCGTCGCGGCATATGCGCCCGGCGGTATTAGAGTGTTCTTTTCCTCTTCTCATCGCCGCGGCATATACGCCCGGTGATAGTTGAGTGTTCCTTTGATAATCATGATCTTTGATATGGTTGTTATTTTTAGTGGCAAGTGTATTCTCTCGCCACTCCCATTGATCTTTCCTTAATATGAGATTATCCTTTCTACTCAACTGTTTGTATGTTCCTCTTTTTAGAGAGATATACATCAGTCGATTGCTTCATGTTATATGATTTCAATTTTACCCTAAGAAGTCCTACTTATGTTTTGATTACTCATGGCCACGACGATTTGTCCTCTACCATGTGGTAACTAAAATATGAATTAGGGATTTCTTAGATGATTACTCACTTCTCTTTCCCTCGCAGCACTACGCACATGTGCGTTGGGTGGTTGTAGAGGTGACTTTCACTCTTTGTTTCGCCGTTTCGAATAAGGTCAGGCAGACATTGAGTCATCCTCATTCACTGTTGCGATCTGGTCAGGTGAATGTTGGATTTTGTCTTTTGTTCTGCTGTTACGATCTGGTCAGGCAGACATTAGACCTTTTGGGAAGCTCTTTATTCGCTGTTGCGAATATGGTCAGGCGGATATTGAGCTATTCTCATTCGCCGTTGCGAATATGGTCAGGCGAATGCTGAACTCCCTTTCTCTTTCACCCTTTTGTCTCGCTGTTGCGATCAGGTCAGGCAGACATTGAGTCATCCTCATTCACTGTTGCGATCTGGTCAGGTGAATGTTGGATTTTGTCTTTTGTTCCACTGTTGCGATTTTGGTCAGGTGGACATTAGACCTTTTGGGAAGCTCTTTATTCGTTGTTGCGAATATGGTCAGATGAATATTGAGCTGTTCTCATTCGCTGTTGCGATCTGGTCAGGCGAATGTTGACTCCCCTTTCTGGTTGGGTGCCCGACAGAGTCCCTGGGAGGCATACTTCACCACCTATTCATTCCCCCTATTTTATTTCCTGTTTGGGGGTTGTTGAGTTTTCTTCTGATTCTTTGTTTCGCCGTTTCGAATAAGATCAGGCAGACATTGAGTCATCCTCATTCACTGTTGCGATCTGGTCAGATGAATGTTGGATTTTGTCTTTTGTTCCACTGTTGCGATTTTGGTCAGGTGGACATTAGACCTTTTGGGAAGCTCTTTATTCGCTGTTGCGAATATGGTCAGGTGGATATTGAGCTGTTCTCATTCGCTGTTGCGAATATGGTCAGGCGAATGTAGAACTCCCTCACTTTCTTTACTCCTTGTTTTTGCTGTTTCGAATATGGTCAAGCAAACCTGGATTTGTCCCCATTCGCTGTTGCGAATATGGTCAGGTGGATGTGGGACCCCCTTTCTTTTCTCTATTCTGCTGTTGCGATGTGGTCAGGCAGATAGATGGTTTCATTACTTCTGATTACTATTGTTTTCCTGTGATTATTGCTTGGCCAGTTGATACGATTTTCAGATGATTGTGGAATTTTCTTCTCTTCATGTCATCTTAGATGTATATTCCAGATGATAGTTGAATTTCCTTTGGACTCTTTATGAGGTTGTTTAGATTCTACTCATGTGAGCATGAGATTTCCTTCTCCTATTCTGCCACTTTAGTTGGGCAGATAGTTGAGCTGCTTTCTTTGATACTCTCACTTCTTTTTTTTGATCTCGTTCTGTTATTTGACCCTAGAGTTGAATCTTCCTAGAGTTGGGGAGGTCAACGCCAACATACACGGTTCACCTATTGTTCTCCGCATATGTTGGGGGTCCGTTTGTTGACCTCTATTTTCGCTCGAGCACTTTCAATCAACATGATTTGACCTCGTTGAGCCCAATTCGAACTCGAGTCGATCCGAATTAAGTCAAATTAGATTCGATCATATTCAATCAAGTCCAAATAATTTGATTTGACTGCGACGAGTTCAATTTGACCCGAATCATCTTTGATTTGATTTAATCAATTTGATCAAGCCTAATCCCCTTTTAAATCAAACCAATTTGGGTAAAATCCATATCTAAACTTAACTCAAATCGAACCCAAATCAATCCGACTCGAGTCAAGTTAGATTGGATTTGAACTCTTGTTTAACTCAAGCCAGCTCAATTTTAATCTCAATTTAAATCCAAATAGCTTTCTAAGCAATTTGAATCTTAACCCAAATCAAGAAACATGGTTCGACGGTTCTGATTTCCCCAAAATTCGAAGTCGACCGTTACCGCAGTTTTCAGTCGCGTGAGCCCTTAACGAGAGGTGGATCCGAACGACTTTAGGCAAGAACAGAATGTCGCAGGGCCGTTTTGGTGTTTCGAGCGATGCAGAGCATCGAAAGATGTTTAGAAGGCTTAGAGGAAGCCTTCGGCTCCCTCATGCTCACGAAGCCCTTCTCTCTCTCTCTCTCTCTGGTTCGGAAGCAGCCTCAGGCGAATCCCGACCCCCCTCGGAATCATCTCTCTCGCGTGGAGACCGAACCCGACACTCCCATCTCTCACACGGTCGGCCTCCCCTCTCCCGATATCTCCTTCTGTTCGCAAGAGGAGCCAGGCCGAGCTCCTGCTCCCGTGGTTCCTTCCTCTGTCTGAGTCCAGAAGACGGGCACTCTCTCCCTATGGTTTTCTCACACCCGACCTCCCTCTCTGGCGCCCAGTTATCCCTCTCCATTTCTCCTCTGTTCGGACCAAGCTAGGAAGCCCGACGCCGACCTCCCTGCCTCCTTTGTTCGCGGACGCCGACCGAAGCCAAGGAGAAGCCGCGGGTCGCCTCTTCCTTTTAAGGCCAAAGCCCGTCCGACCCTAGCCAAGGTTGAACCCCTTCGGCGAACCCATCCCGACGCTAGCCCTAACCGACCCGGCGTCTCCAGTCAAGGCCGAACGCCTCGTCGCCAGCTCTAGCCACCCGATCTCTCTGCTCCCGTCGCTCCTTGCACGCCAGAACCGGATTCGGCTCTTGACCCAGCTGCCGTCTCTCTCTCCTTCTCTTTGCAAGGTGAGTATTTCTTCTTCCTCCTTCTATTTTTTTTTTTTTCTTCTTCCCTTGCCCTCTTTCTTCTTCTTATCCAGCTAATATCTCTTCATCAAAATGAAGTTAAAATGGTTTGATTTCTGTTGGAGCAAGCTTGACAAAGCATTCCCTGTCATGTCTTGTGGTTTATTCGTGTGTATATCAAATGATGCTCAAAGTGCTTTTGAAAGATGGGAGTGGTTGTTGCTAACCGTGATTAGTTTTATATGGTATGAATGAGATGATGTGTTGGCTTACATTATTCGAAAAGTAAACGATTGTTGTGTTGAATCTGAGCTTTAGGCATTTATATGGTTCAGAAATTTTAAGTGTAAATGGTGGCAAGGCTTGAGAAGCCATGTTCTTTGTCTACTAAACTTTGCATATGAAATGTTCGTTCAAATGCTTCCAAAAGAAAGTTGTAAGCATTAAGGCTTTCTGTGGTGAGTTTGTTCAAGTAGAAGCTTTGTCTTTTTTTTTTTTAGAGACTCAAAGAGTAGAATCTCAAGTAAGAATGAGTTTGGTTGCTTGATGAGATATGGTTCTCTTTCATAAACGTTCCTTATCTAAACTCAATGCCTTTGTGACGGTCACATTAATTTTGGAAAGAATCGCATGCAAATGAATATTTTGATTCATGATTATTCGGAAGGCGAGCTTATTTGTTTATTGTGTATGTAGAACCGGTACTTTGTCATTACTCATTTTATTTGATAAATTATTTAAAATCCTATGTTTAGGTTGTTAGAGATCATGAGAAAGCTATGTTATTTGTTGTCAACATATGCACCTAAAGTGTTTATGGTTTTTCTTACTAAGGAAAATACATGTGTAAGCTTGCTTGAAAAAGAGTTCGCCCAATACATAAGACTCATGCTTATTTGTGAATCGCATCATGTGGTACATCATTTAGAGAGATTTTCCATGTATAAATTGTTAAAGGCCATGGGAGATTATGTTGTTCTTGGCCAAAATATGCATGCTAGAGCTTGTTAAAATGGGAAGGGCTTATACATGAGTTGGCATTTCTATGTTGAGCGCAAACATCTCTTTTCATACACTAAAGTTTTGTGCCTTGACACTACATATGAGGGAGGGAAATTTATGATTACATCTTGATAGACCCTTTAAAAAAAATGAAAGAATGATGAACTTTCTTGCATGTATTGTTCAACCTTGATGTGCTTGTGTTTGCTACAAGATCATAAGTAGCTTTGAAGAGATATCGGTTAATAGATTTGATTATACTTTGTTTACTTTCTACATTTGTATTGAGATGTTAAGAAATGGCATGATGTTCCTTTAGTGATTTACTTGTGATATTACTGAATGGTTCCAGGTAGCCATTTGCTTACTAATGTTGTTGCTACCATATGGGGAAATGATGCTTTTATATTAAGAAGCCAATCACTATGCATAGCTTTGTTCTTGCCTTGATCTTAATAAAGAGTTGTTTGAGCTTTTGATTCATAAATATGGACTTTCTATTTAAAAGAGCTTTGTATGAAAAATTTTCTTCACCTTGAGAAGGTTTTCTTTTGGAATGAACTTCTTACTTAAATAATGGCTTTGTAAATGTGTGAGTTTAAATTTGAAAAAGAGCTTTTCATATATTTGTTGGCATATGGCATGGGAGTTTCATTTTATGTTAGAAAGTTTCAAGGATGATCTCATGTTGAAAAATGCTTTGAGGTGGAAAGTTTTGAAAGTTTTATGACGTGTCTTTGGAATAAAAAAATTTTAAAAGTTGTTTTATGTTGAGGATAATTATGAGTTGTTTCATGTTGGAAAACCCTCTTTTCTTATTTGTATTTAGTCCAAATTGAATTGGAATGAGATAATGAGCTTCCTTTGTGCTTTCTTGAATTTGCTTGAGCTTTATGTGAAAAGCACGTTAACAATTACGTTGAACATCTTTGAAATTTTGGAGGGCAAGTTGGCATCAAGTCCTACCTCTCGTGATTGTATTTTTGGTAAGAATGTGGAATTCCATGCGTATATTTAAATGAGTTATTTTGTTGTTCGGTATGAAGAAGCTTTGTTGGAAGCATTGTTGGATGTAAACTTTTGACAAGCAAAATATGTTAGGGATTTTAGCACAAAAGCAAGTTTATAGCTTTGAGTTAAAGATTTCTTGAATATTTGGCGGCATACAATGTGGAGGTTGGAAGTTTGTTGGAAAGGTTTACATGTTTGTGTCATCCAACCCATAGCTTGCCTTGAGAAATGATTTCCTTCGTTGCTCTCTTGGAAACTTGAAATGGCCAAGATTTGTTTTGCTTCATTTAATATTGAATTTCCTTACTGGGTTGATTTTCTTTCAAGGGAAAATGGCATTGCTCTTTGTGTTCGTTCATTTGAAGTAAGACTAAGTAAATCTCACTCATGCTTACTTTTTCCTTTCAAATCTTGTTGATGATATTTGTGAACAAGCATTGTTTCCTTATAAATATTTGAGTACAAAATCTGAGAATCTTCTTTAAGGGCAAGAATGAGGGTTTTGAATGACATTGCTGAAATTTCCTTGTGATATGCTACGTAGCGCTGGAATTTACCTGTATATTGTTATAAAATGCTGAAATATTTCATCATTAGGTTGCATATGCTTTTCTACTTGGGTTAAGTGCAGATTTTGATGTATTGTTTATATTCCAAACTGTTTTGGGAAAGAGTCATATGCAGATTTTTGCTGTTTTGAGTTTCCAAATCATTTTGGGAGCGAGGTAAGTGCAGATTTTTGCTGTTTTTAGCTTCCGATTTGTCGTAGGGATGACATACGTGCAGTTTTTTTTTACTGCTTTTGGATTTCTAATTATTTTGGAAACATGTTAAGTGCAGTTTTTACTGTTTCTAATATGCAAATTGCTTTAGGAGCAAGTTTTATGCGGATTTCTCGCTGTTTTGTGCTTCAAGCTTTGTCAAAATGAGATTTTAGTAGATTTAGGTTCTTTATATGGTCTATGTTCTTTTTTAAGTGAATGATTGGAGCGTTTCTTTCATGAAGTTTTAAAGTGGGGGTTGTTAGAAGATATTGCAAGTCGTTTTATATTTGATTTCATATTAGAAAGCTTTGCTAATTATTTTTGCATCTAGAGGCTTCATGCGAATTGTTTTATATCGAGATTTTTGTTGTTTTGTTTTGTGAAGATTTCTTAATGGAAGGCTTTATAATGCCTATTCATTGAGGAATTTTCTCAAATTACCCCACTCCAAGTAAGAAAGAGGCACTTGATTGTTTTATGTTGGGGAGAGTTTTTGTGGTCGATTTGTGCTAGATTTTCGTATGTCGTTTCATTTGAAAATTTTCACGAGTTGTTTTAGGATTCATAACTTTATGGTTAGCTTTGTGTGGTAGGCCCATTGATATCTTTTTAGAGCGAGGTGGTATTTCGTTGGGGAAGTTGTCTTCCTTCTTGCTTGCACTTGTTTTCTAGATAATTTTGGATTAGTAGGTAGTGAGAGCATGTTGTTTTGGGTTTTGAGTGAGAGGTCTATTTTGGGGGATTTATTTTCCTTTATCGATTGGAGCTTTATTTAGAGGGTAGTTGAGTTGTTTCGGTTGAGTCTTACTCAAGTGCCTTATTTGGATTGTGGGAATAATAAAGGGCATTGTTGCTATTCTAGGATACACTTGACTTCTACGAAGTGTGTCCAAAACAACAATGCCTACATCCCTTTTATTTGTAATTTTCATTCTTTTTCATTCTACTGCTTTGCTATTGATTCTCTGAGCCTAGTGACACATGTACGAGAGTCCTAAGGATTAGGAAACAACACTTTTAGCCCTACAACTTTAGTGACATCTAAGGACAAAAATTAAGGACTGAGTCTTAGATAATATAGACTTAGGATGCATGCTCCCTATAGGATAGAGACATCAAAACAAAATTTAGTGACACGCTTTCCTAGATTTTAGTTTTCCTTAATCTACTAATAATCAACCAACTAATTCCAATCTAATTCTTAAAAATCTATTAAAACACTTAACTCTTAATTAAGTTTTAATTAACATTCATAACCATTTAACTTTAAGTCTAAAATGCAAACCTAAATCAATCCTAACTAACTTAATAATTGATTCATAACCAATTTAAAATTTAAAAGATGTAGACTATCTTAGGAGACTAAGATACAAACTAAACTCATTAAAAAAAAAAACTCTTAAAGGTCAAACATAGAGTAATCCTTTAAAATCAATTAACAAATCCCTTAATACATAACAACCATTCCAAAGATGAAGTTTATTGGATGGACTACTCCGGGCTGCGGGGCTAAGTGTCCTAAGGAGGCCTGGTTCCTCGAGCCTGGTGGCACAACGCCACGAATGGATTCAGTGGAATGACAGAACTGTAAAATTAATTTCATAATTGGTTTAAGTCGAATCGTAAGTGATAATAAATTGCCTAATCTATATTTCTTTTCTAATTTACAACCAACTTAATAATTCAACAAAAATTGGTTGCCACTGGGTAACCCAGGCCTACGAGGCTATTAAGTTAGCCCCAAGGAGGGTGAAATAAACCTCACGGCCTCGGTGTGAAACAAAGGTGGTAATCAATCAAACACTAAAAATAAAATTCTAAAATCAATCCTAAAATATTAATATTTGAACTTCAATCAAAATCTCTCCTTTGCCCTTTTCAACAAACAAATAAAAATACATACAACTCTAACTAAATTATCCTACATAGGATCTATCAAAAACTGCACAGCCTACACACACCTTAGACTGATTTGATTAGGACACTACTTCTAGTCCTAGGTTAGGCTTACATTTTCTTTTGCTATTCAGTATTTACTACCTATATGTGTTCTATAAATGCAATTCTTACATTTTCTGCCAGTTATATTTTCTTACTTGCATTTCTTTTCTGAACGGCATCTACGCTTATATATATGTTTTCTTTTGTCTTACTTTGCGAGGTACATCCGGTGTTGCATCGTCAATGATCAAGCGGCGTCAATTGCTTATAAGCTTTTAAGTGGCAGCGCCACAGCAGGTACATTGTGTCTTGCACGATCAGGGATCAATGAACCATTTACTTGCTTGGAGCTATTAAGTGGCTGCGCCACGGTCAGGTATGACTTCTGCAACTTAAACTCTTAATTACATATCGGAACTGCTACACTCCACACACATATTGTTGATAGGTATTCTAGTATGTTTAGGTAGTCAGCCATAGGTTAGTGCACTGACGAAGCTTTGGCCCTATAGGTCAAAGCTTTTCCCCCTTCTGTGAGCCATAGAGACCATTAGGGTCATTTAGGCCTGTAGAGTAGGCCACCTATTATGCCGGTTGGCATTGTTGTTTTCCCACACGAAGTGGGCATCGTTGGTTTTCTGCTAGGATTCTGGCCCTTTCCGGTTTTGGGTACGATACCCCCCTCCCCTTTTCTTTTTTTTTTCTGTGAGCCTTAGAGACCATTAGGGTCATTTAGGCCTGTCGAGTAGGCCACCTATTCATGCCATTGGGCATCGCTGTTTTCCCACACGAAGTGGGCATGATGATTGATGATTTTCTGTGCGGGTATCTTGCCTGAAGGATACCCTTAGGGTGTGTTTATTTATTTTTTCTGTACTCTGGATGTCATGCATACACCTGTTCTTACACACTTTTCTCCACAACGCACTTTACATACATACATTGCATTAGTGGACCTAAGGATCTTTCTTACTCATGCATTTGTTTCATGCATCATACGACGCTAGATATACTCCTCTGCATATTACAGAGTTTCAAATCCTTGCTTCTTTAGGATAGAGCCCTCCCATCTTGCATACATATTGGACGGTTGGTTGTGCCTAGGATTTTAGCTGGCTTCCTTTTTCAGGCAAGGGATAAGTCCAGATTGCATTAGCTAGGTCGTAGATGCTAGTGTCGTGTGTACGACACTACATCTTTTATAGACTTAGGGTCTAAAGGTGAGTAGTACGGGTGTACCATTACACACCTTATTGGTGGGTAAGTCTTCCTTTCTTTCGGAGGCTATAAATCCTGCCCATCCGCGTCACACAGATGACGCCACCTCCCTCTTTCTCTCGTGCATGTCTGAGTGCGTTGTCCCTCTTTCTTTTCTCTAGTTTTCATTTCTTCGAGCCGACCGGATGGTGACTGAACCTTGTATGACTGATCGAGCCAAGTTGGGACATTCCCCTTTGATTAGGAAAAACCTAAAAATCCCTTGCACTAAACCCACTTTAGAGGAGATAACCTAACATCCCTAATCGAGAGTTTTCTTAGATCAAGGTCTAAGATGTAATTAACTACGGGGGCTTGCGCCCGTAGGAAACCGATCCCCACAATCAAATAAACCCTATTCAGTGCTGATGTATCGGATAGGGGAAATCTCGTGAATTTAGGGTTATAGATATTATTATCCATCAAGGTGCGTAGGTGAAAACCCGCTATCCTCCATGGCTAATCGTATCTATAACCCCATCTGCTCTTCCATCGGCCTGCTTGTGTCGATTGTAAAGGTCTACGACCATTTTGTCCTACGGGATAGTGTGATCGTACCCTTTGCATTCGAACCACACGAGCGGAATCCTTTCGGAGACCCACAACGACGAAGATCAGAAGGACAGCGTCAGGTAGAAGACCAATAATGGAAAGAAATCCATCTTCGCGTAGACGTCCAGTGAAGTCCGATAATTGGTAGAAGTCTGGCGTCGGGTAGAAACTTGGCGAAGAGTGAAGGTTCGACGTCGGGTAGAAGTCCGTCGTCTGTTGGTGGCAAAGGTGAACTTCGGCTTCATTTGGGCGGAGTTTCGGCATCAGAAGGGAACTCTGTTGCAAATTAGGAAGAATTTCAGCATCAAGTGGAAGTTGGGAAGAATTCCTGCGTTCTCCTGAATATCATGCAGAATCCCGGCATGTTCCGGCGGCAGGAAGAGCTCCGGCGGTGGTCGAGGAGGAGCTTCTTTCTTCTCCTCCTTCTCTTCTTCTTCTCTCTCTTCACTTGAGTCCCTTTGGTGTAGAATGAGGGCTCTATTTATACTTTTTCTAGAGTGGCATAGCCCGTAAATAGGCATGAGATCAGGGGCGAATTGGGAGTGTTTTGAATGGACGGCCGATATCGAATTCTTTGATCATGCACCGTTCGTTGGGCATTTAAAGAGCTTAATGATGTTTGAATTCGATGATCTTAGGCTCGTTGGATTCGTCTCGTTGAGCCGTTCGATTCGAGTATAAGCTCGTCAAAATCGAAGACCGTTTGGTAACTCAAATTGAGGTTTGAACCTTCCAACAGCGCTTCGGGCCCTTGATTCGGACTCATTTGGGCTCAGATTGGGTAGAATTTGATGTCGTTGGGTTTGTATTTCCGAGACGCTCAGTTTGACTATAAGCTCGCTGAAATTGGAGTTCAGATGCTCTCAAAATTAATTTTTGAAGTTTCCGAACTGATTTTGCCTCGAGATTCGTGCCCGATCAAGATAATTTTTGCATGACGTATCAATATTATAAAATTTAATTAAGAAAATTATAAGTTTAAGTTAAAATTGACATCATATCATATAATAAGTTATAAATAAAAAATAAATTTTCAAGACTTGTTTTATATTAATTTATTAATTCATTGAGATTCTCATTTGATTTCTCTTCTTTTTCACATATATTTCTTTTCTCTCTTTTTGTATAGCTTTGTTTCATGTTGATCATTATTATTAGCAGTTTCATTTTCATAAGAGAAAAGTTAATGTTATTAAAAATCTCTTTTTAATTTCTCTTCATAGGATATAGATGATAATTATGATAATTTAGCAATGAAGTCTTCTACACATAATGTTTGGGACCATAGACTTCATGGAGCATTTGCAGTAATTTAAGCCCCATATCTTTTTGCTTTAGTCACGAATGTTCTTACTGGAGATTTGCAAAAGAATATTCCCAGGGGTATGCTTTTTGCTATCGATATTATTCTTGTTAATAAGACCGAAGAGGGAATTGAATGTAAACTTGAATTATGCAGGCCAACCTTAGAGTCTAAAGGTTTTGGCTTGAGTAGATCTAAAACTAAATATATAGAGTGTAATTTTAGTTGTAATAATTCTAGTGTTGGAGTTTGTGACTTTGGGCGATCAAGTCATTAATATGAGTACTAGATATATTTGGTCTATTGTTCAGAGTGATTGTGAAATAGATGAGGATATTATTAGTAGAATTCAAGTTGGATGGATGAAGTGGAGGAATGCATCAAGCTTGTTGTGTGATAGAAAAGTGTCACTCAAACTTAAGGGAAAATTCTATAAGATGGTGATTAGACCTGCAATGCTTTATGGTGCAAAATGTTGACCATTAAAAAGAAGCATAATATTAAGTTAAGTGTTGCAGAGACGAGGATGCTCAGGTGGATGAGTGGTGTTACAGGATACGAAATGAGCATATACGTGAAAAGGTTGGAGTAGCTCCATTGGTATATAAGATTAGAGAGAGTCGTCTTAGATGATTTAGTCACATAAAATGGCGACCTTCTAATGACCTAATTAGGAGAGTATATGTTTTAGATTTAACCAATGTTAAGATAGGTAGTGGTAGAATTTTACTTTTAATAAGACACAATGGAGAAAAATGATTCATGTAGCCGACCCCATGTAGTGGGATAAATGCTTGATGTTGTTGTTGTGAATAGAAAATTAACATTTGGAAGTTCCTTATCAACAATTATTGAGAATGAGCAGAAAAAAAAAGGTGATCATTATTCTTCATATTTTCATTACAAAGCTTACGAATAGAGTTAATGACCTTAATTAGTCTTAGCATGCTTGGCCAGATTATCTATAATTTTCAAAATTTTTAGGATAGCCATCCAACACTATAAGGAATGCTTGATAAAGCATCCTTTAAACCAAATTTATTTCTAACAACCACTTTAACATAATTCTAAAAAATATGTGATTTTGCATTAGCATTTAAAAAATATTAGCAACACCCATTCGAATATTATCTGCCAACATAGAATAAAAAGACTAACTAATTATATCATTATAATATGTCTTATTCATGCAGTCAGAGAGTCAGGTATCCTCAGGTACCCCATTGAAAATAATGAAACAAAATTTAGAATTGGAAGATAGGTTCAAAATAGTGTGACATGTAGGTCCCAGATTGTTGAGAACGAAGTACCCCTCCAACTAGACCTGTCAATATTGGATCCGACCCGAAAATCCGACCCGAAAATTTAGGGTTTGGGTTGACCCGAACCCGAGGCAGGTCGGATTCGAGTCCTAAAAATCGGCCGGTTTGAAAAGTCGGGTCGGTTTTGGGTTGACACGGGAACCCGGGAATAACCGAAATGACCCAGAATGCACACAAACCCGTATGCTAGGAATGACCCTACCTGCTTCCTGGCTGCCCCACCTGCCCGGCGCTCGCCTACCCGGACGCGTCACGTCGCGTTGCATCCCAAGGCCAGGGCGCATCGCGTCCTGAGGCGATGTCGCGTCGCGTCCAGCGTCAGTCGCCGCCTCGCCGGCGTCCGCGGCAGTTTCGCGCCGCATCCTGCATCCGGCGTCCTCGTCAGACAGTTCCGCGCTGTGTTGCGTCCCGAGGCCATGTCGCGTCCACGGGTCAGGTCGGGTTCGGGTCCATAAAATCTATCCATTTACAAACCGGGTCGGGTTGACCCGGACCCGAATAGCGTCGGGTCTATTTCGGATTTGACCCGAACCCAACCCTTAACCCGAAATTGACACCCCTACCTCCAACCAATGTTCATGAAATAAGAAAAAATTAAGACCATTCCCAATAGCGTAAGCACAATTTCCTTTACATGGCAAGTACAGCTAAATAAATCTCTTTCCATATGTGAGAGCTAGAATTTTTAACCACAGAGAGCCATGTAAGCTAAAACACAAGTTGGATGTTTTTTTTTTTTAAACCTTTCTAAGATAATTTTTTAATACAAAAATTTTTAAATTAGAAATTTTTTACTAAAAAACGGTTTTAAAAAGCATAAAAAAAAAATCTATCACAAACGAAACCTAAATTGACAATATGAACAGACGTCAGACTTGTAACCCCATTTTTCTTGGACGGGGTAGTTTGGGGCCAAGAAATAAAATGTGCTTTATTTGAGATACTAGCATCAAAGAGAAGTCTGAAAGTGCTGAAATTTTTTCCCAAAAAATATACTTGGGGATAGAAACAGATCTCAGTCAAAAAGCAAGGTGGTTATTGATTGAAGATCTAATCAATTGAGCAAACACAGCTCACCGAGGTTTTTTGGTTGAGAGCTTAGGCTTCCAACTAAGAGGTTTTGGGTTCAAGTCTTCGTGTACGCGTTGTGTGTGTGAGTTTGACTTAAATGAACTAAATGTCAAAAAAAAAAATCAATTGAGCCAAAGTTAATGATTTCCTATTAGTCTAAGGCTTCGTTTGAGACGACTTTTTTATTATTTCTTAAAACGAAATTTTAGTACAATTTTTTCAAATGAAGCCGAAATTAAACTTGAACGTTAATTCTAAAAATTTCAAAACTGCATTTTTTTGACTTTCAAACCGAACATCAATACTTTCAAAGTCTTTGTGTTTGAAATAATTTACATCTATTTTACTTTAAACGAGCCTCCTGTTCATTTACATGGCTATACTTGTTGTAAAATAGGAGTTTCAAATAAAAATGTACAAATAGGCTAAGCTCAAAGAAACGGAGCAATCTCATTGACATCTAAATTTTATCTATTTTACAGAACCGTCATTCTCTTATTTCATTTTAAAAATCTTATTTATCACAACAAAATTCAACCATATGAATTAAACATTTTAAAAATCGGAGTTTCGTCCGTGGAAGAGAGGCTGGTGGAGGAGACGTTGGGTGTATTGGCCATGAATGGTGAAGAAGAACAAGAACAGAGGAGGAAAGAATTCAAGGATCGGAAGACCCGCCGAACTCTTCTCAAGGGTCCATCTATTAACGGTCTGTATCCAATTCAAGCCACGCCTCACATCAACCACGACACCTCGCAACTGGCTCTCGTCTCCGTTCAATCCATTCCCGATCTCTGGCATCGTCGACTCGGACATCCATCATCTACCACACTCTCTCAGCTGGCTCATCAAGATCCGACTATTTGTATTTCATCTCTTAACTTTCATTGCAATTCATGTAAAATGGCCAAGAGCCATCGCTTACCTTTTAATAAATCTCAAACAACTAGCTTGATTCCTTTTAATACAATTCACTCGGACGTTTGGGGACCCTCCTCATTCACCTCCACCAACGGTCACAAATACTACATTACCTTCATTGACGACTACTCGAAATTCACTTGGGTGTATCCTCTTAAACAAAAATCTGAAGTATTTGCAAAATTTTTAGAATTTCAAAACATGATTACCCGCCAATTTCACGCTCAAATCAAAATTCTTCGAACTGACGGCGGCGGCGAATATATTAACAAATACTTCAAAACGCATCTCACAAACCAAGGCATTATTCATCAGTTTACATGCCCATACTCCCCACCTCAGAATGGGGTCGCCGAACGAAAGCATCGGCACATCACCGAGACCGTTCGCACTCTCCTTCTCACTGCCTCCATTCCTAACTATCTATGGGTTGACACTCTCCTCACCGCTGTCTATCTTATCAATCGTCTACCGTCCCCAAACACCTACAACAAATCTCCCTACACGCTTCTTTACAAAGCCAATCCCAACTTCGGTCATCTCAAAGTCTTTGGGTGCCTTTGCTACCCTTGGCTCAAACCATATGCCGCCCACAAACTCTCGCCTCTTTCTCAACCATGTGTGTTCATCGGTTACGCTCCCAATCAGAAAGGTTACAGGTGCCTTGATACTAAAACCAATAAAATCTATGTTTCACCACACGTCGTGTTCAATGAAAGCATCTTTCCTTTCTCCCAAACTACCGAGATTACTCGCACTACATCATCTCAGAATTCTCATCTACCACCTCTTCTTCTAGTACCCACTTCCAGCATTCCTGTCTCCACTACTCCTCTTATTCCCACATCCTCACAACATTCGGACTCTCCCTGTTCCACTCCCATCAACATGCCAAGTAACACACACATTATTCCGCCAGCTCCCTCACCCGTCCTTCAGCAATCTACCTCTACTAATGATCATCCCAACGCCATTTCTTACGATCCACATATCACTCACCCTATGCTAACCAGATCCAAGACCGGGCACAGTACACCCAAAACCATTTTCAATCTTTCTCATATCATTCATCCTACCGAGCCCACTACCTACAATCAAGCCGTCAAAAGCGAACACTGGCGCACTGCTATGTCTCAAGAATTTCAAGCGCTCCAAATGCAAGGCACTTGGGATCTAGTACCTCCAAATCCCAATCAAAATGTCGTTGGTTGCAAATGGACCTACAGAACAAAACTTAAATCCGACGGTTCAATTGCCCGGTACAAGGCTCGCCTCGTAGCAAAAGGGTTTCATCAAGAACACGGGCTAGATTATACAGAAACCTTTAGCCCGGTCGCTAAGATCCCAACCATACGGGTTCTTATTCTCCTTGCTCTACATTTCAAATGGCAAATTCATCAGCTCGACATATCCAACGCCTTTCTTCACGGCACACTTTCGGACACTTTTACATGGAACAACCTCAAGGGTTTCAAGACACTCTTCATCCCAACTACGTATGCAAACTCAACAAGGCGCTCTACGGCCTCAAACAATCTCCACGTGAATGGTATGCCACTCTCTCTACTCACCTTCAATCTTTCGGTTTTACCATAAGCTCAGCTGATCCTTCTCTTCTCACTTATAAATCCAACTCAACCCGGCTCTACATTCTAATCTACGTCGACGATATTTTACTCACTGGCAACTCGCCCACTGAAATCGACCGTCTACTTACGAGTCTACACAAGAAATTTCAGATGCGCAATCTTGGATCACTCGCTCACTTCCTGGGAATCCAAACTGTTTACACCTCCTACGGTATCCTTCTCCATCAGCAACAATATGCCGAACGCATCTTAGCCAAAGCCGGCATGCAGAATGCAAAGCCAGTAGCCAATCCTTCATCCGGGAAAACGTCCACACTCAGTGATCCAGCCAACAAATTCGCCAATCCTCACCTATACTGTCAGTTAATCGGATCGCTACAGTATCTCACTCTCACCCGCCCAGACATCCAATACGCCGTTCATCAACTTAGCCAAGCAATGCACAAGCCGCTCAACAGCAACTTCAATGCTCTAACGCACCTCCTTCGGTACATCCAAGGTACAACTGATCATGGCATTCCTCTTTATCGTGATGAGCTAACATTGCAGGGCTTCTCGGGCGCTGATTGGGCGAACAACACTCAAGACCGGAAATCAATATCCGGGTACTGCAATTTTCTGGGCAAATCACTGATCTCCTGGCGAGTCAAGAAACAAGCAACGGTAGCTCGCTCTTCCACCGAAGCTGAGTATCGTGCATTGGCTGCTGAAGCATCAGAAGTACTGTGGCTTCGTCAACTACTTGAAGAACTTCACATTCCACAACTTGCTCCCACCACCATATATTGCGATAACACCTCCGCCATCGCACTCTCCAACAACCCGATCTATCACGCCCGTACCAAACACATTGACGTCGACTGTCATTTCATACGTGATAGTATTCGGTCCAACCATCTCACCGTTCATCACATCTCGACCAACGATCAACTGGCCGACATCTTCACCAAGCCTCTACCCACACGGCGCTTTAAACTTCTATGCAACAAACTGATCGTCGCTCCCCCTCCATCAGCTTGACGGGGGCTGTTAGCATAGGAATACATTTCATAGACCGTGTGTATTAACATTACTGTTACGTGTACTTTCTTGTAGTTTGTTATACTTCTTGTTTCTCTTACTCTATATATACCTCACTGTATACAGGAAACTATATAGAAAAATCATTTCTCTTCTTCCCTGTTTCGGCTCTCTGCTATTACCTTACAGATATAATTAACTAACTTATGTAGAATTTATAATTTTCTTAAGGATATATTACGAGTATAGGACGATGTGTTATAAAACCACATAACATCATTATTTTCAAGATAAAATTAGGCCGTATTTAATTTATCTAAAATATTTTAATCATCTATATAATATTATTTGTTCATAATGAGGGGTATAGAAGTGTAGAAATAAAATAAGGGTAAGGAGGCTTAGAAAAATGGCCAAAAATCAATTAAAGAGTAATGATAAATTATTCAATTTTTTTTGTCCTTGTGAAAAGTATTCATTTTTATTAATAGAAAAAAAATCAAATTTTTATTATAATTTCAATCACTTCTTCTTAATTTTAATATTTATTTTATCTTCATTAGCACACTTTTAAAAAAAAAATCTATATACTTGAGAATGTAAAAAAAGAATCACAATGACATATCATCATTCTCTCATCGAAGAACACTTACTGCTTGATCTTAATTAAATTTTAAATAGGTCATTTAAGAACTTCCATAAAAGAAATGTTGTTGAGACATGCATTAAACTCTTTCCAATACTTTTATGCATTCCTTCTCCCTCTAGAGATAGGTGGATAATTATATCTCATTTTTCTTTATAGTGAAACTCTTAATGGACATATTACATATAATACAATCAAATCATTTAAAAACTTTTATCTCTGGACCCATCGTACATCCTATAGTGGTTGCAAGACACACACACACTCTCTCTCTCTCTCTCTCTCTCTCTCTCTCTCTCTCTCTCTCTCTCTCTCTCTCTCTCTCTCTCTCTCATGAAGAAGCAACTTGCCTTGCATGAATATGGCATAATACCAACGTTGGAAATTAGTAAAAATTAGAATTGACGGATGAGAAGGGGCACCTTAATACAAAGTCAATTAAAGTCTCTACAACAAGTAAATGCATACGTGCTCAACATACTGCATAGAATGTTATTGACAACTAGCATTAGAACAATATATCATATGTGGCAATCAAGCACAACAAAATACATAAAGAGTTAAAAATCAAATCTATATGCAACCCCTATTTATGTTAAAGATGAAGATCTTATAAAAATTATCATTTGTTTGTGTCTAAAGAAAAACAACCTAGGTAGATACTTGCATATATAGGAAAAGAAGAGAAGAGAGTTCTCCTTTTCAAAAGAGATCAATCCTAATGAAAAAATAGATATATGAATATATAAGCCATTAAGGGTGCATTAAGATAGAGTTGGATCCTAAATGAGGGTGTTTAATCCTAGCTAATGAGTAGGTAATTAGCAACATACGAGCTGTCCAAACTCCATCCATCATATAAAATCAAATTACTCACTTGAATGAGGGTGTTCTAACCCCTCAACGTATTAATTAGATCAATACTCTCCTCCCCTAAGAAAAACAATCTGATTTTTGTTCCCTTCAAATCAAATTGGTATGAAAAAACTACTTCTAGCTTTTTAAGTACAAAAACTTTTCTAATTTCTATAACTATCAAATTCTACACAGAATAGTCCACAACTCAATATCTAATTCCATCCAACAAAACGACGTCTAGAAATGTAAATGTTTGTTCTTTTTCTTTGAGAAGATATATATAAAAGATGAGAAATTTTCGTCACCCGACACATAGTACCGATACACAACAAAAAAGTTACAGAATAATTTTTCTTCGTATGCACATCTTTTCGTCACTATTTTGTATTATTTAAGAGAAAAACTTAATTTTTTTTAGAAAATAATAATAAAATTATTTGAAATAAAGCTCGAGCATATTCAGCCTTTAAAAATTTTTCCCATATTAAGCAAGATTTTATTGTAATTACTAATAATTATCATAATTGAACTACCATGTTATTAAATGGTGAGAACCAACCTCAATCATGCATACATTTGATGAATATTTTTTAATTCTTAAATGTACTCTTATATTTTTAATTTAATCAATTATTTTTTAAGGCTTCATTTGAGATAGCTTTCTTTCTATTTTATAAAACACCTTTTTTAATACAAAAATTTTTATTAAAAAATTTATATTCAAAAACTACTCTATAAACATTAAGAAAACGGTCTCAAAAGAAGCTTAAAAATCTCGAAAGTACCATTTTAAGCTTTGTTGCACTTATAACTATAATGAAAATTTTAAGATAATAAACTAGTGGAAAAAAATTGTTTTTGGTCAACATGATGAAAATAAATAAGCTTTTTTTTTTCTTATATAAATTGAGAAGTTCAAAATTGTGAGTCTAGCGTAGACCTGTCAATATTGGACCCGACCCGAACCCGACCCGAAAATTTCGGGTTCGGGTCAACCCGAACCCGAACCGGGTCGGGTTCGGGTTAGAGATTTCGACCCGTTTGTAAAACCGGGTCGGGTTCGGGTTGACCCGGAAACCCGAAATCGACCCGGTTTGACCCGTTTTTAATTAATTTTGGAGGATTTTAAAGTATTTTTACGAAATAAGTAAATAATATTTCAAAAAATTATAAGCATTGTTACCCAAATTAAATTAATCTTGATTTATTTTAAATTAATTGAAGTAAATCTAACCTTAATTTGATTTAAATTTAAATAAAATGAATTAAATAAAAAAATTTTAATAAAATATACCCGAAGCGGGTCGGGTCGGGTTGACCCGGACCCGAAGCGGGTCGGGTTCGGGTTTCGAAAACCGACCCGTTTATAAAACCGGGTCGGGTTGACCCAAACCCGAATAAAGCCGGGTCAGTTACGGGTCGGGTCGGGTTCGACCCGTAACCCGAAATTGACAGGTCTAGTCTAGCGTTGAAATTGTTAATTAATTTCACGTTTATCATTATATATATATATATATATATATATATATATATATATTTTTTTTTTTTTTTTTTTTTTTTTTTTTTTTTTTTTTTTTTTTTGGGACAGGGAGTATTGGCCTTCGGCCACTAATCTCCCTGGTCGACCTAGCATGCAACCTACACCAATTTACACGGGCCGACACTTAAGGCTGTCACGAAGCGCCGAGAGGATTCGAACTTGATACCTGGCCTTTGGCCAGCCAAGTCTCCACCATCAGGCCACCCTGTGGTGGGTCGTTTATCATTATATTACCTCTCATGGAGAGATATTATAGTACACCAAATCTTTAATATAACTATTTTTTATTTTATAATAATTAATTGTTATCCGCATTTTCCCATTTATATAAAAATATACCCAACAGAATAATAAAAAATTATAATGAGGCAAATTAATGTTGTCCTTTATAGCATTAATATAAATACTTCAAAACTGTGCAGAACTAAGCAACTGCTTACATAACGAAGAGAGCTTACACAGAACCGCACCAAAAACAGAAAGCTTAAAGCGCGGAAGTGCCGAACCGGGTCGAGATACGCTGTCGCTTGAACCGATCAGTCGAGCCGGTCCTGTCGGCCAAGAGAACCTCTCGAAGCGCGGCCTGGATGGCGGACCTCGCCTCCCCTCCGATCGGTGTCGGCCCTCCCAGCAACTCCAGCTCCAGCACGCTCCTCGTCCGGCCCCCAACCGTAGTCATCTCTGCACGGACAGCCTTCGCTCGGGCCGACCCGACAGCCTGGCTCAGCTCCGCCATTAAACCGGGTCGGTCGGCGCAGCACACCCATGCCCGCACCCTCCCGCAACCTCCCTCCGCCACGTCATCATCGACGCCGACCTCGTCGCCCTCGCTGGGAACTGCTGAAGTCGCCACGTCATCGGCTATGCCCCTCAGCTCTCTCACGTGCCTGACCACCTCCCCGAGCAGCGTCGCCTTGTCCATCTACCAATGTTTATTAGAAAGCGCATAATTATTAAGTGAAAAGGGAGATAGAATTTAATTTATATGTATACCCTGGCGGCGGAAGGGAGGAGGGAGCGGAGGGTAGCGAGGTGGCCGTTGATGCGTTGTCGGCGCTTGCGCTCTGCCTCACTGTGGCTCCGGCAGGAACGCACCGCCGGGGAGCAGGAGGCAGTAATTGGAAGGACGGCGCCGTCGGTCTCCATTTTATCGTGGTCACGAGGGACAGCTTATCCCAAGAGGAGGTAGAGTGAGCGGATCAACGAGAATGTGCAAAGGTACAATAAGAGGATAAACGAGTTGAAAAGAGGGGGGAGAGAGAGAGAGAGAGAGAGAGAGAGAGAGAGAGAGAGAGAGAGAGTGGATGGGGATTGCTTATTGAATGAGGTTTAAGTAGGCGAGGAGGGCGGGGTAACTTTACGAGGAGGGACTGTATATTATTGTAATTTACATTCTGCATTGCTCTTGTTCGTTTGACGTAAAGGAGCACAGATCTCTAAATATGATAAATCTCAAATTTTGGCTTTTTTTTTTTACGCTCAAATTTTTATAAAAGTGACTATAAATTCATTATGAGAAAAAAAAATATTTTAAATGTGAAGTAAAAAATTAGCTTTCTATGCAACTCATTTTTGTCTGTTTGGTGAAGGTTTTAGGTGCTAATAAATTTTTTTTAATCTCAATCTTATGTATGTGATATGTGTGTAAGTTTATCTTAATTGATCTAAATATCTTTTTAAAAAATATATTTTTATTATTAAAATTATTAAAAGCGGCAAAAAATAGTAACCAAATAGATACTATTATTAAGATTTAAAAATCAAAATTACAAGAAAATTATTTCGAAAGAAACCTCAATGTAATATTTTACCATTATTAATAAGTTTTAAATATAGAATTCCTTCATAGGAAATTTATCCTAATTGAGTGAGAGAGTAAACGACAATAATAGAAATTATTTAAATTTTTTGATATAAATAGCTAAAAAAAAAAACACCTAATCTCCAACCATTTTGCATGCATTAAGAATTATTAGTTGTTTTAGCTCCTAAGTATTGATGTCATAAAACTTTTTTTTGATCTCGCTCTCTGCTAGGGTTACTTGTGTCGGTGGCTCTCCTCGCCCCCTCGCCAGTGGTTCTTCCAGAGAAGTCTTCCTTTTTTTCTCTTTTCCTCTATTGTGGTTTGCTTTTGTGTTCGTTTTGCTCATGATTCATCCACCTCCAGCCTCTTTGGTCGAAATGGCGGTGAATTGCCTAAGCGACCGTGGATTTTTAGATAGTCCGTTCAAAACTTGATCCTTTCTGGAGGCTTTTGCTGGAAGTTCCTCTGATGGGAGATTTCCAAATCTCAAACCTACTTTTTTCATGGTCTGCCATCACTTTAGATTAGGGGTGTCAATATTTGACACGACCCGAAAACCAGACTCAAACCCGCCCCAAAAATTTCGAGTTAGGGTCAACCCGAACCCGAAACGGGTCGGGTTCAGGTTCAACATTTCGACCCGTTTCAAAAATCGGGTTAGGTTCAGGTTAACCCTTTGACCCAAAATTGACTCGAAAACCCGATTTTGACCGGCAACCCGAGATTAACCCGTTTTTGACCCGAAAAAGAGGATATTGACCCATTTTTGACCAGAAAACTAGCCATTTTTGTTGGAAACGGGTCATTCGGGTCATGTTGGGTTGACCCGGACCCAAAGCGGGTCGGGTTCGGGTCCGAAAAGTCAACCTGTTTCAAAAACGGGTTGGGTTCGAGTTGACCCGAATAGTGCCGGGTCAATTTCGGGTTCGACCCGAACCCGACCAGTGACCCAAAATTGACACCCCTGCTTTGGATCTTGGAGGAGGAAATACACTTCTCTAGCGGCTCATTTTCAATTTTCGTTAGTTGGTTTCTTCCCCTCTAAGTGACCTTCTTTTGACTCCATTTGAAGATGCTTCTTCAATGCTTATTGGTGATGTCTCGGTTACTTTGTTTGATCTGTCACATATTTTGATTAAAATGATTAATGATTTTGATTATAGTAGGGTTTTTTGTCATAGATCTTATTTAGTTAATAATTGCTATATGAAATTGACCAATGGTCTCCTCTTTTTTATGTTGGTGTTGAGTCTCCAATTATCCCTATTTTAGTTTCTTTCCCTAACTCCCGCCCTCATCTGTTCTTCCCACATATCCTTCATGGCTTGGGTTCGCTTTTTGATAGGTCGTTGAGGGTTGATAACGCTACTTTCATTGGTTATCGTCCTTCTGTAGCCTGTGTTATGGTTGATCTTGACATCACAAAAATCTATCCTGATAATGTGTGGTTGGGTCATAAGAAATTAGGTTATATTTAACACATTGTTATAGAGGTTTTGCCCTCTTTTTATGCTTCATGTAAATGTATAGGGCTTTTGAGTGGTGATTGTCGGCCTTATGTCTTCTGCCCCACCTACTGCTTTTCCTGATGCCTTTAAACTGCTTAATATTAAAGTTAGCTGTGAGGGGATAGGGTGGTTATTGTTGTTTCTTATGTTGCCAATAATTTGGCTCTGGAGTTGGGTCCTACTGATGCTGCTATCAAGAATAATGTTGATCTTTCAATGGAAGTTACTGGTCAATTGACTTCTGTTTTACCTTTGGGTTATCCCAGTTATGTTGAGGAGGAGGTTGATCTTTCAGCTACTGTTATGCCTGTGAATATCGATTGTACTAACAAAGATGCTATAGAAGGTGGTGATGTTAACATGAATGCCAATAATTATTGCATTAATCTTATAGCTAGTCATATTTATACTAATGTTGTGGACGATGTGGATGATAATTCCATTTCTTAAGTTTTTGGGGGTGATGGACTTATGGTTGAGCTAGTTAATTTGGATAATGTGGCTTCTGGGATGCTTGATAATGTAGTGGTTATTGAGGGTAATGATAATGTTGTTGTGGATGTCTTTGCTCCTTTGGGGCCTTTGGTCGGAAAAATTATTAGGTGCGGAGTGTGCACCGTCCGCACAAACATGGGAACCTAGCGGTACCCAGCGGTACTCAGCGGTACCGAGTGCCGGTACCTAACGCGGAATAAGGCTTGTGCGGACGGGTCTCCCCGTCCGCACTCCGCACATAATAATCTCTCGCATTCTCCTCTGGTCAAGTCTACTGTGGCTTTTAATGGTGGCGGTGCTTCTGATGGTGCTAAGTATGTTGCTTCGAACCTCGTTCCTCTCATTGATGTTCATATTTCCCTTATTGTCATTAATAGTGCTTTGTTAACTCAATTAGCTACTTATTCGGATTGCAATGGGCCGGCTCAAGGTGATTGCCTAGAAGATAGTGATTATGCTTTAAATTAGTTTTTTGTTGTCTTTGTGGATTGTTTTCTTGTGGCTCGTTGGTTTGGTTGGTTGTCTGGTGGTTCTGCCTTCTCCTCTTGCAGGTTCCCCGGTGGCTCCTCGATCCTCCTGCTAGTGGTGGCCGATTGTTTGTCTTTCTCCCTAGCTATGTGCTGTTGTTACCACATTGTTCTAAACTCTTGTTTGTTTTATGTTGGGCTTCCTTTTCCTCTTTTTGTTTTGATTGTAATAGTTAAGATCCGTTGGCTCTTAGGTTTTTTTCAAATATTGTATTTTTAGTGAGCTGTTGGATCTTTTAAGGACTTGTAACCTTCCGTTTTATTTAAAGTGTAGGCCCCTATGTAGGTTTTAATTAAAACAAAAAAACAAAATTATTAGTAGTTTCACTATAAGTCTACCAACCATAGATAATTTACAAACATAAATCTGGATCTAGCTAAATTTTCATATATAAATGTCTAAGCAATGTCTAAATCTTATTTATGCCTGAGTTACTCTTAGGCTTTGTTTGTTTGAGCGTTTTTTTGCCTTTTCCGTTTTCGGAAACGAAGGATTTTTTTTTTGTGTTGTTTGGTTCGTCAAATCACGTTCCCAATAACTCCTTTTTATCATTTTTCTGCAGTTTTGAGAAAGCTTTTTCCGTTAGAAAACTCCATTTTCTAAACTGTTATTTTTTAAAACTGTCTTTTACAAAAGCACAAAAAAAAAACAAACAAAGCCTTAGTTATATTTAATTATTCAATAGTAAAATGGAAATCAAATTGTAAACTTCGGCTTCGTTTGGGACGGTTTTTTTATTGCTTTCTAAAACGGAGTTTTAGTATAAAAATAAAAAATTTTGTACTAAAACTCCGTTTTAGAATGCAGTAAAAAAGCCGTCCCAAACGTTTGAAACTTTGAAGAATGATGTTGTACTGTAGAGGATTAATTTGCCAGAATAAGATGAGACGACCAGCTGCCATAGTACAATAAGAAGCCATACTACATTAATGCGAGGGAATTGGATGCAAATAAGACAAAAGAAATTTGTAAGAGTAATCGATCTAATATAATTGTTGGTTTTGGCAATACCATCATTTTTTTTGTCTTTTCTTTATTAAGAAATTGAGAAAAATTATATCAAAATATTATAATTTAAAATTACTAAAATGTACAATAAGATATCCTAAATCATTTTAATCTTAATATAAGTCAAACAACTTTGATATTACTAAATAATTTTAATATCAATTTGATATAAATAATTTTTAGATGTAATGAAGTATAGAGTCTTTATATAGTCCTAAATTTCAAAATTTTCTAATAAATCGTGTTTGATTCTAGAAAACATAGCTTTTCTCTGATCTTTTGATCCGAAGGAAAATTTATCAAACTCTAAGAATTATTGTTTATACCTTCAATAATCAGTTAAATATCATGTAAATCCTAGAAATTTAAACAGATTCTAGAAAAATCATTTTAAGGCTTCATTTTGGATGACTTTCTTACTGCTTCTTAAACATTTTTTAAAATTTATGTGCTAAAAATTATTTAAGAAGCAGTAAGAAAGACGTCCCAAACAAACCGAACGCCAAGTTGCTCGAGCTCGTTTATTTAACTATCGAGTGTTTATCAAAACTGTTCAAGCTCATTCATTGATCTTATCAAACGAACATGAACGAGCTCCTATCGAGCCTATCGAGCCGAGTCACGAGTAGCTCGTCGAACGCTAGGTTCATTTGCAGCCCTCCAGTCAATATTCTTTGAAATAACTGCATACTACAAACCTACTAAAAAATCCAAAAATTAAAAATAAACTCTTCCACAAAGTTTGTTTTATTTCATCAAAATAAATATCTACATTACATTACATGGCTACAAACAAAATGTGCATAACTGAAAGTTTAACTAGTTATGACTATAAAAAAATCAAAATAGCAAAATGCCTTTAACTTCAGATCTGATCCTAACTGCTAATCCATAATCTTCTTTCTCTTTTCAGATCCTAAAAATCAGAAACAAGACCACTATGAACTACAACAACTAAGTATGCCACATAATCCGATCCAAATTTCCAAATTCTTTTATTAAACATTTATCGGACAGCAAATCAGTATAAGGAAATTTAATTGGAGATGGTCTAACGATCTAACCCCTCAATAATGGATTGTTCATTCATATTGAGAAGTCCAGTTGTTCAAAAAAATTTGCTGCCATCGTATAAATAAATTAATCTCAAAAAGGACAGTGTTCGATTTATATATATAAATGTAAACGAAAATGTATTATGAGTAAACGATATTCGTTGTAGACGAGGAAATAGGACAAAAAAGCGCGTATAAAGACATTTACCTAACCTGTCGTGTTACTTGTCTTAATATATGAATGAAGTTTTCCTAAATCTGGAGAAAGTCATTTATCTTCTCTTTTTTATACGCTGATGATGATAGAACATTTTTTTTAATTAAATTATAAATTGTCTATTTGAGTTTGCGAACGAAATATCGAGGAAGAAAATGAAAATATTCAAAATCTATGTCCGCAGAATAAAATATTGAACTAAGTATCAATCATATTGTCAATTAATTGTCCTCTTACAATAAAAAATAGGGGTGTCAATATTTGACACGACACGAAAGTCCGACCCGGACCTGACTCGGAAAATCCGGATTGGACCCGTCCCGATTTCAAAACGGGTCGGATTCGGGTTCCCGGATTCGACCCTTTTGAAAAACGGATCTGGTTCGGGTTGACCCGGCGGGTTGCTGGGTCAACCCGCGAACCCGTTTAACTTGTACTGCCCGTGCTGCCTCGCCTGTCCGCTCACCTCCCGCGGCTGCCCGCGAAGCTGCCCTGCCTGCCCTGCTCAGCTGCCCGAGCGACAAAGCCTGCCAGCGTCGGCGCCCCGCGTTCGAGGCTGCCCGTGCTCGCCGCTAGCCCGCCCACCCGCACCAGCGCTCATTGCTCGCCCGCGCTCTTCCGCGCGTTTCGGGTCTGGTGTCTGGTCGGGTCAACCCGGCAACCCTCCGGGTCGGGTCCGGGTTTGGATTTCCGACTCGTTTATCTACCCGGGTCAGGTTCAGGTCGACCCGTTTGAACCCAGATTAGTTTCGAGTTAGACCCGAACTCGACCCATGACCCAAAATTGACACCCCTATAAAAAGTATCAAATTAATAAGGCCTCTGTATAGATAGATGTTAAAACTTCATATGAACAATTGATGTTATTTGATGAATATGGAATAAGAATTATCTCAAATTTATTGTTTAAACTTAAAAAAAAAATATTATGAAAAACAACTTCGTTACTATGATTGTATAAAGGAGCCTTCAATTACATAAATTTCTAAAATGTGGTAGGAATAAAAAAAACTATATATGTGAACGAAATTATAGTTGTTGCCTGTAAAGCAAAGCAATAAAAAAACTATCTCAAATAAATCTGGAATCTTACTAAACATTAGATCTAAGAAGATAAAATGTTTACTGATTAAATATTTGAGTTTTGGTACTTTGTAAGACATTTATTTCCCAGATTGTCTTTTTCCATGTTTTTTTTTTATATTTTGCTTAAATCAGTAAGTTAATTTATGATAAAAAAATAGACTTTTGAATTATGCTTTCTTAGATGATATTATTGTAAAAAAAAATAATGTTGGATGTTTGGTTTATATATAAATATGCAATATTTGAATTCTATATAAGAAAATTCCCATTTAAATTTTAATTACTAAAATCATTTTACCAAATTATATTTTTATGAAAAGGCCACGATATTTTACGCAAGATTTAAAACAATGTGAAATTGATCCATCGAACTTTAATTTTTTAAAGATTTAATTGCACACATTTCATCATAAAAAATATTTGAACAAATTATTTATTACTTGGCAAAAACATTTAAAATTTATTAAAATTAGAGTCAGTTTTGATATGTCATCATATAATTAATCAAAAAATTATATTGATCATGCATGAATCTCGAGGCAAAAATTAAGTTGGAAACTTCAAAAATTATATCCGGGATCATCTGAACTCCAATTTCAGCAAATTTATAGTCGAACTGAGCGTCTCGGAAATACGAACCCAACGACATCAAATTCAACTCAATCCGAATCCAAATGAGTCCAAATCAAGGATCTGAAGCGCTGTTGGAAGTTTCAATCCATAATTTGAATTACCACACGGTTTTGAAACATGACGTGCTTATAGTCAAATTGAGCAGCTCGACGAGACGAATCCAACAAGTCCAAGATTACCGAATTCCGATATCATTATAACTTTCAAATGCCTGACGAACGGTACACGATCAAGGGATTCAATATCGGACGTCCATCCGAACCACTCCACATCTGCCCTTAATCCTCCTCCTATTTACAGGTCTTGTCATCCTTTAAAAAACTATAAATAGCCCATGATTTCTCTTGAGAGGCGACCGAAGCAAGAAAGCAAGAAGAAGAAGAGAAGAAGGAGAAGATAAGAGAAGAATGATATGAGGGAAGAAACTCCTCCTCGATCACCGTCGGAGTTCTGCCCAACGTTCATGTGATGCAGGAGTTCCGTCCAACTTCCACGGAATGTTAGAATTATGTCCGACCCTCCACGGGACATCGGAATTCTGCCCGACTTCAACGAGATGACGGAGTTCCGCTCGACTTTCAAGTGACACCGAAATTCTGTCCGATCTCCAAGTAACGTCGGAATCCTGTCCAATCACCAAATGACTTTGGAGTTTTGCCCGAATATGTCGGAGTTCTACCCGGCCACCGACTGATGTCGGGCTTCTATTCAACGTCGGACCTCAACTCGTCATCAAATCTCTTCCTGACGTCAGACTTCTGCCCAACGTTGAACTTTCACCGAACATTTATCCGATGATGGATTTTTATCTATTGTTGAACTTCCACTGACTATAGTCCTTCCGACCTCCGTCGTCCGCCGACTACGGTCCTCCTGACTTACGTCGCACACCAAATACAGTCTTTCCGACCTCCGTCGCCCGCCGACTACGGTTCTCCTGTCTTACATCGCCCACTGACTACAGTCATTTCGACTTCCGTCGCCCGCCAACTACGGTCCTCCTGACTTACATAGCACACCGACTACAGTCCTTCTGACCTCCGTCGCCCGCCGACTATGGTTCTCTTGTCTTACTTCGCCCACCGACTACAGTCCTTCCAACCTCCGTCGCCCGCCGACTACAGTCCTCCTGACTTACGTCGCTCCCCAACTATGGTCCTTTCGACCTCCGTCGCCCGCCGACTACGGTCCTCCTGACTTACGTCGCCCACCGACTATAGTCTTTCCGACCTCCGTCGCCCGCCGACTATGGTTCTTCTGACCTCCGTCACCAAACTATGGTTCTTCTGACCAAATGAACATGCCATCAATGATTCTTTATATTCCTACCATGTAATGTACTTCATATGATGTACATCAAGCCAAGGTCTTCCCCCAAGTAAGAATCTCATTTGCAATCAACTGCAATACTAGTGGATTCATTTTTTCCATTTTCAAGGGTTTTCCACGTAAAATATTGGTCTCTCATAAATGCTACACCATCTCTCTTATCTAATTACGTGCCAAATTTTCGTACAAAATTAAGACGTTAAATTTTATATTTTTCTACCGCTGTGAATACTCCAGTACTCAACAAGTTTCAATAATAAAATTCTCTGCCGAGTCATAAGAGCGTCATCCAGAGTAGCAGGAACGACAGACAGATGGAATCATGGAACATTTTCACGATTGTACATGTACATGATTAGAATTCATTGCTAATTCCAGCCTAAAACCTTTTTTTCTTGAAAATATTTGAAAAAAATACTTCCAAAAAAAAATTTTTTTTTTTTTGAAAAATTTGGTCTTAGCCTGTATATTGAAGGAATGAAAAAGTAAAAATTACAAGTGAAAAAAGAAACCAAAATAAAGTCCCAACCTATAGGCACACCTCAGCCCAATGAGAGCTCAAAAAAATAGCTCACTAAGAGCACAAAAATCGCTCAAACAGTGAGCATTAACAAGCAGCAAAAGGAATAACAGAAATAAACAGAAATTCGAAAGAACGAAAAAACTCCAAGTGAAGTCCTTCATCTGGACTTCAAAATATTTTAACACAAAATCAGATTTTTTTTTTCGATTTTAAAAAATTATTGTAAACAACTATTAAGAATACTGTTATGAATAAAGCTTAAATCTGAGTGAGTTTTACGCTTAGCTTTTATTTGGTACATATTTTTATTGTTTTTTTGCATTAAAAATTTACCTTTAAAATATTAAAAAAATTGTTTCAAATGAAGTCAAATTTTTTTACTAAAACTCAATTTTAAGAAACAATAAAAAAGCCGTCCAAAGAGAAGTCTTCAGACAACTTTTGTCCATATTTTTTTTGTTGTTTTAAAAAAATTACTAAAAAATTACCTTATAAACTTTAGATAACTAGTACAACTTATAATATTATATATCATTAATCCCAATTGAAATATCATAAAAAATTTATCTTGATCGGGCACAAATCTCGAGGTAAAAACAAATTGGAACTTCAAAAATTAAATCGGAGACCATATGAACTTTGATTTTAGCAAATTTAAAGTCGAATTGAACGTCTCGAAAATATGTTCCAAATGACACCAAATTCGACTCAATCCGAGACCAAATAGGTCCAAATCGAAGACTCGAAGCATATTTCGTCGAACTTCTACCTCACGCCAAACTTCCGCCCATCGTCGAACTTTCGACCTCGGTCGCCAGCTGACTACGGTCCTTCCAATCTCATTCACCAAACAACAATATGTCTTTTTTACTATAGTTGCCTGTCGACTACGGTCCTTCTGACATCCTTTGTTAGACAATGATCTTTCTAGCCACTGTTGCTTGCCGACTATTGTCCTTCTGACCTCCATAGCTAGATTGCATTCCTTCCAACCTTCGTCGCCAAATAACGGTCTTTTATAACCACTATCGCTCGCTGACTATGGTCCCTCCGACCTTCGTTGCCGGTCGACTATGATTCTACCGACCAAACAGATGTTTCAATAGTGATTCTTTCAAGTAACACACTCTATATGATGTATATTTGTTACATCAAGCTAAGGCCTTCCCCCAATGAAGGACCTCATTTGTAATCGACTGCAAATAATTATTGTTTCATTCAAACCGGGTCAGATACCGTGATTTTTTCATTTTCAGGATTTTTCACGTAAGTAATCTTGGTGTCTCTTATTAATGATGCATCCTCGCTTTTTATCTGATTGTGTGCTGGGTCTTTGTACAAAGCTAGGACGTTAAAATTTATATTTCTTTATCGCCGTGAATATTCTAGGATGCAACACCAATATATATTTTTTGGGATAAATGAAGGGCCTTGCCCATTCATTCCAATATAAGAAAACTAGTTACATGTGTAGAAGAGGAGACAAAAAATAACTAAGAGAGAATACAAATGACAGTAGACAAAAAGGAAGTCTCAAAAAGAATGTGTAACATCATACACAAAAAAATTTTAACTGCACAACAAAACAAAAGAAAAAAAGCAAGCATGAAACTCTGACTACAATGAGGAATCATGGAGAGTCGAAGAATCAGGCTCAGTAAATAGAATTGCTAGGAGCAGCCGGCCCTGGTTGCAGAAGATATGCGAATAGAAATGAAGGCCACGATGATAGATGAAGGGGGACATCCACCATCATTCAATGGGGTACAAGAAGCAATTAGGTCATCCTTGCCCAAAAAATAAACAACCACTTCATGAGAATAACTTGAAAACTAGGGCTGCAAGTGAACCAAACGTTCGACGAGCTACTCGTTGTTCGGTTCGATTAAAGCTCGTTTGTGATCGTTTAATCAACTAAACAAACAAATTTGAACAATATTTTAAATACTTGATTCTTAAATAAACAAACTTGAACACTAATGCGTTCGACTCATTTATGTTCGCGAACAACATCATTTGAAGTTCGTAAACAAGCTCGACATTAAGCTCGATAAGAAGCTCGATTCGTGTTCAATTTTGAACTCGTGAATAAGCTTGATAAAATAATTAATATTTAATTATAGAATTAATAAATATAAATAATATAAATATTTTATATTTATTATAATACAATGATATAATTATTGTTAAATAATAAAATTTAAAGTAAATAAATATTTTAAATGTGTTTGTTCATATATATGTTCATGAGCATATTTGTTTGATAGTTAAAAAAAATTCATTAAATATGTTCGTGAACAAGCTCTATGTAATCGTTTGTTAGGAAGCTCGATAAAGCTCGTTTGTTAAGTTAATGAACATCTAAAAGTAGAGCTCGTTTATATCTTGTTCATGTTTGTTTGTTTAAAACTCGATAAACGTACACTAAACGAACGAACATGAACCAAACATGAACACTCATTAATTTAAATGAACTAAACATGAACACAAATAATAAAGTTCGAACAAACATGAACCAAACTTGAACAATATGATATTAAATGAACACAAACATGAACACTCATATACTCGGCTCGACTCGGTTCGTTTGCAGCCCTATTGAAAACCAAACATTCAAAAATAATTCCAAGTAAAAGTTCAAAAAACAAGCAGCGCAACACCAATATAAATGAACATCTTTAAGATTCGTTCTTATTTATTTTATGTTAGAAAAATATTATAGAATATTAAGAATTTATATGTATAATTCGCTATTAAGAGAAAAAAAAAAAATCCACCTCTACTTTGCTAACTCGAGGTAACGTCCACACAAGCAAAGCCTTTTCCTGTTACCCTCGGATAAATAGGACTTGGGGAACAGTAAAAGTTAAAATTTATAAAGAAAGGCTGGGCTGAGCTGGACCCTGGACTCTGGTGGTCGGTATGATGTTCCCGAGGAGCAGCGGAACGGCGCGCGGCGGCGGAGGTTTCGGCCTTCGGGCCGCGGCTTTTTTGGCTTATAGGGAACGAGGAAGGGAGGCACAAGGGCATCATGGCGATTCCGGGCCGACACCCTTTAGTGTCGAGCCTGAGCCCGCTGCGCTGCTGTCCGCTGCTCCGTCGGGACCGGTTAAAGCCGGAAATGTCTGGTTCCCATATCGCAATCCCCCCGCAGGGTTTTTATTTTTTTCCCCACATTCACAAACTTTTCCCCTCCCTTTCTTTCTTTACCGGTTCTCTTTTTTGACCGGTCCCGATGAACCGAGGCAGCTCATCGGACTTGTAAACCGAGCCGAGAAAGACGTCGGGTTTTTTGGAGGAGGGAGAAAAGGAACAGTGCTATGCAAATCACGTACGTGGTTCGTAGTAAGGCCGGCCGGGTTTCAGCGATAGTTTGCTGGTTTACTTCTGGTCTCTTCTTTATTCGTCACAGGAATAGAACCTCTCGACGTCTCGTTTCTTTGTTCACATCATGATGTTATCATGAACGGCGATGGAACAGAAAAGCGAATTGAACGCCACTTTCTTTTAGAATTTTGGTATTTATAATTTTGCAGTCAAATGAGTTTTCCGTATAAGAAAGTAAGGCTTCTTTTTTACACAGTTTTATTATTGTTTTCTGAAGTTATTTTCTAAAAAAAAAATTTTGATTTAAAAAGAAATTTATATTAAAAATTTATTTTAGGAAATAATAAAGAAGCTTTTTTTTGAATTTTCTTTATAGATGTTATTTTTCTTGGTCATTTGAGGTAGGTAGAATGGCGAGAGAAAAGTTTAGTTTGGAATGTTTTTTTATTTTTTAGTATGAAAATATTTGAATTAAAAAAAAATTATATTTAAAAATTGTTTTAAATAGCAATAAAGAAACTGTTTTAAGAAAATAATAAAAAAATTTAGATTTGATTGATCATATTCATTCTGAACTTAAAATTTGAAGGACATAAATTGATGATATGATTAATCATTATTATTATATCAATATATTTTTTTTCTTCATAAGATTTGAAGTCAATGTTAACTTAATATATTGGTCATGAGCTTATTTGTGAGATCATGCAATGACTCATTTAAAAAATATTTAAAAAAAATATAATTTTAAACATTAAATTTACAAATATAGAAGAAAATTAAAAAAATTCTTAGCTCTTCTTTCTCTTTCATATGTCTTATTATATTTTCTTAAATTTATTATTCTTTGCATTGTTCAATTACTACGTATGATGTCACTTCTGTTTTATAAGCTAATAACTTGGCTTAATTACAACATGATCAAAGATGGGATTTACAATGATTCGACGAGTAACGTATATGTCCACTCTAATAAGTAGAGAATTTTAGCCATTTGTTGAGCAAATATAACAAATGAGTTCTGAAGGATTACAAGGAAGAAAGAATAAGATGAATTTAAGGGACAGGAGCTTCTCTTAACACTTTTTTGAAGTGTTTTATATCATATGAATGATTGTCTCTCCTAAATTTTGAAGTATTCTTCTTCTACTTAGGTTCTTTCGGCATCGTTTTTGATCTTAGTTGGTAGCCAAAGCTCTTAGTATCTAAGAGTATCATGCAAGATTAGATGTTTGGGAAGGTTTTTTGAGGAGTCAATAGAAGTATTCAGCTCCTAGAAGCTAGGAAGTATTCTACTACAAAGGAAACATTCAACCATTTATTAAGAACATAAGAGACAAAATTCATTTATGGCTGCGTTTGGGATGGCCTTCTTATTACTTTATAAAGCAGCTTTCTAGTACAAAAATTAAAAATTTTATACTAAAAAACTACTTTAAGAAGCAGAAATAAAATCATCCCAAACGAAGCCTATACCTTCTACTTTCTTATCCGATAATGAAATCGTATATTATCGTATATTTAATTTGAGCTTCACTACTTATTATTATTATTTTTTTGGAAGAATTAAGGGCTTAGCCCATTTTCTTTAAATTGAAATAAATTAATTGTGTAACCTGTAAAAGAACAAAAAAAGGCGCAATAGCACCAGGCAAAAAAGACTACAAAATCCTACAAGGAGTTAAGAAATAACAGCAAGAAAAGCTGCAATAACCTCAACAAAATTATGCAACCATAAAAAGCCTAAGAAAAACAGCCACCAAAAAGCCATATGCACATACAGATAGATACTTCCCCATCACGGGCTCAGGAATTGCCTGTGCTCTAACAACCTGGTTGCAGTAGCCCCCAATACTGCCTTCCAAAGGGAGAAACAAGACAATTCAATCATCGTTGCCCATATAAAGTAACACATCCATCCCGAAAAAACCATTGCAACAACAAATAACAGCATCCGAATAAACCTCCTACTATAAACTATAGCAAATCCAAAAGAAAGCATCCACGTTTCCACTTTAGTATCTTAGCAAAAACAACACTTTTGATTTTGAGGCCTATAGTAGTGGAAGATGCAAAGGAGTTGCAAACTTCCTATCATTTCTTTCCCTCCAAATGTGGTATACCGTACAACATATGATAAGATGGTAAAAGGCCATAGTCCATTTATTAGTCCCACTAGTGCATTCAAAAGCTAGAAGAATGTTGGGTCTTAATATATGATTCTTCATCCCAAGTATGAGTTGGAAGAGAACATAAAAAGTGTAGGGACATTCAAAAAACATATGTGTAATACTTTCATTTTCAGAATGACAAAAACAACATGATGGTTCCACCGAAATGCCCCTTAAATTCAATGCATCTGCCATCTTAAGGCCACCTAACAAGGCCATCCAACAAAAACTAGAATATCAAAGAGAAAAACATTTGTGCCATACAAATTGGTGCCAAGCAACCATATTATCATTCCTGTAAAGGAATTTAATGTAGGTGATATGCTTAACTTCCCCATTTCCCCATATTATGCTATCATTGTTGGCATAATTAATGGAAACAATGGATAACACACACAAAAGGCCAACTGATAAATATGCAGGAAGCTCCCAGCCATGCTCACGAAGGATAACTTAAATTCTAGCATTCATCGAAAAACGGTTTAGTAAAGCTTGCATATTAGGAACCTCTTTAAGTAACATATTGTTTACCCAATGACCCCAATAAAGAGAAATGGGAGCTTTATAAGATACCATGAATATGTAATTTCTCTTAGCCATAACAACAATTCTACAAAAACTTTTCCAAAAAGAAATAGCCTTAGTGACAGGAGACTTCCAAGGGGACACATAGTGGTGTAAAAGCCAAGATGCTAAAGAGCTGCTCCATGGTCTAATCTTCATATAAGGACACAAGCATATCAAAAATGCACATAATATAATAAGGGGATCCCCATACCTCCAAAAAATTTTGGCTTAATTACAAGTTTTTTTCCATGAAATAAGATGCAATTTGCGAGCTGTAGTATCCCCAAAATAAAGAAATTTAGCACAAAGTATGTCAATTTGCTTAATAATAGTTTTTGGAATAAGGGAGCCACGGATCTAATAAGCTATTGAATTCTAAATAGTGAACCTCAGAAATTATAATCTACCAACAAATGATAAAACCTTGGCTTTCCATCCAGCGAGTTTGTGATTAATCGTTTCCATGAGTTTGGAGAAATCATAGATTTTTGAAATGTAAGAGGATAAGGGGATTCCAAAATAAGTAATGCAAGAGGTGTGAGGTATATTAAGAATAGAGTTGATATTATCTGCATATTGACAGTTGACAGGTAATATGATTGAACTTTTCCTAAAGTTGACTTCAAGGCCCGAGGCAGAAGAAATTTTATCGAGCAACTTACGAATAATACCACAATTTTGAGTGTTAGCTCTTCCAAACAGGAGAAGGTCATCGATATACATTAGGTGGGAAATTCTGTTTCCAACAAACTGAGGAGCCTCAAAAAATTCTCCATTGATAGGATTATCTAAGAGGCAAAATAAGGCATCCATGATTATGCAGAAAAGGTAGGGGCTTAAAGGGCACCCTTGCCTAAACCCAACAGTGAAGGGAAAGAAGCCATTAAGAGCATCATCAATGCATAAGGAAAACCAGACATCCTTGATGCAAGCATTAATCCATTTAATAAACATATTAGGGAAGCCTTTTTGCACTAATCTTGCAATAAGGAAATATCTGGAAACACTATCAATTTTTTTTTTTTTTTTTGATATCCAATTTGGCACACATGTATAAGATTAAGATTTGCTGATTTTCTAGAATGAAAAAGAATTTCACGGGCTAGAATGACACTACTTAAATTTTACAAATAAATAAGTATCTGTGCAGAGATAACAGTTTTAGTTGTTTCAGGCTTTCAAATAAATACGCAATTCAAGGCTTCAATGCATCAGATATCTCTTGTTGTTTTTCTGCTTTGACGTAATCAATGTGTGAAATAGAACAATCTAGGTGGGCATGCATGTGAGCATAAGAAGAGAGAATCAATCTCACGATTCACGAGTTCAAAGACCTGCGCGCAGAAGGAGCGGTTACTTTTTAGTACAGTAATGCACTTTGACGAGGCCGAAGCTTTCCAATATTCAGTCTCCTTTGGAACCAGCAAGCGCATTATGCTGTCTCCTCCCAAAAGAGGATCTGCCAGCGCTTTGGAGATTTCATAAACAAAAGAGAAAAAAATTAAGAAAAAGAAAGAGAAAACACTGAGCTGTAAAAGCCTGAATGTGAAACCTCTTGCCGCAGCAGACATTAACAGTTTGAATGCCTAAAGCGAACTTTCAATTGGAGTTTAGCTCTACTTTTTCTTCTTAGTTTATTATTTCAAAAATGAGATATTCAAAGCTGTGTTTGAAAGTTGAATGGAGCACTGTAGCGGTTGAAGCCATATGGTCTAATTTAAGCTAAAAATTAAAAAAAAATAAAATTGAATGCGTAATTTAATATATATATTTTTTAAGTTGTCAAGCTTAGGCAGCCAATCCTTCATAATGCATGCATGGGGATTCGGCGGTGTGCAGTTTATATGGTAAGTGATGATATTATAATTCATATATTAAGTTAGAGTGTAAATGGGTAAAGCCAAGCTTCAGTCGTTTCTGATTATATGGTAAGTGATGATTTTATAATTTTTTGATGATATATCAGTTGCCCTCTATTTTTGGACGTCAAAGCCCTAGGGGTCTGAAAATATGCGTTACAAATTTTGGAGAATTTTTCATGTGATTTGAAACTAAAAAATAATTCGATCTTGTGTGTAGAGGTCCCAAATGACTTTAAAAGTGCTGAAATTAAGTCTGGAAAGTCAAAAAACAGTCTTAGGGACACCAAAAACTTCTGATTTGGCATGTCCGGGCAAAAAAATGGGTTAGGATTCGCTTAGGCAGCCGAACCAGCCGGCTGGCCGCCAATGGTAGAACCACGCGCCGAGTCAGCCTAGCCCGTGCCGCAGTCCGCCTGCGGCACGGCTGGCCCGGGATATGGCCCGCCTGGCCTGAGACCTCGCCCGCCTCAGCCGAACTACCGACCCGCCCGTGGCCTGTCCGACCCATGCATGGCCCGTGCCATTCCGCGCAGCGCTTGGATGCCCGCCGCCGGTGGTTAAGGAAACCAACAACTATTATTTTTTTTTTTAATTCAAAAAATTTCTAAAAAATTCCAAAAAATTCCAGAAAGTTCTGAAATATTCCTGAAGCTTATCCTCTCCAAAAAAATGCTATAAATACCCCCCATTGGGCCAGAGGAAAACTGCCCATTCTTCTCTTCTCCCTCTGACTTTCAAACAGTTAAGGCATTCCGCTGTTTTACATAGGTGCCTTTTCCTACTTTAATCTATGCCACTCTTGTACAGAAGTTGGAATTTTCTTAGCTTTTCATTTTCTCTCTCCTATTTTTCTTTTTGCTCTAGAGGCATTCTGTTGTTTTTTGTAGGTGACTTTTCCTACTTAAATTCAATGCTCCTCTTCAGTATAGAATAAAATTTTTTCTCCTTCTATTGTCTTCTCCTCTAGCTATCTTCTTACATCAGAGGCATTCCATTGTTGGAGATAGGTGACATCCTCTATCAAGCTTCAGTGCCCTCTTTCGTGTAGAAGGAGATTTTTTCCTCCTTATTTATCTCTTGCATTCTTCTTTTTATATTGTAGGCATTCCACTGTCGGAGATTGGTGGCATTCCCCTATCAAGCTTCAATGCCCCACTCTTGTGTAGAAGAAGTCATGATGAAAGACTATCTTCTTAATAGACAACCCTTGATAGAAAAAAAATAATTGCTGCTTGTATCTGAGAGTGATTTGAGAAGATATAGCAGTAATAGTATTCGGGAGGAGAACCAGAAGTGGTGAGTAGACGAGGAGAATTTCGACGCTATTTGAGCAAAAGTTTGTTGGCGATGGACGATCAAGCTGAAGTCCGTTGGCAGCCAATGGCCGAGTGTAGAGCTAAAGGAGAGAGTTGGACGGTGGCGACTATCAGTAGTTGAGCGAGAAGCCGATGATGACATATATAAAGTGAATGATCGATGGCGGATATTAGATGGAAGGTCGATAATAGTAGGTGTCTAGTGGCATTTTGCTAAGATAATATGCATCCATACTAAAGTGTACAAACATCAGATATCCCTGAGTTAATGTTTCGGAGCAGTGTGTTATGCCAACATTCTAGCAATACACTAACACTATCAACTGAGTTGAGGCATGATGATGATTAGGTTGTCTTTTCTTTGAAGAAAAAATTGTAGGAGATGTTTGTATGCAGTAGAGAATAAGTCACTTAAATCTATCAAAGATATTTAACTGTTTTGAAGCTTCTTATTTATAGTTTTGAAGTCACTTAAATCCCCCCTATTTCGAACTTTCACTGGACATCTATCTGATGTTGGACTTCTGTCCATTGATGAACTTCTACTTGACATCGTCCTTCTGACCTCCATCGTCATACAACAGTCCTTCCGACCTCCGTCGTCTGTTGACTACGATCCTTTCGACTTACGTCGCCCATTGACTACGGTCCTTCCGACCAAACGAACACGTCAATAGTGGTTCTTTGTATTCTCATCACGTACTTCATATAATGTACATCAAGCCAAGGCCTTCTTGCTATGGAAGGGCCTCATTTGTAATCGACTGAAAATAATAGTGGATTCATTCAAATTGGGATAGACCCCGTGGGTTTTCTCCCTTTTTAGGGGTTTTCCACATAAAAATCTTAGTGTCTCATAAATGTTAAGCCCTCTCTCTAATCTAATTGCGTGACAGATTTTCGTACAAAGTTAAGACGTTAAATTTTATATTTCTCTACCGCCGCGAATACTCCAAGATGCAACACTAATAATAAGCGATCATTTATTATTATTTTTAATTTCTCATCATTTTTATCATTTTATTATAATAACTGCTTGGATCATGATAATTTTATTTCTTTCATAATTAACGAGTCAGCTCGTGGGCTAACTCGAACTCGTAGAATAAAAATTGAGCTCAAAATCGATTAATTAATCAAGTTCATTCTTGGGCTGACTCAAACTTCAAATACAATCAAATGAACCAAATGCACCCCCAAATACATTGCATTTTAATGCTATCATCCAAATACCACAATTTTCAAAACCTCAGATATTTACTTTTCTCGGCATTCTAAATACAATCAAACAAATTACCCCTTAATTTCTTTTGTTTTATTGCTTTTTAGATTCTTTTGCACAATCTCTATTATATACAATGTGTTAAATATTACGTCTCAACATATTGTTACGTTTTTTTTTTTTCTTCTTTTTTTGCGCTCATGAAAAGAATAGTTTTTAAGGCTTTTTAATTTAGAAACTGAAAAGAAGAATATTCAGTGTTGGTGCATTTTTACCAACCAAGCCTTCATAAGAAAGCCCTTAATTCATCATAGTTGCTTTATTAATTTGCGCAGAAAAATTTGGGGTCCATTTGAAACAGCTACAGCTTTTCATAAATATAGTTTTAAAGTTCCTATGAAGAAAGCTGTTGTGAAGAAAATAGTTTTTTGAAAGCTACTATACAAAGCAGCTTCCTAGCACAAAAATGTATTAAAATTTGTGAAAAAATAGTGGATAGACAAAAAACTATGGTAGAAACAGTTAGATTTAGGGCTTGATGAGAGGAGCAACTCCCCATCCTAGTGATGGCAAAAATAGAATTTTACATTCGAGGGAATGGATTGACAAAATTGTGAAAAAAAAGTGGACAGACAAAACTTCTATAATATACATAATTGTAAGATTATTTAAAGATGAAAATTTTATATTTCAAATCAAAGAAAAACAGTAGCCACCCGAAAACCACTAGCTCCGTAAGTATGTTTACCGATAACATTCTAATGATGCCACTTATTTCTCAAAGGTTCGATCCACCACGAGAGGAAGAATCCCTAATTAGAGACTTCAATGACTGTCATGATATCAAACAATATTCCATGTGAGCCAAGGGCAAGTAAGTAATTAAATATAATTTTTAACACATTTAATTATACATTTTTAATGATAATTATTTATAAAATTAAATTATGTTTGTAAATTAGAGATTTAGAGTTCGTTTGGAACGGCTGCAACTTGTTATAAAGATGATTGTAAAGTTGTTTTAGAGAAAATAATTATTTTTTTTAATTGTTGTAGAAAATCATTTCTTAGTACAAAAATTTATTAGAAGCAGTGAAAAAACAGTGATCAAATAAAAATTATTGTTTATGGCCTTGAGCAACAAGGTGGACCTTATACTGAGCAATGAATCCATCAACATGACGTTTTATTTTAAATAGCCACTTACAATCGAGAAAAGTTTGATTAGACGGTGGTGGAACAAACTGCCAAGTTTCTTGAGTTTGTAAAGCTTGAAACTCTTCAGACATACCCATATGCCATTAGGGAAGTATAATTGTAGTAGAATAACTTGTAGGGTTGACAGTGGTTGAATTGCTTGTAGGGTTGACAGTGGTTGAATTGGAGCGAAACTGTTTAAATAATTTTATTGTTTTAAGATTACCTATCTTGAAGCATGTAACCATAGGATAGGAGGCAGGAAGAGAAGAATAAAGTAGCAACAATAGGAACTAATGATGGTGCCGAAGGAATAACAAACGAAGGTGGAGCTATAGCGTAAGAAGAAGTAGATACACATCAAGATTTATGTTAGGCTTTTTGATCCATGATCTCCCTACCTCAAGGGAGAATGGCTAAAATAGACAACAAATAATCTCTTGAAAATAAATTTAATGCCACAAGGCATTCCTAACTTCCACAACAAAATACATTCTATTATTTTATCATCACCTTCCACCATCATAAGAAAGGACATCATTTGTAATACACAAATACTAATAAAATTATTTGAAGTCATTTCTAATCTCTCACACAATCTATAGAACCCCTCTCCCATTGTAAGAGTTCCACTCCTCTTTAATCATCCAACACTCCACAACTCTACATTGTCTCTCACACAATCAAGGTGTTTGGATTTGAATTAAGAAATAATTTGAGCTCAGCTTGCACTTTCTGTTAGTGCTCAAATTGTTTTTTGGTGCTTTAGTCATAATTTATAGGAGTGCTACTTAATGACATGATATACCAACCCAATACATACCCTAAACTCAAAAAATCCATGTTCAATGTGTCAACAAATAATCCGAATAATATGTCTGATTCTTGTAGGGTTGTCAATACATGCCATGACACTACAATTCTAAACATATGAGCTTGGATTTGATTTAAGGCTTCCTTTGGGAAGGCTTTCTTACTGCTTCTTAAAATGACTTTTTAATACAAAATTTTTAATTTTTTTACTTAGAAGCATGAAAAAAGATGCCCCAAATGAAGCCTAAATATGCGATGTGGATAAGATTACAATTAAGGTTGAGTTTGTTTTATCCAAACAACCTGAAATCAACATAACAATAATATGGATATTTGATTTGAAATTATGATTCTGAAGGTTGAAATGGAATATATCCATCTTCTTTTCACTTGTTCGGATATCCTACAAGTTATTACATGCTGCTATTACCTACCTCCCCCACTAAGAAACAAAGCCTTTTAAAGGATGGATTTGGAACCTGCCAATTACTACCATGATTATTACATGATGTATCAGCTCGCATCTAACCATAAAATCCAGTTGCAGTTTCTCTGCTTAACAAAATCCTGTAGTAATTCATGGGGAGATGCTTCTTTAAGTTTGTTACTCGAATCAATTTCCTTTCTTTTCGTTTAGGAAATGCAATCAGTGGTTGTTTGGTAGCAGGATTTGAGTAGGAGTTATGAAAGATTTATCACAAATCCTGCCAAACAATAAACTTGTATTGGCAAGTATGAAGCAAGAAGATATACTGATCAAAACTAATCCTTGGTTAATTTCTCTACAGAAGGTAGGCACGGCTTGTCTAGTTCTCCATAGCAACTAATCTTAACTTGCCTTAGGCCTTCTCCAACCGAACTCCAAATGCATGAATGGCGTCGCTCGCGAGCTCCAGCCAAACGGCAAAACTTCCTATATTTGGTTGCGGATGAACAGTGAGATGCCAATATTGGCATTGGCATTGCACTGTTCACCCGAGTTATTTTTCTGTTTCTACCGGATTTGTCGAACAAATGCATGAAGAAAGAAAGACGGTTACCTTTTGCAGAGGGCGCAAAATGGAGTTAGATTGGAGATGAATCACTCCATTTTTTAGTTTTACTTTATTTTGGAGTGAAAAAAAGAGATTTCCGATTGGATTGGAGATGCCCCTATACATTAATCTCTATACATAACTAGCACTTGGAAACCGTATAAATCACCAACCTTCTTCCTAAACACTCTCCATTTCCCCAAACTCCCACAATAAAACTTGAGAAGAATTAATCGCAACCATGGAGATCAACCACAGCTCTCCCACTCCTTATTAATGTCAATGTTCTCTGGCCTTGTCTCCCTCCCTGCTCTACTCGGGCCAAATCCTGAATCTAAAGATCTCCTCTTTGAAGCGAACCCAACTCTTTTCTTCGCAACTACTTGCCTATGCAACATCAAGCCCCTCTTTCCAGACACCAAACTGTCGTCATCTCTGTCCTTGGTAGCCTCAGCCTGCTGCTGCCGATTCTCCGGAACCATGGAAAAGAAATGTTTCCGTGCTCCATCCTCCGATTCAAACCCTAGAGGAAAAAATCCCCACGAGCAAAAGTACATATCGGTGCCAGGCACAATAGGCGGCGCCGAAAGAAGCGAGGTTGCTCGAAACGGCCGACGACAAGTTTGGCAGCGAAGAGTGCGGCCCTCATAGGCGCCATCGTACTCGTAAACGTGGAAGCAAAAAGAGCACGCCGTCCAGAACACCGGCAACGCAGCAGCACGGAAAGATCTCCGGCAGCTCTGGCACCGAACATCTCGTCCCTCGTAGATGCTGTTGTAGTTGTGAGCGTAGTGACAAAAGGGGCAAGAGGACCAGAAATCAGGCTCCCTCGTGGACGCCGGCTGCACAGAGATTCGACGTTCGGAATCGAAAAGTGATTTCTTAGCGGGGTCAGAGAGAATGGACCATCCGTACAGAACGAGCTTTAGGGCGTCACCTGCGAAGGGAAGCTGGTTTAGTTCGGGTCGGAGGAGGAGAGCGAGGCGGCGGAAATGACGGCGAACTGCGGCGGGGTCCGATGAAGAGGAGGGCTCGATCTGGAGGATGGAATACCAATCGATCTGATTAACGTTGTCGACGTGGCAGCGGTTGGCGGCGAGAAGGACTTCGACGACTGCCAGTAAGTTGTCAGCTCCGACAACAAGAGGATCGGCTTCGAGAGCGCGCTCCGCAAAAGTTTTGGCACCGATGAAGTCGCCGGAAGCGAGGAGTAGTTCTGCGTTTGCCAGCCAAAACGTCGGTCCGGCCCCGTCTATGCTTCCGGCAGCTCCGTCGTTATGTTCCATGGCTTCCGCCGTGAGTAAGCCAAGACGACGCGGATGGCAATGAGCTTATTCAAGGATGAAAATCCATGGAGTTTGGGGTTTGCAGGTAGCATTTACTGGAAGAGTGAGGCACGAGGGGTAGTTTAGTCTCTAGCGGTCTCTGAAGATGATGGCCACAATTGATGAAGATTCGTACACAGTCCAACTAAACGATGAGCGCCACGTGGAAATTTTCTTAGGGTATCGATATATGCATGACAATTAATGGTAAAATTTCCTGTTTGGTATATGAGACGATGTAGCTTATGGATTGATAGTCCGTATGGAGTGGTCCAGATCAGGTACAAAGGCCAGCATGAAATTAAACCTCAACTTGATTGGAAGATTTGACTCTGAACCAAAAAGCCTGATCTTCGGTATAAAATTTATGTGATATATGCGCCAATTAATATTAATTGATTCAGAAATCTCAAAAAAATTTAAAAAGAAATTAAAAAAATGAGCGTCCATAAAATTATAAAGGAATTTTTAGATGACTAACCTTCAAAATACTTTTATTTACACATCTCATATCTAAACTTCACTTTTTACTGTTATACCACTTAAAAGCTCTAACACTCACCAAATACAACACTCTGTTTTCTTCCGTCATAAACCAGTTTGCAAAAACAGCATTTTGCGCGTGGGAAACTTGTCCGAGCATATCTCTTGCGTTGCTTCTCCCCTTCTCTCCTTCCCAGCAGACCGACATAGCTCCCCTTTTTGCGAAACAGAGCGGGTGAGCAGCTCCCCTTCTCTCTCTTCCATCGAACCAACACAGCTCCCTTTTTTATGAAACTGAGCGGGCAACATTTTCTTGTCTTATAAATAGATTAAAAATTATGTTTCGGTTCATTCTATTTGTTTTGATATGAAGAAAAGCATTTACTATATGCGGAGACATTTTTTGCCTTTTGAACCGTATGAGCAATTCTTATTGAGGATGAACATAGCCGCCATTTGGATAGATATAAAGCATCTAAGAAAACTGGAAGGTAATTGATGAAATACCAAGCTATGGCCTCCTCTTGTTCCCGAATCTTCTTATTCACCAGTTAGAAATCATGGTATGTTTTACGTTCCAGAAAACTTTTTGTCCAGTCACACCTCTTCGTCCGCTTATAAGTTTGGGATGGATTTAAATCAGATTTAGTGAATGATACACCAGAAATCTCTCTGCTTGAACCAGAAAAAACTATGAATCACACTACTTTCATATATTTGTTGAAAACATAAAACCTAGATTTTGAAATAGAGAAGAACAACATACTTATGAGGCTTATGGAGGAGTGGAGGCAAAAAATCATTCCAGGCAAAATGCAAAAGTCCGAAAGAGGAAAAAGAGATGTTGAAATGGAGAAGAAAATACCTAGCCGAGAAAAATGAGATCCGACCAACCAAGGGAAAGTCGCTAAAGGCAAAGCAGTTTGGAGATGCTCATTTAACATGAGCAAACGAAGTGTTGTATTTGGTGAGTGTTAGGGCTTTTAGGTGGCATAACAATAAAAAGTGAATTTTGGGTGTGAGATATGTAAATAGAAGTGTTTTGAGTGTTATGTATGTAAAAATCTCAATTATAAAATTTTTTAGATAACTCCACGAGTAATATTATACTCCTAGAAAATGTTAGGAAAATTTTACCTCAAATTCAAATAAAATTTGATATCATTTTACTTAGAAGAATTAATAAATAGTCTAAAATTATCTTAGTCGTACGTGTCTTTCCAATAATATTTGAATCAAAAGTTTTTAAAATTAAATTTAAGATCATCAAAGATCAAAATTTAATAAACTTATTGTCAAATATTTCGATAATAAAATAAATCTAATGATACAAAAGCTGTCTAATTTGTGCTCTATTGCGGGCTAGAATACACGCGGCGATAGAGTTATAATCATACGTCTTAGAGTTGTACGGATATCCAAATCACACACAGAGAATACAAAATTTTTTATCTGAAAAACCTGGAAAGGGGAAAAAATCACGGTGTCTGGCCCAGTTGAAAATATTTTCACTAGAATTCGAGTGGATTACAGTGGGCTGACTCGTCCTTGAGGGCGATAAAATTACAAATGTCAATCGTATGGTTGAAATCTAGTGACAAACGGGGATGAAAATCTGGCGTCACTTGGTGGTCCGTCGAAAGTCCAACGTTTCTTGGAAATTCAGGCTTTAATTAGTAGTCTAGAGGAACTCCGGTGTTACTTGGTGGTCCAGCGGAAGTCCGGGCCTCAGGTGGTGGTCTAGAAAAAATCCGGACCTCAGGTGGTGATCCGGCAGAAGTCCAGGCCTCAAGTGGTGGTCTGACACAAGTTTGGGCCTTAGGTGGTGGTCTGGCGGAACTCCGGCGTCAGGTGCTGGTCCGGCAAAACTTCATGAGTCAAAGTGGTGGTCCGGCGGAACTCTGGCGTCAGGGGATGGTCCAACGAAACTCCAGGCCTCACGTGGTGGTTAGGCGAAACTCCGGACCTCAAGTGCTGGTCCAGCGGAACTCCGGGCCTCAAGTGGTGGTTCGACAAAACTCCGGGCCTTAAGTGGTGGTCCAGGGAAACTCCGGGCTGTGGTCGAGGAGGAGCAAGGAGGCAAGAGCGATGTCTAATCTCTCTCTTATTTCCTTTGGCTTGGGGTCCCCCTTCATGAGAAAGAGTTGCTCTATTTATAAATTTTATAGGGTGGCATGACCCGTAAATAAGAGGAAGATCAAGGGTATTTTGGGAGTGGTTTGTATGGACGACCGATATTGATTTCCTTGATTATGGACCATTTGTTGGACATTTGGACATTTTAGTGACATTGTAATTCAGTGATCTTGTGCTCGTTGGATTTGTCTTGTTGATCTGCTCGATTTGACTATAAGAATGTCTCATTTGGAAACCATTTGGTAATCCAAATTGTGGTTTAAACCTTCCAACAATGCTTCAAAATCTTCATTTGGACCCATTTGGGCTTGGATTGAGTCGAATTTGGTGTCGTTGGGTTCATATTTATGTGACGTTTAGTTCGACTATAAGTTTACTGAAATCAGGGTTTAGATTATCCCAATTTTAATTTCAAACATTTCCAACTTAGTTTTGCCTCAAGATTCGTGCCCGATCAAGATAATTTTTTGATGATATATCAAGCTCGAATGAACCCAAATTAAGAATCAGAAGCGTAATTAGAGATTTCAGGGCATTAATTAAATGATCGAAATGACTCTGAATTTGACACTTATAGCCAAATTGTAAGTGTCAAATTGAACACTTTGACGAGATGAATCCAATAAATCCAAGATAGTTTAATTCATATATCTTAATATGCTTAAATAATAAATAAATGATCTATGATAAAGATAATAAATACATGCCCTCCGATTAAGTGCTTCAAAAATTCTCATATTTACAGAGCATGTTGATGGGGGCGATGGAGCAACCTATAAAATTGTGAAATGATCTAGAGCTCTATCAATAACTAATTATGCTTACATTTTTTTTATATAAAAATTATAAAAATCCCACTTAATATGCATCCCTAGATTCTTTTTGAGGTGGAAGGGACAAAGAATGTCTACCGACTTCCTACGGTTATATCATTTCCTTAAAAATTAAGTACATTTCATATCATATGCCTAAGTATGCCACATATTAATTCAATATTCCTGATTATGTCTTATTTCCTCCATTGAGGCTTCACATTACACCTAATTTAACTATATATATGACAACTATGTGCATTAAATTAAGATATAATAATATTTTAAACATCATTTTAATCATTTAAATAAAAAGAGAACACATTAGTACTACATATGATACTTATATTATCAATTCAAAATAAAACAATTTAGCCAAATATGAAGTACAATTGAAGCAAATTCATTTTTATTAATAACATGATAAAAAGAAAATACAAGAGATAGATATCACTAGAATGATTCAATAGATCTTCTATATTGTAGAAACTTACATCAAAGAGGAAGAAACACTTCCTCTTGAGTTTCTTGAGGAGGAGGGAGGGAAGAGGAGAGGGAGAGGGTCAAAACTAAGAAAACTTTTTTTCTTGGCCACACCTATTACAACCCATAAGGCCCCTATATATAGGCACAAAAGCAACATAACAAGCTACACAACTAGCCACTCTATTGGTCATACAAGCCATATAAGAAACCTAAACAAAAATACAATCCTAAATATAGGATCAATATCTAACAATCTATACCTTGATCCTATATTTACATAAAAAGATAACTGATGTCCACAAAGACAAGCCCTGTCGGTCTTCCTCGCCAAAAGCATCCACCCGACAATTAATAATTTTCTCATGAAATGCTCCACCATCTTCTTGAGTTTCCTGGTTCACAAGCTCTAGCTGCACCTCTCGACAGATCTTCTCATGTCGCACTGCGTCCCACACAGTCAATACCCGAGCACCCCTTGTGTGCCTCGCTTCCGCGTCGTGTGCATCCACTAGCACCATGTGCCTCGTACCCGCGCCCTACGCCTCCAACCCTCATCCTACGCCTCCAGCCTCTGTCCGCGCTTCAAGCCCACATCCTACCCCTCAAGCTCGCGCCTGTGCCTTGCAATCATGTGGTTTGACTCCAACCACATCGTGTACGTATCCACCCGTGCATCAAGCCCTGCGCCTTCACCTGCGCTCTGCTCGTCACAATCCCACGCCCTGCACTACCGCGTTCGGCTAGCGCCTTGCGTGTCCTTCACCAGTGCCCTACGCTCCTACGGGACCTCCTCGTGCCCTGCACGACCTCGCACCTCCAAACACCCCGCACTTCCGACACTGCTCCTCAAGAAAAGGTCAACTCCATTGCTATCCCCCGGACTCCATCTGAAGTCTAAAAACTCTACCTCAAATCTTGATCGATATTTAATCAAGAAATGAAAGACATGCTTCCAGTCGGTTTACTGCCCTGTCAATGCAGCCCGCAATCCACAGCCAAATTAGTCCAGCCGACTTATCAGATTTAGATTTTGATGCTTGATCCGAGCCTATCTTGCAACGAAACCACATAAGTTCAACATCCGAACTCGACTTCAGCCCGCACTTCTGCCTCCAGCATGCATGTCTCCGTACCAAGCGCCTGAACCGCCTTCTCCTGGCACCGCCTCCACCAGGCAGCACATGCAGCCCCTTTACCGCTCTCTAGCTTCCCTTGATTAGGAAGATCCGTCCGCACCTCAGCCGGCCGAAGCCTTGCTCTAGCTCGTGGAACCTTCTTGTCTCCCCACCGTCTACTATCTTGATTTCAGCCCAAGCAAGTCGGACCTGACTTTTGACAGTGATCACCGAAAGTATGGCTGAATTGCTCACATATCCTTAATTATTCCCATTCAACAGCCCTTCAATGTCTGAAGAATTTATGGATCTTGATAGCAGCAGAAGTCTCCAGCCAAAGGGCTAGCAACCACTTCTACTCAGCCCACTTTCGTCCAACCAGCAATCACACCTCCAGGATCCGATCTCTGGATTCTTTACACAAAGTTGCGAATGAAACATACGACACCTGGGCGATTACCCTGCAAACTTCCTCACGATTTTGCTGTTGCGAACCAGCAGCCCACGCGGTCTTCACCCGTTCCGTCTCTGGTCTAGTACCCAGCCTATGTGATATCCGTTGCGAACTTCAGATCGCGGCTCCAGACTGTCGCCTCCTTTATTCTTGAATCGTTTTCTTTAGACAAGAAAACCGCCTCTCCTCCACCTCGAGATCGCCACCATCGTGGCTCTGATACCTGATGTAGAAACTTACATGAAAGAGGAAGAAGCACTTCCTCTTGAATTTCTTGAGGAGGAGGGAGGGAGGGAAGAGGAGAGGGAGAGAGTCAAAACTCAGAAAACTTTATTTCTTGGCCACACCTATTACAATCCATATGGCCCCTATATATAGGCACAAAAGCAACATAACAAGCTACACAACTAGCTACTCTATTGGTCATACAAGCCATACAAGAAGCCTAAACAAAAATACATTCCTAAATCTAGGATCAATATCTAACATATACACACTTTTTTACTTATATGTTTGCTTCCACAAACACAATTCAAACACTCTAATGATGGTATAAAATACTTCTCTAAATTCCCTTAGTTATCATCCTAAGAGAAATTCAGAGAAGCACTCTGAATTGTATTGAAATTGTCCAAATAACTGAACTCTCAAACAAACATAAAATAAAGACTATTTATAGGAAAACACAAAGTAGATATCTAACGCTGCGACACTTGAAAGATCGGCGCTGCTCCGCCCAACAAATGAACTAACACCATTGTGCTACTATTTTGGATCCATCGCGGTGCTTGCTGACGTGGATCAACAACTTAGTGAACAGTTGCGTTGTTTCACTGACAAGTCGTGTCATTCGGAAGTTAAAATTGCAATGCCACGACACTGCTATCTTTCGAATGTTGTGGCACCGGAATGACAATTTTGGCACTAAGACATGATAGATTATGACACTACGATGCTTAAAGACAGAGAGCGTGGCGCTGTAAAAAGCTAACCATTTTGATGATGCGATGCTATCTACCCGAGAAGTTTGCACCGCCATATCAATATTGTGGCGCTCCGACGATGCCTTTGATGGTGTTGCAGTGCTGTTTTGTCCAACACTGTGACACTAGACGAGACTTAGAATTTTTTGTATTTTTATATTTTTATGCATAACAAAATTAAAATAATATATTTTCACTAAAAATATAACACATAAAATAACACCTTATTTACACTTATCACATATCACTCAAAAAAATCTATAAATAGGCCGACACTCTCAAAATGAAGAGAACCTTGGGCTTCAAATTTAAGAGAGCTTATTATGTAATAGCCCTAAATTTTATTTTCATAAAAAAATTTTAAATTAGCCAACAGCGCTTCGGTGGTAAGCTCTCGAGTTTCTGGAATTAAGAGAGGGTTGCAACTCTAAGTGTGAAATGTTTGGACAAGAGGAGAGCAAGGGAGATAAAATTAACACTCACCAATCCTCTCCCCTCCCATATTCCTTCCTTAGACAAGAGGAGAGCAAGGGAGAGAAAATTAAGAGAAGAAGGAAGAAATAGGAAAGAGAAAGTGGGATCAAGTTGATATTTTTTTTATTGTTCCAATTAAGAAAAGTGCTCTAATCATGATTATGTAACCTTAACTCTACTTCTATTTTTCAGTACTTTTATGTTTTCTATTTTATCCTCTCAAAATTGATAGAAATACAATATTCCTCATTTTAGTGACTTTCCATCTTGTAACATTTGATATGCGGTAGATTTCATTATCTTGAGTATTTTAATTGGTTAATATTAAAATTTTGTTGAATGATTTGTTTATATGTCATTTTAATTAAAATGATTAGTAGAATATTGAGTATAAAATAATAAGAAATCAATATATTATTATTGGACATAAAAGACATAATATGCATTACTAATGATTTAGTGAAACATGCAACTGACATATTACAAGCAAACAAATGACTATATTGATAATTATTTTGATTTATGTGATGTTTGTTAATATGATTTATATGTAATATGAAATGTATATAAGGCTAGAAAGGCCGGACTTTGCACCAAATAATTTCTTCTGTTGATGAGAAAATTATTGAGTTCGGACAGCGGACGCCGTCCAGAGCCCAAAAAAATGCACCACATCACCTCCTACTTGGCACAGTGGCTCGGTACTACTAAGTACCGAGCTCGATGCTACTCAATACTGAGCTCTGCTTGATACTGGATAATATGACTGCACCAGATTAGCATCAGCTGTGTCAGGTGTCCGAACCCAATAATTTTCCCTACGTGAGTCTTTTGACTAGAGGTTTATAACTTACGCCGTATGAGTGAGATGTGTTAATCGTGCAGGATGGGCTCATCTAAGCGCACGATCTCCCAGCAAGCGTTCGAGGCGATGGTGGCTGAGAACATGGAAGATCTCGGTATGGATGCCGATGAGGCTCTCGAAGATACACAGCAAACCCTAACCCTCCAAGGCGTCGACCTCTCCGGTCAGCAGATCTTCTCTCACTCCCTCTAACCTTTTTACCATTCCCATTTGAGTTTGCACATCAATGTATGAGGCGACTTTACCAGCCAATTCTTCTTTGTATTATAGATAATCTCTAGTCGCTAAAACCGAATTATTTTTTTCCCAGCAATTTGCCCTGAATTTTAGTATAAGAAATTTCTTGAGTATTCGGGTTGAAATATTGCACGTAATGTGGTTAACCACAAACAGATGATCTAAGGAAAATTTTGATTATTTTTTCATTGTTTACAGAAATTTCCCTGCACAAGGATTTGGCATTTGTCAAGTGTATTGGTTTTTCCTACTAATGTAGTCATTTCAAATGGTTTGTGTTTTTGATGACATTTCCTTCTGCAAATATTCAGGGATTGTTAAGTGTGTTCCTGGAGTAACTAGTGCGAAAGATGACCCTGTCGTGAAATTGTTGGATGGGCTAAGGACCAGTTTTTTGTCAAAATTGGAAGGCAGAATGGCAGTTGCGCCTGATGAGATTGCGGATCTGGAGGAAATGGCTGGGATGCTTGGCAAGCTTTATGATCTGTGCAGTGTAGAAGGATCGGAAAATGCTGCCATTGCAAGGAAGAATGGCGGGGTGGAGCTCCTAACTTCATTATGCGGCTTACTTTATGGTAGATTGGAGATGCCTCTGGTTACAGCCTTAAGGGTTTTGAGTTCTATTCTTCAGGGTAGAATCCTTTATCTTACATTTGGTCTGTTTAGAAGAAATATAAAACATTGTTTAATGAATTATATCCTATTGGTAGTTTTGTTGGTTTTTGTTGCATTTCTGATACTTTGTAGTTCGGTGTTTGTTATTAGTCCTTTTCTTTGTTTGACTGTGCTGCTGCTTCATATCAAGAATATGATTTCCTTTGAAGGAACACATCCATTTTATTGGGAATGTAATGCTATTTCATTTGAATGCATCTGCTCATTATGTGACATTGCAGGATAGTATTATAATTTAGAGTCGCGCTTCCTTGATAAGTTTACAGTACTATATTTTTTTCAATATCCACTTGAGTTTTATAGTTTAGTATGCATATTTCTTCCCACAGATGTTCAAAGTACTGACACATTTGGTAAAAGTGGTGGTCCTAAAATTGTTGTGGATATTCTTAAAGAAGGCTTCCAAAATGCTACCATACTAGACAGTGGATTTTCTGTCATTGCTGCAGCTTCTACTGCAAATGAAGTCCTCAAGGAATCATTTATGGAACTAAAACTTGATGAGCTTCTTGTAAAGGTTTTGAGAGAACAGACTAGAAGCTGTCCACAAAGCTTATATGATGTCATTCGCATCCTTTTAACTCCTGATGATAATCGAGTTGTGGCTTCTCAAGTATGTTTATGCAAATATGCACAACCTCTTTATATTAAAAAATTAATTTATTTATTATTTTTTTTATATGTACATGCTTATCTATTACCTATTAATCTAACGACAAATTATTTTCCCAAAGTTGTTTTGGATGTGCCATAAGATTAACATGTTAAATTTTTGGGCATATGCCTTTTATTCATGTAATTAAATTTAAAAAAAAATGATAGAACTACCTGGTAAGAATATTTTGAGGTTTACTTGAATATGAGATATTTCTAGTCTGATAGATGAATATAAGCTTTGGTTTATAGTCTCGTAGCAGACTATAACAAACAAGTACTGTTTACGTGAAAGCATGAGATTATCCTTTAGATATTTGTCCAATCTAAATCACCAACTATAAATCTCTTCCTTCCAACTTTTTATATGGAAGAACCACTTATGTGATGACAAATGAGTTAGCAAAAGATAAGCTCATGGGGACATTTGGTTCGTTAATTGTTGAAAATGGTATAATATAGTGTAGAGGAAGAATTAAAGTTGAAGAGAAAGAGGTGATGAATGAATGCTATGAGGGGAGGGAGGTAATGGTGAAGAGATAAGAACAAAGAATTTCATGACTAGGAGAAAAATAAAGAAATTGATCCCTAGATAAGATGCTAAAAAGTGACTATTTTAATTCAATAATTAACAGTCCTCATTATTGTCCTTGGCTTATGCATTCTGGCAGATATAATCTCATGAATAATCTGATATAATAAAAAATAATAAAATGAATATCCTTGCATTACTTTCCAAGAAGTTGGAGGATAATAAGATGAATTATTATCATGGAGTATCCTTGAGGAATGGTAGCCATTCCTTGAGTTTGAATGATTAAGATTTAGGATAATGAGAAGCATTTCTTAGAGAATATGAAGTATAAGAGTGATGGTTCATGAAGAAAGAGTTAATAAAAAAAATGCAAAAGGAGTTGGATAAGGGTCAGTCAAATACAAAGTTATAATAAAGGCTAAAATTTTTTAAGCTTATGGAATCATGTGAAAGATTAAATGTAAATATGGAATAGTAAATGTTTTTTCGGGGTTGTTGATCTTTAATGGAAGTGGGTAATTGTGTTATTAATGGAAGAAGATGAAGCGAATCATCCATAGGACTTATTAGTGCGGGGAATGAATGTGTTTGAGATTTATGAAGCACAAAATAAACTTGGGAATATGAATGGTCATGTTGATTTTACATATCATTTAAGTGGAGTAAACCAATTCTTAACTGAGTTGACTATGCTTTAACTTATTTGATTAGAAGTCAAAAATTCAAGTGTGAGTTGAGGGGTTTGGTTTGGCGGTGAGTTTGGATTAGGCTAGCAAGTTTTTTGGGGATTGGGGTTATTTAGATCGAGTGTTGTTAGGGTTGGATTAGGGCTCAATTTTTGAGAAATTGGGAATTCTATGGTGGAAATTTAAAGAGGGCGTCTTGAGAAAAATTATATGGGATATAAAAAACAAAACATTAATTCACATAATTCATATCACAAACTAGGAATTTATGATTATAATATAGGGATTATGTAAAGTTGAAACTTCTTTGGGAAAGAACTTAAAAAGGCGAGATTTTAAATTTCTTTAGAGGACCAAATTAATTCGTAATGCCATGAAATTCTAATGAGTGTTCTTACATAGAGGTAATATCAGACATAAAATTTCAAGAAAAATATAATTCATTTGATATTTTAAAAAATCTAACTATACAAAGTCATTAAAAAGCAAACTTGAAGAAAATTTTCAACACATAAAGTTGACTGATGGACCCAAAATAGCTTTAATACTAAGTGATAAAGAAATAAAAGGAAGAAGATGGAGAAGAAGATGAAGATGATTGGAAGGAGAGATAAAGAAGCTTAACATGAAAGATATTGAGGGGGGAAGCCCACAACACACAACGATAGACCTTTGTCTTCATCCTAACTACCAATCATCTCTACTCGCAAGGAGAGGAAAAGAGGGGAGATCCAAGGGGGGGAGGTCATCCTTGGAGGCTTACAGAATTTTATTTTATCATATTTCATTAATCATAAAATAAAGCTTTTGCCTTCTATCTATAGTAGAATGTTAGGTTTCAGTTTTACACAAATCCGTCATATTTTTTATTCACACATATAACCCTACTACAACAACATAATGCAAACTATAATCTAAAGTTTTTTTTAATATATTTATCACGACAGTTGAGCTTTTACAAAACCTAAAACAATAATAAATTGATAACACAATGATGATATTATAACCTAAACTTAGCATCTTCTTGTTAAAGCCTTATTGTGTTGTATCAATGCTCTTCCCTCAATCAACTACTTATGATTCCTTCATCTATGATTTAGTGAGCAGTGAGCAAGATTTTGCTTTAAACTCACCTGCCATTGCAGTGGCTTAATGAAGAAGAAAGCTTAAACATGAGGTGTTCTTCGAGGATTTTGGCCATTATAAGTTCTAAAAGTGTTTGTGCATAGAACCCTGTTCCTAAATTTCGTATATTGACAAGTTTCTTGTAATGAAGATATGGTTTTTTCTTTGCAACACTTAGATATCAATAAATAAATCCAGTTTTTGTATTTGATAAAGAAAATAACCTTGGATTTGAGTTTCTTATAGCTCTAGTAGTAAAAGCCCATCCTACTTCTCCTATTATTTGTCAGGCAAGACGTCACAATACCTGTCATTGTTGGCCTCATTCTTATTATTTTGGTTCAAATGAGTAAGGGTGGCTTGATTGAGCTTGGTGCGGCCCAGTTATTTTAGCATGCGCTTTACTCGCTTGGCTCAGCTAACCGACATCTCACATAAAACCCTGAAGCTATTCCTGGGTGGCACGGTGCCGATTTGGTTGATGGACCCAACCCCTTTTTCTCTCATTTTGGGTTATTTTTCTTGATTTTCATTTTATTTTTTCCCCGTGAATATGTATCTTTAACTCCATCTTATGTGGGGCAACAATCGTTGGATCTTTGGAAGAAGAGAATGCTTGAAGGATTTCTAAGAACAAGATAACAAATGAAGCTCAAAGGCTTCAATTCATATAATAATCATCAATTAATGTCCTTCCTACTATAATACTTGCATATTTATAAGCTAAAAGATCATTCTAGAAGCTAGTAATAACAAACTTAGATAACATATTCCTAAAGTTGCATTTAGTTAAGATGTTCCTACAGCACCATTTTTCTTGATGACTAAAGTATGCTTTAAAACTTGAATTTTGATTAAAATTTCATAAACACTTCACATGGTAGTCATTTCCTTTAAATTTGATTAATATTTAGTGTTCCATGCTAATTTTTAATTGTATAATTATAGTTATTAGATGCTAGATGCTATTCCAAGCCCTCCTCACCATGATTATACTTTGTAAGCATCTCCGCGATCAATACAAAAAGAATTAGACTCAATATTATTTCTTGATGTATTCCTATTATAATTGAAAACTTCTTGGTCATACCATAATTACTTTTATTGCCAGTCGCTGCATTATCTTAGATCTTTGTTTTCATATATCTTTGGCTTTCACGCCATTCTACTTTAAGTTTGCACTTTGCACCAATTCAATTTTATGGCACTTAGTCATATGTCAAATAATATGAACATTATTTTTTGTTGTATACTTTTCTATTAATTGTCTTGGCTAAAAAATCTTCTATATTGTAGATTTTTATGGTACGAAATCAATTTGATTCTTTGAAACAAGTGTGATTTTTGTAAGCTTGTGGTTCATTACTCTCTCCTATCATATGACTCATGAGTTTTATTCATCTATTGTAAACACAATCTTGAACATTTCCTATATTCTTAAATGAACTAAAGTTGTAAAATGCCGCTGTTGGGCTTCTTAAATGTTTTGGTTGCGGCGTAGCTATTTTGAAAGCATTTTTAAGTTTTTACTTTTCATCAAGCAGACAACAAATACTACTTAATCACATTATAGAAACATTTTACCTACTTCTTGAAGCAAACCAAGCAAAAAAAGCACAAATAAACAAAACTTTAGTTTTTAAAATTTCATTGAAAAAATTTATTACCCAGCCTCCGTAGTAGCCATCATATCTTTTCAAATAGTAACAGGCATCAAATCTAGATTTTTATTCTTATCTTTATGAATTTTTTCATAGCTACTTCCATTTTAATTTTTTTTACCCCATTATATTTATGCTCTTTATTAACTCTTATTTAATAGTTTTTTATAAGTATTATTTCATCTTTTTTTATGTTTACAGCTTCAAATAAAATCCTATTTTCTTCACTTTTAATGTATATAATTTAATCAAAGTCTCTGCATCTTCTATCTATGGCTTTAGTTATTCTAAATTTCTCTCATGCACCTTCTTTATGCAATTGCAACAACAACAACAAGAATAACAACTAACCTTTATCCCACTATGCGGGATCAGCTACATAAATCCTTCATTTCTATTGTATCATATTAAGAGTCAAATTCTCATTTAAATTTAATAAAAAAGTTCATTTAAATGCTTTCTAGCCAAGTTTTTTTTTAGCTCTACCTCTACCTTTCTTATTATAGGCTAATTTCAACACATCTACTCTCTTAACTGGGTCATTGAAAGGTCAACATTTTATGTGATCATACCATCTAAGTCGACTCTCTTTAATCTTATTTGCCACTAGTGCTACTCCAACCTTTTCATGTATATACTCGTTTTGTATTTTATTTATGAGTGTAGAGACACTCATCCACTTGAGAATCCTCATCTCTACAACCCTTAATTTTATGCTTCTCTTTTAATGACTAATATTATGCATTATAAAGGATTGCAGGTCTCACAACTGTCTTATAAAAATTTCCCATAAACTTGTAACTTTTATTTTTTTTATTATACTATTTGCAATATTCCAACTTTTTATAATCAATATAAACTTTAATTATATTTAATTTTTGCCACCCTTTGAAAGAATATTTATGTTTCATTGATGACCTTTTATACCTTTCTCATGTTTCAATCAAAACTTCTTATCCGTTTATGATCTATTTCTTGATTCCGCTAAAACTTTCATGAAAATCTTATTAATAAAACTAGTAATATTATTCTATGCTCGGTTTTATTCAACCAAGGGGCAGTTTGGGATTGCTTTTGTATTTATTTTTTATTTTATTTTGTTTTTGTATTGATTTGAATTGAAACATATTTGGTTTCTCAAAAACATATTCTTATTTTTATTGAATTTTGGATAAGTTGATTTATGTGGCAATGGAGGTGATCGCCGGCTGATGGGGACATCAGATCATCATGGAAAGTTTACCAGCGATGTGGCCGTCGATCTACGGCCACGATCGAGTCTTTATATTTTTGAGTCGATGTAATTTATTTTCATGCATTTTATTATTTGCTTATGTGTGTTTTATTATTTCCCGTTGTACCCCTTTTTATGGGAGTTGTCATGTGTAAGCCTAAGGGCATTTGTGTCATTTCTTTTTTGGAGTCTTTTGTATGAGGCTATTTAAAGCTCCCTTTGTATTATATTGAGATTAATGAATGAATGAATGATTATTGAAATTTCTCTTTGCATTTGTGTTGTGAGAGCCTTTGAGAGTTCTTGGAGAGCTTTGGAGAGATCCATTGGAGAGGAAGATTGGCGCATTACCCACCAACCTTGGAGACGGCCGGGTTCGTGATTTTTCTTCTTTATCTTTGTCATCGTCTCCTCGTCGAGCTTCCAAACCCCTCCACCCATTCTCTTTCACCTCACGGCCAAAGCATCCTCACCCGACCCCTCCTCCTCTCCAACCCCCACATTCCCAGCTTGCCCGAGCCCCTTGCCGCCGGCCAAAGGCTTTAGCCGCCGGTCCTCCACCCCTTGGTTTCTTTATTGGGTTTGCTAATTTGGGTTTGGAATTAATTGAAATAAATTTGAAATTCAAATTCCCCAAAATTTGAATTCAAAATATTTCCTAAATTAGTTATTCTATTTTAGGAAAGTGATTGAATTAAATCCAATTTCAAAACTTAAATTCATGAGGATTTAAATTAGTTCTTTCCTAAATTCAATTCCTAAATTAGAAATCCATAATTGCTTTTACAACTCAATCACCTAGCCCATGTATGCTGCCGGCCTCCTTGCCTTCTCATTAAATTTCTTTTCCAATTATTTCCTAATCTCATCTATTACTTAGGAAATAATGTAAAATCACCCATAAATCCCTCTTGGCCGCCTACTAAACCTTGCATGGATTGATTTATTGCCTAAGTGATCACGTCACTTTAGGAAATACATCAAACCTTCCCTATTTTATTTTCTCTGTTTGCCGCCCAACACCCGCCTCTCTCCTCTACCCGTCTCCCCTCCTCTCCAGCCTTTGTCTTCTCTCATTAGACTAAGCTTTTAGATGCTTTGAGGTCTTCTCTCAAGCCTCTTCAATTACACCAAATAACCTGAGAACTCTCTCAGCTTTTTGGGGCAAAAACCTGAACATAAATTCAGGTTTTGAGATCAACATTTGGAAGAAGATCCCTAGTCCTTTATTTGAGAAACTTCTGTCTCTACAACAAGGGTCGAGATTGCTGACATCATTGGGAAGAGATCATCCTTAAGCAAAGGTTTTTCCCTTTTCCCCTTGCACTCAAATTTCTTCTAAATCTGAATTCTCAATTGGTTAGATGATAGTCACGAAAGCTCCTCCAACTTGCTCTTGCCAAGCTTAGTCATTTGTAGGAATTGAGTATAATCTTCTATGCATCCTACGTCTCGTTGTTAGATTAGGGATTTAATTTGAAGCCTACTGTTTGCGTTGTGTGATTTTCTTATTTATTTTGAAAGTTTCAAAGTTCAGAGCATGCAATCTTACTTAAGCAAATCTTTTTCTTATTGGTTTTAAATCTTCGTTGAGAATTGCTAAGTAATTGTTTCCTGGATTTATTCTAATCTAAGAATTGTGCAATGCCTAAATGACTACATAATGATCGCATCTTATTAGTCTTGCATCATCTGGTATCAGAGCATGGTTTGCTCTTGCATGTGTTAGGATTCCTGGTAGTTTCCCCATTTGTACTTTCATTTTGCATCTATTTCTTTTAGAAAGTTTTCTATATCACCCCTAGGGTGCTACTATAGCATTGTATGTCATTTTGTGAGCATCTAACATCTTAATTTCATCATACACCCTTGTTTAGTGTGCTGTCTAGAAATTTCCTGCAGTTTTACAAACTTTAGGATCACTACTTAAGTGTGTTTTTGCTGTCCTTAAACTTCGCACTCATTATTATTTGTTAGGGTGACTTAGTACTTGAGTGTAGTTGGCTGTCCCTGAAATTCCTACACCATTCAGGGTCATTTTAGAGTGTCTTTTCACTCCCTAGCTTGCTGTCCACTTCCTAGGAAACCCTCTAAGTACCCCATTGTGTTTAGGAATGGACCCGGAACAACTAGGAAGGACTTTAGACCTCTTGGTAGGCCAAATGAACACTATTAGTCAGCAACTCAAGGAAAACAGGCGGCTCTAGCTGAGCTTCGTAGGAACACCACCGAGAGATTCGATACACTTGAGCGAGCTAGAGACCATCCTACTCCTTACACCCCATCGAGACCCACTTCCATGTATGGGGATGAAACCTACCCGGATGAGAGGCCACATCAGGCTAATCATCGAGCTCACTATCATGGACATGATCCACGTCATGATCATGATTTGGATGAGAGGCATCACCGTGCCAATCATCGTGCTACCTACCACAGCCATGATCCCGATGCACCACTTATGAAGAACATTAAGGTTGATGCTCCTACCTTTGATGGCACCCTCGACCCCCAGCTCTTCCTGGACTGGGTCAAAGGTATGGATAGTTTCTTTAAGTAGTACGATATTTCTGAGGCCAGGAAGGTTAGTTTTGCTGCCAGGAAGCTTACGGGTAGGGCGAGTCAGTTTTGGGCGAACTTAGAGAGTCTCAGGGAAGATAGGAATGAGTACCCTATTGTAGATTGGTTGTCCATGAAGCGGGAACTCAAACAGAAGTACTTGCCTTCGTCGTACTTCACCCGCCTATTGGACAGGTGGAATCGGTTGACCCAGGGCAACAAACCAGTGAAGGAGTACATCGCCTTGTTTGACGACTTCTTGATTCGCTGCAAAGGGGAGACCTCTACCACCCCCGCGCAGATCTTATCTATGTTTCGTACCGGGTTGCGTGAGGATCTACGCAACGAGTTATTTGCTCGGAACGTCACTACACTGGAGAATGCCTACAGCCTAGTGCTTGATCTAGAGGAGTCCCGTTCTCAGCACCCTAGTCATTCCCATGATTCTAGATCCTCGTATAGATCAACCGGTAGTTCCACCCCGCACACTCCTGCCTCACGACCCACTCCGGGGAGCACTAGATCTGATGTTAGAAGTAAACCTCCCACCCCGGATGCCCCGCGGTTCAGTCCCGGGACCAAGTGCTTTCGATGCCAGGGGTATGGGCATATCGCTTCTCAGTGCTCCAGTCCTTATAAAGTTTCGATCGTTGAGGAGATGACTGAGGAAGATCTCGAGCCCGAGGTTGATCAGATCCATCAAGTTGAGGAAGAAGGCGAATACTTCGAGGAGGAGGACGACACTACTGTCACGACCCAACCCGACCGGGACGGATCCCGCTCGCATCGGGTCGTGGCCAAACTCAAACTGACTGAACTGATTCCAGGATCTGGCTTTGGAATTTGTTTCAGAACTTTCTTCCAAGCATTTACACACAGAAACAGACACACAGAGCTACTATAAACATCAAAATACAGCGGAACAGATCATCTATCTTTTTCTTCCTCAAAAGGGTCATATACAAATACAGCTCATGACTTTCAGATAGAAAGACAAACAGAACAGAAAAGCCATGACTGTACAAAAATCAAAAGTACGAAATACCTATAACAGATCAGACTCTGAACTCTTACTCCAAGACTTCCTTCCCTCTCCCAGAACCTGAAAACCACGCAGAAAACAAGGATGAGCTACAACAGTTCTGCAAGACATCAAACCTACAATCAAAATCCTCAGAATCCACATCAAACACATCAGACAAAAATCCGTACAGAAATCAGATCAACAGAATCGTATATCGAATCAGAACATAACAGAAATCACAGAAATCATAATTCCAGAAATTGAATCAGAACAGAATCATACAGATCAGATCAAATCAGAACAGAACAGAATCGTATCAGAATCATAATCGTACGGAAATCAGAAATCATAACAATTCAGAACATATCAAAAGTCAGAACAGATTCCCTGACTCTGACAGAATCTCAACGGATTCTGGCCCCTTATGCCTCCCTTCCCAGACACTGACAGAATCTCTCGGATTATGGCCCCTTATGCCTCCCTTTGTGCTCATGGCACCAGAACAGATGTGCTTATAGCACCAGAACAGAACTTGTTTTCAGATTTCAGAGCTCATTTCAGATTTTTCCTGACACAGACAGGATCTCACAGGATCCTGACCCCTTATAACTCCCTTTTTATAACACACAATCATATCATGTCATTTCAGAACAAATCCGGATAATTTTAGAAATCGTACAAAAATCCAGCGGCATAACGGCAGTATACGGAATTTACACAAAATTCACAGATTCAGAAATTTATCAAATTACCACAGAACATTCACAACAACATTATAAGACTTTCATTCTACTGCCCAGACAATTTCAGACATCATCAGAAATTACAGTCAAAAGAAAACACCGCCGAATCAAAACTATTTGGTCAAAATTCTTCAGAAAATAATCAAAACGTGCGCACTCGGCACCTCAGAAACATACCAAAAGTTACGCGGTAAAAACTGAACCAATCGGAAAATACGGACGAAATTCGCTAACGGAAACGAAATCTGGACAGAAAAATCGTTCAAACTTCACCGTTCTGAAAATTAAGAAAGGCGGAATGTGCCTTACCTTGCGTACACCAATTTCTTGAACTGTCTCGACGGACGAAAACGGACCAGCGTTGTCCAAAAATCAACTTTTTCTCTTTTCTTCTCGACTTTCTCTCCTCAGAAATTTAGATATTTTATTTTGATTTTCTCTCTCTTCAAAACGACTGCTTTTCATTAAATAACCTTATGATCGGCCCGGCCGATCGCACGATCGGCCCGGCCGATCGCACGATCGTCCAGGACGATCTGAACAAATTCACTTTGTCCTGGGACGATTTCTCAGGACGATAATTAATTTTCTTGGACGATAAAAACCCCTACTCTCTGACTCGTGCATTGCTCTGATCGCCCCGGGACGATCCCCAATCGGCCCGGATGATCCTGGGAGGAAAACTTTCCTGTAACTTCTGTACACATTCTGTAAAAAAATTTCAACTGATCGTCCCGGGACGATCCACGATCGGCCCGGACGATACTGGAGCAAAACTGATGTTACATCTACGGTCCTCAATTGCCTTTAAAAGCTGGATACCTCTCCCATCTGCGTGGTGAGATGTGCATTATCACACCCGACACCCACTGATGACTGGCGTAGGACCACGATTTTCCATACCTACACCAAAATCAAAGATAAGAACTGCAAAGTCATAGTGGATAGTGGTAGTTGCATTAACGCTGTTTCCTCCAGCATGGTATCCCAGTTAGGTCTGTCTGTCGTTCCTCACCCCAACCCATATAAGGTATCGTGGGTCAACTCCAATGCCTTGGAGGTGAAGGAACGAAGCCACGTGCCCATCTCCTTTGCCACTTATAAGGAGAATGTCTGGTGCGATGTGTTGGCTATGAATGTTGGACAAATTTTACTAGGTCGCCCCTGGATCTACGATAATGATGTCCACATTTATGGGCGTTCAAACACCTGCGTGTTTGAACATGCTGGTAAAAAGATTAAGCTTTTGCCATCATAGCCCCGGGTTACGGATACCACGAAACCCAGCCCAGCCAAATCAAAAAGGGGCGTGAAACTTGTCACCGCCAAGGTTCTGATTACTGAGTTTGCCTAAGGCGCCCCTCTGTTTGCTTTAGTCGGCCGTGAGATTCCCACTGAATCTGACGAGCCAATTCTTGAGGAGGTACAACCTATTTTAAGACAGTATGCTGATGTCTTTCCTGATGATCTTCCAGATCAGTTACCTCCACTTAGAGACATTCAATATGCTATAGACTTCGTCCCTGGAGCCTCCCTCCCAAACCTGCCACACTATCGCATGAACCCCACGGAACATGCTGAGCTTAAGAAGCAGGTTGATGAGTTATTGCAGCGAGGTTTCATTAAGGAGAGTTTTAGTCCTTGCGCGGTGCCAGCCCTTCTCACACCAAAGAAGGACGGAACTTGGAGAATGTGTGTTGATAGCCGTGCTATCAACAAGATCACCGTCAAATATCAATTCCCTATTCCGAGGCTCGATGACATGCTCGATATGTTGACGGGTGCCACTTTATTCTCCAAAATTGACCTCAAAAGTGGGTACCACCAGATCCGGATCCGACCCGGTGATGAGTGGAAAACTGCCTTCAAGACCAAGGATGGTCTTTATGAGTGGTTAGTCATGCCATTTGGGCTCAGTAATGCCCCTAGCACCTTTATGCGAATCATGACTCAAGTGCTGCGTCCATTTATGGGAAAGTTTGTCGTCGTCTACTTTGACGACATTCTTATTTACAGTCATTCCATTAGTCAGCACTTAGACCACTTAAGACAAGTTTGTGAAGTCTTAAGGAAGGAGCAGTTATATGCCAATCCTAAGAAATACACCTTCCTAGTAGATCACGTCATTTTTCTGGGCTTCATCGTATCAGCCCAAGGGTTTCCGCAGACCCCGAGAAGGTGAGGGCCATTGTAGAGTGGCCTATCCCTCAGACTATCCGGGAGGTCCGCAGCTTCCACGGATTAGCCACCTTCTATAGGAGATTCATACGAAATTTCAGTACTATCGTATCTCCTATCACTGACTGCATGAAGAAGGGTGATTTCCACTGGACCCCGGCCGCCACTAGAGCTTTTGATGAGATTAAGCAGAAAATGGTGGAGACCCCAGTGATGCGACTTCCTGATTTCTCCAAAGTCTTCGAAGTAACTTGCGATGCTTCGGGGGTCGGAATTGGAGGAGTCCTTTCCCAGGAAGGTCACCCAGTAGCTTACTTCAGTGAAAAATTGAACGATATCCGGCAGCGTTATTCTACTTATGACAAAGAGTTCTACGCCGTGATCCAATCACTTCGTTATTGGCGACATTACTTGCTCCCGCAAGAATTCGTCATCTTTTCGGATCACGAAGCTCTGCGTTATATCAACTCCCAAAAGAAATTGAATGCGCGCCATGGTCGATGGGTTGAGTTCCTTCAGGAGTACACGTACACCCTTAGACATAAGGCGGGAGTTGAAAATAAAGCTGCCGATGCTCTCAGTCGTTGTATGATGACCACCACTGAGATGAGAGCAGAAGTCGTGGGTTTTGACCAAATAAAGAGGGATTATTTGGAATGCCCCGACTTCAAGGAGACCTACACTCTCTTGTCCACTGGCAGCACGCGCTTTGTGGACGATTTCCTACTGGAGGATGGTTATCTTTTCAAAGCCCAGAGGCTTTGCATCCCGAGCACCTCCCTTAGGGAATTTTTGGTTTGGGAACTCCATGCCGGGGGCCTCGCCGGGCACTTCGGGCGGGACAAGACTATCGAAGCCGTGGAGTACCGCTTCTTTTGGCCCAGCCTTAATAGAGATGTTGGTCGGCTGGTCAGTCGGTGTCACACCTGCCAACTGGCCAAGCAGCGTAAGCAGAACACTGGTCTTTACACACCCTTACCTGTCCCCAGTTGTCCTTGGCAGGATGTTAGTATGGACTTTATCTTAGGCCTGCCCAAGACACTCCGTAAGCATGATGCTATTTGTGTGGTAGTTGACCGATTTTCCAAAATGGCACATTTCATTCAATGTTCTAAAACATCTTATGCCTCTCACATTGCAAAGTTATACTTCAATGAGGTCGTCCGTCTACATGGTTTACCCAAAACCATTGTTTCGGATAGGGATGTGAAGTTTACTAGTTATTTTTGGAAAACCCTGTGGATGAAAATGGGCACCAAACTTCACTTTTCCACTCCCTTTCATCCACAGACAGATGGTCAGACTGAGGTAGTCAATAGGAGTCTGGGTAATTTGTTGCGGTCCCTGGTTGGTGAACACATTAGAGATTGGGATTCCATTCTACCTACTGCTGAGTTTGCTTATAATAATTCAATTAACCGAACCACGGGTTTAAGTCCTTCTGAAATTGTATACGGGTTCAAGCCTAGACAGCCGTTAGATCTGATACCCATGAGCTCTAGATATAGGATTTCTGAGTCTGCATCAGCATTTGCATCTCATTTGCATGAACTTCATAAAGACATTGCACAACAAATTGAAAAGAATAATCAGGAATATAAATTACATGCAGATTTAAAATGGCGATTTAAAACTTTTGAGGTTGGTGATTTTGTTATGGTGCGGATTCGTCCGGAACAGTTCCCTCCAGGAACAGTTAAGAAATTGCATTCAAAGAGTGCTGGGCATTTCAAGATTCTTAAGAAGATTAATGACAATGCGTATATAGTAGATCTGCCTGCAGATTTCAATATAAATCCCTCTTTTAACATAGAAGACTTAGTGGCATATGAATGTCCTGATTTTAACCCACAAAATCCACTATCAAAACAGCCTTATGTGAACCCACCCTGTGAGATTAAGTGATGAGATCATATCCACAAGAGAAGGAGGACGAAGAAGATATTTGATCAGGTGGAAAGGAAAGCCCGAGTCAGAGGATACGTGGCTAGATCGTGAGGAGCTGCAGCAAATTGACCCAGATGCACTTGAGATCTACGAGAGCGCCAGAATACTTACTCGACGGAGTTGAGTTTTCTCCCACCCCGGGAGAATGATGGGGACATCAGATCATCATGGAAAGTTTACCAGCGACGTGGCCGTCGATCTACGACCACGATCGAGTCTTTATATTTTTGAGTCGATGTAATTTATTTTCATGCATTTTTTATTTTCTTATGTGTGTTTTATTATTTCCCGTTGTACCCCTTTTTATGGGAGTTGTCATGTGTAAGCCTAAGGGCATTTGTGTCATTTCTTTTTTGGAGTCTTTTGTATGAGGCTACTTAAAGCTCCCTTTGTATTATTTTGAGGTTAATGAATGAATGAATGATTATTGAAATTTCTCTTTGCACATGTGTTGTGAGAGCCTTTGAGAGTTCTTGGAGAGCTTTGGAGAGATCCATTGGAGAGGAAGATTGGCGCATTACCCACCAACTTTGGAGACGGCCGGGTTCGTGGTTTTTCTTCTTTATCTTTGTCATCGTCTCCTCGTCGAGCTTCCAAACCCCTCCACCCATTCTCTTTCACCTCACGGCCAAAGCATCCTCACCCGACCCCTCCTCCTCTCCAACCCCCACATTCCCAGCTTGCCCGAGCCCCTTGCCGTCGGCCAAAGGCTTTAGCCGCCGGTCCTCCACCCCTTGGTTTCTTTATTGGGTTTGCTAATTTGGGTTTGGAATTAATTGAAATAAATTTGAAATTCAAATTCCCCAAAATTTGAATTCAAAATATTTCCTAAATTAGTTATTCTATTTTAGGAAAGTGATTGAATTAAATCCAATTTCAAAACTTAGATTCATGAGGATTTAAATTAGTTCTTTCCTAAATTCAATTCCTAAATTAGAAATCCATAATTGCTTTTACAACTCAATCACCTAGCCCATGTATGCTGCCGGCCTCCTTGCCTCATTAAATTTCTTTTCCAATTATTTCCTAATCTCATCTATTACTTAGGAAATAATGTGAAATCACCCATAAATCCCTCTTGGCCGCCTACTAAACCTTGCCTGGATTGATTTATTGCCTAAGTGATCACGTCACTTTAGGAAATACATCAAACCTTCCCTATTTTATTTTCTCTGTTTGCCGCCCAACACCCGCCTCCCTCCTCTACCCGTCTCCCCTCCTCTCTAGCCTTTGTCTTCTCTCATTAGACTAAGCTTTTAGATTCTTTGAGGTCTTTTCTCTCAAGCCTCTTCAATTACACCAAATAACCTGAGAACTCTCTCAGCTTATTGGGGCAAAAACCTGAACATAAATTCAGGTTTTGAGATCAACACTTGGAAGAAGATCCCTAGTCCTTTATTTGAGAAACTTCTGTCTCTACAACAAGGGTCGAGATTGCTGACATCATTGGGAAGAGATCATCCTTAAGCAAAGGTTTTTCCTTTTTCCCCTTGCACTCAAATTTCTTCTAAATCTGAATTCTCAATTGGTTAGATGATAGTCACGAAAGCTCCTCCAACTTGCTCTTGCCAAGCTTAGTCATTTGTAGGAATTGAGTGTAATCTTCTATGCATCCTACGTCTCGTTGTTAGATTAGGGATTTAATTTGAAGCTTACTGTTTGCGTTGTGTGATTTTTCTTATTTATTTTAAAAGTTTCAAAGTTCAGAGCATGCAATCTCACTTAAGCAAATCTTTTCCTTATTGGTTTTAAATCTTCGTTGAGAATTGCTAAGTAATTGTTTCCTGGATTTATTCTAATCTAAGAATTGTGCAATGCCTAAATGACTACATAATCATCGCATCTTATTAGTCCTGCATCACCGGCGGTGGCTGAAGGTGGTAGGCAATTATGGCCGACAATGGCTGCCAGTGATGGTGGCCAGTGGTGGTGGTGGCTAGAGGTGGTGTTCAGTGATGGTAATAGTTATTTTTTAAGAACATTCAAAACTCCTAAAAATTGCTTCTAGTATTTGGAAAAAAAGCTGTTCTAACAAGCAAAAAATAAAAATATATGAAAATAGATTAAAAACATATGCTTTTAAAAGCAAAAGTAAAAAAGCAAAAGAACAACAAAAAACAAAAAATGATCTCATACAAACTCTAAAGAATTCAAATTGCCCGCCTCAACAAAACCTCTCTTGAAATATTAACAATTTCTCTTAGAATTACCACGTTATCTTAAGGCAAAATCTTTATACTCATAAGATATATGTCTATGACTAATAAATTAAGCCATCATATATTTTTGCGCTTGGCATTGTTTGTGCAGGTTTAGAATTTAAGAATTATGTTTTATTTGTCTCCTTTGTTTTGATGAGAGCAGTCAGTGAACATCAAAATTCCTTTGTTAGTGAAGAACCGTTAATAATGGTTCCTGTATTTTGAGGCATTTTGGATATTTCTTTTATGTATTCGTGTTTATTACTAATATGATTATACAAATTGTTTAATATTAATGCTGACTGTTCATTTTGATTGGTTTCTTTTCCATTCAAAATTACACATCATTGTATGGATTTTTGCTTGATTGAAATCACGGATACAGGTTTATGGATATGCTAGAAGGTTCGCTAAAGTTGGTATTGCAGATGCTCTTGTTGATGCGCTTCATGATGGGCTGAGTTCAAGTAGTTTAGTTTCGGCATGCATTGCTCTAAAGGCCGTTGCTGTCAATGTGAGTTGTTGAACGATGTTTACTAGAATTGCAAATTTTACAAATTTTTATTGCCCTTGGTTTTAACTTGCTCTTCTTTAACACAAAATGAAATACGTCCGTGATTGACTACTTAAATTCTCAATTTCATTTACATCTGATAATGAAGTTTTTCTATTAATTATATTTCTTCTATACATCAGCTTTTAGAAATAGGTTATCTGGTGAGATTAAACTAAAAATATAAGCTATAAATATGCTGGATAATGATTTTTATTGTGTAAATTCCATGCGATGATGCAGAATTGGCCTTGATATGCATTAAAATTATTACAGGAATTTTTTTTTGCTATTTTTTCAATTAGGTTCATCTCATGTTATTTACTAACAAAACAAAGAAATCTCGCTCTTAATTCATTTTCATTGAGATTTGAACATACTCTTTTTATTCAGCACTAAGCTAATATCTTGAGATTAGCCGCATGTCCATAATACCTTCATCCAGGCGCCAGCCCTCCATTCCTGAGGAACAAAAGATTGTTTTTTTTTTTTTAATGTTTATGTTGTTTCTTTAAGTTATGTCCTCATGATTGAGTGCTCTTGCTTTGATAATATTAGAAAATCGTAATACACTTATGTAATACTGGAGTAATTAAAATGCTTCTTCAAGGAAGTGTATTTCCGATGTGCTTATGTCTACCTGTGCCTATGTATACCTGCATGGTCAAGCTCTCTTTTTTCTTCCTTACATAAGGAGAGTTTTTTTATTTTTATTTTTATAAATATTTTTATAAGGAGAGTTCTTGAGCCTAATGGTAACAAGCTTCACAACTGTGTATCTATTTCAGTAAGGCGGTAATTTCATTTATCATTCTTCCATGAACATGATAGGTTGTGGGATTAACTTCTGCGTACCACTTGTTTACTTGAAGTATCCTCATGAGGCATTTAAATGCCTTTCTAGAGATTTGAATGTCTCAGAGCATATAGTTTCTGTATATTATATGCGCATGTTTATCATATGAAGAGTGCATTTCTTAAGCATGAACTTCAATTTGTATTTATGGTTTAAGAATGATAAAATTTTTTTTCTTCAGGATGAAATTTGTCGTTCAATAACTGGAAGTGGCGGCATTGATATTATTCTGAAATATATAGATGACTGTAATGTAACCAGCGATAAAGCCGTTTCAAGAGCCTGTTGTTCTTTGTTGTCTAAGGTACTAGAAAAATATTGTTTTTACTTTCACTTATGAGTTTGAAATTGAAACCAGATCTTTTCAAGAGAGTGGTTGGTGGAGCTTGAAATCATTGTTGGTGTTTAAATACATCGAACAAAATGAAAGATTTAACAAACTTCATCATTTTTCAAAACATGGTTCCTAACTACCAAATGAACCCTGAATAGAAAAGTATATTGACTTATTTTAAGCTGTTTTCTGTTTTAAGCTGGCAGGGAGTGATGAGAACAAGGTTGCTATTGTACAGAGAGGTGGTCTTGACTTACTAATGAAATTGTGCTCCAGATTTTCAGACGACCCTTCTATTTTGCAGGAGGTACCTTGGCATAATTATTATACTGCTGGGCATTTACTTCTAGTATAGGTATTTAAAAATTGCAATAACCTTTTATTCATAAGTCTCAGTTAATTCATATTGTAGGTTATGTCAATTATTACCGTGCTATCATTAAGATCCCCAGTGAATGCAGCCCTTGCAGTAGAAGCAGGGGCAGGGGATTTAGCAAGCCAAGCAATGCAGAGGTTCCCTGCTGTGCATCAATTGCAAAGGCAATCTTGCTTCATGATCCGCAATCTGGTGGCTAGGAACCCTGAAAACCGGTATTAATATTAATTTTATTTCTGTAATTCATATATGCGATGGCTGAAGCTCTCCAAAGCGATTGTTTTTGGAATGGAGTGCAACTTAGGCTTTGAATTTTATATAAGGAGCAATGCAAAATTGATTACCATTGTGACGCACGTTATCATACATTTTACAAATATATTAAAAATTGGCATTTCTGATTAAAATCTGGCATTCTAATATGAAAGATAATTGCCCACAAATAGCAAATGCTGAAATTTTTTTTTCTATTTTTGGGATGAAATATACACACATTAGGGAAGCTGAATCAAACAGTGTTTTTATCTTACCATTTTGCTTCTTGGACCTCGTGTTAGCTGAACTTTATAGGAAAACATAAGAGACATGTATATTGAGAAATCTGCCCAATGGTATTTCAAGTTAAGTTGGGTAGCTTCAATGGAAGTTGGATTTTAGTATTTGAAAGTTAGTTCGATTTTGTTCCTAGGTCTGGATATCAAAACATTGAACACAACTGAAGCCTTTAGTATCTACTATCTATTGTATCGCGGCCACTAGCTTAATCATTACCTACTGATTACTGAGCTAGTGTTCCAGATGTGCTTGTATTACTATTGAGAGTTTGTTTAAGGCAGCTTGTTACAATTTTGTTTTTCAGAAAATTGCCTCCAGTATGTTTGTGTTAGGCCGGTTCAGCCTGAACCGGCCCAGCTCCAACCGACCCCTTTTAATGGGCTGGTTCAGGTGTACAAAAGGAGAGGCGGTGGCAAGAGAGAGAGAGAGAGAGAGGAGGTGGGGTCCACTAGAGATTCAAATTCAAATGTTTGGAGCCAAAGGAGGGGTCGGAAAGGGCTAATCTATCTTTTGACTTTAATGATTAATTGTATGGGTTAAATATGAGGGGAGGAATTAGGTTTTTGGTTATGCTTTATTTTGGTGGCTGATTTTCAGAGTTCTTATCTTGGTGTCTTGGGCCCCTAGATTTGTCTAGGGATTGGGAGAGAATGATCCTCCTCTCAAATTGAGGATCAATTGTATTTTGCTTATTTGTTTCCGTTGTTTGATTTCCACCATAAAAAAACTACTGTTTTGCTTTTTTTTTTTTTCATTAGATTCGTGAAGTTTTCTCTATTTCTCATTAATCTTGTTAGGATTTACTTAAAATATTCAAGTATTTCCTATTAGTTTGTTACATATTTCTTGTTTATTTTAGAGATTTCTGTGGTCAGGAGCTATTTCTAATAACTAGATATATTAGAATGTGATAGTGATGAGGAAGTTATAATCGGACCTTTTTAAAAAGAGAAAAAAAAAAAAAAATTCCCACAACAACTATACACTTATTTTTTGAAGAGTTGCAGCCACTTCTAAAAAAATCTTAAATTGCATGGTGCCTTTTTTCTTTCATTTTAAGAATTATTTTTCCATATGATCCAATCAATTTTGATACGTTTCGGAAAACCGTATTTGAGTGCTGATTTGGATTGTTCATTGATAGGATAATTCTTCTCAGCTCTGGTATTGAGAAGCTGATTAGGAGAGCTAAGGGAAGCCACGACAGCTGCAGGGATGCTGCCAGTGCTGCACTAAGGGACTTGGGCTTGGATGATTACAATGCATAGAATCCTACTATCTGTATCAATTTCAACTTTGCTCAAATGGAGAAACTACATGAGAACTAACGTTTGATTGAAGACTTGGCTTCTGTCATTGTTCTTATAAATCTTGCAGCATGAAGGTAAAGCAATTATCAAGCTAAGATCCTTCTTGTCGTCGGTAGTTATCTCTTTCAGAAGTTTAATGAGTAAGTTTTGGCCAAAATCTACCGCCATTAGTGTGGGATTTTTTGAAGTGAGGATTTGTTGTTTATGTTCTATGCGACGTGTCAATTTTATGTACCAATTTTATTGTATTGTTTAATTGATTTCTTATGCATTGATTGATTGAGAATTTTTTGCTACAAGATTTACGTTAACAGTTCTGTACTGTCATGGAAGTGAACTGATGCTCGATGCTCTTGTTTGGTTCCTCGTTGAGAGGTGAAATTATTTTGTGCGGACGCCGAATGTCATCTGGAGACTAATCATAATGCGTCAATTCACACTTTACACAGTACTGTGGCTCAATACTGCTGATGTGGCACATTCTGGTTGATCTCTGGACGGTATTCTGCGTCCGTTCTCCGCACAAAATAATCTATCCGTCGAGAGGCTGAGAGCTAATGAGCACGTTTTATCTGCCAATTTAAAATTAATAAATTTTATATTTAGTTTTAAAATTAAAATTATACAAATGTTCCCAAATATCTTAATGCTTTAATTTAAATAGAAATAAAATAAAATAAAAAATCGAAAATATCATTGATTGAAAAAATTATTCACGGTGGTATTTCTGTCAATACCTTTTTTTATAATGCTTCAAAAAAAAAAAAAAAAAAAAAAAAAAAAAAAAAAAAAAAAAAATATATATAATATATATATATATATATATATATATATATATATATATATATATATATATATATATATTGGACCCGACTAAAAAACTCATCCCGAATTTGACCTAAAAAATTTAAGTTTGGGTTGACTTGAACCTGAAGCGGGTCGGATTTGGGTTCAAAAAATTGATCCGTTTACAAAATCGGTTTTGGTTCTGGTTGACCTAGGAATGATTTGGAATAACCCAGAAACTAGGGTCGGATTCGGGTTCGAAAAATTGACTCGTTTACAAAACCGAGTTGGGTTCGGGTTGACCCAAGAATGACCCGGAATAACCCAGAAACTAGTCTTGATCGGCCTTACCTGTCCCAGCTGCCCCGCTGACCTAGCTGCCCTACTTGACTCGCCTGACCTGTAGTCCGTGCTGCAACGCGTCACATTCGCGACTCCGTGCATCGCATCTGGTTGACCCGCGTCGCGTCCAGGTGACTTGCTTGCATCTGCGACTCTGCCTGACCCACCGTTTCGTGACTCCGCGCGTCACGTCCGTGACTCACGTCACCGGTCGTCGACATTGCTGCCGCTGCTGCTGCCCCGGCTTCCGCACTGTCCCTAAACCCTAAACGGGTTAGGTTGGGTTGACCCTAACCCCAAGCGGGTCGGGTTCGGGTCCGAAAAATCGACCCGTTTGTAAAAAAGGGTGGGTTGACCCGAACCCGATAGTGACGAGTCAGTTTCGGGTTTGACCTGAACCCGACCCATGACCCAAAATTGACACCCATATATATATATATATATATATATATATATATATATATATCGAAATATTTATTTTTATATGCGTTGAATAGATTCTAAGTTAAATAAAATTAAATTCGCGTGAGAAATCCTCAAGGAAAGCAAATTTATTTGGAATCAATAAAAATTAAATAATTATGAAGACAATATCTAGTTTCTAATAAAATTTATAGGATAAATCTCTCCAAATTTTAAAATTTAAGCTGTCTTTATTTCTGAGTTGACTTATTTTTGAAAAAATATCCGGTCATTTCAGCAAAAAATTATTTATTTTCCTAGAACATAATTACACTTGGTATAAGTAATAATACCTAGATAATTATATTAATTGATATAAAAATATTTAATACAATTTATAAATAATAAAAAAAAAGTGACCGCACAAATTTGTCGGATAGGTTAGAAAGGGTTGAAATAGTGAAATACCTCGCTTAGGGTCGAGGGCTGCAAGCGCGCGAGATATCAACTGATATAGAGTAGTGGAGGAAAAGCGGGAGAAAAGAAGCAGATTAATGAGCGTCTTCGGTGGTGATAGCTGGGCAAGAGAAGCTCATCACAGAAAGAGGAGGCTTGATGATCTTCTGCTCTCATCCACTTCATCGTCTTCCACTGGCGACTCCTTTTATAAAAAGATCTCCAATGGCAAATTCGCGTGCCTCGTCTGCCCCCATAAACCGGTCCTTGATTCCCCTCTGATCCTATCTGTAAGTCTAGTTTTACCTCACGACCTGCCTAATCAAAATCCTTGTATACGTTAGTGTCGCTTATCTCGCAATCAGTCATTTGTATTTGCCATAAAACAAATTCCTGAGTTTTTGCTCAATGAACGATTATGGGGCTCTTATCATGAACTGTTAAATGTGATTGTGGGGTTTGTTCTTGATAACCGAGACCTTTAATCTGCTGTAATTAGGGCTTGCGCGGTTATTCCTATATGGATAAAAAGATTCCGCTTCTTCTTCCTGTCGTTATTAAAACTTGAAATTGATCCTCATAATGGCTTTAAGAAAGCGGTCTTGTTAATTCAGCTGAAAGTTATGCTTGCCTTGTTCTTTTGTTTTATCTTGGGCAAGCGTACCTAATGAATCTGTCGCTGGCCTATACCACGCATCTTATTTTGTTTGCATAGAACATTCGTTATGATATAGTGAGAGAGTGTATCATCTTAGTGCTGTATACTTGTATGAAAATCCTGCACACATATATAAATAGGTTTAAAAGTAGCTTATAGGTGATATGAGATTTTTTATGTCGAAGACTGAAGAAAGGGGAAAAACTATGGGATCTCGTCTAGTTGAAATTATTCCACTAGTATGATTCATAGATTACAATTGATGTCTATTCTTATAATTGGAGATGCATTAATACAATGTAAGAGACGCATTTTATAAGAAGCATGCACCATAGAAGATGGATTCTATGGTTGAAATGATAGATGTTTTGAGGCATTGTAGTTGTCATCAAGCGATGCTTGGCGAGATATTTTGTTGTTCTCTTTTTAGGGGTGGCCAATGGCCAAGAAGGCAAGCATTGACTTAGGAGAGATAACAGGCATTAGTGATTGTGCTGATGATGAGCATTTGCATTGATGTCATTGACGGGCGAGCATTAGGCGGGCATTAGGGTTAGTTTTGACAACAAATGTTAACCTTGCTAGGGTCTATGGATGTTGATGTTGGTGTTGACGATGAGAATTAATAATGGGTGTCAACCTTATTGGTAACAACAGATGCTTATTTGTGACAATAAATTTCAAAGTTTTTTGGTGATATTAGGCAATAGTGTCGGTGTGTGTGAGGGGTGACGACCTTGTTAGCAATGAAGGGCATCAGTTTTAATGGCGACAGTTGATGTGCCTTGATGGTGATGGCGATCGTTGGCTTTGTTAGGCATAGAGGGTGTCAACCTTGTTGGCAATGGCAAGCGTTAATGTTGGTGGACGAAGGTTTGACATCTCTTCTTTTGAAACTTCTTATGGCCTCATCTCAACCACCTCAAATGTGCGGAAATATGATTTATTTATAGATTTTTGGAGAAGAACATTATAGTAATTTTGATAAAAATCAAAACACTTAGTTGGACAGTTTGTATTGATCCCACGTGATAATGCAATTCAAGCATTTAATTTCTTAATGATGTATAAATTGGGCAATTTTTGACTCGTTAGATTTTTCTGGTTGAGATTTACAGTTCAGATGTAAGTTTGCTAAAAATAGAGTTAAAGTGGTCCCAAAATTCGATAATTTTTGTTTATTCAAGTGCTTGTGTTGAGATCTATGTTTGATTGAATGGATTTTCTGGTGCTGTAATAATGAAGGATAATATGCACACTAATAAGATTGGCTGAATTTTCAGGAGTTTTTTTTAACAAAAGAATATGTAAAAAAGGGATAGTCGTTCATGAGTGTAGGGCACAACAAGACAGAAGGAGGCGGGGACTCACACAAGGGTGCATGATAGGATGAACGACGACACAAGGTAGTCATGTTCAATAGATCAATCAATGCATTTTATTAACTAACTTGTTTTTTTTTTCTCCTTAAATTTGGGGTTAGGCTTTTGTTTAGGAGCATTTCTTTGATCAAAAGATAATTTTTTGTTATTTTTGAATACATATCTTGGAAACCCTATCCTTCAAGGGCACTCTCTACTCTACAAGTCCATATCCTCCATGAGTTACAATCATGAAGAATGTATCTGTGGAACAGCTCATTGTTTTTTACAGTAGTAGTAATTCTATTTTGTATAACAAAGCACAACACATTACAATTTACCAATTAAAGATTATCCAATATAAATAGCTTTCAGACCTCAATTCTTCTAGATCATGTTATTCTCGATGATCACATTTTATAATAGATCTCCTTTTATATTAGTTTATATTTATTTATTTTTGGTAATCAATTATTTTTTTGTAATAATGAATAATAAATTGAAAAATATGTTGCTCATATTCGTAACTTTGTAGAAGCAATCTTCTCATTCAACCATTGGGTCATGACCTTTTCATGTAATAAATTGATCTTTTGAGAACTTTTTTTTCTTGGAGAACAATTTTTGCTATTGATTTTTTGGCGTACACTTTAGATGAATCTTTAATTTTAAATCTAACGAATCAATCTCCCATAATATACACATCTCAAAATCCAATTATTTTCAATTGATATATATGCATGGCAAGGAAAATAAATTTCCCCATAGAGTTTGGACATAGAATATATATATAGCTCTTTAGTTTATATTTATTTATTTATGGTAAAAAATTATTTATTTCCTTAGAGGATATTCTAGGTGGATGCGATATTTCAATAAGCTTCTCAATGAAGATTGTGAGAATATGATGACTTTAGTGACCTCAACATTTTAAATAAAATCAGAGATTTTTATTTTTATCATCGTATTAGTAAAATCGAAATTAGAGATGCTTTAAAGAAAATGAAGTGTGAAAAAATTGTTGCCTGATAATATTCCAATAGAAGTGTGGAAATGATTAGGAGATAGAGAAATTTCTTGGCTTACGAAAATTTTTAATATTATTTTGATGACAAAAAAAGATGCTAGATGAGTGGAGAAGGTGTGTGTTGGTTCCTATTTTTAAGAATAATGGTGATGCACAAGTGTGCGCAAATTATAGAGAAATTAAGTTAATGTGTCATACATTAAAACTATAAGAAAGAGTTATTGAGCATAGATTACGACGTGATACTAATGTTTCTCAAAATCAATTTGGATTATTGTTGGGTAGGTCTACTATGGAAGTTATACATTTATTGAGAGGTTTGATGGAGAAATATAGAGAGAATAAGGAGGATCTACATATGATATTTATTGATTTAGAGAAAACATTTGATAAAGTTCACATAGAAGTGCTCTTGAGAGTTCTAGAAAAGGAAGTGTTAATAATACTTATATTCAAGTCATTAAGGATATTGATAGGAAACACTAGAGTTCGCAAGTAACCCTAAGATAGTACTTGAGTTCGCAAGCAATCCTAACCCAAATCGGAGATCCAACAGCGACGAAGTTGCTGTCCAGAACAGAAAAACAGCAGAAATCTGCTGTTGACAGCAGTAAAACAGCACTATTCTGAGAGGAAACCAAGAAACAGACTTGTATTCCAAGAAACGATGAATAAAACAGTAAAGATACAATTGATCCTCAATTCGAGAGGAGGGTCGATCTCTCCCAAATCTCTAGACGCCGCTAGAGCCCAAAGAAACCTAAATCTACGAGATCTCCAATTTCAGCCAAATTCAAGATGCCCAAACCCTAGGAAAAACAACTATTTAATGCATACAAATCTAAAGGAAATCCCTAAACAGTCCCTACATTCAAATTCTCTCCTAATCTTCCTCAAAAATCCTTCCTAAAATGGTCCCGTGGAATCGCGGCTCGCACGGCATCCCGCATAGGCGGAGTTCTTTCTCCGCTGTTTTGCGGTTTTGCCCGTGAACCGGACCCGCTTGGATCGGCTGGACCAGTCTAACAGATATGCATGCAAGAGTTGTTACTTTGTTCAAACACAAGATGATTTGATCAATTATTTTGCTATTTCAGTTGGATTATATCAAGGATCCACTTGAAGCCCATATCTTTTTGCTTTAGTCATGGATGTTTTCACTAGACATTTGTAAGAGGATGTACCTTGGTGTATGCTTTTTGCTTATGACATTCTTCTTATTGATAAGACAAGAGAGGGAATTGAAGAAAAACTTGAAATATGGAGGTTATCCTTAGAGTCTAAAGGTTTTCGTTTGAATAGATCTAAAACCAAATACATGGAGTGTAATTTTAGTAGTAATAGATCTAGTGTGGAGATTGTTATTTTGGGCGATCATGTCATTAAAAAGAATACACATTTTAGATATCTCAAATCTATTGTACAAAGTGATAATGAAATATACAGGGATGTTATTAGTAGAATTCAAGTTGGCTTGTTGTGCGACAGAAAAGTTCCTCTCAAACTTAATGGAACATACTATGAGATGGTGGTGAGATTTGCAATGCTTTATGGAGCAGAATGTTGGTAATTAAGAGATAAGCATAAAAATAAGTTAAGTGATGTAGAGATGAGGATGCTCAGGTGGATGAGTGGCTTTACTCTTAGAGATAGAATGCAAAACGAGTAAGTAAAAAGTTGAATTAGCTCTAGCGGCAGATATGATTAGAGAGAGTCCTCTCACATGGTTAGGGGTGTCAATATTTGACCCGACACGACAACCCGACCCGGAAAATCTGGGTTGGACCCGACCCGTTTGATAAACGGGTCGGGTATGGGTTCACAGATTTGACCCGTTTGATAAAACGGGTCGGGTTGACCCGGCGGGTTACCGGGTCAACCCGAAAACCCGTTTAATTTAAAAAAAATAGAGAAATGTTTCTATACAAATGAGTTCCCCGATGCTCATTTGATGGATTCCTCAGCCACTCCATGACAAGCTCCTTATCCTTGCCCCGCCCAATGGATCATTTTTAGGCAAGGATTTATTTCACGTGCTCCGTGCAGCTCAAGCTGCTGCTTCTGAAGCTCTGCTTTGCGTCTTTTACAAGATGAAGGAAAGTATCAACGCCAGTTGCTGTAACTTTATCAAGTTTCTGCACAGTTGTCTCCAGTCGCTTCAAGGTGGGATCAATTTTGAGAGCACGTTGCCAAATTTTATGAGTGCTGCCGGGTCGCGGGTCGGGTCGGGTCAACCCGGCAACCCGGCCGGGTCGGGTCCGGGTTGAAATGTCCAACCCGTTTGTAAAAACGGGTCGGGTTGACCCGTTTATATACGGGTCGGGTCGGGTTCGACCCGAACCCGGCGGGTTGACCCGAATTGACACCCCTACACATGGTTTGGTCAAATAAAACGTCGGTCGTACAATGACCCGGCTAGGAGAGTAGATGTATTAGGTTTGGCCTATGTTAAGAAAGGTAGAGATAGATCTAAAAAGACTTGGTTAGAAAGTATTGAAAATGACTTTTCGTTATTAGATTTAAATAAAAATTTGACTTTTAAAAGGATACAATGTAGAAAAAGAATTCATGTAGCTGACCCCACGTAGCCAGATAAAGGCATTATCAATATTTTGAAACCGGACCAGACAACGAACAGGAAAAAGGAGAGGTTTACGGCTTGACCGGTCCGACCGGTGGAACCGGGGTCAAACCAGATGACGTAATAAATAATAATATTATTAAAAATTATAAAATGAATGAGAAATTTTCATCTAACTCCTTCACTATAAATTCCATTTTCATATCAATATATTTTAAACCAATTGCAAATAAACATATGTAGCCAAACAATTACCCCTTCCTCCCCATTACACTCGCATCAAAGTGAACTGCAACTTAGCAAATAGAGACTAGCATTTAAAATAAATAGTTATTATTAAAACAGTTTCACCATTTCAAGTTACCATAATAAAAACCCTTCGTAGGTTGATACAGACAATAGCTGAAGCAGTGGTGATATGAGTAAGAGAGAAGAAACAGAGACTACTGTATTCGAACTTGCAGATTGTAGTTACATGTATATATATATCTAAGCAGAGAAAAAGAAATTACAGAAATACCAAACGGTTTGTTAAAAAGCTACGGTTTAGATTCCCGAGCACTTGCCTTATCTCCTCCGTTGCAAATCCCGCGGAACCGCCTGCATCCTTGGCAAAAAAATTGCAATTTTTTTCATCAAACAAGCAATCCCACAGGTCTTGAAGTCATACAGAAGAAAAAAAAAACTATCAAACAAAACCTAAAAATTTAGAGTTTTTAAAAAACTTACATCCCACAATTTCAAGAAGAGAGAAGAAGGAATTGCGATGCGAGAGAGAATGCTATTTTGGTTTCATTTCGTTAGAGAGATGTCCATCGTGGACATCGTGAACTAAGAGATCCCATCGAAAGGGAGACGAAGTAACTAGAACTCTGGAAGCGGCTATTCACGCGAATGAAGTGAAGACGGAGGGGAATAGGGATCATGCTGTTATTGAAAACCCCTGCTCAAAGCACGTTATTTGGACCAGGCGGTTCTTTAAAATTGGTCCCGGTTTTTCGGTTACCAGTCCGATCGGCGGCTTGTCTGGTTTTTGGGCGGTTTTATTCAGAAGCGGCTCTGTAAGAAAATCGAATCGGACGACCGACTGGTTCACAATTGAACCGGCCGGTCCGGTCCCATTTTTAAAAACTTGGGCATTATGTTGATGTTGAATATATATATATATATATATATATATATATATATATATATATATATATATATATATATATATATATATATATATTATATATATATATATATATATATATATTTGGAATGATGAGTGATGTATTGAAAAATATGTTGCTCATATACATAACTTTGGAGAAGCAGTCTTCTCCTTCAAACATTAGTTCGTAGACCCTTTTATGTAATAAATTGATCTGTTGAGAATTTTTTATTTCTTGGAGATTAATTTTTTGGTTTGCACCTAAGTTGAATCTTATTAGAACCGTTAATCTAATGAACCAATCTCTAATAATACACTCGTCTTAAAATCAAATTTTCAATTGATATATCTATGCATGGCAATGAAAATAAATGAATAAAAAAACTTAATTATTCCATATTTTCCCTTTTAAATTATCCTTATTCAAACCTTCTTATAGATGCACCATACTTCTACTTGCATTCATGTTTTTGTGTACCTAATTTAGGTGCTAATAGTAGTGCTCATTGCTCTCTCGCTTTTTCAACGATGCGTTTTATCTTAGGACAAAAATCAAAGTCTAATTCGACAAAAATCAAAGTCTAATTCAGCAAAAAAAGACTTACCTGTCATAATATGTTTTGCGTCATTTCTCACTTCTGATAAGTGCAATTTTATAGATGCATATTAAGGGCTCTCGTCACATTGCAGCCGAAACCAAACTGAAGGAAAAAGAGCTATCAATAAAAGAGGAAATAAACAAGAGAATTGCCCTATCTGGTGATATAAGCGATATTTCAACCTCTATTTGTCCATCCAGTAAATTGAAGGGCTCTGCGGTGCAAAATAAGCCCCACAATAAGCCATTGATTGAGAAAACAAGGCAGGTCCTACTGGAGACTCACTGTGACAGAATCCGTGGCTATAATCTAAATGATGGAAGCAATCCAGTCACAGCTACTGCATTAACCCTTCTTTCAGATCATGTATCTAAACAAATTCAGCGAACAAGCTTTGTGGTGCCTTTCAACCACAATGAGAACAGTAATGAGAAGATTACTGCAGTAGATTCTAAAATGATTTCAGATCAAAATGCAGAGCTTCGAAAGCGACGGGCCAAGGAACTCCAATTCACAGCTGCCGGTTGGAAGCGTGATGGCCAAGGGAAATGGTACAAAGATGAAAATGTAAGTCATCCATCTTTGTTGCTTTTTCACTTTTTTGCTTGTGCAAATGCAAACTTTGGATTGAACTAGAAATGGAGAAAAAAACATAGAAAATATTTGTTACGGGCATATTTACTTAATGCGTGGTTAAATGATCCCAATCATTTTAATGATTATTTCTTACTTTCATTAATTGTGTTATTGTACCCGGCTAAGCATATGAGGGAAAACTATGAATGATTGCACAACTTTTTAAACATCAGGCACACCTTTTGGGTTTCAACTTTAATGCAGGAGAAATTATTCTGTGCGGGAATCGGATTGTTCGGAGGCGAATTAGAACATGCCACATCATCTGATACATCGCTGTACATAGCAAACGGGTGATGTGGGGTGTTCTGATTAGCCTCCGGATAGCGTCCGAATCCTCAAAGAATAATTTCATGTAATATAGGGGGTAAAATTGTTGCATCACTGTAGTGTTTAGCAAGTGGGAATAAAAATTGTCATTTGTCTTTGTTTTTTGTTGAAATAAACCAATCACAAGCGGCTAAAAGTAAGTTTGACTTTATATCCTGAAATTCTTGCAGTTGGAAGTTGATATCAAGATACTCATCCTTTCTTGTGACAGGAAACTATTTTGAGATTTAGATTTTGTTTGAGTCGATTTTTTTTCTGTTTCTTAAAGTAAATTTTTAGCACAAAAACTTTTTTAAGAAACAATAAGAAAATTGCCACAAATGAAGCCATAATCTGCTTTCTTGCTTGTAATACAGTTATTTCTCTGCATCTTCTCACACATTCTTGTAATACAGTTATTTCTTCTCCGCCATAAACTTTTTAACTTGATCCCTGATTCATCAATTGTGTTTGTCAGTTTCTAAAGCTGCAATTTTTTTTTTTTTTTTTAAATTTCTAGGTCGAGTTTGATTCAGATGAAGAAGATCCAAATGTCTTTTTCAGTTGAAACATACATTCTTTTCCTTCAGTGCTTCCCTTGAGACAAAAGACTGCAGCGTTTTCCATTCTGAGTTTTAGAAATATACTTAAGATTTTCATTTTTCTATCAACTGGCTTATGGTAACGAGTCTCCTTTTGTTCTTTTGAGGGAAAACTTGTACTAACTTGCTTCAGTGTTATCTTTTTGGTTGGAATCATATCCTGTAAATATTTCATTATGTTTTGGCATGAAAAGTTAAGCTAAGGTTTCATTTTTCTTAAGTAGCTTTTTAGTAAAAAAATTATAGTTCATAAAATTTTTTACTACAAAATTGCTGTCCCAAATAAAGCCTAAATCATTCACATATAAATATGTTGTTGCTATAAAAAAATACCTAGCTTTATATACTTAATTTTATTAATATATAGATAATTTTTTTCAAGTATCTATCGTATTTGATATTAGGGCCACCCAGGTATTGTATTCTTTGAAGGCTAATTCCTATCCTAGGTCTGTTATTTAGATAGAGTTGGAAGATGGGCGGCTCTTGGCTCTAAGTCATAAATATAAGTAGGAGTGTAAATGAGTTGAGTTGAGCTTGAGTCACCTCTGGCTCGAGCTTGATAAACCAATTGAATTTGAGTTCGAGTATGAGCTTTATTTTACGAGTTTGAGCCGGCTCATAGGCCAGCTTGTTTATTATGAAAGAGAGAATGTAATTATGATTCAAGTAATTATTATAAAAAATAGTAAAAATAATGAGAAGTTAAAAGATAAATAATAAATAATAACTTTATATATATATTTACTATTGTGTACTTAAAATCTCAAGTGTTAATAAATTTAAAGTGCATTTTATTTTAATATTTTTTTTTTAAATGAGGAGACTTGTGAGCTACTAGTTTAGTTAGGGTTGGTTGTCTTAAGCTTGACTTGTTAGCTTATTTGGATCGATTCACGAGCTATTTATCTAGTCGAGTCCTAACTAGCTTAGGAGCATGCTTGACTCATGCTTGACTCATGGGATAATAATGATTTTTTTATGATATAGTTGTTCTTATTTGATTAATGTAGTCGCTTAGAAATAAAGAGGCTAATTTGGTAGGTAGCTAGTTTTATTTTAACAAAGGATATTATAAAAGATGATTAGTAATAATGATTTGCTTGTGATTGAACCAAAATTTGAAGTGCTGCCAAGAGTAATGGTATGTAGTTTGATTTAGGGCTCCTTTGCTTGGAAGTTAGAAGAGCATGATAATTTTTATTTTATTTTATTTGAAACAATTGAAATGAAGTAAAATTTTAATAGATTCAAAATATCCAAATTTTATTTTATTTTTTGTATTAAAAATTATCTAAATCATTATTTTGCTTATGATTGCTGTAATGCTGTTGATTGCAGGCTATTGATATATTTAAATGTATTTAAAATGTATAATAAGAACTAAAAAATTATTTAAATTTATTTGATTTATATTAAATTAAATTATTTAGATATTTTAATTACCTTATATTTTAAAAAATAAACATCCAAGTATCCAACCACCAAACAACCCTTAAAACCATACGAATGCTCTCATATCTAACTATTAATCCTACTATTTAAAAAAAATAAAAAAAATACAAATATATCTTTTTATGATTTATGTCCCAAAGGACACTTAATTTGCTGTATTTTCATTTTGTAGTCAAATGAAAAAGCTGAGTGTTTCAATTCCCCGTTCGCCGCCAGTCGCCGCTTCGGCCAGTTCGTCTCCAGTGAAGATCAGGAGGGGAGGAGACCTATTGACGTTGTTCTTCCCCTGCAAGCCCCAAAAATCTCTCCTTTTTCATGTCCAAAGGCTTTCTTCCCCGTATCAAGCTGACCCCTCGCCGCACTCAAAACTCCCCATTACCAGTTTCCCGAGCCCGCAAACTCGCCGCTGCCATCACTGAAATTCTACAAACCCGCGATACAAATGCTCAATGGGAGGAATGCCTAGCAGAGGTCTTCCCCGCCGACGAGGATATCACTTCCGTTGTCGCCTTCCTCCGCGACCCGGACTCTACTTTCGCCTTCTTCTCCTGGGTCCGCAGGCGCCCTTTCACAGTTGCTCCGGACTCTGCATCATACTCCGCATTGCTGTGCCTCCTTGCCAGAAACCGTCGCTTTGAAGAATCGCAGTTCGTGCTGGAAACCATGCTAACTGAAGGAACGGCTCCAACCTGCGAAGCTTTCAGCACTCTTGTTGGCTCATACTCCCGTTATGGTTTGCAGGACAAGGCCTTGAGCGTTTATTTCAGCATGAAGGAGAAATTGAGCTCTTTGCCAGATGTCTCCGACTGCAACTGTTTATTAAATTTGCTTGTAGAGCATGGGCGTCTGGAGACTGCACAACAAGTGTATGATGAAATGCTTAAGAGAGATGGTGGAGCAAATAACTTTAGTACGGGTATTATGGTTAAAGGCTTGTGCATTCAAGGAAGGATGGAAGATGCCAGGAATTTGATGAAGGATAGATGGGGCCGTAGCGTTGTTCCAGATGTAGTTTTCTATAACATGCTTATTGATGGATACAGCAAGCGTGGCAATGTTAGGATGTGTTATATTCTGTTGAGAGAGATGGGATTGAAGGGATTTGTGCCTACACTGTCTACCTATGGTGCTATAATTAATGGATTTTGCCGGAAGGGGAATTTTGGGAAGATAGACAGGCTAATAATTGAAATGAAGGCACGAGGATTAAATCCAAATTTGCTCATTTATAACAACATCATTGATGCTAGGTGTAAGCATGGTTCAATTCTTGATGCAAAAGCAGTTTTGAAGCAGATGATTGCAAGTGGTTGTCAACCTGATATTGTAACTTACAACATTCTGATTTCAGGTTATTGTCAGTATAGGAGGGTTGGGGAGGCTAAGAATCTCCTTCGGGAGGCTATTGGAAGAAGCTTGGTTCCAAATAAGTTCAGCTATACCCCTCTTATTCATGGCTATTGCCAGGAAGCTAATGTTGCTTTGGCATCGAACTTGCTCATTGAGATGATGGAAATGGGGCATAAGCCCGACTTGGTAACTTTTGGAGCTCTTATACATGGTCTTGTTGTTGCCGGCGATGTCCATGAGGCGTTGGCTATTCGAGAGAAGATGGAAGAAAGAGGTCTGGCCCCAGATGCAACTGTTTATAATGTCTTGATGAATGGTCTTTTTAAGAAGGGTATGCTTCGCTCTGCTAAACAGTTGCTTGCTGAGATACTTGATCAGAATGTTATGCTAGATGAGTTCATTTATGCCACAATGATCGACGGTTTTTCTAGGAACGGGGATTTGAAAATAGCTTCAAAGCTCTTTCAATTCATGGGAGAAAAGGGTGTCAGGCATAGCGTAGTTGTCTATAATGCCCTCATCAAGGGACATTGCAAAGCCGGAATGTTGAGCGAAGCCGTCATGTATATCAATAGAATGAGGCAAGAAGGATATTCGCCAGATGCATTCACATATACTACGTTAATAGACGGCTATGCGAGGCAATGTGACATGGATGGAGCTTTAAGGATTTTTGGTGACATGGTTAAGCAAGAGTGCAAACCAAATGTAGTTACTTACTCTGCATTAATTAATGGATTTTGCAAAAGAGGTGATCTTGACACTGCTAATTCTCTCTTTAGGGAGATGCAGTCAAATGGCATTATTCCTAATGTTGTAACATATAGCATACTTATTGGTGCTCTTTCTAAAACGGGAAAGGTTGGGAGCGCTGATGAGGTTTTTGAAGAGATGTTGCGCAATAAATGTTTTCCTAATGAATTTACCTTTCGTTATTTAATTAGTGGTCTCATTAGTTGCTGGCGGGATATGGATTCTGTTGTTGATAGATGTGATCAGCGTGTAAAAAGTTTGTTCAGAATGTCAGATATGTTTCAAAATATGATTTCAGATGGATGGGATCACAAAATTGCTGCATATAATGCTGTAATATTCTGCCTTTGCAAATATCAAATGCTCTTAAAGGCATTAGAACTACGAGATCAAATGTTGAAACAAGGCTGTTTCCCGGATGCCATCACATTTCTTCTCCTTCTTCATGTAATTTGCGCACAAGGAAAATCACACGAGTGGAAAGACCTTTTGTCTTGTGCTTTTGAACAGAAGGAATTTGACATTGTGCACAAATACATGAGCCTGCTAGATCAGAATCTAAATGCTGGAAAATCATCTGAAGCATCATGGATTTTGCGATCATTGCTTGATGAGGCACGGGGCTTTCCAGAGTCGAACTGCAGAATTACTGCTGCTTGACATTTCATCTATTAAGGAGGAGACAATTATTTAGCTTTGCTTTAAAAGTGAAGTTTCTTACAGAACATCCTTAAGAGTTTGAAATATAGTTGGTGGATGGAGAATGTATCTATGAGAATTTTACCTCGGAAGCACAGAACACTTCTGATAGGAAGGACGGGATTCGAAAAGCAGGAGGGAATTACTAAGAAGTGATAAATGCTATGCTGCTTTGGCTCTCCTTATAATTTACCCAATGGTTTTCAATTTTCTCACACGTATGCAAGATTGGGCTTTCAGATAAAAGTTAAGGGTATGCATTTTTCTAATATTGTCACAGTTCAGTTTTATATTTATTATCTTTTTAGTTTAAAACTCCTACGATAACATACTTTACTAATCAAAATCATCAAATCCACGGAAATTCATTTCATTTAGTTTTATGCCATTGAAAATTTTTCATGCTTTGAAATCACAAATTTCCTCTGGTAATTGGAGGCATCTATTGAAAAAAAATTGATGCATGCTTTTATTGTACTAGATCTTTATAGTTTTAAAGAAAATTGACAATTTTCATCTGACATTGATGGATATATTCTCAAAATCTAAATGAATAGAGGACAGTGATTCACCTAAGACACAGTTAACATGCATCAGAACCGTAATAAACTATCAAAGGTCTAATTACCCACAGTATGAATTCCCTTTTTTGTTTATTAGTTTTGCTCTTCACTGGCAATTGTTTTTAAATATGAGGTTCTTATATAAGAGTGCACCTAAAAATCTAGTGTTAGTTCTCTCTGTTTTTTTTTTTCTTTAAATTAGCCTGGAATGAAAGTTTGGATTTTGTATGTCACTCCCTTGTGTTCTCTTGATGTTATATATTTTGTTCTTCTTTTTTATTTTAAGTTTCGTTTTGAATGAGAAATTGGGTAGGCTATGTTCAGACGATATTTGAGCTCTTGATTTTAGAATTTGGTTATATCAGCTTATTTTATGCATACATTATTCTATTTAAAAAAGGTTTTTGCATGTTAACACAATTCTCATTATTTTTATGAATCCCATGCAAATTTTCCTAGTATATTGATTGTCTTGTAAATGAATACTCAGTTATTTACTGTGTTGTAATTTTCTTTTGATGTCGGTGTGGTGTCCCAAAATTTAAGTTGAAATAATTATTCTTTTATCTTTTTATAATAAAATAATAATAAATTATTTCTATAATTATATAATTTAATCAAATTTCAGCATAAAATTCATATAAATCTTTTTGAGACTCCAAAAAATATAGTAAAATATTCATAAAATAGCCCATTTTATTTAGAAAATTTTGGTGAAATTAGTTTGCAAAACGGATATTTGCTATTCCCAAAATCCTCACTTGTATCGACAGGTGTTAATTTCTTAAGAATTTTCATTAGTGCTAAAAAATTATGAAAAAATTAGTGTGATTAAATCACTATAATATCTATATTATGACAAAGATGATTTGTGATTTGAATTTATAATAATTCATGAAAAACTTTATTTACCTGAATCAAAATACAAACTATTACGATCGTTCTTATCACACTGATCTATTATTGATATCACCACTTTTCTTGGTCATGCAAGTTTCCCTTTAATCAAGGAAAAAAATGAATTCGTCAACGATGTTTATGTGCTTTCTGCCATCCAGAAGGACAATGCTATGAAATGAGAAGTAACAGAAGAAAGCGGCAAATGCCCTGGAACTATAATAGAAGAATTCCATAGTAGTTGATCTGTAGCAGCAGTAAGTCATTCCCTGCTATCCTTTTAGATTGACTGATCTCTATATATATTGCTATTAGAGATTTTTTATTCAGAGTTTTATTTACATAATTTCCTTAAAGAGTCAAATAGCTCTTCTAGCTTCTCTAATCCTAGTACTTTTAATTGGATATCTTCCTTTATTTTTTGTTAGCAGACAACCACAATGTAGCTACAGAATATATAATATTTTCGTGGAGCTTATTAATCAGCTAGCAAAACCTCGGCATGGCTTCATTTATCAAATATCGGATATTTCTCATGAATCAGTTTTTCAGCTACATCTGGAGGTTTGGGGTAAGCTTTCATACTTAAGCTTTGTTTGGGACGGCTTTCTTACTGCTTCTTAAAGCAGCTTTTTAGTACAAAAATTAATTTTTTTTTACTTAAAAATTGCTTTAAGAAGCAGTAAGAAAGCCGTCCCAAACGAAGTCTCAGGCTTTGGTTGGGATGTTTTTCTTATTGTTTTTTGAAACAGTTTTTTAGCATCAATTTTTTTAGTTTAAAAATTTTTTGTACTAAAAAACTACTTTAAAAAACAGTAAAAAAACCGTTCCAAACAAAACCTTATTGTTTTTTTAATAAATCTGCTTGGAATTCGCAGCAGTGTCTCTTTTAGGCAGGAGCTACACAAAATATTAGTACAACAAAATAGATTACTAAGGTGTGTTGACGTTTTTTGCTAAATTTATCGAAGATTCTGTTGGACTAAAGTATTATTTGGATGATTAAAATTACATAATTTATGTAAGAGATTGTTAGAATGTCAATGTACACTAACATTATTTTAGGATTGAACCCAAATTATGGTCTATTCAGGTGGGCCTAAAGAAAGGAAGCCAGGAGGCTATTTTAGGTCTATAAAATGTCTTCAATTATTTTTATGAAGATTATTTTGATTTTATATATAAAGAAATGAGTAGGAAGGTGGAAAGAAAAAGGAAGGGAATCTCCAATTAAGGTCTTCTTCAACTGAGCGAAATTCTATGGTTTGCAATGGTTGCGAGCGTCCAACCGAATGCAATTTTTCATGTTTTGAATGGTGTCACGCCAAAATTGACGTCGCATTGTTCATAGCGGAGAGAAAATGCCTTTTTTTTTTAATTTCCTTTCTCGTTAGGTTAATGAGATAATTTAATTTTTATTGGATTTAGGCTTCGTTCGGCATAGCTTTCTTATTACTTTCAAAAGTTGTTTTAGAAAATAGTAAGAAAGCTATTACAAATGATGTCTTAGAAAGATGATGTGTGAGTTGAGGCCGAAATTGAGCTGAGTCGAGTCCAATACATCAGGGGTTTGATTTGTTTTGGCCATATTAAAAGTTACTCATATTCGGCTTGAGCTCAAATTGAACTTTCATCTCTCTCTTTCTCTATATATGTATGTGTGCGTGTGTTATAAATTTGGCTTGTTTTTATTATTCTATGTTTGAGTTTGGTCTGAACTAACTTGTGTAAATTAGTGGAATGAGAATTTAAATATGCCAATAAAGAAGCTCAAGAAATAAACTGAGTGCTCGACTTCTAATAAAAAATAAATTTACAAACCTAAATAAGGAACAAATTCAGTAAATCATAAATTAGTATTTTGCTATTTGACGTCAATTAAATAAGAATCAATCAAACCAGATAATAAACAAGTAAAGAATAGCCTTTCTAATAATCATATAACATAAATAAATACTAATAAGTTTGTTTGTGGAAATATATATAAATAAGAAATAGTAGTATAAAATCAGCGCGAAATTGCAAATGAGATGTGAATTGACAAAGTATCATAGATAAATAAATAAATATATAATATATTACTATTAAATAAATTATTCAATGAGTTATATTTAACTAAAATTTAGTAGTATATGCGTTATCATTGAGTTTAATGTTAAATAATTAACAAGTTTTGAATAATTGTTTGTGAATATAAATAAATGAATTGTACTAAATTTAAACTTAGTTCATTTGAGCCTTCAAGTTCTTAAAAAGAGCATACTAATTGAAATAAGTATTAATCATATCTAGTTCAAATTGTCGATCTAGGATATTGGTTCACTTACAATTCTTATAATCCTAATGTGTCAAGCAAAGGCCTCATAAAAATTTCTCATGTTTTTCACTTGAGGTTGATTGGAGGATTGTAAATTAAAAAAAATATATCTGTTCATATTTTTGCATGCTAGAAAATTCGTGGTATTCTAGTAATGGAGTTTTGTGCTTACTTTTGTATAAAGATTTGGCGCACAAATAGATAACTGAGAGTATTGGTGACATTAAATTTTTTACGCAGGAAACTCGGGTTGGCAAAAAATCATGGAGGTTGGCTTAGCTGAATTGATTTCATTATGTGAACGTTGATTGCAAATAGTTGTTCATCCCTTAACTTGGAGATGATAAGATTATAAGAGTTTGTGGAATGGGTAGAAAGTATGATGAAGTTGATATAGGGTGAAAGGTGTTAGGACGATTGAGTTTGAGAAGGTCTGATGGTTGTGATCGGAGAGTGGTTTGACGATTGTGGTTGGACAACGAATGTCTGATAGCAGCAGTTTGACGATGGAGGTTGAGCGGTGTTCTGACAACGTTGTTCATGTGGCCAATGTTAGATAATAGATGTCAGGCGGTGAAGGTCTCATAGCGGTGATTGGGCAGTTATCTGACAACGGTGGTGCTCAGGCAGAGCTTCATGATTCTTCAAGCCTCTGGGCTCTTTTAAATCTATAGCTAAAGATTCTTTTCATATAGAGATAGGGCAATGGTCTATTTCTAGATTTTTTAAAGTATTATACCTCATAAATATGGAGAAAATTTGAAGCACTCCATTAGACAACTCATATTAATTCCTTTTATCATGAATTGTTCGCTCAACATTTTATGTGCATTAATATTATTAGAATTAAGTCATATTGTGCTTTTTGGATTCATCTTGTTGAGATACTTGATTTGAATGTAAGCATGTCAAAGTTAGAGATCATTTGATATCTAATTAGTATTCCAAGATTTCTAAGTAAGCTACTAGCTCTTGATTTAAGTTTATTTAGACTTGGATCAAATCATTTTTAGATTTGTTGGATTCGTCTTGTCAAGTGACCAATTTATGTATAACTTTATTGAAATCGGAGTTTGCATTGTCCTGAGTTTTAATTTAAGTGCGTATCAAAATTTGTGTCTGATCAAGTTGACTTTTGATACCTATAAATAATAATAATAATAATAATAATAATAATAATATTATTATTAGTTTCATTCTTCTGTCGACAAATGCTTTTGGCTCCTCCATAGTTGGTCCATCTTTTGGACGATGAAACATCCAAATGGATGTTTGAAAAATAAATCTCCTTAGCCGCGTTGAACGCTATTAGACGTGGCTCGCCTTGTTGATTTTAATTAATTTTAACCTTATAAGTTATAACTATCAAGTATGATAATCTAAGATTTTGTTTGGGACGGTTTTCTTACTGTTTCTTAAAATTTTGTTTAGAATGATTTTCTTGCTATTTTAAGAAGCATTTAGAAAGCTGTCTCAAATTAGATTATTATTATTATTATGAAATCATAACTTATTATTATTATTATTATTATTATTATTATTATTATTATTACTTAATGATAAATACTTTCACGATTTATACAACTTCTGTCTTGGTGTTTATCAAAATGCTAAAAATTATATATATTTTTTCTTTCAAAACTTTAATAATATAATATAAAGTTGTATATATATATATATATATATATATATATATATATATATATATATATATATATTTTAAATAAAGTTGTATATGTTAATTCCCATAGAAGTTGTACTTAAAGATATCAAAACTATATTTTGGGGAGATTTGTTTGGTTTCAAAATCTTGTATATTCTTAGTAGAAAAAACAAGAATTCTAACTTACATTAATAATAATTAAAATTTGAAGATTATAACAAAATTCTTAATTTTAAAGTTTAATTATTATTACTTTTTTTTTAATTATTTGCTTGTATCAAGTATAATAATATAATTTTGACAATTCATTTTAAAATTTTGGGCCATAATTTTATAAATATGGAAAATCTTTGTAATATAGATGTAAGTCTCTTTAAACTTTAATTGAATAATATCATATGTTTTAATTTTTAAAATATTGTATTTAATTACATAAGCATTCATATTTTTGAGTAAAACGCATAAAATACAAAAGAGATTCATATGTATATTACACAAATTTTTCTTTTATTTATAGGTGATCTAAGTACTTAAAATAAATTAATAAAGATATATATTCTTGTGTGATACAAATAAATCATAAAAAAAAAATATTAAATGATGGAGAATAGAAGTCATCTTTAAAGCACGTTTGTAAAATTTATTGATATTTTTATGAACAATTGGGCTTGTCCTTTTCTTTTTCCCTAGGGGTGTTAATATTTGAAATGATATGAAAATTCGATCTGAAAATTTTGGGTTAATGTTCAACCCGTGTCGTAAATGGGTTGGGTCCGGGTTGAATCAGAAACCTGAAAATGATTCGGTACCGATCCGACTCAACTCCTTTGTACACAAAATTCTGATTCCTTTCTGCACAGCAGCACTCGCAAGTCAACCTTGCCCGATGGCCTTGTCAACATTGTTGTCTGCCTCTCTTGCTGTCCTGCGGCCCCGTCTCTCCCGCCGTTGATGTTCCTTCCTTCGGTCCTTTCTCTTCTTCAACTTCATAATAAGGTTTGCTTTTCCTCTTCTTCGACTTTGACGACGTTCTTTTTGGCCCTAGCATCCTACGACTTCGTAGAGTCCCCTATTCGACATAGTTTCTCCCATTCGTGTGCTTCTTTGGCCATACCGTTTCAAGTTGTGTCGGATCAATCGGGAAACCGACGGGTCATATCAAATAGTATCGGGTCAATTTCGAATTCAACTCACAATTCAATTTTGATTTTCTTATTTATAGGTGATCTAAGTACTTAAAATAAATTAATAAAGATATATATTCTTGTGTGTTACAAATAAATCATAAACAAATATTAAATGATGGAGAATAGAAGTTATCTTTAAAGCACGTTTGTAAAATTTAATGATATTTTTTATGAACAATTGGGCTTGTCCTTTTCTTTTCCCCTAGGGGTGTTAATATTTGAAATAATCCAAAAATTTGATCTGAAAATTTTGGGTTATGGTCAACCCGTTTCGGAAATGAGTTGGGTTCGGGTTGAATCAGAAATCTAAAAAATAATTCGGTACCGATCCGACTCAACTCCTTTGTACACAAAATTCCGATTCCTTCCTGCACGCACTCGCAAGTCAACCTTGACCGATGGCCTTGTCGACATTGTTGTCTGCTTCTCTCGCTGTCCTGTGGCCCCGTCTCTCCCACTATCGACGTTCCTTCCTTCGGTCCTTTCTCTTCTTCGACTTCATAATAAGGTTTACTTTTCCTCTTCTCCGGCTTTGACGAAGTTCTTTTTGGCCATAACGTCCCCTCCTCGACGAGCAATTATTGTGTACGCAATCCGAACGTGTTCGGATGTGCGTACACACTGCTTATTTTGTTGCGTATTTTTTGAGACATAATTTTTTCGTGGTAAATAAGTAGCAAATAAATCATACTCACTAAATACACAAAAAATACGTAGAAAACATAATGTATCAAAAAATACGCAGTGAAATAAGCAGTAAATACGCAGCATCCAAACACAATTCTACGTTTGGATTGCGTACACAATAATTTCTCCTCCTCGACAGAGTTTCTTCCATTCGTGTGCTTCTTTGGCCATACCTATTTCAAGTTGTGTCGGATCAATCGGGAAACTGACAGGTCGTATCAAATAATAACGGGTCAATTTCGAATTTAACCCACAATCCAATTTTTATTTTCGTATTCATTTACCCCCCTCCCTAAAAAATGATGAACAGAATTTTATGATATTTATGTAATACCAACATTTGAATGTTCACAGGGGTATGACTGATGCGATGTGAAGTGGGTGAATAGAACAATGATGTTGCACTTAACTGTTAAAAAAAAAAAAAAATCTTCACATATTTAACAGAAAAAAAAACTGTCATATATATCTTTATATAAATTATATAAGAATGTATTTAAATAAATAAATTTATTCTAAAAGTAATACTATTTATAATTTATATTAAAATAAAATTTAATATTTTGACAACTTTGATTTGATTTGATTTGATAAGAATAGTATTCTCATAATCTCCTGAATCTGTAGCAAGTTTTTTTCTTCTTACGGAAAATACAACAAATGTAATTGCAATTAGATAAATAGCTAATTAGTTCGGTCATTTAACAAGAAAAAAATAACTTTTAGTGATAAAAGAATTCTTTGACAGCAAAAGCAGTTCATTATCATTACAAATAATGAATTAAATCGGGTTTAAGGATGGCACTTAATCCCTAAATTTAAAAATATTATATAATTATATATAACTTAAAAATTGTATCATTAAAATTATAGCTTTTTATAAAAATAATTGTAATGTTGTTATATGAAAAATAATTTTTTTAAAAATTATTATAAAATAAATTTTCAAGTGTATATATTTTTTGAGATCGACAAATAAAATTTTATTATTTTAAAAATAAAATAGTAAGAAAATTATTCCGACAATACCCTCGATCCTTTTCTTGACCTTTCGATCCATCTTAGTTTTAGTTTGCAAGCAGGAAACAAAAAAACAAGAAAACAGAACATTCTGCTCCGCCTTGTCTTACCATTTCAAAACACAGACAAAAAAAAAAAAACTTGCAAATTCATATACAAACAAGCTTCTCATCTTCTCAAAGAAGTCAATTTGAACAAATAAGACTATGATCAGGTGCCTGTTTTAATCTGCATCGATCCAAATACAAATTTAACGGCACAAATTTCCTCGTCTTGTTTTTAATTTTTTTTTCTCTCAGGATCATCCTGATTGAATTTTTTTCATGATAAGGGTCGTCCAAGATTGGAGAAATGGTGATCATCAACCCCTGCTAGTAAGACTATGAAGAGCCGGAGAGAAGCGAAGGCAACTAAAGAAGCTCTGCCGATATGGCAGCGCCGTCTTCTTCTTCAGCTCATCCGCCGCCGCTTTGTTCGCCGTATAATGCCTCGCGTGCGGCGACACCGCACGCCTCGTTCTCCCTCGCCGCGACACAGACCCACTGCTATCCACAGACCGGAAACTCGAGCTTCTGGACACATCTCCGCTGCCTGCTTTCTTAAGCTTTGGCGGAGAAGATGATGAGGAAGGTAGCTCTGTGAACTTTCGAAGAAAATCCTTGCTGCTGTGTCCTGTGGCGCGGCCCTCCGACGCGCTGCGGAAGAGTAGAAAGTCCTTGATACGCCACTTCCAACTTCCATCGCTTCCGCCGCCCTTGCAAGAGCATGAGACGGTTGCTATTGGAGGAGGGTGAGAGGAGATTGGAGTTTGGAAGTGATCCGTACTTTCTTTTCCAGCTCTAAGAGGAGATAAAGATCTCGATTTTTTTGGGCTTTGGGAACGGGAAATGGAGGGCGAAAAGGCAGAGTAAGGAGTACTATTTCTTCCTCTGTTTATGGTTGCGACGAAGGGGTCATGCGGAGGAACAGCATGCGGAGAGCATAGACGGGGAGGGGGTCTGAGGGGTCGGATTTTGCCTTGTTCGAATAATTCGTCGGCTGATGTTAACGCTGGCGGCTGCGCGTTCTTCTCGAGATGGCCGCTGAAGTCGAAGGCAAAGTCGTCTTCAACTTCGGCGGCGGTGGGGCTAGTTGGGGCGCCGGCGTAGGGGTAGTAGAATTCCATGGGATCTACGCCGAAGTGTTTTGGGCTCGACGGCGCGCTCATGTACGGCGTAGTCGTCGCGCTTTCGAAGTGGAACTCTTGAACCGGCATCACCACTTCCATGTCTTTCCCCAGTTCTCTTCTTCCCCTCTCGCTCACGCTCTCGCTCTCTCTCGTCTCCCTTCAGAGGGAAGATGGCAGAGAAAGGGAATTTATATGGAGGATGAATGAAGAGTGGTATGGCTGTGGAAGGAAGGTTCGAGGAGCAGACGGCTGAGTTGTCGAGCGGGAGAGGCGAGGGAGGGGAAAAGGACTACTAGTCTACTGCCACTACTAATTATCTATAGTTTTTAGCAAAGATTAACATACCATCGTATGTTATCGGTCATTTGTTGCATTCAAATTTTATATCTCATTTTAAAATTTGGTAGTGAACAAGGCGATGTTAATATTAACGTCAGACTATTCACCTATTGCCAAAAAAATCCTCGCTTTTAAATTTGTTCAAGAAGAGCTGGAAAGCGAAGAAAAGTGTGCGAAAGAGGAAAGAGATGAATACCTTCGCAGGAAGCACGCGTAAGAGGAGAAAAATGAAGTTCTATTGAAGATGAATTACACTATTTTGAAATTTTATTGTGTAAAAAGAGTTTTTTTGGTTGAAGATGCCCTTATTTCTTGAATTTTTGAGCAAAACCATACTTAAGTTCTCAAGTTTGATTATTTCTATAGTTAATATTATATATATTTTATTAAATATAAAAATTAATAATAAATCTAACAAACGTTAAAATTCAAAATAAAATCTCACTCAATACATTTTTTTACTTATTCAAAATTATAACAATTTTATTATGACTCATAAATTTATGAATATATCCGTCAAAATTTTTGTCGTTGATGATAATTTTATAAATAAATTATTAATGGCATGAGCGTAATTCCTTTTAAATGTCATGACCAGATTGTCATCTTGGAAGGATCTTTTTTATTTTTTAATTTTGGTAGTTTGTAATGGTGACTGTGAGGCTGCGATGTTTCGCTTTTTGTGGTGGGGCATACTACCTCTTAATACTAATAGTAAAGTTGTAGTTGCACATTAGGTATGTGCTAAAATTTAGTCATTTTTTAAAATTATGTACTTTAGATTAATTATTACATAACAAACAAGATCCTATAAATTAAGACCATTTTTTCTTAAGAGTATATCCACCCGCTGCTGAATTTTTATTTGGTCCCAGGACGTAGCTCTACATTTGTACGCCAGTAGAATTACGCCACGTGTTTTCATTATTTGTCGCGCGCCCCGACAACCCGACCCGGAACAGACCCAAGATTGCTCGGTATTGCTAGGCATTGGTCGATTTTGCTCGGCAATAACCAATACCAAGCAAATACCTAGCAATACCGAGCAAATACCGAGTTGTACCGAGTTTTTTCTAGCAATACCGAGCAAATCCCGAGCAAATACCGAGTTGTACCGAATTGTAGAAAAACTCGATACAACTCGGTATTTGCATGATATTGGTCTTCACAGAGCGGTATTTCTCGTTTTTGCAAAGCAATACCGAGCAATACCTAGCAAATATTGAGCAATACCGAGAAAATCGCAAACATAGCATTCCCGGGTTCCGGTCCAGGTCAAATCGTTGGGCCGCGCGGTAAAGAGTAAGAGCACGTGACGACATGTTATTGGCGGCCAAACGTTGCTCTACGTCCGGTCAGAGGACGTAATAATTGTTCCCCGCTGCTATTCTTGAAAGCACATTTGGCGGCATGACTAATCCTCTACTGATTTAGAAGAGGCACCTACCCCAAAAATCTCTTGGTCTATACTTGATTGGGCCCCACTAAGAGGTACTGCCGCTCAAGAGAAATCGAGCACCAATTTGGGGGGGGGGGGGGGGGGGGTGGGTTCCAACCGTACTCACCCACCAACCAAGTTAAGTATCAGTGGGTACCAAAAAAAAAAAAACATTCAAAAGTTTAATTGGATGACATAATAACTGAGATAATAAATATTGAATTTATTTAAATATGAATTGAATGATATAAAAATGACACCATAATAAAATAATATGACAAATAATTTTGTATTATAAATTTTAGATCATATGCAACTAATATCTTAAATAAGTTAACTTTTAAATACCTTCAATATTTAAGTTACTAACACATTTAATTATAAAATTCTTTGAAATCTTTCAATTTCATTTTTTATGAAAAATGATATTGTAAAAATAAAAGATTAAAATACCTAAACCCTAAATCATCTAAGTATTGAAAGAGTCAAAGGATGTGAGAGGATGAACATACAATAAGAGCTTAGTAAGGTATAGCTTGTGGAGTAAGTGGCTATAATTGCAAGTAGAGGCATTATTAATACATGAAAAAGGTAATGGAAGAGATGGAAACTTAGCGACTATAAAATTGTTCAAGAAGAGTGGTAGCGAAATGGTGGTCAAGGACATTGGGTGGTGAACGTGCGGTCGAAGAAGAAAGGTTGTAGGAAGCGAATCCTCATCAGAAAGTCGCACATTGCATACCTCAAGCCTCATGCCTCAGATGAAAAGGCCTAGAGAAAAAGATAGATCTTGATTTTGTGGGATAGCTAGATAGGGTTAAGTAGGAGTTATAAAAATTATATATGTTATAAATTTATTTTGATAGAATAATTTCTACCTCTTAGATTAAAATTTAATGGTGATTAGAATCAGAAATTTTAATTAAATCGGGATTAATTTATAAATGCATTAGCTGAACTGTCAGTTATTACTGGCTCTCCCTAGTTCAATGCTTAACTAATTATACACGCTAACTAGATCACTCATGGGATCAAGTCTTAATTTCTTAATAATAAGACATATATTATATCAAAATATTTTTTAGAGTTATATACATTTAAATATTATAAAATAAGAAATAATAATTATTGTTAAAAAATCATATTATGTTTATTTGATGCAATATTGTATACACAATATTGATCATATTTTTAAGATATTAATAGAATTAAAATAAATTATTACGTATTTTGATAAGTTCTTGGGTATAATCAATTAGTAATAAATTAGAAGTTTTTTCCCTTAAGTCGAGCACTTGCATAATATAATCAAATGAATAAAAATAATTTTTGTTTATTCATATATTTTTTTTCAAATGTATAAATACAATCGAATATCGCGAAAAATAAATAGAAAATTTAGAGAAAATTTTGACTTTACTATTTATAGTTTTATACCTCTATTTTCTTATTAAAAATTTTTAATTCTCACCCAAAAAATATAAATAAAGGACGATAATATCATAATAACTTTTTTTTGGGAAGATTATTATAATAAGTTAATTGTAATCGTTTTAGATGGCTTACTCTGCTCTGCTAGGGTTCCGCCGCCCTTTCCCCTTCGACGTCGTTTGAGGGTTTTCTTCTCCTTTGATTTTCAGGTATTTGTTTTTACCTTATGGCGTTTGCTCGCCTTCGTGATCCCGGATTTTTAACTGGGGCTTCTGCGCCTCTTTCGTTTAAGGAGGCTTTATTTGGTATTTCTTCGTCTTCCTTCCCTGAGTTAAGTGTGTCTTCTCATCGTGGCTTGCCGGCTTTGTTAATTTCTGAGGAAGAGGTCCGGTCGCTAGCTGCACCCTTTGAATTTTCTTTGGTTGGCCGTTTTCCGGGTTGACGACCTTCGGTCGATGCTATTCGAAAATTTTGCTTCAGTTTAAAGTTGTTAGGGGATTTTTCGGTCACTATGCTTAATCACCGGAATGTTTTGATTAAACTGGTGAATGATTTTGATTATTGCCGGATTTTTTCACATAGATCTTATTTTGTTAAAAATTGCTATATGAAAGTAGTGAAATGGTCTCTCAATTTGGATGTTGAGGTGGATTCTCCTATTGTGCCTATTTGAGTTTCTTTCCCCCTCCTTAGGCCTCATCTATTTTCTCCTAGGATTCTTTTCGGATTAGGTTCTCTGTTTGGTCGCCCACTTAAGTCGGATATGGCTACTGCGCGGTTCCCGTCCGTCTATGGCTCGTATTCTTGTTGAAATAGATGTTACCAAGAAACATGCTGATAAAATTTGGGTTGGTTCTGTGGAATCGGGCTATGTTCAGACTGTAAATTTCGATGATATTCCTCATTTTTGCATGCACTGTAATTCCTTAGGTCATTCTAAGGATTCATGCCCTATTTTACATCCTTCTCTAAAAGTTTCTAAACATGTGGATGTCCCGTGCGGGAAGCCGGAGTTGATTGAGCCTGTTGATGTGAACTTTAATCTCTCTAGGGAGGATACTGTAGCGCAGGAAGCTGTTGCTAATAATTCGGAGGATGCTGTTAATGTTTTGTCTCCTAATGCTATACCTTTTATTCCCTCGTTGGATGGTATTGGTCTTGCGGATGGTGTTGTTGATTTGGTTCCCTCTGTGAATCCTTGTGAGAATTCTATGTGTGTGGTGGCTCCTCTGGTTTCAAATTCTATGCAGGTTAATGAGGCTTTGTTGTCTGTGGAGTTGGTTGCTCCGGTTCATGGTGTGGTGGTCCCTAGTGCTCATAATGTATCGAAAAATCCTTCGCCAGGTGTAGAGGCGGCGTGTAATCCGGTTGTTAATGTGTATAATATTGCTGATAGTGTGCGAGTAGATAACTTGAAAGAAAATTCGGTGTGCTCTAACACTTTAGTGGATGTTCCTGTTAATTTGGTCGATACGCATATTTTGGTCAATCGCTTGGCGGAAAATTCTGGATTTGATATGCGAAACCATATGGATTGGCTGAATGGATCGTCTGAATTTGAATCAGAATCCGAGTTTTCAGATTGTGGTTTGGCTTCTCCGGATATTTGTGGAGGATCGGACCCTGGAAATGATTTTACTTTGGTTCGTGATAGGCTTGTTATCTCAGTTGCTTCTCGTGAGAGATTCCGTGGGAGGGGACGAAGGAGAAGATAACCTTTCTGTATAATGTATTTATCCCCTGTTTCTACGGGTTGGTTTTTGCGATTTGGTGGTGCGCTGGTTAATAGGGCAATGATGTGGCTGAGGCTCGTATCCCTTTAGCCTTACTGGTGGCAACCATTGGTACAGTTCTTATTGGTGGATTTTCGGTAATGCTGACTCCTTTTGAATGGTCCGTGCGGGCTTCTGAGATGCTGGGAGCATCGGCCTTTTTACTGAGCCCTTGGTAGTTTTTTATCTTCTCTTTTTTTATTTTGTGTTCATTTGCTGTTGTAAAAAAAAAATAGATTATTATAATAAGTTAATAAAATATATTTATCAAAGACATCCAATGAAAAGTAAGTTAATTCTATTTATTTATTTGTTTGAAAATGGGTTAGTATTTGTAATTGTTATTTATATTAAATAAATAAAAATCTAATCAGTAAACTTATTAAATGACTGAGTTTGACGGGCGACGATTTTTTGTGAGGCTGCTAATAATGTGAACGTGGAAGGTATGGAGAGCCATGGATGTGCTAAATAGTTACTCATCCACTTGTAGCCATTGATCAGTTGGTATTTGGCGAGTATATGAGTGACATGATGCATTCTAGTTGGTCTCAAGATGGCGTTCGATATCCGCAACGTAATTAATTGTTTAGAAGAGATTCATTTGAAATGGTTATAAATTTTTATATAAAAGATTGTAAAAGGTGTTGTGAATAGATAACTTTTTTGAAAGTTATTGTAGAAAGAAGTTTTTTATTACAAAAATTTATTAAAAATAGTTGTTAAACAAAAATTATGATTTTATTTGAAAAGCAAAATAGTAAGGAAGCCATTCCAAATGAACCCCCAGCTTGTGAGTTTTGGACTGATCAGAATGATCTTTTTTTAAAATATGGATTATTTTTCTTGCTTAATCATATAATGAACTTTTTTATTTTTAACTTTTGCTATAGGACTATGAAGCTTGGAATTGAAGATACTGATCAATATTTTTAATGATAGAATAAAGTATAACTGCATTCCACACTCAAAATTTTTCCCTAAAAAATGACCAGTTTTTTTTATATGTCGCTAGTGGTCTCCTAGATGACCAAGAGGAGGATTGTTAGTAATATATAATTCTATTCATCCTCCGAAGGCCATGATGTTATATCTTTGGGAGGAGAATTGTCATAATCTTCTATAGTGGACTCTTTTACCTTTTAATGCTTGTCCATCATAAGCCCCAAGGTAATGCCTCGTTCAACTTTAAAAGAGTAATTGTTCTAATAATCTTTAATGGTATTTTCAACCTTTTAGCACTTCTTCATCCACCAACTTAGGATGTGCAGCTTTTGCCTCTAAAGGAGGATTACTTCAAGGTTATGCCACTTTTATTTTTAGGAGGACAATGCAAGTTATCCTTAATTATACATATGATCTTCCTATATTACTAAATCCATAGACTTCAAGTTATTATGCCTTTGCTTCCAAGAGAAAAGCAAACTAGATAACGTTCAATTGCACCAATTGTAAAACCCTTCAAAAAGCTGATTTTTTTTGTGCAGTTCGTCTGTACGAACTGGGTTTAGTACTGGACGAACTGAAGAAATTTGTGAAGAAATCTGCCATTTTCGTCTGTACGAACCTGGAGCAGTCGGGACGATCCGTCTGTACGAAATCTATCCAGAGAGCTAGTCGCCCGGGACGAATTTGGATTTCGTCTGTACGAAATTTGTCCAGAGGACCCATCGTACCAGGACGAAATTTGGATCGTCCAGGACGATCAGTGTTGATAAATATCGGATTTGAGATATTTTGGATTCATTTTGGAGAGAGAGAAAAGGCAAGAGAGAGAAAGAGAAGGAAAGAGAAGAGGAAGCTTGGTTTTGGAGCCCGTGGAGCGCTTTTCGTCCGACGACGCAGTTAGAAGATTTGTTTATCTCGCGGTAAGGACTCCGAATCCTGTTTCTGTTTTCAAAGATGTTGTATTTTTATCGAGATATGTCCGGATTTATATTTTTGTAGTCGAATAATTGACCTGATTTGAGATTGACACGACTTTCACCGCACAACTTTTAGAGTGTTATAGATATGATTATTCTACACGATTTGACTGTATTCTACGAATTTTCTTCCGGTCGGAATTGGTTCTACGCGGTTTTTATCGAATAGAAAATTATCAGGATGTTTTCTGACTTGGTTTCTATAGAATAATAGTCTTGTATTGATGCCGTGGTTATTCTGTTGTAATTTGGAGAAATTCAGAATTTGTCTTTTTGCAGGATTTTTGTGTAAATTCGATAGACTACTGTTACTCTGCCCGATTTTTGTATGATTCCTGATTTGACTGAAACTGATAGATTGAATCGATATGCCTATGATTGCTCTAATATTGATTATTGATTGCTTATTGATACTGAAACACGTATAACCTGGTTGAACATTGGTTGGAGATGATACCTGTACAGGATGGTGGGCCGACGGGCTTTCCTTTAAATCATAGATCATGGATCATGGATATAACGATGGGAGTCATAAGGAGATTATATGCCGACGGGCAGCCGACGGGCAATAGAGTGACGACTCTTTTCATAGAACCAATGTATTGATATCTACAACAGCAATATGAATTCTACAACAGCAACATGACCATTGATTATACATTGTTCAGTATTATCGTATTGATTGCATGTTTAATGTATTGATTTACGGATTTTACGGATTTGATCGGGTTTACTGTATCGTACGATTTCACTGATTTCATCGATTGACTACTGAACATTGATACTACTGAGCATTGTTATAGACATTAATAGATATAGATACTGTATTGATAGCATGAACATGGACATCGTACTACTGCCTACTATTCTGACCGTATTGACTGTTGTATAGATTTCTTGTCAGAATGGATTGAAATTTATCGTATTGCTTTCCTCGATTGATTTCATTAAATAGATCGTATTGATTTGACCGTATTGATTTGATTGACGGATATTGATTTATTGATTAAATTGAAATGATTGATTTGCCTGCCGCTGCATTGACTGGTTTTATTGACTATTGATTTTTGGATTGCATCGATTACTGATTTGATTTCCACTGCATAGACTCATTGACCATTGACTGATATAGATTGATTGACTTTGATTGACTGACATGCATATTGATAGCATAGCCGTGCTTTGATTTCAGTTATAGGTATTAGGTGACCTGCTGGGCTTTGTAAAGCTCATTATATGTGGTTGATATTTTCAGGTCAGGGCTCGGGAGCAGGAGATAGGAATTGATCCAGATCTTCAGGTTTTTGTCTTTTGATCGATAGATGATTCTTTTGTACTCAGGACAGGATAGATTTCTCTACTTGTATTGATAGTTTAGTTCCTGAGTATTGTATATGATGTTTTGAGATATGAATCGACTTGAATATTGATGTTTAAATTTTATAGATGTGTGATAGATTGCTTACTGAAGGTTTATAGATAACTCTGGTAAATTGTTGTGAAATTGATTGACATTCTTTCCAAGTTAGATCTTGGGGCATCACAGTTGGTATCAGAGCAGTGTTATTGGAAGAATGGATTGTTACCAGAGTTGTAGGTTTGGATTGAGAGTTGGGTAGATTGGGTAGCTTTAAGAGCTTCATTGGCATACATCATTGCATGTGTGTATCATTAGTTTTGAATTGTGCAGGTGAAAAAGATATAGATCCTCCAGCAGAATCCAGTGTACCAAATGAGCAACACAGCGCAGCTCCAGTGCCTTCAGAGAGTATGATGCAGTTGGCTACTGCGATTGCACATGTTATGGGGGATGCCCAGAGCAAGATGAGTGGAAGCAAGGAAGAAGAGGTAGACAGACATTTGCAGATGTTCCACAAGCTGAAGCTTCCGTTGTTTAAAGGAGCTGTGGGACCACAGGCTGCTGAGGATTGGATCCTGAGAGTAGAAAAGATTTTTGACAGCATGCAGTGTCCGGGAAATAGAAAGGTACCATTAGCTGTGTTCCTATTTGAAGGAGAAGCGGAGAGATGGTGGATTGGACAGCAGAGAGAGAAATTCCAGGGGAAAACCAATGCTGAGATCACCTGGGATGAGTTCACTGCAGTGTTTAGGATGTGGTTTGTACCACCGTCAGCTCAGCGACAGATGCAGGAAGCTTTCATGAGATTGGAGCAAGGCCGTAAGTCAGTGATGCAGTACGAGGCCGAGTTTACTGCACTTTCGAGGTACGCTGCTCATCTGATTCCTACTCCCGAAGAAAAGTGCTATAGATTTCTACATGGATTGAATAGAGAGCTGAGGCATCCACTAGTACCTTTCCGGATCCATGAGTTTTCTGAGCTAGTGGAGCGAGCTCGATTGATAGAGATTGATTTAGCAACACCGGTACCGAGGTACGAGGATACCAGAAGGAGGAGAGATGAGGTACGACGAGATGATTCTTATAGAGACAGAGATAGAGAGAAGAGAAGCAGGTATGAGGGTTCGAAGGGATCTGCATCGGGATCTGCATCACGATCTGCATCGGTAGTATCGTCTGGTGGTTCTGGCGAGTGCATTCACTGTGGTAAACGACATGCAGGTCGGTGCTACCTATTGACGGGACAGTGTTTTTACTGTGGACAACAAGGGCACAAAGCAGTAGATTGTCCTAAAAAAGGACTGGGTGGAAGGACTGATTCTGGCACGGGTACAGGACAGCAGAGGACTGTTGGCTCGAGGGCCTACAGTGAGAGATCAGCAAACAGGATGGATGATAGAGCTGTCAGAGATCAGAGGGAGACAGTTGCACCACGACCTCCTACACTTCCTCCAGTGGTGCCACGCATCTACAGTCTACAGAGTTTACAGCATCGTGAGGATCAGCAACGACCAGAAGGTTCTACTGGTAAGATAGATTTGACTAACCAATTGATATTGACATATGAACATTGCATATTGACATGTGATTGATTGCATTGTTTGTTTTGTATGGATTCCGACGAGTTTCGATTTTGATTTTGATTCGATTTGATTTTGATTTGAGTTTTGATTGGACGGATTTGCTTTGTAGCGATTTTGCATTCGATCCCTTAAGGGAAATGTCGAGGACGACATTTTTCTTAAGGTGGGTAGATTGTAAAACCCTTCAAAAAGCTGATTTTTTTTGTGCAGTTCGTCTGTACGAACTGGGTTTAGTACTGGACGAACTGAAGAAATTTGTGAAGAAATCTGCCATTTTCGTCTGTACGAACCTGGAGCAGTCGGGACGATCCGTTTGTACGAAATCTATCCAGAGAGCTAGTCGCCCGGGACGAATTTGGATTTCGTCTGTACGAAATTTGTCCAGAGGACCCATCGTACCAGGACGAAATTTGGATCGTCCAGGACGATCAGTGTTGATAAATATCGGATTTGAGATATTTTGGATTCATTTGGAGAGAGAGAAAAGGCAAGAGAGAGAAAGAGAAGGAAAGAGAAGAGGAAGCTTGGTTTTGGAGCCCGTGGAGCGCTTTTCGTCCGACGACGCAGTTAGAAGATTTGTTTATCTCGCGGTAAGGACTCCGAATCCTGTTTCTGTTTTCAAAGATGTTGTATTTTTATCGAGATATGTCCGGATTTATATTTTTGTAGTCGAATAATTGACCCGATTTGAGATTGACACGACTTTCACCGCACAACTTTTAGAGTGTTATAGATATGATTATTCTACACGATTTGACTGTATTCTACGAATTTTCTTCCGGTCGGAATTGGTTCTACGCGGTTTTTATCGAATAGAAAATTATCAGGATGTTTTCTGACTTGGTTTCTATAGAATAATAGTCTTGTATTGATGCCGTGGTTATTCTGTTGTAATTTGGAGAAATTCAGAATTTGTCTTTTTGCAGGATTTTTGTGTAAATTCGATAGACTACTGTTACTCTGCCCGATTTTTGTATGATTCCTGATTTGACTGAAACTGATAGATTGAATCGATATGCCTATGATTATTGATATGATTGCTCTAATATTGATTATTGATTGCTTATTGATACTGAAACACGTATAACCTGGTTGAACATTGGTTGGAGATGATACCTGTACAGGATGGTGGGCCGACGGGCTTTCCTTTAAATCATAGATCATGGATCATGGATATAACGATGGGAGTCATAAGGAGATTATATGCCGACGGGCAGCCGACGGGCAATAGAGTGACGACTCTTTTCATAGAACCAATGTATTGATATCTACAACAGCAATATGAATTCTACAACAGCAACATGACCATTGATTATACATTGTTCAGTATTATCGTATTGATTGCATGTTTAATGTATTGATTTACGGATTTTACGGATTTGATCGGGTTTACTGTATCGTACGATTTCACTGATTTCATCGATTGACTACTGAACATTGATACTACTGAGCATTGTTATAGACATTAATAGATATAGATACTGTATTGATAGCATGAACATGGACATCGTACTACTGCCTACTATTCTGACCGTATTGACTGTTGTATAGATTTCTTGTCAGAATGGATTGAAATTTATCGTATTGCTTTCCTCGATTGATTTCATTAAATAGATCGTATTGATTTGACCGTATTGATTTGATTGACGGATATTGATTTATTGATTAAATTGAAATGATTGATTTGCCTGCCGCTGCATTGACTGGTTTTATTGACTATTGATTTTCGGATTGCATCGATTACTGATTTGATTTCCACTGCATAGACTCATTGACCATTGACTGATATAGATTGATTGACTGTGATTGACTGACATGCATATTGATAGCATAGCCGTGCTTTGATTTCAGTTATAGGTATTAGGTGACCTGCTGGGCTTTGTAAAGCTCATTATATGTGGTTGATATTTTCAGGTCAGGGCTCGGGAGCAGGAGATAGGAATTGATCCAGATCTTCAGGTTTTTGTCTTTTGATCGATAGATGATTCTTTTGTACTCAGGACAGGATAGATTTCTCTACTTGTATTGATAGTTTAGTTCCTGAGTATTGTATATGATGTTTTGAGATATGAATCGACTTGAATATTGATGTTTAAATTTTATAGATGTGTGATAGATTGCTTACTGAAGGTTTATAGATAACTCTGGTAAATTGTTGTGAAATTGATTGACATTCTTTCCAAGTTAGATCTTGGGGCATCACACCAATTACCTTCATATGCCATTTCCTCCATTGATTTACTATTGTTTAGCTTCTATCTTGTAACAGCTCAAAATATTAACTATTGAGATATTGTCCGCTTTAGCCTAAGAGTTTCGAAGTTTTGTTATGTTGGTGTATCTTCCTAGTAAGTCACCCATTCAAGAGTTGTTCCGGGAATAGCACGCTTAATCATAGAGTTTCTTAAATGAAATTCAATCAATTACACGAAAAGGCGCATCAACGTTTAAGAGTTTAATTTCTTTTACTTGATGGACTTCATAATCTCCGTCACTTAAGTAGTTAACATCCTCGTCAACATCATTATCCCATATTCATCCACCAAGTAGATAAGATTCTAGAGGTGGCCCCTATAAGTTCAAGTAATGGCTCCCGTCATATAGCACTTTGTCCCATATGCAAGGTTCAAGAGGCAACTCCTATGACATGGCAGTTTGTCTTGTATGACACTTAGTTCTTATCTTCCGGCTAGTCATGTATTTCTCTGATATCATTTGTAACAACACAAACTCTTAACTATCGAGATGTTGTCCACTTTGTCCTAAGAGCCTTACAATTTTGCATTGTTGGTGTAACTTCCCAATAGGTCAACCATCCCAAAATTACTCCGGGATAAGCACGCTTAATTGCAGAGTTTCTTAAATTAATAAAATTTCAATCATCACATCAAAATGTGTCTTGATGTTTAAGAGTTTAATTTCTTTTACTTATGGGGTTTCACATATCTTCATGAGAAAGATAATTCCGCTCACTTAAAATTACAACTACGACATTTCTACACCACCACCTTTTCCATGCACTTAAAATGGTCGTTCTACCTTCACCTACAGGTGGACGAATTTCCTAGCCATCGTTATTACCTCCTCATTCAATAATGCCTCAAGATCCCGTCTACTTTGACTCCATGTGGAAAGCTCACACAGTCACCTCAACTATCTCATTGAGTTTTTTGCTTTATATAACGAGGGCTACTTATAATAGTATTTTGCATTGAAACTTTCTCCAAATTAGAGAAATAATAAGAGTCAATGCGGGATCATGAACGTACAACTATATTTTGTACAAAAATGTACAATATCTTTCTTTGTATTTATAAGTAAGATAAATATTTCAATACATTTCAAATAAAAACTATAATATTGATCACAAAATCTATAAATATCTCTCAATGTACCTCATTTGAGTCATTGTAAAGTGCTAGATCGTAGGAGAAGCATTGATTAACAGCCGATTCTTGTTGACTATTTCTAGTGTGTTAAGATTTTGTATTATATTTACCTCTAAAAAGAGGATTATTCCATAGCTATCCTTTATTTTTTTCTTATTTGTCACCCAAAAATCATACTTAGTCTTCAGAAGAATAAGGATCATCTTTATCAACTTTACCTATACACACAAACCTTTAGTGTCACTTACAGCAATTCTCTTACGATTGTGGTGTCTTCATCACTTATCCTTTACTGGCTCCTTAGGATGGTCCGTGTTTGACTGCAAGTTTGGTGTACGGGGACCTCCGTACTGAGTCCCTTTTCGCTTCATGCCCTTCTATATCTTGTTGTTTTTTTATCTTAATGTATTGTACTTCCGCCTGTTGGTCTTGCTTGTTGTAACCTTTTTTCTTATTGAATAAAATTTTGGTTGTGGAAAAAAAAAAACATTAAGTAGACCCCTCAATCTTTCAGTATCACTCCACCCATTTTAAAATTGTGTTGCCTTCATCTTTAGGACTCTCCTAGCTATCCCTAGTGCCCTTTTAGTGTTACTTCATCCACTAATTTTGAGTCAATTATCTTTCTCCCATCGCATTTATGTTTTTTTATTACTTTTTAAAACAGAATTTTAGTATAAAAATTAAGTTTTGTTATTAAAACTCTATTTTAAGAAACAATAAAAAAATTCGTCTCAAACAAAGCCTTAGTCGCTGAACCCTCCTGCTTCATTTTCTTATGCGCGAGCTTCTCAAGATCTGACCGTTTAGATCAATTTTTCTTTAGAAAGGTTAGTTTTTTTATTTTATTATTGGTTTGTTTTGTAAAGATTTAATGGTGAGTTTTTTCTTTTCCTCAAATCATTTACACGCTTTGTGAAAAACATGAGAATAACGTGGATCTGTTCATATAAATGTCGTTTGTGTGATTGAGAGCGTGGGAAGAAAGGCGATTTCATGCTTAATTGTTAGGAATTTTTTGACCTTTGTTTTTCATGTTAATGGTATGTGGTGTGCGTGTAAAAAATGTTTGAGAGAAGATTTTATATAGAAATTAACAAGCAATTTCTTTTATTATTTAAATGAAAGTAAAGTAATAACTTATCTTTAGTAGTAATTAATTAACATTATTGTTATATGTGATAGCTAAGATTTAACTAATGTATAATAATTGTAATAATTATATATTGGTAATCCACTAAGTTAATCAATTAAATTTATTCTTATAGTTATTTTAGTCAAGCTAATTAGATATTAGTAAGAGAATAAATGATGATTATGATGATTAAGCTTTAAATAGGTTGGATTATTGGGGGTTTTAGGGGTTCATAATGAGCAGACAATTAGCATCATTTATGCTCATATTTGATGATTAATTAATTGTGAATGGTAAATTTGCACAACATATACTAGGGGTTGAAATCATTTTTTGTAAGTTCCGAAGGTTATGAAACTATGGAAAGTGGATCAAGCGAGCAGGATAGTGATAGTGATGATGATTTACTGTCAAATTTAAATGTGGTGAACATTGAAAATCATGATGACATTCATGAAGTTATACAAAATTATTATAGTGTGATTGTCGATACAAAAAATGGAATGGTTGCTAACAACGAATACATACAAATATGTTGGATGACCTATCAATGGGACGAGGAAATTACATTTGACAATAATAGTGGTCTTAATGTAGAAGATGAAGAATTTTCAATTTCAACTAAAGTGATTGAGGGGATGCACTTTAGGCATAAAACAAACTTCAAATGTATTTTATGAGGATAGTTTGTGAAATCTCTTAAGTAAAAAAGTTAAACTCTTAAACATCGAGGCACCTTTTTGTGTAATGATTGAAATTTCATTAAGAAACTCCACAGTTAAGCGTGTATTACGGAGAAATCCTTGAATGAGTAACCTCCTGGGAAGTTACACTAATAGGACAAAAATGTGAGGCCCTCGGGCCTAACCAAACAATATCTTGATAATTAAGAGTTTGGGCCATCACAAATGATATCAAAGCAATACAACACCCGGAAGATGGGAACTAAGTGTCATACAAGATAAAGTGTTATGCCATATAGGAGTCACCTCTTGAACCCTATATGGGACAAACTATTATGTGATGGGAGTCACCACTTGAACTTGTAGGGGCCACCTTTAGAATTATATATGCCAATGAATGATTCATAGATAAAGATATAGGCGGGGACATAAGTTACTTAAGTGTGGGAGATTGTGAAACCCCTTAACTAAAAAAAAAAAAGGGCTAAACCCTTAAACATTGAGGCACCTTTTATTGTAATGGTTGTAATTTCATTAATAAACTCTGCAGTTAAACGTGCTCTTCGCGGAGAAATCCTTAAATGGGTGACCTCTTGGGAAATTACACTAATAGGACAAAACTGTGAGGCCCTTAGGCCAAAGTGGATATCTACTCGATAGTTAAGACTTTGAGTTGTTGCATAGTCTGTCATGAATAATGCTCAATTTATTGTCCTTACATTAAATAACCAGAAATTCATAGTTTCTTGTATTCAATTTGAAAGTATGTTCAAGCCTTGTATGTGACGGTTGCATGCAAGTTTAAGCAAGGAATTAAGTGATATCTGGAAAGGATCATTTCTAAGGCATCAACAAACTTGCACCAATCCTATTCTTACTATTGGCCACAAGTAGTGTAATTTCCATTTCATCAGCTACTTCATATTGCCTGCTATAAGAAAACAAATAAAACTTGAGCCCTAAAAGATCATAGGCTAAATTGAAGCAAAATTCAATACTAATATTTCTTACATGAAGGCTTGGGAGTATTGCGGTGCTATGCATAAGAGCACAACAATAACAGAAAATGCCGGAATAGCGCTAGCTTGTGTCTCTGTTCTACAACAACTTCGAAATTGACATGTAGTGTTGCGGTGCTAGGTTATTAGAGCGCTGAGGCGCTGAGCCACTAATTAGAACATATTTTTAATATATTTTTTCTTAAATCTTTGTCATTCCTCTCCCACCACCTCACTCTCGCTTGCCTTAGCCAAGAAGAAACTAAAGAGGAAAGGGTAGGAGAGAGAGAGAGAGAGAGAGAGAGAGAGAGAGAGAGAGAGAGGAGATTCGTTTGAGTTTTTTTCCCGTCCTTCCTGTTACAAAAATTATTTTATTCTCTATAAGTAACTATCATCTTATTTCTATTTTTGATGATTTTGAATTCTATAGATTTATATCCTAAATCTGCATAGTTGTATTATCTCATGATTTTGTAAGTTTTCACTAACTTTTGATATGTTATAGATTTAATCATTTTGAATGATTTAATTTTTTTTTGCATTTTAAATGCTAAATATGTGTATAGGAAAAAATGAATATTAAAACTAGGCTGAAAGTGATGTACTGTGATTGACATGATTATATTGAAATGTGATATGTGATGAAGTAATTGAAGTGATGTACTTAAATGATATTGATTGATGTGATAGAATAATATACTGATTGATATCATATCAACGATAAGAGTACATATGATCATATTGATACCTCAATGAAAAGAGCATATATAGTATTGATGATATCTGATACATGATAAGAGTACTGTTAGTATTGATATATTATAGATAATATTATCGGTGTATATATGATATGTTATAGATAGTACTGTCAGTATTGATGTATACATTCTATATATATATGAAGACTGGTATGATTGATTTTTTGATAAGTTAAAACGAATGTTATGATTGAGATTGACTTATTATATGAGTAGAAGTAATCCAATGCAAAAACATTAATAAAATTCATAATCATTTTAATTTGATTTGATAATACACCAATGATGCTAAGCTAATTCAACATTAATTATATATATCAGGATTCCAATGCCCTAAACAATCATATTATATTAATTGAAAAATAAGAAAATAAAGTTCAAAAAAATTGACAACTGTTATATAAAAATAATGTCACTTTAAATTATAGAAAAAATAAAAAAATAAAAATACACTAATATAATTTGCATATCCACAATATAATACTATATAAAAAAATATGTGACAAAACTATACAATGTTAAAATATTTATATATTACTACATGTGTTAAATCAAAGTGAAAAAAAAAACATTCATATATTAATAGTAAAAAAATATTTTCTAACTTTTTTTGCTTTCTTTTTAAATTTTGATAAATTGTACTTCAAGACATAAAAGCATAAATATTTTGTTAGCTTTAATTTTAAAATATATATATATATATATATATATATATATATATATATATATATATATATATATATATATATATATATATATATATATAAGTTGCTCGTTAAACATGTGACTAATTGTAACAGTGTCATCCTTCGCTTTTACTTCAGACCAGTCTCGTTGACTAAGCCAATCGCCCATTTAAATGTCAACTTTGACGAGTTTTAATTTTTTTTAAAGCTGGCAAATAAAATAAAAAAAAATTGTAACGGTCACTATTTTTAAAATTTGTCCTTCGATCATCATTCTCAAGAAAGCTTGAATATCATGATTTCACCTATATTGCATTGATGTTTTCTTCATGTTTGGGAAAAAGAAAAATTTTTATGACTCATATCTACTAGTAATAAATATGATCATATAAATTTTATCTTCTGTTAGTTGCTCCAAAAAAACAAAAAATCTGTTTCATTTTAATTAATTCTTTTTTTTAAGAACATTTTAATTAATTCTTGATTAAGTATGGTATGTCACTTAATGCAAAGGCAAAAGAGTTCACTCTAACGATTACCTGAGAAAAAAAAAGAGTGACAATGTGTGTGTAATTCGTTACAGCAACATTGTGTAAGGTTTGCTCAGTGGTCTTACTATTTGGGTAAGAATTTTGGGCCAGGTGAAGTTAGAAGTGTACTTTGTGAGAATTTTTATTAGGTGTGGAGTACGCACCGTCCGCACAAGCACTGGGTTCCCAGCGGTATCCAGTCGTATCGAGTGCGGGTACCGGTACCAAATACTTGTGCGGACGGTTCTTCCCGTCCGCACTCCGCATCTAATAATCTCTTCCTTTGTGGGCCCAGGAGGTGGGAGGATATGAATGTTTTGATGAGTAAAACATACAGAGAGTAATAACTAGAAATAAACAATAAATTAATTAAAATATGCATTGAATGAATTTTCAGATGATATTTAACTCTCTCTCTCTCTGTATATATATATATATATATATATATTTATAACCTCATAATAATGAAATTGGAGAAACATGTTGAGGATTGTTTTTTATTTAAGGGTATAATGAAAAATAATATCGATCTAATTTTCTTCTAATGAAGATGTATAATTTTTTAAAGTCAATGTATCTAGAATGAGACGAGCATTATCGAATTTGAATTTAGTTCAAACCTTCTTTGAGCATCATTCAAATTGAATTTAAACTTTGTAAGAAATGGATTCAACCCAGTCATGAACCCTCTCTTCTCCTTCATATGTAGTGTCATCGAGCTCCTATCATGAATCATTATTCTCCTTAAGAGGCTTTTAGCCTATCAATGTCATTCCTCAGCAAGCTCCCATCACGAGCACATATCATCTTCACATGTTGTCTTGTCAACAACATGTCCAAGTGTACTCTTAAAGTAAATTACTCTTCCCCTTCACATGCCGCCTGGCTTCTATCATGAACACCTCTCATTTTCATATGTCGTTGATCTCGATGATGCCATCCCCAACAAACTCTGGGCCCCTATCAAGGCAATCTTTTGTCCAACTGTCGTATCGCCAACCATGACATCTACGGCGGGTCGGGTCCGCGTTCGCAGTTTCTACCCGTTTGAAAAAACGTGTCGGGTTCGGGTTGACCCGCCGGCGCTGCTCGTGGACTTGCCCGCAATCAGTCGCCAGCCCGAGGCTGCCCTGCGCAGGTGCTCGCATATGCGCACGGGTGAGTCCAGCGCGCCCGCGCAGTGGCCGCGCTATAGCAGTGCACCCGGGTGCGCACCCGCCCGCGCACCCTCTCGCCGTCCGCGTCCTGCGTCATAGCGCACCCGCCCGGCGCACCCTCCGGCCTCCCGCGTCCTGCATCCCGCATCCCGCATCCCAGCACACCAGCATGCTCTCTAGCTCCAGCGCGCCCGCGCACCAGCGCACCCGCGCACCCGCGTACCTGCCTGGCGCCCTCGAACTCGCCGCGCTAGCCAGCCCTTGCCGCGTCCGCTCTCGACCGCGCCAGGGTTTGCATTGTTCTCCTTCCCGGGTCGGATCGGGTCGGGTCGGATCCGGGTTCGAATTTCCGACCCGTTTACCTACCCGGGTCGGGTCTGTGCTCAAATTTATGACCCGTTTGAACCCGGGTCAGTTTCGGGTTCGACCGGAACCCAACCCATGACCCGAAATTGACATCCCTAATTGGAATCTCAATGGCTACTTCATTTAATTTGATTGGCAGTTCGAATAAGGTCTAAAAAACATTTAAACATTATTTTTATCATATTCAAATCATATGTCTCTGAACAATGTTCAAATTTGAATTAGTTCAAAATTCGAACCAAATTCATTCGTGATGGTCTACTATTAAACACTCGAAATATGTTCATATAAAGGTCGGGTGGGCTCAAATTATAATAATATCAAATGGTATTTTAATTGGCTTAGCACTGATTTGCAAAGTCACTAACATATTTTGTGGTCCTTTCCTTTATGCTGAACTTAGTACAATAAGAAGAGGAGTATTTCAATACATTATTATAACATTATTCTGAACGTCATTTAAAGCGCCATAAGGATTAGACTAATCATTATGAAAGCCGAATTAATCATAACTTTGCAATCATTAGCTCCTTTGTATCTTTAGTTGAGTTGCGGAGGATTTGATATCCTTCGACTTTTAGTATGATTACATTTATTTAAAACGTCTTTAAGCTGCTAGAAAGATGAAACCGCTGGCCTCATGCGCATTGTTTGTATGATTATTAACATTAGAAAATAAGGCTTTTTTGGACCATTTTTTTATTATATATATATATATATATATATATATAATAATTGCAAAAAACTATCATAAATGAAGCCTAAGGCTTCGTTTGGGACGACATTAATGAAAATACTCTTTTCCTATAACTAGAGAAGACATTAGTACAACATAACTAGCTTGAAATGTGAGATAAATTGTATATGATACAAAAGAAGTCTTGAGGTGTTGGACTTGACTACTAATAAGTATTTGACAAAAATGATGGTGAATATAATAAGCCAATCAATAGAGGGTGATTGATTTGATCACTCTTTTAATAGGAAGGAGGCACATCGACTAAGAGGATAAGTATTAGATGTAGATGGCGGAAAATATTAGACATTAATAATGAGCAAGAATCGAATAACGATCTACGAGTCAACGATTGATTTGATTATTATCATGATAAAAGGGAAAGAGAGCGGCTTAGAATGCAAGTGTCAAAATGATGGAAGATATTAGACGTCGAATGCCCATTTTGCCAAGTGCAAGATATTGGCGGTAGTCAACCTGGTTTTTTTTTTTTCATAGGAAGCGAGACTAGGCGGTTTGGAAGATGAGCATTGGATGTTGGTAGGAGCATTGAATGTCGGTTGTAGCCGATATCCAAACCATAAAATGAAATAGATTATGAAAATAAAAGGTAGAGCTTGAATGACATAAATTGTTGCATGGTAGAAAAATTCTCAATTGTGGAGATTAAATTTAGGACTTAACATGTATGAACTTGTAAAAAAAAAGAGAAATGCATACATTGTTGGAATAAAATTTTTACATGAAAAATTTGAAAATGAAAAACCATTGGTTTGTCTAGTAAAAAATAGTTCAAACTTGTATGAATCATTTATTATAATGATTCACTCTTTCTAAGATTAAGAAGTTATGATTACAATGTTAAAGTTTAAGCTATGTGGGATTATCTCCAATAGTGAGATGGTTAATGATATTGTCGGTTGTCGATCTGTGACAAACAATGGATGGGCAAAGAAAGTCGTTGATTCGCAAGCATGAGTAGAAAATCCATGTAGTTTAACTTTTGCAAAGAAAGCATAATGGGAGTAAGAGGAAACAAAATAGAAATTTAAATAACTAATACACTATGTATAGACAATTGAAGATTCAAAATGGGGTTAAAACTAATGAAATTTTGTATAAATTTACATTTTTTTTTACTAAAATCTATCCAAAATACTTAGAACTATTGCAAATTAATATATTTCGGGAGATAATATTTGCCTGCTATATCGAGATAAGTCAAAGTTGCACCTATAATTTAACAACACAAATCATTCCCTCCTCAATTGAGAAAGAGGTTGGAAAATTGTAACTTCGAGCAAGCTTGCTTGCACCAAAAAATGAAAGTCAAATAAGATGAATGCGAAGAGATAAATTAGCAACGAGTATATATATGCACGAGTGCATGCGCACACACGTACGTGTCAATTATTGACCTGCACGTATAAACCGAACTGAGCCCAATCAGAAAAATTCAAATTTGCTTCATCCTGTTTCACAAATAGGTCGAATTCGGATTAATTCTATATAAAAGTCACTACAAAATAAAATAAAATAAAATAAAATAAAATAAAATAATTGTTAAGTGAGCAAGTTGCCCACTATAGAATATAAGAAAGAAACAAAAAATTTATGGGACTACTTATTTGGTCATACTAACTACTACGTAATCACCCGCAGACAACATATTCCGTTCTAAAAGTTACCCTCCACCAAGGGAAAAATTATTACATCCGGTCAAAAACCGAATGGTCCGAAAGTATACCAAGCAATACCGAGTTTTAGGTAATGTGACGTGTGGTTAAAAAAGTTCTCTGAACACATTCGGACACCGGATATAATAATTGCTCCCACCAAGGAATCTCAAATCTTGATCATCCAACTTGTATGTTCTGTAGCAATAATGCGGAAAGCAAGATATTTTGACTTGTCAAAGCTTCAAAGTCCACATGTTTTACTCAAGTCAGCATGGATTTATTCGAAGTCCTTTTTATTTATTTTTAAACAATAAAATTTTATATTCTTGGATTTTGAAAATTTTCATTCTTAAATAAAAATTGATAATAAATCAATAGAATCTTCATATTTATATTCAATAATTGTGAAAGTAGTTTTATAATAATAATTATTTTGCTCCTAATTTAAGTTCATATCAATATGTAACTATTTATTAGGACAATTTTTTTACTATACATCAGAAAAATTCTGAATAAGAATAATGTTATGAAATTTTATTTAGGATAAATTTAGAACTATTAGATTTATTTTGAGACATTAATGATTTAAATTATATATATATATATATTATTTTCTTTAATCCAATTTTAAAATTGGAAGTTGAGAAAATCATAAATATTTGATCTTTGAAGTCCTCTATTGGTGTCACAATCTCTTTGCATTTTATTTTTCTTAAAGATTCGAATGTCACAACATTCAGTCTAATATTCACTTAATATAAGAGAGACCTATCAATTCATATTGATTTTTTTTTAATATCAATTCATTTTGGTTAGGCTTATGTCCTCTATGAAATTTGACTTGTTGACCAATACTATGAGTGACACCAATAGACTTGACCCTTTGGTATTGAAGTTAGATTTGAAGCTTCTATAATTCAAAAATTGGTATTTAGACTTGACAATAATCAACATTTAGGCTTCCTTTGAGGTTATTTTCTTACTGTTTTTTAAATAGTTTTTAGTTAAAAAAAGTTATATTAAAAGTTATTTCATGAAACAGTACAAAAGCTGTCTGAAAGGAAGCCTCAAAATTATTCTGTACGGAATCCGAATGTAGTTCTATGTCCGGACTCTAATAAAAATGCGACGCCTAAATTATACACATGTATATTCATTTCTATTTCGCATTTAATTTTTTTCGCCACACCTGGATTGACACAAACGGCCCTGAAAAGTTATAAATTAATTTAATTTGTTCACATAAAAATAATTACAATGATGAGTCAGTATCTTATTGATAACTACCAACTTAAACTTAATTAAAAAAATTGTATGACATCTTTATACTATTAAAAAAATTAAAAATTATTATAAAAATTTATATTCCATTAGTTTTAAAATGAATTAATGATTTTCTTGCTAAATAAATCCCATCAAAATTATTCAGACAAATTTTCTACTTTAATTTTCTTTTAAGGATCTGAGATAATAAGCACAATGACTTTAGCTAAATTTACACAGTTCAGTTTGATATGCTGGTTTGGAGCTTTGGCTGTCAATCAAGAGATGATGTGTGCATGAATTTATGTTAATTGATCTAAATATCTCAAAAGAAAAAAAGAAAAAACAAAAAAACAAAAAAACCTTTAGCTGAATTGCCATTGCCATTGTCATTTTTGTTAAAAAGGACATTCTGAATTTCATAAGATCAATCCTCCCATTTGTAAAATAATTTGAACGTTTCAATTGAACTACCCGTAGAATATCATTTTGTAGCGGATTCGCAATTGCGTCTTTTAAGATATGTCATTGCCGGCCCACTTCTTTCATCTCGAAAATGGGATTGCCGGCCCAGTTATTCCATCTTGTAAATGGGCCTAAAAGAACATGTGTCTAAAAGTAAAAATTCTTCTAAAGGAGGAGAAAATGTCCAGGACTGAGATTTAGCCTTCTCTAAAACAAGCAAAACATAATTGACCAAAAATATGTGTTGCAGGATATACGCGGCGGAAGAGTTAGAAAATTTTCGTCTGAGCATTGCACGAATATTCAGCACACAAACAAGAAAGGAAAATAAACACCAAGATTTTTTTGAGGAAAACCCGAAAAAGGGAAAAAATCACGAGGCCGCGCCCAGCTGAAAAGTTCCACTAGTGTTGCTTGAGTTACAAGAAGCTGATTCGTCCCACAAGTTAGAACGATCAGATTTACAATAAATTTCTTCTAGATTGAAATTCAGCTACAAAGTTGTGCAGAATTCCGGCGTTCTCCCGAATATCTGACAGGATCCTGGCGTGTTCAGGCGGTGGGAAGAACTCCGGCGGCGGTCGAAGAGGAGCTGATTCTCCTTCCCCTTCTCTTCTTCTTCTTGCTTGGGTCCTCTCTTATGAGAAATGAGAGGTCTATTTATAGTTTTTCAGGAGTGGCATGACTTGTAAATAGGTGTGAGATCAGGGGCGAACATGGAGTGGTTGAATTGACGGCTGATATTGAATCCCTTGATTATACAATGTTCGTCAGCCATTTGAAAGCCTTAGTGATGTCGGAATCCAGCGATCTTGGGCTCGTTGGATTCGTCTCGTCGAGCCGTTCGATTTGACTATAAGCTCGTTAAAATTGAAGACCGTTTGGTAACTTAAATTGTGGTACGAGCTTTCCAACAGCGCTTCGGGTGCTTGATTTTGGCTCATTTGGGCTCGGATTGAGTTGAATTTGGTGTCGTTGAGTTCGTATTTCCGAGACGCTCAGTTTGACTATAAGTAGTGTAAATAAGTTCAGACCAAATTGATGCCTCCTTTGTTGATTTTGTTTTTTGCCCGAAAGATAAATGTAGTGTAAATAAAATATTTTAGAGTTGTTTGGATGATTATAAAAGGAATGCAAGAGATTACTTTTTTATTTAGTTTGAAGTAAAATAAATATAATCTAGAGTGCACGAAAGTAGTGGTCAACGGTGGTGGTGGCCGGCGGTGGGTGGTGGCTGGCGACAGGCGGTGGCAAGCATTGTCTTAAGCCAACTAAATATACTTCAAAAATTACTAAGACTAGTATATTTACAAAAAGAGCATTCCTTTAATTCGTTAATTCACACTAAATTGTGAGAGCATATTAGGCTTCGTTTGGGTTGGCTTTTCTAATGCTTCATATAGCAGTTTTTAATTTTTGTACTAAAAAATTGCTATAAAAAATAATAAAAAAGCCGTCCCAAACGAAACCTTAATCTGAGCACGATACACAAAATATATATCGTTTATTATTAATATTATTTTATTCATATAGCATCTACTTACTCGTAGATTATCTAAAAAACTAGAAGTCCAAAACAGCTTGGCTTTGACTCAATTAACTGCTGAACTCCCATATAAGACAACTGTTAACAAAGGTTTTCTTATCTCGTTAATTAAATAAGAGATCATGCAATCATGTTCATAAGAACTCAATATATAAATATTAAATTATGTGAAGTTCATTAACTCGTGCATTATTTTTATCATTAAAAACCATTAAATATATATTACAAAAGTATAGAAAATTTCCTTTCTTATTAAAAGTCTGGAAATTGTTCATATTCAGCTAAATACATATTTATAAATCATAGAGACCAACAGAGCCTGAAGAAATTATTATTTGGCTCAATTGCAAGCTTACGACACTACAAAATAAAGTAAACGATGTCTGAACAAAATAAAATTAAAAAATATTTAGACTTACAAGTTACAACAGCATTATCTAACACTAAAGTATTCATAATTATTCATGAAAAATGGGCATGATTCAATAGCATTGTCGTGGGCAGAGCATTCACAACGGTAGAGAGATATAGAGAATTTAATATTCTAATTTTTTTACGATGATCCAACACACACTTATAGGAGACAGAGGGGTGTCAAAGTCATAAGAGACACTAGGAATTTTATGTGGCAATCCCTAAAATGGAAAAAACAACGGGGTCTTACCCAACTAAAATGATTTCACTAATACTTTTCGTTGGTTACAAGAGATGCCCTTCATTGAGGGAAGGTGTTGGCACAACATAATAAATATACATTGTATAAATCATATTAAGTAGTTGGATATGGAAGAATTCAATGTGATGAGAGTTTTTCTTAAGAGATTGTAGGTATGTTCGTTTGGTCAGCAAGACTGTAGTCATACGACAACAGTTTGAGGGATCATATTTCGGCAACTGAGGTTGGAGGGACCATAGTTGGGAGACTGATGTTGGAGGGCCATATTCGTGTAATAGAGGATGGAGAGGCCATGTTCAGGAGATGGTGGTCAAACGAACCATAATTGGGCGACAGAGGTCAGATGGATATAATTGGGTCACAAAGATTGAAGAGACCATAGTTGAGCGATGGAGCTTATAGGGGTTGTAGTTGGGCGATGGAGGTTGCAGTAGCCAAAGTCGAGTGATGGAGGCTGAAGGGACCATAGTTTGGGAGATGATATTAAAAGGGAACATAGGTGGACGGCGGTGGTCATAGGGATGGTATACGAGCAATTAAGGTTGAAGGGACCGTAGTTATGTGATGGTGGTCGAAGGGACTATAGTTGCACGATAATGGTCAGAGGGTCTAAGTCTGCGGACGATAGAGGACGGAAAGATCATAGTCGAGTGACTATGGATGAAGTGACTGTTGTCGGACAACGGTGGTCCAAGGATCGTAGTTGGTGGGTGAAGGCGGTCCAAAAATCGTAGTCGGTGGGGGACTGTAGTGTAGACAAGTGACAGAGGTCAAAGGAACCAAAGCGGACGATGGAGGGAGCGTTGTCAGACGATGAAGGTTGGGGGGACCTTAGTCAGGTGAGGAAGGAAAAAAAGATTATAGTCAGCTAGACACAAAGGTCAAAGTAGTAAGGAAACAAAGGTAAGGGAAATCATTGTCAGGGAATGGATGTCAGAGGGATAGTAACCGGTGGGCGACAAATGTCAGAACAGTCATAGTTGGCGAGTGACAAAGGTTGGATGGTGGCGGTCGAGTGGAGACCTGGGGACGATGGTCAGACAGATTTTCAAAAAAGTGTTTGGCAACTAGAGTAGATGTCTAACGATGATAGGCCAGTAAAAGTCTGATGAGGATGTTTACGAGGAGGTACCCCGTCGGTGGCTAGGTGTACATCTATTGAAAGTCTATAAATGATGGTCAAGCAGCGAGGGTTCTTTGGCGATGGTGCTTGAGTAGAGTTTCAGGTTTCTTCAAGCTCTAACGCTCTCTTAAATCTCTAACCACATGCCCCAATATCCCCCCTTAGATAATTTAGGATTTTAGGGAGTGGCATGCCCCATAAATATTAGAAAATCTTAGAGCAAATATGGAGCACTCCATCAGATAGTTTGTATTGATCCCTTTGATTATAAAGTGTTTGTTTAGCATTTAAGTGCATTAATGAAGTTAGAAAAAGCGATCTTAGGCTGATTAGATTTGTCTTGTCGAGCCTCGTGATTCAACTATAAACATGTTATATTTGGAGATCATTTGATTATCTAATTACTATCCTGAAGCTTCCAAATATGCTTCCAGCCATTGATATAGCTCATTTGGGCTTAGATTATACCAATTTTGCTGTCATTTGGTTCATCTCATCGAGATGTTCAGTTTGACTCTAAGTTTTATGTAATTAGACGTTAAGAAATTTCCAATTTAAATATGACTCGAGATTCGTGTTTGATCAAGATAATTTTCGTGTTTGATTAAGGTGATTTTGGTGAAAACATAACTTTAAATGTTTTTATATTCAAGTAACAAAAAAAAACTAAAATTAAATAAAGTTACATAATATGTTGACCAATAATAGCGTTTGTCAAGTTAATATTTTCTTAACGTGCTCGGCCTAAAATATTTAAGATGAAGTTTGATATATTTGTATAAAATGATAAATGTGAATAAACTAATATCAAATATGTACAGTGTCAGTACTATTAAATTTAAATCGGCAACTTGTTAAATATTAAAGCGCTTTCATTTAACTGTTAAGCTTTTTAAATTAGATTGAAATTTGTTCAATTAATTAAGGAGTAAATGCCATTCTTTCAATAAAAAAAAAACACAAGAAAATGAAAAAAAAAAATTAACATAAAAAACCATTCGGATAAAAAATCAAATAATATGATACAAAAAATTTCTTTTAAGAACAACAATTTAGACAGCTTTTCAGACAACCAATTTTATAATTTTTAGTTGCTTAGCTAATGACAATTGCATTTTAGAGCTTTAATTACTTATAAATTAATTAAAATAAGAAAATTCATAATTATATGAAATTAGTTATAAAGTCAAATTGTCCATCCTGCCAGAAACAAAAGAGCCGCAGTGAACAGAAATCAAACCAAATTTCAAACCAAGTAAACCGTCCCTACCACAAGAAATTATTACTTGAAATACTAAATGGCATATGGAGGCCAATCAGAGTCCGTCAGGACGGTCACGTCAGCAATATATAACTGTGTATTGATACACATCTATGTACTGGACCAATACATAACTTTATATTGGGTGATATGACAAATTCTGATTGGCCTTCGAAATTCGACATTCACACGTAATAATTTCTCCCATGCCACATTGTTAGTTATTTGTGGAGTTTGATTTGTGTTGATCAATAGAGTTATATTGTTGATTTAGATCTCAATGATGCATGCCAAGTTATGGTTTAATAGTATGATAGTTATGTTCTAATATGTGAGAGAGTGCGAAGTAGGGGTGTCAATATTTGATACGACACGAAAACCCGACTCGAACCCAACCAGGAAATTTTGGGTTTGACCCGACCTGATTTCAAAACGGGTCGGGGTCGGGTTCGGGTTGACCTGACGGGTTGCCAGGTCAACCCGCGAACCTGTTTAAAATCAACTGCCCGCATTGTCCCGCCTGCCCACGATGCTACCCCGCCTGCCCGCGAAGCACCCACGCTAGCCAGTGCGGCCACTCGCGCACCCATTTCGGGTCAACCCTTGTCGTGTTGGGTCAACCCGACAACCCGCCGGGTCGAGTCCGGGTTTGGATATCCGACACGTTTACTTACTCGGGTCGGGTTAGGGTCGACCCGTTTGAACCCGAGTCATTTTCAGGTTTGACCCGAACCAGACCCGTGACCCGAAATTGACACCCCTAGTGTTAAGGCTGCAAGAGAATAGAGTAAAAATTTATAAAAAATTTCCCCATTTTGATGATAGATTTATTGGTTTGGTGTTAACTCTGTGATTTTTATTATTTTTTTGGATTTTCAACAAAAAAATTTGTCGTCTTTTTTGCAAATGTTTTTATATTATTATTTCGATTGGCTTCTAATACATAATATTTAGATTTCGTTTGAGATAGTTTTTTTTTTTTTTTGCTTTCTAAAGTAAATTTTTAGTGCAAAAAATTTCTTGTTTTAAAAAATTTTGTACTATAAATTTGCTTTAGAGGGCATTTAAAAAAAAATCAAACTTCAGTTGGCTAAACCTTCTTACTTTCAAAGTCATCTGATATTTAATTTTTAAGAGAAGTAGCATTAAGGCTACTATTACTTAGTCTATGCAACATGCCAATTCATTCTAATTGTCAAATATAAATTAAGATTTTATTTGGAGTTGCTTTCTTATCTTATTTTTAAAGTAATTTTTTAAGATAAAAGTTTTTTGAACTGAAATTTTTTTATTAGAATATTATTTTAAAAATTAGTAAGAAAACTGTCACAAATTAAGCTTTAGGTTTCGTTTGGAAAAGCTTTATTATTATTTTTTAAATTATTATTTTTTAAAATAACTTCCAAGTGCAAAAATTTTTAATTCAAAAAATTTGGTAATATGAAGTTACTTTAAAAAATAATAAAAACACTAACGCAAATAAAACATAAATTAGCTACAATAACAAGATATATCTTGAGAAGAGCCTACTTCTTAAAATTGAAAAGAGAAGCACAAATAAAAAAATAGTTCTCATTAGCTATAATTTTTTTTAATTAACATGTCGCATATCTACATACAAAAAAGAGATGAGGATGATTTAAGACTCAAAATAGATAAGTACTTTGAACAGTGAAACCTCTTAATATCAAAATTTCAGTAATTTTAAGATAGATCTAAGAGCTGCAAAACATCAAAAAATATATATACATAGGGGAGTCAATATTTGACACGACACGAAAATCCGATCCGGACCCGACCCAAAAATCCGGGTTAGACCCGACCCGATTTCAAAACGGGTCGGGTTCGGGTTCCAGAAATTGACCCGTTTAAAAAACGGGTCGGGTTCGGGTTGACCCGGCGGGTTGCCGGGTGTTGACGCCAACCCGTTTAATTTAAAAAATTTCGAATTCCCGCACGCTGCCCGCTGCCCCCGCCCGATGCCCCGCTGCCACGCGCTACTGCCCCGCTGCCCCGTGCTGCCGCGCTCGCGCTGCCGCGTGCCGTGCTGCCGCCAGCCTCCCTCGCGCTTCGCGCCGTCGCGTCCGTGCTGCTGCGCTGGCGCGTGCTGCCGCCCTCGCGCCTCGTGCTGTCGCCTGCTGCCGCGCTCGTCGTCGCCCGCTGCCGCGTTCTTTGCCGCGCGGGTCGGGTCCAGGTTCGGATTTTCGACCCGTTTCTCTACCCGGGTCAGGTTAGGGTCGACCCGTTTTCCACCCGGGTCAGTTCGGGTTCAACCCTAACCCGACCCGTGACCCAAAATTGACACCCCTATATATACATATATAAAAGAGAACAAACTTAATTTGAAGTAAAAATATATAGCCAAAGGAATATCTTTTTATCGAGAAAAAAATGTAAATATTAGTTTCAACAAAAATAAATGATTTTTTAAAGAATAAACCGAATTGTAGTGACTTTTATTGAAATGAATAATATGTTAATATAAGAGTGATCTTATAGACTTATATGGGTAATAGAAGAGTGTAATAAATGAAAATAAATAAATAGTAAGAAAATATATTACAATAATAATCTTCCGACTATAAATATTTAATATTTGTTGGAAGTAAATCACGCAACGAAATAAGCAAGAAAATAAAATAACATAAATGGCCACTAGGATTTAATATGAAAAAATTCTAAATCAATAGGAAACCATGGAGTCACACCACACTAATAAATTCACTATTAATTATGAAGAAATTATACAAATCTCTCTCTCTCTCTCTCTCTCTCTCTCTCTCTCTCACACACACACACACACACACACACATTGTCTCACTTTACTCTTCGTTCTCTTCATAGAATAGACAAATTGTCGCGCTTAAATTACACTAGGTTTAGAGTGACACATGCAGTGCTCCTCTGTCTCTAAGTCAAATCTACAGTGTAGCCACACTGCAATATTCGACGTTGTAGGGCAATGGGGTGTAGTTTTAACACTCTAGAATCTAAATTGGAAAGAATTGCATCTTTTATCATCACTATTAACAACCAGAGCTTACAAATTGCATTTAGAAAATATAAAAAGCAAAAACATAATTACATTTATATTCATTGAATATTTACACCTTGATAAATGCCCAAAATAATTTGCAATAGCCATGATATGAACTAGCAACGATTCATCACTACAATTACAACATGATTGCAAAAAGAGCGAAAGATAGACATGCAGAAAGAAAGTCTAAGCCTGCTGCTCAAATCAACTTCACTCTACAGATTTTTTTCTCTTGCTTTAAAATATGTAAAAATCACATAATGAACACATAGCCTAACAAATAACATGTATTTATAGTTGAAATTAATGCACACAACAAAAATAATATTTGTATAAAAAATCATATTCATTTAAATAATCATTTGTCGTACACATTCTTGTCATTCCCGCATCAAGTGGATCAATCTTATCATATGTGTCATATATCATGTATTCATATCAAGATCATATCAGTCTAGCTGCATATTAATCATGTCTCTTATATCATTCAGCCAATCACATCAAGCAATCAATCAATATCATCGGCCAATCAATCACCTTATATCATTTATCATGTGTCATCGGTATTATCTCTCTATCATCAATCTTATCTATCATCAGTTTATCACATCCATCATCGATATTATTGAGCATATATATCACATGTCTAGCACATCTATGATCTTATCAATCATATCTATCATCAGTCATCTGTCTTATAGATCATATCCATCATCCATATATCATATTTGTCATATCTCTTATTGGTCATATCAATCATCTGTCTTTTCTATCATCAGCTTAATTTATTGGTCATATCTATTATATGTCTATGACATCTATCATATCAACCATCTATTATATAGTCATATGTCATATATGTCATATGTCATTGATCTTACCAGACATATGTATCATCAATCTATCACATTTGTCATTAGTCTTGCTAGTCATCTAGTATCCATAATAGATGTATAAAATATTAGGTTAAGCTCACATATCAATATGAATGTAAAAATATACATATTTGATTGTCCACTTATAACTCTCATTTACCATCTTCCAACTTCTTAGAAGTAGAGCAGATCAAAGTAATTCCAACATAGACTTATTCAAATCTATCATACAATTGAGTAATATAGGACAAAGATATAATTGCCAGAGCAGAGCATATGACTTCCAACAAAGAGTTATTTAGATCCAACACAAAATAGAGTAATCCAGGATAGATATATGAGCAAAGCATATTATTTCTAACACGGAGTTATTTATAGCCAACCTAGAATATTTTTACATGCATTTCATATCATGTATATTATAATAACAAATATATTGTACATGCTGTTGACCTCGATTTTCGTTCGAGTGTCATTGAGGGCCTTTGATTGATCTAATCAAGCCCATAAGGCTTAATTCGAGCACAAATCAGCTCGAGTTGAGTCGAATTAGGCTCGATCGGGATCGATTAGTCCGCCTTGGCCACATCGAGTTTGTTATGATTTGAGTCGTCATTTTATTTAAATTTAATTGGGTTAATTTGACCAAATTAAATTAAATTTTGAATTGACTCGAATCTAATTTTGAGCTTAAATTTATTATTAAATCAAGCAATTAAATCGATGGCTAAATCACCTCAATTCCCTCTTAATTAGCCTTAGGATGAATCCTAGCCGTAGATCTAAGGGTTTGATCATTTAAATACTCTTTTAGGGCTTCATGAGAGGGGGGCTTCTATTCTCTCCCTAGCCACTCTCAACCCTAACTTCTTGGTGTGAGAGCTCTTTCAAACTATCTCCACCTTCTTCCACTCAAATCCACCGGTAAAACTCCGCCGGCGGCAATTCCCCAGCGAGATCAAGGCTAGATCCTTCCAAGGCATCGATCCGGTTGATCTAGAGTTTGTTTGTTCGTGATTTCAACTAGAGATATATACGAGGACAATCTACAAGCTCAACCGTTTGAAGACCTTGAAGATCTAACGGTAAGAATTTCTCAAAACACTTTAGATTTAGGTCACAACATATATATCTAAGTAATTTTTCATATACCTCATTTTAGAATGTGAAATCGCTCCCTCACGAATGCTCTTCATTCATTTTACTCATGTTTAAAATTTCATTATATTTTGTTGTCTCGATCGAGAGAGTGAATTTTCTTCTTCTCTTTTTTTTTATTATTATTTTTTTTTTAAGGATTTAAATAAATTTAAAATTATTTTCAAATCTATAAAAAAAAAATATAATACATATAATATGTCATTTTCTTCATGATTTTACACTTTTTATTTTAAAATTAAAATTATTTTTAAATAACATATATATTTTAAATTATTTTATTAAACATAGTTTAAGTATTTAATTAATATTTAAATGAATATTATTTTAATTTTTATATTAAAAAATTAATAATTTTTTTCATTAATATGTCTTAAATAATTATTTGAAAATATTATTTTAAAAATAAATTTTATTTATACTATATTGAATGTTATTTAAATAATTTACATATTCATTTGATATTAATATTTATTCATGTTATGTTATTTTTAAAATAAAAAAAATAGTATTATTATTATTATTATTATTATTTAAGAAATATTAATTATGTTTAATACTATTACTATTTTTAATTTGTTCTTAATTACGTAATCAATTAAGTGTTTAAATTATTAATTAATAATTAATTTACATACTTTCTAAAATTATTATTTTTATTAATTATTTTAAAATATCATAGAAATTATGATAATTATTTAAACTTAAATTAATAATTATTTTCTTTTTTTTATTATTTTAATTTATTAGTTACCTAAATTACTTAACTAGTAATTAATTAATTTAAAATTCAAATACTTTCTAAATTTATAAAATTTAATTTAATTTTTTTTATATTATTAAATTATTTTAAAATCAGAAATATTATTATTATTTAATTTGAATTAATAAATACTTTCCTATTTTTGAATTATTTGAATTAATTAATGACTTAAATTGCCTAATTAACTTAAAATCTAATTATTTTCTAAATTTGTATAAAAAAAATTAAATATTTCTCATAATTATGTTAAAATATCAGAGATTTATTATCATCATTATTATTATTATTATATAAATTTAAATTAATAATTATTTCATATTTTAAATAGTTTCCTTATATTATTAATTACTTAATTTACTAAATTGATTTAAAATTTCAATACTTTCCTAATTTATAAAAATTATTTTTATTAAATTATTTTGAGAAATCAGAGATTTTTTTTTAATTAATTTCGTTTTTTTTCTTTTTTTTAATAAATATTTCCTATTTTAAATACTTTCCTAAATTATTAATTACTTAAATTACTTAATTAATAATCAATTAATCTAAATTTTAATTACTTTTCAAACTTATGAAATTTTATTTTATTTATTAAATTAATTAAATTTACAGAAGATTTAATATTTAATTTAATTATTATTTTTATATTATTTAAGAAATATTTTTTTTAAATACTTTAAACTTTAAAAATTCATAACTTCCTCGTTTCAAGTCCGCTGTCAACGCACAGCACCTCATTTTGAACGTATTGAAATTCTGTACATTTTGAAATCTGTATTGTACAAAATTTTTTAGTATATATGTATTTAATTTAAAAAACAGTAAAACTGTATTATTTTAAAATATTATTTTTATTATATTCAAACTTCGAAAATTAATAACTTTCCCGTTTTAGATCCGCTGTCGACGCACAGCACCTTGATTTGAACGTATTTGAATTCTGTATGTTTTAAAGTTGGTTTCACTCAAAATTTTTGAATTTTTATGCAGTTATTTTCAAAACAGCAAAATAGTACTATTTTGAAATTATTTAATTAACGTCTTTAAACTTTGAAATTGCATAACTCCTTCGTGTTAGGTCCGCTGTTGATGCAAAGCACCTTGTTTTGGGTGTATTTTGAATTCTGCATAGTTTAAGACTATTTTCAGATAAAATTTATGTTTATATTTTCTGTTATTCCAAAAACAGTAAAACAGTATTATCTTAAAATATTAATTTATTATATTTAAACTTCGGAAATTCGTATCTTTGTCGTTTTAAATCGGATTTCGGCGTGCGACCCCTCGTTCTTTTCAGAAAAATGTAAATTTTTTTTAAAAATTATTTTCAAAATCTAATTCCTGCTGTCCTGACAGTTATCTGTTTGGATTTGATTATTGGAATATTTTAATATTATTTATTTAATTATTATTTTAATTATTTTGAAATTAAAAACTATTTTCAAATTATTTTTTGAAACCTCGATTGGGTGGTCGGTGGTTCTCCCTATACTAATGTATTATGAACTGAATTATTTTGAATTACTTTATTTTCTAAAAATATATCTATATTTATAAGTATTTTGAAATTATTTTTTTTAATTACTTATAATTAAACTTTAACTTTGGGAGACCCGCCATTATATGAAATTTTAGGCATAGATTTTATGTGTGAAGAGAAATCATGGGGGAGTGGATTAGTGGGTGATTGTATCACGATCATTCACTAATCCCTTCATTAGGCGTCTTTTATTTTCTATTATCCGTAGTTTGCATGTGTAGGTTGCACCGCGAGCACTTAGTTTAGGTTCTCCTAGATCTAAAGACATGACGTGTTTACTATTTTTATGTATTTCTCATGCATTATTACCTTGAGGGTTAGTGTAAACTATATTTTAAACACATATAACGCAGTGACACCTTAAGGACAAAAATTAAGGACTCGTCTAGCGAACTTAGAAATTTTCTAAGAGCTAGGATAGATCCCGGATTGACATGAAAACCTCAACACTTGAATTTAGGGACATCATAAACCTCCCTGAAATTTTTAGGAATTTTTAGGGCTTGTTAGACCCCTTTATTAACCAACCATAATTAACTTGTTAAATAAGGCCCCGAGATCTTCCGAAAAATACAATAAATACATTTTAAGTCAGAAAATTACCCGCCATATCTTGAACTGACCAGAATCTGATCCTTGACCTTAGATAAATAGGGCTCCCTAGTTTGACTTCAGGTTGACCCCTAATTGGGGCTCTCGATCGAGGACTCGTCCTTAATAATTTTTAATAATTTATTAGGGGCAAAAAGGTGAATTCCACCTATGGTCCAATTAGGGGTCAACCTGAAGTCAAACTAGGGAGCTCTATTTATCTAAGGTCAATGATCAGATTCTGGTCAGTTCAAGGAATGGCGGGTAATTTTCTGACCTAAAATGTATTTATTGTATTTTTTTGAAGGTCTCGGGGCTTTATTTAACAAGTTAATTAGGGTTGGTTAATAAAGGGGTCTAACAAGCCCTAAAAATTCCTAGAAAATCCAGGAAGGTTTATGATGTCCTTAAGTTCAAGTGTTGAGATTTTTATGTCAATCCGGGATCTATCCTAACTCCTAGAAAATTTCTAAGTTCGCTAGACGAGTCCTTAATTTTTGTCCTTAAGGTGTCACTATGTTATATGGGTTTAAAATATAGTTTACACTAACCCTCAAGATAATAATGCATGGGAAATACATAAAAATAGTAAACACGCCATGTCCTTAGATCTAGGAGAACCTAAACTAAGTGCTCGTGGTGCAACCTGCACATGCAAACTACGGATAATAGGAAATAAAAAACACCTAATGAAGGGATTAGTGAATGATCGTGATCCAATCACCCACTAATCCACTCCTCCATAATTTCTCTTCATACATAAAATTTATGCCTAAAATTTCAAACAATGGTGGGTCTCCCAAAGTTAAGGTTTAATTATAAGTAATTAAAAATAATAATTTTAAAATACTTATAAATATAGATATATTTTTAAAAAATAAAGTAATTCAAAATAATTCAGTTCATAATACATTAGTATAGGGAGAACCACCGACCACCTAATCGAGGTTTCAAAAAATAATTTGAAAATAGTTTTTAATTTCAAAATAATTATAATAATAATTAAATAAATAATATTAGAATATTTCAATAATCAAATCCAAATAGATAACTGTCAGGACAGCAGGACTAAAATTTTGAAAATAATTTTAAAATAAAATTTACATTTTTCTGAAAAGAACGAGGGGTCGCACGCCGAAATCCGATTTAAAACGACAAAGATGCGAATTTCCAAAGTTTAAATATAATAAAATACTATTTTAAGATAATACTGTTTTACTGTTTTTGGAATAACAAAAAACATAAACATAATTTTTATCTGAAAATAGACCTAAACTATGCAGAATTTAAAATACACCCAAAACAAGGTGCTGTGCATCTACAGCGGATCTAAAACGAAGGAGTTACGCAATTTCAAAGTTTAAAGATGATAATTAAATAATTTCAAAATAGTGCTATTTTACAGTTTTGAAAATAATTGCATACAAATACAAAAATTTTGAGTGAAACTAACTTCAAAACGTACAGAATTCAAATACGTTCAAATCAAGATGCTGTGCGTCGACAGCGGATCTAAAACGGGAAAGTTATTAATTTTCGAAGTTTGAATATAATAAAAATAATATTTTAAAATAATACAGTTTTACTGTTTTCAAAATAAATACATATATACTAAAGATTTTTGAACAATACAGACTTAAAGATGTACAGAATTCAAATACGTTCAAAATGAGGTGCTGTGCGTTGACAACGGATTTGAAACGAGGAAGTTATGAATTTTTAAAGTTTAAAGTATTTAAAAAAAAAATTTCTTAAATAATTTAAAAATAATAATTAATTAAATTTTAAATCTTCTGTAATTTTAATTAATTTAATAAATAAAAAAAATTTATAAGTTTGGAAAAGAATTAAAGTTTAGATTAATTGATTATTAATTAAGTAATTTAAGTAATTAATAATTAAGGAAAGTATTTGAAATAGGAAATATTTATTAAAATAAAAGAAAAAAAACGAAATTAATTAAAAAAAAATCTCTGATTTGTCAAAATAATTTAATAAAAATAATTTTTATAAATTAGGAAAATATTGAAATTTTAAATCAATTAATATCAATTTAGTAAATTAAGTAATTAGTAATATAAGGAAACTATTTAAAGTATGAAATTATTATTAATTTAAATTTATATAATAATAATAATAATGATAATAAATCTCTGATATTTTAACATAATTATGAGAAATATTTAATTTTTTTTATACAAATTTAGAAAATAATTAAATTTTAAGTTAATTAGGTAATTTAAGTCATTAATTAATTCAAATAATTCAAAAATAAGAAAGTATTTATTAATTCAAATTAAATAATAATAATATTTCTGATTTTAAAATAATTTAATAATATAAAAAAAATTAAATTAAATTTTATAAATTTAGAAAGTATTTGAATTTTAAATTAATTAATTACTAGTTAAGTAATTTAGGTAACTAATAAATTAAAATAATAATAAAAAAGAAAATAATTATTAATTTAAGTTTAAATAATTATCATAATTTCTCTAATATTTTAAAATAATTAATGAAAATAATAATTTTAGAAAGTATGTAAATTAATTATTAATTAATAATTTAAACACTTAATTGATTACCTAATTAAGAACAACTTAAAAAAAGTAATAGTATTAAACATAATTAATATTTCTTAAATAATAATAATAATAATAAAAATACTAATTTTTTTTTTATTTTAAAAATATCATAACATGAATAAATATTAATATCAAATGAATATGTAAATTATTTAAATAACATACAATATACTTTAAATAAAATTTATTTTTAAAATAATATTTTCAAATAATTATTTAAGACATATTAATGAAAAAAAATTATTATTATTTATATAAAAATTAAAATAATATTCATTTAAATATTAATTAAATACTTAAACTAGGTTTAATAAAATAATTTAAAATATATATGTTATTTAAAAATAATTTTAATTTTAAAATAAAAAGTGCAAAATCATGAAGAAAATGACATATTATATTTTTTTTTATAGATTTGAAAATAATTTTAAAATTATTTAAATCGTTCAAAAAAATAATAATAATAAAAAAAAGAGAAGAAGAAAATTCACTCTCTCGATCAAGACAACAAAATATAATGAAATTTTAAACATGAGTAAAACAATTGAAGAGCATTCGTGGGGGAGCGATTTCGCATTTTAAAATGAGGTATATGAAAAATTACTTAGATCTACGTGTTGTGACCTAAATCTAAAGTGTTTTGAGAAATTCTTACCGTTAGATCTTCAAGGTTTTCAAACGGTTGAGCTTGTAGATTGTCCTCGTATATATCTCTAGTTGAAATCACGAACAAATGAACTCCAGATCAACCGGATCGATGCCTTGGACGAATCTAGCCTTGATCTCGCTGGGGAATTGCCGCCGGCGGAGTTTTACCGGTGGATTTGAGTGGAAGAAGGTGGAGAGAGGTTGGAATAGCTCTCACACCAAGAGGTTAGGGTTGAGAGTGGCTAGGGAGAGAATAGAAGCCCCCCTCTCATGAAGCCCTAAAAGAGTATTTAAATGATCAAACCCTTAGATCTACGACTAGGATTCATCCTAAGGCTAATTAAGAGGGAATTGAGGTGATTTAGCCATCAATTTAATTGCTTGATTTAATAATAAATTTAAGCTCAAAATTAGATTCGAGTCAATTCAAAATTTAATTTAATTTGGTCAAATTAACCCAATTAAATTTAAATAAAATGACGACTCAGATCATAACAAACTCGATGTGGCCAAGGCGGACTAATCGATCCCGATCGAGCCTAATTCGACTCAACTCGAGCTAATTTGTGCTCGAATTGAGCCTTATGGGCTTGATTAAATCAATCAAAGACCCTTAATGACACTCGAACGAAAATCGAGGTCAACACATGCATATCTTATGCAATTATCATAATATGTAAATCAATTTAGTATACTCATCAGTATGTATGTATTATGTCAAAATGCATGTTTTGCTAAATAAAAAATAATCACATGCATATCATGTATCTCAAGTCCAAATTCAATACATTTTTTTCTAATCATTTTGCACTAAATATTTTCCTGCTCATTTCAGGTAAAATAATATATATAAAAACTGATAGACAAAATTATCATATAAACCAATTAAAACATTTAGAATAAAGATGGCTATCATATATTAAAATTATACATAGAAAGTTCATTATAAAGAGAGATTAATTTTTTATCAATTTCAAAAGGGAGAAAATGAACTAAACTTAGAAAAATTGAAAACATAAGTAGAGCAGATGTCACTTACAATAATAAAAAAATCGTAATAAAAGTGATGGATGAAAAAGTCCCGAAAGATTTCCCTCCTCGCTCTCCTCTCCTCTCTCTCTATCTCTCCTCTCTCCCATCTCTTCTTCTCCTTTTTTCATTCCTCGATAAGGCAACCAAGCGAGGTTGGAATGGCTTGAGTGGTGAGGGATATTTATATTAAATACATTAAAATATTATTCATTATCCAGCACCACAGCTCCACGAACAATAATGTTGTTGCGTTGCATGTTGAATCTATAGTCACCATAGAACATAGACTTCAAACACAAAGTCGCAACATTGATGCCCATAATTTTTATATTTTAGAATAAAATCATTTCATAAATTTATGGGTTATTACAACAGCTCTGTAGCGTTCTAATTCATAGCACGTCAACTCAATATACCTATAAAAAATAAAATAAAATTTGATGCAAGACCCCCATACCCAAGTAGGGAGAGGACCCCCCGCAACCTCTTGACGAGCTTGATTGAAAAAATTGAGGAATGAGTCAATAGTACAACTTGATTGATCGACACAATCAGATTTCACACATAACTAACAATACATTATGATATTTTTAATTTGATAAAATTTTGGAAGAGCTATATAAATTAAGAATTATTTTGCTTGATAGGTTAAGGCAACTAGAGCAAATTTGTGAGAAAAGATTCGTGAAATATTAATATTCCTGATATAGATAAAGTAGAGCAAATTTGTTTGGGAAGATCAGTTGGAAGGATGAACATCAGTGAGAATTAACTCACACGATTCTATTATGTTATCTTCCATTAAACCAGGAATTACTAATTAAGGCAATAATCGAGACATCATTAATAGAAAAAGGTTAGCCGATGACACATTTAAAAGGTTATTGTTGCGGGCTAGAGTATACATGACGATAGTTAAAATCCCACGTCTTAGCGTTGTATGGATATCCATCTCACACATAGAGAACTCAAGATTTTTTACATGAAAAATCCTGGAAAGGGAAAAAACATGGGGTCTGGCCAGTTGAAAATAATTCTACTAGAATTCGAGTAGATTACAGTGGGCTGACTCATCCTTGAGGGCGATCAGATTACAAATGCCAACCGTATGGTTGAAATCTAGTGACAAATGTGGATGAAAGTCCAGCATCATTTGGTGGACTCGTAGAAGTTTGGTGCTACTTGAAAATTCGAGCAGTGGTCCAACGAAAGTTCAACATTATATGGTGGTACAGCAGAACTCTGGGGACCAAGTGATGGTATGGCAGAACTTCAGACATCAAGTAGTGGTTCGGTGGAACTCGGGAGTCAGGTAGTAGTCCGGCGGAACTTCGGGCCTCATCTGGTGGTTCGACAGAAAACCGAGCCTCAGGCGGTGGTATGACAGAACTTCGGGCCTTAGGTGCTAGTTTGGCAGAAGACCGGGCCTCAGGTGCTGGTCCGATAGAAGTCTAGTTCTCAGGTGGTGGTCAGGTAGAACTCTAGACCTCAAGTGGTGATCCGGCGGAAGTCCTGGCCTCAGGTGGTCTTTCGATGGAAGTATGAGCCTCAGGCGATGGTCCAGTGGAAGTCGGGGCCTCAGATGGTGGTTCTACAGAAGTACGGGTCTCAGGTGGTAGTCTAGCAGAAGTCTGGGCTTTAAGTGGTGGTCTGGCCGAAGTTTAGGCATGAGGTGGTGGTCCGACAAAAGTTTGGGCCTGAGGTGGTGGTCCGGTGAAAGTTCGGGCCTCAGGTAGTGGTGTGGCAGAAGTTTGGACCTCAGGTGGTGGTCCGGCAGAACTGTAAGCCTCAAGTGGTGGTCCGGTAGAAGTTCGGGCCTCAGGTGGTGGTCTGGCAGAAGTCCGGGCCTGAAGTGGTGGTTTGGCAGAACTCTGGGCCTCAAGTGGTGGTCAGGCGGAAGTTCGGGCCTCAAGTGGTGGTCCGGCAAAACTCAGAGCCTCAAGTGGTGGTCCGGCGAAGCTTAGGGTCTCAAGTGGTGGTCTGGCGGAACTCAGGGCCTCAAGTGATGGTTCGGTAGAACTTCCGGTGTCATGTAGTGATCAGGCGGAGCTCAGGGCCTCAAGTGGTGGTTCGGTGGAACTGAGGGCCTCAGATGGTGGTCCGACAGAGCTCAGGGCCTCAGATGGTCGTTCGGCGGAGCTTAGGGCCTCAGGTGGTGGTCTGGCAGAACTCCAGACAGTGGTCGAGGAGGCAAGAAGGCAAGAGTGATTTTTTGTCTCTCTCTTTTCTCCTTAGGCTTAGGTGTCCCTTTTCAAGAGAGAGGAGTCTATTTATATATTTCCTAGAGTGACATGACCCGTAAATAGGAGGAAGATTAAGAGTAAATTGGGAGTTGTTTGGATGGATGGTTGATGTTGAATCCCTTGATCGTGGTCTATTTGTTAGACATTTGAAGGTCTTAATGATGTTAGAATTCCACGATCTTGGGCTCGTTGGATTTGTCTCATTGAGCCGCTCGATTCGATTATAAGCATGTCACGTTTGAAAATCGTTTGGTAATCCAAATTGTGATTTGAACTTTCCAACAACGCTTTGGGTCCTCGATTTGAATCCATTTGGGCTCGGATTGAGTCAAATTTGGTGTCGTTGGGTTCGTATTTCCGAGACATTCAATTTGACTATAAGTTTGCTGAAATCGGAGTTCAAATGTTCCCAATTTTAATTTCGGAAGTTTCCAATTTGATTTTGCCTCTAGATTCGTGCCCGGTCAATATAATTTTTTGATAATGGATCTATAGATTGGGATTCCTTCAATGATAAGATAAATTACCAAACTCAAAGCAAACATAACACCAATGAGAAAAAAAAAGTTAGAAGTAAAGAAAAGTTTTATAATAGTTTTCATTTTTGTAAACAGCATTAGGTAAAATTAAAGGAGAGAAAGCCAACTTATAGGATTAGTAGTAATCTTGTTTAAGACAATTTTGGATGGAGTCCGATCTAAGCTAATAGGATTTGAAATTCAAATCAGGAACCTATAGCTGGAATTAATCTTCTAGCTAGCCATAGAAATCAATTTGAATTTCCAGCCAACAGACTAATTATTAAGCATATCAATCAAAACATTATAATCTTTGACAAGAAGTCTCCTTGTTGTCAGAGGAATCCTAAGATAGTTCATGTGAAGAGAATTAAATTTTACACCAAAAAATGCTCCAAAGAAATTTCCGTATCATCGACAGGGTTTGAAGGCTGATATCTTCTCTTCATGGTTTTTCTTGATAGTCCATCTCGTCATTCTCTGTGACAGGCAAGTCAGCGCAAACTAGACTGTAATGGTTATGGGGACTCGGGATGGTTTGTTAAGAATTGCAGCTTTTTCACACTTTCACTTTCTTCCTGTAGGACTGGTTCTTTTTTGTTTAATAGAGCGGTCGCGAGGAGCAGGACGAGGCGGAGGAGAGGAGATGAATTCCGGAGTATGGACCGCAGAGCAAACCATGAAAGCAGCTTCGAAGCACGATAAAGTAAGGACTTTTTGGCAGAAATAAGAGATGGTTATTGCTTTCCTCTCTGTCTCGGTGTTCTCGACCACTAAAAGTTCGGAATTTTATTGAAATTCGATATGGGTTTGTGGTTTTCTTCTGCTTCGATTGACTGCTTTGTGTTATTGAATTCAATTCCTTCTCGAAAGTAGGTGCTGTGCTTGATTTATGGAGTGGATGGATTTTTCTAAAACCTTTCTCGTTCTTCCTTTTATTTTATTATTATTTTTTCACAACTGTCGGTTTCTTAGCACTTCATGTTAGTGTTTCCATAAGTATTTGTTTTAGAATTGTCCCATTTTCTTCTCAAGTTCCCTCTCTCTCTTTTTCAGGGAGGAAACTCTTCCATTTCAATCCAGCATACAATGGGTGCTTCGATTTCAATCTCCTCCCATGCGGACAACGAGAGCAATTCAGATCAGAAAGCAAGCGAGGTATTTTGAGAAACTGTCTATCTTCCTTCGTTAACAAGCAAACAATCTTTACTAATGCAACTTTCTCCTGTAAATCGCTTTCCGTGAAGAAGATGGAGGAGAGGAAGTCGGAGGCGTCGGATAGGTGTGAATTAAAAGATTCCTACAATGGTCCAAAACGAAGCATGTGGAGGAGGGAAAGGAAGCTTGCTCTTCAACAAGATGTATTCTTTTCTTGATTCATTCTGGCTTGTAATTTCACCCTTTTTCAATATATGCGCTTCTATTTACAGTTCTCTTCCATCTAAAATAAATTGCAGGTTGATAAGCTGAGGAAGAAGCTTAAGCATGAAGAGAATGTCCACAGAGCCTTGGAGAGAGCTTTTACAAGGCCATTGGGTGTTCTTCCTCGCCTCCCTCCTTTTCTCCCTTCAAAAGTAAATGCACTCAACATGTTTACTTTGTCATTCTTTTCTTGTTCAAGAAAACTAACACTGAATTTCTATTCTTTACTTTATCTCAAGACCTTAGAGCTTCTTGCTGAAGTTGCTGTGTTAGAGGAGGAGGTGGTTAAGCTGGAAGCCCAAGTACTGAATTTTAGGCAAGGTCTCTACCAGGAGGCCATCTACATTTCTTCAACAAAAACAAACATGGAAAATGGAGTGGAAATGTCCCATGTTGGATTCCCATCACAGAATGCAAAGAATTCAGAGCAGTACAAAGCTCCCTCTCTTTTAACTGATTCTAATCCTTCAATCAGCAGCAATTCGTCTTCAATGCGGTGGTCTTCCGATGGATATCTTAACCTGTCTTCCTCTACTCGGTTCACGAATGGAAAACAGATTCCTAAGAAACTCATTTCTTCATTTGCTGAAGACCATAGGGGAAAAGAAAATCAGTCGAGTATAAATACTGCCATGAATGTCAAGCAATCATATGTGAAGAAAGCTTCAGGATCAAGAATTCTGGATTCTCAGGTGAACTAGTTGCCGTGAACCTCTTGTCAAAACTGTTAATTATAGTAAATTGTACTGTTTGTGAATTCATAGCGATTTTGCTTGTTGTTTCATTCAACAGCTGGAATGCCACGAAACTGACAAGGAGAGACAACAAGCTCCTCGCATTCAAGGTAGTTCTAATGAGAAGGCGTGTGAAGAGATAAGTGATGCAAACAAGTTGTCAGAGGAGATCTTGAGATGCCTCTTAAGCATTTTTGCACAGAATGAGATGTGTCGATCAGTATCAGGCACTTCAAAGGATGTAGACTTTCAGGACCCTTATGGTATTTGCAAAGAATTTGGATGGAGAGACATTGGCCCATACAAACATCTTCATGTTGTGGATTCAAGCTCAATTGATACAAATCTTATCTCAGAATTTGCGATTCTTTCTCAAAAACTAAAGTGAGTTTTTTTTTTTTTTTAAATGGATGAAATGATTTCTTTTCTCCTTATTTTCGTAAGAATTTTAATTCAATTTAGGCTACTACTCGGGAAGCTTGCATCTGTTTTTATATCAGAGCTTACTCAACAGCAAAAGCTTGCATTCTGGATTAATGTCTATAATTCATGCATGATGAATGTAAGCTTATTCTTCCATATTTGTTCAATAATATTTGCTTCATCTCTGTAGATTGTTTCAGTTTGAACATTTATAATTTGACATAATAGTAAAGCAGTTAATGAAATCCTTGTTGTTTTCCAGGCATTTCTCGAGAATGGTATACCAACCACACCAGAGATGGTAATCGCGCTGATGTCGAAGGTATCTTACCTTCTTTCTCGACATATCATAGCTATTCTTGATAGAATAAATCTCTAACAACAGCTCTTTTCCTCTTGTTATTCAGGCAATAGTAAATGTTGGTGGGCATTTGTTCAGTGCAATGATTATTGAGCACTTCATACTTAGATTGCCTTACTACTGGAAGCACGTGAGTGGGCCTTGTATCATTTGCTTCAAATTTTTGTAGATTAAGGCTTCGTTTGGGATGACTTTCTTAGTGTTTCTTAAAGTAGCTTATGTACTGGGATGGCTTTCTTAGTGCTTCTTGAAACAGCTTTTTAAAAAAAAGTTGTTTTAAGAAGCACACTAACAAAATCATCCCAAAGGAAGCCTAAATAATCAAAATTGATTCTACTTTACAGACCTCACCCAAGCGATTAAAAGGCGAGGAGACGACAAGGTGGAGCATGTTTGGATTAGATTGGCCTGAACCATTGGTCACATTTGCTCTTTCATGTGGAAGTTGGTCTTCCCCTGCGGTAAGTTGACCAAATTTAATTTGTTTTTTTCCTACTAAACTATACCTTAAACTGAGAAAAGTTTGTGCATCTAAATGCTTCATCCTCAAAATTCAATCAGTGATGGTTGTAGCATGTTTTAATTTTATAATAGGTGAGAGTCTACACTGCTTCTCAAGTAGAGCAGCAGCTTGAAGACAGCAAGAGGGATTACTTGCAAGCTGCGATTGGCGTTTCAATGCCGAACCGATTGGCAATACCGAAGCTTTTGGATTGGTACCTCGTTGATTTTGCAAAAGATATGGAGTCTCTAATGGATTGGATTTGCCTGCAACTGCCAACAGAACTTAGGAATGATGCAGTTCAGTGCCTTGAAATGGGTAGGAAGAGTGCAATTCCTCAGCCAATACAAGTGCTTCCATATGAGTTCAAATTCAGATATCTTTTGGAGCCATAGCCGTCTCTCTTCACTTTGGATAATACAAATATGATCGAACATTTTCAAGCATTGTTTGGTTTTTGTTTACATGTTCATAATTAACGAGAGATTATTCTGTGCGGACACTGGAAGGGAAGAATCGTCCGATTTTGTCTCTACGAATAGTAAAAACACAATAGAAACAGTAAAAGTGCTGAGACAAACCAGACAGTGCTCCCCGTCTAGTGTCCAATTCATCCATAGTTAACACAGCGAAGAATTATTGAGTCTTTGGTGTGTGTGATAATTGTTTTGAGTGCTGAGGCTATTTAATGTACAAATATGATTGAGCATTTTCAAGCATTTGTCAATGGAGTAAAGTATGACAGCAAAAAGAAAAAAATACTTAAAAAGAAAAGGAATGTAGGTACCGATATTTGTTTTCATATGATACCATCACAATCATCTGTACCAATTACAGTTTCCTCCCGTACCCTGCACGGCTAAAACAGTAAACTATATTCTATGATTTAATTATAAGATTTATACTGCAAGAGGCCTCAATGATCATTTGATGCGAATAATGAGAGATCATTAAAGAGTCCTTTAATTAATAATCCTTAGATGTCTCATTTCTTGCTGGCAAATGGTATAGAGAGTGGGAGAAGAGTAGGCAAAGAGAAAGTATCGAGTCCCTTTCTTGATGCTGTTAAGAGGTAAGGCTGGATCTTACCTGGGTGGCAACCTTTATTCTGGTTGGACAATATAGAATACATATGCATCTCTTTTTTTTTTTTTGGAAAATTTATAGAGGGTCTTACGCATTAAATAAAAAAGAAATTACAAGTCTTTAGTGAACCCTAGGCTCCATAAAAATACAACATTTAAAGTAAAACATACGAGTCGATAATTCAATCTATTACAATCAAAAAGAAAAATAAGGAAAGCAACCAAATAAACAAACCAGCAAGAAGGCCTAAAGCCATCTTATAGAGGAACCACATAAGGCACAACAGCATGACAACAACAATCAGCCCGAACCAACAGAAGCAGCAAATTACCATAGTAACTTGTAAAAGAGATAAGGAAAGAACAAGTAGAACGTAGGAAAATGAAACAATAACCCCAACTGCAACATCGTATAAGAACCCACAAGCATCCAAGACACACAACCAGCCTCAGGCCAAAAAACCACAAAGTCAATAACCACTCAACCAACAAAGAAAAAAAAAACACAAAAACAAAGGCCAAATGGGCCCAAAGACAGAAAAGCAAAAAAGAAAAGTTAAAATACATAAATAGGAGATTTATAAATCTTCATCTTCTTCTTCTTTTTTTTTTTTCGCCAACATTTTTAGAGAAACCCTCAGCAATCGCATGAATCACATTTAAATTGCACTCATCATTTAAACAATTAGATAATCACATATGCATCTCATTTTAATATGTTAATTATAAGTTTTGGCTATCTTAATTGGCCTAAATGTCAAATAAAAAAGAAATAATGCTTCTACTAACTGTATCAAGCAGTCCTTTTGTTGTGTAGTAAGAAATGGAAACTGATTTAGCAAATGCCAATCTGAGCCTGATGATGCTTTCTGTTTGGAGCAACGGAGTGGTGGGCACGTTCTGACGGAAACAGCCTGCTTTTCATTTAAAGGGAATTTGGCTTCCTCTTTGTTACTGACGTCATGATGACAGTTCGTTGAGGTGAGACGGAAACACTATGCGAACCCAATTTTATTTATTTTTTTAAGCACTCCTCTTAATGAAAACACATAAATCGTGGTTGTTGATGAGGAACTTTTACTTGGTCCGGTGAACGTACGTAGAGGAACGTCCGGTCGACACTTAAATTCTGCTAAAAAATTCGGCATTTGTTCGGTATTGCTAGGTATTATTTGGTAATAACGAGGAATACTATAATGTGAAGACCCAACACCGAGTTATACCGAGATATACCGAGCAATACTGAATTGTACAAAAAAATACCGAGTACACCTCGTTATTGTTTGGTATTGCTCGGTATTTCTCGTTTTTTGGCACGATTTTAGCTCCGATTGGACGTAGCTCTACGTCTGGTCGGAGGACGTAATAATTGTTCGTTGATGAGGGGATTGGAGACGTAAGGGAAGGATATAGATAAAATTAGCCTCTAACCGTTTACTTGTGTAGCTATGTATGTAATTTATTTATTTTTTTCGTTAAATAAGGAACTCATAATGAAAAATAAATTTTAATGAAGTGTCTAAAGATTTAATTAATGTGTCTAAATTATAAAATTTTAAATGATTAATCCAAAAGCCCCTTTTCATTGAAACTACCAATCATGTGAAGTTCAGAAGTTGTATGTACATATAAAATTATTTTTTGTTTAGAAAAGAATATGTTTTCTACAAAAAAAATTTGTGATGTTTAATTTCGGTATGTTTCAAATGCGATCATATTCAAATTAGAGTAAAAATAATTTCATATAAATTATAAATTATAATTTTGACCTAATTTGAATTCATTATTAGCCATAATAAAATCTATTCATTTCAAGTAGAGCCAATTCGGTCCAAATTATAATTCAAGAAAGATAATTTTTTGAGTCATATTGAATGTTGAAAATTAGATCGTGAACCATCGGCTCAATTCATCTTAAAAAACAACCTGAATCAAATTAGTGTGAATTGATAAGAACTGATGGTCGAATTATTGAACCTATCTGATTTAAAATATTAAATAAATTAATTTAATAAAATTTGGTACACTATATTAAATTAAACTTAATAAATAATTAAATTTTGTGTGTTTTAATTTTATAATAAGTATTAAATTTTTATAATAATTATTTAATTACAAAGCAGCAGCATGACCTATCAATATGATGTCTAGGGATGTCAATTTTGACACGACCCGAAACACAACCCGAATCCGACCTTGAAAAATCCGGGTTCGGGTCAACCCGAACTTGAAACTGGTCGGTTCGGGTTGAACAAATCAACCGGTTTTAAAAATCGGGTCGGGTTCAGGTTGACCCAGTAACCCGAAATTAACCCGAAAACCCGAGATTGACCCGTTTTTGACCCGATTTTGTCCCGGAAATCGAATATTGACCCGATTTTGACCCGAAAATTAGCAATTTTAGGTCAACTTCGGGTCATTCGTGTCGGGTCGGGTTGACCCGGACCCGAATCGAGTCGGGTTCGTTTCCGGAAACCTGACCCGTTTTTAAAAACGGGTCGGATTTGGGTTGACCCGAACAGTGCCAGGTCAGTTTCGGGTTCGACCCGAACCCGACCCGCCGACCCGAATTGACACCCCTAATGATGTCATCACCCAATATGAGTTCCTTGCAATAATATATATATATACATAGGCAGATCCACCGAGGAGTGTTTTGTCCACCCTAAAAAATTTTTAAAAAATATTTAGAGAGGATAATTTGAAAAATTTTGAGTATTTTGGGTATTTTGCCCCCCTTCAAAAATATTTTTTGCCCTAATTTTATCAATCCTAAGCATTTTTGTCCATGATAAAAACAAAATTTTTACCCACCCTAAAATAAGCTGGATCCACCCCTATATATATATATATATATATAACAAGGTGATACGAGATTAAATAACTTAATTAAAGTTTTTAAGTTCACAACTCAATGCTTTTTTTGATAATGTAAATACTATTTATTTTTTATTAATCATACTTAATTATTTATTGATTTTTTTTAATAATACTCTATTAAAAATTATATTTATTTATTTATTAATGATAAGCGATCTTATATGAATGATTTATAGATGCAACTTTATAATATGAATTAAGTATAAAATTTATAGTTGTAAATTAATATATAATATAAAATAATAATAATTTATGTTAAATTTATTATTTTTATGTAAACTAAATTTATTTTTTAATCACAAATTTCTATTATATTGCATAATTATTATATCATTTATTTTTTTATTTGAATAATTTTAATTATATTTATTATATCGTCCAATTTCATCTCGTTTGAACCATTGAACCTTAAACTTCCCTTTTTTTTATTGCGTGCAGCGCAGGTCTAGTGATATTTACGAAAAATAATTGAAATATCAAATTTATTTAGAAAATTAAACTCAAATAATTGAGATAAGCCCAATGATGTTGACCGATGATGAAAATTAAACTCACTAAAAAGTCAAACATGATATCAACCAATTAACAAATCAATGAACCATGACTCAACCACTAGCACGTCAATCACCAATTTGATATCATGAATTATTGTTATAGTGCAACAGTGAGTGTTTTCTTACAATTATCAAAATATTGAATCGGTAAAACGACTAAAACCCATTAAATTAAATGAAGTTAAACTCTTAAATATTGAGAGCGTTTATGAGATAGGTGACTTCTGTCACACATTGTCACATTGGGTGTATAAGTTTGTACACTTCAACAGCACGGGACATAACGAAATAATTGACCTCAACTCTCAGAACAAATCATAAACGTTAAAATAGATGAAAGCCTATTTTGTATGCATAAGAGAATTGCATATAATTATAAGTAGTTAGAAACAAACTAAAGAAGTAACTAATATTTTATTTAATCAATAAAGTCCATAACAAGAACATATCATATAAGCAATATCAAATAGTAGAAAAGAAACATCTATAAAAAAAACACCCAAAATGAATTGGAGTACAAATAGAGCTATATACTCAACTTTTTGTTGAACTAAATGCCTTAAACACTAGCATACTAATATATAATATAGTACAAAAAATTATAGTTCTAGCACAATATATAATCAATATTTTTCTTACAATTATCGAATCAAGGAGTCATATCTTGGAATTTTTATTAGGTCCGGTGTCCTGACGTAGCTCTAAGTTCGGATGCCAGTAAAATGGTGCCACGTGCTCTTACACTTTACTGTGCGGCCCGACGACCCGACCCAGATCGGACTCGGGATTGCTATGTATTGGCTGATTCGTGCAGACCGGGGTATTGCTTGATATTGCTCGACAATAACGAGAAATATCATTCTGTCAAGACCAATACCGAGCAATAAGAGCAATACCTAGCAATACCGAGTAATACCTAGCAATACGCGAACATAGCAATACAGGGTTCCGGACCGAGTTGGGGCGTCGGGCCGCGCGGTAAAGAGTAAGAGCACGTGATACATGTTATTGACCTCCTGATGTAGAGCTACTTCCGGTCACCGAACCAAATAAAAGTTCCATATCCTGAGCCCTAGCTCATCAATCATCAATATATTACAAAGAGTTCTGATTCTATATTGTTGCACCACGCATCCTCAACAGCCACTGGATAGTGCTGGTTTCCACGAGCAGACGCCGATCCGGCTATCCACCACCGCCGCTTGTTCGATGAGAGGAAATTCCACCTGGATAGTCAGAGAAATTGAGGACCAAATCTTTCTCCAATTAAGAAAATGCACCAGTATCCAAGAACTAAAGAAGATCCACGCTCAAATCCTGGTCTCCTTCCTCTCCCAAAGCAGCTTCCTTTCAACCCAAATCATCAACATCTGCAACGTCAATGGCAGAATCGATTGCGCTCGTCAAGTCTTCAACCAAGTTCTCGATCCCAATATCTTCCTTTACAACGCCATGATCAAAGCTTGCACCCAAAGCCTCCGTTTCATCGAAGTTATCGATCTCTACAAGCGAATCCTAAGCCGCTCAAAATTTGGCGATAGATTTACTTATCCTTTCGTCCTCAAAGCTTGCGCAGGGCTTGTTCATCATCAACTTGGGAAGCAGATTCATCTCCGAACAATCACTTCCGGTCTGAGCTCTAATCCTTTTGTCAACAATTCTCTTATAGAGATGTACGCCAAGGTAGATGATTTGATTAACGCGCAGAAGGTGTTCGACGAAATGTCCCTTAAAGACCCGGTTGCCTGGAACATACTGATCAGTAGTCATGCGAGGTTAGGACAGATGAAGAAAGCCATTGATATCTTCAATTCCATGCCGAATAGAACCTTAGTCTCCTGGACTATAATCATTTCCTCTCACTCAATGGCTGGTCGTTATTCTGAAGCAATTGCAATTTTTCGCCGCATGCAAATTGAAGGCTTCGAGCCTGATGAAGTGAGCATCGTCTCTGTTCTGGCCGCGTGTGATCTCGAGCTTGGAAAATGGATTCAGCTCTATTCAGAAAAACATGGATTTCTCCAGAAAACTTTTGTTTGCAATGCTTTGATTGAAATGCACTGTAGGTGTGGGAGCATTGATCAAGCTCTACAGATTTTCAAAAAAACTCCTGAAAGAGATGTTATTTCCTGGAGCACAATGATTTTGGGTCTTTCGATGAATGGGAGAGGAGAAGAAGCTGTGAAACTGTTTGTAGAAATGGAGGAAGAGAGCAGAGTAAGGCCAAATGGTGTGACTTTTCTTGGGCTATTAACTGGATGCGCTCATACTGGGTTGGTGCAACAAGGGCTTCAGTATTTCAGTTCGATGAAAGAGATTTATGGAATTGAACCTGGAGTCGAGCATTATGGTTGTATCGTCAATCTTCTGAGTCGATCGGGATTAATCTCTTCTGCTATGGAGTTCGTCGATAACATGCCGATTTCACCGGATGCACCTATCTGGGGTTCTCTGCTCAGTGCCTGTGCAAGTCATGGAAATATAGAAGTAGCAGCAATGGCGATGGAGGAGTTGGCGAAGCTGGAACCAGATGACTTAGGAAACTATGTGCTTCTATCAAACATGTATGCTGGGGAGAAAATGTGGGAAGATGTGGGGAATATGAGGAGATTAATGAGAAACAGGTTTTTGAAGAAAGAGCCTGGATGCAGCTCTATACAAGTTGGTGATGGAATTCAAGTGTTCATGTCTGGAGATGGGAGACACCTAAGAAATGTTGACATGGCTGATATGTTAGCTATGGTTGCTAGGAAAATTGGAGATTTTAGCAGTATAGAAAGTGAGGTAGAAGATAATGATTCTTTTGAGGCATTTTTGTTTTTGTAAGGTCTGAAAGGAATGGAAATTGTTTGGTTTTTTGGGGCTACTTGGCAACAAGTAGCAACATCAACAACAACATCAAGCCTTTGACCCATTACGTGGGGTCAGCTACATGAATCCTTTTTTGCCATTGTGTCCTGTTAAAGTCAAATTCACATTTAAATCTAATAAAAAAAGATCATTTTTAAAATTTTCTAACCAATTCTTTTTAGGTCTACCTCTACCTTTCTTAACATAAGTCAAATCTAATATCTCAACTTTCCTAACCGGGTCATCGGAAAGCGTCTGTTTAATGTGACTAAACCATCTAAGGTGACTCTCTCTAATCTTATCTTCCACTGGAGCTACTCCAACCTTTTAAATGTATATGCTCATTTAATATCCTAACTCTAAGGGTAAAGTCACTCATCTACCTAAGCATCCTCATTTATGCAATACTTAACTTAGTATTATGCTTCCCTTTTAATGGCCAACATTCAACACCATAAAGCATTGCAGGTCTCACCACCATCTTATTAAATTTTTCCTTAAGTTTGAGTGGGACTTTTCTATCGCACAACAAGCCAGATGCATTCCTCTACTTCAACCATACAACTTGAATTCTGCTAATAATATCTCCATCTATTTTACAATCACTCTGAACAATAGATCCAAGATATCTAAAATGTGTACTCTTGTATGATTTAAATTAGGATTTAGTGAATCTTGTAAATTTAGATTTGTAGAGATTTTAATATCTCTGTGAGATATCGTAGGATGCCATTGAACAAGAAGAGACAGGACAGATGAAACAAACATGAATCGTATTATTCATTGGATAACTAAATACATCTTGAGTACATCTATATATAGAGAGAAAATAATAAATGCACTAATAGTAATATGCCAAGTGTATATATATGATAGGTTAAGTATTCATTTTAATTTCATTCTCTATTATCCCCCGACAAACTGATGGATCTGGTGTGATCGTCAGTTTGGTGCGTAGTAGCTTGAATCGTGGCGTGGACAGAGGCTTGGTGAGAATATCAGCAATCTGGTCCACGGTACTTATGGGAAGAAGTCGGATGTTGTTCTGCTGAATTTGATCACGAACAAACCTCTGATCAATTTCTATGTGTTTGGTTCGAGCATGGAAGACGGGATTGGTAGCAATCGCAATGTCAGAGGTATTGTCGCAGTAGAGATTAGTAGGTTGATCGGGTGGGATGCCAAAATCTTGGAGAATCCTTCTTAGCCAAATTATGTCCGCTGTTAACGCTGTTAGTGCTCGGTATTTAGATTTCGTGGACGAGCGAGCAACAGTTTGTTGCTTTTTGACTGTCCATGAGATAAGTGTCATTCCGAGAAATGAGCAGTAGCCGGAGGTGGATTTTCTGGAGATTGGGTCACCAGCCCAGTTGGCATCCGAGTAGGATTGAAGAAGTAGTTTGCCTTTTGTGATGGAAAGCCCGTAATCCACTGTACCCTTGATATACCTGAGGAGACGCTTGAGCAGGAATGTGTGAGAGGGCTGAGGATCATGCATATGATGTGAGAGGAGGTTGATGGAGTACGCTATATCCGGACGAGTGATAGTTAAGTACTGCAATGAACCGGTGATGCTCCTGTAGGTGGCCGGATCGGAGAGCATGAAGTCGGGCAGGTAGTCAGTTGGAACTTTGGTATAGTTCGGATTAGCAATGCCATTGCATTGTGTCATATTAACCTGCTTAAGGATAGAGTGAGCATATGGAGTTTGAGATAAAAAATTGCTGTCATTGGAGAGTTTAATTTATATGCCCATAAATGAACTAGCAATGCCAAGATGTTTCATGGAAAATTTGGCATTTAATTGATCAAGAAGTTTGGTTATGACTTCTTGATTGTTACATGTAACCAATATGTCGTCTACATAGATGAGTAAGAATATGCTTACTTGCGGTTGAGTGTGGAGCAGTAAAGAGGAGTTTGATTTACTGTGCTTGAAGCCGATGGATAGCAGATGATTGGTGAAAGTATTGTACCACTAGCGAGGAGCTTGTTTGAGTCCATAGATGGCCTTGTTTAGGCGGCAGACGTGGTGGGGATGTGATGAATCTTCGAACCCTCGTGGTTGAGCCATGTGGATTATTTCATCTATCTTACCGTGAAGAAAAGCATTTGTAACGTCAAGCTGTTAGATCGGCCAGTTGTGGTGTAGTGCAATGGTGAGAAGAATACGTATCGTAGGTAGTTTAGCCACCAGGCTAAAGGTTTCGTTGTAGTCAATTCCATATTCTTGGTTATTTCCTTGCGCTACTAACCTGGCTTTGTAGCGAGCTATGGAACCGTCGGCGTGATGTTTGAGTCGAAAGGTCCATTTGCAACCGAGAATTGAGGTGTTAGCTGGTGGTGGGACAAGGGTCCATGTCCCTTGCTGTTGAAGAGAGAAAAATACATTTGTCATAGCCTGACGCCACTCAAACTATTTGGAAGCTTCCGTAAAGTTTTGGGGAACATAATCAAAAGTAGAGGGAAATTGATGATGGATGAGATTCATTTGTATGCGAGGTTTTAACAAGCCTGTTTTACACCTAGTGATCATAGGGTGTCTTGGGTTGTGAATGGGTGAAGGCTAAGATAATAGAGTATTATCCGTAGCAGCTGATGGAATATCTGTGGTAGGGACAGTTGTATGTTGAGTAGGAGTAGGTATAGTTGGAAGGATAGAGGTGTGTTGATTGCTGGGAGGATGGATTTCTTTAGTGACAGAGACAGGGGTGAGAAGAAAAGGAGAGATAGGAGTGGAAGAATGAGAGTTGGATGCCATGATCTGCTTGAAGGGAAAATTAGTCTCATTGAATGTGGTATGTCTTGACATAAAAATCTTGTTGGATTGAATGTCAAGACATTTATAACCCTTTTAAGTTTCAGAGTAATTGAGAAATACAGCAGATTCCATTTTTGGCTGAAGTTTGTTAAAAAGCGAGGGTGGAAGAAGAGGAAAACATTCACATCCAAATGTTTTAGGATGTTTATAGTCCAGTTTTTGTTGATATAGGAGTTCGAACGGGGATAGATTGTTCGTAGTGGATGAAGGCATACGATTGATGAGATAAGTGGAGGTAAGCATAGCGTCAGCCCAATAAGTCGTAGGAACTGATGCTGTAATTAGAAGGGATCGTGTGGTTTCAAGTATATGGCGGTGCTTTCTTTCGGAGACCCCGTTCTGCTCCGGAGTATACGGGCAAGACATTTGATGAGATATGCCATTGTGTTTGAGAAAAGAAGTAAGAGTGTGATTGTTATATTCTAGACCGCCATCAGTTCTAAGACATTTAATTTGTTTGGAGGTGAGTTTCTCAATATATTTCTTGAAATTGATAAATATATTTGTAACATTAGATTCATGAATCATTGGAAAAATCCACGTGAAGCGAGAGTGATCATCGACAAAAATAATGTAGTAAGAAAATCCTTGATTCGACGCTACGGGGGATGGTCCCCATACATCAGAATGAAGTAATTCAAGAATATTATTGCTGCGATGTATAGATTTTTCAAAGACTAATTTGTGACCTTTAGCCAATTGGCAAGGTTTACATTGAAATTTAAAATTGGAAATTGTAAGCCTGGGATTACATTGGGAGATATGAGATAAGACCCTGCTGTGAGGGTGACCTAAGCAATTATGCCAAAGATCAGATGAGGCGGCTGTGACCGTGAGAGAAAAATGAGATTTTCCGGGATGAAGGTTCTTGATGGGGTATATCCCTTCATGGCAGGGCCCTTGAAGCAGAACTTGCCGAGTCTGAATGTCCTTGAAAGTAAACCCGTTAGGATAAAAAATGATACAAATATTATTATCTTTTGTGAGTTTAGAAATTGAGAGTAAGTTGTATTTAAGATGAGGTATATGAAGTATTTGAGATAGCTGCAACTTACGGTTGGGAGTGGGTAACAAACATGTACCCGAATTCGCAATGGATGTCGTTCTGCCATCGCCAAAGGTTACAGAGTCAGAGCCCCGATAAGAACTCGCAAGGGATAGATTGTCAAAGGAATTTGAAAGGTGTGACGAAGCCCTAGAGTCAAGAAACCAGTCACCGTTGGGTTGGCTTTCGGGAGCAGCAATCATGGCGCGAGTTGAAGCATTAGCGGTGGCAGGAGTGTAGTTCAGGTTGAGCCGATGCCAGCAGCAGATGCAGAATGTCCGCTTTTGAGGAAGATCTGGCAGGTCGCGGGAGAGTCGGATTGGGTTTGAACGAACGAGCTGCCGTGAGATAGATTTCTGCCGTGGGATCGTTTGCCGCAACCGCGATGAGTGTACAGACCAAGATTCGGATTTGGTATTGGAGGATTTCGAGTTGCTTCGGCAGCTATATTAATCTCCTCACTAAGAAGGAAAGGGTACAACTGATCAAGACTGATGGGCGTTAGCATCATTCCTATAGCAGTTTTGAACGCTTGATAGGATGCCGGAAGACCGTTTAGGATATAGAGGATGATATCCTCTGTGTCAACCGTGGATCCAGCGGAAGCTATTTGATCAACCAAGGATTTTATATCTGTGAGATATTGGGTCATGGAGGTTTTCAGGGAAATGTGATGAAGATCATTTTTTAACTGGATTACTTTGGAACGATTGGAAGATTGAAATCTGAGTTCGAGAGTAGTCCAGATGGCAGATGTAGAATCAAGATTGGCGAGATATGGCAGAATAGATGAGGAGATCGTGGAACAGATGGCGGCCGCAAGATTCTGATCGGTGAGCAGCCATTGATCGTAAAGAAGGTTGAGAGCGGATGTGCCATCCGAGCGAGCTAAAGATTGGGGAGGCGGAGGAATAGATGGATCAAGAAACTTGTCAAATCTGTTGGCACGTAATATTTTTGTAATTTGGGGTCTCCACAGGTGGTAGTTGTCTGCGAATAGAGGCATGGGAACGATGTTCTTGAGGTTTCCTATGACGAATTTTAGAGACAAAGGGATGGTGATTTCTTCTTGCATCTCCGGATTTGAGTTCCTTCAAGTTGGACAGAGGACGAGCTTGCCATGGCTATGGAGCTTGTTCTCCCCCGCTCTGATACCATGTAGAGATTTCAAAATCTCTGTGAGATATCGCAGGATGCCAAAGAACAAGAAGAGACAGGACAGATGAAACAAACAGGAATCGTATTATTCATTGGATAACCAAATACACCTTGAGTACATCTATATATAGAGAGAGAATAATAAATGCACTAATAGTAATATGCCAAGTGTATGATAGGTTAAGTATTCATTTTAATTTCATTCTCTATTAAAATGCACTAATAGAAATAATTTTATTAAATCCTGAGGGTGTAAAATTTTGGGGAAAAAAAAAACAAAGAGTTATGAATCTAGTACAACAGATGGCCATTTCTTGCAATTATCAAATAAATGATTCATATCTTAAGTGATAGCATTCCAATCATCAGTATACTACCAAAAACTATGATTCTAATGCAACAATTAGTCTTCACTTCTATTTTTACTGTTGGATGTCTTGCTATATTATTATCATTCATCTCATGCTATAATTACATTTCCAGGGACAAATCTACTTTCATGAAGCTAGCAAGGAACATCAAGTGATCAGTAGGGGCAAATATGACAGATTGTTGTACCCATAAGGAATATTCATAATCATCTCTATATTTGATGTGTCAAGGAGTGGTCTTAAGCAGAATTTGGCTGACTAAACAATTTTAATTTTAAGTCAGCTAGAGATCAAAATGAGTTGAATCGATTCGACTTAAATTTGTCTCCAAATTAATAAGAATTTGATTTTTATTGATTTTTAATTATTTTATACGCTAATGATATATATATATATATATATATATATATATATATATATATATATATATATATATATATATATATATATATATATATATATATATTACATATTATATAAATGCACATTTTGAGCTTTATTCTTCAGCTGACATTGATTCATATTCGGGTAAGGGTAAATTTAGATTTTGTTTGGAACAATATTTTTAATTTTTTTTTTTAACAAAAAATTTTTGTACTAAAAAACAACTTTAAAGAGAAGCAAAAAATTGTCCCAAACAAAGCCTTAAATTCAATTAATTTCTCGTCCAGATAAGCTAAAAATAATGTTAAATTAAAGTTCTTGGATTGTATGTTTAGGGAATTCCTAACCTGATACTGCACTAACCCAATTTAGTCTTCGTTGTTGACAACCTGGGTGCTTCAATTTTGATTGCTGGTTATCTTATGTTTGTGGGTTGATGTAGTTTAGTGTGGTACTACTTTGGGTGATTTGTTGCGTCCAATTGAATGGCCCTTCCTTAGCGGCTAGGTGGGTGCAGGATCTACTTTCCTGAGTCCGAACGGCTACTTTGTTCTTTCTTTTTTTTTTGGGGGGCCTTTATTTTTTGCTCCTAATTTTTTGAGATTGATTTCCAAGCATTATATTTGTTGCTTATCTTTTCTTGGACCGTTGTAGTTTCCTTGGTATGAATGAAATTTGGTTTTTTTTTTAAGTTCTAGAAAATTGTTGCTAAGGCCCTATAATTGAATATCATATGTATCAATTTTATGCATTACATTTCTTAGGTTTAGGGTATCAAAGATGAACTAAAAATAAATGTATACAAAAGAGATAGGGTAGCAAATGTTAAGCTCAGCCAGCTATGCTTACACCTACTTTCACTAAATATATGATATTGTGGGCTCATTTAGATTTTGTTTGGAATAGCTTTCTCAATACTTTGAAAAGCTGGTGTAGTGAAATTAACTTCTTAAATTTGTTGCAGAAAGCAGCTCACTACAAGGAAACTGGCCATTTCCAGTGAAAATTTTCACCAGAATTTCAGGTCGATTTTTCTTCGAAATTTTTAGCAGTTGTTTTGGCGGAAAATTTCAAGAAAATTTCCGGCAACTTTTTTACCGAATGTCTAACATATTTTTTGCTGGAAAATGTACTTAATTTCTAGCGGAAAAACCTGTTGGAATTGCTATTGAAAAATAATCATACAAAATAAATATTTATTTTTTAAAAGAATGAATAACAAACAAAATTTTCGTATGCTCTAATTGATTTGTAAAATACTATTAACATATTTGATATTTCATGACTTATAGTTAATCATACATATTTTACTATTTATATATAATTCTATATTAATAATATTTATAAATATTCAACTAATTAAACTAAACTATTCATTTACATCTAATCCAACGATGCAGAGATTTACCCATCGCTTACCCTCCCCGTTCTCAAAACAGCTTCAAATACTCTTCTCGTTCCTAGAATTTGTCCTAATCTTCCTCCTCCAAGATGGCGAGAATGAAGCAAACCGCGTAAGTCGACTGGTGGAAATCCGGAAATCCTCGAAGTTAACGTCACGACTTCCTCGATTCTATATCGTCGACGGATTCTTGAATTTAGGGTACGTAGATTTGGGGAAGACAAACGAGGGCTCCGGACATTATAGACAATGAAAGGAAAGAGAAGGGCTTCAGACATCCCTCGCTGGAGCACCAGCAGGTATGCCCATTATAACCCTAGGAGGCTGTTTGGATGTAGGATTTAGCTTGTTTCGTATCTGTTTTGCCTTAAATTCCAGATTTATTCGGCGATGAAGTGCGGGAAAAGGTGCGATAACGAGCTCCCACCGCTGCGTAACTTCATCGCTGTAGAAGGCGGAGAGGGTTATCGGCGAGCTTCCATCGCTTATCCGCAGCAGGATGCGAAAAAACGAGGCGGAGAAGAAGTACGATCGCTCAGCAAAGGAAAAACTTGTTTTGGTAGTTTTTTTAATTATGAAAAGGATTTCCAGCGGAAATTTTGACATATTTCTTTTTCGATTGAATTTTTTCTCGCTAGTGATTAATTCTTAGGGCATCTCCAACCTAAAAACTCATTTTTCATTCTAAAATACAGTAATACGCTAAAATATAGTAACTTGTTTTCAATCAAATTTCATTTTCTAATACCAAAAGAAAAATACTTCATTTCATATATTTTTAATCATAAATTTTATTTATCAAATTTTATCTTTATTTTTATTTTAATATTGTATCTTAAATTAATTAATTATATAAAAAATATTTAGATTTCTACAAAAATAAGATCCTTCTAATTTATTATTTCTTAATTAGTAATTAAAATTTTCTAAACTTTAATCTTTAAAATTGATAATTAATTTTTGAATTTAAAAAAAAAAAACAAATGGCTGATCAACAGTACGATGCCAATATTGACGTCGATCTGTTCATTTGCGATGAAATAGTGTCAAAATTGTCACTCGGTTGGAGCGACGGTAGAACGGCAAACGATTGTTCGACGTTCCATTGGAGATGCCATCTTATGTTTTACCACGGAAAATTCTTTGGTAGAAATGTATTTTCTAATGGAAATTTGTGGATATCCTTTTAAAAATTCTTCAATAAAATGTCAAAATGACTTCTGCCGGAAATTAGTCATCTGTAGTGGTTTTCTTGATCAAATTATTTTTAAGCCGCAAAAAAAAAAAGCAATATCTTAAAAAATTTATGATTAAGATTTGAAAAATAAACTAGAAAGAAAGTTCCCCAAAATCAGGTCTTTGGTTGGGCAAATTATTGGGTCAGGTGACCTAACGCGAAAAATAAGTTCGGACATCCAATAAAAATTTGCCGAGTTGCTTGCGCTTTTGACTTGCACTTTAGTTACGCTTGACTTGCGCTTTACCTGCACTTTACCTGCGCTTTACTTGCGCTTTTTGACTTGCGCTTTAGTTGCGCTGCTTTAGTTGCGCTTTACCTGCGCTTTACTTGCACTTTACATGCGCTTAATTTAAAATAATATTTTATTAATATTCGGATCTATCTCCACGTCCGGTCACCTGACCCAATAATTTGCCCTTTGGTTGGATTTGAAAACTATAATTTTTCTTAAAAAAAAAAAAAAAAAAAAAAAACAAATGTCATGATAACTAACCAAATGATAAATAGGTCATGCTCCAAATCATAAAAAAAAAAAACTTATTAAAAATAGTACAAAAATCAAGAAAACTGAAATCTGAACTCTTAAAGGGAGAATTCATTTGGAAGATGAAACTTCCTACGAATCACCGCCAAGGCTTCATAAATAATAGTGGATATCACGTCTTTTTTTTTTTTGGAAAATTTGGGGCATTCAGCCCATCTCATTAATCAAATAAAAGATTACAAGTAAGAAGATCATTTGCTAAATACAAAAAATAAGAAGCAAATGATAAAAACATATCAGCACAAGCTGCTTACCAAAAAAGCCTATAAAAGAGAGAAACGCAAATACAACAAAAGGACTCAGTAAGCAATCCATAAAATAACGCCCAGCTAGCCAAAATCATCCAGTTGGATGTAGAGATCCCCTGGTTGCCGAAGAGAAGACGCTCCCAGGCCGTCCAAGGGGAGAAGATTAGGATTGCAGTCATCATTGTCCTTCAAAAGCCCAGCCTCTGGTTGCCAAAAGTGGCCATCCAGAGACACCAAAAAATCATAGCTTAGAGTGGGCAAAGTGCAGTCAACCTTCTAGATCAAAAAGGCAGAGATCAGGAGAACATAAGCTGTTGAGATTTGAAGCATTTTCTCTTATAACTCTTGAGGTAAACAACCCTTTCAATCTTCTTAGCAGTGGTAGTATGGCTTTCAAAAATATTTCCAAATAATCTGTCATTCCTAGCTCTCCAGGTGTAGTAAACAATAGCATAAAGTAAAAGAAAGCCAAAGTTCTTCTTGTTATTATCAGTTTCCCTTTCATCAATGTCATTGAAAACTTGCCATAAGTTCGGACGCATAAGCATGTAGTTCATCCTAGGCATAAAACTCTTGAGAATATTAAAAGGGAAATCACACTCAAACAGCAAATGATTTTGAGTTTCCCTTTCAGTTTTGCAAAAAGAACAAAGGGGAGAAACAGAGATTCCTCTAGCCATCAAAGCGTCAGCAATTTTAAGACCCTTTCTGAAAAGAATCCAGGAATAAATCAAGAAACGAAGAGCAAAATGCTTATGCCAAACAAACCTATACCAGTTCACAACCTCAAACCCAACATAAAATTGTTTGAGAAAATTTCTGAAACACGGTTTATAAGATTTAATCCAGCAACATTCCTCTAACCCAGGGGCAATTGGAACAGAAATGATAACAGCAACTAAATGGGTAGGGATATACGAAGGTTACTTTCAGGCACTATTAATGATGAAGCTGCTAATAGTAAAGAAAGAATGGTTTATGGGAAGTTCCAAATTCATTTGCTTAAAGTACTCCGCAACAGACTGGCCAGAGCACCATGGATCCTAGAAGAAGGAAAGAGTACTACAGGGGATAATTTTGAAATTAAGGGAATGCATGAGGCATTTAGCAACATCACAAAGAACTTTCCAGTAAATGGATCTTTTGGGAATGCTGGAATTCCAAAAAGATCCATATTTTCTTTCCACCACTCGAAAAGATAGCTTTTGGAGTTAAAAAACCTCCAAACCGTAGTGCAACCAAAAGCATGATACATAGAATCCACCGAAGGAATACCAAGCCCACCATTAATTATAGGCTTACAAGTTTCCTTCCAAGATATCATGTGAAGACTTTTCTTATGAATATACCCATAAAATAAGAATTTAGAGCAAAGACTGTTAAGAACAGGATTTTAGAATTAAAGTGCCTCTCACCCAATAAGCCAAAATATTACTGATTGTGAACTTAAGGAATTCCAGCCTACCGGCTAAGGATAAAGTTCTAGCCTTCCAGCCCTCCAAAGTAACTTTGGATATCATGTCTTCAATTGCTTTAAACGGTTTTCTCTTATCATCTCTTTGATGAGGAACATATAAAGTAACTTTGGATGCATTGGTTGCTTCATCATTTGATAGATTCAATATTTCCCAACGATTGCTAGCCCTCACAATATCTTCCATGTTTTATTTTCAAAATTTTTGGACTGCCTCACCAATGACAATCTCCGAGCTGCAAATCCAAAAGAATACTTGATTTGGCATAAGAGAGTGTACTTTTTTCTATTTCCTAAAGAGGTATTTATAGGAACGAGGAAGAGAGAATATGAAAAGCTTTTAGAAAATTTTTCATAAATTTTTAAAGATTTTTGGGAATAAAAATAAAAAAGAACTCCTCTTTATGAAAAATTAGTCCTAAAATTTTTCATAAATTTTTAAGAATTTTCCGTAATTTTGAAAAATAAAAAAACCCTTTTTTTTAAGGTAAAATGTTTCAAAAAATTTTCATATTTTTAAGGAAATTTCATCATTTTAAAAGTCACAAAATAATTCCTGACACTATTACATTATTAGTTCATGAATAACCTGGAACTATTCAAATGTATGCATGACAAACAATAAAATTTTTTCTTAAGCTTTCTCTTCATGCTATTTCCAAGTATGTAAATAATAGGAGTTTTAAGTAATAAACCTCTTGAAGTTTTGTTAAGAAAATTAATTACATAAAAATGTCTATTTATTGAGGAAATCATTAATTTTGTTTTGAAATACAACTTCAATTTTATATATGATCAAAAATTAATTTTAACACATTCAATGCATAATAAATATCCTATAACTAATTTTAAAATGAGTTTAGAGAATTTTGGATAAAAAATATTGCTTATGTCAGTGCATCCGATTCAAGAAATATTATAATTAATGATATTTTACTTGGTTTACAATCTTGAGTGGAGGTCCACGTTGATGTCAATGACGTGGTCCTGTCTTATAATTATAATTTTCAATCACAAGCAGCTCAGAAAGATACAATTATATATTTTTGGACTATGCAAACTTCAACGTCTAAAAATAGGGGGCAACTGATATATTACAAAAAATTCATCTTGATTAGGCACGAATCTCGATGCAATATATAAGATTGAGACTTCAAAAAATTAAAATTAGGACCATTTGATTTCCAATTTCAGTAAGTTTATAGTCAAAAATTGAACATCTCAAGGAGATGAACCCAACGACATCAAATTTGGTCCAATTCGAGCCCAATTGAATCCAAATCAAAGGTCCAAAGTCTATTTGAAAGCTTCAGAGCATTAATTGAACTATCAAATGATATCTGAATATGGCATGCTTATAGTTGAATCGAGCGGCTCGACGAGATGAATCCAACAAGCCTAAGATCACTCAATTCTGATATCTCTAGGTCATCTAAAAGTTTAATAAATGTTTCATAATCAATGGGATCACTATGAGCTCTTGGATAGACCACTCCAACATGCTCTCGATCTTCTCCATATTTCTAGCTATATCACACCCAAAAAAATTATAAATAGACTCCATTCTTCATGAAAGGGGGGAGGAGGAAAAGGAAGAAGAGAAGAGCTTTGAGGCTGAAACTTCACCCCGTCACCACCGTCGACGAAGTTGCGCCACTAGGCTGCTACTTTTGAACCTCTATCCTACCATCATCGTCGGACCTCCATATAGATGCCACTAATGAGTCTTCCTCCGATCATCGTGGTCCATCGACTGCAATCCTTCCAACCATTGTCGTTCGCTGACTATTATCATTCCGATTATTATTGCCCACCGACTACGATCCTACTAATCAAATAAAAATACCAACACTCTCTTAAGAGTAGTTGTCATGCCATTATCTGATTATGTATTGTGTTATATACATTATATATTTGTTACATTGAGTCAACGTCCTCCTCCAAGGACGGGCATCATTTGTAACCAACTACCAATATTAGTGGAATCATTTCAATTGTCTAATGCCCCTGTGATTTTTTTTCCTTTTTAAGGGATCTTCACATAAAATTTTTGGTGCCTTCTATGCATTATGCACCTTATTCTTTTATATATTTGTGTGTTGAATTTCGTACAAAACTAGAATGCAAAACTTGATGTCTCTACCATCCTGAATATTTAAGGACGCAACATTACTAAATTTAGCATTTGAGAATTAGAAAATAGTGACACGGATAATTTAAAGGGGTTTTCGGAAAAATAAGAAAATTTATTTTATAAGAGAAAAATGCGGATTATTTAAAGTAAGTGGAATTCCTGAGAAACACCTACACTTTCAAGCATTACTTGACAATTAGCACCCTGTGAATAAACTATTTATACCATCTAGTACTTTAAAGCAATAATTTATTTTGCATTTTTACCCTTCACATTTCATAGCATAGTCTCCACGAGCTATCAAATATGATGGAACAATGACACAGAAAATTTAATTTACTCCTTTATCCATATTAATTATTAAAAATATATTTGTTTTGAATATTGCTAAATAAAAATTGTATTGAAACAACTCATCAGATCCATTAAGAAAAAATTGTCAGGATTAGTGAAATGATTAGCAAACTTGTATGCAGTGGCGGAGCCAGAAATTTTATTCAGGGGGGCCTAAATTAAAATAGTTATGTTTGTCGTCTCATTATCGGTATCAGCGGGAGCGGGCTTCATCGTGAAAGCGGGTCGCGGCTGTGGGCTTTGCCGTGAGAGCGGGTCGCAGCAGCAGGCTTCGCCACGAGAGCAGGAGTGGGCTTCGCCGCGAGAGCGGGTCGCGGTAGCGGGCTTCGCCACAAGACCGAGAGTGAGAGTGGGATTTGCCGCGAGAGTGGGTTGCGGTAGCAGGCTTCGCCGCAAGAGCGGGAGCGTGAATGGGCTTCGTCGTGAAAGCGGGGCGCCGCAGTGGGCTTCGCTGCGAGAGCGGGTCGCGGCAGCGGGCTTCGCCGCAAGAGAGGGAGCGGGCTTCACCGCGAAAGATGGTCGCGGCAATGGGCTTCGCCGTGAGAGCGGGTCGCGACAGCGGGCTTCGCCGCTAGAGCGAGAGTGGGCTTCACTTCAAAAGCGGGTCGCGGCTGTGGGCTTCGCCGTGAGAGAGGGTCACGGAAGCGGGCTTCGCCGCAAGAGCGAAAGCGAGAGTGGGATTCACCGCGAGAGCGGAGAGCGAAAGCGAGCTTCGCCGCGAGAGCAGGAGCTCGAGCCACTCGACTCGACTCGTTTCGTGAGACGAGTCAAGCTCGAGCTCATATTTCGAGCTACATCTGTGGCTTTCTTAATATAAATCTTATATAATACATCTATTTGCCTAAACGAATCATCGAAAACCAATGTTTTATATGACCAAATCATCTCCGGCAACTCTCTAAATAGTAGAATTGATATGCACCTATTAAGATAAAAAAACCAAATACTCTATCTTTCCAAATAAACAACAAAACATTGGAAATTTGTCAACAATTTCAAAGCCTAGGTTGTTTCAAAATTTTTTGCATGGAATGTTTTTCATATTAAATGCTAATAAACATCACCAACTCTTCCATATAAATTTCTTTTTTTTTTTAGTGGGGGGGGGGGGAGTCACGTGCCTCCCCTTGCCACCCCCTCCCTCCGCCAGTGCTTGTATGCACGCACAATTTTAAGGGATAATATAGATCAAAGAAAACTTCTTAGCTTGTTATATATATAGCTGTTGTAAGGTGAAAAATAGATGATATACAAAATATAATGATATTTTGAGCCTTTGAGCTTGTATTTGTTTCCCATATTTACATGTTTCATCTAGCAGAACTATTTCTTCTACCGATCCATTACATTAAGAGGCATCACCGATTGCAACATGTGAGGAGAAGAGGAATTCATTTTATGAGTGTGGGAAGGCATCATGCACTGCCAATATGTTACCTTGACACTGCTCGGAAATGCATCACAACTAGTGGCGTGACAGAAGAAGTTTTCACATTCGAGAGCTTGCTAGTGGAATACTCGACGAAAGCCAATTTTTTTCAAAATAGATTTCAACAAGTAGTTTGAGTATTCAATAAAAAATAATTTCATCTAAACAAACTTCTTGATATAACTCTTCAAAAAATAATAATAATAATATTTCTTCAAATAGTCATACTATGGACCATACAAAGCCAAATTTCCCTTTTCTTTTACTTTCAACCGTAATTCAAATTGAATGCTTGTTCATTGAACCATGAGAAATTCATGCATTCTTGATAAAGGAGCGCAAATCTAGCCACATTTTTGTGGGCGCTTTGGCAGGAAATTCTATGGGAATTTGTTTTTTTTAAGTTAGGCGAGCGCTTGAACGCCCGCCATCAGAGAATTCACGAATTTTCTATGGGGAGTTCTCTTTCCTCTCTAAGAAAACTTTACACCCGAAAAAGTAACAGCGGGAGACGACCGATGAACGTACGTAGAGCTATGTTCGTTCGGCACTAAGATCGTAAGCACAAAATGAAAAATACCGAGCAATACCAATAATAATGAGAAATACCATTATGTGAAGACAAAATACCAAGTAATACTGAGCAATACCGAGTAATCCCAAAAAATACAAAAAAACGGTATTACTCGGTATTGGTCTTCACAGAGCGGTATTCCTCGTTATTGCCAAACAATACCTAGCATTACAGATCAAATACTGAGCAAAAACCGAGTAACAATCCTCTGACCGAACATAGAGCTACGTCCGGTCAGAGGACATAATAAAAGTTCGCGGGAGACGGGACATTTAATAATTTTTACTTTGAGCATATATGCATTATTTTACATTTAAATTTTTAGGAATTAAACTTAAGATCATCCGGATTCTAATTTCAACAAATTTATATTTTAACCAAATAATTCTAACGACACTACAAGTGATCAGTTCCAACTCTAAATGAACGCAAATCGAGAACTTCAAATATAATAAGAGTATTGCATGCATATAGTCAAATTGGGTGGATCGACCAAACATATCCTATGAGTCAAAGTCGTTCAATTCTGAGATTATTAAGGCATTCAAATGATAAATAAATGACCAATGATCAAGAAGATTAATTTGAGTCGTTTGATAGAACATTTTAAAGTTCGATCAAATTTATCAGAATGACTATATAAAAAAACAATAAAGAAGACATCATTTTCTATATTGGAGAGGTTCGGGGGCTAAGAGATTTTAGGAACTCTATTGCATTGCTTGACGGTCTGACAACCATCATTAGCAATCATGACCATTATCGCCTAACTAATAATCCAATTAGTTGATTTCAACTGTCCAACTATGAGCAACCAACACCTATTACATTGACGCTAATGAACTGACATTGTATAATCATTTCCACCGTCTATATATAACAACTCCTATAATTCTTACAATGAGAATTTGATGATTATTATCAGTTATGAAACCCTCTTCTTCTTCAATTGTGGAAAAGAGCTAAATTTTATAAATCTAATTATATAAAGAACTATTTCAATTAAGTCATGCCCCATATTTAGGTTTCGTTTGAGAATGACTTTCTTACTGCTTCTTAAAACAACTTTCTACTATAAAAATTAAGACCTTTGCACTAGAAAGTTGCTTTAAGAAACATGACGAAAGCCGTCACAAATGAAGTTTTAATTGAATAGTGTACTATTTTATAGAAATAATTATTTATAGTTGTTTTTATTATCTTATAAAAGGAAATGAAAAATATTTAAATTTGAAAATAATAACAAATTATTAAAAAAAGAATTATATCACATATTCACATCAGCTGGGCTTAAGGGCAAGCATCAATTTCTGCTAGGACAAGCAGATCTCAACTTTAAATTTAAAAAAAAAAAATCATTTCAGCGGTTGCCAAATTCAAATCGAATAAAAAATATATGAATATGAAACAATTTTCTTTTTAAAATTAGGTTGGAATATTTTGATCAAATTAAATTTGCTTCAAGATAAGGACAATACATAAAAGATTAATCAAAATTTTCTTATACTCATCTTAAAATAAATTTAATGTTTTGTTATATATATATCTTAATTTTCTACTTAAAGCTAACATTAAAAGATACAAGTTGTAATAGGTCATAAGTTTTTTACATGAAAAACTCACAAAAGAAGAAAAAATCACGTGATTTAGCTCAATAGTAATAATACACTATATAGTTATATATATAAGAATGCGCTCATCGGTACATTTAAAAGAAGATGGAATTACATAGCTGATAATAATTATCGAATTAACGTAGTAGGGATTATAAAAATATGGTGTTTACAAACAAACAATTCAAAATCCAATAATTGGGTTAGATGTTAGTAGTTAGATGATGATAATGATAGTGATTGTTAATGGTAGTTAGTGCGATCGCCAAGAAATACAAGTGAGTTTCTTAACTCTCTTATCTCTCGAACCCCCTTTACATAGAAAATGAGGCACTTTTGAAGGCATTTTTGAGAGCGTGATTTAGGTAAATCTAACCAAAATCTAAAAATCTATTTCGAACAATTCATATTAATCTCCTTGATCTTAACATTTGAGTGTTTCGATGTCATAATCAAATGATCTTGCACTCATTTTATTCATCTCATCAAACTACTCTATTTGACTATACACACACAAGATTTAGAGATCAGTTGGCCTTCCAATTAATTCACAAGTTTCTAAATATGCTTTTAAGTGCAAGATTTGAGTTCACTTGGACTAATATCCAATCATTTATAATGTCGATGGGTTCATCAGTTCATGTCGCATTTGTTTTGAGTTCATTCGGACTCAAATTAAATTATATATATTTGCATGTTATGAATATTTGAATTAACTTAGAGTTGAATGATGAGTCTTCTAAATTTGAAGCAAAATAACATTAATTTCAAAACAACTAAAATTCATGTATTAAATATTGTAAGAATTCTATTTGTTTTCCCTAAAAAAGACAAAAATATAATAAAGATAAAATTTAATTTCGTAGCATCTATACAAATTAAAAAAAAAAGGAAAGAATTTCAATTATGCTAGCTGGTATCTACAAAAGTTTGAACTGTCGAACTAAATTAGTCTAAGGAATTTCCCTTATTTGGCGGCTATGATCACATCATCAGCGTGCGCGTTTAGTCCCGCGTCTTAGGAACTAAGTAGATTTGATGGTGAATATTCTGTGTCGGGAAAAAGAGATATTGCTTTCTCAACCAACGCTTGAAGGTCAGCATTCCGAACTCCTAAGAACCGTCCAAATTGATTGCAAGTATCAACACGCCACTACTCACTACGACTGTTAACATGGCCAGCTTAGGAGTGTAAATGAGTCCAGTCGAGTTCGAGTTATCTTTAACTTGAGCTCAACTCGTCAGCCAAATGATGAGTCGAGCTTAAATGATGTGCTCGAACTCAGCCCGTGAAAATAAGGACTGGCTGGCGAGTTTGTAGCTCTAAGAAATTAATGAAACTGCAGATGAAATAAGTTTTTTTATAAATTTTTTTAAACTAGAACTTTGTCAAGGTTTTTAACGCCTTGAAAAAAAGCATTTCAGGGAAATTAATGAAATTGCAAAATTTTTCATCTTGGGAGTATGAAATCAGGTTTTTTTATGTTTTTTTTTTAACCTACAACTTTTGCAGCTGTTTAACAACTTGAAATAAAACATGTCAAAGAATTTAAAGAAACCGTAAGTTTTTTATTCTTGGGAATATGAAATCAGTTTTTTTTTTTTTTATTATTAATACAATCAGTTTCAATGTTGTTTCCCCAAAAAAAAAAACAGCTTTATTTATTAGTTTTCTTGAAAAAGACAACTTTAACTATAATATTTACTTTTTTTTTAAGATATACATTATTATTTTTTTAATTCCTAACATCTAATCTACCTATATCTTCCTCCCACTTCATTTTGATGCTGCAATAATTGAACTTTTATTTGGTCCGATCACAGGACGTAGCTCTACGTTCGGCCGCCAATAGAATCGCGCCACGTGTTCTCACTATTTACCGCGCGCCCCGACAGCCCGATTCGGAACGGAACCAGGATTGCTCGGTATTTCTCGATTTTGCTAGGTATTGCTCTGTATTGCTAGGTATTGGTCGATTTTGCTCGGCAATAATCAATGCCGAGCAAATACCGAGTAATACCGAGCAATACTGAGTTGTACCGAGTTTTTATAAAAACTGGGTACAACTCGGTATTGCTCGGTATTGGTCTTCACAGAGCGGTATTTCTCATTATTGCCAAGCAATACCGAGCAAATACCGAGTAATAACTCGCAATACAAGAACATAGCATTCCTGGGTTCCGGTCCGGGTCAAGTCGTCAGGCCGCGCGGTAAAGAGTAAGAGCACGTGGCGACATGTTATTGGCGGCCGAACGTAATCCGGTCTAGGGATGTCAATTTTTGACACGACCCGAAACCCGACCCGAACCCGACCCGAAAAAATCCGGGTTTGGGTCAACCCAACCTGAAACGGGTCGGATTCGGGTTGAACAAATCAACCCGTTTTAAAAATCAGGTCGGGTTCGGGTTGACCCAGTAACCCGAAATTGACCCGAAAGTGACACGAAACTCATATTTGATCTGAAAACCCGAGATTGACCCGTTTTTGACCCGTTGTTGACCTGATTTTGACCCGAAAATTAGCAATTTTAGGTCAACTTCGGGTCATTCGTGTAGGGTCGGGTTGACCTGGACCCGAATCGGGTCGGGTTCGGGTCCGGAATGACCCGTTTTTAAAACCGGGTCTGGTTCGGATTGACCCGAACAGTGCCGGGTCAGTTTCGGGTTCGACCCGAACCCGACCTGCCTACCCGAATTGACACCCCTAGTCTGATCAGAGGACGTAATAATTGTTCGCAACAATTAGGTAAAAGCACAACAAATACTTTACAAAAGTGCATTCATAATTATAAATTTGTTTTTCTTTTATTCATTATTTACAAAAGTGCAGCAAAAAGATTAAAAACACAACAAATTCAGACGGTCCGTTCTCAACCCAGAATAATCTCTCATAAGTGGAAATTCCATATAGAAGATTCTCACATATGGCACGCTTCTTCCTGTATAAATATTGGTGAACAAGGGAGGTCAGAGTTGTGCCTTACTCCTCTATCTTTCTTCATTGTTCTAACTTCGACGCCCATTTGCCTCTATTTTCCTCTCTTTCTTCCTCTTTCTCTGTTTGAGCTCTCAATTGCAATGGCTAGCATGAAGGCATTCTTTGTTTGTGCTCTTCTTATTTGTTTCATAATTCTTGATGAAGAATTCCTATTAGTAGCTGGAGGAAGGTACTTAGTAGAGCAAAAGGTTGAAGGAAAACAAATAGTAACTAACAGCATTGAAGTCACAGTAAAGTCTGGTGGTCAAAGCATAGACGCAGGTAGCATGGCAAGGGTGTCCCTCGACGACGCCCGACCGACTGTTCCCGGCCACAGTCCCGGCGTAGGGCATGAGATGATAACCAAAGAATCCATTAACTAGGAGTAGGCCAGGCTATAGTAGTTTGAATTATTACATACATTTGCATGCATGCCAGTCATATAAAATAGTTGAAGTTCTATTGTTTGTGTTTCTTGTATTATTTTTAAGTGTTAAAAGTTTCATTAAGGTTTTGTTTGGGATGATTTTTTATTGCTTTTTAAAATCAATTTTTATTCTAAAATTTTGTTTTAAGAAGCAATAAAAAAATCGTCCCAAACAAAACCTAAGTTCTGCAAGTAATTGTGTATCAAAATATATTGGAGAAATTATTTGCATGTATTTTAATTTCTGTACTTAGCAGGCAATGCCATATATAGTTGGATTTGTTATGCCTTTGTTTGCAAGATGTTCCATGTAACAGTGAATTTTAGTATTAAAATAATGTTTCCAGTACTGTTCTTAAGGTGTCCGATCCTTTTCCATTATTTTAATTTTAGTATTGATGAAATTGATCCATTTGACTTGGGTCCGACCTCATGCTAGATGCACTCCATGCTCATGCTCGCTACAGCTCCTGGCCAGTTCGTCTCTTCCGTGCTCGTGACCGTGCAAGATAGGCCAACCGAACTCGCCCTCCCGCTATGGCGCCATTTTGCACTCTGGTCTGCATGGACCATACCTCTCACCCGAACGTGCTCGCCGTCCCACTCTCGCCTCGCACCATCTCAGTTGACGCGCCTGCACCCGGGCCATGCCCGCTCCCCCACACCCACACCCTAGCATCCTAGCTCTTGATAATGATAACCAGACCATCTCCAACCATGGGGGGGGGGGGGGGGGGGGGGGGGGTATTGGGGGGCACGTGCCCCCCCTAAAAAATTATAAATTTTTATTTTTTAATCTCTAGGCCAAATCAAGTTGGAAACTTTAAAAATTAAATCGGAGACCATTTGAACTCCGATTTCAGTAAACTTACAGTCAAACTGAACGTCTCAAAAATATGAACCTAACGACACCAAATTCAGCTCAATCCGAACCCAAATGACTCCAAATCAAAGACTCGAAGCATATTTGAAAGGTTCAAACCATAATCTGGATTACCAAACGGTTTCCAAACATGACATGCTTATAGTCGAATCGAGCGGCTAGACAAGACGAATCCAACAAGCCCAAGATTGCCAAATTCTGATATCACTAAGACTTTTAAATGCCCAATAAACGACACACGATCAAGAAATTTAACATCGGTCGTTCATTCAAATCACTCTCAATTTAATTTCCTATTCATTTACATTTTTTTCTTGATTGATATTAGCTTAATCCTATATTGATTCGATCTTAAAGAGATTTTATGATTTTTTTTTTGTGCAATGAGATTTTTAATATCACGTATTTAGATAATATATTAAACATGTTCTAGCAGAAATCGAGTGATTTGATGATTGAAATCAAAATAAACTAATTCACTACCAAAGTTTTATCTTTTTTAATACTGATTATATTGGTCCTAAGCATGGATATAAAAAGTTGAAGAAAAAAAAAATTTAGGCCCCCCCTAGATATGTTTTCTGGCTCCGCCACTGTCTCCAACACTAAGGCGACTACCTCTTTGCTCCATCACTCTGAGTTCCCTTGAGCAAGCCGCCTCTATAGAAACACTTTTCTGCTTTATGCAACTACCTATGGGTAGTTTAGTAACTCGAGGTTTGGTAGTCCTTATATAAATATTATATCATTATATCATTATACTCAGTACTGACATTTCTCTCTACTAGTTACTGTTCTTCTTCTTTACCTGAGCAAGCTGCTATGACAGCAAGCAATCTACAGGAAGTTTGACTGTTTGAAGTTAGCTTGCTCGACGCTCGCCACTCGAGCCGGCACGTTTTCACTCGACCCAAGAAAATCTAGATTAGTGGGACGTACGGGTCGGGTCAACCAGGTAACCCGATAGGTCGGGTCCGGGTTTTAAGTTTTGACCCGTTTACAAAATTTGGTCGCATTAGAGTCAATCCGTTTGAACCCGGGTTAATCCAGGTTCAACCCAACTCTGACCCATTTTGACACCCCGCTACAAAGAAACCTCTAGTGCCAGTCGGCTAACAATAATTTCTTTTGCAACACAAAAAATAAAATAAATTTCTAAAAAATATGCTTAAAGGTTACACTTTTAGCTGCACTTGTTAATTAAATTACGACGGTATAACAATATGGTATGTAAGCTATATTTATTTATGTTTCGGCTTTTAGTATCGGACAGTAGACATTTTTTATTAGTCTAACATAAGTTTTTAATTTTTAGGGACAATTTTTTTATTGTTTTAATTTTTAGGCTGCAATGGCAATGCTACTTGTATATTGCTCATTGCTTTTAAAAAAATTAATAGTTTAAAAAAACTATTTTCCCAATTATTAATAATTTTATATTAATTTTAATAAAAAATTGCAATCATCCCTAGTAGACGGCTAGGGGTGTCAATATTTGACCCGACCCGAAAAATCCGGGTTGGACCCGACCCGTTTGACAAAACGGGCCAAACGGGTCGGGTTCGGGTTGACCCGGCAGCCCGAAAACCCGTTTATTTTAAAAAAATTTTGAATTCCCTCCTAGGCCCGACCTTGCCTACTGCCCGCTGCAAGCCCTGCCCGCTGCCCGCTGCAAGCCCTGACCGATGCCCGCTGCAAGCCCTGACCGCGTTGCCCGTTGCTTCGGCAATCGCGACTTCGCGAGTCGCGACGCGTGCTCACAGGCTCGCAGCCCGCTGCCGCGGTCCGACGCCGGCGACGCGTGCCCACAGCCCACTGCCTGGTCCCACGGTCCGCGCCGCTCCGCGCCTCCGCCTTGCGCAGGTTGCTTCGGCCTTCGTGCTCGCGAGCCCGCTGCCAGCCTGCCACGACGGCGCTGCTGCCTCTGCCTCGGGTCGTGTCAACCCAGCAACTCGCGCGGGTCGGGTCTGGGTTGAGATAGTCGACCCGTTTGCAAAAACGAGTCGGGTTTGGGTTGACCCGTTTAGAGCCTGGTCAACTCGGGTTCGACCCGAACCCGACCCGTCGACCCGAATTGACACCCCTGAGTAGACCCTTAATCTCACTATTAAGGGAAGTATATATAACAAATTTTAGCTATGTAATTTTTTATGTTAACATTAGTGACGTACGTGCATATATAATTTTAGAATTTGCAAAGGGAATGTTCATTTCCTTATCTTATAAAATGTAAACTGAAGGGGTTCAACCCCAATGATTATTTAGTGATTTCAAATATTTCAATAAATTTTAGCAAGAATTGTATAATTTTTAAAACTATGACAAAAAATTTTAAGGATTGTGACTAAAAAGCATTAGTGCACTACAGAAAATATATATATTATCGACTAGATTTTCGGCGGAAAATTTTTGTCAGAAATTAGGTAAGTTATTAAGTTTCTCGGTGGAAATTAAGACGGACTTTTTCGGCAAGTGTTATTTAATTCCGACGGAAAAATCTATCAGATCGATAAACCACTGGTAGAGACCCTTTTTCGTCCTGAGACCACCAACCTCTGCAACATAATGAATTTTTTTCTCCCAAATAGCTCTCTCGCCCTCTTTGTCGTCTGGCTTTGTTCAAGGTCATTTCTAGATCGTTTTGTTCTATATAGAAGGTATGTCTCTCTTGAATATCTTGGGTTTTATATTGTATGTCTGGTTCATAATTTTTTATACTTTGTTCTAATTGTAGATATGTTTTTTTAGAAAATTTGACTAGCTAAGTCAAATTGAGCAACACCGTTGATCAGCTCACCAATAAGTAGGTGAATGGGATGAGTACAATTTACATTGTATGATCATCTCCACCATCAGCAACCACGACCATTATCTCCTAACTAATAATCCAATTAGTTGACTTCAGGTGTCCAACTATGAGCATCCAACATCTATTACATTGACGCTAATGAATTGACATTGTGTAATCTATCTCCACTATTTATAACTTCTTCTATAATTTTTACAATGAGAATTTGATGATTATTATCAGTTATGAAACCCTCTTCTTCTTTAAATGTGGAGAAGAGTTAACTTTTATAAGTTTAATTATATAATGAACTATTTCAATTAAGTCATGCCCCATATTTAATTGTATTAGTGTAGTATTTTATAGAAATGAATATTTATAGTTGTCTTTATTATCTTCTAAAATGAAATGAAAAAAATTTAAATTTGAAAATAATAAAACATTATTAAAAAAAGAATTATATCACATCAACTGGGCTTAAGGGCTAGCATCAATTCCTGCTAGGCCAAGCATATCTCAACTTTAAATAAATAAAAAAATTTATTTCAGCGATTGCCAAATTCAACTCGAATGAAAAATATATAAATATGAAACAAATTTTTTTTTTAAATTAGTTGGAATATTTTGATCAAATTAAATTTGCTTCGAGATAATAACAATGAATAAAAGATTAATTAAAATTTTTATTATACTTGATACGGCATCACAAAATTAGCTTGATCGAGCACGAATCTCGAGGCAAAAGCTAATTGGAAACTTCAAAAATTAATTCCGAGAGCACCCGAACTCTGATTTCAGCAAGCTTATAGTCAAACTGAGCGTCTCGGAAATACGAACCCAACGACACCAAGATCAACCCAATCCGAGCCCAAATGAGTCCGAATCAAGGACTCGAAGCGCTGTTCGAAGCTTCAAACCATAATTTGAGTTACCAAACGGTCTTCGATTTTAACCTTCTTATACTCGAATCGAGCAGCTCGACGAGACGAATCCAACGAGCTCAAGAACGCCAAATTCCGACTTCATTAAGACCTTCAAATGTCCAACGAACGGTGCACAATCGTAGGATTCAATATCGGCCGTTCATTCAAACCACTCCCAGTTCGCCGCTGATCTCACACTTATTTACGGGCTATGCCACTCCAGAAAAATTATAAATAGAGCCCTCATTCTACACAAAGGGGACTCAAGTGAAGAAAGAGAAGAAGAAGAGGAGAAAGGGGAAAAGGAGAATCCTCTCCTCCTCGACCACCGCCGGAGTTCGTCCTGCCTCCCGAACGCGCCGGGATTCTACGTGATATTCGGGAGAACGCAGGAATTCTGCCCAACTTCCACGTGATGCTGAAATTCTTCTCAATTTACAAAAGAGTTCCCTCCTGATCCCGAAACTCCGCCCAAATGAAGCCGGAGCTCTCCTCTGCCACCAACTGACGTCGGACTTCTACCCGGCGTCGGACCTTCACTCTTCGCCAAGTTTCTACCCGACGTCGGACTTCTACCGGTTATCGGACTTCGCTGAACGTCTATGCGAAGAAGCATTTCTTTCCATTGTTGGACTTCTACCTGACGCTGTCCTTCTGATCTTCGTCGTCAGACTACAGTCCTTCCGACCTCCGTCGCCCATCGACTACGGTCCTCCTGACTTATGTCGCCCGCCGACTACAGTCTTTCCGACCTCCATCGCCCACCGACTACGGTCCTCCTGGCTTACGTCGACCGCCGACTACAATCCTTCCGACCTCTGTCGCCATCTGACTACGGTCCTCCTGACCTCCGTCACCAGCCGACTACAGCCCTTCCAACGAAGGGAATACGTCAATAGTAACTCTTTGTATTTATATCATGTAATGTACTCTATAAGATGTGCATCAAACTAAGGCCTTCTCCCAAGGAATGACCTCATTTGTAATCGACTGCAAATATTAGTGGATTCGTTCAAACTGGGCTAGGCCCCGTGGTTTTTTCCCCCTTTTTTCAGGGGTTTTCCACGTAAAAATCTTGGTGTCTCATAAATGCTAGACCCTCTCTCCTTATCTGATTGTGTGCCGGATTTTCGTACAACGCTAAGACGATAAATATGATATTTCTCTACCGCCGTGAATACTCCTGGACCCAACAATACTCATCTTAAAATAAAATTAATGTTTTGGGATATATATTATTAAGAATATAATTATGACATTCTCAGCCTTTTTTTTATTGACTCAAGCTAAATTATATCATAGCATGAAAATCTATTGTGATAAAATGTGTTTAATATCTTAATTTTTACTTAAAAGTTAACACTAAAAGATAAAAATTGTAAAAAAAAATTTACATGAAAAACTCAAGAAAGGAAAAAAATTCACGTGATTTGACCCAATAATAATAATCCACTATATAGTTATATTTATAAGAATTTGCTCATCGGTACATTTAAAAGAAGACGGAATTATACAATTGAAAATAATTAAATCTACTAAGTACCTTCCATCGGTACATTAAAAAATTCGCGTGATTTGACCCAATAATAATAATCCATTATATAGTTATATTTATAGGAGTTTGCTCATCGGTACATTTAAAAGAAGACGGAATTACACAATTGAAAATTGTTTATCAAGCATTTTGAGTGTTTCGATGTCATAATCAAATGATCATATACTCATTTTATTCATCTCATCAAGCTGCTCTTTTTTACTATAAGCATGCAAGATTTAGATATCATTTGTTTAAAAAATCAATTAATTCACAAGTTTCTAAATATGCTTCAAGTGCTAGATTTGAGTTCAGTTGGACACATATCCAATCATTTAGGACATTGATGGGTTCATGTCTCCCTTCCTTAGGGTTCATTTGTGATGCGGTGCATCTATACTACGGTGCACCTGAGGAGTATTTTATCTACCAGTTTGTTTCTTCTTAGTTGCTGTTAGCACTAGTTAGCATGTGGCCACTAGTTTTAATACTTTAGTTAGTTATATAGTACACTTTACACTTTTTGCTTGCAACCCCTGTTTTGGGAATACCGAAAGAAGAAGGAGATAGGTATATGAGCAAAATTGTAGAGAGGAAGGAGATAGTTTTTCATCTTGCAATATAGAACTACAGTTCTTAGTATTATCTGTCTTGTAATTTCTTCCCTGCAGGTTTGATCCTCATCATATTGGTATCAGAGCTCAGAATGGGAGATGCAAGCAACCGGGTGGCTTCCGGGGAAGATCACAGCCTTGACGCTCTATGGTCGGAGCACCGCCAACTGGTAAGGAAGACGGAAGATATCGGCAACAATCTGGAAAGGTTGTTCGGAGAAATGCGCCGGGAATTGAGGTTGATTAACGCTCGTCTTGATCGGAATACACACGCTCGAACGACAGCTCCGGCAATCATACCGGCAGCGAGAAGGGAGCCCGCGACGGACAGAGAGCGTCGACAAGAAATTCCAAGGCCAGTGGATTCAGACTCTGAAACTGAGTTGCGGCATTTCAACTCAGGCGAACTTACCGATTCAGATGAAGAACCGGTAATAAATCGAAGACGCCGCCCGAACATCAGAGAACGGTATCATGGTGAGTTTAGAGTTAAACTTGATATACCTTTTTTTGAGGGCAAACTGCATATAGAGGACTTCTTGGATTGGGAGAGGGCTGTGGAAACTTTTTTTGAGTATATGGAGATTGAGCCCGAGAAACAAGTCAAATATGTGGCTTGCCGACTCAAGGGTGGAGCCGGCGCTTGGTGGCAGCAAATCAATCAGTCCAGGAGAAGGGAAGGAAAGGGTAATGTGCGGAGTTGGCATCGTATGAAACAACTATTACGAGGTCAATTCTTACCAACAGATTTTGAACAAATGTTGTACATGCAATATCAACATTGCTCGCAAGGTTCCCGATCGGTGAATGATTATACTGAGGAATTCTATCGGTTGAGCGCGCGCAATAACCTCAATGAATCAGACAATCAATTGGTTGCAAGGTATATCGGCGGATTGAAAGAATCAATTCAAGATAGGCTTGAATTGAATTCGGTTTGGTCTTTGTCACAAGCCGTTAATTATGCCCTCAAGGTGGAGAATCAATGGAAAAGACAGTCACAGACTCGGCCAATCAGGAGGAACTTTGATTTATCAGCTGACAACAACCGACTGCCTTCTCAAGGTGCTGCCGGGAATAGCAAACCAGTGACGGGTCCAATTACCACAAATGCAGCCTCCGGCAGTGGAAAGAAGGTGTTAGATCCCAAAGAAATTCAGAAAGGTAAGAGTCCTGTGAGAGAGAATCCATATGCTAAACCTTCGGGTATCAAATGTTTTAGATGTTTTCAAGTGGGCCACAAATCCAATGAATGTCCGACTCGGGCGCAGATTCATTTGTTGGAAGGCGAAGAAGACGAAGACATAGAAGAGGACAGTGGAGAGGCAAATGCCGAGGCGGAAGATGTAAGAGGCGATGAAGGGGAACCTTTGGTTTGTGTGCTACAAAAATTACTTATTGCTCCGAGACGACCCGTCCGAACTCAACGCAATGCGTTGTTCAAAACTAAATGCACAATCAAGGGTAAGGTTTGTGACTTACTAGTGGACAGCGGTTGCACCGAGAATGTCATTTCTCGTGCTGTAGTTCAGACATTACAACTTAAAACGTCACCCAATCCCAATCCGTATAAAATCAGTTGGGTGCGGCGAGGAATTGAGATTGCGGTGACTGATATGTGCAAAGTATCGCTGTCCATTGGCCGCCATTACGTAAGTGAAGTTCTATGTGACGTAGTGGACATGGATGTGTGCCATTTGATTCTGGGAAGGCCGTGGCAATTTGATGTGGGGGCCGTGTACGATTGCCGGGCAAATACTTATACATTTGAGTGGAAAGGTAAGAAGCTGAGACTTCTACCGCAGTCTCTGGAACAAGAAGACAGCATGCACAGTGGCAAGACCGCCTTATTCGCTGTTACTCACAAAGCCCTGCTTAATGCTTGGAAAGAGTCCGAATGTATTCTGGCTTTAGTCGTCTCTGAGCAAAACAACACCATTGAGTCTCAAAACTTACCAAGCCGTCTCAAACAACTATTACGGGAGTATGCAGATATTGCACCGGCCGAATTGCCATCTGAATTACCGCCTGTTAGAACCATTCAACATCAGATTGAACTTACTCCGGGAGCAACATTACCTAATCTGCCGCACTACCGAATGAGCCCGAACGAGCACAAGACGTTACAGCAGATTGTTGATGAATTGCTAGATAAACAATTAATCCAACACAGCCTCAGTCCTTGCGCGGTACCGGCTTTGTTAGTGCCCAAGAAAGATGGCAGTTGGAGGATGTGTATTGACAGCCGCTCTATAAATAAGATCACGGTTAAGTTCCGCTTCCCAATGCCACGACTTGAAGATATGTTGGATAAATTGGCGGGAGCTCAGATTTTCTCCAAACTAGATTTGCGCAGTGGCTATCATCAGATACGGATTCGGCCGGGAGACGAGTGGAAAACAGCCTTTAAGACTCGCCAAGGTTTATATGAATGGCGAGTCATGCCATTTGGGTTGTGCAATGCTCCGGCGACATTTATGAGGTTAATGAATGAAGTTTTAAAACCATTCCTAAATAAATGCTGTGTCGTATACTTTGACGACATATTAGTGTTCAGCTTGACACTAGAAGATCACCTAAAGCATTTAACATCTATTTTTGAGGCCCTACGACACAACAAGTTATACCTGAATACTGTTAAATGCGAGTTTGCAACGCCTCAAGTCGCATTTCTTGGGTTTCTAATTTCGGCTGCCGGAGTGGAGGTGGATCCTCGGAAGATCAGTGCTATTCGTGATTGGCCGGAACCTCGCAATTTTTTTGACATACGCAGCTTCCATGGATTGGCGAATTTCTACCGCCGGTTCATTAGAGGGTTCAGCGTGATAATGGCCCCAATCACCGATGTTCTCAAGCAAGCACAGTTCACCTGGACGGGCGAACAACAGGAGAGTTTTGATCAGATCAAAACAGCACTAACTAACGCACCCGTCTTGGCTTTGCCCGATTTCGACAAGCCTTTCATGGTCGATACAGATGCTTCGATGGTGGGAATTGGTGCAGTTCTATCTCAAGACAACAAACCGATCGAGTTTTTCAGTGAGAAGTTAAGCCCGTCTAGACAGAAATGGACTGTATATGAGCAGGAGTTATACGCGGTTGTCCGAGCATTGAAACAATGGGAACACTATTTGCTACATCAAGACTTCATTCTTCGTAGTGATCACAAGGCCCTTCAGTATATCAACACACAGAAAAACATTAACCGGATGCACGCTCGTTGGGTTATATTTCTGCAGAAATTTACTTTTGTGATACAACACAAAAGTGGAAGCCAAAATCGGGTAGCGGATGCTCTAAGCCGGCGGGTTGTTCTTTTAACCCAGCTACAAACCCAATTTTCGGGTCTGGACTGCATCAAAGAATTGTATGCCACGGATGATTACTTCAAGGCCATATGGTCCAAATGTAAGAACAAGGGGCCAGTTGCTGATTACTCTCTACGGGAAGGATTTTTATTCAAAAAGGAGTTGCTGTGCATACCGAAATCCTCCTGGCAGCAGGTCATTATACAGGAAGCACATGCTGGTGAGTTGGCAGCCCACATGGGGCGTGATAACACAGTGGCACAGTTACAAACCCGATTCTTTTCGCCACATCTTCGTCGGGATGTAATCAAATTTATACAGCAATGCGCAGTATGTCAAAGCTACAAGGGGGGCGGCCAGAATACCGGATTATACCAGCCATTGCCTATTCCAGAATCTATATGGGAGGATTTAAGCTTGGATTTTGTATTGGGCCTTCCGAAAACGAAGCGTGGCAATGATTCCATCATGGTGGTGGTGGACCAGTTTTCAAAGATGGCCCACTTCATTGCGTGCAAGAAGACGTTCGACGCCCTCCATATTGCTAAGTTGTTCTTTAAAGAAGTAGTCCGTCTTCACGGCATACCTCGGAGCCTCACTTCAGACAGAGATGTCAAATTTATAAGCCATTTTTGGCGGGAGTTGTGGAGGCGCATGAGTACCAAAATTCAGTTGAGCTCGGCATATCACCCGCAAACAGATGGGCAAACTGAAGTGGTCAACCGAACTCTTGGCAACTTACTTCGTTGCCTTGTTCAAGAACATCCTAAGCTATGGGATGACATTTTATGCCAAGCGGAGTTCGCATTTAATTCAATGGCTAATCGAACGACCGGTATGAGTCCATTTAGCATTGTCTACACTAAGTTGCCTAACAATGTACTTGATGTTGCAGTCCTTCCTAAGAGCCAAAGCAAAGCTGCGGGTGTATTTGCGGATCGGTTTGTCCAGATGCTGTCCAACGTACGCCTTAAGCTCTTAAATTCAACCCAAGTATACAAAGCAGCGGCGGATACTAGACGCAGGGAACAATTATTTCAGCCAGGTGATTTGGTGTATGTGCGCATACGCAAAGAGAGGTTACCGCCGGGTCCTCAATCCAAACTGAGCAGGAGGAAATGGGGACCGTTTGCAATCACTAAAAAGATTAACGACAATGCATACGTCGTCGATCTACCTGCGGAATTTACCACATCGCACATTTTTAATGTTAATGACATCTTTACTTATGTGCCGCCCGATGATAGTTGCATTAACATTGAATCAGTACATTCTGATTCTTCTCACGGCGGGGGCGAATGATGCGGTGCATCTATACTACGGTGCACCTGAGGAGTATTTTATCTACCAGTTTGTTTCTTCTTAGTTGCTGTTAGCACTAGTTAGCATGTGGCCACTAGTTTTAATACTTTAGTTAGTTATATAGTACACTTTACACTTTTTGCTTGCAACCCCTGTTTTGGGAATACCGAAAGAAGAAGGAGATAGGTATATGAGCAAAATTGTAGAGAGGAAGGAGATAGTTTTTCATCTTGCAATATAGAACTACAGTTCTTAGTATTATCTGTCTTGTAATTTCTTCCCTGCAGGTTTGATCCTCATCAATTTGGACTCAAGTTACATAATATATATTTGTATGTTCTGAATATTTGAATTGACTTGGAGTTTTTTTTTAATTAATTTATTAAAACCCTCACAATGGTACCTACACGCTAAATAAAAAGAAAATTACAAGTCATTAGTGAATCAACAACCCTCTAAAATACATCATTTGAAGCAAAACCTACGAGCCGTCAATCAAATCTTTTACAAAAGAAAACAAAGAAAAAAAGCAATACATAAGAGAAGAAAAAACAACCATTAAAGGAGCAGATAGGCCAACAGAGATCAAAGGCCAAGGAGGACCCAAAGAGAGCAACCATCCGATCAAGACAACCATGCAAGCATCACAATAACCACGATAAGCAACAGAGCAACATAAAGGAACATGCAAAAGGGGACACTGCAACTACCCAGAGGAAGAGTTATGAAACATAGCAAAAGAAAGAAAAACCACAACAACATACCCCCCACCCAGCACTCTTTCCAAATAAAAGTCAAGCACCACCTTCACAACTAGCATCCCAACAAAATAGCCTAACCAACGCTTAAAATTATGAGTACGAAGACAAAAAAATAATACAGATAAAATTTAATTTCATAGCCTCTATATAAATAAATAAAAAGAAAAGAATTTCAATTATGCTAGCTGGTATCTACAAATTAAAGTTTGAACTGTCGAACTAAATTAGTCTAAAGAATTTTCCTTATTTGGCGGCTATGATCACATCTTCAGCATGCGCCTTTAGTCCCGCTTCTGTTGGAAGTAGTTGGAACTAAGCAGATTTGATGGTGAATATTCTGTGTCGGGAAAGAGATCTTGCTTTCTCAACCAACGCTTGAAGTTCAGCATTCCTAATAACCATCCAAATTGATTACAAGTGTCAACCTGTCACTACTGTTAAGCCAGCTTCCTTCCTCCACACTTTTGGTGGTGGAAAATGGAAAGGGACGTTTTGCAGTCCAATTCTCTTAATATATAATTCTAACTACAGAACTGCGTAAAAGCTAGGCGGAAAGTGGGGAATTTCAATTAAGCCCGCAGGCCGAAGGATAGGCGGTTTGCTTTGAACTCTAATGAGATTTATAATAAGTTTAATTTAAAGTGAACTTATATAATTTTTAAGTAAACATCCTTATATAAAAGATAAAGCTAGCTTCTATGAGCTTAAGATTACTACAGGAAAATCGTTTATTACCATCGTATTTTCTGTCGGAATTTTCTTCATTTTCCGACGTATTTGGAAGTTTCCAACGAGCTTCCGTTGGAAATTCTTTTAAACAGTAAATCGAGCGTCAGAAAAATTTTCATACGAAAAAAATACGCGAAATGTTTCCGTCGGAATAAATAAAATTCATTAAAAAAATGTTGTCGACTGGAGTCTGCATGATCTGCCCGCTGAAGTCTGCCTAACCACCCTTTCCCTCCCCCTTGACCTGATCGCTGGAGGCTGCTCAACCCCTCATGCGCCCCGCATGCGCTGCACGCTGGAGCGTGCCCGACCCGCCTGTCCACTGAAGCCCGCCCGACCTGCTCGTGTCCTACATGTGCTGCCCGCTGAAGCCAGCCCACTCCGCTCGAGCTCACCGGACCTACCCGCTGGAGCCCACACGCTGCTTCCCGCTGGAGCCTGCCCGACCCTGCCCGCGCTGGCCGTATCCCATGGGATTCATACTCCCTGCCAGTGCTTACATCAACCACTCATCCAATATGCTGCAGGGCAATTTTTATGTAGTGTTAGTAGCTTATGGTTCTAATAACTTAATTAGATTAATGATATAGAAACAGACAGAATTTAAGTCAGCTTTAACACTGTTATTTCAACTATAAAACAAGAAAATTGATATATAAAGCTGATTTCATTCAAATATTAAATTGAATAATAATGTCTAGTCATGAATGCCCAAGTTCAAAGAATTAATAAAATAATCGATATGTGAAGGCAGGAAAACATTACTGAGTAAAAACTAAATTAAAACTTGAATAATTTCCCATAAAGCAAATCATGTGATATGACACATGCATAAATTCTTGATTTCTACTCACACAACAGTTTGCAGCAGCAAAATGAAGTGGGAGGGAAGGTGTAGTTTAGTTTAGAGGTGGAAATTCCATATGAAAGATTCTCACATATGGCGCGCATCTTCCTGTATAAATATTGGTGAGCAAGGGAGGTCAGAGGTGTGCCTTGCTCCTCTAGCTTTCATCATTGTTCTAACTTCGACGTCCATTTGCCTCTATTTTCCTCTCCTCCTTCCTCTTTCTCTGTTTGAGCTCTCAATTGCAATGGCTGGCATGAAGGCATTCTTTGTTTGTGCTCTTTTTATGTGTTTCATAATTCTTAATGAAGAAGTTCTATTAGTAGCTGGAGGAAGGTACTTAGTTGAGCAAAAGGTTGAAGGAAAACAAAGAGTAAGTAACAGCATTCAGGTCACTGTAAAGTCTGGTGGCCAAAGCATAGACGCAGGTAGCATGGCAAGGGTGTCCCTCGACGACGCCCGACCGACTGTGCCCGGCCACAGCCCCGGCGTAGGGCATGAGATGATAACCAAAGAATCCATTAACTAGGAGTAGGCCAGGCTATAGTAGTTTGAATTATTACATACATTTGCATGCATGCCAGTCATATAAAATAGTTGAAGTTCTATTGTTTGTGTTTATTGTATTGTTTTTAAGTGGTAAAGTTTCATAAAGTTCAGCAAGTAATTGTGTATCAAAATATATTGGAGAAATTATTTGTTTGTATTTTAATTTCTGTACTTAGCAGGCAATGCCATATATAGTTGGATTTGTTATGCCTTATTAGTTTGCAAGACATTCCATGTAACCGTGAATTTTAGTAATAAAATAATGTTTCAAGTATTATTAGCAAGGTTTCCGATCTTTTTCTATTATTTTTATTTTAATGTCGATGAAAGTGAACCCAATTTGACATGGGTCCGACCTCCTGCTGGACGCACTACTCCGCGCTCACGTTCGCTACAGCTCTCCGCTAGTCCGCCTCTCCCGCGCTCGCGGCCACACAAGAAAGACCAAACGAGCTAGCCCTCCCGCCGTGGCACCGTTTCGCGCTCGGGTCTGCTTGGAGGACCACACCCCTCACCCAAACTTGCTCGCTTTCCTGCCAACCCACTCTCGCCTCTCGCCATCTCGGTTGACATGTCTGCACCCAAACCTCGCTTGCACCGTGCCTGCTCCCCTACTCCCGCACCCTAGCATCCTAGCTCACTCAGTCGACGCTCGCCAGTCGCCAGTCGCACCGATGCATTCTCACTCGACCCGGGAAAATCCGGGTTAGCGGGTCGGGTAACCCTGGTAACTCGACGGTCGGATCCGGATTACAAAATCTAGTCAAGTTAGGATCCTAACCCGTTTGATCCCCGGGTTAATCCAGATTCAATTGTTCAACTCAAATCTGGTCCGCAGACCCGTTTTGACACCCCCAAGCTACAAAGGATCGTCTAGTGCCTGTTGGCTAACAAAGTTTCTCCTGCAACACAAAAAATAAAATAAAATTCTAAAAATTATTCTTAAAGATTACATTTTTAGGCTTTGTCTGACAACTTTCTTCTTTCTTTCTAAAACAGCTTTTTAATACAAAATTTCTTGAATTTGAAATTTTTGTATTAGAAAGCCATTTGAAAAGCAGTACGAAAGATGTTCCAAACGAAGTCTTAGTTGCAATTGTTAATTAAATTACGATTGTACATATAACAATATGATATCTAAGCTATTTTTATTTATGCTTCTACTTTTAGTAAGTATCAAGTAGTCTAACAACAGTTTTTAAGGTCTGTTAGCAAGGTACAATTTTCTTAATTTACAAAGAACAATTCTGCTTGATTATTATTTTCTCATTATTTTAAAAAAAAATTTAACAGTTTTAAGAAAATAACTTTCCCAATAATTGTCTTATAATTATCTTTATAAAAAACTAAAATCATCCCAAGTAGACCCCTAATCCCACTATTAAGAGAAGTATATATAAATTAATTTTAGCTATGTAATTTTTTGTGTTTTCATAAGTGACGTGCATGTGCAATTTTAGAATTTGCAACGGGGATGATCATTTCCTGATCATCTTATAAAATGTAAAGTGAAGGGGTTCAACACCAATTATTATTGAGTGATTTCAAATATTTCAATAAATGTGAGCAATAATTGTATATTTTTTAAAAATATAACAAAAATTAAATATGAGTCATATTTTTTTAAAGAATTGTGACTAAAAAGTATTAGTGAACTACAAAAAACATATATATGTATTATCGACGAAATTTCTGACAGAAAAATTTCATCAAAAAATTATGTCTGTTATTACGTATCCCAGGGAAATTTTATGATGGTCTATTTTGGCGAAATTGTTATTTAATTCTGACGGAAAAATCCGTTGAAAAAAACGCTGGTAGAGGCCCTATTTCATCTTGAGACCACCTCCCTCTCCAATATCATGAATTTTTTTTTACCAAAACAGCTCTCTCCCCTTCTTCACTTTCTCGCCCTCTTTGTCGTCCGACTAAGTTCATGGTCATCTCTTGATCGTTTTGTTCTATATTGATGGTTTGTCTCTCTTGAATTTTTTTGGTTTTGTTCTATATATCTGCTTCATATTTTTTATCATTTGTTCTAATTGCATATATGTTTTGTAGAAAATTTGATTAGCTAGCAAATTGAGCGATGCTGTTGATCAGCTCGCCAAGAAATAGGTGAAAGAAATGAGCACGATTTTTATGCTCATATCTTGCTAAGGAACTTCTAATGCTTCTGTATAAATTTATAATTTTCTTTGTCTTTTATTTTTTTGTTTTGTTTTTTTTTTTTTCATTTTGATCATATTCCACTCTAGATTAGGAGTGTCAATTTCGGGTCACGGGTCGGGTTCGGGTCGGACCCGGAACTGACCCGGGTTCAAACGGGTTGACCCTAACCCGACCCGGTTAGGCAAACGGGTCGAAAATCCGAACCCGAACCCGACCCGGTGGGTTGTCGGGTTGACCCGACACGGAATGGATTGCGGGTCGACCGCGCGAGGCGGCAGCGCGGGCGGAGCGCGGGGCGACCGCGCGAGGCGGAAGCGCGGGCGGCAGCGCGAAGCGACCGCGCGGGCGGCAGAGCGGGCGGCAGCGCGAGGCGACCGGAGCGCGGGCGTAGCGCGGGCTGGCTCGAACTCGGGCTGGCTCGGACTGCACGTTTCGGGTCAAACGGGTTGACCCGGCAACCCGTCGGGTCAATCCGAACCCGACCCGTTTTTCAAACGGGTCGATTTCTGGAACCCGAACCCGACCCGTTTTGCATTCGGGTCGTGTCCAACCCGGATTTTTCGGGTCGGGTTCGAGTCGGGTTTTCGTGTCGTGTCAAATATTGACACCCCTACTCTAGATTATAAACATCTTATCGCAGGACGGTTTAGCTTATATTGTTAAGGGATAATGTGAAGGTAGAGATATCTATGTTAAGTCTGAAGCGGGTTTTCTTATTGTCTTCTCTTCCTTGAAACATTAATATTGTTCATTTGCTCATTACTTATTTGTTGTTTTAATAAAATTTATGACTTCAATAGATCAGAACTGATCAAGAAATGCAATGTTGAATATTTTTTTTTTTTTGGGAAAATTTGGGGCCAAGGCCCATTTTATTCCAGCAAAATGTTCAGCAAAAATAATACAGCGATAAAGTTAACGACTATCACAACCTTCCAGTAGTGTTAACAAAACTATCAGCATACAAAAGGCTTCTAATCAAAATAAAAACACCTTAATAACCTATCAGCTTTGCTGCTGAAAACAAAATAAAAAACAGTAAATTTTAAACAAAACCAATCCAACCAAAATTCAGGAAAAACCATAGATCATGTTTATCCTGTAACAAAACTTTGTTGATGATGATATATTGCAGATATCCGTCAAAAAGGAGAGCTCCCAAGGCAGCAAAGTCCTGGACTCAGATTTAAAGTTCTCGATTTGAAGCATAGTTCTTTTCCCTGGTTGCCCGTAGGCCCTCCAAGGGAAAATCATAAAAATTGGGAGCATCATCATCGTCCAGGAGGCTTCTTGAAACGATTTGGCACAATAGCAGCGACGGGTCCATGAAACATGAATAGTATCAGGCACAAAGAGGACCTGCCAAACTATAGTAACTCCAATAAATCTATAGACTTCCCCCATTTTATAGCTTTCTCACATAGATTTCTCTTAATATTAATCAACAGAGAGGTGCTGCAGCTAAAGGAGTTACCAAATCTCCTTCCATTCCTCTCTTTCCAAATATGGTAAATGGCACAACAAACAATCACATAGCAGAAATTTTTAACTCTATTGTTTGCTTTGTGTTGTACTTTAACCCAATGAAAAACCTGCATGATAGATGGCCTGAAGAGAAAATAATCCGTTCCGGTAATAAAGCAGTGAGAATTGAAAAGGTATAAGAGCACTCAAAGAACAAATGAGATATGGATTCATTATGTTGATGGCACAGGCTGCAAGTGCCAGGAACATAAATATTTCTCAAATGAAGTGCATCAGCTGTCTTTAAACCATCAACAAGAGCCAGCCATACGAATACTGAATGCTTTAAGATGTTTCTTTTAGCCCACACCATTTTGTGCCAACAACAAGTTTGATAACCAGAATAGAATTCCTCTATATAGCTTTTGAACTTAAAAACACTTCGATTTTTCCATAGCAGACAAGGTCCAACATCCCCTATAGTATTAAAGCCAACAACCAAGTTTCTCAGATACATAGGGATAGTATCAGGAAGAACCCATCTGGTTCCAGAAATCATGTCTTTCAGAAAAATATCCGGGCAATCATCCAGAGAGGAACCCCCCAGATGTTCAGAGATAGTTTCATTATAAATCCAATGATCCCATTTCAAAGAAATCGGAGCATTATGAGTAATTTTGAAATTAAAACATTGTTTAACTTCAGTAGCAGTCTTACAAATTTGTTTCCAGCTTTTGGTTGCCAGGTTCGAAGGGGGACACCAAGGTGATTTATAGTGAGAAAGAAGCCAGGAGGAGAGAGGAGATGTTCCATTGTACATCCTAACAATGACGGAACAATTAAAAGCAAATTGCATAGCCTGAATGGAAGGAATGCCAAGGCCCCCTTTATTTTTTGGCCTACAAATTTTATCCCATGAGACCATGTGAAGCTTTTTATCATTCATAGTGTCACCAAAAAACAAAAATCTAGAACTAGATTTGTTAATAAACTTATTAACAGTTTTTGGTAAAATCGATCCTCTAATCCAATAGGCTATTGTGTTTTGAATTGTGAATTTGATGTACTGCAGCCTTCCAGCAAATGATAAAAGGTTGGCCTTCCAACCGTTCATTTTCTTATTCACATTGTCCAGCAACGATAGATAATCTTCTATTTTCAGTCTGTAGTAAGATAAAGGAATGCCAAGATATATGATATTATTAACAATGTTGTGAATAGAAAGAGCTTGACAGATATCCTGGGCTTGTCTAAGGTTTCTTGGGAACTTTATAGCACATTTCTCATAATTAATGTGAAGACCCGTAGCATCAGCGAAATCCCTTAATATATTGACCAAAATACTGCAATTCTCCAAAGTGGCCTCCCCAAAAATTAAAACATCATCCGCGTATAACAGATGAGAAAGAGAGTACTTATCAACAGTAATCCCTCTAAAACCTCTACTCTCCAAGAGATTGGATAATACATCCATGACAATGCAGAATAAGTAGGGGCTTAGTGGACAACCCTGGCGGAGACCTGCAGAAGAGAAGAAATATCCCTCGAGAGCCCCATTTAGCACAATAGAGAAATTAACATCAGTTATACATGATTTGATCCATTTTATAAAAAGATTAGGGAATCCTTTTTGGACAAGTCTAGCAAGCAAAAATTCTCTACTGACAGAATCAAAAGCCTTCCTTATGTCCAATTTAGCACAAAAAGAGTTGCCTCTCCTACTTTTACCAGCCAAAGAAAGGATTTCATTAGCTAGAAGAATGTTGTCAGTAGAGATTCTGGATTTAACAAAACCCCCTTGATTATCCATAACTATCAAGTTCATCACTGGTTTTAGTCTATCCGCAAGCACCTTGGCAATAATTTTGTAGAGCACATTACATAATGCAATAGGTCTATAATCAGTAATAGCAGTTGCATTTTTATGCTTAGGAATGATAGCCAAGGCAGTGGATTTGACCCCATTTGGCATATAGCATTTAAGAAAAAAAGATTTTATAGCCTTACAGACATAAGGACCAATAATATGCCATGCAGATTTGTAGAAAAAGAAATTGAAACCATCAGGCCCCGGGGCAGAGTTAGAAGATCCTGAAAAAACCGCATTTTTTATTTCTTCATCCAGCACATTCGAAGATAAGCTATGCGCAAGCGTTTGCGGAAGAAGCAGCCCAGTAGGAAAACTATCCAGATTCTGATTAGAGGGAGGCACAGGGTTGTAAAGACCTTGATAATACTGAATAAGGGATTTAATCACTTCAGATCTAGAAGCAGAACAATTGTTAGAAAGGAGATTAACCACCGAATTAGAGGCTCCCCTTCTAGTTCTAATTTTTGCATATAGGTATTTTAAATCCTCCTCCCCATTTTTAATCCAATTCACTTTAGCCCTCTGAATGATCCAAGAGGCATACATGAAATTAAAGTTTACTAACTCCATATTTAACTCTTTGAAAGAGAGATTGAGTGCAGGATTGTTAGGATCCACCTGAAGATTACCTAACAGCTTAGCTTGTTCATTATTTAATTTGTCCAAGTGCCTAGAAATGCAGGTGGAGGAAGACCACACCTCTTTTTTAACCATAGTTTTAATCTGCTTCAAAATTTTACTGAAGTGAGAGAGCGGGTTCCCATTGGTAGGAGTAGAAAAAGCCTCAAGAAGAATAGCCCAATAACTGTCTAACTTGGACCAATAATTTTTGAAAATGAAGCGATGATTAACATGGACATTCATACCAGAGTGCAAAATAATTGGACAATGGTCCGAACAGGAAGGACTTTGAAATGAGCAGAAAGAGTCTTGAAACATATTCAACCATCCCTCATTCACTAAAACACGATCCAGTTTTATATGAATAGGATTGCTAGCACGCTGATTGAACCACGTATATTTAAAGCCAACAGAGTTCAAGTCCATAAGGCTGTTTCTAAAGATCATATTGTTGAAATCAAACAATGCAGATTGAGTTATAGGAGTACCTCCAGATTTTTCATTCGCATACCTACAACAGTTGTAATCCCCAATGAGAGCCCAAGGGAAGTCAGTGGCTGGAGCCAATTGAGCAAATGAATTCCACAGCTGTACCCGCTCTGCATTGCTATTCGACGCGTAAATGGTTGATAGCTGAAACAGAGGAAGGTTAGCAACCCAGATAGTACCAGATATCACCTGAGACGAGATAAAGGAAGGCTTAAAGGTAAGTTTAGAGGCATTCCACTTTATCCAAATCCGTCCAGAGGCAGATAAATCAAAATTATTGCAACTTTCTTCATTAGAAAAAAGGCAGTGAGAAGCTTGAAAAAAAGGATCAAGCAAAGAGTGTGATTGAATCATGTTCTCCAATATGCAAACCAAGTCTAGCTTGAAAGATTGAATGAGACGCTTGAAACACAGCACTTTATCAGGGTGGTTAAAACCCCTGATATTCCACACAGCCATAGGTGGAAAAAACATTAGGAATTTGAGTGAGATTGGGGTTTTTTATTCTGCTTCCCCCTAGCAGGTTTTTTTGCTGCTGCACTCGCTTGAGGCTGCTTATTTTTCTCCGAAACTTTATTTTGGCCACTAACATTAGTAGCTAGTTTTCCATCCAAAATTTCTAAATCAACAGAGTTATTTGAGTTTTCTTCCTCAAGGTTGAGGGCATCAAACTTATTTGGGGATATTATATCCTTTGGTTGAGAGGAGGTTTTTAAGTATTGAGAAGTAGACGAAGAGGATATTTCATCATTAGGTGAGTTCATATTTGGTATAGCAGACACAATAGCATCCTCTATATTCGGCAAAACAGGGATGTGCTTATCCCCGCTAACATTTGCTAAATTAGAAGGAGGATTGAGGGAAGTTGGGGAATGCGGCTGAAAAATCATAGGTTGGCCTAAAGCATTAGCAATAGAAGTGGTGGCATGATTCGAGGTTTGCTCAGCATTGTTTTGTTGGACTTTTTGGATGGCTATAGAAGGAGGAGGCCTGGAGAAATTCGGAGCCCTAGACTTAGCCCTGTTTCTCGCATTCCTACTGTGACTCCTACCACGAGTGCCAGCTGTATTTTTCTCCTGCACTTCTGTAACAGACTTTGGCTTTTCCACACAGGTATCAGAAAAATGCATTAAAGACTTACAGTAATCGCAAGGATGCGGTCGCCATTCGTATTGAACTTTTAAGCTCACCACATCGCCATCTAAAGATACAAGAATCTCTTCCGGGTAAGTTGCTTTTTTGTCAACAAGAACACATATTCTAGCATATGTGAGCCTGGTTTTTTGCTCTGTCAACTTGTCAGCAGCCACCGGAACACCAATTTTACTGGCTATTCTAGATATTCCCTCAGAATTCCAACATGCAAGAGGCAGATCATGTATCTTCACCCATATAGGGACAAACTCAAATTCTTCCTTCTTCGGTGTGAATTTGGGATGCCATTTCTGGAGCACAAAAGGCTTTCCCAACAGGAACCAAACTCCTCTCGACCAAACCATGTCAAAATCATCTTGACATGTGAACCTAATGAGGAAAAAACCATCGTTGAGAGAAAGTAGCTTCAACGAACCTTTCAAGCTCCAAGTCTTGTTAATGGCCCCCAACAGAGCCTCGTAGTAGGGTCTGCGCCCCATCGAGTAGCCAACCAGGCATAAGTCCCAATCTTCTCCACCCTTACACAGCTTTTCTCTCGAGAAGGGGATGATGTCAGGCTCAGACGGATGATGTGAAAAAAGAAGAGACTTTGGGGCGTCGTTATCTAGCGCAAAAACCTTGCTCCAGTTCTTAGGAACAGAAGCAGAGGTACCCTCAAAGGAGGGGCCCAGAGGAGGAAAATCCATCTTGCTTAAGGATGCTTCCATCGCTTACAGGAGAGAGGTCCTCCGGCCACACCGGAGGAGGAGAGAAGCAAAAACCCGCAGGAGGCGGCGCGACAAGGAGAAAACCCTAATTCCTCTTGCTCTCTCCGCTCGTTCCAAAACCCGAAGTTGAAAATTTTATTTAACGAATCTAATAGTCCACAAGTAATGTGATAATGTTGAATATTTTCCCAAGGAAGTTTCAGTCTTACAGCTGCTTCGTCTGTATTGTTATGGAAGTTTTTTTTTTTCTCGACGCTTTTTGTTTGACGGTTAAAATGTTGATTTTTTGTCGGTCATTGGCCGGAATTTCGTCGAAAATTTCACGAGGAATAATTTTTGTACTAGACTGGAAACCATTTTCCGACACACGTTTTATTAGCCAAAATTATTTCACCAGAAATGCTTAGAGCTTCCGGCGATTTTGCTATCCGAAATTGCACATTTTTCTGCAGTGATGTTTGTCATATTTTTTTTATTTTATTTTACTGCAATATTTCTTTAATAAGCATGATTATTAATATTGTGATGTAAAATTTTAGACTCAATTCTTGATACGTCGTTAAAAAAATTATATTAATCGGACGCGAATCTCGATGCAAAATCAAATTGGAAATTTCAAAAATTAATTCGGAGACCATCCGAACTCCGATTTCAACAAACTTACAGTCGAACTGAGCGTCTCGGAAATATGAATTCAACGACACCAAATTCAACCCAATCCGAGACCAAATGGGTCCAAATCAAGGACCCAAAGCTCTGTTGGAAGGTTCAAACCACAATTTGAGTTACCAAAAGATCTCCAATTTTAACGAGTTTAAACTCGAATCGAGCGACTCGACGAGACGAATCCAACGAGGCCAAGATCATAAAATTCCAACATCACTAAGGTCTTCAAATGTCTAAAGAACGGTGCATGATCAAGGGATTCAACATCGGCCGTCCATCCAACCACTCCCAACTTGCCCTTGATCCTCCACCTATTTACGGGCCATACCATTCTCAAAATCTATAAATAGAGCCCCCTCTCCTCATGAGAAGGGGGCCCAAGCCTAAGGAAAAAAGAGATAGATCGGAGATCGCTCTTGCATCCTTGCCTCCTCGACCACCGCCGAAGTTTTGCCGGACCACCACTTGAGGCCCTCGCCTCCGCCGGACCACCGCCTGACGCCGTTGTTCCACCGGACCACCACTTGAGGCCCTCCCCTCCGCCGGACCACAGCCTGACGCCGTTGCTTCGCCGGACCACCACTTGAGGCCCTCGCCTCCGCCGGACCACCGCCTGACGCCGTTGCTCCGCCAGACACCACCTGAGACCCGGACTTTCACTGGACCACTATCTGAGGCCCGGACTTCCGCCGTACCACCACTTGAGACTCTATGCTCCACCAAGCCACTACCTGAAGCTCGGACTTCCGTCGAATTGTCACTTGAGGCCTCGAGCTTCACCAGGCCATCACCTAATGTCCGGAGTTCTACCGAAATACCATCCTTTTACTACGGTCTTTCAGACTCCTATCTCCTGCCGACTACGGTCCTCCCGACCTCCGTCGTCTACTACGGTCACTCCGACCTCCAACACCAGACAACAGTCTTTTAGACCCCGGTCTCCTACCGACTACGATCCTCCTGACCTCTGTCGCCTACTATGGTCACTCTGTCCTCCATCACCAGACAACGATCTTTCAGACCCCGGTCTCATGCCAACAACGGTCTTTCAGACTCCTATCTCCTGCCAACTATGATCCTTCAGACCTTCGTCGCCTACTACGGTTCTTCCGACCTCCATCATTAGACAACGGTCTTTCTGACCACGGTCTCTTGCCGACTACGACCCTTCCGACCAAACAAACATGTATATGTAACTCCCACCATGTAATGCACTTTATATGATGTATATTTGTTACATCAATCCAAAGCCTTCTTCCAAGGAAGGGCCTCATTTGTAATCGACTGCAAATACTAATAGATTCATTCAAACTGGGCCAGGCCCCATGGTTTTTCCCCTTTTTAACGGGTTTCCACATAAAAATTCTGGTGTCTCTTATGAACTTTACACCCCCTCTCTTATCTGCTTGTGTGCTGGATCTTCGTACAATGCTAAGACGTTAAACCATATATTTCTCTACCGCCGTGAATACTCTAGGACGCAACAATTCTCATTCATTAAATGATTTTTTTATTAGATTTATACGAGAGTTTGACTCTTAATAGTGTACAATGAAAAAAAAAATTATGTATCTAATCCCCTAGTTTGAGATAAAGGACCGACCGAGGCTTAGGGTAGTTGGTGGGCGAACACGATTGGGAATCCACCTTCCTGGGTTAGAATCCCCTCTACTATAGCCTCGCCTCTTCAGTGGTGCAAAGCAAGTGTGGGTCTGATGTTAGTGGGTGGGCTCGCTAAGTTCAGCCGAGTGATTAGTTACGCCGTCAAGCGCTTCTTTTGAAGTGGCAGCAGGTAGATATCCTGTTCCAAAAATAGAGATAAAGGCTTATTAATGTTATAACAGTATAATTTTTTATTATTTTTTGCGGACTCATACCAAAATTTTAAAACCGCCACTTATTAAGAGTAAGCTATTAATACTAAAATGTTGTGGAATGTGTATGATATGTTTATTTTCCACGCCGCCCATTATGTAGAGAGGTAAGAACTCAGAAGAGAACGGAACAAAATTTAATGGGAGGACAAAGAACGAAATTAATGAAAATCACCTACGTTGCAACGCCGTGGCGGACTTGGGCTCCAAAATTTACTAAAAACAACTTCCATACATAGCTCTATCAGGCATGTTCAGCCGTGCAGGTCTTTTGTGCTACATTAATTAACATTTGTATGGAATTGCTCTCTCACGTCACTCTCGGCCTAACAATGCGACAAGATTTAAAATAAGTTAAGCTCGTGTTTCTTTTTTTAATTATAATTGTTTTCTTTCTTTTTTTATTTTTTAAGTATAATCATTAACAATTCTTCCAAAAAATTCACTTAATTAACATAATTTTATAATAATATTTAAATTAAAATTAGGATCATTCAAATTCTGATTTCAACAAGCCTATAGTCAAATGAAAAGTTTCGATGAAATAAAACCTAATTTTCACCATAAATGATTAAAAATTAGTCCAATTGAGCTCAAATCAAGTACTTACTAAAAAGTTAAAAAAACTATTAACTTGCCCAACAATAGCCGCCAACGACAACCAACAGTATCGTGATCACCATCATCTGATTACTAAATCCAATCCCATTAATTGATATCATTTATAAGAATGTGAACAACCGATGTTTGTTGCATTATCGGTGATCGACAAACGTTATATAATTGCTCTGCTCTCTATCACGCCTTCACTTATTCTTAGAATAAGAATTGAATAAACGTGTTCAATTGTATAATCCCATATTCTTTAATTGGGTAGGAGATAGACATTTGTATCTTTAGTTATATAGCAAATTATTGCACCTGGCCAACTCTTTAGCTTTTGCCACTGAATTTAATCATAAAAAATTACAGTTCCTCTTACATTTTCTATATGAGAGTGTTGAATATTTACATAAAGTCAAAGTTGCGAATTTTCTAGATAGTTACAACCATAAGATCATTTTTTTATAGAATGACTTAATCAATATATATAAGTGTCACTGTCACATAATAAAAAAAAACGGTTAAATTACATTAAAAAAAAACAGAGAAATTAGATGCACAGTATATGTTGAGAATCCACAATATAATAGTTAATTAAATTTTGGGTTAGCATATGTTATGAATCCAACAAACAACTGCTAGCAATAAAAAAAAAAAAAACTGAATATATATTTTCCCTGAATTTGATAAGTGATTCTTTTTCCTCAAAATGCATACAATATTGACACGTCATCGAAAATCATCTTGATCGGGCACGAATCTCAATATAAATCTATATTTAAAGTTTCTAAATTTAAATTCAGGATCATCCAAACCCCGATTTATGCAAGCTTATAATCAAATTGAACATCTCGAGGAAACAAAACTGATGACACCAAATTCAGATCAATCCGAGCCCAAATGAGCCCCATAATCAAAGGATCAAAGAGATATTGGAAGCTTCAAAACATTAATTGGATGATCAAACGATGTCTAAATATAACATGCATATTGTCGAATTAAGCGGTTGGACAAGATGAATCCAAAGAGCTGAATGTCACTCAACTTTAACATCATTAAGGCACCTAAATGCTTGATAAACACTCTATGATCAAGGAAATTAAAACCATCCATTCGATGGAATACACCCAACCTATCCTTGATCTTCTCCGTATTACTAGCAATGTCACTCCAAAAAAAAAACTATAAATAATCCCTCATTCTTCCCATGAGGGGAGAGGAGAAAAGGATAAAACTTGACTGCTCTCTTACTTCCTCCATCTAGTGCAACCATCGCCAAAGCTCTTATTGAGATATTTCCTCTGACCACCGTCGCTCGTCAACAATGGCCACTCCAATCAACGTCGCTGGCTGACTATGGTCCCTCCGACCACCATCACCCGCCGACTTCAATCCCTCTGACCATCATCACCCATTGACTATGGTCCCTCCAAATATCATCGCCCGCCAACTATGACTACTAGTACTACCGTAGCCTATTGACTACAAACCTTCCGAACATAGTCACCCACCGACTACGGTCCTACTAACCAATCTAATGTGCTTTGTGCCAACACCTTCCTCGAATGTAATTAGCCACCAACACTAGTGTATTCATTCAATTTGGGTCAGGTCTCATGTTTTTTCTTCTTTTTTCATTATTTTCTATATAAAAATCTTAGTCTCTCTTATAAATATTGGACCTTATTCTTTTATTTGTCTCTGTGCTAAATCTTCGTATGAAATTAGGACTCTAAATTATGTATCTCTACCGCCACAAATATTTCAGAATGCAACTATAATAATTCATCAAGCCACTTTTTCAAGGAATTTTAATGAGAAGGAAATTGAACTGCGAAATGATCTTTGAGCCAATTACTAGAGAAAAAAATTACACTTTTCAAGATCGTAAATTTAAATTATATTCTTTAAATTTGATCGCTTATCATTTAAAATAAATAAATATATGAGTTAGCCATTTAGGCGTTATTAAAAAAATAAAACATAAAAGTTTCGTGGCTCTTTGGCTCGCAAAGAGTCAAATACATTGATATCAAAAGATTCCTCCAAAATCCAAATGCATTCATCTCCGGGTGCATAATAATTGAACAAATCTCGACCGTCCACGCAGTCTATTCCTCTGTTGATTAACAGCATTGCTAGTGCGCTTCAGCTATAATGCACAAACCACAAACTTCCTTTCCGAGTCCTTTGCATCGACAAAATTTGTAACTTTTGTCTCCTTAACGCGTGGAAGACGTATAGGTATCCAATTCATGACACAACTACTCTTTTCCATTGAAGCTGGAAGCACCGTAAAGTCTCCGTCACTAAAAAATTTGAAAAAGAGCAGAGGCTAAAAGGATGTTCAAATATTTATAAATATTTAAATCATATAGTCAATGTAAAGTCTCAATCCTCGGTGAAGAGACGTATATTATCAAAAAGTTTGAGCAATGAACTTATTGTAAAAAAATTGGATCAAATGTTTTAATTAAAATTTGATTATAATAAATCTCAAAATTATTAAATTTATTTTTAAATAAATATAAATAATATATAACTAATCAATTAAATTTATATTGTATTAATTTCAAACTAAATTAATTAATTTTAAAACTTCTCTTTAGAAAAAAATTGTAATCTAATTTTTTCTAATTATCTTCTATGTTGCAGCAATCAAATCATATTATATCTGAATGACCATTTTGCAATGAGAAAAGTTAAATTTGCAATAGATTTTTTTTTTTTTTGGTTTAATTTGTCTGAATTATTATTTGAAGTTAATTTGAAGAGATGAAGAAACTCTCCAATTCATACTACGTTAGCATTTCATTAGTGTTGAATGCATATTTGTCGGAATCAAATTCACATGATTTATAAGATTTTAGCAAATAAAATCAACAAGAGAGAATAGAGATAAAAATATTCTATGAGAAAATAAAGAATCAAGAAAGAGAAACTTTATGATTTGATTAGAATAAATTTGGCTATTCAAAATTACCTCTCTTTTTCACGAACAATTATTACGTCCTCTGACCTGACGTAGAGGTACGTTCGGCCGCCAATAATATGTCGCCACGTGCTCTTACTCTTTACCGCGCGGCCCGATGACTTGACCCGGAGCGGAACCCGGGAATGCTATGTTCGTGATTTTCTCGGTATTGCTCGGTATTGCTTTGCAAAAACTAGAAATACCGCTCTGTGAAGACCAAAACTATACAAATACCGAGTTGTACCGAGTTTTTCTACAACTCGGTACAACTCGGTATTTGCTCAGGATTTGCTCGGTATTGCTAGGGATTTGCTCGGCATTGCTAGGGATTTGCTCGGTATTGCTAGAAAAAACTCTGTACAACTCGGTACAACTCAGTATTTTGCTCAGGATTTGCTCGGTATTGCTAGGGATTTGCTCGGTATTGCTAGAAAAAACTCGGTACAACTCGGTATTTGCTCGGTATTGCTAGGTATTTGAAATATATCCAAAAGATGATGGGATGTTGTTCGGCTCGTCAAGGATTTAAAAAAACGCACATGCAAGAATCCAAAAAACAGCGGGTCGGGTCGGCGACTTTTCTTCATGCTACGTGGCGCTAAAACATTGGTGGCCGAACGTAGAGGAGCGTACGTTTACCGGACCAGATAAAAGTTCCTTTTTCACTCTTCTCCCCAATCAAAATTGTCCTCTAACCCTTCATTTATAGGGTCTTGTGAGTTATAGGAAAGGCAACATCAAAGTAATACATATTTAAAAGCATATTCTATAGCTCGAGTGTAACAGCCCAAACTCTTAATTATCGAGATATTGTCCGCTTTGGCATAAGGGCCTCACGGTTTTGCCATGTTGGTGTAACTTCCTAGTAGGTCACTCATCCCAGAATTGCTCTGGTATGAGCATGCTTAACTGCGGAGCTTCTTACGAAAATTACAGCCATTACACCAAAAAGCATCTCGATGTTTAAGAGTTAGACTTTCTATTACTTAAGGGATTTGTAACAGCCCAAATTCTTAACTATCGAGATATTGTCCGTTTTGGCATAAGGGACTCACGATTTTCCCCTGTTGGTCTAACTTTCCAATAGGTCACCCATCCAAAATTGCTTTGGGATGAGCACGCTTAACTGCGGAGTTTCTTACGAAAATTTCAGCCATTACACCAAAAGGCATCTCGATGTTTAAGAGTTAGGCTTTCTATTACTTAAGGGGTTTCATAATCTCCCCCACTTAACTAACTGACGTTCTCGTCAGCATCTGTATCCCAGAATCATCCACCAGGCAAATAGGAGTGTAGAGGTGGCCCCTACAAGCTCAAGTGGTGGCTCCCGTCATGTAGCACTTTGTCCCACATAGGGTTCAAGAGGTGGCTCCCATGGTGGTAGCACTTTGCCTTGTATGGCACTTAGCTCCCATCTTCTGGCTGATGTATTGCTCTGATACCATTTGTAATAGTCCAAACTCTTAGCTATCGAGATATTGTCCGCTTTGGCATAAAGGCCTTACGGTTTTGCCTTGTTTGTGTAACTTCCCAGTAGGTCACCCATCCCAGAATTGCTCTGGGATGACACGCTTAACTGCGGAGTTTCTTACGAAAATTCTAGCTATTACACCAAAAGGCACCTCGATGTTTAAGAGTTAGACTTTCTATTACTTAAGGGGTTTCACATCGAGTGTGTAAATGATTAAATTCATGAGATGGATATACTTGGATGATATCTCATTGAACTCAGGTATTGATAGTAAGACTCATCGAATGAGGTTATTGACAAACTGGTTGAGGTTGGCTATCTAAGACTTTGTTTAGGACAATTTTCTTACTTCTTTCTAAAGTAGCTTTTTAATAAATAAAAAATTATACAAAAAGGTGCTTTAAAAGCCAAAAAAAAACTGTCCCAAATGAAACCTAAATTTGGCTCCTTGAGGGGGGTGTCAACTACTCGACAACTTGAACTCAAAAAATCGACCACCTAAATTTAATCACCTAAATGATGAAGTTGGCTAGTCGGCCACCTAAAATAATATCTTAATATAAAAGCAATTAAGGTTTTGTTTGTGAATGCTTGCATAATGTTTTTTAAAGCAGCATTTTAGTACAAAAATAAAATTTTTTGTACTATAAAGCTACTTTAAAATGCAGTGCGAAAGTTGTTCCAAACGAAGTCTAATATAAGTATCTAAATTCACCAAATTAATTGAAGTTTTCAAGGCTTTGCACGTGACAATAATGATTCATAATGACTTAATTAAGGCATAATGATAAAAAGAACAAAAAAAAAGATAGTCCATCCCAGCAGAGCGACCCTAAGATTTTCTGTGAGACAAATTATTTAAGGTTTTGTGAAGCAATTTTTTACTTTAAAAAAATTTTTTATAGCAAAAGCTGCATCAAAAACCGATAAGAAAATTGTCTCAAATAAAATCTAAGATTTTCTTTGATACAATTTTTTTACCGTATTGTGAAGCATTTTTTTAGATTAAAAAAAAAATTATAGCAAAAACTACTTTAAAAATCAATAAAAAAGTTGTACCAAATGAAGAAGGCTAAGTCATTTTTGTTGAGCATATTAAGGCTTCATTTGAGATGACTTTTTTATTGTTTCTAAGCAATTTTTTAGTGAAAAAAATTTTGGTACAAAAATTTTTAATTCAAAATTTTTGTTTACTAAAAAATTATTTTAGAATGTAGTAAGAAATATGCCTTAAACAAAACCTAAAACTTCATTTGAAATAATTTTCTTTATATTTTTTAAAGCATTTTTTTAGTTAAAAAATTTCTAATTAAAATATTTTTAATAATAAAAACTATTTTAAAAAATAATAAAAATTGATCTCAAACAAAATCTAATCTTCTAATAAAAATATAGGACAACAAGTATATTTTTAAACCCCTATCCAATGCGAAAAACCCGTCAACCAAAAAGTTCCTAGTCCACACGAGTACTCCTCACCCTTCTACAATTATTAATACATAATGGGGGCTGTGAAAATTAATGCACTCAGTAAATAATCTGAACATGGATTAATTAATAATAGTTCAAATTAATAATTAATTAGTATGATTATTTTTAAGATCGAACATCTAGGTATGAATCAAAGTTGAACATAATCTAACTCATTTGATTGCTTGCATTTTTTTTTTTTTTAGAACCGGGTATCTAATGATGTAATTAATCCATCGGCGAGCCTACTAGTAACCAACCCCATAGATACAGGACCCATAGTTATTTTCTCCCCACTTAAGAGGTCGCGTCATATAAAAAGGGAATCGAATTGAATATGGGTTGAGGATAATCATAGGAAAATTCAAAAGAGTTATTTAGCTCTCTCAACTATTGAACTTCCTTTACATAAAAATAAACACCTTTGCATACTTTTTTTAGAGCCTTTTGGTAAATTTGGCCTGGATAAAAAAAAAATTCTATCGAGCAATCTATATTCTTCATCATTAAATTTTTATCATGCTTTTAGGTGTCTTAATTTTGTTTTAAGAAGAAATTATTCCATAAAAATGGGAAAGATACAAGCAAGTCCAAAAGAGGACTAAGCATCACAAGCTAAAAGAGATCAGCTACAAGGAAACAAACAATCAATAAAGAAGAATCAAAAGAAATCGGGCTCAGTTAGCAACGAACAATCTGCGACCACCGAAACAGTAGACAGGATCCATCCATAGGGCAAGAAACAGGCCACAAAGAAGATAACCCGAACGTGCAAGTATAAAGACATCCCACAAGAAGATCACCAAGTTGCCACCATCAGTGGTTGCCAACAAGCCAAATCGATTAGATGGAGAGCAGATTCGCTTCATCATTGCCCGAGCTAAAAACCTCAGCCACACCATCCAAAACAACGAAAGCCAATCACAACTCCAAAGCATAAATACCAGACACCAAAACAAAGACAACCAAAATCCCCAACCAATTACCACAAAAGGCAGCACCCAGACAGAAACAAGTGCCACAAAATTATTTGGATTTCCTACAACGACTATTTCCCCCACCCAAGGAACAATATTTTTCCACAAAATGACCTACCTACACATGGGCGGATCCCAGTTATGGTAAGGGTGGGCAAATGCCCACCCTAAAAAAAAAAACTGTAGTGGAACGGGTATTTCGGAATTTTGCCCCCCCCCCCCCCTCACAATTTTTTTTTTGCCCTAAATTAAAACAGCGGGACCTGTTTGCCCAAATTTATTCTTTCCGCCTATTCCCTGTTCAGCTGTTCGACCTCACGAAGCACAGCAGTCGCCTTGCCTTCTTGAAGAGTTCGCCGGACGCCGGACGGCCGAAGCCCTGTTTTCTGTCTGTTCCCTGTTCGCAAGGTCCTCACGAAGCCATCGCAGCCGCTGGCCCGCCCGTGGCCTCTCTTCCCAAATTTTAGTTCGCAAATCGCTGAAGGTAAGTTTTGAAATTTCGATCAAACTTTAGAGCAGATGTTTTTTTGTGATTTTTTGTGAGATTTGCTTATAAAGACCATTACCACCATTAACACCTTCAAAGAAAAGCGTTTAACACGTTAATTTCTGCTCAAAGTTTAGCATGTTTTTTTTTTCTTGGTTTGTTTAGACTAGTTTCTTCAACATTTTAAGGCTTCTCTGACCACAATTTTTGTTTGACTGCCACCAAAGAGTATTCCTGATTTATGGTCGAGCAAAGAAGACAAGAATAAAAAAGAATATCGCATCATGTTAACTGCAGCTGCTGATTGTGTACGATTTCTCATTCGCCAAGGGCTATCGTTTCGTGGGCATGATGAGTCATCTGGCTCGAATAATTAAGGAAATTATATAGAAATATTTTAATTTCTTGCAGATCACAATGAAGAGATTAAAAAAGTGACATTTGAAAATGCAAGTGCTAAGTTAAAGTTGATAGCATCAAAGTACAAAAAGAGATTTGTAGTTCTATGGCTGCTGAGACTTTGGTTGTAATCATGAAAGATATTGGTGATTCTTACTTCACCATTTTAGTTGATGAGTCTCGTGATGTTTCTACGAAAGAAAAATCGCGTTCTGTTGCTACTGCTACAGTGGAGAGAGCATTTTCTACAATGAAGATTATTAAGCATCGGCTGCATAGCAAAATGGGTGATGCTTGGCTCAATGACTGTCTAGTGCCTTATATTGAGAAAAATATATTTAATTCTGTTCCGAATGAAGTCATTATGCAACATTATCAGAAAATGCAAAGTAGAATGCAAAGTTTGTAATTTTCTTTTTAATTTCATAAATTATGATGTAATACAATGATTTGCTTTGAATTTTGCTAGTGAAATATATCATTATTTTTGGTATTAATATTTTTATATATCAAGTTTGCCCACCCTAAAAAAAAGGGCTAGATCCGCCACTGCACCTACAACCTATAAAATTCATGTAAATTGTCAGTCGAATCAGACAGATATGCCCCTCCCCATCCCGACTAATAGAGGAAACATCCAACCAACCAGAATGGTCAACGGAGCAATCTTTCAACATGCTAGCCAAATAAGCTTGCAACGTAACATTTAAAATTAGAGACACGGGTACATCAGCAAAGTGAGCAGGCGCAAGCACCTCCATTGGCGAATCTGAAATCGTTACAGGAGAAAAATCAACTGTAACACCAAACTCAGAGGATCCATCATCCACCACCTTATTATCACCACACTGACCCTCTCACTGTTCAACCATATTGTCACCATAAGTAAAACCAATAAGAGACTTCTCAACAGCAATAGAAGAAACAACAAATGAGCATCTCGCACGCACAATAGCCCCCTCCAAAATAGTAAGGGGGTCCAAACAAACCATAAGGGCATCGACATTAACTAGGGAGCAACCTGCAGGCACATAAATCTCCTCCCTTCTGAGGGACCAAAACATCCACAACAGTTGCAGGAACCACAGGATCATCGGCCACACCCACAGGCACCACCACACGGCCCACCTCAGAAATAGGCTAATCAACATGGGCAACATGTACATCAACATTAGTCGAAAGAGTAGGGTCTAAAGCCAAAATGGGGATGTTAAAAATGAATTTAAAATAAATATAGGGATTTTAAAAATATTAATATTTGGTTGGAAGAAAAATGAATTTAAAATAAAATTAAATAATATAATATTAATCAAAATAAATTTTATGGAAGGAATTTCAAAGTTTATGAATATATTTTTTGAAGAATATAATAATACAAAATTTTTCCTTCTTTAACTCTCTTAAAAAATAATAATTAAACGAATAAGTAATAACTATAAAACAAAGCATCCCGCGTACCTTCTCCAATTTCTCCCCCATCAAAAAGTCCGATCGTCATTCCCTTCACTTCCAACACTCCCAAATGGAAACCGACAGCGCTATACTCCACGACTTCTCCCCACTATTCCGCCAATACAAGTCCGGCCGCGTCGAGCGCTTCTCCGGCACCACCACCGTTTTCCCTTCCCCCCTTGATCCCACCACCGGCGTCTCCTCCAAACTCGCCGTTATCGACCCTTTCACCCCTGTCTCCGCCTGCTTATACCTCCCGTCCAATCCACCATCGACCTCCAAACTCCCCCTCCTCCTCTACTTCCACGGAGGCGCCTTCTGCATCGAGTCCGCCTTTTCCCAAACCTACCACCCCCACCTCACCTCCCTCGCATCCCGCGCCCGCCTCCTCATCGTCTCCGTCGACTACCGCCTCGCTCCCGAATATCCCCTCCCAGCTGCCTACGATGACTGCTGGTCCGCCGTCAAATGGGTTTTCTCTCGGGCTGACCCGTGGTTGGCCCGCTTCGGGGATCTCCGCCAAGTGTTCCTGGCGGGGGACAGCGCCGGAGCTAACATCGCGCATCGGATGGCGGTGAGGGCGGGGTTGGAGGGGTTGGGGTTTGAGGGTATGGCCTTAGTTCATCCCTATTTCTGGGGGTCAGAGGCCGTGGGGAGTGAGGGGAGGGAAGAGAGTTGGAGGGCGTGGATGGACGGGTTGTGGAGGGCGGTGAGCGGAGGGGGGAAAGGGATGGATGACGCGTGGATAAATCCGGCGGCGGAGGGGGAGGAAGCGGTGGCGAGGTTGGGATGCAGGCGAGTGCTAGTCTGTGTGGCGGAGAGGGATCCGATGAGGGAGAGGGGAAGGGCGTACTGGGAGATGCTGAAAGGTAGTGGTTGGAGAGGAGAGGTGGAGATTGTGGAGACGGAAGGGGAAGGACATGTATTTCATCTGGAGAAGACGGAGGGTGATGGAAAAGTTCGGGAGTTGATGGATGATTTAGTCAGGTTTCTTACGAAGGATCGGGAGAAAGGTTGGGAAGGTGATCGATTGCCCGATGATTGTGCGTGATCAGTTCTTCTTTTTGCGATTTGTATATCTTCAAGGGTTTGGAGATCGATTGGAGACTGCTCGATCGACTGAAGTTGAACCGTTAAAATAGTTCGAACGTTGAATACTGCTGAGGAGGCGCCTGTGGCTACAGGAAGATTGCTCCTTTTATAAGAATTTTATCAATAAAGTCTTACTTCCTCTAATAAAAACAGCTTAATTTACCAGTTTGTTTGTCTCTCAACTTGAAGATTACCAACAGTGATAGCTAATACAGATATATATTATACGTGTTCTGTTCTGTGTTCTTCAAACAGTCATTGCTGTAGGGTCTTTGCTGTTCGATTGAATTTGCTTCTTTTTCTTGGTGACTGTATATTCAGGGGCTGTTTGGTGCCCTAAGAAATTATTTTGCGCCGACACCGGACGGTCCGGAGGCTAATCATAACGGGCCATGTCACCCAGCATCCAATTGTACTCAGCACCGGTACCAAGCAAAAAAGTGACGTGGTGTATTCTGGTTTGCCTCCGAACAACGTCCAATGTCTGAATGTGCCATATAGAATTTTTATAATTTAAATCCTTCAATAAAAACAGACTTCATTAACCGATTTAAAGCTTTCTCCTCTCAGAAATTTTAAATGCTGAAACAAACAGTCAAACAGTTAATAAATTTTAGTAAGATTTAAAAGTTGTGATGCTAAACAATTTTCAAGTGTTAATCTTTACAAAATTTACAATTTTAATAACTTTTGCTACTGCTGCAACACTAATTTCCATAAAATATGTTGGAAACCAAAGCTTAAAAAGCTGAAGATATCGATCGAATAATCACAAACATGTTAATGAAGTTTAAATGTCATGCTAATAGATCAACTCTTGGTCTTCAAAAATCCTGAAAATCGACAACGATAGTTAAGAGCAAAATGAAAGAAGAAGTGGAATTACTCGAAGGATTTGTATGAACTTGTATTTGCCCATACCTACGAAAACTTCTATTTGAGTAAAAAGTTTCCAAGAAAGATGGATGTTGGATGAACATGAGTTTTTTTTTTTTTTTTCAACTAATGTCTCAAAAAATGATTTTTAAATCTTAAAATACTTGAATAAATATTTTTTAATTAATTTAATAATCACCTAATTTTATTTTTATGAATATTTATAATCTAAACTATGTTGTTCGACTAGATGAAATATAATTGAAGGTTATTTTGATTGCAAAATATTCTTCAAGCCAGAAAAATCAAAGACCTATAAATTTATTACACTTCAATAAATTCTCTTTCACTATCATGCATGCATAAATTTAGCACGCAACAAACTATATTGATCATTTCTCTCATTACTTCTGTAGCAGGTAATTGAAAATTTTCTGATTTCTTAGTACGTATTAATCTATTATTCCCCAACTATTTTTCATGAGCATGTTTGATTTTTACCGCACGCTAATGTAGGCTGCAATTATAGTTATTGACTATCTCAAATCTATAAATTCTATAAATTGAGGGTAAGGGCTACAATAATTGAATGAACGAAAGAGAGCTAGAGAGAGTCAATTATAACTTTTTTTTTACATATTATAGTGAAATTATCCCCTCCCCATGAACATAGACATCTTCGCCGAGCAATATAAATCGCCGTATTCTTTGTATTGATTTTGCTATGATTTGAATTTTATTTTCACTGTTTGCACATCATCTTTAAATTAAAAATGATTTTTTTTTATTCTTTTGCAAAAAAAATGTATTTGATTCAAGATAAAATATGATTTGAAAATATATTTTTAATGTAAATGATTTTTTATTCCCTTTATATCCCTAATTGATTTTTTATCCCCTTTATCCCCTTTAACACAGTGGGATAAAGGCTAGTTGTTGTTGTCATTTTATATTCCCTACAATATTTTTGTTTGTAGGGTTAACATGCGAATTTGTACTATGAAATGATATTAACTTACTACGTGAAAATCATGTATTACTGGCGGATTTTTTTTACGGATTTGGAAGTTTTCTGACGGATTTCTAGCAAATTTTTTTAATAAACTATAAAACTGTTAATCAATTAAATTACGAATATATGATTTTTTCAAAAATTATTAAGGAACTCCATCGAAAAAACTGACTGAAGATCTATCAGAATTTTATATCGTTATCCGCCGGAAATTGTTCCGTCAGAAATACGCCGGAAATTCCACCAGTAATGAGCAATTTTCCTGTAGTGCCTTAACATACACCACTAACGATTAACTATCATAATCGAACGCATACAAGCGTAAAAATTGCAATATTCTCCACACTCCGCCTAGAAATTAGCTCTTCAATGCGTGTATGCGCATATGCATGATGTAATGGATGATTGTAGTGCTTATAATTCATGATCAGTCTTCTCATGTTTGAACAAACTTAGTGATACTCGACGTTGACAATGATGAACCAACTATTCAAAACGCACTAAAAGTTCATATTGCTTGGAAAGATCATGCCTTTGAGAAGATTATATTGTTCCCTCGTATTGTTTGGCTATGTTATTTGATGAGCCTTCAAATATATCTTTCACAACCTACTCATGTGTTGTATGACTTTTGCGAATAAAATCATTAATTGTGTGTTGCTTTTTCAATCTTACTTTGAGGCACAATCCATTGTCTTGTACGCCTCTTCTTTCAGCAATATGTGAGCTTTTGGAATACACTACCACAACTATAGTCATACAAGTGTACAAATGGAGCAATTGTTGAGGTCTAAAAAAGTATCATGGCAACAAATAATGTCAGTAGAAATTACCTGCCACGTAGGAATCCACTGACACTAATGCGTACTTGTCAAGGAGTTATAAAAACTAATGCTATGATTTTACATCTCAACTTAAAAAAATTATTATTTGCTCTAAGTAGGGGTGTCAAAACCGGGTTTTAGGTCGGGTTCAGATGGAACCTAGAACTGACCCTGATTCAAACAAGTCGACCCTAATCCGACCCGGTTATGTAAACGGGCCAGAAATCCAGACCCAACCCGTCATTTTGACGGGTTGACCCGACCCGACATGATTGACTCAGATGATGATGGCAGCCCAACAGCCAGCGGGACGTCTATAATACAACTTAAGCACACAACAGAAATATGTTGGCTAGACTTCACTAATACAACAACTTTGCAAACTTCATCATCTGTTATGTACAGAACCACCACCAACTGGATAGTAACATATTAGATTAAATGTATAAGCCAAAGTATTATATTTTAATGCCCAAAGAACACTTTGTTTAAGGTTCTCTTGGATAATGGGTTCTGGAATTTGTATAGAATAATTTCTTCTACCACATAGGTCAATGTGAAATCCTCTACCTCTCAAATGTCCAAGTAAAAAAGAATATCTACCATGCAACTTGCTACTCAAGCTAACAATTTTCTCTCGCCACAAATCTATCAGATTATATAAATTATTTACAAATTCAAAACTATAATTTATTTTTGGTAATTTTGTTTCTTTTGAATGAAGTCTGTCAATACCTAACATATGATAGAAAAAACAAATTTTTTGAATCATGTAGTCACTATATTTAAGTAAACATTTCATTTTAAGAGTGAAAAATAACTGACTATGTTTATGTGTACTGATTATTTGTTTGCCATTTTTTAAACAGATTAAACCATGTATGTTTTTCCTATAGTTTATTTGTTTACCCTTTTTTAACGGATCAAAATCTTGCCAGAAAAATAAAATTTCAATGGATTCCTCTAAATTTTCGACCAAATTTTCTCCTGGGAAAGGATTATTTTCCTATAATGAAGGGGAAATATTAAATAAATATCTATAATAAGCCAGATAATCAAGCAACTAGAAATGCTTAACAGGCAAAACAATGACTATATACCAACCAAATTACCCTTTTCTTAGCATTCTTTTCCATAAAAAGGGGTCATACAATGTCCTTCAAAAGTTTACCCATCTAACAAGGAAATACTTGAAGATTTCAAATAAATCCTATCACAAGAGCAAAAGCAACGAGAAATCTCCACGATTCCAATGTAAAACCAGTGAAAACAGAAATTTTATTGCGAGAAAAACAAGATATAAAAGCTATAATAGGGCTATAATAAACTACCCATATCTTTCTTATTTTGCTCATTAATCCTGACAATAATTCTAAATTCAAGAAATCTGAACCATCAGCTGACTAATCAGGATCAATTCTATGTCATCATATTATTATACAAATGCTATTCATCAAATTAAAGTAGTACTGCAACAAGAACAAAAAAATAAGTTTACATACATCAATATACGTATAGAATTTAAATACATGATATAATGTCAACCTGCAACCATTGCATTAGACAAGCAGAACAACAGGATCCAGCTAGAAAGTGTATAAAGCAAATGCAATCGCTCAGCATATACAAGCTTTCCTAGTAATGATAAAGAAAATTATATAAAAAAAAAGATATTTCCCAGTGATTCAATAGTGTAAAAGAGATTTAATAATGTACATAATTCCTTGGGAAGGAAGCCATCGCATATTGGTTCAATCTATGCAAAAAAACTTACTGAACAGCAAGCCGTTGAAGATGGTTGAGGAAGACTTCAAAGCTAACATCGTCTGTAAATAGGACATCTCCACCTGGTCTGAGGTGAGCATCGGAATTATACGTGACTGAAGGGTTCAGTTTAGCCAACAAGAAGCGAGCCTGCTCAAGTTAACAAAAACCAGATATCATTCTAAGCTGCAAGATTTTTTATCATATTTAGCATATACTGGGTGATTTTGAACAGTGAAATATATGAAAATAACTAAACTTTTAAGAGTTCTTCAATATATCATCCGACAATCCTCATTTTTTTCCAATGCTAGATGAAATGATTAAAAAATTATGAAAGTGAAGGAAACGGAGTCAGATTGTAGATCATAATTTATGTTGTGATCATATGTTTAAAAACCACAAAGAAGGGGAGGCAAAGTGAAACAAACATACAATATATATATATATCATAGACTTTTCTCTAAGAGAAGAATGGCTCTTCTCCTTGTAATTAGATTTCGATGTTAGGCCTCAAATGTAAGATTAAAAACATCGAATCTCCTTAAAATCATTAAAAAAAGTGGCATGCTTGATTTAGAATCATTATTAAATAGATTTTTTTTAAAAAAAATTTATTAAACATTTCTTTAATTTCAAAAATTATTAATAATTCTAGTTTTAATTTAGAATCATTATAAACTAGAATTATTAATAATTTTTTATTAAAGAAATGTTTAATAATTTTTTTTTAAAATACAATTACTTGAAAATTATATCTAATAAATAATTTAAACCCCAAAATTTGATGTTAGAACTTAGAACCAGAAGTGCCTATTTTTAAGGAGTTTAGGACCAAATTGGTCCCTCAAAAGAGTTGGGGGTCATTTTGATCCCTTATAAAGAGTTGAGGGACCATTTTGATCCTTTTCTCTTATATTTTAATTTGAGTAACCTATAAAATATAAAAATTAAACAATACATACATAATCTAAACTATCCATAATGAAATTATGAACTTTTTTGTCAGACAAAAATTAATACTAGAATAATAGAATAAAATGAATTTTGGTCACTACCTAGTTTTAATAGCAGAGATGAAGATTGACGTGTCTTGGATTTTGACTTTCAGATGGTAAAGATTCAATATTTTGAAAGAAAAATTGATATAAAATTATATATATTATAAAAGGCACAATCTGTACCAAACTGTGTATTTGGGGTGATTTTAGCTAATATAAAATTAGTTATGAAACTATTATACAAAACAATGATTCTTGAAATAGTGGGTAATATTTTGAAATATATTAAGATAGAATTATAGCAAACTTGAGAGGATAAATTATCAAATAATTATATCAAAAGAGCAGTTGAAGCGACATTCATTGAAGATAGGTAATTTAAAATAGCCTTAGATGATTTAGAGAATTACGATGAAGAATAAAAAATGCATCTCTTAAACAAGTGGATAAAATTAGCATAAGAATATTAGGAAGGAAATAGATAAAACTAAGATAGCATGAATAAATATTGGTAAAAAAAAGTACAAAAAGAGATTTAACATCTCTAACAACACATGTCCGAAATGATGGAAAATGAGGATTCATAAATTCAACCGCAGATAATTGGGGTAAGGCAAATGATGATTTATTTGCACAAATCAATAGTGTTGTATCCAGTAAATGAAAAAGCAAACAAAGAAGTTAATAACGTTACAAAACAAGGCATTTTATCTCCCCATAAAAGATAAATCAGCATCCTACATTTAAGGATTGGATAAAAAAAACGACTATGAACTAAGGTTTACCATTAACATACAAGAAAGCCCCTGTTTTCAAGGATGTAGAAAAACAGTAGTCATTAGCAAGAAATCTATCTAAAAGCTCCACGATTGAATTCATGAAAAACTATGACGCAAGGTCTTCAGATGGGATTCAGCGTTACACATTGGCATAAAAAAGTCTTGATAATGTAGGATACATAATATGCAAGAATATGCTTAATTATTTTTGGGCATACATATTTTCTGAGTTGGGATGAAAAATGTATATGCAAGCCTATAAATTTGTATAATTAAAAGCAGAGCCACTATTCGTTCTTCTGGACAAAGAAAACATATTTATCATTACAAGCTTGAACATAAGCACTGACATTACAAAAGTGGCAAGATGAATGTTTTAAGAAATAAAAATCATAGCGTTCCTATAACAAAGTTTATCTTAATTTAAACTATCAAATCAAGCTTGAAATTTAGAAATTTAGAAATATGAGATGATTATCTAAGGGTATCAAAAATCAAAATACTAATTTTGAAAATTTAAATCAAACACACTGTGTGCAATATCCAGCAGGGAAAGCTGGAGTATCCAAGTACCGAAACATAAACAGTTATAACATGCAATACTAGTAGACGCAAACGTGCTAACCTCAGACCAAAAAGACCAAGTGAAAAGTAACAATTCCGACTATAATAATTGCATTTTAAGAAGGCTTTATAGATGCCAATTGCAGCAACCTTCATCAGCCAATGAAATGATCAATTTTGAATGTTAAATGCCGATTTGGCAGCTTGTATCCATTTGTAACTGAGGATAAGAATTCAAAAGAGAAAAATGAAAAAAAAAATGACAGAAAGAAAATAACCTGTGAACCATATTGATCACAAATGACCAAGCGAGGAACGGGGAATCGTTCCTTAATTATCCCTTCAGCGTCATCACGAGGTGCTTCCAATAACTGAGCAAAGGTCTACAAGATATATACCATTAACCTTGCAGTAAGAATATATGGATGATCCATTCATGAATATACAAAAAATGAAATTCACCAACAAATCATGCCTGACGCAAGATTAAAGATGATAGAGACTAAAGTTGAAATCAAAAATTTGAAATCAAACATAGAAATGAAGTGTAGACACGTCAGATTACAGATAATAAGCAGCGAGAAAACAAAGGGATTCATATGCAATCTACTTGAGCTGGATAACCACATTCAAAAAGAGTATCCCGAAGGTTGATTAAAAGAAAAAATTAAACACAAAAAATAAAACAATGAGATAATTTATGCTCTTAGTAAATGTTTATTAATTTCCCTAATTATACTCTTGTTGCGTTCTGGAGTATTCGCGGCGGTAGAGAAATATATAGTTTAATGTCTTAGAGTTGTACGAAGATCCAGCACACAAATAGATAAAAAAGATAGCTTAGCGTTCATAAGAGACCGGTTTTTAAGTGGAAACCCCTGAAAAGGGGGAAAAATCATGGGGCCTGACCCAGTTTGAATGAATCCACTAGTATTTGCACTCGATTACAAATGAGGCCCTTCCTTGAGAGAAGACCTTGGCTTGATGTCATAAAATGCACATCATATAGAGCGCATTACATGATGAGAGTTACAATAATCAACATAAACATGTTTGTTTGATCGGTAGGACCACAGTCGATAGGATGGAGGTCGGAAAGATCGCAGTGGCAGGAGACTGAGGTCAGAAAGATCGTTGTCTGACGATGGAGGTCAAAAGGACCATAGTAGGCGACAGAGGTCGGAAGGACCATAGTCGATAGGAGACAGAGGTCCGAAAGACCCTAGTTGGCAGTAGACCGGGGTCAGAAAGACCATTTTCTAGTGATGAAAGTCGGAAGGACCGTAGTAAGTGACGAGGATCGGAAGGATCGTAGTCGGTAGGAGACCGGGGTTCGAAAGATCGTAGTAGTAGGGCGGTACTCCGACAGAACTCCGGGCGCCAGGTGGTGGTCCGGCAAAAGTCCAGGCCTCAGGTGGTGGTCAGGTAGAACTCCGGGCCTCATGTGGTCCGGCAGAAGTCCGGGACTCAGGTGGTGGTCCGACGAAAGTTCGGGCCTCAGGTGGTGGCCCGACAGAAGTCCGGGCCTCACGTGGTGGTCCGGCAGAAGTTCGGGCCTCAGATGATGGTCCGGCAGAAGTCTGAGCCTCAGGTGGTGGTCCGACAGAACTTCGGGCATCAGGTGATGGTCCGGTGGAGCTCAGGGCCTCCAGTTGTGGTCCGGCGAAACTCAGGGCCTCAAGTGGTGGTCCAGTGGAGCTCAAGGCCTCAATTGGTGGTCCGGCGGAACTCCGGGCCTGAAGTGGTGTCCGGCACTCCAGGCCTCAAGTGGTGGTTCGACGGAACTCAGGGCCTCAAGTGGTGGTCCAACGGAACTCAAGGCCTCAAGTGGTGGTCCATTGGAGCTCGGAGCCTCTAGTGGTGGTCCGGTGAAACTCAAGGCCTTAAGTGGTGGTCTAGCAGAACTCAGGGCCTCATGTGGTGGTCCAGCAGAACTCCAGGGGTAGTCGAGGAGGAGCGAGGAGGCAAGAGTGATCTCTGATCTCTGCCATGCTCTCTTGCTTTGAGCCTCCTTTTCAAGACGGATGGGTCTATTTATAGATTTCCTAGAATCGCATGGCCCTTAAATAGGTGGGAGATAAAGGGTAAATATGGAGTAATTGGATAGACGGCCGATGTTGAATCCCTTGATCGTGGACCGTTCGCTAGACATTTGAAGGTCTTAATAATGTCGAAATTCAGTGATATTGGGCTCGTTGGATTCGTCTCGATAAAGATTTTTGAAATGAGAACTCCCGGTGGTCCCGGGCTTACTTCTTAAAATGTTAGAGTTTTTATGTGAGCTTAAATATTTTAATTTGATTTAAGTAGAAAAATTTTAATGAGTCCTTAAGAGCCTACGATCGGGTTCCAGGCTAAATCAAAATAGACATGCAATAATCGCCAAAAAATTACAAAAAGCAGGCAATCCTATATCGCAATCAACATCAAACATTAATCAGATCAATTAAATTAATATTCAAATTGAAAGTCCATAGGCAAGTGCCTTTAATATTACATCCCAGAATTATAGAAAAGTAAAATGGTCGGGCACCACTGACAACAATCCAGATTTCTAATCTTAAGACTCAAGTGACTTTGAGATTTAGGATTCTCAATATTACATTAAACTGCACTTTGGTAGACCCATCTTGACCCCTAGTTGACTAGGGGTCAAAATGCCCTTAAATGGTAATATTGAAGTCTTCTATAGACTTCAATATGCCCTTTTCAAATCAAACTCCATAACCTCTTCCAACGCATCTTAAACACCATTAAGAATACATTGGACTCAAACCCTGACCCTCTGGGTCAAATCTTTTTTGACCAATTCGACCCTTTTGACAAAAATACCCCTTAGGGGGCCCAAATATCAATTTCAAACCAAATGAACTCCAAATCGCTTGCGATCACTTCCAGCAAATTTCAAATGTCAAACCAAACCTGTTGGACCCCAAGCCGGACCTTGGGTCAACCTGGTTGACCAGGTTCACCTAGGTTGACCAAATAGGCCCTTAAGGGTCAAAGCAGACATTTTAACTGATTTGACTTTTCCAGACCTGGAGACCACTTCCAATAGTCTTCAAATGTCATTTCAAATTGATTGAGCCCATTTCTAGACCCTAGGTCAACCTAGTTGACCAAGTCAACCTAGGTTGACCAAAATAGGATCTTTAAGGTCAAAACAAGCATTTTAACCAAATTGACCTTTCCAAACTATAGAACCACCTCTAATAGACTCAAAACATCCAACCAAACTTGTTGAGTCCAAATTTGAGTCTTGGGCCAACCTGGTTGACCAAGTCAACCTAGGTTGACCTAAATGCCCTTTAATTTGTTTAAATAGGTTATTTTAATCTATTCAAACCATTTAATCCCTTTCAAGCTTCAAAATCAACTCCAAAACATGGCCTAATCATGTCTTAAATCATGACCAATCAAATCCAAGTCAAGTTGACCAAGTCAACTCATAAAAGTTTTGTCAAATCATTTGAAACCCTTTTGTTTTCATTCAAGATTAAATTTTCTAGCCTCAAGCCAAATCTAAACCATTTCAACCAGCTAATATTTACACTTTCCATGCCACCTCAGCTGCCATGTGGCATGGAGACAAGTCAAAGTGTCAAACCAAGCTTAGGAAGTGGTCAAACTTGATCAAATGACCTATTGAAACTAACTTTCTCTAATCCAATTCACTCCAGTAGTCTTAATCAATTTATAAAACCTTCTCAAAGATTTTCTTAGCCTTTGGATAGAGATCTAATAGCTCCCATCATCCCACATGTCCATAAGAGGAAAAAAGGAGTTTTTCCACCTCATGTCCTTACCTTATCCTTTCCTTTAGCTTCCTAACAATCCTAGGGACAGATGGCTTGATCATAAGCACTCCCTCAGTCAATCCCAGCCACCCATTTGTTTAGAAAATGATTCAATGGAGCAAAATATCTCAATTAAGCTATTTAACCCCTAAGTTATCTCTCACTCACTCTCTCGGATCCAGAGCTAATCCAGCCCTAAAAAATCCTCAAAAACTTCCTCCAGATCTTCCTCTAGCACTTCCAAGCCTTCCCCCACCGAATCCAAGCCTCCAAAGCCTCATTGGTGAAGAGAGAGGAACCTAGAAAGAGAAAGAGGAGTTTCAAATATAACTTTTAATCCAACGAGATCCAGCTCTTGGTGTCTTCATAATATTTGTCGAGGATCACTGCAGCTTTCTAACGAGCCCAAGAACACAAAAATCCGACGGTTGGATTGCAAGTTATTCGAGTTTTTAGTTTACATTTCAATTTGAAACTGTAGCAAATCTACAATGCATGGAGCCTCCAAACTTCAGGCATTGTTAGATCATGTTGTCCTCTAGCTACAGTTGCAATTTCGTTCAGTATTTTGAAAGTTATGGGCATTTGAAGTTTTCTAGCTCTGGTTCAACCAGAGCCGTCCGATCGCGCCTTCAGCGTGATCGGACGGCCCAGAAATGGCCACATCCCGTGGCTGGATTAGCTGACGTGGTTAAGTGGCGGGCCGCAGCCCGCCACGTGGCGTGTTCCCATTGGGCGCCGCCATTCTGGTCAGTTTGACCAAAAATGATCAAAAAAATTAAAAAAAAAATGCCTAGATCTTCCAAAATTCATAGAAAATCAAATATTTCACCAAATTGAACGTTCTTAGGCTCGTTGGAAAGGTAATTTCATGTAGTATTTATTAAAATTAAAATCAAGTTGATTTAGTTTCTGTATTGTGAGATATTTTTATTTGTTTGAATTATGTTGTTTGCAATTTTCTCACAATCCAGTGATCAACTGGAGCCCAAATTTTGGTGGAATATTATTGGATATCTTAGGCATGTTCACTGATTTTTCTAGGGTCAGATACACAATGGTTTTCTGTGATTTGAAATTTTAAGATAAATGGTCCATTTTGGACCCTAAATTTTAAAAATTCATAACTCCTTAAATTCTCAATGTTTTGCTGTGAAATTTCTGTGGTGTGAATTCATGTATTCCAGAGTTAGAAACACCAAAATTCAAGCCAATTTAAATGGTAGAGACACCTAGGAAAAATATTTAAGAAAATGTCTATAAAATTTAGAAAATTTCTAGGGTAGTGTACACACACCCAATAGGGGTGAAACTTGAACACAGTAAACTTAGTGACATTATAAACCTTAGGTTCACATCTCATCAAATTTGGAACTCATTAGGTCAAAAAATTAAACAAGTCAAAATTAACCCCTTAATTAAGTATTAAAACTTTCAAAAAATGCAATAAATCAAGTTTAAATCATAAAAAATACAAATAACCTCTCAAACTGACCAAAATCAAACCCTTAAGCAATGAAAAATAAAATCAATTTTAATTGACTGTCACTCTGGACTTAATTTAATTTCAAATGAATTTGAATTTTAATTAATTTAATTAATTAAAAATAGATAAAAATTTCAGAAAATTTCCAAACACTTTAGAATCTCTCCTTAGGTCATTTCTGACCTTTGGAGCTGATTTCAAGGAGTTGGGAGTTCATTTGGACTCAAATCAAGAAAACCCTTCTAATTAAATAATTTTAAAAATTCAATAAATACATCAAATTTTGAAAAATCGTAACTAAGTCAAGAAAACTCCAAATTGACCAAACTCAATTGCATTCAACTCAAAATTAAGTCTAGTATTTATTAAAATTTTCAAACCTTTAAAAATTAGTCAAAGTCAAAAAGTCAACAAAGCGGTCAACATAGATCAAAATTAGTTCAAAACTTCATAATAATATCCAGAAAAATCCAATTTCAACGTACTTATAGTCTAATTGATCGTATTAAGATCTAATTTTTCTAATAAAATATTAATTTTCCAGAAAATATTTCTAATCAAAAAGTCAACTTTTAATCCCTTAATTAAATGATTAAAATAATCCAGAAAATTCCTAAAATTTGAAAATTGTCTTAAAACTCCAAAAATCATTAATCAACCTCAAAATTAGTAGTCAACCAACTTAAATTAAAATTCATTAACTTTCGAACATTAATTAACTTTAAGTCACTAATACTTAAACTCAAATTTAAATCTTCCCTTAAGCCTTTCAACCAACCAGAACTTCAAACAACTTTAACAATTTGCCCTCCATAGGACATATCCAAACCACACGGCCTACCTCAAACACTTTAGATGGTTTGCTAGGACAACCAACTCTAGTTCTAGGCTAAGCCGGTATTTACTTTTCTGCTGTGGGTCGGGTTTTCGAGCTTTCACTGCATGTTGGTTGCTAGCTTAGAATTGATGTATTTGTTTATTTACTTTTCTGCACTCTATATTGTGAGTAATTGAGCATTTTAAATTTTAAATATTAACTGTTTGGGATTGATTATAACTGCTTGAGATTAAATATTAACTGCTTGAGATTATTTATATAACTGCTGATAATTAGGATAACCCTGCAGGATCGAGTCCAGATTTTTCTTTTAAATTCAAATGTAATTTGATTATGATATGGTTGTAAATTCTTTAAAGTGACTTAAATTTGAGATATTTAATCAAATTTGAAATCCAAAGAGGAGAAGACATCCCTAAAGGGGAGAGTCTTTTTTCCATTTGGAAGTCAAATTAAGATACTTTTCAAGTATCCAAAGAGGAAAGATAACAATCCGTTCAAGGGGGAGTTTCTTTTCATTTGGATATCCGGAACTGACGAATCAAGATGTTCGTGAGAAGACGAAGAAATGGATAACGAGAAGAATCTCAAATCTCAAAGTCACTTGAGTCTTAGGATTAGAAATCCGGGTTGTTGTCAGTGGTGCCTGGCCACTTTACTTTTCTACAATTCTGAGATGTAATAATAAGGGCACTTGCCCATGGACTTTCAGTTTGAATATTAATTTAATTGATTTGATTAATGTTTGATGTTGATTGCGATATAGGATTGCTTGCTTTTTGTAATTTTTTGGCGATTCTTGCATGTCGATTTTGATTTAGCCTGGAACCCTATCGTAGGCTCTTAAGGACTCATTAAAAGTTTTTTCTAACGATTTAAGAAGTAAGCCCAGGACCGCCTGGAGTTCTCATTTCAAAAATCTTCATTCAAATTCAAGCATTTAATCGAGTCAATCAGCATGCATCGCATTAGCAACAAATTTAAAAATCTCTAAAACTTTAATTGCATTAGCATAAGCATCAAACACCCAACATAAGTCAAATGGCCAATTAGGATCCGCTCTAGATGTCGGCCTCATTCTCAAAAACTTTTCTTCAACAACGACCCGACCACTCAACATTAAAAGACTATACTCATGTTTTTTTAAAGTGCCTAGGTGGTTTAGCTAGCTCCCCAATCCAGGCCGGGGTAAGTCCAGATTTGCACTGCATTAGCTAGGTTCGGGTCACTTTTCAGTACCCAATTTAGACCTAGGTTCTAAGGCTGGTTCGGGCCATAAGACCTCACTCTCTGGGAATTGAATCCCGACTTTCTAATAAAATTGATCACTCAAACTAAAAATTTCTTTCAATCAAATTCAAGCCCAACACATAGGATAGACTGGAGTGTTTTCTAAATTGTTTCAGAATATTAAAAACACTCCCTACACTTATTCCTTTGACTCTGAAAATAAATGTTCAAATTTGACTCAATCCCAATCGAAAATTCCAACCTTTGAAAATTTTAATAAATACTAGACTTAATTTTGAGTTGAATGCAATTGAGTTTGGTCAATTTGGAGTTTTCTTGACGTAGTTATGATTTTTCAAAGTTTGATGTATTTATTGAATTTTTAAAATTATTTAATTAGAAGGGTTTTCTTGATTTGAGTCCAAATGAACTCCCAACTCCTTGAAATCAGCTCCAAAGGTCAGGAATGAACTAAGGAGAGATTCTAAAGTGTTTGAAAATTTTCTGGAATTTTTATCTATTTTTAATTAATTAAATTAATTAAATATTCAAATTCATTTGAAATTAAATTAAGTCCAAATTTGCAGTCAACTAAAATTGGTTTTATTTTTCATTGCTTAAGGATTTGATTTTAGTCAGTTTGAGAGGTTGTTTGTATTTTTTGGATTTAAACTTGATTTATTGTATTTTTTGGAAGTTTTAATACTTAATTAAGGGGTTAATTTTGACTTGTTTAATTTTTTGACCAAATGAGCTCTAAATTTGATGAGATGTGAACCAAAAGTTTATAATATCACTAAGTTTACTGTGTTCAAGTTTCACCCCTATTAGGTGTGTGCACACTACCCTACAAATTTTTAAAATTTTCTAGACATTTTCTTAAAAATTTTCCCTAGGTGTCTCTACCGTTCAATTTGGCTTGAATTTTGATGTTTCTAACCCTGGAATACATGAATTCACACCACAGAAATTTCACAGCAAAACATTGAGAATTTAAGGAGTTATGAATTTTTAAAATTTAGGGACCAAAATAGACCCTTTATCTTGAAAATTCACATCATAGAAAACCATTCGGTATCTAACCCTAGAAAAATCAGTGAACATGCCTAAGATACCCAATAATATTCCACCAAAATTTTGACTCCAGTTGATCATTGGATTGTGAGAAAATTGCAAACAACATAATTCAAACAAATAAAAATATCTCACAATACAGAAACTAAATCAACTTGATTTTAATTTTAATAAATACTACATGAAATTACCTTTCCAACGAGCCTAAGAACGTTCAATTTGGTGAAATATTTGATTTTCTATGAATTTTGGAAGATCTAGGCACTTTTTTTTATTTTTTTGATTATTTTTGGTCAAACTGACCAGAATGGCGGCGCACAATGGGAGCACGCCACGTGGCGAGCTGCGCCCGCCACTTAACCACGTCAGCTAATCCAACCACGGGATGTGACCATTCAGAGCTAGAAAACTTCAAATGCCCATAACTTTCAAAATACTCAACGAAATTGCATGAAATTTGAATTGTAGCTAGAGGGCAACATGATCTAACAATGCCTGAAGTTTGGGTGCTCCATGCATTGTAGATTTGCTACAGTTTTAAATTGAAATGTAAACTAAAAACTCGAATAACTTACAATCCAACCGTCGGATTTTTGTGTTCTTGGGCTCGTTAGAAAGCTGCAGTGATCCTCGACAACTACTATGAAGACACCAAGAGCTGGATCTCGTTGGATTGAAAGTTATATTTGAAACTCCTCTTTCTCTCTCTAGGTTCCTCTCTCTTCACCAATGAGGCTTTGGAGGCTTGGATTCAGTGGGGGAAGGCTTGGAAGTGCTAGAGGAATATCTGGAGGAGATTTTTGAGGATTTTTGAGGCTGGATTAGCTCTGGATCCAAGAGAGTGAGTGAGAAATAACTTAGTGGTTAGATATTTTGCCCTATTGAATCATTTCCTAAACAAATGGGTGGCTGGGATTGACTGAGGGAGTGCTTATGATCAAGCCATCTGTCCCTAAGATTGTTGGGAAGCTAAAGGAAAGGACAAGGCAAGGACATGAGGTGGAAAAACTCCTTTTTGACTCTTATGGACATGTGGGATGATGGGTGCCATTATATCTCCATCTAAAGGCTAAAAAAATCTTTGAGAATGTTCTAGAAATTGATTAAGACTGCTAGAGTGGATTGGATTAGAGAAAGTTAGCTCCAATAGGTCATTTGACCAAGTTTGACCACTTCCTAAGCTTGGTTTGACACTTTGACTTGTCCTCATGCCACATAGCAGCTGAGGTGGCATGGAAAGTGTAAATATTAGCTGGTTGGAATGGTTTAGATTTGGCTTGAGACTAGAAAATTTAATCTTGAATGAAAACAAAAGGGTTTCAAATGATTTGACAAAACTTTTATGAGTTGACTTGATCAACTTGACTTGGATTTGATTGGCCATGATTTAAGACATGATTAGACCATGTTTTGGAGTTGATTTGAAACTTGAAAGGGATTAAATGGTTTGAATAGATTAAAATAACCTATTTAAACAAATTAAAGGGCATTTAGGTCAACCTAAGTTGACTTGGTCAACCAGGTTGGCTCAAGACTCAAATTTGGACTCAACAAGTTTGGTTGGATGTTTTGAGTCTATTAGAGACTGTTCTATGGTTTGGAAAAATCAATTTGGTCAAAATGCCAGTTTTGACCTTAAAGATCATGTTTTGATCAACCTAGGTTGACTTGGTCAACTAGGTTGACCTAGAGTTTAGAAATGGACTCAATCAATTTGAAATGACATTTAGAGACTATTGGAGGTGATCTCCAGGTCTAGAGAAGTCAAATCAATTAAAATGCTTGCTTTAATCCTTAAGAGCCTATTTGGTCAACCTAGGTTGACCTGGTCAACCAGGTTGACCCAAGGTCCGGGTTTGAGTCCAACAAGTTTGGTTTGACATTTGAAACTTGCTGGAAGTGATCACAAGCGATTTGGAGTTCATTTGGTTTGAAATTGATATTTAGGCCCCCTAAGAGGTATTTTTGTCAAAAGGGTCGAATTGGTCAAAAAAGATTTGACCAGGGTCAGGGTTTGAGTCCAACGTATTCTTAATGGTGTTTAAGATACGTTGGAAGAGGTTATGGGGTTTGATTTGAAAAGGGCATATTGAAGTCTATAGAAAACTTCAATATTACCATTTAAGGGCATTTTGACCCCTTGTCAACTAGGGGTCAAGATGGGTCTACCAAAGTGCATTTTAATGTTCAACATATCAGGATTAAGGTTCTGGATGTGATTAGAGGTTTTAGAGAAAACTCTAAGGTCAAGATCCACTGGGTTGCAGATCCAGTGGTATAGGCCGTAAATATTTAAAGGTTTTACAGCCTTTGAATTTTGATTTAATTTCTGTGGATAGAGACCTCAGAATGAACTCAAATTTGGGGGGCTACCTCTAGAGACATGTCTTATCATTATGCAAGTGATAGACTCTAAATCAGAGGTCATTTGACTGGGTTTTGAAGTATTTGAAAATTCATTGAAAAAGGCTTTTAGGACTTAGCCTTTTAGCGTTGAATTTTGGTTTAAATTTCTAAGATCTAGGTAGATCCTAAGGTCTGGATTGGCCCTAGTGACCTCATACAAAAATGATGTCAACACTCGTCGAGCCGCTCGATTCAACTATAAGCACGTCATGTTTGTAAATATTTGGTAATCTAAATTGTGGTTCAAACCCTCCAACAATGCTTCAGACCCTTGATTTGGACCCATTTGGGCTCGGATTGAGTCGAATTTGGTGTCGTTGGGTTCGTATTTCAGAGATGTTCAGTTCAACTATAAGTTTGGTGAAATCGGAGTTCAGATGGTCCCAATTTTAATTTTGGAAGTTTCCAACTTGATTTTCCTCGAGATTCGTGCCCAATCAAGATAATTTTTTGATGATGTATCAACTCTGAACTAGTAAGTTGACTAGTTTCCATAAGTTAATTATAGTCAATTCCATATCTTGGATTGAAATTATACAAAGTTGTAAATAAGCTAGATATTTTTAACAAAGTTCAATGATAGAAGTGTTGACTAAAAAAGGTGAAAAAGACTTTACGTGCCATGCATGCACCTCTCCATCACACGTCACCCATACCAGCGAATGAAACCCCTCCATTTCTTCCCAACCTCTCTCTCTCTCTCTCTCTCTCTCTCTCTCTCTCCTTCCTGATCTCCCTCGCTCTCTAACTCTCTCCAGCAATCTCTCTCACCATGACAGTAATCTACATCGAGCCCTATCCTTGCTGACTCCGGCATGCCATACCCATGCCTTTGCCACTATCATCGTCATTGACGCCATCACTCGCATACCAACGACCCCAACATCGATATCACCATTGCCCTAGCCACTGTTGCTTATAGCTCTTCTCCTCTTCTTCCTCTCTTCCACTTTCACTCTCTCACTCTTTCTTCTCTTTCTATGTCTCTCTTCCTTCCCCTCTTTCTCTCTCTTCGCTCTTTATTTCCATCTTTCTCTCTCCTCACTCTTTCTTCCCCTCTTTCTCTTTCTCTTTCTCTTGATCTCTCTACTCTCCCTTTCTCTTTCTCCTGCTTTCTCCCTATTCATCTGCCTTCCACAGTTTTTCTCTCTCTCTCCCCTTGCTCTCTCTAAAAAGAGAGACAAAATCCAAAAAATAATAATAATTCATTGTGTTCACCTCGCCCTAGCAGCTTTCAACACCTCACGTGAAGGTATAAATCTACAAACTTTAAAACCCTCAAAATCTCCAACACGACGCATTTAGCATAATGAGCAAAACCCATGTGAGTTTTTCTTAGCATGGGAGAGGAAATTCGTAAGCAATGTTCACAACGCAATGGGTAAGCCCCTGCGCTTTTTCTTTCCAATATAGAGAAATCAAATCTAAGTACTTGTTTGCATTTTTCTAACATCGTAAGAAATATTGCAGACTTTAGAATAGATACACGAAGATTGATGCATGCCTTTCTTGGCACTGTGTGATAGAAGATCATCCAGCCATGGAGTCTCATGACACCAACCATGCATATTTTTCTAAGCATGGTGGGATGTCCTAGCAATCCAGAATACATCCCCTATGCAAAGGACACATCTGTAGGTTGCTAAATTTACACTTACAATGACCCAAATAGAACAAAACAAAAAGAACTTCTGAACAAAAATTAGAAATTAAAATGTGTTAAGCTAAGAACCATAAAAATAATAAAATGAGAATGAAATAAAAAAAAATAACATTGAAATTATAAGGACTTACAAAGAATATTTAATAAACATAAAAGCTTGCTTGCAAGTACAAAACTTCCTCACCACTACTAAAAACACACCTAAATAGTAAACCATTTAAGATCTAACTTGATAAATTGAATTGTGAATGAAAATGAAATCGAGTGTGCTTCTATTCATAGATAGAAAGAGCTGCCTCATATGGGGCCCACCAAAATAAAATGCAAGTCACATAGGTGAGGGATTCCAACTCATGACATTTCAAATAAGATCCACAACACAGGCACATGCGGAATGCAAGTAAAAGTAACGAACAAGCTCTAATGACAATGCATTCACAGGAATAACTGTTGCGTCAAACCTCTATACATCTCAGATAGTTGCATTCATGTGAATGATTTGCAAACAAAATGAAACGCTCAAAAATGTTACACGTCACAGGTGTATGAGTGGCTTGAGAAATGCACTGTGAATAGTTAGTGCACCTCGTGAACAAAATTTTTTTAAATGAGACAAAGTAATGCACTATTGCACGTCATGGGTTGCACAACCATTTTGATGAAGTGTGCAAGTCACATCAAATTACCAGAAATAATTTTGTACATGCGTTCACTAAATGTACAATGCAAACATTTTGATGAAAGTGCAAATGTATTATGTAAGCACATTGAAGACATTCAAGTATGCACGTGCATCAAGTACACTAAGAAATGTAAAAGTGCACTAGTGAAATGCTTGCATTTCTAAATCCTATGTCTGATAATATTTTGCAGGTTAAAATAAAATGAATTCAGTTTGCTTCGCCACAAAATGCATGCAAATATTTGGAAATTGTTAGGCCGGTCAACATGGGACCGTCTTAGGCAGACAGAGGCGGAAGAGTTTCGCCTTTCCTATATGCACCGACCAAACCGCAGGAGCCAATAAAGCAGTTTAGGAATGATTTTTGAGGGAGTTAGGAGGGAAAATTGAATGCAGGGATTGTTTAGAGATTTCCTTTTGGATTGTATACATTAAATAATTTGTTTTCCTAGAGTTAGGGCTTCTTGAATTTGGCTGAAATTTGATCTCTTAGGTTTTTTCGGCTCTAGCGGCGTCTAGAGATTTGGGAAAGATAGATCCTCCTCTAGAATAGAGGATCAATTGTATCTTGTTATCTTCCTTCCGTTAGTTTGATTATTCCAATAAAAACTATTGTTTTCCCGATTTTTCCTTTGCATTGGTTGATTTTTCTCGTTGCTTTTGTCAAGATCGTTAGGTTTCACTTGAGATCTTCAAGTGTTTCCTAACAAATTGGTATCAAAGCAAATTTCCTAAGCTGAAATAGAAGTCTTCCTCGTTGAATTTTGCTGAGTTCCGTATCCAATCTTGTTGCTTTTGTTGATTGGATGCCATAATTTGCATCAAACTTGCGGCTCATACTATTGGAGCCTAAATCCAAGTTCTCAGGGGAGGAAGAAAGGTAGAGGTGTTGGAATGGGATATCAGACAATTGAAAACTCAAATTTCATCTCCACACTCAACTTTCAGATGTCAAAAGCAAAATTTCAACCATCCACGAAAATATGGATGAGAATTTTTCCAGCCTGGAGGAGATGTTGAAGAAATTGTTCGAGGGCCAATCCAAAACGGCATCGTCAGAGGCGAGGGAAGCCTCCGGCAATCGAGGAAGTGAGGAAAACTCTAATCCAATAAGGCAAAGGGAAGATCAGGAGGTAGAAACTTAAAAAGTAAAAGAGAGAATGCCTCTCCTAGAGCTTGTTCCTATGGAGGAGTTGGGTAGAAGATATGGTGAGAAGCATGAGGAGGTGGAGCATGAACAAAGGGGTGCTAAATTTGAGAGGAGAGGCGGAATTTGAAAAAAAGGGATAATTATGACCGAAGGAGGGATGGAATTGAAAGGAGAGGGATTTATTATGATCCAAGGGAACTGAATTTGAAAGGAGACTGAGAATTTGATGAAAGGTTTGAGTATGAGCATAGAAGGGATGATTGGGACACTTGGGGGAACCACCACTTGGGGAATGGGAAATTATGGAAGAATCATGGAGAACAAAGGTGATCTAAGGGTGAGGAAACTAAATATGCTAATCTTTGAGGAGGATGATGCACATGGATTAATCTACAAGGTAGAAAGATATTTTATCATTAATGGGTTGACAGAGGAGGAGAGACTGATGGCAAAGGGCCTATGTTTGAAAGGGAAGGCTTCGTCTTGGTACTAGTTGAGGGACATGCGATGACCCATACGGAGCTGAAGAGAGTTCAAATATTGTTTAGTAGAATGTTTCCAAACTGACAGAGGAAGAGACTTCTACGAGTAATTCTTCGCCTTAACACAGGAGGGTTCAGTGACGGAGTACCAGGACAGATTTGAGTACCTTGTTAGCCGATTGAACCGCCTTCCTGAGACAGTGCTAGAGAGAAATTTCATGAAGGGACTGAAACCAATGATCCGTGCAGTGGTTAGAGTAATGAGGCCTCGTGACTTGGGAGAGGCTATGGAGCTAGCTCAATTGGTGGAGGCTTAAAGGCACCTGGAGAGAGAGATGGGAGGTAGCAGCTCGGGAGGTCCGAACAGGAGGACCAACACCTTTTTGGCACCCAAGGAGCCGACACTGGGTACTCTTCAGGAGACTTCGCAAGAGAAGACTGTGGGAGTAAGACCTGGGGACAACTTCAAGAAGCTCACAGAAACAGAATTATAAGAGAAAAGGTCAAAGGAGCTTTGTTTCAAATGTGATGAGAGGAATACGCTATGGCACATGTGTAAGGACCGAACTCTTCAGGTTCTTATCGTTTGTGATGAAGAGGGAATGGAGTAGGGTGTCGTCTTTCCACCTTGCGGATAAAGAGGGTATTTGGGAGGGGAGTATTGTTAGATCAGTCCAGCCGGTCCACATTGGATAGGCTCAGGCAGAAGAGTTCCGCCTCTCTTGTACACGCAGATCGAACCGCAGGAGCCAATGGAGCCGTTTAGGAAGGATTTTTTAGAGAGTTAGGAGGGAAATTTGAATGTAAGGTCTGTTTAAAGATTTCCTTTTTTATTGTATGCATTAAATAGTTTGTTTTTCTAGGGTAAGGGCATCTTGAATTTGACTGAAATTTGAGATCTATTATGTTTCTTGGGCTCTAGCAGCATCTAGAGATTTGGGAGAGATAGATCCTCCCCTCGAATAGAGGATCAATTGTATCTTGTTATTTTCATTCTGTTAGTTTGATTATTCTAATAAAAACTACTATTTTCTAGTTTTTCCTTTGGATTTGTTGATCATTCCCGCTGTTTTTGTCAAGATCGTTAGGTTTCACTTAAGATCTTCAAGTGTTTCCTAACAGAAATCTAATAATTATGTTAGAAAATTCAAACTCTCCTTTGAAATTTAAATGCCAAAGGGGTCACTTTGCTAATAAGAAGAGTCATAAGTCTCACATTTGAAGTCCAATTCTCCAACTTGCAAGAACTAGAGTTGATGAAACTTGAAACTAATGAGAAATGTTCGAACAATAAGTTTTAAATGATGCACCATAAATCATATCTTCATGAATGAACATATAACTACAAAATCTAAAATGATATTTTATTTTACGTTCTCATTAGTCTTCCATACATTGTAAAAAGAAAATTTATTACAAAATACAAACTCCCTAGTTCATCGCCCATATGATAACTAGCAAAATACTTGAGAACAATCCACTGTAACAAACGGATAGAGTTAAGAAGGTTCAAATACAAAATAAATATTCAAATATCTTAATAATGGCCGCATTCACAAAAAATATAAATCGAAGGAAAACCTAATCTCAAAATTCCCTCAAATTTCAAAGTTAATCATTTGGGACTTGAACTATAATGAAATTCAAAATTTCAATATTTGTTCAAATCTAAAACATTTCGAAGTGAAATATATCCATTTGTAAACTTAAAGCAAAATGAATCGACCATTGATGAACAAATAAATTTGATAATTACCTCAATTCACAAATGGTCATATTTTGTCAAGTTTATTGTTACTGCTCATTCTTCTCACTTGTAAGGATGTGAAATGTGCCATCTACTCAGAGGTTTTACCACTAAATGGCATTACAAATAAATAGTAATGATGGAGACATGCTAACCAAGTGATTTTATTGCAAATGGCATTATTAAATAATGGTTATGGTCAAAGCCCGCAAGTTCTCCAATTGCTACAAAACCTTGAGTAATGAATCACATGGTGCACTTAATAAATAATAATGCCCTCTATTAGCTAAGAGTGACTTAATAAATAATAATGCCCTCTATTAGCTAAGAGTGACTTGAATTTATTCCTTTACACGAACATCCACCCCAAGTTTACAAAGTTACCTTTAACGAAGCAACTGCCAACAAGTTTCTCTCAATTAGATTGGATTGAATACATCCTCAAACTAAGTGGACCATAGATCATAACAACCTTGAATGATGTAACCATGAGATTTTATTCAGCCTCTTCATCATCCCTCCTAAACCCCCACCATCCACTTTAAAAGCACATGCCTAATTGTTGCTACTATACACTAATCATTTAATATCAATCTAACAACTTGCCTTAATTGAAAATTTTCTCTCATCACCAAGAGGGATAATTAATCATAGGGTCTAGCACCTAAAGAAAACCTAGCATCATATCATAAATTTCTTGCGAGATAAGAGTGAAATCTCTGGATATCCTATATGCATTCTAAAAAATTGACCTGAAACTACAAATTTTCTATGCCTACAAGAAGACAATAAAGGTTATCCATAAGGCACAAGCAATGGTGCAAAGAATCATAGCGACCTAAGAAAGAGTAATAATTTTTCAGCTAATTGATTTACGTAAACCTAATTAATGAGTGATCGAGACTACCCAGGCAGTAGTGCACTAAACAATAAGAGGTTCTACCTAAACTGGAAACAGCAGTTATGTCGACTTTGCTGATTCAAAAGGATCTCAATCCATCATGGAGTGTCAGAACGCAAGCAATATTTATGTAAGCTATCTTCTACTTATATATTTGCATCTATTTATATTGTCTATAATGTAACTGTAAACACACGGAACAATACATTTATTTTGATTAGTGTATAGATTGCGGCGTGATACTAACATTTCTCAAAATCAATTTAGATTCATGCCAAGTAGGTCGACTATGGAAGATATACATTTATTGAGAGGTTTGATGGAGAAGTATAAAGAGAAAACGGAGGATCTACATATGATATTTATTGATTTAGAGAAATCATATGATAAAGTTCCAAGAGAAGTGCTATGGAGAGTTTTAGAAAAGAAAGAGATTTATAATGCTTATATTTAAGTCATTAAGGATATGTATGCAGAAGTTGTTACTTGTGTTAAGACACAAGGTGGTTTGACCAATTATTTTCCTATTTCAGTTGGATTACATCAAGGATCAACCTTAAGCCCGTATCTTTTTGCTTTAGTCATGGATGTTCGCACTAGACATTTGCAAGAGGTTTTACCCTGGTGTATGCTTTTTGCTAATGATATTCTTCTTGTTGATAAGATTAGTGTTGGAGTTGAAGGTAAACTTGAATTAAGGAGGTCAACCTTAGAGTCTATAGGCTTTCGTTTGAGTAGATCAAAAACTAAATCTATGGAGTGTAATTTTAGTAACAATAGTTCTAGTGGGGGGAATGTAACTTTGGGTGATCAAGTCATTAATAAGAGTACACGTTTTAGATATCTTGGATCTATTGTTCAGAGTGATGGTGAAATAGATGGGGATATTATTAGTAGAATTCAAGTTGGATGGTTGAAGTGGAGGAATGCATCGGGCTTGTTGTGTGATAGAAAAGTCCCCCTCAAACTCAAGGGAAAATTCTATAAGATGGTGGTTAGACCTGCAATGCTTTATGGTGCAGAATGTTGGCCATTAAAAGAGAAGCATAATATTAAGTTAAGTGTTGCAGAGATGAAGATGCTCAAGTGGATGAGTAGCTTTAATCTTTGAGACAGGATACGAAATGAACTTATATGTGAAAAGGTTGGAGTAGCTCCAGTGGAAGATAAGATTAGAGAGAGTCCCCTTAGATGGTTTGGTCACATAAAACGGCGGCCTTCCGATGACCCGGTTAGGAAAGTAGATGTATTAGATTTGACTTATGTTAAGAAAGGTAGAGGTAGACCTAAAAAGACTTGGTTAGAAAATATTAAAAACTACCTTTCTTTATTAGATTTAAATGAGAATTTAACTTTTATCAGGGCACAGTAGAGAAAAATGATTCATGTAGCCAACCCCATAGGGGGCTAAAGATTTGATGTTGTTATTGTTGTAGTGTATAGATATATTAATATATTCCTATTTGTATAGATACATTTATTTACAATAAGCATTAATACTGTAACAGGTTGGGCTTCCATGTGCTGCCAGCAGGCTAAGCTGGGCTATCCAAATTTGGAGGGTTGGACAATTTTCTTTTAATAGTTAGGCCTAAATTGAACCACAAGCAGACCCTTCTAACCTATCAATAAGACAGAAAATAAGCTCCAGTATACTTTCTTAGGATAGCTGTCAAAACTTTATGCAGGCATGTAATATTTGTATCTGTTTATGCACGTCCATGTCTATTAAATGTCTTTCCTTTGCATTTCAGTTAATATATACATTTCTAGACCCTTGTGTAAAAAAGAGGGAAAGACTACTAAACTTAGTAAAGTTGACTTTATGTCCAAGAAACTACAGCACCTGATTAACCAATTCTGTAAACATTATTCAAAAATTAAATTTAAATTAAATATCGTGATAACAAATATCACCTCATGTCCTGCCTGATTGTGGTAACCAGCAATTCGCCATTGTGCAATACTAGTTCCATGAAAAACTACAACAGTGAAATATGCATCCAAAAGTAAAATCCTGTCAGCAGCAATGGCAGCTACATCCAACAGAACTGGTTCAGGAGCAGAATGAAAGGAGTAGGATATCAATGAGGGTTGAATCATTACAACAGAGTTGGATACACTCTCTCTATTCAGTATCATTCTATAATAAGCAGTTTCATCTGGACTGTTATTGAAAACCTGCAAGAATATTTAGGAACTTTCAGAGAAAATGCTGACTAGAGTATAATTTCAATTGTGGAATTTCCTTAAAACAGTAACTAGACTAAAATCAGTAACTCTGCAAGAATAAATAGCAAACCTGGACAAACTGAGACCTTCTCAAATTAAACATAAATTGAGGGAATATTGAGAAGCGTGGCGATAAGCTGAAAGAAGATGGGCTATCTTTTTGATATTCTCCAAATTTGGAACACAGGCGAATCAAGGACCTATCTAGCCATCTAATAGGGTCAAAATCAGCCTGCAATAACAAGTTTCATCTTTGATTCCATTCCCGAAGAGGATAATTAAGAAAATAAATGATATATATATATATATATATATATATATATATATATATATATATAGCCAGCAGATACCATACCTCTAGAACAGACCACTCAATTAGGTTATTATAATCACTTGGTATCATTCATATTCTGGTCTTTTCGCAAAACAAGAAGTAAAGAAAGGGGTTTTCACATTGATTGTTTGCAGGAATAACACAAAATTTCCAGTAAATCACAACCATGTATGTTTCTTTCCGCTCAAATATAACAATAGATCCATGAATGTTTGAATATCCTTTTCAAGCAAAAGTTTGAATATTTCTTAAAGAGAATGATGGTTTGGTTTTTTATGGATCTGGATGGCGGTATGTGTTGTGTTAATGATGTTATGTGGAAGTAGGTAAAGATATGCTTTCTAGGCTTGGCCGAAAGCCACAAGTGGACGGGAGAGCGATTTTTAATAGTAACAAAAAGAGCAAAACTATGATTACTTGAAATCTTCACCAAAGAACCTCAAGGATCCACAAAAATGGACTGAATATTTCAACAAAGATCTTCAATTGAAATAGAAAGCTACTAAGCTAACGTCACAAAGCACTTGAAACAAGCACAAAATAGTATTACTTAATGATCATGGTTCCATAGCACCAGTATTTATAAAGCATTATATACCATAACCTAAACTATTAGAGAACGTGATCAGCCTATGCATAAAAGAAATTTTTTCAGTACTACAAAATACAATATTTACTTTTCTCCAGAAGAGTGGACAGTCATGACCTATTTGGAAAGAAGGTGATTCAAAATAAAGAATATAATGCATCAGAATACATGTTTGGCCAAGCGCATTTGGAAGGTCATAGGGAATTGAAAATTAAGCACATGGTCATGGATTAAAGGGAGGGATGGCTTTGGTTGATTAGAATTTGAACAGAGATTGTCTTGATTAATCTTGATCGTCACATACTTGTCGAGTGAGGGAAGCGGTCGATCATGCAATTAAGGGATGAAACTCAACCTCCATTGTGTCCACATGCTTAAATTTTATGCAATTGATCATCATCCAAATTTCATATTGGATTCCTACATTGAAACTTCTATGCCGCATCTTCAAGAACTGTGCATCACGGAGTTAAAATCATTGTAGTCTTCACAAGAGTTGGAGTTAGCTTACTTGAATCAACAATGACCAAAGAAATTGCTGATGGAGTAGGCCTTATCTACATTGAATGAACCTAGACTCCTACATGGGGGTAGCTTAAACATATTTGCTACTGTTTAGCATTATTAATGGAGCGGAAAAAGGATAAAGACCCAGATAAACATGTATAGATTTTGGAGATTCACATGATTTTTTTTTATTGTTTTAGTAGGAAATTATAAGTGTTGGGGTGAGGGCAAATGTAATGGGGGTGGAGAACTATTTTAGGGAAGGGAAGTCATGCTGTTAATTTTTTAGTGGGTATAAGAGTAGGTCGCGGGTATAAGAGTAGATCCATCACATAATGATAGCAAAGGTTAGCCACCAAGCCTTCCACATAAGAAAAAACTTTCTGCGCAAGAGGAAATCTTCTCTAAATTGTTATCATAAAATAAAGAACCTTTTGCAATTCATTCCATATATTTATATCAGCCAAACAAGAGGATTTAATTTACATTCCACGAAGGGAGTGGATGTGGATAGTTTGGTGGAGTTGAGGGAAAGGTTGTCAGCTTCACTTCAGGGAGGGAAAGATATGGACAAGCTTTGCACTTGAAGGGAGAGTTGCTTCAACCACACAAACCATATCCAACTACTAATTTAAATTTTAATAAAAAATTTCTTAATAAAGATAGCTATCTTTTAAAAGGAAAAGTTGTCCGTGCATTTATAATTCATCTTTAACAGGTTTTTTATTCTAGAATTTCTTGATGGTGGTGATGTAAATTATTGATTGAGATGAACATATAATTAATCACTGAATATAGACATTAGCGGCCATGGTATTATGCGAATAATTTCATAAAACATCACTTTTCAAACACCTAAATAAAAAAAAAAAAAATTGCATTGTCATGTCTTAATCTTTATAAACCATTGAAAGATGTTAGCATGGATTTCATGGAACTATCACGCCCTTTTGAGGAAACACATTTCTATTTTTATCATAGTGCAATGATCTTCTAAAACAGTGCATTTTATTTAATGTAATAAAGTTACTGATGCATCAATAGAACCAAATTATATTTTAATGAAATTGTTAAATTTTATGATTTACCCAAAGCCATTGTGTTTGAAAAATTTTATGAGTAGTTTCTACAAAACTCTACACAAAAAAAAAAAAAAAGATGAAAACTTAATTAAAATTTTTAATTACTTATCACCCACATACTAGTGTACAAACTAAAGCAACTTATAGAAGTTTCTGGCCTATTACCAAGTCGAATAAGTGATCTTTCTTATGGCCGGTTCACAGGGGGACAGCAGCAAGCATCGGCACCATACTCGGCTGTTGTGGTCTTCGCTCACAGATGGACACTGGAGCCAGAGCCCTCGATTTGCTCATTTCAACGAAGCGAAGTCAGTTCTTCGCAGGGTAACAACCTCTCTTTCTTATGTTGTTTTTACTGGGAAATGCCAGGCAAAGCTGCTTTGGCGTGCACTAAAAGGACGTCTTTCAAAGGTGAGTGCAGCGGGGGCGTTGCACGAAACCAAACCGCCCCCCGACCGATTAAGTACCAGTTGCTTCGCTGGTAGGCCCACTTAGGTTAGGGGGCATTGTCCCTCCTCAGTTCTGACCAACCTAAGATGTGTAATCGACATAACGCTGATTCTCGGTAGAAGTTTCATGCAAGCCTGACCTAAGCTGTACATTTCTTATTCCTTCAGGGCGCCCCTAGTGGACTTGGCGGTGATCATACATCTAGTTAGGATTTGATAAAACTTGTAATAAGTCCATTTGGGATTGTAGTAGAATTGCATGCAGTTAGTTTGCCAACAGATATAGTTTGTCAATAGATATATAAGATGAGATCCATTTGAAATAGTAATAGAATTTCAACCAAGAAAACCAATGGATCATATTGAACTTCCTATTGAATCTAAACCTAATAAATTTGTACAACAATGCATCACTTATACAACAATACTTACAAGAAATTGGTTGCTAACATTGCAACTATAAGTTACCGCATAAGTCAACAGTAGATGCATGAAATTCAAACAAATTGTTAAGATTATGAAAAAAGAATCCTTTGAAATTTGAGGAACATGGGCACCTTTCAAAATAAAGGAAATTCAAAGAAGGTTATATGTTATAACATCACCTCTTTAGACTACTTATGGATCTATACTTTCAAGGAGGAAAAAACAAAAATTATCAGAAGATAAGATCAAAAACCAAGGCATTATGGATAACACAAGAAATCCTTTCATCAAATTTGATTATATTCTTTCTTCTTCTCTATTTTTTATCAACGTATTGTGTATTTTTTATAATTTGTAATATGCTCCTCAACCTTTTTCTCTTTAACTTTCTTAAAGGAACAGGCTTATACTCTACCTTTTCATAGGAAAAGAGAGAATATAATGATTCGCTAAACCCTAAAAGATTTCCTAAGAGAATCTTAAGAAATCAAATAGTAGAAAAAATGATATATTATAAAGCAAAAGAATGATATTGGATACATGTTTAAGAAATTGATAGCCCAAGAAAATTCAGGTATTAGTCTAATTTGTATTGTATCTAATTTAGCTTTATATCAAGAAACATAAACAAATAGTTTGAACTTTTCTCCCTTTCCCAACTCCCCCTGTAACATTCACATCCAATACTTTCAAACAATCACATAAATCAGGTGTTAGAAATTATATTAAATGATGACATTGTATTCGCTATTGAACATGGACACCATATACAACTTATGCACTGACACAACAAATCCACATACATTACTAATAGTGATGGGGACATCAAATCGTGGAGAGTCTATCAGAGACGTGGCCGTCGATCTACGGCCACGATTGAATCATTGTATTTCTGAGTTGTTTTATGTATTTTCTTATTTATGATGTCATATTGTATTTGCTTTATTAGTTTGTTTTATTAGTTTCCCGTTGTACCCTTTTATTAAGGGAGGTTGTATGTAAGCCTTATAGGCATTGTTGTCCTTTTATTTTTGTGAGTCTTTGTACGAGGCTATTTATATCCCTAATGTTCTTCTTTTGAAGTTAATGAATGAATAAGAAAATTTTCCCATTGCTTGAGTTCTCGTGAGAATCTTGAGAGTGTTTGAGAGAAGGATCCCTAGGAGAGGGAGTACCGTGCATCACCCACCAACCTTGACGAGTCGGGTTCGTGGTTTTATTTTCTATCTATTTTTCTTTTCCCTCCACCACCGCCGGCCCCATCTTCCCCTCCTCCTCTCTCGGCCCAAGCTCCACCCATTCCCTCAAATCGCCGGCCGCCATATACCCCCCCCCCCCTCCCTCTCACCATCTTCCTTATCTTCACATCATCCCACTACAAAACCCCACCCAACCTAAGGTCTAGCCGTCGAATCCCTTACCCAAGCCCCATCTAGCCACCGGCCCTAGCCACACCTCCCCTCTCAATTTCTATTTCCTATTCTAGATTAATATTTAGGATTGATTTTGAATTCAAATTCACCTAATTTGAATTTCAAATCTTTCCTAAAATCCTTGAATCTATTTAAGAAAAGTTTCCAAATTAGACCCTATTTGAATTTCAAATTAAAGGGGATCCAATTAAATATTTCCTAATACCAAAATCTAAAATTAGAAACTCAAATATCTTCCCCACAATTCCCTCCCCATCCCATTATTAAAGCCGCCGTCCTCTCTCTCTCTCTCTAATCCCCTCTCCCTACATTAACACCTCTTTCCCCTCTAGGAATTAAATTCAAACTTGATTCCTAATTCCCTCCCAATTAGAAATCTGAAATTTATTTCAGGTTTTTAATTAGTTCTTTCCCTCGTAACCTACTTCTCCTCTCCCAAACCCTTCCTCCCTTGGCCGGCCACACCATCTTCATCTCCACCTCAAGTTCAAGAGACACTGCGCGTTCTAACGAAGTTTCATAGGGTGCTAGTGATCTTCGGAGACGACTGTCATCTAGCATTCATGAATAGCTGATCCAGATCTTGACTACGGCCTCGCCTACAACGAACAAGGATTTGTTTGCATCCTGCACTCGACCTTTTTCAACGTCAACCCACGCATCTACCACACCGTAGAAGAGTACGTAGAGCACATCTTGGACACCTTGGTTGAGGCTATTGAAGAGCAACTTGGTACCGTACAGTGGAGGATTACATCCGAGCCTTGACGAAGGTCTTCCAATCTTCCTCTTGTATTTCTTTAGTCTAACCCTCTTTCTTGTGATTTGATTTTAATCATGAAGATCGTGTTCGTCTAACTCTGCCAAGCGTAGTAAACATAGGGATTGAGTGCACTTCATTTGTTTCTAATCTTATTGTTAGATTAGGGATTTTCATTAAAAGCTATTATATTTGCGTGTTGTTGATTTCCTATAATATTTTGAAGATTCAAAGCTCTTATTGTGCAACTTCCTAAATGGAAGTGACCGCTCTTACGTTTTATTTTGTCGTTTTATTTGCTAATAGTTCTAATCATTATTATTATAATAAATAAGTCGTGCAAGTTCTTATCAAGTTATTTTGTGCATTGTAGTCCTACATCAATAAACTCCTAGAAAATATTAAACATGCGTGACAATATTGATAAGGTAATATAATAATTCTAATAACTCTCACTTTCGAATACAAGTCCCCTCGATAAACCCTAGCATGGAAGATAATCCATCATTGACCCTAATTTTTGGGATCTACTTGGTTCTAGCTCATAAATACTTAAGTTGTGACTTTAGCTCATTAATTCAAAAAGGTTTCTCTACTAATTTTAGCTCATTATGTGTGGAAAAGTTTGGTTTTTCCCCTTCCCCATGCTACCTTCTCGGTTTCCTCCTTGCCCCCTCAGTTTCTCTTGGGCTTTTGCTGTTCCCGTGCCTTGGCCCTTTGTTTCCTGTGCTGGCTGGTTTTCCTGTGCATTGGCCCTTTGTTTCCTGTGATGGCTGGTTTTCCTGTGGCTGCCTGCTTGGTTCCCATGGTCTTCTTTTCTCTGTTTCATGTACCGTTTGGGGCTGATGTTTGGTGGCTGTTGGCCTTTCATTTCGATTAATCTAATAGGTTTAATTAATGCTTTTAAGGGATGTTTAGCTGCCTTCTTTTGCCTATAAAATGGAGATGTTTTGGCATGGAATAAGTAAGTGATATAATGTGATTTTTGGGACAAAAACCTAAGGGGTTTTTCTTCTTTCTTGAAAATGCTTGCGAGCTTGTTCTATTCCTCCTTTATCCTAGGAAAGCTTGCGAGCTTGTCCTCCTATCTTCATCTTGGCTTCTAATCCCCTTCTTCTCTACGCAAGAATCCACTCCACTTGTATCTTTCTTCTCTCAATGGATGAATGCAACTTTAGGAGTTTATGTTTTGAAAGTTTGTTTAAGTCATTTGTAAGCGTCAAAGGTTGTAAGTCTTTATATTAAAGAGAAGTTATTTTTAGTTCAAGTGTCGCATTTTGTGTTCTTTGATGTAGTTTCTATTATCCTAGGAAGAGTAGTCTTTTGTTAGCAAAAATTTGGGGCCCTTGCATCAAAATTGGTATCAGAGCAAGTTGGTATATCCTAGGTCATTGAGTTGTGGTTGTCGTGAGTGTCTTGGTGTCATGTAAGTTTTGTTTGTGAATCATGTTAGTTTTAATTACAAGTTTTGTCTAGTGAGTCTTGGTGTGTCATGATAGTTGTGCGTGAGTCTTGTTTTGTGTCTTCCTAGGTTTGTGTCTTAAGTCTTGTGTCTTTTTAAGTCAAGATGGATAAACATCAAGTGGAAAGCAAGCAAGAAAGTAAACCAAAAGATTTTGAAGAATCTATTCCTAAAAGCCAATGGACCTTGCCACAAGAAAGTTCTTTTGACATGATTCAGATCGAGCTTTTCAAGATTCAAGAGCAGCTACACTCAAGTGCCAAAAGATTTGAAGCAAAGAAACTTCAACTCCTGTCCGAATTTGAACGAGAAAAGGAAGCCATCAAACGAAAGTACGACATTTTAATTCAAGAGTCTGAAATGCCAGATCTCCAAAATTTTGAAGACATCTCATCGAGAGATGAGCTTTTTTAAGTGAGGGAGAATCTGATGTAGGCAGGGGGGGTCAAATCATTTTGATCCTCTTGTCCTTGGGTTTGCTTGCTGATTTTGGTTTGGAGCTGGTTGTGCTCTAGGGTGGGCCTTAGTTCTTGGTGTTGAGCTTAAAAAATGATGGATTCTACTTGGAGTTAGCTCATAAATGCTTGAGCTGAAGTTTAGCTCAATGATTGGGGATTAAATGCACTTCCTAGCTCATTAATTCAAAAAGGTATGCTATTAATTCATGAAATTCAATTTGGAGTGGACTTGTGCCTCTTCTCCTCCCCATTATCTTCTCAGTTTCCTCCTTGCCCCCACGGTTTCCTCTTGGCTTTTGCTATTCTCGTGGCCCCTAGCTGTTTTCCTAAGCATTGGCCCTTTGTTTCCTGTGCATTGGCCCTTTGTTTCCTGTGCTGGCTGCTTGGTTCCTGTGGTTGGATGCTTGGTTCCCGTGGTTTCTCTTCTTTGTTTCCTGTACCAAATGAGGGCTGCTATTTGGTGGCTGTTGGGTGGGGATTTCGGTGGCTGCCTCTCTATTTTTTGTGCAATTTTTTGCTGCAGTTTTGTGAGGATTTCAGTGGCTGTCTCTTTGTTTTCTGTGCAGTTTTCTACTGCAGTTTTTGGCTGTCTTTTGGCCTTCTTCTTGGTGTTTTTTGGTCTTCCATATTCCCTAATATAGTAGATGTTTAGCTCCCCTTTCTTCCTATATATAGGGGCTGATTTGTATGTTTAAAGGTTGGTGAAAAATGAGATTTTTGGGAAAAAAAACCTGTGAGGTTTTTCTTCTTTGTTGGAAAAAGCTTGCAAGCATGTTCCATCCCTTCTCCTTATTCTAGGTGAGTTATGCCTTCTTCGTCTTGGCTTCTAATCTCTTTCTTCTCTACACAAGTGCCACCTCACATGTATCCTTCTTCTCAACGATTGGCAAGCTCCTTTAAGTTTGTTGTGTCCAAATTTGTAAGGTGTTTGTGTTCAAGAGTTGTAAATGTCTTTATATATTATAAAAAGCGTCTTTTGGGTATTTTTATGTTTTCTATTATCTAGGAAGTTTTTCTTTTGTTAGCAAAAATTTGGGGCCCTCTCCCAAATTTTTGCTTGCATCAAATTTGGTATCAGAGCAAGTTCTTATCCCGGTTTGTCAAGTAAGTCTTGGTGAGTCATAGCAGATGTTGTGTGTGTCATGTGAGCCTAGGTTTGTGTCCTCCTAGGTCTCTCTTTTTGTGTCTTTGTTTTTAAGTGTTTAGAGAAAATGGAAAATCAAAATCAACCAAGTAATCCAGTGGTGGAAGAAAATCACCTAGAAGATTTTGAAGTTCAAAGTCCAATGGACAGATGGATGCCGTCAGAAGGGAGTTCAACTAATCCGATTCAGAATGAATTATACAAACTTCAATTAAAGATGCATGTGTTTACGGAGAAGTACATGAAAAAGAAACAACTGTTGCAAGCTCAGTTTATGCAAGAACGAGATGAAATTCTAAAAAGGTATGAAGTAAAAATTCAAGAGCTTGATGCCCTTCCACCGTCTCCTCGGATCAAATCAAAAGACAACTCATCAGGAGATGGGTTTTTCAAGTAGGGGAGCATCTGATGCATGCAAGGGGTGGGGGGTCAAAACAAAATGAATATTTTGTTTTTCCTTGGGCTGCTGGTGCTCTCGGTTTGGGCCTTGTTTGCTTTGATTTGGAGCTAATTTTTGGGATCTACTTGGTTCTAGCTCATAAATGCTTAAGTTGTAACTTTAGCTCATTAATTCAAAAAGGTTTCTTTACTAATTTTAGCTCATTAAGTGTGAAAAAGTTTGGCTTTTCCCCTTCCCCATGCTACCTTCTCGGTTTCCTCCTTGGCCCCTCGGTTTCTCTTGGGCTTTTGCTGTTCCCGTGCCTTGGCCCTTTGTTTCCTGTGCTGGCTGGTTTTCCCGTGGCTGCCTACTTGGTTCCCGTGGCCTTCGTTTCTCTGTTTCCTGTATCGGTTTGGGGCTGCTGTTTGGTGGTTGTTGGCCTTTCATTTTCCTAAATCTAATAGGTTTAATTAATGCTTTTAGGGGCTGTTTAGCTGCCTTCTTTTGCCTATAAAATGGAGATGTTTTGGCATGGAATAAGTAAGTGATATAATGTGATTTTTGGGACAAAAACCTGAGAGGTTTTTCTTCTTTCTTGGAAAAGCTTGCGAGCTTGTTCCATTCCTCCTTTCTCCTAGGAAAGCTTGCGAGCTTGTCCTCCTATCTTCGTCTTGGCTTCTAATCCCCTTCTTCTCTACGCAAGAATCCACTCTACTTGTATCTTTCTTCTCTCAATGGATGAATGCAACTTTAGGAGTTTATGTTTTGAAAGTTTGTTTGAGTCATTTGTAAGCGTCAAAGGTTTGTAAGTCTTTATATTAAAGTGAAGTTATTTTTAGTTCAATTGTCACATTTTGTGTTCTTTGGTGTAGTTTCTATTATCCTAGGAAGAGTAGTCTTTTGTTAGCAAAAATTTGGGAGAGGATTTGGGGCCCTCTCCCAAATTTTTGCTTGCATCAATCACTATGCATAAATTTTCATCTACATTCATGGCATAGAAATATGTAATAAGTTCATTAAGCTTCTAGATTCCAAACATAACATGATCAACAATTGAGCCATGAAGTGCATCAAAGGAAACAATACATCCTACATACCATCACTAAAAAAAGATCTCCAACAAAAGTAGGGTGGTCGAATGTGCAGAGCGAAACAAAAGCCATTAAAGAGATGATTGTAACGACACTATAAGCGTATAGCTTCCCTGCTCTCCCATAATTATTTAAATAATTAATAGAGGATAAAGGAATATGAAAAGGAAAATATATGAAACATGAAAAATAATTAGTCCTTTAATCTGTGTGACATTAGCTAAAAGCATCATGACGGGAATGATGAACTTATATTTATAATTTCATCATAAAAAATAAAAATAAAAAAGTTTAGAATCCAAATTAACAGTTAAGTCAGTGTCCAGCATAGGGGTGTAAGTGAGCCGAGCCGGCTCGAGCTCGACTCGTTTATGGGCTCGCGAGCCGAGCTTATCGAGCTCGCGAGTCGAGCTCGAGCTCGAGTTCGAGCTCGTTTAGTAAACGAGCTTGAGCTCGAGCTTGAGCTAGCTCGGCTCGTGAGCTCGCGAGCCGGCTCGAATAAATATTTATATTTTTTAAAATAAATTTATTTTATTTATTAAATATAAATATTAAAAAAATAATAATAATCACCTAATTTTTATTTAAATGTTAAACATTTCATATATATTTTTTAAATTTAATGTAAGTTTTAAAAATCTCGCTTAAATTTTAAAAATCTCGCCTAATTTTTAAAATTTTAAAAAATCCCGCCTAAATTTAAAAATTCCCGCCCATGACTGTCGAGCCAGCTCGAGCTCGTTTACAGTTAGACGAGCTCGAGTTCAATGTAACGAGCCGAGCTCGATAAGGGTCTAAACTCGACTCGACTCGACTCGTTTACACCCCTAGTCCAGCATGATGCATTTAACGTTCTAAAAAGCACATTCCTGCAAGAATTTGATCAACATAATGCACAAATGATCCACACGAACAAGATTTAAGTTATTATTTAGTGAAGGCTGAAACAACAACTAAAGTAGGTGCTATTTCAATCAGCAATCATATCCAATTACAGAATACAGAATATTAAAAAATTATCTAAAGACAAATAGAAAAGCAAAGCTATAATCACAATTCAGACAGAAAACTTTCTAATGTAAAATCACAAACAGTGACCTACCTCTGTTTCCATTTTAAAAGAAACAAGCCGTGCCATGACTGCTGCAGCCGTTTCTTGATCAAATCCAGCAACTAAATCCTACAGTAATATTCAGTTTTTCAGGAAAATGCATGAGAGTGCACGTTTATTTCCGACCAAAGGAAAAATATTAAAGACATAAAAAACAATAACCAATTTTCATATCAATAGACATTGGACAGTAAAATTCAATGTCGTTCAGAACAACATCTTGAAAAGCTAAGTCTCAAACATGAAATATATGTGCAACGTAGTGAAATCAATTTCTACCATAAAACATGTTGTTTATAATAACAGCTTGTAGTACTATAGAAATGAAAACTGTATTGGACCACAGGGAACTACTTCTATAAAAGTCTTATGTTTTTTAAATAAAATGCAACTTAACATTTGATGAATTGTGTATGTACCATCATTCCTCTTAATTGAAAGATCAAGGAAGCCAATGATAGCTTATGCACCCATAATCACAGAAGGGCTTACGATCCAGAGAGGTAACTAATCATATGGTTCGTTCAGTGTCTTCGTCTTTGATACCTGTTACCTCTATCTCTTCCTCTTATAGATATGCTCCCAACATGATATATTTCCCTTAGAAAGTGTTACATTTGTTGCCGGATATACTCCAACACGAATAATTCTTCGAGACTTCTTATATTTGTCTACATCTTTTAGGTGTGCTCCCAACATGAAAGTTTTTCCAACTTTTCCATAATAGAAGAAAGCCTTTCAATTTTTTTTTCTTGAGTAACATTATAACTTTTCATAGTAAAGCTCCCTAAGATGAATGATGTAAGATAGTAATGGATTGTTTATCATGTCATAATAGCTTAGTTAAATTAGCAATACATTTCTTTATTTGGTAGTTATTATTTGTGATTATTTTATTTTTTTATGGGAAATATGAACAATTGTTAGTTTAGGATAATTTGAATTAGCTGCATCTGGTAGGATCTCCCATTAAAATAGAGGCCCGAGGGTCATAAAATAATCAAATTATGGGCATATGATTATTGAATAAAAATGATACTTTATATGGCTTTCGCCTCCTAGGCTGTCTTGTTTCTCTTCCCCTAAGGATGTGTTTTAGGTTTCTTGTCCCCCCTTCTTTCTTATACAACTATTGAAACCTTCCGCAATCTTCTACATCTCTAACTCTGTATCACATGTTAGGACATAATGCTAACCAAATGTTTCATAGTGTAATTGCAATCAAGCTATTGAAAGCTATCCAAACCACTCTTGTTTAAAGAAACACATTTTGTAAAATTCCCAGGAATCACATGTGCTATGAAAATTATATAAACTGCATGTATTCATCTTATCCAAGGGAATTTATTGGGTTCGTCATGAAGTATTTATATACAAACGAGTATGTTGCCATTATTCTTCTGCAACACAACCTAGTCAAGAACTGTTATCTGAAAACACAAACATGCCTGAATGCTGCCAGATCCGGCAGCCCATCTTCTTGAGAGAGTTGTAGCACGCAACCTCATATGACCATCATTATGCTGGTAACTGCAGCAGCATGAACGCAGTCTGTCAGATATTGGCTTTGGTCCAAAGCAATATACAGTTTCAAAAGTAAATAAATAAATGGCACTTTTGCAATAAGGTAAACATACTAAGTTAAGAACTGGAAGTAGAATTGGCTGTTTGTGGATTGCCCAACTGCATCAGGCCCATCTTTCCTAGCTATGTCAAATACTATACATAAAGATGTCTTTTTGTCAAGGCCACACATTTTCCAGGCACTTGTGTTTCCCTGACCGACAACTGTTTCAGAGCATAAAGGACCTTTCTGTGTAAAGCAAAAGCAAAGGTAAGTGCCAAAAGATAAACGGATAAATGTTTTACAAGCTAACTTATCTGTCAACTTACTTTATCAAGTGAAGCACAGGGACCAATAATGCCTTGAACTTTTACTTCTTTAGAACAATTAACTTCAAAAACACCACTGCAGACATGTTAAAATCCACCGATAACTTATTTCTCATGATAAACAATAAGAAGAGAAATGTTTCTTGGCACCAAGAAGGGTACCAGGTAACTGACTGGTGGCAGGAACAGACTCATGGCTCCCTTGGCAAGGGTACACTGCTTAGAAGCGGACCCACATTTTCCAGAAAATGTGCCTACAGCCTCCAATAGTTCAAAGCCAAGGGAGCACAGAGCATTAAACCATGTTCTAAGTGCCAAGCATCGGCTCTCTAAGATAATTCGTAATACCAAGTAAGGCAACCATTAGGTTTGAAATTTTCTGAACATCAAATGGAACACTAGCATGAATATTGTAATGTTACGACGTAACCCAGCATCTAAGTCAAGGACACTTCATCAAATTAAATTAACATAAAACAAAATTCAGGAAAGAAATGGGAATCATTATGTCCTCTAATTAGAAAGAGAGAGGAGGTGTGTGTATTGCATTTCAATTTCTTATCCAAAAAAATCACCATAACCAATACCATAATCCAAAACTATCTTATGAATCATCCTTAGCCATTCATTCTTATTGCTAAATGAGGGGGTAACCAGATTTCGCACTTCCTACTCATGTTATTTTTTTACCATACATTTTTTCAACATAGTTCTTCAAACAAAGTTGATCTAACCACCATATCGGTACACCTTTTGTCCTCCGCTATTCATCCACGAATCACCAAAGGCTTTGTTTGGTAATGTTGTGTTGGTTCATTAGTTGAGCCATTGAATGTAAAATAAGGTTATTTTTCTATCAATAAGATGTAAAAACTAGTCTACATGGTGTTTCCCCTATAATGAAATCGTAAAGAGGCTTGCACATTTCCCATACATATCAAATTTATTAGATGTTTAACTTTTGAAAAGAAAAGCATTACCTAATTTTATTTGGTTATTGTCTTATCTAAAAATCTCTAGGTAGTGTCTTATCTAAATATCTAATCCGACTTTTTAAAATTTAATACGGAACCTAATCTCGTTAAAACTTTGGCTATCAATAAAAAGACACTGCCGGGGCATGAATTTTCGTTGAACTCAATTCCAAGGTGCATAAAAAATTCTCCAAGAGAAGGGACATTATACACTAAGATTGAATAATTGAATTTGAAAGCATTCTCAAATGTTAATTATGTTGGCTCGATTGAAGATAGGAATTTAACTTTTAGATAGTGAATTTTTATTTGAGGCAACTTGATCACCAAAAAATAGAAAACAAATTGCTGTTGCTAAAAACAGAATTATGGGCCATTGTGCATGTAGAATAATGCGAGTAAAAACTCTTATAGGGGAGTTTAATTTTCCAACTACACATCCTCTACTTTGATAGGGATACATTCTATATTGTTAGGAATTCTATGTTCTATAAAAGAACCATAAATATTGATATTGTTTGTCATTTCAATCAATAGGTTGAACTATAAAAAATATTCTCTCCTTGTATAACTAGTTCAAATCAGGAGGCTGATAATTTTACAAAAACTTGGTCTCCTACCTTCTTCACGATTGTGAAATATGCTGAAATTGACTAATATATATGCTCCAAAGTAAAAGCAATTATTAGCTTAGAAAATGTCAAGCTAGAAAATTACTCTATATTTAATTAGTGGTGTATATTTCTTTAGTTGCACCTTCGTATTGATTCACATACAATATGACAGGGCCTCCATTGAATAAGATATATAAAAATGGTTCCCCTCTAACAATGTCATTTTCCATATAAGAAACCAAATAAAAATATAAACTATAAAGATAAATTCTTACTTGAATGATAAGCCAAGATCATAGTCATTTGCCTGAAAAATCCGCTTTAGCGAATCTTTAAAAACGGAATGACCAAAACTCTCTGCAAGCACAACAATTCCACCACTTCTTTCAACTGCAACTTTCAGTTCTGCAACCCCAACCTGGGAAATAAAGCACAGCCATCACATCTCATGATTTAATGGTCTATACCAACCAAAAAAAAGGTACATATGAGCTTGCTGAAATTGCAGGTGGAAAAAATATTACAAAAGCTTGTAGGACTCCTTAGACAAACTGGTAATGAAGCAAATTCAAAACTTCGATTTAAATCATGCCCATCAGGCCTGAACTGGCACGATCAGGTCTACACTATAGACTGAAATATAAGAAATTGAGATTCATGAATCTTGGTGAATGGTATTCTCCCAGCATGTTACAGCAGCATGACAAATAGGCTGTAATAGGAGGGGACCCTTTTTTTTAAACTTGGGGGGACGCCTTGGATTTTAGTCTGTTCCATGGATTTAAATTTCTTTTCAGCGGTCGCATGGTAGTTAAAAAATTAAAAGATGTCAGATTTCCAACAAAAATGACCATTCTATGTTTCCCCCTAGATTGGCATATATCGTGTATGAAAACAAGCAACTATGGTTTGTTAGATATCTCATCCTTCCCTTGATGTTTCTATTACCCAAAATGTAATAAGAACCGCAATCATAACCTCATAGACAGCTTGGGAAATTGAGTATGATGGGGCCAAAACAGAAAATTCATATGAAATTAATAAAGAAACCTACTAAAAAAATGGTCAACCTAAAACCTCCCATCCACTCACCACATGCAAAGAAAAGACAAAAATGTTTATAAAAAAAAAAAAACTAATGAGTTTTCATCTGAATCAATTTGCTCTGTATTTTTAGTTTTAATCAAAGATAATGAATAATTAAAGATTAAGAGTCTGCGAGTCGCAAACTTATTTGTGTTGCATGATCTTTTGCAGATCATAATAGATACACGCTAGAAATACTAGGCCCAAGACATCATACATCCACCCAACATTACCTCTTATTAAAATAAAAATTGGTATCATTTAGTTGATATTCAGAGAAGAGAGCTTTCCTATTATGGTAGAGTAAAATGCTGATAAGCAAATGGATGCAAGAAGACAATCGACTTAGAAAACAACATGCTAATCTTAGTTCATATGGAGAGGCATAGCAATTAAATAAAACTTGAACAAAATGGAGCAAAGCAAATTACACAATTAATAAATTGAAGCCAACAATGAAAAATTTTAATCAAATTATAGACCTGATCAAGTGCACAAGCAAACAAATCCAGCACATGTCCTTGATGAACAAGTTGCTTCGAAAGCCCCTCGAAGAACTTTGCAGCTTTGCTGTAAAGCGGAGCACTACCTTTGTCTAAGTCCTTGTGAGAACGAATTGGCTCCGATAAATTCTTTGAAACAATCTACAAAAAAAAACATCAAAATAAATCCTTAAACTCTAAAGAGCTTCCAGAAGTAAAAAATAAAGAAACATGAAATTTTCATAAAATACACTACTTCAGCCCTTCATAAAGCAAGAGATAAAGATAAGATTCAGTTGCACCTACACGACCAAGGAGATTGAAACTGATATAGTAAGGAAAGGAAAAGGATATGGCAGAAAAACAGTAAAATGATAACTATTAGCATTAAACAAATAACAAGTACTTCCAATAAATCCCTGGGAAACCTAAAATAGCATATACTTCCAATACAGCTCTACCACAAGCATAAGAAAACCTCCATTTGTGTTTTCATATACAAATAGAACGTAAAGATCAAGCAAAAAAACAAAGTACAGTAAGCATGTTCCCTTTTTCAATTTGAAAGATATGCAAATGTGCCATATACATGAAATCGACTTTTAGAGAACATTGCCATTCAAGCATTTAACAGTTAATCCAAATAAAACTTGGCTTGTTTGAGAAGTTGAACTTATTCTTCCAAAAAATTTGTAATTTTCACATATGAATTTCGAAGTAAGAATTCTGATCACTACTTCAGTAAACTGATCACTATCAAACATAAAAGTCTTCTGAACCAAGTAAATGGTTTCAGCAGAATTTCAAACATCCATAAATATTATATGAGTAGTCTCAGAAATTAATCTCACAATTTAACATGAAGTGGGGTGCACAAGCTATTCGAATCTCTTTAGTGTTTGGCAAACAGAATGAAAAAGAAAAAAGTAGTGCGCATACTTGAATTGAAGTGACCAACTAAGAACTAGGTAGTAATGTAGACTTTCTTACAACCAGTGCACTAGAATCGACCTTAAAGGTATTTCATAAATAAAGGATATAGAACACGCCCATGAGTTCAAATATAGATAACTGTACTAATTCTGTTGAATGTAAATCCAACTATGATGGAAAAATGACAATATATAACACCTAAAACAATTGGAACTAACAGCAGCATAAGATTCTCAACAAACACAACAATCTGGCTGAAAAGAAGTGCGGAAGTGAAACAAAACAGCAAATGTATCATTGGTGAAGTTTACACATAACCAAACATTTCCTGATGAATTCCACCACCAACAACAACAACAACAACATCAAGCCTTTATCCCACTACGTGGGGTCGGCTACATGAATCCTTTTTCTCCATTGTGTCCTATTAAAAGTCAAATTCAATCAAATATAGAAAAATAGTAGTTAAGTCAAATTATGCTAAAAAACAAGGCCTATTCTATACTACAATACGAGAAGTTCTGGATGAGTTAAAGGTACTCTAGTCACTTCATTGTAACCTAATGAATGAAATTGAAACAAACATCACCCTATTTACCAAACCATTAAGATTTGCATAGCAGGGAAACAAGCTAGTATGCCATATTATCAGATATGGTAAATGAAACGCACATAATCTTCGTAAAGTTCTAGGGTGAGTGACACCAAACAGTTCACAAAATATCCTATGGCCTCCTTTATCATAAAGACGGCAATAGGACAAAATCTGATATTCCCTCACAAAATTACATAGACGCTCAGTAAACTTACCATACCAGGCCCCTCTGTTGATGGACCACCAACAAAAGCCATAATTCTTGCACCAGAACCGGGGACACAAACCCCTAATAAACTTGCCGCTGCACTTAAGGCTGTACTTGTACACCTTGATGCCCGTTGGTCTGCTGGAACTGGCCAAGGATCTCTTTGAAGCTCCTCCAAAACCTAAATGTTGCACGTGAATTCAAATTAAAAAAGTAACAATATCTAGTCAAGTAAAGGATAATCAGAGTAAACTAAAATGCAATCAAGTAAGATAGCGAGTAATAGTGAATGACAGGGTACATATATTTTAAAACCATCAACAAGGACTATCAGCAAGGAGGCAGCTAACGAAACAAATTAAGTAGCTGCCTTTAATGATTATAAAGTAAAAGTTAATGATGTTCAAGGTAGACACTAGTTGCAATACGCTAATCATTTTTGCAGCTTAATTTACTAATATAAATGATACAACTATGCAAGGATCAATAATTTTTTTCCTAGCTTAGAATTAAATGAAATTAAGAGGGTTTCATTTCACATCACTAAGGTATCTGGACGGGAAGCCATACATGTAGAACATGAAACCTGAGCATGAAACATAAATTGTGTGCATTTTAAATGCCATTGCTCATAAATGAAAATCAAAATAACTCAATACTCAACTGAATTAAGTACAAATTCACACTCTGAAGCAGGCAAAAGGAACCTTGCAATGCTCGCAGCTGAGAGTCCATCTCTAGCACCAGCAATCACTCCCACTGCTGGCTTTGGCTTACCTGAAAAGAAATTCATCTGATCTAAAATTTGATCCTTAGTCACCTCCTTCAATCCCTTAAATATGTATGACTTTGGCATTTGCCCAAACCCCAACTCATGAACCTGCATGACAATCATATTCATATCAATGCAACAAATGGAACCGATAAACACTTCAAAAAGAGATTACTGTGTCAAACCTGGACATAGTTTCCAAAGGTTATAAGACCAACAAGGGATTTCTCTGGCAGCAACTCAATAGCTTGTGCAAGAGCAGATTTCAAGTATCCAAGCTCCTCCTCAAGCATACAAGTGTCAACCACAAACAAAAAAACTGGAGGCACCACAGGACCTGCATCATGGGCGGACTCATACTCGATTGTTGTGTACTGTGCGAAAAGCTCAGCTGGAAGATTGTCCTCAGATATGGATGCATAGTGTTGAGGAAAATGATTTCTCTGGAAGCAAAACGGGCATATCCAAATTTTGGCAGCGTAGTCAACTATGGAGAAGGGGTTGAGAATGGAACGGCACATACGGCAACGGAGAGCAGCGTATGGAAGTACAGGAACATTTGGGATAGGTCTCAGAGGTGTATAAATGGCGGCTGCGGGTATGACACAGTTCATGGCCTCTTGCTTAGTACCAGGAAAAACATTCCAAGTCATTCTCACACCATCCTGTGTCTCAAGATCAACGAATTCTGTCATCTTTCCCCCCAAAAAAAAAGCTTAGCCTCTACCCTTGGTGTCAGTTTTCTCAACTATTCCAGAAGAATATGCCTCAGATGATAACCAAAAAATGGCCTGAAACATTCAATGCACTTCGACCCTGATTAAAACCATTCGAAATTAATATAGTACGTTCGATCTAAATTCATTAATTCTTAATTTTTTTAGAGAAAGTATATGGACAATTTAACCAAAAAAGCAAAAACCACCTCAAGAAAAGAACAAGCTTTCAAAAATTGCACTAGAAGTGTGAAGAAAAAAAAATTCATTTTTTCCAATATAAAATTGGAAACGAACTTGGATCAAATCAATCTAATTCCAACTCATCGCTGTTACAACATCAGCAAAGAAAACATTTACGAAGGGGCTTACCTTCTCCGAAATATGTCGACTAAATTTCTCTGAGCAATACGAAAACCTAATGACAGCGGTCGCGTCCGATGAAACACAGTGATCTATGATTGGAGTTCTTTCCTCCGCTGCCCAAAAAGCCGGCATAAAAATGAGATAAGCAGCCTAATGGCGCCCTCGTTCGTCACACGAGGATGCGCCAACGCACAAAAACCTAGCTTTGGGATCGCCCGAGAGCTTTTGGGATCACTTATGATACTGCCGGCTCTGGCCTTTCCCTTCGGTTAATGAATCCAACATAAACAGGGTAAATAGAATGTTACGCTTGGCTATGGTGTAGATTAGCTGCCAGTCAATATCCAGCCATTACAGAAACAGTTTCTACCCTTTATTTTCAAAGAATATCGGCGTGCCCTCCAAACGAACAAAAATGTTACATGAATTTGAAATGGTATATATATATATATATATATAATTCGACTAAATTCATTATTGAATTAAACTAAGATTTGTTTGGAATGATTATAATATTTTATAAAATTAATTGTAAAATTATTATGAGAAAAATAATTTAATTATTCTAATTATAAAATTCAGATTTTCATCACAAAATTTTTAATAAATAGTAACAAAATAATAAAAAAATAACAGTCATATGCAATTGTGATTGTTATATGAAGAAAAACAGCCAAGAAGCTGTAACAAGTAGACCTATAGTCAACATTAGTCATTATGAAATTGAAGTAATTTCGAATTTTGTTTAAGTTAATCAAAAGTCAATAAATTATGAATTGAGTTATGAACATAATAAGTATGATATACTCGTATGAATTAAGTAAATCAAATCTTGTCATCAATATAAGCTATGCTCGTCAAGTCATCATACACTATTAACTCACATTAAGTCATAACGTGTCAAAGAAACATTCTATCAATTTCTCACATGAGACTCAAAGCTTGAGTTGCTAAAAGAAAATGTTTAATCACCCAAAAACTAGGTAATGGAAGTCATGTTATATAACCTCATTTTCAAGAACTCATCAAGATTTGACTAAGTATTTGGAAAACAATTAGCCGACAAGATTAAAATATTTTACAGCAAGTATTATAGATTTGTTTGGGATGACTGCAACTTTTTTAATGATAGTTGTAAAACTGTAATGGAGAAAGCAACTTTTTTCAAATATGTTGTAAAAAAGATGCTTCCTAGTATAAAAAATTTTTTAAAGTTACCAAAAAGAACTATGATTATGATCTTAAAAACAAAACACTAAAAAAATTATGTCAAACAGACTTGCAGTCATGTTATATGATTTTACTTATTCCACTTAAATGTTATTATTCATATAGCACTAAATTTAAACCTAAACTTATAAATATGAGATTAAAGGAAGAACTAATACATTATAATTGAATTAAGTCAACATCAAATTATACTCTCTAGTAAAGATATAATATATATATATATATATATATATATATATATATTATATATATTATACCTTCTAATGAGATTTTGATATTGACAACAAATATGTTTTGACCTAACATTGTCTTAAATTTATGTGCACAAGAAACTATGTTATGGAGCGTTATAATAAAAGGGTTAGAGATCTAAGAGTGGAACAACAAGATTTTGTCATAAGCGGACAATTGAATTAAATTGAGGTTTGCTTAATGAGGACGATCGAATGATTTCTCAAACAAGTTCAAATAACCACAAATTAAATCGAGAGATTCCTCTTAGAGGCTGATTTTTTTATCATCTAATTCGAATGAAATAGTCAAGTTTTATAGCACTCAACTATACCCTGGCACGACTAATCTCCTTGAGAGCATCATTAAGTGGGGCATTGTTGAGATGATTTTCATTTATTTCACAAGGAAATGTTGCCTCATATTTTAAATTCAAGAAACTTCAGTTCTTATCGTTTGATGAAGAGGGAATGGAGAGGGTGTCGTTCTTCACCTTGCGGATAAAGAGGGTATTTTGGGAAGGGGAAGTATTGTATTAGATCAGTCCAGCCGTCCACATTGGTAGGCTCAGGCAGAAGAGTTCGCCTCTCTGTACCGCCAGATCGAACCGCAGGAGTCAATGCTGACGTTTTAGAAGGAGTGTTTAGAGTAGTAGGAGGGACAATTTATGTAAGGTTGTTTAAAGATTTCCTTTTATTGTATGCATTAAAATTGTTTTGTTTTTCTAGGGTAGAGGCACTGAAATTTGACTGAAATTTGAGATTATTATGTTTCTTGGGCTCTAGCAGCATCTAGAGATTGGGAGAGATAGATCCTCCCCTCGAATAGAGGAAAAATTGTATCTTGTTATTTTCATTCTGTTAGTTTGATTATTCTATAAAAACTACATTTTCTAGTTTTTCCTTTGGATTTGTTGATTATTCCCGCTGTTTTGTCAAGATCGTTAGGTTCACTTAAGATCTTCAAGTGTTTCCTAAAGAAACTAATATATGTTAGAAAATTCAAATCTCCTTTGAAATTTAAATGCCAAAGGGTCACTTTGCTAATAAGAAGAGTCATAAGTCTCACATTTGATGTCCAATCTCCAACTTGCAAGAAACTAGAGTTGATGAAACTTGAAACTAATGGAGAAATGTTCGAACAATAAGTTTTAAATGATGCACCATAAATCATATCTTCATGAATGAACATATAACTACAAAATCTAAAATGATAATTTATTTTACGTTCTCATTAGTCTTCCATACATTGTAAAAAAGAAAATTTATTACAAAATACAAACCCTTGTTCATCGCCCATAATGATAACTAGCAAAAACTTGAGAACAATCCACTGTAAACAAACGGATAGAGTTAAGAAGTTCAATACAAAATAAATATTCAAATATCTTAATAATGGCCGCATTCACAAAAAATATAAATCGAAGGAAAACCTAATCTCAAAATTCCCTCAAATTTCAAAGTTAATCATTTGGGACTTGAACTAAATGAAATTCAAAATTTCAATATTTGTTCAAATCAAAACATTTCGAAGTGAAAATAATCCATTTGTAAACTTAAAGCAAAATGAATCGACCATTGATGAACAAATAAATTTGTATAATTACCTCCATTCACAAATGGTCATTATTTGTCATGTTTATTGTTACTGCTCATTCTTCTCACTTGTAAGGATGTGAATGTGCCATCTACTCAGAGGTTTTACCACTAAATGGATTACAGATAAATAGTAATGATGGAGACATGCTAACCAAGTGATTTTATTGCAAATGGCATTATTAAATAATGGTTTTGGTTCAAAGCCCGCAAGTTCCCAATTGCTACAAAAACCTTGAGTATGAATCACATGGTGCACTTAATAAATAATAATGCCCTCTATATAGCTAATAGTGACTAATAAATAATAAGCCCTCTATTAGCTAGAGTGACTTGAATTTATTCCTTTACACGAACATCCACCCAAGTTTTAACAAAGTTACCTTTAACGAAGCAACTGCCAACAAGTTTCTCTCAATTAGATTGGATTGAATACATCCTCAACTAAGTGGACATAGATCATAACAACCTGAATGATGTAACCATGAGATTTTTTATTCAGCCTCTTCATCATCCCTCCTAAACCCCACCATCCACTTTAAAGCACATGCTAATTTGTTGCTGACTAAACACTAATCATTTAATATCATCTAACAACTTTCCTTAATTGAAAATTTTCTCTCATCACCAAGAGGGGATAATTAATCATAGGGTCTAGCACCTAAAGAAAACCTAGCATCATATCATAAATTTCTTGCGAGATAAGAGTGAAATCTCTGGATATCCTATATGCATTCTAAAAATTGACCTGTAAACTACAAATTTTCATATGCTATCAAGAAACAATAAAGGTTATCCATAAGGCACAAGCAATGGTGCAAAAAATCATGCGACCTAAGAAAGAGTAAATTTTTCAGCATATTGATTTACGTAAACCTAATTAATGAGTGATCGAGACTACCCAGGCAGTAGTGCAATAAACAATAAGGTTCTACCTAAACTGGAAACAGAGTTATGTCGACTTTGCTGATATCAAAGGTCTCAATCCATCATGGAGTGTCAGAATCGCAAGCAATATTTATGTAAGCTATCTTCTACTTATTATATTGCATGCTATTTATATTTCTATAATGTAACTGTAACACACGAACAATACATTTATTTTGATTAGTGTATAGATTGCGCGTGATACTAACATTTCTCAAAATTCAATTGAGATTCATGCCAAGTAGGTCGACTATGGAAGATAAACTTATTGAGAGGTTTGATGGAGAAGTATAAAGAGAAAACGGAGGATCTACATATGATATTTATTGATTTAGAGAAATCATTTTAGATAAATTTCCAAGAGAAGTGCTATGGAGAGTTTTAGAAAAGAAAGAGATTTATAATGCTTATATTTAAGTCATTAAGGATATGTATGCAGAAGTTGTTACTTGAGTTAAGACACAAGGTGGTTTGACCAATATTTTCCTATTTCAGTTGGAATACATCAAGGATCAACCTAAGCCGTATCTTTTGCTTTAGTCATGGATGTTCGCACTAGACATTTGCAAGAGGTTTTACCCTGGTGTATGCTTTTTGCTAATGATATTCTTCTGTGATAAGATTAGTGTTGGAGTTGAAGGTAAACTTGAATTAAGGAGGCAACTTAGAGTCTATAGGCTTTTTTGAGTGATCAAAAACTAAATCTATGGGGTGTAATTTCAACTAACAATAGTTCTAGTGGGGGAATGTAACTTTGGGTGATCAAGTCATTAATAAGAGTACACTTTTAGATATCTTGGATCTATTGTTCAGAGTGATGGTGAAATAGATGGGGATATTATTAGTAGAATTCATTTTGGATGGTTGAAGTGGAGGAATGCATCGGGCTTGTTGTGTGATAGAAAAGTCCCCCTCAAACTCAAGGAAAATTTATAAGATGGTGGTTAGACTGCAATGCTTTATGGTGCAGAATGTTGGCCATTAAAATAAGAAGCATAATATAATTAATGTTGCGAGAGTAGATGCTCAAGTGGATGAGGTACCTTTAATCTTTGAGACAGATACGAATGAACTTATATGTGAAAAGATGGTGATAGCTCCAGTGGAATAAGATTAGAGAGAGTCCCCTTAGATGGTTTGGTCACATAAAACGGCGGCCTTCCGATGTAACCCGGTTAGAAAGTAGATGTATTAGATTTGACTTATTTAAAAAAGTAGAGGTAGACCTAAAAAGACTTGGTTAAAAATATTAAAAACTACCTTTCTTTATTAGATTTAAATGAGAATTTAACTTTTATCAGGGCACAGTAGAGAAAAATGATTCATGTTAGCCAACCCCAAAGGGGGCTATAATTTGATTGTTGTTATTGTTGTAGTGTATAGATATATTAATATATTCCTATTTGTATAGATACATTTATTTACAATAAGCATTAATACTGTAACAGGTTGGGCTTCCATGTGCTGCCAGCAGGCTAAGCTGGGCTATCCAATTTGGAGGGTTGGACAATTTTCTTTTAATAGTTAGGCCTAAATTGAACCACAATCAGACCCTTCTAACCTATCAATAAGACAGAAAATAAGCTCCAGTATACTTTTCTTAGGGATAGCTGTCAAAACTTTATGCAGGCATGTAATATTTGTATCTGGATTATGCACGTCCATGTCTACATAAATGTCCTTTCCTTGCATTTCAGTAATATATACATTCTGACCCTTGTGTAAAAAAGAGGGAAAGGATCTACTAAACTTAGTAAAGTTGACTTTATGTCCAAGAAACTACAGCACCTGATTAACTCAATTCTGTAAACATTATTCAAAAATTAATTTAAATTAAATATCGTGATAACAAATATCACCTCATGTCCTGCCTGATTGTGGTAACCAGCAATTCGCCATTGTGCAATACTAGTTCCATGAAAAACTACACAGTGAAATATGCATCCAAAAGTAAAATCCTGTCAGCAGCAATGGCAGCTACAATCCAACAAACTGGTTCAGGAGCAGAATTGAAAGGAGTAGGTATCAATGAGGGTTGAATCATTTAAACAGAGTTGGATACACTCTCTCTATTCAGTATCATTCTATAATAAGCATTTCATCTGGACTGTTTATTGAAAACCTGCAAGAATATTTAGGACTTTCAGAGAAATGCTGACTAGAGTATAATTTCAATTGTGGGAATTTCCGTAAAACAGTAACTAGACTAAAATCAGTAACTCTGCAAGAAAAATAGCAACCTGGACAACTGAGACCTTCTCAAATTAAACATAAATTGAGGGAATATTGAGATGCGTGGGCATACGTAGAAAGAATGGCTATCTTTTTGATATTCTCCAAATTTGGAACACAGGCGAATCAAGGACCTATCTAGCCATCTAATAGGTCAAAATCAGCCTGCAATAACAAGTTTCATCTTTGATTCCATTCGAAGAGGATAATTAAGAAAATAAATGATATATATATATATATATATATATATATAATAATATATATATAGAATAGCCAGCAGATACCATACTCTAGAACAGACCACTCAATTAGGTTATTATAATCACTGGTATCATTCATATCTGGTCTTTTCGCAAAAACAAGAAGTAAAGAAAGGGGTTTTCACATTGATTGTTTGCAGGAATAACACAAAATTTCCATAAATCACAAACCATGTATTTTTTCTTTCCGCTCAAATAAATATAATCCATGAATGTTTGAATATCCTTTTCAAGCAAAAGTTTGAATATTTCTTAAAGAGAATGATGGTTTGGTTTTTTATGGATCTGGATGGCGGTTGTGTTGTGGTAATGATGTTATGTGGAAGTAGGTAAGATATGCTTTCTAGGCTTGGCCGAAAGCCACATGGACGGGGCGAGGGAGCGATTTTTAATAGTAACAAAAAGAGCAAACTATGATTACTGAAATCTCACCAAGAACCTCAAGGATCCACAAAATGGACTGAATATTTCAACAAAGATCTTCATTGAAATAGAAAGCTACTAAGCTAACGTCACAAAGCACTTGAAACAGCACAAAATATTTACTTAATGATCATGGTTCCATAGCACCATATTATAAAGCATTATTAACCATAACCTAAACTATTAGAGAACGTATCAGGCCTAGCATAAAAGAAATTTTTTCAGTACTACAAAATACAATATTTACTTTTCTCCAGATAGAGTGGACAGTCATGACCTATTTGGAAAAGAAGGTGATTCAAAATAAAGAATATAATGCATCAAATACATGTTTGGCCAAGCGCATTTGGAAGGTCATAGGGAATTGAAAATTAGCACATGGTCATGGATTAAAGGGAGGGATGCTTTGGTTGATTAGAATTTGAACAGAGATTGTCTTGATTTAATCTTGATCGTCACATACTTGTACAGTGAGGGAAGCGCGATCATGCAATTAAGGGATGAAACTCAACCTCCATTGTCCACATGCTTAAATTTTAGCAATTGATCATCATCCAAATTTTTCATATTGGATTCCTACATTGAAACTTCTATGCCGCATCTTCAAGAACTGTGCATCACGGAGTTAAAATCATTGAAGTCTCACAAGAGTTGGAGTTAGCTTACTTGAATCAACAATGACCAAAAGAAATTGCTGATGGAGTAGTCCTTATCTACATTGAATGAACCTAGCTCCTACATGGGGGTAGCTTAAACATATTTGCTACTGCTTAGCATTATAATGGAGCGGATAAAAGGATAAAGACCCAGATAAACATGTATAGATTTTGGAGATTCACATGATTTTTTTTTATTGTTTTTAGTAGGAAATTATAAGGTTTGGGGTAGGGCAAATGTATAATGGGGGTGGAGAACTATTTAGGGAAGGGAAGTCATGCTTGTTAATTTTTTAGTGGGTATAAGAGTATCACGGGTATAAGAGTAGATCCATCACATAATGATAGCAAAGTTAGCCACCAGCCTTCCACATAAGAAAAAACTTTCTGCGCAAGAGGAAATCTTCTCTAAATTGTTATCATAAAATAAAGAACCTTTTGCATTCATTCCTATATTTATATCAGCCAAACAGAGAGGATTTAAATTACATTCCACGAAGTGAGAGATTGATAGTGGTGGAGTTGAGGGAATAGTTGTCAGTCTTCACTCAGGGAGGGAAAGATATGGACAAGCTTTGCACTTGAAGGGAGGAGTTGCTTCAACCACACAAACCAATCAACTACTAATTTAAATTTTAATAAAAAATTTCTTAATAAAGATAGCTATCTTTTAAAAGGAAAAGTTGTCCGTGCATTTATAATTCATCTTTAACAGGTTTTTTATCTAGAATTTCTTGATGGTGGTGATGTAAATTATTGATTGAGATGAGAACAATAATAATCACTGAATATAGACATTAGCGGCCATGGTATTATGCGAATAATTTCATAAAACTCACTTTTCAACACCTAAAAAAAAAAAAAAAATTGCATTGTCATGTCTTAATCTTTAAAACCATTGAAAGATGTTAGCATGGATTTCATGGAACTATCACGCCCTTTGAGGAAACACATTTCTATTTTTATCATAGTGCAATGATCTTCTAAAACAGTGCATTTTATTTAATGTAATAAAGTTACTGATGCATCAAAGACCAAAATATATATTTATGAAATTGTTAAATTTTATGATTTACCCAAAGCCATTGTGTTGAAAAAATTTTATGAGTAGTTTCTACAAAACTCTACACAAAAAAAAAAAAAAAAGATGAAAACTTAATTAAAATGTTTAATTACTTATCACCCACATACTAGTGTACAAACTAAAGCAACTTATAGAAGTTTTGGCCTATTACCAAGTTCGAATAAGTGATCTTTCTTATGGCCGGTTCACAGGGGACAGCAGCAAGCATCGGCACCATACTCGGCTGTTGTGGTCTTCGCTCACAGATGGACACTGGAGCCAGAGCCCTCGATTTGCTCATTTCAACGAAGCGAAGTCAGTATCTTCGCAGGGTAACAACCTCTCTTCTTAGTTGTTTTTACTGGGAAATGCCAGGCAAGCATCTTGGCGTGCACTAAAAGGACGTTTCAAAGGTAGTGCTCAGCGGGGCGTTGCACGAAACCAAACCGCCCCCCGACCGATAAGACCAGTTGCTTCGCTGATAGGCCCACTTAGGTTAGGGGGCATTGTCCCACAGTTCTGACAACTTAAGATGTGTAATCGACATAACGTTGATTCTCGGTAGAGAATTCATGCAAGCCTGACCTAAGCTGTACATTTCTTATTCCTCAGGGCGCCCTAGTGGACTTGGCGGTGATCATACACTAGTTAGGATTGATAAAACTGTAATAAGTCCATTTGATTGTAGTAAGAATTGCATGCAGTTAGTTGCCACAATAAGTTTGTCAATAGATATATAAGATGAGATCCATTTGAAATAGTAATAGAATTTCAACCAAGAAAACCAAATGGATCATATTGAACTTCCTATGAATCTAACCTAATAATTTGTACAACAATGCATCACTTATACAACAATACTTACAAGAAAATTGGTTGCTAACATTGCAACTATAGTTACCGCGAATAAGTCCACCGTAGATCAAGAATATTCAAACAAATTGTTAAGATTATGAAAAAAGAATCCTTTGAAATATTGAGAACAGGCACCTTTCAAAATAAAGGAAATTCAAAGAAGGTTATATGTTATAACATCACCTCTTAGACTACTTATGGTATCTATACTGTTCAAGGAGGAAAAAACAAAAATTATCATAAGATAAAGATCAAAAAAACCAAGGCATTATGGATAACACAAGAAATCCTTTCATCAAATTTGATTATATTCTTTCTTCTTCTCTATTTTTTATCAACGTATTGTGTTATTTTTTATAATTTGTATATGCTCCTCAACCGTTTTCTCTTTAACTTTCTTAAAGGAACAGGGCTTATACTCTACCTTTTATAGGAAAGAGAGAATATAATGATTCGCTAAACCTAAAAGAATTCCTAAGAGAATCTTAAGAAATCAAATAGTAGAAAAATGATATTTATAAAGCAAAAGAATGATATTGGATACATGTTTAAGAAATTGATAGCCCAAGAAAATTCAGGTATTAGTCCTAATTGTATTGTATCTAATTTAGCTTTATATCAAGAAACATAAACAAATAGTTTGAACATTTCTCCCTTTCCCAACTCCCCTGTAACATTCACATCAATACTTTCAAACAATCACATAATCATGGTGTTAGAAATTATATTAAATAGATGACATTGTATTCGCTATTGAACATGGACACCATATACAACTTTTGCACTGACACAACAAATCCACATACATTACTAATGTGATGGGGACATCAAATCGTGGAGAGTCTATCAGAGACGTGGCCGTCGATCTACGGCACGATTGAATCATTGTATTTCTGAGTTGTTTTATGTATTTTTTATTTTATGATGTCATATTGTATTTGCTTTATTAGTTTGTTTTATTAGTTTCCGTTGTACCATTTTATTAAGGGAGGTGTATGTAAGCTATAGGCATTGTTGTCCTTTTTATTTTTGTGAGTCTTGTACGAGGCTATTTATATCCCTAGATTCTTCTTTTGAAGTTAATGAATGAATAAGAAAATTTTCCCATTGCTTGAGTTCTCGTTGAGAATCTTGAGAGTGTTTGAGAGAAGGATCCCCTAGGAGAGGAGTACCGTGCATACCCACCAACCTTGACGAGTCGGGTTCGTGGTTTTATTTTCTATCCTATTTTTCTTTTCCCCTCCACCCACCCCGGCCCCATCTTCCCTCCTCCTCTCTCGGCTCCCAAGCTCCACCCTCATCCCTCATATCGCGCGGCCGCCATAAATACCCCCCCCCCCCTCCTCACCATCTTCCTTATCTTCAATCATCCCACTACTAAACCCCACCCACCTAAGGTCTAGCCGTCGAATCCTTACCCAGCCCCATCTAGCCACCGGCCCTAGCCACACCTCCCCTCTCAATTTTCTATTCCTATCTAGATTAATATTTAGGATTGATTTTTGAATTCAAATTCACCTAATTTGAATTTCAAATCTTTCCTAAAATCCTTGAATCTATTTAAGAAAAGTTTCCAAATTAGCCTATTTGAATTACCAATTAAAGGGGATCCAATTAAATATTTCTAATACCAAAATCGAAAATTAGAAACTCAAATATCTTCCCCACAATTCCCTCCCATCCCATATTAAAGCCGCCGTCCCTCTCTTCTCTCTAATCCCCTCTCCTACATAACACACTCTTCCCCACTAGAATTAAATTCAAACTTGATTCCTAATTCCCTCCCAATTAGAAATCTGAAATTATTTCAGGTTTTTAATTAGTTCTTTCCCTCGTAAACCTACTTCTCCTCTCCCAAACCCTTCCTCCCTGGCCGCCACACCATCTTCATCTCACCTCAGTTTCAAGAGACACTGCGCGTTCTAACGAAGTTTCATAGGTGCAGTGATCTTCGGAGACGATGTCATCTAGCATTCATGAAAAGCTGATTCCAGATCTTGATACGGCTCGCCTACAACGAACAAGGATTTGTTTGCATCCTGCACTCGACCTTTTTCAACGTCAACCACCATCTACCACACCGTAGAGAGTACGTAGAGCACATCTTGGACACCTTGGTTGAGGCTATTGAGAGCAACTTGGTACGTACAGTGGAGGATTACATCCGAGCCTTGACGAAGTCTTCCAATCTTCCTTCTTGTATTTCTTTAGTCTAACCCCTTTCTGTGATTTGATTTTAATCATGAAGACGTGTTCGTCTAACTCTCCAAGCGTATAAACATAGGATTGAGTGCACTTCATTTGTTTCTAATCTTATTTTTAGATTTAGGGATTTTCATTAAAAGCTATTATATTTGCGTGTTGTTGATTTCCTAAATATTTTGAAGATTCAAAGTCTTATTGTGCAACTTCCTAAATGGAAGTGACCGCTCTTACGTTTTATTTTGTATTTTTGATGTCATTTATTTGCTAATAGTTCAAATCATTATTATTATAATAAATAATCGTGCAAGATTTATCAAGTTATTTTGTGCATTGTAGTCCTACATCAATAAACTCCTAGAAAATATTAACATGCGTTGACAATATTGATAAGTGTAATATAATAATTCTAAATACTCTCACTTCGAATACAAGTCCCCTCGATAAACCTAGCAGGAAGATAATCCATCATTGACCCAATTTTGGGATCTACTTGGTTTAGCTCATAATACTAAGTTGTGACTTTAGCTCATTAATTCAAAAAGGTTTGTTTCTCTACTATTTTAGCTCATATGTGTGGAAAAGTTTTGGTTTTCCCCTTCCCCATGCTACCTCTCGGTTTCCTCCTTGCCCCCTCAGTTTCTCTTGGGCTTTTGCTGTTCCCGTGCCTTGGCCCTTTGTTTCCTGTGCTGGCTGGTTTCCTGTGCATTGGCCCTTTGTTTCCTGATGGCTGGTTTTTCCTGTGGCTGCCTGCTTGGTTCCCATGGTCTTCTTTTCTCTGTTTCATGTACCGTTTGGGGCTATGTTTGGTGGCTGTTGGCTTTCATTTCGATTAATCTAATAGGTTTAATTAATGCTTTTAAGGGATGTTTCTAGCTGCCTTCTTTGCCTATAAAATGGAGATGTTTTGGCATGGAATAAGTAAGTGATATAATGTGATTTTTGGAACAAAAACCTAAGGGGTTTTTCTTCTTCTTTGAAATGCTTGCGAGCTTGTTCTATCCTCCTTTATCCTAGAAGCTTGCAGCTTGTCCTCCTATCTTCATCTTGGCTTCTAATCCCCTTCTTCTCTACGCAAGAATCCACTCCACTTGTATCTTTCTTCTCTCAATGGATGAATGCAACTTTAGGAGTTTATGTTTGAAAGTTGTTTAAGTCATTGTAAGCGTCAAAGGTTGTAAGTCTTTATATTAAGAGAAGTTTTTTAGTTCAAGTGTCGCATTTTGTGTCTTTGATGTAGTTTCTATTATCCTAGGAAGAGTATCTTTTGTTAGCAAAATTTGGGGCCCTGCATCAAAATTGGTATCAGAGCAAGTTGGTATATCCTAGGTCATTGAGTTGTGGTTGTCGTGAGTGTCTTGGTGTCATGTAATTTGTTTGTGAATCATGTTAGTTTTAATTACAAGTTTTGTTAGTGAGTCTTGGTGTGTCATGATAGTTGTGCGTGAGTCCTTGTTTTGTGTCTTCCTAGGTTTGTGTCTTAAGTCTTGTGTCTTTTTAAGTCAAGATGGATAAACATCAAGTGGAAAGCAAGCAAGAAAGTAAACCAAAAGATTTTGAAGAATCTATTCCTAAAAGCCATGGACCTTGCCACAATAAAGTTCGTTTGACATGATTCAGATCGAGCTTTTCAAGATTCAAAGCAGCTACACCAAGTGCCAAAAGATTTGAAGCAAAGAAACTTCAACTCCTGTCCGAATTTGAACGAGAAAAGGAAGCATCAAACGAAAGTACGACATTTTAATTCAAGAGTCTGAAATGCCAGATCTCCAAAATTTTGAAGACATTCATCGAGAGATGAGCTTTTTTAAGTGAGGGAGAATCTGATTAGCAGGGGGGGTCAAATCATTTGATCCTCTTGTCCTTGGGTTTGCTTGACTGATTTTGGTTTGGAGCTGGGTGCTCTAGGGTGGGCCCTAGTTCTTGGTTGAGATTAAAAAATGATGGATTCTACTTGGAGTTATCTCATAAATGCTTGAGCTGAAGTTTAGCTCAATGATGGGGATTAATGCACTTCCTACTTACATAATTCAAATAAGGTAGCTTATTAATTCTGAAATTCAATTTGGAGTGACTTGTGCCTCTTCTCCTCCCCATTATCTCTCAGTTTCCTCCTTGCCCCACGGTTTTCCTCTCTTTTGCTATTCTCGTGGCCCCTAGCTGTTTTCCTAGCATTGGCCCTTTGTTTCCTGTGCATTGGCCCTTTGTTTTCCTGTGCTGGCTGCTTGGTTCCTGTGTTGGATGCTTGGTTCCCGTGGTTTCTCTTCTTTGTTTCCTGTACCAAATGAGGGCTGCTATTGGTGGCTGTTGGGTGGGGATTTCGTGGCTTGCCTCTCGATTTTTTGTGCAATTTTGCTGCAGTTTTGTGAGGATTTCATGGCTGTCTCTTTGTTTTCTGTGCAGTTTTCTACTGCCGTTTTTGGCGTCTTTTGGCCTTCTTCTTGGTGTTTTTGGTCTTCCCATATTCCTATATAGTAGATGTTTTAGCTCCCTTTCTTCTATATATGGGGCTGATTTGTATGTTTAAAGTTGGTGAAAAATGAGATTTTTGGAAAAAAAACCTGTGAGGTTTTTCTTCTTTGTTGGAAAAAGCTTGCAAGCATGTTCCATCCCTCTCCTTATTCTAGGTGAGTTATGCCTTCTTCGTTCTGGCTTCTAACTCTTTCTTCTCTACACAAGTGCCACCTCACTGTATCCTTCTTCTCAACGATTGGCAAGCTCTTTATGTTTGTTGTGTCCAATTTGTAAGGTGTTTGTGTTCAAGAGTTGTAAATGTCTTTATATATTATAAAAGAGCTTCTTTTGGTATTTTTATGTTTTTCTATTATCTAGGAATTTTTTTTTGTTAGCAAAAATTTGGGGCCCTCCCAAATTTTGCTTGCATCAAATTTGTACAGAGCAAGATCTTATCCCGGTTTGTCAAGTAAGTCTGTGGTGAGTCATAGCAGATGTTGTTGTGTGTCATGTGAGCCTAGGTTTGTGTCTCCTAGGTCCTCTTTTTGTGTCTTTGTTTTTAAGTGTTTAGAAGAAAATGGAAGATCAAAATCAACCAAGTAATCCAGTGGTGGAAGAAAAATCACTAGAGATAATTTGAAAGTTCAAAGTCCAATGGACAGATGGATGCCGTCAGAAGGAGTTCAACAATCCGATTCAGAATGAATTATACAAACTTCAATTAAAGATGCATGTGTTTACGGAGAAGTACATGAAAAAGAAACAACTGTTGCAAGCTCAGTTTATGCAAGAACGAGATGAAATTCTAAAAGGTATGAAGTAAAATTCAAGAGCTTGATGCCCTTCCACCGTCTCCTCGATTCAATCAAAAGACACTCATCAGGAGATGGGTGTTTTTTCAAGTAGGGAGCATACTGATGCATGCAAGGGGTGGGGGGTCAAAACAAAATGAATATTTGTTTTCCTTGGGCTGCTGGTGCTCTCGGTTTGGGCTTGTTTGCTTTGATTTGGAGCTAATTTTTGGGATCTACTTGGTTCTAGCTCATAAATGCTTAAGTTGTAACTTTAGCTCATTAATTCAAAAGGTTTCTTTACTAATTTTGCTCATTAGTGTAAAAAGTTTGGCTTTTCCCTTCCCATGCTACCTTCTCCGGTTTCCTCCTTGCCCCTCGGTTTCTCTTGGGCTTTTGCTGTTCCCGTGCCTTGGCCCTTTGTTTCCTGTGCTGGCTGGTTTTCCGTGGCTGTCCTACTTGGTTCCCGTGGCCTTCGTTTCTGTTTCCTGTATCGGTTTGGGGCTGCTGTTTGTGGTTTGTTGGCCTTTCATTTTCCTAAATCTAATAGGTTTAATTAATGCTTTTAGGGCTAGTTAGCTTCCTTCTTGTCCTATAAAATGGAGATGTTTTGGCATGGAAAAAGTAAGTGATATAATGTGATTTTTGGGACAAAAACCTGTAGAGGTTTTTCTTCTTTCTTGGAAAAGCTTGCGAGCTTGTTCCATGCCTCCTTTCTCCTAGGAAAAAGCTTGCGAGCTTGTCCTCTATCTTCGTCTTGGCTTCTAATCCCCTCTTCTCTACGCAAGAATCCACTCTACTTGTTATCTTTCTTCTCTCAATGGATGAATGCAACTTTAGGAGTTTATGTTTTGAAAGTTTGTTTGAGTTGTCATTTGTAAGCGTCAAAGGTTGTAATCTTTATATTAAAGTGAAGTTATTTTTAGTTCAATTGTCACATTTTGTGTTCTTGGTGTAGTTTCTATTATCCTAGGAAGAGTAGTCTTTTGTTAGCAAAAATTGGGAGAGATTTGGGGCCTCTCCCAAATTTTTGCTTGCATCAATCACTATGCATAAATTTTCATCTACATTCATGGCATAGAAATTGTAATAAGTTCATTAAGCTTCAGATTACCAAACATAACATGATCAACAATTGAGCCATGAAGTGCATCAAAGGAAACAATACATCCACATACCATCACTAAAAAAAGATCTCCAACAAAAGTAGGGTGGTCGAATGTGCAGAGCGAAACAAAAGCCATTAAAGAGATGATTGTACGACACTATAAGCGTATAGCTTCCCTGCTCTCCTAATTATTTAAATAATTAATAGAGGATAAAGGAATATGAAAAGGAAAATATATGAAAACATGAAAAAATTATTAAGTCCTTAAATCTGTAGTGACATTAGCTAAAAGCAACATGACGGGTAATGATGAACTTATATTATAATTTCATCATTAAAAAATATAAAAAAAAAAGTTTAGAATCCAAATAACAGTTAAGTCAGTGCCAGCATAGGGGTGTAAGTGAGCCGAGCGGCTCGAGCTCGACTCGTTTTATGGGCTCGCGAGCCGAGCTTATCGAGCTCGCGAGTCGTAGCTCGAGCTCGAGTTCGAGCTCGTTTAGTAAACGAGCTTGAGCTCGACTGAGCTAGTCGGCTCGTGAGCTCGCGAGCCGCTCGAATAAATATTTATATTTTTTAAATAAATTTATTTTATTTAATTAAAAATAAATATTAAAAAAATAATAATAATCACCTAATTTTTATTAAATGTTAAACATTTCATATATATTTTTTTAATTTTAATTGTATTTTAAAAATCTCGCTTAATTTTAAAAATCTCGCCTAATTTTTAAAATTTTAAAAAAATCGCGCTAAATTTAAAAAATTCCCGCCCATGACTGTCGAGCCAGCTCGACTCGTTTACAGTTAGACGAGCTCGAGTTCAATGTAACGAGCCAGCTCGATAAGGGTCTAAACTCGACTCGACTCGACTCGTTTTACACCCCTAGTCCAGCATGATGCATTTAACGTTCTAAAAAGCACATTCCTGCAAGAATTTGATCAACATTATGCACAAATGATCCACACGAACAAGATTTAGTTATTATTTAGTGAAGCTGAAACAACAACTAAAGTAGGTGCTATTTCAATCAGCAATCATATCCAATTACAGAATACAGAATATTATAAAATAATTATCTAAAGACAAATAGAAAAGCAAAGCTATAATCACAATTCAGACAGAAAACTTTCTAATGTAAAATCACAAACAGTGACCTACCTCGTTTCCATTTTAAAAGAAACAAAGCCGTGCCACTGACTGCAGCAGCCGTTTCTTGATCAAATCCAGCAACAAATCCTACAGGTAATAATCAGTTGGATCAGGAAAATAGCATGAGAGTGCACGTTATTTCCGCAAAGGAAAAATATAAAGTCAAAAAACAATAACCAATTTTCATATCAATAGACATTGGACAGTAAATTCAATTCGTTCAGAAACAACATCTGAAAAGCTAAGTTCTCAACATTGAAAATTATGTGCAACGTAGTGAAATCAATTTCTACCTAAAAACATTGTTTTAATAACAGCTTTTAGTACTAAGAAATGAAACTGTATTGGACATCAGGGAAGTACTTCTATAAAAGTCTTATGTTTTTTATAAATAAAATGCAACTTAACATTTGATCGATTGTGTATGTACCATCATTCCTCTTAATTGAAAGATCAAGGAAGCCAATGATAGCTTATGCACCCATAATCACAGAAGGGTTACGATCCAGAAGTAACTAATCATATGGTTCGTTCAGTGTCTTCGTCTTTGATACCTGTTACCTCTATCTCTTCCTCTTATAGATATCTCCCAACATGATATATTTCCCTTAAGAAAGTGTTACATTTGTTGCCGGATATACTCCAACACGAATAATTCTCGAGACTTTCTTATATTGTCTACATCTTTAGGTGTGCTCCCAACATGAAAGTTTTCAACTTTTCCATAATAAAGAAAGCCTTCAATTTTTTTTCTTGAGTAACATTATAACTTTTCATAGTAAAGCTCCCTAAGATGAAGTGATGTAAGATAGTATGGATTGTTTATCATGTCATAATAGCTTAGTTAAATTAGCAATACATTTCTTTATTTGGCAGTTATTATTTGTGATTATTTTAATTTTTTTATGGGGAAATGAACAATTGTTAGTTTAGGATAATAGAATTAGCTGCATACTGGTAGTCTCCCAATAAAATAGAGGCCGAGGGTCATAAAATATAAAATTATGGGCATATGATTTTTAATAAAATGAATAAAAATGATACTTTATATGCTTTCGCCTCCTAGGCTGTCTTGTTTCTCTTCCCCTAAGGATGTGTTTTAGGTTTCTTGTCCCCTTCTTTCTTATACAACTATTAAACCTTCCGCAATCTGCTACATCTCTAATCTCTGTATCACTGTTAGGACATAATGCTAACCAAATGTTTCATAGTGTAATTGCAATCAAGCTATTGAAAAGCTATCCAAACCTCTCTTGTTTAAAGAAACACATTTGTAAAATTCCTCAGAATCACATGTCTATGAAAATTATATAAACTGCATGTATTCATCTTATCCAAGGGAATTTATTGGGTTCGTCATGAAGTATGTATATACAAACGAGTATGTTGCCATTATTTTTTATCTGCAACAACAACCTAGTCAAGAATCGTTATCTGAAAACACAAACATGCCTGAATGCTGCCAATCCGGCAGCCCATCTTCTTGAGAGAGTTGTAGCACGCAACCTCATATGACCTTATCATTATGCTGGTAACCTGCCAGCATGAACGCAGTCTGTCAGATATTGGCTTTGTCCAAAGCAATATACAGTTTCAAAAGTAAATAAATAAATGGCACTTTTGCAATAAGGTAAACATACTAATTAAGAACAGGGAAGTAGAATTGGCTGTTTGTGATTGCCCAACTGCATCAGGCCCCATCTTTCCTAGCTATGTCAAATACTAACATAAATATTGTCTTTTTGTCAAGGCCACACATTTTCCAGGCACTTGTGTTTCCCTTACCGACAACTGTTTCAGAGCATAAAGGACCTTCTGTGTAAAGCAAAAAGCAAAGGTAAGTGCCAAAAGATAAACGGATAAATGTTATTAACAAGCTACTTATCTGTCAACCTACTTTATCAAGTGAAGCACAGGACCAATAATGCCTTGAACTTTATTCTTTAGAACAATTAACTTCAAAACACCACTGCAGACATGTTAAAATCCACCGATAACTTATTTCTCATGATAAACAATAAGAGAGAAATGTTTCTTGCACCAAGAAGGGTACCAGGTAACTGACTGGTGGCCAGAACCGACTCATGGCTCCCTTGGCAAGGTACACTGCTTAGAAGCGGACCCACATTTTCCAGAAAAATTGCCTACAGCCTCCAATAGTTTCAAAGCCAAGGGAGCACAGAGCATCTAAACATGTTCTAAGTGCCAAGCATCGGCTCTCTAAGATAATACGTAATACCAAGTAAGGCAACCATTAGGTTTGAAATTTTCTGAACATCATGAATGCGACACTAGCATGAATATTGTAATGTTAACGACGTAACCCAGCATCTAAGTCAAGGACACTTCATCAAATTAAATTAAATAAAACAAATTTCAGGAAAGAAATGGGAATCATTATGTCCTCTAATTAGAAAGAGAGAGGAGGTGTGTGTATTGCATTTCAATTTCTTATCCAAAAAAATCACCATAACCAATACCATAATCCAAAACTACTTATGAATCATCCTTAGCCATTCATTCTTATTGCTAAATGAGGGGGTAACCAGATTTCGCACTTCCACTCATGTTATTTTTTTACCATACATTTTTTCAAACATAGTTCTTCAAACAAAGTTGATCTAACCACCATATCGGTACACCTTTTGTCCTCCGCTATTCATCACGATCACCAAAGGCTGTTTGGTAATGTTGTGTTGGTTCATTAGTTGAGCCATTGAATGTAAAATAGAGGTTATTTTTCTATAATAGATGTAAAAACTAGGTCTACATGGTGTTTCCCCTATAATGAAATCGTAAAGAGGTCTTGCACATTTCCCATACATATCAAATTTATTAGATGTTTACTTTGAGAAAGAAAAGCTTACTCTAATTTTATTGGTTATTGTCTTATCTAAAAATCTCTAGGTAGTGTCTTATCTAATATATCTAATCCGACTTTTTAAAAATTTAATACGGAACCTATCTCGTTAAAACTTTGGTATCAATTAAAAAGACACTGCCGGGGCATGATTTTCGTTGAACTCAATTCCAAGGGCATAAAAATTCTCGCAAGAAAGACATTATACACTAGATTGAAATATTGAATTGAAAGCATTCATAATGTTTAATTAGTTGGCTCGATTGAAGATAGAATTTAACTTTTAGATAGTGAATTTTTATTTGAGGCAACTTGATCACCAAAAAAATAGAAACAATTGCTGTTGCTAAAAAACAGAATTATGGGCCATTGTGCATAGAATAATGCGAGTAAAAACTCTTATAGGGGAGTTTAATTCCAACTACACATCCTCTACTTTGATAGGGATACATTCAATATTGTTTAGGAATTTAAATTTGTTCTATAAAAGAACCATAAATATTGATATTTTGTCATTTCAATCAATAGGTTGAACTATAAAAATATATGCTCTCCTTGTAAACTAGTTCAAATCAGAGGCTGATAATTTTTCAAAACTTGGTCTCCTACCTTCTTCACGATTGTGAATATGCTAAATTGACTAATATATAGCTCAAAGTAAAAGCAATTATTAGCTTAGGAAATGTCAATCTAGAAAATTCTCTATATTTAATTAGTGGTGTATATTTCTTTAGTTGCACCTTCGAATTGATTCAACAATACAATATGACAGGGCTCATTGAATAAGATATATAAAAATGGTTTCACTAACAATGTCATTTCCATATAAGAAACCAAATAAAAATATAAAACTATAATAATAATCTTACTTGAATGATTAAGCCAAGATCAATAGTCATTTGCCTGAAAAATCCGCTTTAGCGAATCTTTAAAAACGGAATGACCAAACTCTCTGCAAGCACAACAATTCCCCACTTCTTTCAACTGCAACTTTCAGTTCTGCAACCCCAACCTGGGAAATAAAGCACAGCCATCACATCTCATGATTTAATGGACTATACAACCAAAAAAAAGGTACATATGAGCTGCTGAAAGTGCAGGGAAAAATATTACAAAAGCTTGTAGACTCCTAGTACAAACTGGTAATGAAGCAAATTCAAAACTTCGATTTAAATCATGCCCATCAGGCCTGAACTGGCACGATCAGGTCTACACTATAGACGAAATATAAGAAATTGAGATTCATGAATCTTGGTGAATGGTATTCTCCCAGCATGTTACAGCAGCATGACAAATTAGGCTGTAATAGGAGGGGACCTTTTTTTAACTGGGGGACGCCTTGGATTTTAGTCTGTTACCATGGATTTAAATTTCTTTTCAGCGGCGCATGGTAGTTAAAAATTAAAAGGATGTCAGATTTCCCAACAAAATGACCATTCTATGTTTCCCCCCAGATGTGGCATATATCGTGTATGAAAACAAGCAACTATGGGTTTTAGATATCTCATCCTTCCTTGATGTTTCTATTACCCAAAATGTAATAAGAACCGCAATCATAACCTCATAGACAGCTTGGGAAATTGAGTATGATGGGCCAGAAAACAGAAAATTCATATGAAATTAATAAAAGAAACCTACTAAAAAATGGTCAACCTAAAACCTCCCATCCACTCACTACACATGCAAAGAAAAGCAAAAATGTTTATAAAAAAAAAAAACTAATGAAGTTTTCATCTGAATCAATTTGCTCTGTATTTTTAGTTTTAATCAAAGATAATGAATAATTAAAGATTAAGATCTGCGAGTCGCAACTTATTTGTGTTGCATGATCTTTTGCAGAATCATAATAGATACACGCTAGAAATGACTAGGCCCAAGACATCATACATCCACCCACATTACCTCTTATTAATAATGTATAAAAAATTGTATCATTTAGTTGATATTCAGAGAAGAGAGCTTTCCTATTATGGTTAGAGTAAAATGCTGATAAACAATGGATGCAAGAAGACAATCGACTTAGAAAACAACATGCTAATCTAGTTCATATGGAGAGGCAAAGCAATTAATAAAAACTTGAACAAATGGAGCAAAGCAAATTACACAATTAATAAATGAAGCCAACAATGAAAAATTTTAATCAAATTATAGACCTGATCAAGTGCACAAGCAAACAAATCCAGCACATGTCCTTGATGACAAGTTGCTTCGAAAGCCCTCCGAAGAACTTGCAGCTTTGCTGTAAAAGCGGAGCACTACCTTTGTCAAAGTCCTTGTGAGAACGAATGGCTCCGATAAATTCTTTGAAACAAACTACAAAAAAAAACATCAAAATTAAATCCTTAAACTCTAAGAGTCTCAGAAGTAAAAAATAAGAAACATGAAATTTTCATAAAATACACTACTTCAGCCCTTCATAAAGCAAGAGATAAAGATAAGATTCAGTTGCACCTACACGACCAAGGAGATTGAAACTGATATATAAGGAAAGGAAAAGGATATGCAGAAAAACAGTAAAATGATAACTATTAGCATTAAACAAATAACAAGTACTTCAATAAATCCCGAAACCTAAAATAGCATATACTTCCAATACAGCTCTACCACAAGCATAAGAAAACCTCCATTTGTGTTTTCATATACAAATAGAACAGTAAGATCAAGCAAAAAAAAACAAAGATACAGTAAGCATGTTCCCTTTTTTCAATTTGAAAGATATGCAAAGTGCCATATACATGAAATCGACTTTAGAGAACATTGCCCATCAAGCATTTAACAGTTAATCCAAATAAAACTTGGCTTGTTTGAGAATTGACTTATTCTTCCAAAAAATTTTGTAATTTCACATATGAATTTCGAAGTAAGAATTCTGATCACTACTTCAGTAAACTGATCACTATCAAACATAAAAGTCTTCTGAACCAAGTAAATGGTTTCAGCAGAATTTCAACATCCATAAATATTATATGAGTAGTCTCAGAAATTAATCTCCCAATTTAACATGAAGTGGGGTGCACAAGCTATTCGAATCTCTTTAGTGTTTGGCAAACGAATGAAAAAGAAAAAAGTAGTGCGCCTACTTGAATTGAAGTGACCAACTAAGAACTAGTAGTAATGTAGACTCTTCTTACAACCAGTGCACTAGAATCGACCTTAAAGGTATTTCATAAAATAAAGGATATAGAAACGCCCATGAGTTCAAATATAGAGTAACTGTATAATTCTGTTGAATGTAATCCAACCTATGATGGAAAAATGACAATATATAACACCTAAAAACAATGGAACTAACAGCAGCATAAGATTCTCAACAAACACAACAATCTGCTGAAAAGAGTGCGGAAGTTAAACAAAACAGCAAATGTATCAATTGGTGAAGTTTACACATAACCAAACATTTCCTGATGAATTCCACCACCAACAACAACAACAACAACATCAGCCTTTATCCCACTACGTGGGGTCGGCTACAGAGAATCCTTTTTCTCCATTGTGACCTATTAAAAGTCAATTCAATCAAATAAAGAAAAAATAGTAGTTATGTCAAATTATGCTAAAAAATCAAGGCCTATTCTATACTACAATACAGAAGTTCTGGATAGTTAAAGGTACTCTAGTCACTCACTTTTAACCTAATGAATGAAATTGAAAACACACACACCCTATTTTACCAAACCATTAGTAAGATTGCATAGCAGGGAAACAAGCAGTATGCCATTTATCAGATATGGTAAATGAAACAGCACAAATCTTCGTAAAGTTCTAGGTGAGTGACACCAAACAGTTCACAAAATATCCTATGGCCTCCTTTATCATATAGACGGCAATAGGACAAATCTGATATTCCTCACAAAATTACATTAGCGCTCAGTAAACTTACCATACCAGGCCCCTCTGTTGATGGACCACCAACAAAGCCATAATTCTTGCACCAGAACCGGGGACACAAACCCCTATAAACTTGCCGCTGCACTTAAGGCTGTACTTGTAACACCTTGATGCCCGTGTCTGCTGGAACGGCCAAGGATCTACTTTGAAGCTCCTCCAAAACCTAAATGTTGCACGTGAAATTCAAATTAAAAAAGTCAACAATATCTAGTCAAGTAAAGGATAATCAGAGTAAACTAAAATGCAATCAAGTAAGATAGCGATAAAGTGAATGACTGGGTACATTATATTTTAAAACCATCAACAAGGACTATCAGCAAGGAGGCAGCTAACGAAACAAATTATTACAGCCTTTAATGTTATAAAAGTAAAAGTTAATGATGTTCAAGGTAGACACTAGTTGCAATACGCTAATCATTTTTGCAGCTTAATTTACTAATATAAATGATACAACTATGCAAGGATCAATAATTTTTTTCCTAGCTTAGAATTATAAATGAAATTAAGGAGGTTTCATTTCACATCACTAAGGTACTGGACGGAAGCCATACATGTAGAACATGTAAACCTGAGCATGAAACATAAATTGTGTGCATTTTAAATGCATTGCTCTAAATGAAAATCAAAATAACTCAATACTCAACTGAATAAGTACAAATTCACACTCTGAATCAGGCAAAAGAACCTGCAATGCTCGCAGCTGATAGTCCAATCACTAGCACCAGCAATCACCCCACTGCTGGCTTTGGCTTACCTGAAAAGAAATCATCTGATCTAAAATTTGATCCTTAGTCACCTCCTTCAATCCCTTAAATATGATTGACTTCGGCATTTGCCCAAACCCCAACTCATGAACCTGCATGACAATCATATTCATATCAATGCAACAATGGAACGATAAACACTTCAAAAGAGATTACTGTGTCAAACCTGGACATAGTTTCCAAAGGTTATAAGACCAACAAGAGGTTTTCTCTGGCTAGCAACTCAATAGCTTGTGCAAGAGCAATTTCAAGTATCCAAGCTCCTCCTCAAGCATACAAAGTGTCAACCACAACAAAAAAACTGGAGGCACCACAGGACCGCATCATGGGCGGAGCTCATACTTCGATTGTTGTTACTGTGCGAAAAGCTCAGCTGGAAGATTGTCCACAGATATGGATTCATAGTGTTGAGGAAATGATTTCTCTGGAAGCAAAACGGGTCATACCAACATTATGGCAGCGTAGTCAACAATGGCGGAATGCAAGTAAAAGTAACGAAAAAAGCTCTAATGACAATGCATTCACAGGAATAACTGTTGCGTCAAACCTCTATACATCTCAGATAGTTGCATTCATGTGAATGATTTGCAAACAAAATGAAACGCTCAAAAATGTTACACGTCACAGGTGTATGAGTGGCTTGAGAAATGCACTGTGAATAGTTAGTGCACCTCGTGAACAAAATTTTTTTAATGAGACAAAGTAATGCACTATTGCACGTCATGGGTTGCACAACCATTTTGATGAAGTGTGCAAGTCACATCAAATTTACCAGAAATAATTTTGTACATGCGTTCACTAAATGTACAATGCAAACATTTTGATGAAAGTGCAAATGTATTATGTAAGCACATTGAAGACATTCAAGTATGCACGTGCATCAAGTACACTAAGAATGTAAAAGTGCACTAGTGAAATGCTTGCATTTCTAAATCCTATGTCTGATAATATTTTGCAGGTTAAAATAAAATGAATTCAGTTTGCTTCGCCACAAAATGCATGCAAATATTTGGAAAATTGTTAGGCCGGTCAACATGGGACCGTCTTAGGCAGACAGAGGCGGAAGAGTTTCGCCTTTCCTATATGCACCGACCAAACCGCAGGAGCCAATAAAGCAGTTTAGGAATGATTTTTGAGGGAGTTAGGAGGGAAAAATTGAATGCAGGGATTGTTTAGAGATTTCCTTTTGGATTGTATACATTAAATAATTTGTTTTCCTAGAGTTAGGGCTTCTTGAATTTGGCTGAAATTTGATCTCTTAGGTTTTTTCGGCTCTAGCGGCGTCTAGAGATTTGGGAAAGATAGATCCTCCTCTAGAATAGAGGATCAATTGTATCTTGTTATCTTCCTTCCGTTAGTTTGATTATTCCAATAAAAACTATTGTTTTCCCGATTTTTCCTTTGCATTGGTTGATTTTTCTCGTTGCTTTTGTCAAGATCGTTAGGTTTCACTTGAGATCTTCAAGTGTTTCCTAACAAATTGGTATCAAAGCAAATTTCCTAAGCTGAAATAGAAGTCTTCCTCGTTGAATTTTGCTGAGTTCCGTATCCAATCTTGTTGCTTTTGTTGATTGGATGCCATAATTTGCATCAAACTTGCGGCTCATACTATTGGAGCCTAAATCCAAGTTCTCAGGGGAGGAAGAAAGGTAGAGGTGTTGGAATGGGATATCAGACAATTGAAAACTCAAATTTCATCTCCACACTCAACTTTCAGATGTCAAAAGCAAAATTTCAACCATCCACGAAAATATGGATGAGAATTTTTCCAGCCTGGAGGAGATGTTGAAGAAATTGTTCGAGGGCCAATCCAAAACGGCATCGTCAGAGGCGAGGGAAGCCTCGGCAATCGAGGAAGTGAGGGAAAACTCTAATCCAATAAGGCAAAGGGAAGTCAGGAGGTAGAGAAACTTAAAAAGTAAAAGAGAGAATGCCTCTCCTAGAGCTTGTTCCTATGGAGGAGTTGGGTAGAAGATATGGTGAGAAGCATGAGGAGGTGGAGCATGAACAAAGGGGTGCTAAATTTGAGAGGAGAGGCGGAGTTGAAAAAAAAGGGATAATTATGACCGAAGGAGGGATGGAATTGAAAGGAGAGGGATTTATTATGATCCAAGGGAACTGAATTTGAAAGGAGACTGAGAATTTGATGAAAGGTTTGAGTATGAGCATAGAAGGGATGATTGGGACACTTGGGGGAACCACCACTTGGGGAATGGGATGGAAAAATTATGGAAGAATCATGGAGAACAAAGGTGATCTAAGGGTGAGGAAACTAAATATGCTAATCTTTGAGGAGGATGATGCACATGGATTAATCTACAAGGTAGAAAGATATTTTATCATTAATGGGTTGACAGAGGAGGAGAGACTGATGGCAAAGGGCCTATGTTTGAAAGGAAGGCTTCGTCTTGGTACTAGTTGAGGGACATGCGATGACCCATACGGAGCTGAAGAGAGTTCAAATATTGTTTAGTAGAATGTTTCCAAACTGACAGAGGAAGAGACTTCTACGAGTAATTATTCGCCTTAACACAGGAGGGTTCAGTGACGGAGTACCAGGACAGATTTGAGTACCTTGTTAGCCGATTGAACCGCCTTCCTGAGACAGTGCTAGAGAGAAAATTTCATGAAGGGACTGAAACCAATGATCCGTGCAGTGGTTAGAGTAATGAGGCCTCGTGACTTGGGAGAGGCTATGGAGCTAGCTCAATTGGTGGAGGCTTAAAGGCACCTGGAGAGAGAGATGGGAGGTAGCAGCTCGGGAGGTCCGAACAGGAGGACCAACACCTTTTTGGCACCCAAGGAGCCGACACTGGGTACTCTTCAGGAGACTTCGCAAGAGAAGACTGTGGGAGTAAGACCTGGGGACAACTTCAAGAAGCTCACAGAAACAGAATTATAAGAGAAAAGGTCAAAGGAGCTTTGTTTCAAATGTGATGAGAGGAATACGCTATGGCACATGTGTAAGGACCGAACTCTTCAGGTTCTTATCGTTTGTGATGAAGAGGGAATGGAGTAGGGTGTCGTCTTTCACCTTGCGGATAAAGAGGGTATTTGGGAGGGGAGTATTGTTAGATCAGTCCAGCCGGTCCACATTGGATAGGCTCAGGCAGAAGAGTTCCGCCTCTCTTGTACACGCAGATCGAACCGCAGGAGCCAATGGAGCGTTTAGGAAGGATTTTTAGAGAGTTAGGAGGGAAATTTGAATGTAAGGTCTGTTTAAAGATTTCCTTTTTTATTGTATGCATTAAATAGTTTGTTTTTCTAGGGTAGGGCATCTTGAATTTGACTGAAATTTGAGATCTATTATGTTTCTTGGGCTCTAGCAGCATCTAGAGATTTGGGAGAGATAGATCCTCCCCTCGAATAGAGGATCAATTGTATCTTGTTATTTTCATTCTGTTAGTTTGATTATTCTATAAAAACTACTATTTTCTAGTTTTTCCTTTGGATTTGTTGATCATTTCCGCTGTTTTTTGTCAAGATCGTTAGGTTTCACTTAAGATCTTCAAGTGTTTCCTAACAGAAATCTAATAATTATGTTAGAAAATTCAAACTCTCCTTTGAAATTTAAATGCCAAAGGGGTCACTTTGCTAATAAGAAGAGTCATAAGTCTCACATTTGAAGTCCAATTCTCCAACTTGCAAGAACTAGAGTTGATGAAACTTGAAACTAATGAGAAATGTTCGAACAATAAGTTTTAAATGATGCACCATAAATCATATCTTCATGAATGAACATATAACTACAAAATCTAAAATGATATTTTATTTTACGTTCTCATTAGTCTTCCATACATTGTAAAAAAGAAAATTTATTACAAAATACAAACTCCCTAGTTCATCGCCCATATGATAACTAGCAAAATACTTGAGAACAATCCACTGTAACAAACGGATAGAGTTAAGAAGGTTCAAATACAAAATAAATATTCAAATATCTTAATAATGGCCGCATTCACAAAAAATATAAATCGAAGGAAAACCTAATCTCAAAATTCCCTCAAATTTCAAAGTTAATCATTTGGGACTTGAACTATAATGAAATTCAAAATTTCAATATTTGTTCAAATCTAAAACATTTCGAAGTGAAATATATCCATTTGTAAACTTAAAGCAAAATGAATCGACCATTGATGAACAAATAAATTTGATAATTACCTCAATTCACAAATGGTCATATTTTGTCAAGTTTATTGTTACTGCTCATTCTTCTCACTTGTAAGGATGTGAAATGTGCCATCTACTCAGAGGTTTTACCACTAAATGGCATTACAAATAAATAGTAATGATGGAGACATGCTAACCAAGTGATTTTATTGCAAATGGCATTATTAAATAATGGTTATGGTCAAAGCCCGCAAGTTCTCCAATTGCTACAAAACCTTGAGTAATGAATCACATGGTGCACTTAATAAATAATAATGCCCTCTATTAGCTAAGAGTGACTTAATAAATAATAATGCCCTCTATTAGCTAAGAGTGACTTGAATTTATTCCTTTACACGAACATCCACCCCAAGTTTTACAAAGTTACCTTTAACGAAGCAACTGCCAACAAGTTTCTCTCAATTAGATTGGATTGAATACATCCTCAAACTAAGTGGACCATAGATCATAACAACCTTGAATGATGTACCATGAGATTTTATTCAGCCTCTTCATCATCCCTCCTAAACCCCACCATCCACTTTAAAAGCACATGCCTAATTGTTGCTACTATACACTAATCATTTAATATCAATCTAACAACTTGCCTTAATTGAAAATTTTCTCTCATCACCAAGAGGGATAATTAATCATAGGGTCTAGCACCTAAAGAAAACCTAGCATCATATCATAAATTTCTTGCGAGATAAGAGTGAAATCTCTGGATATCCTATATGCATTCTAAAAAATTGACCTGAAACTACAAATTTTCTATGCCTACAAGAAGACAATAAAGGTTATCCATAAGGCACAAGCAATGGTGCAAAGAATCATAGCGACCTAAGAAAGAGTAATAATTTTTCAGCTAATTGATTTACGTAAACCTAATTAATGAGTGATCGAGACTACCCAGGCAGTAGTGCACTAAACAATAAGAGGTTCTACCTAAACTGGAAACAGCAGTTATGTCGACTTTGCTGATTCAAAAGGATCTCAATCCATCATGGAGTGTCAGAACGCAAGCAATATTTATGTAAGCTATCTTCTACTTATATATTTGCATCTATTTATATTGTCTATAATGTAACTGTAAACACACGGAACAATACATTTATTTTGATTAGTGTATAGATTGCGGCGTGATACTAACATTTCTCAAAATCAATTTAGATTCATGCCAAGTAGGTCGACTATGGAAGATATACATTTATTGAGAGGTTTGATGGAGAAGTATAAAGAGAAAACGGAGGATCTACATATGATATTTATTGATTTAGAGAAATCATATGATAAAGTTCCAAGAGAAGTGCTATGGAGAGTTTTAGAAAAGAAAGAGATTTATAATGCTTATATTTAAGTCATTAAGGATATGTATGCAGAAGTTGTTACTTGTGTTAAGACACAAGGTGGTTTGACCAATTATTTTCCTATTTCAGTTGGATTACATCAAGGATCAACCTTAAGCCCGTATCTTTTTGCTTTAGTCATGGATGTTCGCACTAGACATTTGCAAGAGGTTTTACCCTGGTGTATGCTTTTTGCTAATGATATTCTTCTTGTTGATAAGATTAGTGTTGGAGTTGAAGGTAAACTTGAATTAAGGAGGTCAACCTTAGAGTCTAAAGGCTTTCGTTTGAGTAGATCTAAAACTGAATATATGGAGTGTAATTTTAGTAATAATAGTTCTAGTGGGGGATTATGACTTTGGGTGATCAAGTCATTAATAAGAGTATACGTTTTAGATATCTTGGGTCTATTGTACAGAGTGATGGCGAAATAGATGGGGATATTATTAGTAGAATTCAAGTTGGAATGTTAAAGTGGAGGAATGCATCGGGTTTGTTGTGTGATAGAAAAGTACCCCTCAAACTTAAAAGAAAATTCTATAAGATGGTGGTTAGACCTACAATGCTTTATGGTGCAGAATGTTGGCCATTAAAGAGAAGCATAATATTAAGTTAAGTGTTGCAGAGATGAAGATGCTCAAGTGGATGAGTAGCTTTAATCTTTGAGACAGGATACGAAATGAACTTATATGTGAAAAGGTTGGAGTAGCTCCAGTGGAAGATAAGATTAGAGAGAGTCCCCTTAGATGGTTTGGTCACATAAAACGGCGGCCTTCCGATGACCCGGTTAGGAAAGTAGATGTATTAGATTTGACTTATGTTAAGAAAGGTAGAGGTAGACCTAAAAAGACTTGGTTAGAAAATATTAAAAACTACCTTTCTTTATTAGATTTAAATGAGAATTTAACTTTTATCAGGGCACAGTAGAGAAAAATGATTCATGTAGCCAACCCCATAGGGGGCTAAAGATTTGATGTTGTTATTGTTGTAGTGTATAGATATATTAATATATTCCTATTTGTATAGATACATTTATTTACAATAAGCATTAATACTGTAACAGGTTGGGCTTCCATGTGCTGCCAGCAGGCTAAGCTGGGCTATCCAAATTTGGAGGGTTGGACAATTTTCTTTTAATAGTTAGGCCTAAATTGAACCACAAGCAGACCCTTCTAACCTATCAATAAGACAGAAAATAAGCTCCAGTATACTTTCTTAGGATAGCTGTCAAAACTTTATGCAGGCATGTAATATTTGTATCTGTTTATGCACGTCCATGTCTATTAAATGTCTTTCCTTTGCATTTCAGTTAATATATACATTTCTAGACCCTTGTGTAAAAAAGAGGGAAAGACTACTAAACTTAGTAAAGTTGACTTTATGTCCAAGAAACTACAGCACCTGATTAACCAATTCTGTAAACATTATTCAAAAATTAAATTTAAATTAAATATCGTGATAACAAATATCACCTCATGTCCTGCCTGATTGTGGTAACCAGCAATTCGCCATTGTGCAATACTAGTTCCATGAAAAACTACAACAGTGAAATATGCATCCAAAAGTAAAATCCTGTCAGCAGCAATGGCAGCTACATCCAACAGAACTGGTTCAGGAGCAGAATGAAAGGAGTAGGATATCAATGAGGGTTGAATCATTACAACAGAGTTGGATACACTCTCTCTATTCAGTATCATTCTATAATAAGCAGTTTCATCTGGACTGTTATTGAAAACCTGCAAGAATATTTAGGAACTTTCAGAGAAAATGCTGACTAGAGTATAATTTCAATTGTGGAATTTCCTTAAAACAGTAACTAGACTAAAATCAGTAACTCTGCAAGAATAAATAGCAAACCTGGACAAACTGAGACCTTCTCAAATTAAACATAAATTGAGGGAATATTGAGAAGCGTGGCGATAAGCTGAAAGAAGATGGGCTATCTTTTTGATATTCTCCAAATTTGGAACACAGGCGAATCAAGGACCTATCTAGCCATCTAATAGGGTCAAAATCAGCCTGCAATAACAAGTTTCATCTTTGATTCCATTCCCGAAGAGGATAATTAAGAAAATAAATGATATATATATATATATATATATATATATATATATATATATATATATAGCCAGCAGATACCATACCTCTAGAACAGACCACTCAATTAGGTTATTATAATCACTTGGTATCATTCATATTCTGGTCTTTTCGCAAAACAAGAAGTAAAGAAAGGGGTTTTCACATTGATTGTTTGCAGGAATAACACAAAATTTCCAGTAAATCACAACCATGTATGTTTCTTTCCGCTCAAATATAACAATAGATCCATGAATGTTTGAATATCCTTTTCAAGCAAAAGTTTGAATATTTCTTAAAGAGAATGATGGTTTGGTTTTTTATGGATCTGGATGGCGGTATGTGTTGTGTTAATGATGTTATGTGGAAGTAGGTAAAGATATGCTTTCTAGGCTTGGCCGAAAGCCACAAGTGGACGGGAGAGCGATTTTTAATAGTAACAAAAAGAGCAAAACTATGATTACTTGAAATCTTCACCAAAGAACCTCAAGGATCCACAAAAATGGACTGAATATTTCAACAAAGATCTTCAATTGAAATAGAAAGCTACTAAGCTAACGTCACAAAGCACTTGAAACAAGCACAAAATAGTATTACTTAATGATCATGGTTCCATAGCACCAGTATTTATAAAGCATTATATACCATAACCTAAACTATTAGAGAACGTGATCAGCCTATGCATAAAAGAAATTTTTTCAGTACTACAAAATACAATATTTACTTTTCTCCAGAAGAGTGGACAGTCATGACCTATTTGGAAAGAAGGTGATTCAAAATAAAGAATATAATGCATCAGAATACATGTTTGGCCAAGCGCATTTGGAAGGTCATAGGGAATTGAAAATTAAGCACATGGTCATGGATTAAAGGGAGGGATGGCTTTGGTTGATTAGAATTTGAACAGAGATTGTCTTGATTAATCTTGATCGTCACATACTTGTCGAGTGAGGGAAGCGGTCGATCATGCAATTAAGGGATGAAACTCAACCTCCATTGTGTCCACATGCTTAAATTTTATGCAATTGATCATCATCCAAATTTCATATTGGATTCCTACATTGAAACTTCTATGCCGCATCTTCAAGAACTGTGCATCACGGAGTTAAAATCATTGTAGTCTTCACAAGAGTTGGAGTTAGCTTACTTGAATCAACAATGACCAAAGAAATTGCTGATGGAGTAGGCCTTATCTACATTGAATGAACCTAGACTCCTACATGGGGGTAGCTTAAACATATTTGCTACTGTTTAGCATTATTAATGGAGCGGAAAAAGGATAAAGACCCAGATAAACATGTATAGATTTTGGAGATTCACATGATTTTTTTTTATTGTTTTAGTAGGAAATTATAAGTGTTGGGGTGAGGGCAAATGTAATGGGGGTGGAGAACTATTTTAGGGAAGGGAAGTCATGCTGTTAATTTTTTAGTGGGTATAAGAGTAGGTCGCGGGTATAAGAGTAGATCCATCACATAATGATAGCAAAGGTTAGCCACCAAGCCTTCCACATAAGAAAAAACTTTCTGCGCAAGAGGAAATCTTCTCTAAATTGTTATCATAAAATAAAGAACCTTTTGCAATTCATTCCATATATTTATATCAGCCAAACAAGAGGATTTAATTTACATTCCACGAAGGGAGTGGATGTGGATAGTTTGGTGGAGTTGAGGGAAAGGTTGTCAGCTTCACTTCAGGGAGGGAAAGATATGGACAAGCTTTGCACTTGAAGGGAGAGTTGCTTCAACCACACAAACCATATCCAACTACTAATTTAAATTTTAATAAAAAATTTCTTAATAAAGATAGCTATCTTTTAAAAGGAAAAGTTGTCCGTGCATTTATAATTCATCTTTAACAGGTTTTTTATTCTAGAATTTCTTGATGGTGGTGATGTAAATTATTGATTGAGATGAACATATAATTAATCACTGAATATAGACATTAGCGGCCATGGTATTATGCGAATAATTTCATAAAACATCACTTTTCAAACACCTAAATAAAAAAAAAAAAAATTGCATTGTCATGTCTTAATCTTTATAAACCATTGAAAGATGTTAGCATGGATTTCATGGAACTATCACGCCCTTTTGAGGAAACACATTTCTATTTTTATCATAGTGCAATGATCTTCTAAAACAGTGCATTTTATTTAATGTAATAAAGTTACTGATGCATCAATAGAACCAAATTATATTTTAATGAAATTGTTAAATTTTATGATTTACCCAAAGCCATTGTGTTTGAAAAATTTTATGAGTAGTTTCTACAAAACTCTACACAAAAAAAAAAAAAAAGATGAAAACTTAATTAAAATTTTTAATTACTTATCACCCACATACTAGTGTACAAACTAAAGCAACTTATAGAAGTTTCTGGCCTATTACCAAGTCGAATAAGTGATCTTTCTTATGGCCGGTTCACAGGGGGACAGCAGCAAGCATCGGCACCATACTCGGCTGTTGTGGTCTTCGCTCACAGATGGACACTGGAGCCAGAGCCCTCGATTTGCTCATTTCAACGAAGCGAAGTCAGTTCTTCGCAGGGTAACAACCTCTCTTTCTTATGTTGTTTTTACTGGGAAATGCCAGGCAAAGCTGCTTTGGCGTGCACTAAAAGGACGTCTTTCAAAGGTGAGTGCAGCGGGGGCGTTGCACGAAACCAAACCGCCCCCCGACCGATTAAGTACCAGTTGCTTCGCTGGTAGGCCCACTTAGGTTAGGGGGCATTGTCCCTCCTCAGTTCTGACCAACCTAAGATGTGTAATCGACATAACGCTGATTCTCGGTAGAAGTTTCATGCAAGCCTGACCTAAGCTGTACATTTCTTATTCCTTCAGGGCGCCCCTAGTGGACTTGGCGGTGATCATACATCTAGTTAGGATTTGATAAAACTTGTAATAAGTCCATTTGGGATTGTAGTAGAATTGCATGCAGTTAGTTTGCCAACAGATATAGTTTGTCAATAGATATATAAGATGAGATCCATTTGAAATAGTAATAGAATTTCAACCAAGAAAACCAATGGATCATATTGAACTTCCTATTGAATCTAAACCTAATAAATTTGTACAACAATGCATCACTTATACAACAATACTTACAAGAAATTGGTTGCTAACATTGCAACTATAAGTTACCGCATAAGTCAACAGTAGATGCATGAAATTCAAACAAATTGTTAAGATTATGAAAAAAGAATCCTTTGAAATTTGAGGAACATGGGCACCTTTCAAAATAAAGGAAATTCAAAGAAGGTTATATGTTATAACATCACCTCTTTAGACTACTTATGGATCTATACTTTCAAGGAGGAAAAAACAAAAATTATCAGAAGATAAGATCAAAAACCAAGGCATTATGGATAACACAAGAAATCCTTTCATCAAATTTGATTATATTCTTTCTTCTTCTCTATTTTTTATCAACGTATTGTGTATTTTTTATAATTTGTAATATGCTCCTCAACCTTTTTCTCTTTAACTTTCTTAAAGGAACAGGCTTATACTCTACCTTTTCATAGGAAAAGAGAGAATATAATGATTCGCTAAACCCTAAAAGATTTCCTAAGAGAATCTTAAGAAATCAAATAGTAGAAAAAATGATATATTATAAAGCAAAAGAATGATATTGGATACATGTTTAAGAAATTGATAGCCCAAGAAAATTCAGGTATTAGTCTAATTTGTATTGTATCTAATTTAGCTTTATATCAAGAAACATAAACAAATAGTTTGAACTTTTCTCCCTTTCCCAACTCCCCCTGTAACATTCACATCCAATACTTTCAAACAATCACATAAATCAGGTGTTAGAAATTATATTAAATGATGACATTGTATTCGCTATTGAACATGGACACCATATACAACTTATGCACTGACACAACAAATCCACATACATTACTAATAGTGATGGGGACATCAAATCGTGGAGAGTCTATCAGAGACGTGGCCGTCGATCTACGGCCACGATTGAATCATTGTATTTCTGAGTTGTTTTATGTATTTTCTTATTTATGATGTCATATTGTATTTGCTTTATTAGTTTGTTTTATTAGTTTCCCGTTGTACCCTTTTATTAAGGGAGGTTGTATGTAAGCCTTATAGGCATTGTTGTCCTTTTATTTTTGTGAGTCTTTGTACGAGGCTATTTATATCCCTAATGTTCTTCTTTTGAAGTTAATGAATGAATAAGAAAATTTTCCCATTGCTTGAGTTCTCGTGAGAATCTTGAGAGTGTTTGAGAGAAGGATCCCTAGGAGAGGGAGTACCGTGCATCACCCACCAACCTTGACGAGTCGGGTTCGTGGTTTTATTTTCTATCTATTTTTCTTTTCCCCTCCACCACCGCCGGCCCCATCTTCCCCTCCTCCTCTCTCGGCCCAAGCTCCACCCATTCCCTCAAATCGCCGGCCGCCATATACCCCCCCCCCCCTCCCTCTCACCATCTTCCTTATCTTCACATCATCCCACTACAAAACCCCACCCAACCTAAGGTCTAGCCGTCGAATCCCTTACCCAAGCCCCATCTAGCCACCGGCCCTAGCCACACCTCCCCTCTCAATTTCTATTTCCTATTCTAGATTAATATTTAGGATTGATTTTGAATTCAAATTCACCTAATTTGAATTTCAAATCTTTCCTAAAATCCTTGAATCTATTTAAGAAAAGTTTCCAAATTAGACCCTATTTGAATTTCAAATTAAAGGGGATCCAATTAAATATTTCCTAATACCAAAATCTAAAATTAGAAACTCAAATATCTTCCCCACAATTCCCTCCCCATCCCATTATTAAAGCCGCCGTCCTCTCTCTCTCTCTCTAATCCCCTCTCCCTACATTAACACCTCTTTCCCCTCTAGGAATTAAATTCAAACTTGATTCCTAATTCCCTCCCAATTAGAAATCTGAAATTTATTTCAGGTTTTTAATTAGTTCTTTCCCTCGTAACCTACTTCTCCTCTCCCAAACCCTTCCTCCCTTGGCCGGCCACACCATCTTCATCTCCACCTCAAGTTCAAGAGACACTGCGCGTTCTAACGAAGTTTCATAGGGTGCTAGTGATCTTCGGAGACGACTGTCATCTAGCATTCATGAATAGCTGATCCAGATCTTGACTACGGCCTCGCCTACAACGAACAAGGATTTGTTTGCATCCTGCACTCGACCTTTTTCAACGTCAACCCACGCATCTACCACACCGTAGAAGAGTACGTAGAGCACATCTTGGACACCTTGGTTGAGGCTATTGAAGAGCAACTTGGTACCGTACAGTGGAGGATTACATCCGAGCCTTGACGAAGGTCTTCCAATCTTCCTCTTGTATTTCTTTAGTCTAACCCTCTTTCTTGTGATTTGATTTTAATCATGAAGATCGTGTTCGTCTAACTCTGCCAAGCGTAGTAAACATAGGGATTGAGTGCACTTCATTTGTTTCTAATCTTATTGTTAGATTAGGGATTTTCATTAAAAGCTATTATATTTGCGTGTTGTTGATTTCCTATAATATTTTGAAGATTCAAAGCTCTTATTGTGCAACTTCCTAAATGGAAGTGACCGCTCTTACGTTTTATTTTGTCGTTTTATTTGCTAATAGTTCTAATCATTATTATTATAATAAATAAGTCGTGCAAGTTCTTATCAAGTTATTTTGTGCATTGTAGTCCTACATCAATAAACTCCTAGAAAATATTAAACATGCGTGACAATATTGATAAGGTAATATAATAATTCTAATAACTCTCACTTTCGAATACAAGTCCCCTCGATAAACCCTAGCATGGAAGATAATCCATCATTGACCCTAATTTTTGGGATCTACTTGGTTCTAGCTCATAAATACTTAAGTTGTGACTTTAGCTCATTAATTCAAAAAGGTTTCTCTACTAATTTTAGCTCATTATGTGTGGAAAAGTTTGGTTTTTCCCCTTCCCCATGCTACCTTCTCGGTTTCCTCCTTGCCCCCTCAGTTTCTCTTGGGCTTTTGCTGTTCCCGTGCCTTGGCCCTTTGTTTCCTGTGCTGGCTGGTTTTCCTGTGCATTGGCCCTTTGTTTCCTGTGATGGCTGGTTTTCCTGTGGCTGCCTGCTTGGTTCCCATGGTCTTCTTTTCTCTGTTTCATGTACCGTTTGGGGCTGATGTTTGGTGGCTGTTGGCCTTTCATTTCGATTAATCTAATAGGTTTAATTAATGCTTTTAAGGGATGTTTAGCTGCCTTCTTTTGCCTATAAAATGGAGATGTTTTGGCATGGAATAAGTAAGTGATATAATGTGATTTTTGGGACAAAAACCTAAGGGGTTTTTCTTCTTTCTTGAAAATGCTTGCGAGCTTGTTCTATTCCTCCTTTATCCTAGGAAAGCTTGCGAGCTTGTCCTCCTATCTTCATCTTGGCTTCTAATCCCCTTCTTCTCTACGCAAGAATCCACTCCACTTGTATCTTTCTTCTCTCAATGGATGAATGCAACTTTAGGAGTTTATGTTTTGAAAGTTTGTTTAAGTCATTTGTAAGCGTCAAAGGTTGTAAGTCTTTATATTAAAGAGAAGTTATTTTTAGTTCAAGTGTCGCATTTTGTGTTCTTTGATGTAGTTTCTATTATCCTAGGAAGAGTAGTCTTTTGTTAGCAAAAATTTGGGGCCCTTGCATCAAAATTGGTATCAGAGCAAGTTGGTATATCCTAGGTCATTGAGTTGTGGTTGTCGTGAGTGTCTTGGTGTCATGTAAGTTTTGTTTGTGAATCATGTTAGTTTTAATTACAAGTTTTGTCTAGTGAGTCTTGGTGTGTCATGATAGTTGTGCGTGAGTCTTGTTTTGTGTCTTCCTAGGTTTGTGTCTTAAGTCTTGTGTCTTTTTAAGTCAAGATGGATAAACATCAAGTGGAAAGCAAGCAAGAAAGTAAACCAAAAGATTTTGAAGAATCTATTCCTAAAAGCCAATGGACCTTGCCACAAGAAAGTTCTTTTGACATGATTCAGATCGAGCTTTTCAAGATTCAAGAGCAGCTACACTCAAGTGCCAAAAGATTTGAAGCAAAGAAACTTCAACTCCTGTCCGAATTTGAACGAGAAAAGGAAGCCATCAAACGAAAGTACGACATTTTAATTCAAGAGTCTGAAATGCCAGATCTCCAAAATTTTGAAGACATCTCATCGAGAGATGAGCTTTTTTAAGTGAGGGAGAATCTGATGTAGGCAGGGGGGGTCAAATCATTTTGATCCTCTTGTCCTTGGGTTTGCTTGCTGATTTTGGTTTGGAGCTGGTTGTGCTCTAGGGTGGGCCTTAGTTCTTGGTGTTGAGCTTAAAAAATGATGGATTCTACTTGGAGTTAGCTCATAAATGCTTGAGCTGAAGTTTAGCTCAATGATTGGGGATTAAATGCACTTCCTAGCTCATTAATTCAAAAAGGTATGCTATTAATTCATGAAATTCAATTTGGAGTGGACTTGTGCCTCTTCTCCTCCCCATTATCTTCTCAGTTTCCTCCTTGCCCCCACGGTTTCCTCTTGGCTTTTGCTATTCTCGTGGCCCCTAGCTGTTTTCCTAAGCATTGGCCCTTTGTTTCCTGTGCATTGGCCCTTTGTTTCCTGTGCTGGCTGCTTGGTTCCTGTGGTTGGATGCTTGGTTCCCGTGGTTTCTCTTCTTTGTTTCCTGTACCAAATGAGGGCTGCTATTTGGTGGCTGTTGGGTGGGGATTTCGGTGGCTGCCTCTCTATTTTTTGTGCAATTTTTTGCTGCAGTTTTGTGAGGATTTCAGTGGCTGTCTCTTTGTTTTCTGTGCAGTTTTCTACTGCAGTTTTTGGCTGTCTTTTGGCCTTCTTCTTGGTGTTTTTTGGTCTTCCATATTCCCTAATATAGTAGATGTTTAGCTCCCCTTTCTTCCTATATATAGGGGCTGATTTGTATGTTTAAAGGTTGGTGAAAAATGAGATTTTTGGGAAAAAAAACCTGTGAGGTTTTTCTTCTTTGTTGGAAAAAGCTTGCAAGCATGTTCCATCCCTTCTCCTTATTCTAGGTGAGTTATGCCTTCTTCGTCTTGGCTTCTAATCTCTTTCTTCTCTACACAAGTGCCACCTCACATGTATCCTTCTTCTCAACGATTGGCAAGCTCCTTTAAGTTTGTTGTGTCCAAATTTGTAAGGTGTTTGTGTTCAAGAGTTGTAAATGTCTTTATATATTATAAAAAGCGTCTTTTGGGTATTTTTATGTTTTTCTATTATCTAGGAAGTTTTTCTTTTGTTAGCAAAAATTTGGGGCCCTCTCCCAAATTTTTGCTTGCATCAAATTTGGTATCAGAGCAAGTTCTTATCCCGGTTTGTCAAGTAAGTCTTGGTGAGTCATAGCAGATGTTGTGTGTGTCATGTGAGCCTAGGTTTGTGTCCTCCTAGGTCTCTCTTTTTGTGTCTTTGTTTTTAAGTGTTTAGAGAAAATGGAAAATCAAAATCAACCAAGTAATCCAGTGGTGGAAGAAAATCACCTAGAAGATTTTGAAGTTCAAAGTCCAATGGACAGATGGATGCCGTCAGAAGGGAGTTCAACTAATCCGATTCAGAATGAATTATACAAACTTCAATTAAAGATGCATGTGTTTACGGAGAAGTACATGAAAAAGAAACAACTGTTGCAAGCTCAGTTTATGCAAGAACGAGATGAAATTCTAAAAAGGTATGAAGTAAAAATTCAAGAGCTTGATGCCCTTCCACCGTCTCCTCGGATCAAATCAAAAGACAACTCATCAGGAGATGGGTTTTTCAAGTAGGGGAGCATCTGATGCATGCAAGGGGTGGGGGGTCAAAACAAAATGAATATTTTGTTTTTCCTTGGGCTGCTGGTGCTCTCGGTTTGGGCCTTGTTTGCTTTGATTTGGAGCTAATTTTTGGGATCTACTTGGTTCTAGCTCATAAATGCTTAAGTTGTAACTTTAGCTCATTAATTCAAAAAGGTTTCTTTACTAATTTTAGCTCATTAAGTGTGAAAAAGTTTGGCTTTTCCCCTTCCCCATGCTACCTTCTCGGTTTCCTCCTTGGCCCCTCGGTTTCTCTTGGGCTTTTGCTGTTCCCGTGCCTTGGCCCTTTGTTTCCTGTGCTGGCTGGTTTTCCCGTGGCTGCCTACTTGGTTCCCGTGGCCTTCGTTTCTCTGTTTCCTGTATCGGTTTGGGGCTGCTGTTTGGTGGTTGTTGGCCTTTCATTTTCCTAAATCTAATAGGTTTAATTAATGCTTTTAGGGGCTGTTTAGCTGCCTTCTTTTGCCTATAAAATGGAGATGTTTTGGCATGGAATAAGTAAGTGATATAATGTGATTTTTGGGACAAAAACCTGAGAGGTTTTTCTTCTTTCTTGGAAAAGCTTGCGAGCTTGTTCCATTCCTCCTTTCTCCTAGGAAAGCTTGCGAGCTTGTCCTCCTATCTTCGTCTTGGCTTCTAATCCCCTTCTTCTCTACGCAAGAATCCACTCTACTTGTATCTTTCTTCTCTCAATGGATGAATGCAACTTTAGGAGTTTATGTTTTGAAAGTTTGTTTGAGTCATTTGTAAGCGTCAAAGGTTTGTAAGTCTTTATATTAAAGTGAAGTTATTTTTAGTTCAATTGTCACATTTTGTGTTCTTTGGTGTAGTTTCTATTATCCTAGGAAGAGTAGTCTTTTGTTAGCAAAAATTTGGGAGAGGATTTGGGGCCCTCTCCCAAATTTTTGCTTGCATCAATCACTATGCATAAATTTTCATCTACATTCATGGCATAGAAATATGTAATAAGTTCATTAAGCTTCTAGATTCCAAACATAACATGATCAACAATTGAGCCATGAAGTGCATCAAAGGAAACAATACATCCTACATACCATCACTAAAAAAAGATCTCCAACAAAAGTAGGGTGGTCGAATGTGCAGAGCGAAACAAAAGCCATTAAAGAGATGATTGTAACGACACTATAAGCGTATAGCTTCCCTGCTCTCCCATAATTATTTAAATAATTAATAGAGGATAAAGGAATATGAAAAGGAAAATATATGAAACATGAAAAATAATTAGTCCTTTAATCTGTGTGACATTAGCTAAAAGCATCATGACGGGAATGATGAACTTATATTTATAATTTCATCATAAAAAATAAAAATAAAAAAGTTTAGAATCCAAATTAACAGTTAAGTCAGTGTCCAGCATAGGGGTGTAAGTGAGCCGAGCCGGCTCGAGCTCGACTCGTTTATGGGCTCGCGAGCCGAGCTTATCGAGCTCGCGAGTCGAGCTCGAGCTCGAGTTCGAGCTCGTTTAGTAAACGAGCTTGAGCTCGAGCTTGAGCTAGCTCGGCTCGTGAGCTCGCGAGCCGGCTCGAATAAATATTTATATTTTTTAAAATAAATTTATTTTATTTATTAAATATAAATATTAAAAAAATAATAATAATCACCTAATTTTTATTTAAATGTTAAACATTTCATATATATTTTTTAAATTTAATGTAAGTTTTAAAAATCTCGCTTAAATTTTAAAAATCTCGCCTAATTTTTAAAATTTTAAAAAATCCCGCCTAAATTTAAAAATTCCCGCCCATGACTGTCGAGCCAGCTCGAGCTCGTTTACAGTTAGACGAGCTCGAGTTCAATGTAACGAGCCGAGCTCGATAAGGGTCTAAACTCGACTCGACTCGACTCGTTTACACCCCTAGTCCAGCATGATGCATTTAACGTTCTAAAAAGCACATTCCTGCAAGAATTTGATCAACATAATGCACAAATGATCCACACGAACAAGATTTAAGTTATTATTTAGTGAAGGCTGAAACAACAACTAAAGTAGGTGCTATTTCAATCAGCAATCATATCCAATTACAGAATACAGAATATTAAAAAATTATCTAAAGACAAATAGAAAAGCAAAGCTATAATCACAATTCAGACAGAAAACTTTCTAATGTAAAATCACAAACAGTGACCTACCTCTGTTTCCATTTTAAAAGAAACAAGCCGTGCCATGACTGCTGCAGCCGTTTCTTGATCAAATCCAGCAACTAAATCCTACAGTAATATTCAGTTTTTCAGGAAAATGCATGAGAGTGCACGTTTATTTCCGACCAAAGGAAAAATATTAAAGACATAAAAAACAATAACCAATTTTCATATCAATAGACATTGGACAGTAAAATTCAATGTCGTTCAGAACAACATCTTGAAAAGCTAAGTCTCAAACATGAAATATATGTGCAACGTAGTGAAATCAATTTCTACCATAAAACATGTTGTTTATAATAACAGCTTGTAGTACTATAGAAATGAAAACTGTATTGGACCACAGGGAACTACTTCTATAAAAGTCTTATGTTTTTTAAATAAAATGCAACTTAACATTTGATGAATTGTGTATGTACCATCATTCCTCTTAATTGAAAGATCAAGGAAGCCAATGATAGCTTATGCACCCATAATCACAGAAGGGCTTACGATCCAGAGAGGTAACTAATCATATGGTTCGTTCAGTGTCTTCGTCTTTGATACCTGTTACCTCTATCTCTTCCTCTTATAGATATGCTCCCAACATGATATATTTCCCTTAGAAAGTGTTACATTTGTTGCCGGATATACTCCAACACGAATAATTCTTCGAGACTTCTTATATTTGTCTACATCTTTTAGGTGTGCTCCCAACATGAAAGTTTTTCCAACTTTTCCATAATAGAAGAAAGCCTTTCAATTTTTTTTTCTTGAGTAACATTATAACTTTTCATAGTAAAGCTCCCTAAGATGAATGATGTAAGATAGTAATGGATTGTTTATCATGTCATAATAGCTTAGTTAAATTAGCAATACATTTCTTTATTTGGTAGTTATTATTTGTGATTATTTTATTTTTTTATGGGAAATATGAACAATTGTTAGTTTAGGATAATTTGAATTAGCTGCATCTGGTAGGATCTCCCATTAAAATAGAGGCCCGAGGGTCATAAAATAATCAAATTATGGGCATATGATTATTGAATAAAAATGATACTTTATATGGCTTTCGCCTCCTAGGCTGTCTTGTTTCTCTTCCCCTAAGGATGTGTTTTAGGTTTCTTGTCCCCCCTTCTTTCTTATACAACTATTGAAACCTTCCGCAATCTTCTACATCTCTAACTCTGTATCACATGTTAGGACATAATGCTAACCAAATGTTTCATAGTGTAATTGCAATCAAGCTATTGAAAGCTATCCAAACCACTCTTGTTTAAAGAAACACATTTTGTAAAATTCCCAGGAATCACATGTGCTATGAAAATTATATAAACTGCATGTATTCATCTTATCCAAGGGAATTTATTGGGTTCGTCATGAAGTATTTATATACAAACGAGTATGTTGCCATTATTCTTCTGCAACACAACCTAGTCAAGAACTGTTATCTGAAAACACAAACATGCCTGAATGCTGCCAGATCCGGCAGCCCATCTTCTTGAGAGAGTTGTAGCACGCAACCTCATATGACCATCATTATGCTGGTAACTGCAGCAGCATGAACGCAGTCTGTCAGATATTGGCTTTGGTCCAAAGCAATATACAGTTTCAAAAGTAAATAAATAAATGGCACTTTTGCAATAAGGTAAACATACTAAGTTAAGAACTGGAAGTAGAATTGGCTGTTTGTGGATTGCCCAACTGCATCAGGCCCATCTTTCCTAGCTATGTCAAATACTATACATAAAGATGTCTTTTTGTCAAGGCCACACATTTTCCAGGCACTTGTGTTTCCCTGACCGACAACTGTTTCAGAGCATAAAGGACCTTTCTGTGTAAAGCAAAAGCAAAGGTAAGTGCCAAAAGATAAACGGATAAATGTTTTACAAGCTAACTTATCTGTCAACTTACTTTATCAAGTGAAGCACAGGGACCAATAATGCCTTGAACTTTTACTTCTTTAGAACAATTAACTTCAAAAACACCACTGCAGACATGTTAAAATCCACCGATAACTTATTTCTCATGATAAACAATAAGAAGAGAAATGTTTCTTGGCACCAAGAAGGGTACCAGGTAACTGACTGGTGGCAGGAACAGACTCATGGCTCCCTTGGCAAGGGTACACTGCTTAGAAGCGGACCCACATTTTCCAGAAAATGTGCCTACAGCCTCCAATAGTTCAAAGCCAAGGGAGCACAGAGCATTAAACCATGTTCTAAGTGCCAAGCATCGGCTCTCTAAGATAATTCGTAATACCAAGTAAGGCAACCATTAGGTTTGAAATTTTCTGAACATCAAATGGAACACTAGCATGAATATTGTAATGTTACGACGTAACCCAGCATCTAAGTCAAGGACACTTCATCAAATTAAATTAACATAAAACAAAATTCAGGAAAGAAATGGGAATCATTATGTCCTCTAATTAGAAAGAGAGAGGAGGTGTGTGTATTGCATTTCAATTTCTTATCCAAAAAAATCACCATAACCAATACCATAATCCAAAACTATCTTATGAATCATCCTTAGCCATTCATTCTTATTGCTAAATGAGGGGGTAACCAGATTTCGCACTTCCTACTCATGTTATTTTTTTACCATACATTTTTTCAACATAGTTCTTCAAACAAAGTTGATCTAACCACCATATCGGTACACCTTTTGTCCTCCGCTATTCATCCACGAATCACCAAAGGCTTTGTTTGGTAATGTTGTGTTGGTTCATTAGTTGAGCCATTGAATGTAAAATAAGGTTATTTTTCTATCAATAAGATGTAAAAACTAGTCTACATGGTGTTTCCCCTATAATGAAATCGTAAAGAGGCTTGCACATTTCCCATACATATCAAATTTATTAGATGTTTAACTTTTGAAAAGAAAAGCATTACCTAATTTTATTTGGTTATTGTCTTATCTAAAAATCTCTAGGTAGTGTCTTATCTAAATATCTAATCCGACTTTTTAAAATTTAATACGGAACCTAATCTCGTTAAAACTTTGGCTATCAATAAAAAGACACTGCCGGGGCATGAATTTTCGTTGAACTCAATTCCAAGGTGCATAAAAAATTCTCCAAGAGAAGGGACATTATACACTAAGATTGAATAATTGAATTTGAAAGCATTCTCAAATGTTAATTATGTTGGCTCGATTGAAGATAGGAATTTAACTTTTAGATAGTGAATTTTTATTTGAGGCAACTTGATCACCAAAAAATAGAAAACAAATTGCTGTTGCTAAAAACAGAATTATGGGCCATTGTGCATGTAGAATAATGCGAGTAAAAACTCTTATAGGGGAGTTTAATTTTCCAACTACACATCCTCTACTTTGATAGGGATACATTCTATATTGTTAGGAATTCTATGTTCTATAAAAGAACCATAAATATTGATATTGTTTGTCATTTCAATCAATAGGTTGAACTATAAAAAATATTCTCTCCTTGTATAACTAGTTCAAATCAGGAGGCTGATAATTTTACAAAAACTTGGTCTCCTACCTTCTTCACGATTGTGAAATATGCTGAAATTGACTAATATATATGCTCCAAAGTAAAAGCAATTATTAGCTTAGAAAATGTCAAGCTAGAAAATTACTCTATATTTAATTAGTGGTGTATATTTCTTTAGTTGCACCTTCGTATTGATTCACATACAATATGACAGGGCCTCCATTGAATAAGATATATAAAAATGGTTCCCCTCTAACAATGTCATTTTCCATATAAGAAACCAAATAAAAATATAAACTATAAAGATAAATTCTTACTTGAATGATAAGCCAAGATCATAGTCATTTGCCTGAAAAATCCGCTTTAGCGAATCTTTAAAAACGGAATGACCAAAACTCTCTGCAAGCACAACAATTCCACCACTTCTTTCAACTGCAACTTTCAGTTCTGCAACCCCAACCTGGGAAATAAAGCACAGCCATCACATCTCATGATTTAATGGTCTATACCAACCAAAAAAAAGGTACATATGAGCTTGCTGAAATTGCAGGTGGAAAAAATATTACAAAAGCTTGTAGGACTCCTTAGACAAACTGGTAATGAAGCAAATTCAAAACTTCGATTTAAATCATGCCCATCAGGCCTGAACTGGCACGATCAGGTCTACACTATAGACTGAAATATAAGAAATTGAGATTCATGAATCTTGGTGAATGGTATTCTCCCAGCATGTTACAGCAGCATGACAAATAGGCTGTAATAGGAGGGGACCCTTTTTTTTAAACTTGGGGGGACGCCTTGGATTTTAGTCTGTTCCATGGATTTAAATTTCTTTTCAGCGGTCGCATGGTAGTTAAAAAATTAAAAGATGTCAGATTTCCAACAAAAATGACCATTCTATGTTTCCCCCTAGATTGGCATATATCGTGTATGAAAACAAGCAACTATGGTTTGTTAGATATCTCATCCTTCCCTTGATGTTTCTATTACCCAAAATGTAATAAGAACCGCAATCATAACCTCATAGACAGCTTGGGAAATTGAGTATGATGGGGCCAAAACAGAAAATTCATATGAAATTAATAAAGAAACCTACTAAAAAAATGGTCAACCTAAAACCTCCCATCCACTCACCACATGCAAAGAAAAGACAAAAATGTTTATAAAAAAAAAAAAACTAATGAGTTTTCATCTGAATCAATTTGCTCTGTATTTTTAGTTTTAATCAAAGATAATGAATAATTAAAGATTAAGAGTCTGCGAGTCGCAAACTTATTTGTGTTGCATGATCTTTTGCAGATCATAATAGATACACGCTAGAAATACTAGGCCCAAGACATCATACATCCACCCAACATTACCTCTTATTAAAATAAAAATTGGTATCATTTAGTTGATATTCAGAGAAGAGAGCTTTCCTATTATGGTAGAGTAAAATGCTGATAAGCAAATGGATGCAAGAAGACAATCGACTTAGAAAACAACATGCTAATCTTAGTTCATATGGAGAGGCATAGCAATTAAATAAAACTTGAACAAAATGGAGCAAAGCAAATTACACAATTAATAAATTGAAGCCAACAATGAAAAATTTTAATCAAATTATAGACCTGATCAAGTGCACAAGCAAACAAATCCAGCACATGTCCTTGATGAACAAGTTGCTTCGAAAGCCCCTCGAAGAACTTTGCAGCTTTGCTGTAAAGCGGAGCACTACCTTTGTCTAAGTCCTTGTGAGAACGAATTGGCTCCGATAAATTCTTTGAAACAATCTACAAAAAAAAACATCAAAATAAATCCTTAAACTCTAAAGAGCTTCCAGAAGTAAAAAATAAAGAAACATGAAATTTTCATAAAATACACTACTTCAGCCCTTCATAAAGCAAGAGATAAAGATAAGATTCAGTTGCACCTACACGACCAAGGAGATTGAAACTGATATAGTAAGGAAAGGAAAAGGATATGGCAGAAAAACAGTAAAATGATAACTATTAGCATTAAACAAATAACAAGTACTTCCAATAAATCCCTGGGAAACCTAAAATAGCATATACTTCCAATACAGCTCTACCACAAGCATAAGAAAACCTCCATTTGTGTTTTCATATACAAATAGAACGTAAAGATCAAGCAAAAAAACAAAGTACAGTAAGCATGTTCCCTTTTTCAATTTGAAAGATATGCAAATGTGCCATATACATGAAATCGACTTTTAGAGAACATTGCCATTCAAGCATTTAACAGTTAATCCAAATAAAACTTGGCTTGTTTGAGAAGTTGAACTTATTCTTCCAAAAAATTTGTAATTTTCACATATGAATTTCGAAGTAAGAATTCTGATCACTACTTCAGTAAACTGATCACTATCAAACATAAAAGTCTTCTGAACCAAGTAAATGGTTTCAGCAGAATTTCAAACATCCATAAATATTATATGAGTAGTCTCAGAAATTAATCTCACAATTTAACATGAAGTGGGGTGCACAAGCTATTCGAATCTCTTTAGTGTTTGGCAAACAGAATGAAAAAGAAAAAAGTAGTGCGCATACTTGAATTGAAGTGACCAACTAAGAACTAGGTAGTAATGTAGACTTTCTTACAACCAGTGCACTAGAATCGACCTTAAAGGTATTTCATAAATAAAGGATATAGAACACGCCCATGAGTTCAAATATAGATAACTGTACTAATTCTGTTGAATGTAAATCCAACTATGATGGAAAAATGACAATATATAACACCTAAAACAATTGGAACTAACAGCAGCATAAGATTCTCAACAAACACAACAATCTGGCTGAAAAGAAGTGCGGAAGTGAAACAAAACAGCAAATGTATCATTGGTGAAGTTTACACATAACCAAACATTTCCTGATGAATTCCACCACCAACAACAACAACAACAACATCAAGCCTTTATCCCACTACGTGGGGTCGGCTACATGAATCCTTTTTCTCCATTGTGTCCTATTAAAAGTCAAATTCAATCAAATATAGAAAAATAGTAGTTAAGTCAAATTATGCTAAAAAACAAGGCCTATTCTATACTACAATACGAGAAGTTCTGGATGAGTTAAAGGTACTCTAGTCACTTCATTGTAACCTAATGAATGAAATTGAAACAAACATCACCCCTATTTACCAAACCATTAAGATTTGCATAGCAGGGAAACAAGCTAGTATGCCATATTATCAGATATGGTAAATGAAACGCACATAATCTTCGTAAAGTTCTAGGGTGAGTGACACCAAACAGTTCACAAAATATCCTATGGCCTCCTTTATCATAAAGACGGCAATAGGACAAAATCTGATATTCCCTCACAAAATTACATAGACGCTCAGTAAACTTACCATACCAGGCCCCTCTGTTGATGGACCACCAACAAAAGCCATAATTCTTGCACCAGAACCGGGGACACAAACCCCTAATAAACTTGCCGCTGCACTTAAGGCTGTACTTGTACACCTTGATGCCCGTTGGTCTGCTGGAACTGGCCAAGGATCTCTTTGAAGCTCCTCCAAAACCTAAATGTTGCACGTGAATTCAAATTAAAAAAGTAACAATATCTAGTCAAGTAAAGGATAATCAGAGTAAACTAAAATGCAATCAAGTAAGATAGCGAGTAATAGTGAATGACAGGGTACATATATTTTAAAACCATCAACAAGGACTATCAGCAAGGAGGCAGCTAACGAAACAAATTAAGTAGCTGCCTTTAATGATTATAAAGTAAAAGTTAATGATGTTCAAGGTAGACACTAGTTGCAATACGCTAATCATTTTTGCAGCTTAATTTACTAATATAAATGATACAACTATGCAAGGATCAATAATTTTTTTCCTAGCTTAGAATTAAATGAAATTAAGAGGGTTTCATTTCACATCACTAAGGTATCTGGACGGGAAGCCATACATGTAGAACATGAAACCTGAGCATGAAACATAAATTGTGTGCATTTTAAATGCCATTGCTCATAAATGAAAATCAAAATAACTCAATACTCAACTGAATTAAGTACAAATTCACACTCTGAAGCAGGCAAAAGGAACCTTGCAATGCTCGCAGCTGAGAGTCCATCTCTAGCACCAGCAATCACTCCCACTGCTGGCTTTGGCTTACCTGAAAAGAAATTCATCTGATCTAAAATTTGATCCTTAGTCACCTCCTTCAATCCCTTAAATATGTATGACTTTGGCATTTGCCCAAACCCCAACTCATGAACCTGCATGACAATCATATTCATATCAATGCAACAAATGGAACCGATAAACACTTCAAAAAGAGATTACTGTGTCAAACCTGGACATAGTTTCCAAAGGTTATAAGACCAACAAGGGATTTCTCTGGCAGCAACTCAATAGCTTGTGCAAGAGCAGATTTCAAGTATCCAAGCTCCTCCTCAAGCATACAAGTGTCAACCACAAACAAAAAAACTGGAGGCACCACAGGACCTGCATCATGGGCGGACTCATACTCGATTGTTGTGTACTGTGCGAAAAGCTCAGCTGGAAGATTGTCCTCAGATATGGATGCATAGTGTTGAGGAAAATGATTTCTCTGGAAGCAAAACGGGCATATCCAAATTTTGGCAGCGTAGTCAACTATGGAGAAGGGGTTGAGAATGGAACGGCACATACGGCAACGGAGAGCAGCGTATGGAAGTACAGGAACATTTGGGATAGGTCTCAGAGGTGTATAAATGGCGGCTGCGGGTATGACACAGTTCATGGCCTCTTGCTTAGTACCAGGAAAAACATTCCAAGTCATTCTCACACCATCCTGTGTCTCAAGATCAACGAATTCTGTCATCTTTCCCCCCCAAAAAAAAAGCTTAGCCTCTACCCTTGGTGTCAGTTTTCTCAACTATTCCAGAAGAATATGCCTCAGATGATAACCAAAAAATGGCCTGAAACATTCAATGCACTTCGACCCTGATTAAAACCATTCGAAATTAATATAGTACGTTCGATCTAAATTCATTAATTCTTAATTTTTTTAGAGAAAGTATATGGACAATTTAACCAAAAAAGCAAAAACCACCTCAAGAAAAGAACAAGCTTTCAAAAATTGCACTAGAAGTGTGAAGAAAAAAAAATTCATTTTTTCCAATATAAAATTGGAAACGAACTTGGATCAAATCAATCTAATTCCAACTCATCGCTGTTACAACATCAGCAAAGAAAACATTTACGAAGGGGCTTACCTTCTCCGAAATATGTCGACTAAATTTCTCTGAGCAATACGAAAACCTAATGACAGCGGTCGCGTCCGATGAAACACAGTGATCTATGATTGGAGTTCTTTCCTCCGCTGCCCAAAAAGCCGGCATAAAAATGAGATAAGCAGCCTAATGGCGCCCTCGTTTCGACCACGAGGATGCGCCAACGCACAAAAACCTAGCTTTGGGATCGCCCGAGAGCTTTTGGGATCACTTATGATACTGCCGGCTCTGGCCTTTCCCTTCGGTTAATGAATCCAACATAAACAGGGTAAATAGAATGTTACGCTTGGCTATGGTAGATTAGCTGCCAGTCAATATCCAGCCATTACAGAAACAGTTTCTACCCTTTATTTTCAAAGAATATCGGCGTGCCCTCCAAACGAACAAAAATGTTACATGAATTTGAAATGGTATATATATATATATATATATAATTCGACTAAATTCATTATTGAATTAAACTAAGATTTGTTTGGAATGATTATAATATTTTATAAAATTAATTGTAAAATTATTATGAGAAAAATAATTTAATTATTCTAATTATAAAATTCAGATTTTCATCACAAAATTTTTAATAAATAGTAACAAAATAATAAAAAAATAACAGTCATATGCAATTGTGATTGTTATATGAAGAAAAACAGCCAAGAAGCTGTAACAAGTAGACCTATAGTCAACATTAGTCATTATGAAATTGAAGTAATTTCGAATTTTGTTTAAGTTAATCAAAAGTCAATAAATTATGAATTGAGTTATGAACATAATAAGTATGATATACTCGTATGAATTAAGTAAATCAAATCTTGTCATCAATATAAGCTATGCTCGTCAAGTCATCATACACTATTAACTCACATTAAGTCATAACGTGTCAAAGAAACATTCTATCAATTTCTCACATGAGACTCAAAGCTTGAGTTGCTAAAAGAAAATGTTTAATCACCCAAAAACTAGGTAATGGAAGTCATGTTATATAACCTCATTTTCAAGAACTCATCAAGATTTGACTAAGTATTTGGAAAACAATTAGCCGACAAGATTAAAATATTTTACAGCAAGTATTATAGATTTGTTTGGGATGACTGCAACTTTTTTAATGATAGTTGTAAAACTGTAATGGAGAAAGCAACTTTTTTCAAATATGTTGTAAAAAAGATGCTTCCTAGTATAAAAAATTTTTTAAAGTTACCAAAAAGAACTATGATTATGATCTTAAAAACAAAACACTAAAAAAATTATGTCAAACAGACTTGCAGTCATGTTATATGATTTTACTTATTCCACTTAAATGTTATTATTCATATAGCACTAAATTTAAACCTAAACTTATAAATATGAGATTAAAGGAAGAACTAATACATTATAATTGAATTAAGTCACATCAAATTATACTCTCTAGTAAAGATATAATATATATATATATATATATATATATATATATATATATATATATATACCTTCTAATGAGATTTTGATATTGACAACAAATATGTTTTGACCTAACATTGTCTTAAATTTATGTGCACAAGAAACTATGTTATGGAGCGTTATAATAAAAGGGTTAGAGATCTAAGAGTGGAACAACAAGATTTTGTCATAAGCGGACAATTGAATTAAATTGAGGTTTGCTTAATGAGGACGATCGAATGATTTCTCAAACAAGTTCAAATAACCACAAATTAAATCGAGATTCCTCTTAGAGGCTGATTTTTTTATCATCTAATTCGAATGAAATAGTCAAGTTTTATAGCACTCAACTATACCCTGGCACGACTAATCTCCTTGAGAGCATCATTAAGTGGGGCATTGTTGAGATGATTTTCATTTATTTCACAAGGAAATGTTGCCTCATATTTTAAATTCAAGAAATAATTCATCACTTATTCGTCTACGCTCATAAACCACTAGCTAATTTGCCGAATTTTTTCATATGAGGCTAAAGTAGTCTTCAAGGTTTTTTTTTTTTTGTCTTATTTCAATGCCAAATCCTTCAAGTAAGAGACTTGAAACCAATAATAGCCCAAGTAGTTGCAGCTCTCCTTTCAAATATGTGTTTAGTCTATTGCAATAAAAATTGTTCGTCAAGGTGCAAGAGCTCGCTAATAATCATATCAATACAAAGCAGTAAAATCTCATATTTAATACTTCCTCATCTTAGTCAAATAGCTATGGTTGAGTGGGAAACTTGCAACGACTTCCCTGAGACAAATATGTTTGGCCAAGGAATGACTAAAAAAAGCTAATCAAGGAGACGCGACAACAACATCATAAACCAAAAAAAATTAAAATCGTGATTATCGTTAAGAGCCGAGATTAGACAAAGGAATTTTGATATTGCAAAATGAGAAATTTCACCACCGCCTTGCAAAAATATTCAATCTTCACTCCCTTCTACATCTCCCTTATTAAAATTGTATATGTAATATGTAAATGGGGAGGTCAATATATGACACAACTTAAAAATCCGAAAATTACAGGTTAGGGTTAACCAATTTAACAAATGGATCGGATTCGAGTTTAATTTTTTTACACGATTGAGTATTTGGTAGGGTTCGAGTTAACCCGCGAAACCGAATGCAACCATTTTGACCCGTCTGTTACCCGCTTTCTCGGTCGCATATTGCTCGTCGCGCTCATGGTTGCTGCTTGAACTCGCCCTCACTTGCTCGTGCTCGCCCGTACCCTTGATCTCACCCTTGCCCTTAACCTCACCCTTGCCCGCTCGCACTCGCTCGCCCGCACGCACTTAACCGGGTTAGCACACAAATAAATGCAAGATATAGGTGCAACATTCATAAGAGACAACAAAGATTTTTACGTGGAAAATCCTGAAAAGGGAAAAAACTAGCTTGCTTGGCACAAGTTTGAATGAATCCACTAGTATTGATGGTTGATCGCAAGCAATACCCCTCACTGGAGGTGGATGAGGATATAACTCGCCCTCAATTGCTTGTGCTCGCCCGTACCCTTGATCTCACCCTTGCCATTAACCTAACCCTTGCCCGCTTGCACTCGCTTGCCCGCCCGCACTTAACCGGGTTAGCACACAAATAAATGCAAGATATAGGTGCAACATTCATAAGAGACAACAAGATTTTTACATGAAAAATCCTGAAAAGGGAAAAAACTAGCAAGCCTGGCACAAGTTTGAATGAATCCACTAGTATTGATGGTTGATCGCAAGCAATACCCCTCACTGGAGGTGGATGAGAATATAAGAGAGCTTCCCCCCCCCCCCCCCCCACATCCTGAGTGAATATAGATAAGATTAATGACATGTTTGGAGTGTTCCATCGGACACCTTATACTGATTCCTTCGATCATAGAGCGTGTAATAGTCTAAGATATATATTAGAAGAACTACATCAGTCTTTTATTTTAACTATTAACTAGAGCTTACCAATGAATATCAGAAAGAAACATGATTACTTTTTGGTTTTGTCCAAAGCCTTATATCATATGATCTTTATCCTTTCCTAAAAATATGTAAAATCATGTAATAAGCATATTCCCTAACAAGTAACTAAAATCTTACAACTAATATCAATGCAAAATATTATAGAATAATATGTTATAAATCATATAAAAAATACATGCATCAATGTCTTATATGCATCAATTTATACTTTTATAGTTCATCAGGTCTCAATCTATTATATCATCAATCATAGTAGCAGTAACAATCAATCGTACTAATGTCAGTAACGATATTAGTATCATGATCAATAATGTTAAATAGTATTCATGGCAATAAATAATATTAGTGTTAATCATAATGTAAGTACAATATTTGTAGCAGACTAACAGTGTCAGTATCAATATTCAAATATTTAATGAGTATATATTATGGGTATCTTACTCCTACACTTATGACTCTTAATCATTCGTCCTTTATAATCCCAATCAGTATACTCCTAAGAACTCCCTTGAATCACGTGAATTAGTCACCCCAAATACTTAAAACTCTCAATTAATCTATAGCTCCTTAAGAGTCTCAATCAGTGAATCACATGAATCAATATGGTATCACCTGGAGTTATCATATCATGTATATGATAGAATTAAGTACTTCATTTAAAATGTAATTAAATTATATCAAATCGTTCAAAATGATTAAATCTATAATATATCCAAACTTACACGGTGAATGAAATGAAAATATAATATATCTTTTTGACAAATTTAGGAGAAATAAAATTCGTAGAAATCAAAATCATTGAAAACATAAGTAAAAGTTTAGTCACTTATAATGAATAGAACAAAATCTATAACATGAATGACTGACAAATATGATTCAAAGGCTTTTCTCTATCCTCTATTTTCTTCATCTCTTTTAATTTCTTCCTTGCCAAGCAACCAAGTGAGCGAATCGGTGAGGTGAGGTATATATATATATATATATATATATATATATATATTGTTCATGGTCTAACGCCGCAGTGCTCACAAAATCAACGTCAAAGCGGTCTACTTCAAAATTTTCATATTTTTCAAATAAAATTATTTCAAATATTTGAGTTATTACAATCTTCCCACCTTCGAAAAATGACGTCATCGACATTTCTATATTAGTCAGAGAGAGAGAGAGAGAGAGAGAGAGAGCATTCTCAAAACAAATTTTCAAACTCAAATCAACAATTATAAATCAAAATCACATTTCTATTCCGCTCATAAGTTTTAGTTATATTTCAATTCTTCTAATAACCATTGCTTTAATGTCATTTTGTCACACTCTAAGATCTATATTAGAAGAATTACATCAGTATTTTATTTTAATCATTTAATTAGAGCTTACTAATGAACAACGGAAAGAAACCTGATTGTATTTTTGTTTTATCTGAAGCCATATATTATAGGATTTCTACGCTTTCCTGAAAATATGTAAACTCACACAATAAGCACATAGCCCAGCAAGTAACTCATGCCACCGTTCAATCACTATGAGGCATAACTCATGCCGTGTGAGGCTTTGAGTTCTCTGTCTATGCTCTCCCTCTCTTTTAGTATTCCTCTTCCCCTGTTTTGATCGTTCCTCTCTCTCTCTCTCTCTCTATCTCTCTCTCTCTCTCTCTCTCTCTTTGAAACTATTTTCAACTTCAACATGGTAGGTAATTTTTCTTCCCCCTATTTCGGTCCTTTCACTCTGCTGTGGCCATCTTAAACTATTCAACACCTAGCTTATTTTAATTATACTTTAATGACCTTTTCTTTTCCTGGGAATACACTTAAGATATACACAAGTTAAGCTACTTTTTCATGGGTAGAAGGTTTACTAATTATGCAAAGCTCAAGTTAGTGAATTTTTTTTCATGGTTTTAATTTATATAATTTGTGATTTTCGTTAATTTAAAAACTCAAATGTGCTTTTAATAGAAATTTTAATAAAGTGAATATAATAAATTACAATTGAATAGAGATAAAGATTGTAATTTTTCATTCAAGTTAAAAATTTTGTATTTCCAATGCTATTTATTATTTTAATATATTGTTATATTTTTAAAAACATATTTATTTTTTATTAGTTATACCAGATGGTCTTAATTAAAAGTGTTTTTTTTTATGTAATTTATATTTTCATGTTAAAAACTCTAAGTTTTTTAAACTGCCAATAACAATCAGAAGCTCAAGTTACTGTTTTTTTATGTAATTTTTTTTTAAATTGGGGGTTTTATATACATACCATTTTATTTAATGCTATTTATATATCTAACACCAAAAACATTAATATTACATGACTATCACCCATAGAACAAATTTATGTGCATGAAATGAAATATTAAAGTTTATAGGATGATATGAATAGTAGAAATGAACTATATTAGTAGTATATTTGATATTAAAGTTTTATATGAGTGGTAAGCATGTAATATTAATATTTTGGGTGTTAGATATGCAAATAGCATGAAATAAAGTGGTATGTATGTAAATTTCCCTTTTTGTGGCTCTGTCATTGCTAATGCTTGCATACAAGAAGATTCTCTCCACAATTTATAATAATAAAAAATAACTTTAGAATCTATTTGGCATCGTGGTGTTTTATTGTGCTATATAGTGCATTAGTGCTGTTGAAAAGTGCGGACAAATGTTTGGCAAAATCATAACTAAAATTAACAAAAATGTTCGAAGAGTTGTGGAAATTTCACCCGACTTGGGTTTTATTTAGGATATCTTTTTATTATTTTTTAAAATAATTTTTAATTATAAAAATTTCTTCAAATAAATTTTTTACTAAAAAAATATTTTAAAAATAGTAAAAAGTTGTCTAGATTAGGGGTATTGAAATTGGGTTACGGGTCGGGTTGAACCCTACACTGACCCACCACTGTCTGATACGACCCAAACAACGGTGCAGCGAACGTGTGAGGCCGAGGCAAGAGCCGCGAGGGAGTGGTCTGGCGGGTCTGTGGGAAATGGCCGCTTGTGGGTCTGCGAGGTCTAGCCATTGGCTGGTTCACTAATGGGTTAAAATTGAGTTTTCAGATTAACCCGAACCGACTCAAAATTCAAAACGAGTCAAAAATTAGGACCCAAATCCAACTTATTATTAAAATGGGTTGGCCCTAACTCGAAAATTTTGGATTGAGTTCAAATCGAATTTTTGAGTCGTGTCAATTGTTGACACCCCCTAATCTAAATGAAACCTCAATAGGATGACCAAAAGAAAGATGCCATGAATTACATATAATATAACATAATGTTATAATATTAATTAAATTGTTAATATTAAATAAATAATTAATTAAGTGATAAGATATACAAGCAAAAAATGAAAATCCATAAAAGCATTTTTCTGGAAAGTTACATAAAGTATCGTGCCGACAAAGTTACTTTTTTAGCTTTCATATATAAATTCACAAAATGATTACACCAACACCTTAATTCTTAAAACTACAACTCATGATGTTTATGGAAGCATGATGTTTATGGAAAAATACGTTAGCAAGAATTTTGTATGGAAACTACATGCTACTGCTTCCTACGGGTTTGATTTTTGGCAACCGGTGCCTTCGCCTGACAACTTCATTATTCATCTGATCAATTTGATGACAACGACAGTGCCCAAATTCTGAGTCTTTGTATTGTTTTATATACCCATCTGTGTCTGCTGTTTTTGTCTGTCATTGTGTAAATTTTTGTTAGTTTTTGTTGTTAGCTTTTACTCCAGAGTTACGTGTAATTTGATTCAAGGTTTTTAATATATGGGCTTCTTGCCCCGGGTTTTTCCCAAAAAAAAAAAAGAATTTTGTATGAGATTTACCTTGGACTTTGAGAAAGCATGATTTTACTTTTATACTGGAAGATTACTTAAAAAAAAAAACTGTTTATGAACTTTATATTGCTAAATTATGATTTATAGTTAAATTATATGGCTTACTAACAAATATGTAATTGTTCAAAATAGTCCGACTACTGATAAATATCCAATTTAATCATAGAGTTTCGCATTGCCACATTTTAATCCCTCAACTATTAAAAATTGAGCCATTTTAATCCCAGAGCATAAAATAAAAATTAAAATTTTTCAAAGTTAAATATAAAAGATATTTTAAATATTACTAATATATATGAGATTATATTACTTATATTCCTCAATTTTATCATTCAATAAATTATAGTACATATTTAAGCAACTACATAATAAAGAGTGAATAAATAGTGAAAAAAATTATATTTTTTTAAAGCAAAATCTAAAATTGCTCTTCTTTACCATATTTTAATATAAAATGAAATGTATTTTAATAATTTTTAAACTACTACACTATTACATTGCTTATGTTGTTTTATTTTTTAATCTAAAAAATATTGAGTGTTCCATTTAACATTCCTGAAATATCACCTAGAATATATAGATGTAATAAAAAAATATAACACAATATAATCAAACATTCATTATAAAGCTGAAATAATCTCAAATAAATTGAAAATAAATTGAAAATGCAGAACAAACGCTACTTTGAGAATTGAAAAAATTGGAAGTAGCAATGATAATACATAAAAAACACTCATTATCAAAATCAACTCAAAAGTTGTAATTAGAAGATTGGAACTCAAAAGTCGTTTACAAAAATAGTATTGATATGTCATCATGAAATTATCTTAATTGGGCACGAATCTCGAGGCAAAATCAGTTAGGAAACTTCAAAAATTAAATTCAAGAGCATATGAACTCCGATTTCAACGAGCTTATAATTGAGCGTCTCGGAAATACGAACCCAACGACACCAAGATCAACCCAATCCGAGCCCAAATGAGTCCGAATCAAGGGCTCAAAGCGCTGTTGGAAGGTTCAAACTGCAATTTGAGTTACCAAACGGTCTCCGATTTTGACGAGCTTATACTCGAATCGAACGGCCCGACGAGGCGAATCCAACGAGCCCAAGATCGCCGAATTCCGACATCATTAAGGGGTTGTTTGGTTGTCTGAAAAAGAAATGCAACGTAAAGTAAATGCAGTGTAAAGTAAATGTATTGTATTCCGAATACGTTGAGACTGTTTGGTTGTCTGCAAAATAAACACAGGAGAACTGTATCCCTTGTTTGGTTAGGAAGATCCATAGTAAAGTAAAAGTTTTTTTTTTTAAATAATTTGATAGAAATCATGGATACTCATGCAACAATTTGTTAGTATTTTCATTAAAACCTCTAAAAACTTTCTATTTTGTTTGGAGCAGCTATAACTTTAATAAAGATGATTATAAAACTATTATGATAAAAGTAACTTATAAAAAATAATTTACTATTACTAAGAGTTCGTTTAGGACTACTTTTTATTGTTTTTTATAATAATTTTTTAGTATAAAAATTATAATTTTTGTATTAAAAAGTTGTTTTAGAGAGTAGTTACAAAGATGCCCAAATGAAAACTTATTTTTTAAAAAAAGCAATGAAAAACCAATGTTTAAATAATTAAATATAATAAATTAAGTTATGTAAATATACATCATGTTGACTTTATGCATGTCTATTTGATAAACAGATAATTAAGTTAATAATATTATAGTACTGATTAATATTCTATAATTAGTATGCTATTATACTAATTAAATTAGTGGGTCGGACTGGACAACTGGTTCTCTCCGTGACTTTTTTCCGGGACGGATAGAAAATTTTTGAGCTTCAGAAGATCAGTTAATATATACAAAATCCATTTTCGCTCGCATAAATAGCTGCCCTTGTCGCCATAGCTTTTTCATTTATTGGCCAGAAGGAAGAAAAGGCCGAGGGGAAGGAGCGGAGGGGATAAGGGTAAGAAGCGGCCGAGGACGATGAGTGAGCCTTTACTCGCCGGAGGTGGCGACGGCGCAGAGGGAGATGAGTGGAGTCATGAGAAGAGAGATGACATGGAGGAGATAAGGAGCGTGGGCCAATTTATCAGGGAGGCGGCGGCGGAGAACCGGCGGATGTGGGCCCTGGCGGTGCCGGCCATCTCCTTTTCGTCTTTGCTGTTCGTTTTCGTTGATTCGCAGGGGGTGCATAGATTGCACCGTCGCTTCTCGGCTCCCTTGTCCTCGTTCGACTTCGTTCATTCGCGCGAGAGCGACAGACCGCACGGATCGCTCCTTCCTTTCCTTCTTTGCTGTTCGACTTCGACTCCCTCTTGGCTGTTCGACTTCGCTCTTCGCAGGATGGCACGAGGGTGGTTCCCGAGCGAAGAATTTCAAACCCGCTCATTTTGAGCAGCTTTCAAAGTCGCGGGATCCGACTCCCATAATACACGCCTAATGCTTCGGAGGTTTTTCTTTTGTTCCGCTCCAAATTAACCAAACAGCGGAATTTAGTAAATACATGTATTTGTTTTACTTTACCCTCCTATTCAGACAACCAAACAGCCCCTAAGGCCTTCAAATGCCCAACGAACGGTGCATGATCAAAGGATTCGATATCGGCCGTCCATTCAAAAACTCCCAATTCGCCCATGATCTCACGCCTATTTACGGGCTATGCCACTCCAGAAAAACTATAAATATAGCCCTCATTCTACACCAAGGGAAGTGAAGAGAGAGAAGAAGAAGAGAAGAAGGAGAAGGAAGAAGCTCCTCTTCGACCACCATCGGAACTCTTCCTGCCACCTGAAGACGCCGAAACTCTGCTGAATTTTTGGGAAACGCCGGGAATTTGCAGAACTTTGTAACTTTGTGAGAAGTTGATTGAAAACTGATCGCCTTGATTTGTAAGACGGATCAACCTTTGTACTTCACACAAACACTAGTGGAACTTTACAACTGGGCGAGGCCCTGTGGTTTTTTCCCTTTTTGGGTTTTCCACGTAAAAACTCTGGTGTTCATTTTCTCTTTTCTGTTTGTGTGCGGAATACTCGTGCAACGCTAAGACGAATATTTTCTAACTCTACTGCCGCGTATATTCTAGCACGCAACAAGTATAATTCATCATAAAACTGAAAAAATCATCTTATAAAATAAGTCCCTTGATGATGTCTTTCAAAATGTATAAACATAAGCTAATACAAAAAAACTTCATTGTGTATATTATCCTTCGAGCTCATCTACCCTATTTTCTTTCTTTTGAATGCATAGACATATTGACAAATATAATGCCAAATTAATAGCTATTAAGAATGAATTGCATGAGTATTTATTAAAATTTGATTGTTAACTTACCACCAACCATTTGTTTGATGATCCTTGTGCGCACACATTCAACATTGGTCTTGTCTGCGAGCTACAATTTCGATCTAAATATGTCGACTAGAGCGAATAAACAAATTAAAAAAAAATAATGTTAGTTCATTTTCCAATATTTTAAATCAAACGTAAATATGTAATAGCTTCACTTACAAAGTCATTCATATTGTCAGAATTCAAATCCTCAAGATGCGAATAATCCTATGTTATCATGTTGTATTGTAGGTCAACCTCCACTTTAAGTGTTTGAGTAGTAAGAATTTCTTTATTTTTTTCTTGTCGCAACTTCTATTGTGATCACTCTGTTTATATTTAGTACAATGGAGGGCTACAATTAACATATTTAAGTTTTTTCTTCGTGAGTTCTCTACTTGCTCATTTGCATTTTTTCTCATCTTTGGTAGGTGGCCCCTCTTAACTCCAATAATTGGCTTGCAACATATGAGGATGCCTTTTTAACAAACATCAAAACAGGCATACATTCTAAAAAATATTTTATGACCTTATATCCCTTATGATTAACAGAGATATTATTGCACCTTAATTTGTTCTTATGATTTCCAAACAGTAATCTCAAATATCTTTGAACTGATTTTCATCCTTCATATACACCAAATTTCAAGCCTTGCAAATAGCCTTCCTTTCTTGCGACTTTAACACATGCAACTTCAACTCATCAATAACCTCTCTTAAAAAAAATTTGTCTTCCAATTGTGCATTAATTCTAATTTTGTTCACAATAAGCCTCCTACAAATAACTCTGCAAATTTTGTCATAAGTTGAGAACTTGAAAAAAAAAAAAAGTTCATAATTTTATTGCTTTTTCACCAACAATAGATCAATTCTAGGCAGACTCTTTAAATTCTTCTTTGCTACTGAATAAGATTTCCACTTCATTGATCACCATTGATTTCAATTGTATTATTATACCAAACAGAATTAATCAAAATAGAAAATAGAATAAATACCAGAGAATTCCACATTATTATTAGAAAAAAATGGTGGTTCAATTGTTATTTCTCAATTCTCACTAAAATCAAATGGGCCTAATAAATAAAAAAAAATGAAGAGTATTAGTTGATTAGACATCAAATGATCAATTTAACATACAGCTTATATATAAATGTCTTCCTAGGATATGATGAGAGCATCTATTTGTGAGAAATTCCAATTTTATTTTATTATTAATGTGCTCTTAACCACTGCTCCCATACCTGCACTCCTATAAAAGTTCGAACTCAGGCAATAGTAATTCCACCAAAAATGTGTCAATATGTAGTTGTTAAAAACTTAGGAATACACAAACAGGACACTAATTATCTCTACTAAGAATGAAAATCAAAGAAGCAAAACCACGAAGGGCATCATGATGAAGGAAGCAGCATTGGTCCCATCAACAATTACAGCAACAACTAAACTATCAACAATGTATTGCTTTCTTTCAGGGAATCTTTCAAAATTGCTATCCATTTCAAAATTTATGAAGTGAATGAATGAACACTTCCGCATGAAAGAAAGCAATACAGTTCCATCTAATTTGATATTAAAAGATAAATAGCAAACATAACCCCGTTTCTTTGTGGATGTTGCTCATTGACAGCGTCTTTGTCTCATGATGTCAAAGCTCATTATGAACACTTGCGGTCACAGCAAGCGTTTGGATATCCTGCTTGCGATGTGTCGTCTATCTTGCAGCCGCACACAAATCTGAAAAATGAATCAAATCACGCCGCAGCGCATCTCTCTCGCGGCATTTCACCTTGCTTGCGTCGCTTTGTTCGCAGCTTCTGCCTCGCATAATTCAATCTCTAGGTCTTATAGCAAGAAGGCGAGCGAGCAGGTAATAAATAATTTTACAAAAATGACCACAAAGAAATGAAACTTTTCAGCTTTTCCAATTAATTTAAACGGCAAATCTAACACAAGGATAAAATTAGACAATTTTTAATAGTTGAGGAACCAAATGGGGTCAATACGAAACTTTGAGATTGATTTGAGTATTTATCAATAGTGGGAAGACTATTTTGAACCTTTTATCATTATAAACTGATGGGCAATCCAAAGTAGAAATGTGCATTCTCTTCAAACGCATCACATCAAGTAATGATTTGATTTAACATGCTTGCTATTTGTTTCCTTGAAGAAAATATTCTTAAAAGTCCATTTAGAATCAAAATACCCCCCATTCTTATATCTCCACTTTAAACATGCTTCAAGCCATGATTGAACAACATGAATTGAACATCTTCTGAACAAGTGTTTGATTTATGTTAAAACATACTTCAAACCATTTGAAGTATGTTCGAATAAAATTCGTTGGAACAATGTTCTAACATGGTTCGTACACATGTTCTTAGGATCGTGTCATTTCATTCTGACCAATTATTTTTCAAAAGTGAAACAAAAATCAACACTCAGGAGAATGGAAAGAAGGCATACAACTTAATTCAATATTTATTAAGAAAAAAAAATAAATAATTGATTGTACAAAGAAGTATTTTCTTTGAAGATTTCATACATCTTACATACAAAGTTATAGAGATTGATCAAAATCAATTTAGGCTTGGTTTGAGATGACTTTCTTATTGCTTCTTAAAATAGCTTTCTAGTACAAAATTTTTCCTTTTTTTAATTAAAAAGCTGTTTAAGAAACAGTAAGAAAACCGTCCCAAACAAAACCTTAGTTTAAAACTCGAGATGTATCACTTTGGTAGAGCACAATCAATTATTTTCATTCCCACTGCGCTACTAATAGATTAGAATCTTGCATTCAAGATTGTATCATATCCATTTAACATCGATCTCCATATTACTCCAAAAAAAAAAAAAATCAACTAAAAATATTCGCGCATGTGTGGATGATACAAGATCTGTCAATTTGCCATCCTTCCCTCTTATAAATGATGATGTGAACATAACACATACAAATATAGGTAATGCTTTGAATGTATCACATGTAAAAGCAGATGTTGCAGTGGACATATAAGCAGTGAAAAATAGTAGCTTGCACCATACAAAAATTTCATTAGAAAGTAGAATCCTACTTTGTGATAACTTGAAACTAGTAAACCAATGAGATCTTTTAATTCTTCATTCACCTTGGGGATACGAGAAACAATATGAGATATAAAAAACACATATCTTCCACATAGGAAGAGTCATTTCCTGAAAGCAACTCAAACACAATGGCTATTGATATAATAGTCGTATGTTCAAATTTGTTTTCAATTGATTTAATGATTGGATAAATTTTTACGAGTAAAAATGGGATAAACATCTATATGCAATGAAAAAGAACTTTCAATTAAAGGTGAAGAAATTAGGTAGATGAATTATATATCCATTGTACTTCATAAACATGCTCATTGAGCTTATGAGCCAAGAAGTCGGCAAAGTCAAATATATTAGAGATTCCATGCCACAAATCAAAACACACTTGCATTTTGGAAATTAGAATAAAATATCACTGACAGCTCAACCATAGCTCATTAGACACATAATTATGGAGAACTTTATGGGATCTGATCCTAATTCAAAGCCAAAAACTATCTAATGTGGAGAGGAACGATGGCACAAATTTGTCTTGTGATAAGGTTTGTCGGTGTTGTGAGCAAGCTATTATATATGTAAGAGGGTCACCTGAAGCATCATTTCAAAAATTACAATCTTATTTGTACATCCTACATAGAAAAAATTAAGGGGCATTAGTTAATATGCGGCTTGGTAAGAAGGATGTTTCAAATACATATACTTTGCTTTGGATGTTTCTGCTCAAGGCTTCAAGACGACATGTCGCACATTGTTAAGTGTGGATGGAACGTCTCAAGACATATGATGTGAAGGCACTTTGATTGTGATGGTTGCGCAAGATTCTAATACTCAAATTTACTATGTAGCATTTGCAGTAGTTGATCGAGAAAATAATTAAGTATTGGCTATTTTTCATCAACAAACTAAGATATTCAATATACACATTGGATAAGTTCAATTTGATAGAAAAAAAACATCATTGCCAATGCTTTATCCACTATTTTTGGAGGCATATCACAGAGCTTGCACTCATCATGTGATAATAAAATTACAACAAAATTTAAAATAAATAATTAGCAAGAGGAATATCACTTGGCTTTTTAAGCTTATAGAAGAGTTGAGTTCTACATAAACTTCGACAAAATTCATATCAAAAGCCCACTAATAGCTTCATATTTAGAGAATGAAGTTTGCTTTAACCAGCGGGCTCATGCTTTCTTCCCTAAAAATCAATATAACTTGATGACAGCCGATATTCATAGAGCTTCAATTATACCACAAAGACCACATGCTCTTATTGAAGGACAACTTACTAAATTTTTTGAGGTACACAATGAAGAAATGATTCTCGATAAATGCACTATTGTAGCAAATAGAAAAACTATTTTAGCAAAAGAATTTGAAGTGGCAATGGAGAAGTTGCTAAGGCTTGAAGCTTGATTGTCTACCCAATAGTCAGTTTAAATTGCATGTCCTAAACGGTGACGTCAATGATGGTATTGATTTGCAAGAGATGACATGTACATGTAGAAAGTTTGATGTTATGGGTCTCTCATATGAAAATGTATTAATTACAACTCAAGATTAGAGTGTCAATTATATACCGTAATCTCAAATATTTTATACAGAATAATCTTGTTTAGTTTCTTATGCTAAGAATATATATGTCCGGTAAAAATTGAGGATACATGAAAGGTTTCGAATGAAATGACATGAGTTGTCATGATACCCTAATTGGTGAAGCCAAAGAGTGCCTGTTTGTAAAAAAATAAAAGGCCTTCAAAAGCATAGATAGATACGATAAGATGCAACACAAGTGCAACTGATGTGGACTTAAAGGCCAAAATTGAGCTACCTTTGAGACGAAGTGCAACCACATACTTCAAAATAATTTATACTTTATTTTTTTGTTACAGTAACATTCATTGGTCATGAAAATGTGTCATAACTATTCAAACATAGATATTGTGATAGCTCTTTGTTGTGTAACACTTTTGTTTTACACTAAGCATAAATAGCAGTTCCACCCATTGTTGTAGCTGATGGGACCTTACTCCAATAATGCTCGAATTTTCTTTGAGGCATATTTGAATCAAATTAAAACCATAATTGATCCATGTCTGAAACATATTCAACATAATTTTGAATAAATTTCAAACATTGAGCGAATAAACTTCAATCATTGTTGAGTAAGATTTGATTAAATATTCAAACCATAGGATTCATAATTGGTCATAAACTTTACTACTTCGTGGTATGAACAAAACTTGATCAAATTTAATTCTAATCTTATTCAAACAAATGTTGGTTGCAACGGACAATCAATGCTTCATGGTTTTAAAACAATGATATCTTTATTTGAACAATCTTTTGGGTATATTTCTTCGTGAAAATAAACTATGACCAAATTTCTCCAATTTTTCTTATTATGCGACATATAAAGTCAAATTTTCTATTCTTTCAACAACAACAACAACAACATCAAGCCTTTATCCCACTACGTGGGGTCGGCTACATGAATCCTTTTTCTCCATTGTGTCCTATTAAAAGTCAAATTCTCATTTAAATCTAATAAAGAAAGGTCATTCTTAATATTTTCTAACCAAGTCTTTTTAGGTCTACCCCTACCTTTCTTAACATAAGTCAAATCTAATACCTCTACTCTCCTAACCGGGTCATCGGAAGGCCGCCGTTTTATGTGACCAAACCATCTAAGGCGACTCTCTCTAATCTTATCTTCTACTAGAGCTACTCCAACCTTTTCACGTATATGCTCATTTCGTATCCTATCTCTAAGGGTAAAACCACTCATCCACCTGAGCATCCTCATCTCTGCCACACTTTACTTAGTATTATGCTTCTCTTTTAATGGCCAACATTCGGCACCATAAAGCATAGCAGGCCTCACTACCATCTTATAGAATTTTCCCTTAAGTTTGAGGGGTACATTTCTATCACATAACAAGCCCGATGCATTCCTCCACTTCAACCATCCAACTTGAATTCTGCTGATAATATCTCCATCTATTTCTCCATCACTCTGAACAACAGATCCAAGATATCTAAACATGTAGTCTTATTAATGACTTGATCGCCCAAAGTCACAATCCCCTCACTAGGTCTATTACTACTAAAATTACACTCCATATATTCCGTTTTAGATCTACTCAAGCGAAAACCTTTAGCCTCTAAGGTTGACCTCCATAATTCAAGTTTACCTTCAACTCCCTCTCTAGTCTTATCAACAAGAAGAATATCATCAGCAAAAAGCATACACCAAGGTACATCCTCTTGCAAATGTCTAGTGAGAACATCCATGACTAAAGCAAAAAGATATGGGCTTAAGGCTGATCCTTTATGTAACCCAACCGAAATAGGAAAATACTTGGTCAATCCACCTTGTGTTTGAACACAAGTAATAGCTCCTGCATACATATCTTTAATGATTTGAATATAAGCATTATTGACTCCTTTCTTTTCAAGAACTCTCCATAGCACTTCTCTTAGAACTTTATCATATGCTTTTTCTAAATCAATAAATATCATATGTAGATCCTCCTTATTTTCCCTATATTTCTCCATCAAACCTCTTAATAAATGTATGGCTTCCATAGTCGACCTACCCGGCATGAATCCAAATTGATTTTGAGAAACATCAGTATCACGCCGCAGCCTATGCTCCATAACTCTTTCTCATAGTTTTAAAGTATGACACATTAACTTAATACCTCTATAATTCGCACAATCTTGTGCATCACCTTTATTCTTAAAAATAGGAATTACCACACTCATTCTCCACTCATCTGGCATCTTTTTAGTCTTCAAAATAATATTAAAAAGTTTAGTAAGCCATGAAATTCCTTCATCTCCTAAGCATTTTCACACCTCTATTGGAATATCATCAGGTCCAACAGCTTTTCCACCCATCATTTTCTTTAAAGCCTCTCTAACTTCAGTTTTACTAATACGCCGATAAAAACAGAAATCTTTATTTTCAGTAAGGGTGCTAATATCACTATAGTCAATCTTATTATCACAATCTTCATTAAAAAGTTTAGCAAAATATCTCATCTATTCTTTAATAAGAAAAAATTGCCTTCCTGAAAAAATGAAGAAAGAAAAAAGTGCCTTCATTTGGCATAATGTCAATGAGCTCTATTGCAATATTCTCCACCATAACACAAAATTAACTTTGGATGCCCATTCATAAGCTATAAAAGCACAGATATATTTGCGCTTAGAAATACATATATGATGCTGAGTGCAAGATTTTAACAATCCTAAGTAGAAGTTAACATGTAATGCCTTATCGACATTTATGTAATCCCAATTGATTTGCAGAAAATTAAATAGATAAAGCGGATTATGTAAAAGAAAAATAGTCATCTTAGAGCAATCTTTCTCAGTAGTGTGTGATAATCAAATCTTGAGCATTGCTCAACTAAAAACATATTCAAACATTTGATAAAAATAAATAACATGCAACATAAAAAAAGAATATGATCTTTAACTAAAAATGTTGAGGAAAAAACTCTGAATCCATCTTAATTACATCCATAATTATAAGCAGGGGTTTTGGTTTATTTTTGCATCAAGCTTGACTCCAACTTGAAAATGACACATTTGAAAAGTACAACTAGAATCATACTCAATGAATAACTAGATTAAAAAATCCTGCCTTGAACATTTCCTAACTAAATTTGACATGATTACTAAAGAGCATTTTTTTTCCTTTTTCTATTTGTGAATTATTTAAGGAAATGACCTTAGTTGGAAAGTATTAAAAAGTATTATCAATTAACTTTTTTTATTAGAATTAAATGAGAATTTGACTCTTATCAGAACACGATTTAGAAAAATGATTTATGTAGTCGACCTCACAGTGAGATAAATGCTTGATGTTATTATAGTATTTGTGAATTATGTAACTATCCGAATGATTTTCATGACAATTGATCCATTATCTCCATCAACATTAACATTGCTTTGAATAGTATAATATAAGGAACACATTACACATGACTACCCATATTTGTAACTCTATGCCCTTCATATTGCCTTACATTTGCGTTATTGCATTAATTGTGCAACAAAACCAAAACATACATTGTTGTTCTCAGGAAAGTTCAAAAAAGGACAAACTTTAAAAAAGAGCATGGGTTAAAATAATATAAGCTAAAAAGTGACTAGGAGAAAATTTTAAAAAGAGCTTAAATACTTAAATACTTTGCATTTTTATGAAAGATGCAAAAATATTGTGTTTCATCATTTTCTTAAGAAAACGCAACACATTTTGGCATTCTGTTAAGATATTTTACATTTTCTTAAATTGGGTATTTTTGCCAAAAATTTGTTACATATTTATTTTAGAAAATATTATTTGTTACATATTTATTTTTGACAGGAAGCTCATTTTAAGAAAATACAAAATATTTTTTTTTTATTTTCTTAAGAAAACACAAATATTTTGCATTTTCTTTAAAAAATATTTAACATTTTCTTAAGAAAATGATTAAAATGCAAAATATTTTTTTCTTTTTTCATTAAAAAGCAAAATATTTTAACATGTAAGCTCCTTTTAAAATTATCTTCTAATTATATTTTTTTCTTATAAAATTTTATATAATGCTTCTTTTTTAAAGATTTCTGTATTTATCGGCGTATTAATAAAACCGAAGTTAGAGAGGCTTTAAAGAAAATGAAGGGTGGAAAAGCTTTTGGACCTAATGATATTCCAATAGAGGTGTGGAAAGGAGATGAAGGAATTTCATGTCTTACTAAACTTTTTAATACTATTTTGAAGACTAAAAAGATGCCAGATGAGTGGAGAATGAGTGTGTTAATTCCTATTTTTAATAATAAAGGTGATGCACAAGATTGTGCGAATTATAGAGGTATTATGTTAATGTGTCATACTTTAAAACTATGGGAGCGAGTTATGGAGCATAGGTTGCGGCGTGATACTGAAGTTTCTCAAAATCAATTTGGATTCATGCCGGGTAGGTCGACTATGGAAGCCATACATTTATTAAGAGGTTTGATGGAGAAATATAGAGAAACTAAGGAGAATCTACATATGATATTTATTGATTTAGAAAAGCACATACCTGTTAACGGCGAATGGCGCACCATGGCGCAAAGGTTCATTTGGAGCCATGGCGCATAGCGCACGGCGCGGCGCGCGCTATTTTAAACATGGCGCAAGCTATATAAAAAATATAAAATAATAAGCATGAATATGAAATATTATTAAAATGAAAGACAAACTATCATAATAATAAAAGACAACCATAACATATATAAGTTCGACTAAGTAACAACCAAATATCTCATAATTCAAATATTACAATCTTTTTTTAAAAGATCAAATATGAATTTAATCTACTCTTCTTGGGAATCATCATCATCAGCAAATGTTAAAAAAGCTTCATTATCTTCTTCAACATTGTCTCATACTTCATAATCCTCTTCATCACCCTCTTCATCATCATTCTCAATAGCAACATTATGCCTAATTGAAGATTCTTTCTCTTTCCCTTTAGATCTTTCCCGAATATTATAGCTTTTATCATAAACACAAGTAGCTTTAGCAACACTTGTCCAAGTTAAATATTCCTCTCAAGCAATAAAGTCATTTTCTTCATCAAACTCATCATCTAATTTTCCTGTTAGCCATTCATTTGCATCATCTATCTCAGTCAAAGAAATAGGATAAATGACATCACGATGATTGAATCTCCGAATAAGTGCTCTATTATATTTCACATAAACTAAATCCTTTAAGCGACCATGATCCAATTTGCTTCTTCGTTTGCTATGAAGCTGCAATTAAAATATTATTACATTACTATATTATGAACATATATAAAAAATCAACACATACATTGTAAAATACTTACATGTTCAAAAATACTCCAATTGCGTTCGCATCCAGATGAACTACATGTTAAACTTAGGACTTTGATAGCAAAGCTTTGTAAATTGGGAGCTCCTTGTCCATATGCCAACCACCAATCAGCTAGAAGAAATGAATTTTTTTTTCAATATTATATAACAAATCAGTCTTAATTTTTTTGTAAATAATGATACCTGGAGATCGGGTAGTTCTTTGTCTTACAGCTGGAGGAATACCAAAAAGTCTTTATAAATACCGAGCGTGTACCTAGTTGTACCGAGCTGGTACCTAGTTGTACCGAGCTGTACCGAGCGGTACAGAGCAAGTAACTAGTGGTACCGAGCGGTATCCAACATATACATAGCGGTACCGAGCATTTACTTAGCGGTACCGAGCATACCTGTTAAGTTCTAAATTCTTGAAAGAAATAGCCGTGCAAAACAACAGAGCTGTGCGGAACAGACGGAGGTTGCAAATCAGAGTCGGCTGGTAAGATTTTTTTATTGGAACAGACGGAGGGGGCGGATTTGGCAGAAGGACTGCTCTGCGGGACGATTCGGCGGAAAAAAACGACTTCAACTTCGGGACAGATTCGGCTGGATTCGGCGGAAGTAGCGAATGCAGCAAATAGAAAACAAAAAACCTTCGACTTCGGGATAGATTCAGCGACCTCGACTTAGGGACTGCGGGATGTGTTCGGCGGATGCAGCAAACAGAAAATCTTTCGTGAAATTAGGGCAATGAATAGTCGTTTATCTTAAAATATAGATATATTTTTAAATATAAAAAATATTCATAAAGTATACGGAAATTTAAAAACAATTTAGCGCGCTATTTTGCGCCGTGCGCAATGCGCCATGGCTCACATGTGGCGCAAATAGCGCGCGCTATTTTAAACACATGCGCCTCGCCATGAACATGGCGCCGTAGGTGCGCCGCGCCGCGCCGTGCGCCATGGCGCGCGCTATTTTGCGCCATTGACAGCTATGAAAGAGCATATGATAAAGTTCCAAGAGAAGTGCTATGGAGAGTTCTTGAAAAGAAAGGAGTCAATAATGCTTATATTCAAATCATTAAAGATAAGTATGCATGAGCTATTACTTGTGTTCAAACAAAAGCTGGATTGACCAAGTATTTCCCTATTTTGGTTGGGTTACATCAAGGATCAACCTTAAGCCTATATCTTTTTGCATTAGTCATGGATGTTCTCACTAGACATTTGCAAGAGGATGTACCTTAGTGTATGCTTTTTGCTGATGATATTCTTCTTGTTGATAAGACTAGAGAGGGAGTTGAAGGTAAACTTGAATTATGGAGGTCAACCTTAGAGTCTAAAGATTTTCGCTTGAGTAGATCTAAAACGGAATATATGGAGTGTAATTTTAGTAGTAATAGACCTAGTGAGGGGATTGTGACTTTGGGCGATTAAGTCATTAATAAGACTACACGTTTTAGATATCTTGGATCTATTGTTCAGAGTGATGGTTAAATAGATGGGGATATTATCAGTAGAATTCAAGTTGGATGGTTGAAGTGGAGGAATGCATCGGGCTTGTTATGTGATAGAAATGTACCCCTCAAACTTAAGGGAAAATTCTATAAGATGGTAGTGAGGCCTGCAATGCTTTATGGTGCCGAATGTTGGCCATTAAAAGAGAAGCATAATACTAAGTTAAGTGTGGCAGAGATGAGGATGCTCAGGTGGATGAGTGGCTTTACCCTTAGAAATAGGATACGAAATGAGCATATACGTGAAAAGGTTGGAGTAGCTCCAAGAGAAGATAAGATTAGAGAGAGTTGCCTTAGATGGTTTGGTCACATAAAACGACGGCCTTCCGATGACCCGGTTAGGAGAGTAGAGGTATTAGATTTGACTTATGTTAAGAAAGGTAGGGGTAGACCTAAAAAGACTTGGTTAAAAAATATTAGAAATGACCTTTCTTTATTAGATTTAAACGAGAATTTGACTTTTAATATGACACAATGGAGAAAAATGATTCATGTAGCCGACCCCACGTAATGGGATAAAGGCTTGATGTTGTTGTTGTTGTTGTTGCTCCTTTTTTAAATTTGCCCTTTAGAAAAAATAAATTATTTGTCATCTATTGACTAGATGACATTATTGTTGTTTGGGGGCCAAACAATAGACAACTTTATTGGCATTCGTCTAGACACCTATCCTAACACCATCAGGAAGCCAGTTTAACCATGCCAGCTGAATTGACCAAAAGGGGAGCTTCTTATTTGATTTTTCTTTATAACGTTTAGACCCCAACACATATTCCTTGTCCCCTCTTTCCTCTCCTCGTCCCCCATCTACTTCATCTGCCCCTCCCACTCCACTCTACTATTGTTCATATAAACATATGTAGCGGACAATGTATAAAAGCGCTACTAAGAAATTTAGCACCTTAATAACCATTTTGGTTGAAGGCGGATATGTATGTGGCCGCACAAAGAGTACCAATAATGCCAATAACAGAAACTTATCACCTGAACTTAGGGAATGGTTTTGGGATATGGAAACATAAAAAAAAAAACTGACACCAATGAACTACAAAATGAAGCCCTACAATGAAAAAGGAAAGAATAACATGGAAATAGTTGGGGTTCAAGACAAAATTTATAGCAAAAAGAAATTTAAGAATAGTGAGTCTTTGGAAATTTGTTTAGATTAGTACTCACTCACCCTTGGCTAATACTCCTCACTAACCCTTCCCCACCCTACAAGACGGTAGACATTGATGACAAAGATTTTGAGAGAGAACTCCTGGAATATACAAATGATGAAAAAAGTTTTAGAGACAGAGGTCAAGTTGTAGTGGGGGGGTGGGAGTTAACACCTGAAAAAGCCTCACCAATAAGTTCATCTCTTACATGCACAGGGCAAACGATTTTGTATCTTACACCACATGGTTAAGCACAGAGAAATTTTAATTACAGGTTGGGCCATAGTTAATGGTACCCAGGTACCATTGAGTATTTACCAAATTTTCTAGGAATATGCAACTATAAATATATGGGTCCAATCTAATTAATTTTTAATAACATATTAGCTAATCAGTCGATTAAAATTCAATAGATTAAGGTAATTCAGACTTGATGAATAGCAACAGTCCTAAAATTGACTTAATTCAAGCTTCAGAAAAATCTAACTCTAACTCTTATCAATCAAATTCTCTAACTAAAGTCCCACATCAAGCTGGTCTAGGCCAATTTCACCTGGGGCATAACTAGACAAAAAATGATAGGATAAATAGAAGATTTGTCAAATTGATATTTCAAACGTAATTACACCATATTAGCTCTTTCAACTTGTATATTATAGAAGAAAATGTGCAACCTATTTCCTTTTTAATAATGAGAAAGCTAATAAGTCCATGAAAACCATTTATAAGAATAAATTATTGAATCAATGATAAGAAAAACACCAAAGAACTCACTGTTCACAACAATTGAACTCGTATATTGTTTCAATGTTCAAGAAATCACTAGAGCTAACTTTTACTCCATGAAACAACTGATTTCATGCATTGTTTCAATGCCGAACAACTGATTTCATGTTTCAATGCTGTGGCAAACTCAAAAAATTCTGGCTTGAAATCACTAGAGTTGATGATTTGATGACCGAACTTGTATTGGAAAGCAAGCTTGTCACCCCCACCTATAAGCTCTGTGGGCTAGAATATTTCTTCATTTGAGATCAGTCCACTACGAAGTATCCAGGCTAAGCAAAGCTCTAGGCATGCGCAAGCCATAATATACTTGAAGGGAGAAGTTGGCACAAACTTCCTATACACGATTAGGAAAGCTTGGCCTCTCGAATGAATCTATTATCTTTGAGATTTTCACAGCTTAATAAAGTCAATGTATAGTCCATAATTTGCTTATTTCAATGGACCCCTTTCGAATAAGGTGTAAGAAAACCCTAACTCACTTAAAACCAAACCAAACGACAACCAAGAGATTTATCTCAATATTGTTTCAATGTTCATCAAAGCTTTACTTTTGCTCCACGAAACACCTGATCTCATGCATTGTTTCAATAACAACACAAATTTTAACAAATTGTCTTGAAATTAGTTAATGCTAAAGTTTGATAATATGATAACCCAACTTGTATAAGAAAGCAAGCTTGCCGCCCCACCTATAAGCTCCGTGCACTAGGATATTTACTCATTGGCCATCAGCCCACTATGAGGTATCCTAGGCTAAGCAAGCACTAGGCATGCCTAAGCCTTAATAGACTTGAAGGTGCAAGTAGGCTCGGACTTCCCATAGACAAGGTTGGGCACGCTTGAACTCTGGAATGAATAAGATAGTATGCTTTATTACAAAGGAATTATTTCCAATAAAAAGCTTAAGAAGACCTTAACTCACTTAAAACCAAATCAAATCAAACCAAGGGATCAATCAATTTTATTTCAAAGAATTTAGTTCTCCGTTGTGTTTCACACTTTGCATAAACAATGACTGATTAGCTCAGTCTGTCTTGCTGGAATTTCGGAACCGAATAAAACAAAGCAGAAGCAATATGCACTACATACGATTACCAGAACCGTCCATTTTAGACAAAAGGGACCAAGCTAAATCACATAGCTTACAAAACCTCATTTTTTTATTAGGTTAGCATAAATCAGACCAACCTAACTGAATATAACCAGTTTAAAACCGAAGTAATTGAAATCATGCTACATGGCTTCTAAGTGTAAACCAAAAACCTGACCTTATCATTTAGTTGGGTTGGTTCAATAACACTGTTTCTATTTTGGTGGTCTGGTTTCAGGTTGCAATCTAGTTTATTGGTTTTGTTGAGTTCGATTCTAACTAGTGATAGGTATCCAGACCAGTAGAAATTTCCCAACGCAATAATGCTCCTTCTTGAAAATATAATAGCAGCTATTCAATCCACTATATAGAGGGTAAATAACAAAATCTTATAGAGCATCATTTGTCACCAATGACCAAGCCCGCTCATCTCAAGTTCATCAAACTACTATAACATCTGCCTTTCTGTTGATGTAGCAATTATGAGCCAGGAATCTTTTGCTTTTCTTTAATCAATAAATGAAAGTTTTTTTCCCTCTTTCAACAAAGATAGATCATGCCCCTTAATTAAACAAAACCCTCTCAACACACACATATATTACGGGCTACTAACTTCAGCTACCAAAAAACCTACCGTTATACCAAGAAAGCTGCATATTAACAAAATGTCAATCAAAACACTGAAATTGAAAACAAATCTACGTTTTTTTACTTATAATTCCAATCCTAAATATATAAGGACATTGACCCAATCAAAGCATCAAATAATAGCATAATTCGTTTCAACCGCTGGTCATTTCGGTCAATTTCTTTTAGTTAATTCCTCATATATTTGGCTAACTTCTCATTTCAACTTAAACCTGGCACTTCTAAAATATGTAAGGTAAGATTTAATTCTTACAACATGCTACTCCCTTCAACTGATTGCTCCATATGTAGTTAGTAATTGTCTAACAGAAGTCACCTTCGGTCAATTTCTTTTAGTTAATTCCTCATATATTTGGCTAACTTCTCATTTCGACTTAAACCTGGCACTAATAAAATATATAAGGTAAGATTTAATTCTTACAACATGCTACTCCCTTTCAACTGATTGCTCCATATGTAGTTAGTAATTGTCTAACAGAAGTCACCTTCTTAATCCTGACCATACCCTGAGCCCAAAAACAATAATGCCAACCAGACATCAACAGCAAAGGATTTAGCAATTAGCAACAATACAGGTCAACAATTAAAAATTTTCCTATTAAAGCAGTGGATCAGGTCCATTTTTCTTTTCAACCAACTTCTACAATTTTTTGAGCAAATGAAAACCACTAAAAGTCCTAAGTCATATAACCTAGAAACCAGCTAGAAATGGAAACCTTCATCTAAGGGACAAAGAACTAATAAGAAAAGAAAGTATTAAATAAATGGCCAAAATGATCCCCAACTATATTGAGGGACCATTTAGGTTCCTCAACTCTTTAAATGGGATCATTTTGGTCCCACCGTCCAAAATAATGAATGTTGGACTTAGTGGTGTTAAAATTAGTGGTATTTTAAAAAAAATTAATTAAACTATTTATTAGATATATTTTTCAATTAATTATAATTTTTCAAAAAAAATTCAGCTACAATCATATAAGTAGAAGTTCACAAAAGGACAATAAAATAATTCAAGTGAATTACCATACCCTCAATTTACTAGATATAATGTTCATTTCATTTATTATCTATAGTCAGAATTTTCAATCTAATTTAATTAAAGATCATTTTATTAATCATTTGTGTAATAAGATAAATTAATAATATTTTTAGATATAATTTTAAAAATTGTATTCATATTTTATAAATTATAATTGGTAAAAATGTTTATAACAAAAAAGAATATTTAACTATATTTTTAAAAAATAATAATTTAAAGTTATCATAATTATTTAATTGGAGAAGTTTGACGGTGAGGGTTTCGACATGCCCGGGGTTCATCGCTAGGATTCGATGTTGGGATTCGACATTGCCGCGAGATAGACATTGGGATTTGATGTTGCTGTGGGATCGACGTTGCAGAGGTTCGAAGATGCTGAATGTTCGAAGCAAGGGGTTGAAAATGTGGGCAAGGGTTCAAAGTTGCTGAGGTTTCCAAGCAGTGGGTTGGTAGCCGATGTTGGAAGCTAAGGGTCCAAGCTGCTGAGGGTTCAAAGAAGGGGGTTTTTTTGCTGGGGTTTCGATGCGATGCTCAATTCGTAGTTCGTAGTTATTATTTTCACTTATTTTTTGTTATTATGATTATAACCTTCTACTATCCTTCAACCATCCAACATAATCTTATTTTTCTGTTAAATTTTAATGGTGGAACCAAAATGATCTCATTTTAAAGAGTTGAGGGACCATTTTGATCCTTCATAAAGAGTTAAGGGATCATTTTGATCATTTTCTTCAAAAATTAGTAATATGAAGTTTGAGTTCTAGATAAAAATGGCTTAGAGTTACATAGTTGCATTGTATGTTGTTTCAATTGTTCAACTTCTGCTCCAAATGGTAAGTAGTGGAAACAATTGAAGCATAAAATGATGCACGTTTGGTTCAACAATAGCTTAAGAAATGTAACCACCTTCGAGGTGTGTTGGGCCAAATTTTCTTTATTCTCTTTTCCACATAAAAATCAAAAAGAGAATAGTAGATCTTGTAGCAAAAAAACAAGCATCTTGTGTAACTCTTAGATTCAATTAAAATGAAAAGAAGACTCCAGATAAACAATATTGAGCAAACTATACTTTATAATTAATAAATGGTTGTCATGGACTGAATAGCTTCCACATTATTTAATAAAGAAATAAAAAAATTTCATTAAGTTGAAAGTAATGAATATAGTGCAAATTGACATGATTTAACATTTGAAAAACAAAACCCAATAACTACAATAATTTATGCTACACCAAGGAAGAGATTATCTACACAAAGCTTGGTCATGAAACACAAGGAGATCAAAATCTGATAGAATACTTTTCATAAGATACATCAATTTGAGCTTCATACTAACAAACACACTATCCAAAATCCTTCAATATCAGCGAATGCAGTTGAGTTCACTTTATTTATTCATATAGCTGAAAAAAAGAGAGTTGATGCAACATTTCATAGGACAGAGAGTTCCTAATACATCTAGAGAATTGTCTAACTAATGTATATCATGCATATATCAAAGACCACCAAATAAATAAAAATTATTTTATCAGATGAAAATCTTAAATTAGAGGAAATTGGACCAAAACTATAGTGCAACAATTGATTAAATTTAAAAAAAAAATTTAAACGATAAAAAATCAATCACCAAATATTTTTTTTTACCATGCACAATTGAAATCCTAGTTGAAGTGAAAATGACCAAAATCACGATTTGGAACACCAATAACAAACTAGTTAACGAGACCGCCAAAAAGAAGCAAATCTAGGCCCAACCAATACAAAGAGATAATTTCCCCCCCTAATTTGTTTATCACACTAGCCCCACACTCAAAGGAATCCACATTGAATAGATACATAGAAGATTGAAATGTAGTATGAAATTTCACCCCATAAATGTTTTACATACATGCTTTAGCTATCTAGTTATAGATTTCCCATAAGTCGCATTAGGGAATAGATTTTATGACTAAAGAGGCAGATCACATTTCTATCATATTAAAAAATAATGTAACCTATGTAGAAAATTCTTCATGTCCCCATGCCATTATACCAAAAAGCTTGGCCTATATAATGGAACTTGTAGCAATGAAAATATCAAGGAAAATTGAAACTTATATGACAATCTTCTGAATGAAACAATCATCTCATCCCACATTAAATTTGGCCCAAAGAAAAAATTTTAATTTGCCTCAATTAGTAAACACTCTTTGACCGAGTAACTATTCATCAACATTCAAATTCTATCATCTTATCTTAAGACAATAATTTCTTTTGAATGTTATCTTTAAGATTTTAAAATATACATCAATAATTACTACTCTATGTTGCAACATCAAACTCTCTCTTAAAATCTCGTCACAATTTTACAAAAAGACTTTTCATTCATTTTAAGGAAGTAATTTATGTGTGATTCGATTGCTCCACTTTTGCAAGTTTACATTTTATATCTTAAAATATGTATCTGCTATTGCGGGATCATAAGCTACTAAGAAAATCAAACATAGCTTTTTCTACTTCATAACCACGATAAAGTCTTTCACAGCCTATCCTACTAGAACCTATATGCCCACTTAAATGGTCTCCAATAAATTTATTTTCTTTCTCAGGTACATAAACCATAGTAAATTTTCAATTCTCCTTCAAAATTTGATTTTTAAACTATATTCTCAACAAACTTAAGGAGCATAAACACTAACCACATCCATGATATCTTCATCGATAATTATTTTAATAGCAGTCATCCTCAATCATGAACCCTATTTACCTCAACAATTTTATCTTTGAACTTTATCCACAATTATCCCAATTTCGTTCCTATTTAAGCTTTCTAAAATGTAATACTTATAACCTTCCTCAATCTCCTAAAAACATCAATGAAAACACAAAAAATTAATATATATACACACCACACAAAACACTTCAAAATCTATAGAAAAATCATATGGTCTAAACATCACACTAAACTTGTATGTCTAATAGAGGGAAAATGGTACATGACCATACCCTTAAAATTGTCACACATATGCTGCTTACAATACTTGCATTTAGATATTGTAAGAAAATATACTACTGAGATCAAAACATTTATGTGAGTGCAATATGAATCGAAAGCAAATCAATGCCCTATAATCAAAGGTGTCTCCTCTCTGAGATCGTTATAGTAATAGTATACCATCATAAATACCAGAATCACTTAAAAAGCATACAATTTAGAAATAGTAATAGTATAACACACTAATCCATTTAGAGATAGTAATAGTATAACACACTAATCCATACAAAATAATACGATAGTTTATCTATTAAAAATAATAAATAAAGTTCATGAATTTCCAATTGATCCCCAATCTCCTCTTCTCACCTATTAGTGGTCGATGGGTGCAGCTGCAGGTAGAAGCAACTTGTAAGCATTTTGAGCTGAAGGCGATGGCAATGATAGCATAGATGGGTAGGAAGGAGGAGAATCAACAAGCAATGGCAGCTATGGGTAATGGGTGGTGCTAGGAATAGCAATGTCAGCACAATATATGGTAGGCAGCCCACCGTAACATTTAAGAGAGCAGATAAGTTTGGGATATATGGCTAGATGCATGAACACCATGTGTCTATAGTCATGATTAACTCAACCATGTTTAGATCCTCAATTAACACTAATAAACAAGTCATATACCACTATGACCAGAAATATTATCACTGCAACCCAGTACTACTTCTGTGATAGGTTTGTATAACTATTTTCACTAGTTTAAAGTGGATCAAGCTAAAAATCCTTCTATATTTACATCTTTAATACTTCTATTAGTCTATAATATGTGGAATTGCAAAATAAAAAATATGTACCATCCATAATCCAGATAAAAGATAGAGCGTCCACATACTACAATACAAAAATCTAAATAAATAAAATAAAAACCTTGAAAGCCAGAGGCTGCATGGAAATCTACCTGGAAGAGTGCTCATCTTAGGTGAGCTACCTACTTGATGCTTTTAGTAATTAGCTGCTCTGCATTTTTTTTTTTTATGCGCAACGCAGGAAGCTTTTAGTTTATACAGGTCAATCAATTAGATATGCGACTTTTCATCTATTTTAGCTATGAGCATGACCAAGGATGAGAAAGAGTTGATCCATTCCTGGCTTGAAATCAACTTAAACATTAAATTCAAATTGATCCTGCTCAAAATCAGTTACCTTTTTGCCATTTTAAAAGTTATTTTTATATTACATAACACAAATATTTATGCATCTATGTATGTATATAGGCATATGTATGTATGTATATGTCATCATCATTTTGGCTTTATAGATTCTAATGCCCCTTTTTCTTATAAATGATTCAAAATTAATTTGTTACACATCTAATGGGTGCATTTCTACAGTTAATTGCATATTCCCACCTAACTCTATTTTCTATCACCTTATCTCTAATAGATGCACTGCTACCATCCATCTAATATAATCATCACACAATTTATCTTTTTTAATTTTGCCATAAATTTATATGATCAGTCTTATTTTTACTACAGTCAACTTCATTATTAATGATTTTTTTACAGCACAACGCACTCAAATCCATGCAATTTGATGCCCTTAATGCAACGTTTTAAGATTTTCCTCTAAATCCCCAGTCCATGATGTTCTTTTTCACATAACCAATCAAAATATTTATATATTTTAAAGTGCTAGGCTTAACTCTAAAAGTTATATCCTTATCTACATCCTAATTCTTGACTAATAGGGCAAAGATACATAAGCTTATCAAATTTGGAATAAATTATCTTTTAATAATATTGTTGTATAATTATTACTATCAAAGTTGCCGAAATTGCATATCATATATTTAGTCATTATGACACTAATTCCTTTATTTTCTAAGCACTTCCACGATTGCTCTAACTTTTTACTCATTTCATCATATGTCTCATCAATTAGAACTACATCATTTGCAAAAAGCACATGCCAAAGCATTTATTTTGAATATCATTCACGAGAATCTCCATATCCAATACTTAAAAATATAAGTAATGCTGATCCTTGATATAATCTTAAGTAATTGAAATCTTTGGTCACTCCAAAATAATTTCTAATGCTAGTCAATGCTCTATAACACAAGTCTTTAATAAAACTTTGGCCCACATTTTTTTCTTAATACATACCAAACCAATTCTAAGAGTATTCAATTATATGCACTCCCAAGAACAATAGAAATCATTTGATAATCATTTACTTGTTATATAAATATTTTCATTAATTGTCTGGACACAACATTTTCACAATAGATCTTATAGGCTGAAAAAATTTTAATTCTCTAATATCAATACCCACATTTAAAGCCTCCTGCACAGGAATCAGCAAAGAGGAAACTAAGCAGCCACAAAATGGAGAACGAACAATCACAAAAGGGAAACGCGCAGCCAACAGCTGGAAAACAACAAGACAACAGAATGGGGAAAAACAACTAGCATAGGGAAGGCCAACAACACTTGGTAAGACCAAACAACGTTTAGGGAAGACCAAATAACTCTTACAACACTCAGGAAAGGCCAATCAACAACAGGTATACGAGAAGACAATAGAGAAAATGAGTGTACAATAGGGAAACTAAGAGATAGCTGGTAAACTGAGGGGCCAATATGGAAAACAAAGGGTCAATAGAAAAAATTTGAAAATTTCACTGGAGAAAGAAAGCTAGAAACATAAGTAGAAAATAAAGAAAATAAAAAATGACAACTCTTGACTGCATCAGGTTATCTAGGTTGCATGTTATCTGATGTGAAACGTACATGCGATGGAGTTACTTTAAGAAATTAAAGAGAGCAATTTTGACAAAATAATCCAAAGTAAATTTATCGCTTATAACATTGGTTTGATCCTTAGAATTCTTAGTTTTAACTTGCTTAGGCAAAGAAGAGCGTGGTCGGTTAACCAAACAATTTCAGAAAAACACAAAGATCAATTGTAACACTACGACGGTAAACAAGAATCCGCAATTTAATAATAAGAACTTTCACCTTTGGAGCCCATACGCTCAACTAATCTAGGTTTTAGCGGAAGCAGAGTCTCCACCTTAGAATCGAGGTCGCTCCGAGGAAGAAGGAACCTTGGATCGTCGTTCTTGGATAGGTGGCCGGAGTATGGAATTCTTGACAGCGATTTCTTGAAGGTGTATTCAGCGGCTTGGAATGTTCGGACAGTGTTTGAAGACATTCTAGCAGGCTGGACAGCAAGAAAGCATGTTCCCGACCTCCTAAACAGCAGATTTCAAGTGCGTGAAATGCCAAACAGCAGACAGGAGAGGCCTGGCCAGCAATGGGTTGCCTTCTGGAGCTGTCCCGCTAGTGTGGACCTGCAGAAATCGGCTGGACAGCAAATTACCATCATGCAGAATTGGTGAGGAAAATCAACCCATGGCAGAGAGGAGCTCGGGTAGGAGAGAAAACTGAAGGAAAAATTTTCAGATTTCTGAAATTTGCTTAGGGAGGTGGCGTGGGGGAGTTTTGGGAAGGCTAATTTGAAAATCAAAATAGTTTCCAAAGGGGTGCCGTTAGTTAATGAGGGATTAGAGTTTTAATAGGAAACAATTTAACATAATGGAAGGAAGAGTTAACGGGCAAGGATGACCGGCCATGCAACAAGGGGAATTTGGAAATTTGATGTGGGGTCCACGCGTGCAGTAGTTAATCCTCAATTAATTCTGAAATCTGCTATTTCAGATTTAATTTGAATTAGGTAACTTGCCAAAATTAATTTGAAAGAGAGGAGAGGAATTTGAATTTCAAACATAATCACATATGATTAATTGCCAGCCATAATATGGCAATTAAGTAGGCAATTAATTAGGCGTTATGGCTTGCAAGTCCACGGCTGGACAATGCAGGGAGGATCGGCGGGAGTGGCCTGCAGGAGAAATTTCTTCCAGGTGCTGGAACTCACGGCTGGACTCAGCTGTGGAGTAGTGGGGGTGGAAAAACTGCACGGTTTGGACTTGGATTGGCGGCCAAAGGCCAGGGGAGGGATTGGCCGGCGGGATGATGCCGCTAAGGTGGCCGGCGGCCTGAGCAGGTCAAGGCTAGGTGGCGGCCAATGCAAGGGGAGGAAGAGAGGGAACGAATCACGAGACTCCAACGATCATGAAATAACTAACTTCAGCTATATTCAATTTGAACTTCCACGAGATTGGCAAGCATGAAAACTAGAACTCACAAAGAGATATAGTCTTCTCCGGCAAACTCACTAAGAGATCTTGGGGGGGGGGACTCACAAAGAGAACAATGAGTGGCAAATATTTTTCATTCATCAAAAACTGAAATTACAATGCATGAGGCCTCATATAAATAGCCAAAATGAAAAATTAAGAAATGACTCAAATGCCCTTCCGGGCTACATAAGCGACTAAGGCCCATAAGGGCAAAAATGGAAGAACATCAAAATAAAATACGCTACTACATAAAATGACAAAATACAAGTCATGCTCGTGGCCGTCGATCTCCGGCGTCGAAAATGCTGGCGATGTCCTCATCATTATCACAACGCTAGAGCAATTTATCAATAGTTATTGATTCAATGTTACTGTATACAAATATTACAAACTTAAAATGATCAAAGTTAGTTCCAACCTTTATTTTATTTTATTCATTGCTTATATGTCGGAGGTTCCTTAGTCACTTTATTAGTAATAATACCAGTAAGAGATTTATAATGATTATGATGAGCAATTGATTGGCAAAAGGCTAATTTATAATCAACATCAGTTGCATGGTTCAAAGAAAGTTTGGTGCCAACAGTGGATTGATAGTGGGGGCAATGGGGCCTATGCCTCCATTGGTCAAGTCCGATAACGTCATATTAAATTTTAGTTATAAGTATTTACCTCCTTAATTCACATATATCAAGGTCGTTATGTGATTTGCAATCTCAACCTGCTCCCCTCGTCGTAATAATTATCTTCACTATGAGTCTCTCTATCTCTATCTCTCCCCTTTCTTCTCTCTTCTCCTTAACCCTCTCGTCGCATCGAGATCTATAGTCACACAACCCAAGAAGATTGTCAAGGCTCTAACGCTTGCCACCTTAGCCCTCTCTCATGAGGTCATGAAGCAGCCTCCCTTCCTCCGTCTCTCTCTTTTCTTATCTCTTTGATTTAGCATTAGCCTACTCCCCTGTGTTTACAGAATTGCAATCATGAGACTCAGAACCCGCTTAGAAAGTCACATTCGAACTGAGAAAGAGATGTCGTCGAACTGCAGCCTTAGCCCTCTCCCATGAACAATTAAGCTGTAAGTCTCTTTTCTTCTCTTTGCCATCTGGCTTTGTGTAATTAGTTAAGTACAAAATAATATTAAATCAAATTAATTCTAGTAAGTAGTAAAGTGAAACAATGCTAAATCAAATTGATTCTAGTAATAAGTGAAGTTAAAAATTGTGTCTGTTTCATTGAATAACGCTGGTAAACAGGCCAAAAAGAAAATGTTCTAAGTTGTTTAAATACAAAAGTTGCCATCTAGTTTTGTTTAAAATTGTATCATATTGATACGATTTTTAATCAGTAAAACAATACAATAATGAAACAAATTTTAAAAGAATTGATGTATTATATTAACGGAATGATAAGTACCGCATATTGATAGATGAAATGTGAATTTTCATGCGAGGCACAAAAATATTTAGGTTAGAAACGTATTAAAAAAATAAAAATATTAATAAAATTAAAATGAAACGATATTAAAATAAGGTTAGAAAGATGACGATCGGTGCTTACCTGCCTCTAATTTATTCCAACCAATATTCAGCTCTAAAAGAATCAAGCAACGAAAAAATTGGGAATCTGACCCATAACCAGAAGAAGCTTAGGGTTAGAATAGTGACGAGTTCTGCTGGAGTAGTTTTTCTGTTTCCGAATCCGAGATGATGCGATAGACCAGAGGAAATAAAGTTGGACTACCGGGGATGAAACATATATCGGTATCTGGTCGGCCAGCGGTTCCGTCAACTGTACTATTGTTCTCCGCCGCATGCAGCGACAAAGGTGAAGAAGAGGATAAGTAGAGGGACGTGGCATGGCCTTACTCGATATCTCCCATTAGGGTTTCGGGTTTCCGGCCTCTTTCCGCGGAGGGCGGTGGCGGTCTCTTAATTGCGCCGAAACGCTCCACCCCACACAAGCGGCCTTTTCTCATCTTCCTGCCACGAAACTGTCAACACAACCCCCAACAGCAAGTTTTGGCAAGTCATACGCTCTTAAATTTTGCCTAAAGTCCACGTCACAATCCCGCATTAATTTGTACAGCTGTGCCTCGGCATCCACAATACAGCAAAAGGATAAACGATCCGTCCAGAATCTGCAGCGAAGGAGAAACGATCCGTCCACTCGGATGAATTTACATGTTGTGAGACTTTTAACCTTCGGAGAATTTTTTAAAACCAAAGAAACTTATAACTTTTAACACATTTAACCCTTTCAAGGTTTTTGGTGTAATTGTAAATTATGAGGTTTTTAGCCTTTTAAGATTTTTGTTGAATGAAATAAATATGTATCTTATGGGACTTTTGGTAGGGGTGTCAATTCGGGTCGGCGGGTCGGGTTCGGGTCGAACCCGAAACTGACCCGGCACTATTCAGGTCAACTCAAACCCGACCCGTTTTTAAAAACGGGTCAGGTTTCCGGACCCGAACCCGACCCGATTCGAGTCTGGGTCAACCCGACCCGACACGAATAACTCGAAGTTGACCTAAAATTTCTAATTTTCGGGTCAAAATCGGGTCAATATTCGATTTTCGGGTCAATCTCGGGTTTTCGAGTCAAATATGAGTTTTCGTGTCACTTTCGTGTCAATTTTGGGTTACTGGGTCAACCCGAACCCGACCCGATTTTTAAAAAGGATTGATTTGTTCAACCCGAACACGAACCGTTTCAGGTTCGGGTTGACCCGTACCCGGATTTTTCCGTGTCGGGTTCGGGTCGTGTTTCAGGTCATGTCAAATGTTGACATCCTTAGGCTTTTTAAAATTTTTGATGTAAAAGTATCGTATAAGGTTTATGTCTTCTAAGATTTTTAATGTATTTGTATCATTAAGACATAATTATTTGGGACGGCGGTACTGCTACTTTACTTTATTCAAAATTATTAAATCATTGTTTGGGACATTGCGGTAGAACCAAGGCAGAAAAAATTCGCGGCACCTAGTTGCTTCCCGCGACCATTCGCTATCTCCCGCGGTCCGCTGCTTTCACAGAAAAATGACGTAAATCCCGCTGCAAATATTCGCTACCGTCGTCCGAAGCCTTCAGCACCGCTTCCAACTACCACCGTCATCCTCCTCATGCTCATTCCTGAACGGAAAAAAAAAAGAGAAACTGCAGCCGCCCGAATTTGCACTTGTGATTACGATCGTGCTTCCATATGGACGGAAACGGCGTGCTCTAGAGCCGGATCGAGTGAAAGAGAAGGCGAGCAGACGGGAGATCTAAGAGAGGAAGAGACGAACGGTAGGAGCATAGAAGGTAGGCGAGCAAGAGAGGCGTCGACAGCGTCAAGCTCGAGGACTCCAAAAATGAATTTATTCTTAAAAAAAAAAAAAACCTCGAGGACGCCAAGTAAGGACGGAATCGATGTCCTAAAATTCCTTGTTCATTTATCTTCCATGTTCAGTCATGTGAGGATGTTTACACCCTTAGGCTGTTTGCTCATAGAGCTTCGGTCTCTCACCGGAGCTAATGTTTTCCTCTTTTGGATAAGATGTCCCTTGGAATTATTGCAAGGAAAATCCTTACCTGATTAATTGTTAATTTTACTATTCCGATATAAATCTATTTCGATTAACATTTCTTACTTGTGCAATACATGATTAGGTTGTTTATCAAAATGGATGATTTCAGTGAAGATTATAAGCTTACTGTTGCTCGTGCTCGTAAGATCCAGCATTTCCTGATCCAGCCTTTCCATGTTGCTGAAGTTTTCAACGGTGCACCTGGAAAGTATTTGGACTCGTAGTAGTGTATCAGTAATTTTCAGGGCGTTCTTGATGGTAAATATGATAATACATTATAAAAAAAATATATTATGGTATTTAATAGGTATAAAATATTTCATAAAAATTGATACAATTTTTTATTTAGAATACTTAGTTTATTAGCATATAATATTTTTGAAAATTTTAACATTTACATCATTTTTTTCATCTCAATATATAAGAATATAAAAGTAATTTATTTTTATACAACTGCAACACAACAACTTGAAAGTTATACTTCCCAAACAAAATGTACTGCTTTATGTATATCAATTTTTGAAAGCAGTTTTATGTACAACAATTTTGTAATCTACTTTATCAACAGCTGCAGCAGTCCCAAACGCACCGTTAGATAACCATATACTCTTATGGGGTATCTTTAGTGAGGATCATGTCAACTACTATGGCCATGCCTTCTGCTAATTTTTATTAAATACAATATTGTTTATGAAAATATGACTTATTGATAATTTGAAGAGATATTTATATGGAAGATTTTTAAAAAATTAATTATTTTTGCTTGTTTGAATTGCTTGAGTGATGGAATCTTCTAGTGTAATAGCACATCTATTTAATAATTTTGATAATTTTATTACCATGACTCTTCTTATCTCATTTATTTTGAGGTTGATAATATGTAAGTTGTTCTCATAAATAATAACTTAAATGTCTTTGGTGAATTAGATGTTCAATCTTTTTCTTACATTAAAAATATCTTTTTATTGAATGCTCTCTTGAAGAGTAAAAGTGATAATATTTAGTTGGTCTTCACCATGTAAACTTTTTATAATTTTGGTTATTTGAAGCATTCAGAATTTTAAATCTCAATTAGAATAATAATTAATAACCCTGAATGTATTTAATTAGATGACTAACTTAGACTTCATTTGGGACGACTTTTTTATTGCTTTTTAAAACAGAATTTTAGTACAAATTTTTTTATTTTTTATTAAAACTCCGTTTTAGAAAGCAATAAAAAAACCGTCCCAAACGAAGCCTTAGACAGATACTGGCAAGACGGGCGCCTTCGATCTCTTTATTGCTACAAATTTTTTTTGTTGAGTAAGCCAATTAGTTTTTAATTGTGAATTCTTACAATTGCTTGAGGATTGTTCAAAATTCCATTGTTAAATATTGATGGTCTCATTATTAATTATTTGTGCTCATACTCTTTGAATTAAGTCAGCATGAGAGAGATTATCAATCTCATCAATAAGAAGTAGAAAGATTCAATACGAAGAACTCCAAATGCACCTGTTAGTAGCTCTAAATCCACTTCCAATAATTGAAGTGTTTCAAAAGAGAACATTTAAAAGTATTTATTAAGAGTGCCTTCTCATTTTGGTGAATTTCAAAAGATGAAAGGAATATTTGATGATTCTTTAATTGGTGATGAAGTATTTGACAAAAACGTTGGCTATAAAAAAAAAAAGAATGATTCTTTTAGGGAGAATAAAATCATGTTTGAGCTTGTCTTTTAAGAGTTGTTAGAAGACCTTACAGAGAACTGTATTAGAAGCTTGTTAAATGTATAAAATGATCATATAATGGTAATGGACTCATAAGGGTCAGAAATTCAATCACACAAATCAATCATGTACAACTTAAACCCTACTGAAATATCGAAGAATTACATAATTTAAAAGTTAAACTATTGAAAGTTATAATAAGAGATAATTTAAATCCTTTCTCTCAAAGAAAATTTATCACGAACAAAGAGTTATAGCTCATATCTTATAACATCATCCAGGCTATCAATAAGGTTATGCTAATTTAAATCTGTTAGACCGGTCCACTGGATCGGTCCAGCCGGTCCGCATGGGACCGGCATTTCGCAAATACAGCGGGATCTCCACCTCCTGCTGAGATCAGGCGGCCCGAGCACTCATGAAGAGCATTTTAGGCAACTTTTTTGAGGGTTTTGAGAGGGAAATTTGAATGTAGGGACTGTTTAGGGATTTCCTTTTGATTTGTATGCATAAAATAGTTGGTTTTCCTAGGATTTGATCATCTTGAATTTGGCTGAAATTTGAGATCTCTTAGATTTAGGTTTCCTTTGGGCTTTAGCGGCATCTAGAGATTTGGGAGAGATCGATTCTCCTCTCGAATTGAGGATCAATTGTATCTTGCTATTTTATTCATCGTCTAGTGGAATACAAGTTGTGCTTTGAGTTTTCTCTCAGATTTCCCCGGACTAGTGCTGTTTTTCTGTTGTAATGTAAACATCAGATTACTGCTTTTTTATGTTCTGGACAGCAATATTTTCACTGTTTGATCTCCGATTTGGGTTAGGGTTGCTTGCGAACTCAAGTATTTCCTATCAATTTGGTATCAGAGCGTCCATTTGGGACCTTCGGCGGCTGAAATTTGGAAATTTTAGCGGGTTTTTGACAATCGAAAGAAGATTTTTGTGATCCGTGGGAAGAGAGATGGTCAGGAAGAAGGTGAAAGTATTGGAAGGCGAGATCGGGCAACTAAAGTCAGATTTGGAGGAAAAATTTTTTGATTTTCAAAACCAAATCACCACAAACAATGAAAGGATCGAGGGGAAATTCACAGTGATGGAAGGGATGTTGAAGAAACTGTTGGAGTTGAAGACCAATCCTACAACATCGGAAGCAAGAGAGACCACCGGAGGCCATGGAGTAGGAGGGAATCCGAACCCATTTAGGGGAGGAGAAATCCGGAAGTGGAGGTCATTGAGAGGGAGGACGACATGCTACCTATAGAGCCACTTTCTAGAGAGGAGATGAGTTTGGGAAATGACCGGAGGGGTGCTGATTTCGTCGGGAGAAGGGAAGATTTTCATCGCCGGGGTGCTGATTTTGAAAGGAGAAGAGGGGAATATGATGAAAGGTTCGGGTATCATTGCCGGAGGAAAGATCGTGATAGTTGGGAAGCACCTTCCTTCCTAGGAATGGGAGGTTATGGAGGATTCAGGGGACACGGGGGAGACCCACGGGTGAGGAAGCTGAATATGCCCGTCTTTGAGGGTGAAGACGGTCATGGCTGGATCTACAAGGTAGAGCGTTACTTTGCGGTCAACGGATTGACGGAGGAAGAGAAGCTGACTGCGGCGGGATTGTGTTTGAAAGGAAAAGCCTTGACATGGTATCAATTGCGTGATAGGAGGGAGCCCATCCAGAGCTGGAGAGAGTTTAAAGATTGCTTATTGGAGCGTTTCTGAGCCGATGGGAGAGGAGACTTCTATGAGCAATTCTTTGCCTTGACTCAGGATGGACGGTGGCAGATTACTGGGATAGGTTTGAGTACTTAGCTAGCAGATTAGATCAAATTTCGGAGTCAGCCTTAGAAGAGAACTTCATGAAGGGGCTTAAACCTGATATACGAACATCGGTCAGGGTGTTGGAGCCGAAGAACCTAGGGAAGGCTATGGAGCTAGCGCAGTTTGTGGAAGATCAAAAGAAATCAGAAAGAGAGGCTCGAGGAAACTATTCAGGGGGATCTTATGTGACGACGACAACTCTTCTAGCACCCAAGCGACCTGCATCAGGCAACATTAATGAGACCACCAGGGAGAAGCCAGTAGGAGGAAGTGGGGAAAATTTCAAGAGGCTGACAGAGAAGGAGATGCAAGATAAGATGACAAAGGGATTGTACTTCAGATGTGATAAGAAGTACATGCCGGGGCATAGGTGCAATGACCGAACTCTTCAGGTTCTCCTTGTTTGTGAAGACGAGGAAGACTAGGAGGGAGGTGGGAGCAGATCTGAAGAGGAGGAGAATAAGTTGCACCTGGATGTGTCAGAAGTCTCTTTGAACTCTGTAGTAGGATTCACTTCGAGTCACACTATGGAAGTGAAATGAGAGATAGCTGACCGTGAGGTGGTGGTGCTAATTGATAGTGGGGATACCCATAATTTCATTTCCACTCAGGTCGTTGACCAATTGGGAGTGAAGTTAGTGGACATCGGTTGCTATGGATGGGTACAGGGAATATGGAGAAAGGCCAGGGGATCTATAGAGGATTGGTATTGACCGTCCAGGAGATTCAGGTAAGGGAGAATTTTCTCCCACTAGAGTTAGGAAGTGCTGATGTCATCCTGGGAATGAAATGGTTGCAAACTTTAGGAAAAACCAAGGACAATTGGGGAGCACTCACGATGTAATTAATGGTGGATGAGAAAAAGGTGGTTATAAGAGGAGATGCAAGGCTATCCAAAGCAATGACATCACTTAAGACCATGGTTAGGGACATATAAGAGGTGGGGGAAGATTATGTGGTGGGACTAAACAGGTTGAATGCGATCAGATTGGAGGGAGGGGATGTTTCTCTTTTCGTGCAACCCTTGGTTCAACAATACAGTAAGATTTTTCAGTCACCACAAGGATGGCCACCTCCGCAGGAACACGAGCATATTTCCACCTTGAGGACAAGGTGGATCTTTGGGAGGGGAGTATTGTTAGACCGGTTTAGCCGGTCTGCACGGGACCGACATTTCGCAAATACCGCGGGATCTTCGCCTCCTGCGGAGTTCGGGCGGCCCGACTGCTCATGAAGAGCATTTTAGGAAGCTTTTTTGAGGGTTTTGAGAGGGAAATTTGAATGTAGGGACTGTTTAGGGATTTCCTTTTGATTTGTATGCATTAGATAGTTTATTTTCCTAGGGTTTGATCATCTTGAATTTGGCTGAAATTTGAAATCTCTTAGATTTAGGTTTCCTTTGGGCTCTAGCTGCGTCTAGAGATTTGATAGAGATCGATCCTCCTCTCGAATTGAGAATCAATTGTATCTAGCTATTTTATTCATCGTCTAGTGTATGCTTTGAGTTTTCTCTCAGAATTTCCTGGACTAGTGTTATTTTTCTGCTGTAAACAGTAGATTTCTGCTGTTTTCTGTTCTGTACAGCAATATTTTCACTGTTTGATCTCCGATTTGGGTTACGGTTGCTTGCGAACTCAAGTATTTCCTATCAAAATCTTGTATGAATGGTAGAGGATTATGTATAGGCTATTCAATAGGATGAGTGGCTTTACTCTTAACGATAGGATACAAAATGAGCATATTCGTGAAAAGATTGGAGTAGCTCTAGTGGAAGATAATATTAGAAAGAGTGATCTTAGATGGTTTGGTCACATAAAATGGCGGCATTCCAATGACCTGGTTAAAAAAATAGATATATTAGATATGACATAAGTCAAGAAAGGTAGATGTAAACCTAAAAAGACTTGATTAAAGAATATTAGAAATGATATTTCCTTATTAGATTTAAACGAGAATTTGACTTTAAAGATTTAACCAAACACAATGGAGAAAAAATATTCATGTAGCCCAACTCAAATAGTTGGACAAAGGCTTGATGTTGATGTTGTTGTTATATGTTTTTTCTGGAGCATACAAGAATCGTACTAACATGCCTGATTATTTTATGCAATGCAGAGACATTTTCCTTGTTGCTGTATATTGAAAACCGGAATCATGTTACCATATCAGTGGATTTTATTAATTACTTGCTGTTTATTAATAATATTATTTTTTATGACGGTATTGCAGCAACGGCAGTGTAGAAATCGCTATTGCCTGCAAAGGAAGACGAGGTTTTAAATTCCCAACCAGATATGTGGCACAAAATTATATAAACTTACAATTACGAAAACTGTCGCAACCGAAGCCTTAATTTGTGCATTCAGGACATGTCAATTTCTTGATACGAGTTCGAAGTATTTATGAAACTAACTGAATGAATTTTATTCATCTGGTGGCCTCGTACCATTAACTATATCAGCGATATTGATAAATCACCGGAAGCCGTCGGCTCAACCAGTTGAAGTAGCTTTTGAAAAATGACAATAATATGTATCTTCGTTTCCACAACCATAATAATAGACGGTCATAATCGAGCAGCTTGCTGTGCAAATGCTGGGTCCATGCATACCACCACCTGCAATGGGAGTTTTGAAGAAATTTTGGTTTAGTGAATCTCCAACCGAAAAATCCCAATTTTCGCATTTTGGAGCAGTGAAACTAAAAAAAGGCATGATTCATCTCCAATTGAACTCCATTTTGTGCAAGGTAACTGTCGTTCTCTCTTACGCGCGTTTCTTCGGCAAATCTGGTAGAGACAGAAAAATAATGCAGGTGAACAGTGCAATGCCAATATTGGCGTCGCACTGTTCACCCGCAACCAAATACTGGAAGTTTTGCCGTTCGACTGAAGCTCGCAAGCGACGCCATTCATGCGTTTGAAGTTCAGTTAGAGAAGGTCTGATAGCGGCAACTATATTGTACAAATAATGGGCAACTTTATATATATATATATATATATATATATGAGAGAATTTACCTTGCCAAGACTCTGACCAGAATGGAGATGTTCAACTGCATCGGCTACGGCAGCAAGGCCCAAGAACTTCCTTGGATCCACAGCAACCTATTGCATTTAGTTGAACATGTCGATTAGAAAAAAAAGTTTATCAAATAGAGAAGATAAGAACCAAAATTGAGCTAACTCGAACAAAAAAACTGAAAACAAGGCAAATTGAGATCCAAGATAGTGGCTGCAGAAGAAAATAAACCAGAACAAGTAAATCTAAGATATATTTGAATTTTAAATGAGCAATATTTTACTCGCCAAAAAATTATAACATCAAATTAGCATAGATGACATAAGAAAATCACGAAATTGAATAGAAAATGTCCTTATGTCGTACTTAGATTAAAATGCCACTTTACCTTACCTGGAATACTACTGTTTGTGTTATATTCACTGCATGCCTTTGAATTAGTAAACCTAGTAAAATATTGCTACAGAGCTGTGAAATATATGATTCATTATTATTAACGGCATTCTGCTTGATGTATGATTTTTGTTCTTAAATTTGAGATTACAAAAACCTTTACATGTTAAACTAACCTACCCTCCACCATCTTAATGTCCTTGAAGGAGTATATTTCTACTTGTTCAAGGTCTGTGATGTTCACGTATCTGTATGAATGCCTACCTCAGGTTCCCTACATATATTAAGACTGGTGCTTTTGATTTTCCATAAAAACACCTTATTCATATTAGCAATCTCAAGCTTGACGCAATAAGAATAGAGATTTTATTATTGTAGTTTAAGTTCAAGAATATTCCGAGGTTCTTTGGTCAAAATCCAGTAAGGAGGAGAAATACTAGCTTTCTGGTTGAGTTTTTTTTTTTTTTTTTTCAGTTTTCTATGTTGTGACTCTATTGGTAGTAAGTTCAATAAAGTTTTGTGCATATTATCATTTGTTTAGTCTCGAAGGTAGCATTTGGTACTGGAATATATAACAGCATAACACTTCATGCCACTATTTCAAATAAAACCATTTCAAACTTAATTCCCCTTCTTAAATTTATACGTGAAACAAACTTGAACTATGGACCATGGCGAGGGTAAAATATAGCCATGTTGTATCCTCATTTCATGCGGACCAGCTTAAGTTACTATGCCTCCACATTCTTATTGTTTATATAGTTGCCAAACAGCATAAATCTAACTGAAAAAAAAAAGGATTTCTAGATAAAGAAATCAGAACCGACAAGCTGAATCTGGTATAAGTTTAAGATTTCAAAAGACAGTACCTTGAGTTTTCCAGAAGAGTAAAGATCAAACAGTCTATTTATATGCTCATTCCAGAAGCGACTATAGTGATTTAGAAAAAATCCAGCCTGCAAGGATGAGTCAGAAAATGAGAATGACCAAACATTAAAGTATAACAAGCATAAGAACAACAACTACAAAACTAATATTAAAAACAAGAAATACGCCGCCACTATTTTAAAATCAATATTAGTTCATATGTAAATGTGCTTCATAGTAATAAGCCAAGAAATTAATGAATATACCGGTGGTGAAGAGAGGTAGTAGAAGAACAATGCAAATTCTATGCCTAATCTGAAAAGAATCACGTTATCCAGGAATTACAACATAATTGGAGCAATCAAATTCATTTAAGGTCATATATTACTTTATACATTTCAATTTTGACGGAGCCATGAGGGTGAGTTTCATGTGTATAATAGCTATTACGATGATAAATCCAAAACTAAGCCAAGCATTATAAGTAATTTAAAAAGCTCCCATCAGAGATACAAAAAGAAAAATAATACAAGATGAATAAGGATTGTTTATACATAACCATTACAGGGTTTTTTTACATTTACTGTTTGGGAAAACAAAGTAACATCTTATTAGAAAAAATATATGCGTGACCATGCTTCATGAGCAGAAAACAGAGTCGGGGAGAATGATGTTTTACACATGCCATTTGTAAGGACCCAAATAGTTAATTTTTAATTAAGAGGTTAATATTAATAATAAATAAATAAATTACGAATAAATTTATATTTAATCAAGATAAATATAACTAATTAAAATGACATTATTCTAGATAAATGAATAATCACTAATTTATATAAATATTTAATTTAAAAAAAATTAATAGTAAAAGATTTAAATTAAAGAAATATATTGTAAAGTAATATATATATATATATATATATATATATATATATATATATTATATATATATATATATAATATATATATATATATATATATATATAATATACACATATATATATAAGAAGTTATTAATATTATCAAACACCTAGCATATATCTAATTAATATGTTTTGTAGGTCCGAACAGTTCCTAAAGGAATTAACAAAGTGGGAACTTGGTACTCGGTAGAGAGTAAGAGAGAGAAATAGAAAGCAAGCGAGTGGGATAAAGGTAGAGAGAGAGTGAGTATAATAAGCGATTGAGTAGGCAAAGGCAAAGAGGCTGAGCAAGGTGGCAAAGTAGATGAGGGTAGGGTTGTCAAAATTGGGTCACGGGTCGGGTTTGGGTTCAACCCAGCACTGTTCGACCCAAACTCGACCCGTTTTTGCAAACGGGTCGATTTTTCGGACCCGAACTCGAGCCGCTTCGGATTTTTTTACTAAAACTTTTTTAATTTAATTTGATTTATTTAAACTTAAATCAAATTAAGGTAATATTTACTTCAATCAATTTAAAATAAACTAAGCTTAATTCAATTTGGGCAACATGGTTTATTATTTTTTGGGAATAATATTTATTTATTTCATAACAATTTTTTAAAACCCTCCTAAATCAATTAAAAACGGGTCAAACCGGGTTGATTTTGGTTTTTCGGGTCAACCCAAACCCGACCCGGTTTGGGTTCGGGTTGACCCGAACCCGAAATTTTCGGGTCTGATCAAATATTGACACCACTAGGTGAGGGCATCAAGTCAAGCGTAATCTATGAGGGTAGGCAAGGGCTATGTGTGACACAGCGTATGGCATAGGAAATCGGACCACGAAGTGCTACAAGGGTAATATCTGTAGGAATTATGACATGTTTGATTCACATAGATTTGAGAGAAACGGAAGCCTGCATATAGCGGCTTAAGGATATAACAGAGAAAGGTTCTGTGTATATTAATTGCACGAGATGAGTACAGTGTGCAACTTATAAAGAACTAAGGTAACTATAAAAGAAAGAGCAAATGATCTGAGCCAAAATACAAAAACAGGAAATAATCAGAGTAGTGAGGCCTGGAGAATAATGGCAAGTCTGAAGCACTTGTAGTAATGAGTGGCTAACATCCCCCTGCAAATTAAGTATCCAAAGGTTAGATAGTTAATTTGTGTCGAGGTGTGCTGAAGCGAGTGGCGGAGAGAGACTTCGTCAAGATGTCCGCCGGCTGATCCAAAGAGGTAACATGGAGCAAGTAGAAGTCCTTAGAGAGGATTCGGTCCCAAATCAAGTGGTAGTTGATCTCAATGTGGTTTGTGCGTGCGTGAAAAACCGGGTTGTTGGAGAGAGTAATGGCAGAGGTGTTGTCACAGTGGAGGGAGTTGCTGTGGTTTGAGGAATGAGAAAGTCTGCTAGTAGACGATGAAGCCATGTGATGTTTGAGGTGTTAGAAGCGAGAGCAAAGTATTCGGCTTCAGTGGAGGATTTGGCCACTGTGGGTTGCTTCTTGACGCACCAAGAAACAAAGGTATTGTCAAGGAAGGAGCAGAAGCCAGTTATAGACTTGCGATCTACGCTGTCCGCCGCCTAGTTCGAGTTGGAATATGAGCGTAGAGCAAGGTTGCATTTTGTGATGGGTAGACCAAAATGAGCTGAGCCTTGAATGAAACGTAGCAGCCGTTTGAGGAGTTGGTAGTGTTTGTTGAGGGGGTGATGTATATGTTGCAAATCTGATTTGTGGTGAAGGCTATTTTCCAGTAGAGTGCTTGGTCGAGGTAGGAGACTTGCCAGAGGCTGTTCTTGTTGGTTTTAGAGAGGTGGGGAAGGGAGAGGATTTGTAATTTGCTAAACCAGATTTGTTGAGAATGTTTAAAGCATATTGTGTTTGATGGAGAAAATAGCCAGTTGGTGTGTGAGTTATATGAATGACCAAGAACAGAGAAATGGGACCTAGCTCCTTGACCGAGAATTGGTGTTTGAGTTTGGAAATGAGAGTGGAAATAGTGGGGGGTGCATGGTTGCTAGTTAGTAGGATATTGTCTACGTAGAGAAGAAGTATATTTGGATGTGGTTGTGTGAGTAGAGAAGAAGAGAGGGATTAGCTGTAGAAAACTGGAAGCCAAAGTTGAGAAGTAGGTGAAGGTGGTAAACCACTCCCTTGGAGCTTGTTTCAAGCCATAAATGGCTTTGTTAAGTTTGCAAACATGGGAGGGATATCGAGTCTCGAGAAAGCTAGGTGGTTAATGCATGAATACATCTTCATGGAGTTGGACATGGAGAAAAGCGTTGAAGACATCGAGTTAAAGAATGGACCAATTGTGATGGAGGGCAATGGTAAGGAATATTAAGATGGTGGGTAGTTTTGCTATGGGACTAAAGGTTTCGGTGTAGTCGATTATGTGTTCTTGATTGAAGCCTTTAGCGACTAAGCGAGCTTTGTGGCGAGCAATGGTTCCGTCAGAGTGAAGCTTGGTTTTATATGTCCAATTTCCAAATAATGGTAAAAGTTTCTAAAGAAATTTACATCATTTGTGTTTTAGGTTTCATCTATTATATGCAGAAAGGATGTCATGAGATAAGATATAGTTTTTAAGTAAATTGATTGAGGTAACTTATTGGAAAATGATTTGACGTTTACAGAGATTTAGAAATGGCTTGTGTAGGTTACTTACAAAAGGAAAAGAGTACGAGGTGGAGGAATTGAAGAGACAGGTCTTCAAGGAGGTAAGTAATGCAATTATAATTAAAAATGTAAATAGTTTCATTTAAAAGAATGGAGTTGATTTTGAATTCATTAAAAGGAAAAAGGATATTAAGTTTATTCAATATATATATAAGGGAGTATACATCCAAGTTTCCATGCATAATATCAACTTATATATTTGAATCATGTAAGTTTAAATAAAATTTAGTATGCTTATTTAAAGTTTTTTTCTATTTGATCATCTTTTGGAAAGAAATCCAATTCTTTACTATTGTACGCATATTCTCTTTATACAAACGGTATAACGGATATATTTTTATGAAAGTATACAACCATACAAAATAAGTATGAATTATGAATATTAGAATTCTACTGAATATCAAATTAAAAAAGGTTAGCTATGAAATGACATGATATCGACATTGCAGGTGGGAGAAAACAGACCCCAGATATAAAACCTAAATTGTAGGTGGGGCAAAAGAGACCTTGAAAGAGACAAAAGGAGCCTCTATGTAATTCAATGACGATAATTGTCAGGTTTACCTGGGCTCTATTGAATAATATTGTAAAAGTTAATTATATGAAAATGATAGCCAAATCTAAAGGAAACTAATTATGATATTCTATAGAGATTTCAAATGAATGAAAGAATGCTTCTAAATATGATTTTATAATATTTTATAAATAATTGTAAGTTTGATTCAATTATTATTTCAATGTTGTTATTTCTATAATCTTGCATTTAATCTTGGATTTAAATTGTTATTTAATTTGCATAACTTTATGAGCCTCACAGCTCACCAATTGTTTTATACTGACAGTTGTTATAGGAAAATATAAAGAGAAAGTGGAGACCGATTAGGCAAGTGTTAGAACTTTAGATTTTATGTTTAGAAGTGTTTGTGATGTTTTCTTATAAGGTATGTAAGCTGTGATGAAACATAATGATTTTCTTAGTAACTTTGTAAGTATTGTTGTGATGCAATTGAAATTATTAGATGCTTATGTTTATTTAGTAAATTTGTTAGTGGATGTTTTTATTCAAGAATAAAATTGATGAAAAGTATTAAATGTAAAGAATGAATGTTATGTTAAATTCTGTGGCACTCGATGTTATTGGTAAGGGATATCGTAGAGTGTTACATTATCAATCTTGCTTTAAAACTTATTTGTTGCTATACATGTATAATATATCTTGTTTATTGTCCATGATAAAATTATCATGTCATAGAGCCAATGTTATCTTGATTTATTGTGCACTGACTCGTGATTTATTCTCATACACATTAGTTTAATTAAATTCAATAAATGATATTCCTACAAATCATAATATCAACTATCTAATAGATATTAAAAATTGGTTATGAGAAATACGAAAATTATATGCATGCATGCAGTGGTATGTAGGTTGGTAGAACCCTTTTTGATATTGGGTAGTCGTGCCGATAAGTTCATAGAGTGATGACTCTATAGAAAATCAATGAATTTCCTAGGTTGGTATTTACCTCCTCATAGCAAAGTTATATATATATATATATATATATATATATATATATATATAATATATATATATATATATATATATATATATATATATATATATATATACGAGCTGAGAATGATGTTGACTGATAAGTCATATTGAGATATGATGATATCTAACATGATTGTACGTAGATGCATTTGAATAAAATTGCAATAGTAACAGTTTGACATTAACATTCAAAATATCATCATACTAGAATATGTTGTAGGAACTATAACATGTATTTTTACATTGATGTGATTATCTATAACTAACCTTTTTTATTGTTCATATTGCATGCCCCATTTCCTTGTCATTTATGTTTTAACATATAAGAATTAATTGATAGTTTTGATTCCTCAAACTCACTCGCTAATTTTTCTCATAAGGTTTATTTGTTTTACTGAAAAAGGAATGCAATGTAAGAGAAATGTACTGTATTTGAAATTTTTATGTTGTCTAGATGAGTGTAAAAAGAACACAAAAGATTTTTTTTTTTTTTTTTTTTTGCTTGAAGTAAAATGAATGCGATGAAAATTAAAATGTTGATGATAAATGGCTGTAGAGGTCAGTGGTGGCGACGATGGTGGGTGGCAGGAGGTTAGATCTAGCATATTAATATTTTCTTTTGAGGGTTGGATAGTTTTTTCAGTAGTTGCTTATTGTAATACTCTTTCATATTATTGTTCCCACATTATTGATGAACTATTATTTTGATTCATGGTAATGAAATGAAAATTTACTTGTTTTGTTATATTACCTATAAGTGAACTTTCTTCTTCTAAGTAGAAGTTGG